>OY720642.1:117614412-118921090 GCA_963169105.1 Ceriagrion tenellum | reverse complement strand
GGCGTAACTCTGGAATAAATTTAAGAAAGTAATTTTAGAGAGTGAGTAAGGAATATCGGTTTGGGAAATGGCTGATATTTATAACTGTGAAAGGACCCAAATTAGACACATTTACCACTTACTGGCTCGTTTAAAAAAGTCTCCTATCAGTCAAAAGAACCGTTCAGGAGTAGTGTAGAGAAATATGATGCTGTCGCGGACTCAATTACTGTCGGAACAATAAGATTAATAATGATATATTGCATAGTTTGAATTTGCTACGCATTACCGTGGCTAAAGTATTTGAGAAATTATAGTAGAGAAGGGAGGAGTTCAAATTGAATGTTTCTGTGAGTTCCCTTGTTGCATAGCCTGAGGCTTATCACTGTAGATTTGCAAGTGGAGTTGGCATTTTTATGCTGTTTCTATGCCCATACTTCGGTGAAAATTCATCATATTCGAAACTAAATGTCAGAAACGTATATTCATTTTAATAAACGATGCAAATTATCTATCCCAGTAAAAATTCCAGAGGATCAAGTAATCAGTGGTATCTAAATTCCGTCCGGACTATCCTTACTCATTGTTCTTTTGCGATGTCTCCCAACCTGTTTCGCGATGTTAGGAAGTTACCTCATGAAAAACCCACCCTGGTTCCCTATCGTTCATTGTTCGAGAGAGTACATAATGAATACGTGGAATATTATGCGCTGAAAAAGAGTATCATTGGCTGTACCGTAACTGTAACCGAACAGACGGAAAAACATTTCAAAAAGCGGTCCAACATGCTACAGTCGTTTCCGTTACAGCTTGGACCGAACCGCTTCCCTTCAACAAAAGCGGTTCGGTTCGGACCGAACCCTTTTGAAGATGACTTGAAGAATTCCATCAAACATGGGCCAAACTCCGTGGGCAAATGCTGAGACAGTAAATTCCGAAGGTACTGTTCATATAATTTTCAGACAAGGCCAGATATAGTTCTCCCAGTCTTTTCATTTAACCGAAATATTGTCCATTTCTTCCAAAAGGGCATTGCTTCATCCAGAGTTATCCCGCAAGTTGTTAAATCTTAGATATGTTGACTTGAGTTTCTGCTAAAGGCTTTTGCAGTGGTGAGATTCCGAATTCTTGAGGGCTTCCGGGTTCATTGCGGTGATGACTTTTCGTGACCATTGCATGACACATACGAATGATTCGGATTCGATATGAAGATGCGTCATGAAATGATAGCAAAACCTCATCACCGCAATTAGAAAATGCAGTAGGACCCGGAAGCCTTCCAGAACTCTTAAAGTTGAATTTCAGCTGAATACTTCAACTGAAGAGTTGAGCTTTATCCTTGCTGGGATCCTCACTTATACCTCACTCAAACCTCCTTCACCCGAGTTAAAGTTCATATCTATTAAAACGGATCCGGGACTTGAAAAAAAAATTCCAAAACTAAACTCGACCAAATCCAAAAGAGGAGTGGAATGAAAGATGCAAAATATAAAAATGTGACGGAATGTTCACCGGGGGCTGGATTGGGGAGGGGGGGAAACATGTTCCTTTTATTCCCTTTTCCTGTGAGGCGTGGGAAGTGAACCGCGGGCAAAGCGGACTGAACGTACACACACGCGGACTCCGGTCATCAAATCGAAATAATTCGCCCGTGCGGGCGTGCGAGACGGGCTTGCCCTTCAATAGTGAATGTCTGAGCGTGTGTGATGTCCGTGTGTATGCGATCGTTTTTGCGGCCCCCTGTGGGAAGGCAGGTTCACTGGGAGGCTCTGCGCCGCTGGAGAGCGAGGATTTACGGAGGCAGGGGGAGGGAGGGGGAAGAATGGGGGGAAAGATGAGAAGTAAATACATGGGGGTCGCTCGTGAATTCCCTTTTTCGTCCCTTCTCCCCTCCGACAAAGAACCCGCTCTCTTTCCTCCTCTCGCTGCTCACCCACTCACGGGCCCATTTGACCCGCTCACCACCCACCGGCGCCGTTTGACGAAATTGTAACCTATTCGCAACCATATCACCTCCGGTTGCCACTCTCACGACCACTGCCCCGTTCTGGGGGGTAAAGGGGGCATTTTTGTGGGAATGAATGCCTCTCTTGTTTTCTGCACGTTTATATTCGGAAAAATATCATCACAATGAAGCATCAAATCGAAGGCAAATACTAGTATAAAGCCATAATGAAAAAGAAAGAATTCTTAGTATTTTCCACACTTTAAAATTTTATTCCTGTCCCAGGTTTCGACTGCCTTGCAATCATTTTCAAAGGTTTTAACCTTTCAAAGACCTTTGAAAATGATTGCAAGGCAGTCGATAACTGGGTCAGGAATAAAAGTTTTAAGTGTGGAAAATACTAAGACTTTCTTTTTCGTCATGTCTGTAGTATCATTCCACAAAGTTACGCCTTCATTCATTAAGTTTACTAGTATTAAGCCTGAAGCACACGATTCTTGACCTTGTTCTAGTCCGAGGATGCTAGCTAGCATACTAGGACTTGTGCAAGGTCAAGTATCGTGTGATACAGACCAAGCATACTGGAAACCCTGCATGATCGCTGGCATACTAGTTAGTATCCTTGTTTTCGTAATTGGTGCGATACTAGTTTGATGCTTGCTCCTAGTAGGACCTAGCAGCCGCCGACCATTCAACTTTGCTCTTCGCAATGCGGTCGTCAATTTTTTATGTCAGCGCCTCCATAGCCCCTCATGACAATTACCATTTCCCGCGTTCAAATTAGCAACTCAAACCTCGCAAAAAGACACAATGGCTTGGGTACCTGAGGCTTTTTAAGGTTGAGGAGCTGCAGCGGCTAAAAGCCGTCGTCTTCGGTCGAAATCATCCGTTTCGGTCGTCAAACTCCTTCCGTGACTGTGCTAGATGAAATATCTACTAAACAGACCTTGTGCAAGTTCAAGTATTGTGTGATAGCTCCTGAGAAGATTTCAAGAACGCTAGGTTTCGTACTAGAATTCCAGTACTCGCTAGCATCCTCGGGCTTGCACAAGGTCAAGTATTGTGTGATTCAGGCTATAGATACTAGTATCAATAACGTTTTATGGAGTTTCCCATTTCAATAATTCTCATTTATTCATGATCTCGGAAGTATGGAACAACGGAAAAGAAGACGATCCTGGTACTTAGTGCCGGAGGAGGGCGCTGAAGATGGATTGGACGGATAAAATAAGGAATGAAGAAGTATACGGAAGAGTAGAAGAGGAAAAGATCCCTATGAAACACTAAATAGACAGAAAGAACCAAATGGACTGTTCCTTGAGGCACAATGGATTTGTGAAGAGTATAATTGAAGGAAAAATAGGGGGATTAGTTGCAATGGGAAGGCCTATGGATAGATAGAACAAATGAGGAAGGAAATGCATAAGTAGAACTACAGTAGAGTCAGGGAATTAGAAATGGATATGGATGGATGGAGGGTTGCAGGCAAGGGATATTAGGATTGAATAAACAATGGATGTAAATGAAAAGATAACGCAATTATTCAAGAGAAGGTCATGTAGAATTTATATGGAATAACTAAGCTTCTTTTATTTTACAATGTTATGTAAATTCCACCTAGTCACGCCTGAGACAATAGAGTTTAAAGAACGAATTAATTCTCATTGCTTCGTAAACCGATGAATGCGTCTCAGGGGAGGAAACTTGAAGAAAAGGAGGGAATAGTGAAGAAAAATTGGAAGAGGAAATAGGTAATGCATGAGGTGGGTTTCTGTGATGTTTCAATCTACTGTTGAAGTAGTCAGTGCAATGGTGTGAGTCGTAATGTACCAATCGGTTCGGAAGTGTACTCTCTTAATGTGTCGCCTCTTTCAGCTCTAGACGTGCAACTGCAGGATTACAATATCAACCTTTGTATCGTACTGGAATTAACATGATCTAAATTTTACAAGTAATCTTAGCCCAATATGTAATCTCTGAGTCTCTAGCAGCTCCTAACCTAGTTCTCTAATCAGCAGGGTAATGAACTTTCTATTCCGTCGTCGTAGTTTTTGTCGAATCGTGCAGATTTCATTTGCATGTTACACCGCGTATTAAATATTTCCCTTAAGGGTCCCAATTGCACGCGGTGGAATCGAAATTTGACTTACTAGAGCAAAGTGGCATATTTCTTTTATTGATCATCCTTAATTTTTCTTTATATTACCATCATGCATAGATAATCCATGTCTTTCATTCCTTACCGAAAATGATTCTCATAGCTTACCTGCAAGGTCAAAGTGATGGTAATTTATAGGTAAATGAATTTAAAATAAGGATGTAAAAAAGCAGTGTGGAGGCCATACGAGATAAGCATCACCCTATGTTGGCCAAAAGGTGGAACCACATAAATATAACATAATATCGATATTGGTTGGATGGAAGAGGAAAAAGATTGATGGAATGTTAGAAATATAAGCAATAAATGCTGCCGAACTTAGAGTTGTAGTGTAAATTAACGTGAGTTAGAAATTAAGTTTGATGCTCCTGTGTTTCATCGGCATGTCTAATTTATTTGCGACCCTCGACTCTTAACAGTAATAATGCTAAGTTCTTTAAGACTTTATACTTCTTTCTTAACAGTAATTATGATAACTCTCTTGACCCCAGACATTTACATTAACATAAATGGCATCCGCAGGATGACTCTCATTCCGCTACTTGTCTGCCACTCGCGGGAGACAAGAGTACAAATGCTATCGAGAGACGAATCGGCGGTTTACAAGCCTTCAACCACACTAGTGTTGCCAAGAACTCAAATCTCTATTGCCTAGTCCTGAATTTTGTTGCAAAAGCGAGGCAAGTCTTGAGACGAAATCGAGATCTATAACTCGAGACGAGGCTCGAGACAATTCCGATAAATAGTTAAACGATATCACTGCCAGGAAGCTCTCGAAATTCTAGGGAGAATATGGTGACTAGATATAATTAAAACAATCCCTAGCTGGGCAAAGAACTTCCTGTGATAACTAAAGTTGAATCTAATTGTATGCTAAATTTTATAGCGTTAAGTGCACGTTATAGATGTTTTAGTAATATTATTTGACTTTAAATTTTGATTTTGAAAGATTTGCTAAATTAGACAGATGGATTATATTATTGCGACTTATATGAGTATATATTGTGAGTAACGATTCAAAAATGGAAATATCCCGGCGTCAACACCCAATTCGTATCTTGCCTATTAGATAAACTATGGGTCGCGATTCGCCTCTTACATTGCCCTATATTTGTGAACTCGTAGTGTATCCTCTGGCGGTTTTGGCAGAGGATTCTACGTCCACCGCTTCTTTTAAGGCTTCCTCACACGCACAACGCCTCTGTCATTCACCTGGCTTTATGAACCTGATCGCTGAAATGAATAAGTGAAGAAAGTTTGAATGCGAGATAAGTTCTCAGTTCGCTTTTATTGACCCCTATCATTAACCTTGACTCCAAGGACGCTAAGGACTCTCGAGTTTTGGACTTGAGCAACGCACAAATATTCATGAGATTGAAAACTATTTCTTCCTGACGGTGGTCAAATAGATGACTTCAATCAAGTACGTGAGCCTTTTTACTTTGCTTTTATTGACAATTTGGACTTATGTTTAATTTAACAAAGGAACATTACTTTAAATGGTTTCATTTTATTAGAGTTCCTAGTTCATTCAATTTCATTTTTATATTTTAATTGAATATTGATGATATCTTAGTTACTTTTTCTAGTAGATAACTATATATATTTGTAATCTTTGATCGTGAAGGGATTCTCAATCCTTTTTTCCTTTTCAAGTAACTGAATCCAGCTTAAAAACTGCCCTTATTTCAAAAAGTATTTATTTGTAATTTGGAAACGAGAATAGACTAGGGTTTTACGAGATAAGAGACGAGACGAGACTCATGTTAGGAGAACGAGACTGACCCGCGATTCTCGTCTCGTCACGCGGCAGCATGAAATTGAATCTTATCCGGTCGGAGTACAACGATGCTCAACTTCAGCGATCCATGATCTCCTTCATTTTTCGAGTTCTACCGCGTCTTTTGTGGGAAGTGACAACAGCTCCGCTGACACCACTGTCAGCGTCTTCAGGTCGAAGATGCCGCTTCATGGTTGGTTGGTTAAAATGTTTATTGCCACAACATAAAACATAAAGTATACATTTTACATTAAGGGGCACCGTTTTAGGATTTCTCCTCTTCAGGGTTGAGTGATATTTACGTTAAGAAGATTACTAGAAAGTGCTGTTGCATATTTACATAATACAAAACAAATGAAAGTACATACAAAGTATTGATTGAAAGCGTGATTGACATTGGAACCGGAATGGCGTATGGCCTGGCATTTTCCCTAAGTCGTGAGGAAAACCGGAAAAACCTCACGCAGGCCGCCGTATTAGGTGGTATTTGATTGATTTTGTAGGCGTTGGAATTCTTAGTGTCTTCTTTGGTCCTTGTGATACAGGCGGGGGTCGCGGTGGTGGTGGTGGTCACGGTGATGGCCGGCGTTTCGAAGGGTGACGTAGTACCGGTTTCTGTAATGGTTGGATGCTTTCCATGAGTTGTATATGTTGATGTCCTCTGTTTCCCGCGTTGTTTCGGTTGACAATTTATTTATAATCTGATGATTATTTACAAGCATGCAATTTATTTTAAAGGTCATAGATTTAAGTATTTACATTAGCCGAATAGTTCATTGCACTTGGTCTTAATTATCTACTACTCTGTGAGAAAATAAGTAAGTTTGATTATCCTCTTGGAGACATTTGTACAAGATTATATAGAAGTGGCTGTATGTTCAATTTGGATATCAGGTGAGCCGTGCAAAGTACTTCATCTATTTAAAAATACCACTATTTAAGCTGAAAATTGCTCAATTGCATTTGTTTAATATTTACAATCTCCAAGAAGAATGAATTAAAATGAAACTTAGAGTGTAGCACGATAGGTGTTAATAGTATTTACAAGATCATATCATGCTGTCAAAATAGAGTAAAGAAACAAGGAACTTAGCCATATAAATATGTGCTGCGTTTCGTCTTCGCAATCGTGGTAAACTGCGAGTTCCAGGAGTACGCCGCCTTCACGGAGTACCCCAGGATCTCGCCGGCCGCTGAGTCTACGATCTCGGCTACAGTCGGGCGGTCATTTGGGTGGAGGCTCGCCATTACCAGGCTCAGCAACCTTAGAAGTCCTGATATGGTTACTGCCTCGTCATTTTCAGGCAAATCTGAAATGACAGGGAGAGGGACAGAGGTTAATGGGACAGTTAGACCCAGCCCCGCCGGCTCCTTCGGGCGCTGGGAGCACATCCAGTCCCCGGCGTGATGCTCTCCGCCGCAGTTGGCGCAACAAAGACCGTCAAAGCGACACGCTGCGGTGGAGTGGTTACCGCCACAACGTGGGCACCTCAACGGCTTCGTGCACATTGATGCCAGGTGGGTGTACTCCTGGCACCGCTGGCATCGAGCAGGCTGGGGGCGAGGTGGGTGGGAGGGCTCGGTGCGGTATCTTTTTCCGCAGTAAATCAATCCTTCGTGCAGTAGACGGTGAGTGGAGGAGGCGTCCTTCAGTTTGATCCTCATCAGGGTAGTAGGTCTCTTTGTTGTTCTTGCCACAATTCTTCTCACTCCTTTGTGCTGCATTTCTGTGAAGTGGAGGGCGTCCTTTATATCATCCTCTGTTGTCTTCATGTCGACTCCTCGCACCACAACTGAAAAGGAGAGAGAGATCCTATTAGTTTCCTGAGGGGTTCCCGATCGTCTAACGGTCACGATGCACGGCCAACCGAGGCGATCGTCCAGCTTACGCTTGCTCTCCCCCCCCTCAAAGAGATGCGCGAAGACTTGGGGAATTATGAGTCTCGCGGTTCCCTCTGAGGAGAAGAGAGAGCATTCGCAACCGCAGAGTTGCGGGAAAAGGGAAATAAGGGCTAGGTAGAAGGACTTCTGGTTAAAGGTGGTGGGGATGTGGGAGAGGAAAATATAGGTATTGTTTTTGAGCGAGCTAGGGTTATCAGGGATTTGAGGCGAATGGGGGGTTTCGAGAGGAGGAGACTGGGGAGGGGGAGGGGAGAGAGGCAAAGAGGTAAGAGGTTGGGGGCTTGGGGTAGGTGGGAGGGTAAGTATGGGCCGAAAAGGTCGGTTTAGTATTTCTCCCGAGATTTCCAGGAAATCCTCCGCCGGGGTGGAATGCACTGACTTCCGGCAGGATCTTGCTTCCTGGGCTGCCGCTTTCTTTATGGCCTTCCGTTGGTTCTTATTTGGCCTTCCTCCTTGTTGCCTCTTGGGAGCGCCGAACGATTCCATCCTCTTTCCCGCTTTTTCTTGAGGTCTGTTCTTATTGGTCCGGGGAAGGACAGTCCTTATTGTTCCTTAGGACAATTTAGGCTCTGCCGGTTCATGATTGGTTGGTTGGTTAAAATGTTTATTGCCACAACATAAAATATACATTATACATTAAGGGGCCCCGTTTTAGGGTTTCTTCTCTTCAGGGTTGAGTGATATTTACGTTAAGAAGATTACTAGAAAGTGCTGTTGCATATTTACATAACACGAAACAAATGAAAGTACATACAAAGTATTGATTGAATGCGTGATTGACATTTGAACCGGAATGGCGTATGGCCTGGCATTTGCCCTAAGTCGTGAGGAAAACCGGAAAAACCTCACGCAGGCCGCCGTATTAGGTGGTATTTGATTGATTTTGTAGGCGTTGGAATTCTTAGTGTCTTCTTTGGTCCTTGTGATACAGGCGGGGGTCGCGGTGGTGGTCACGGTGATGGCCGGCGTTTCGAAGGGTGACGTAGTACTGGTTTCTGTAGTGGTTGGATGCTTTCCATGAGTTGTATATGTTGATGTCCTCTGTTTCCCGCGTTGTTTCGGTTGATGTCTTTGTGTCTCGGGCTAAAATAATGAGTTTATATTTAATTGAATTTGAACTGGACGCCTTAGAATTGGACGAATTTAAATGAATTGGACGCCTCGGTAGCTTAACTGGCTAAAGCCGGTTCATGTCAAGTCAAGTCATGAGTTTGGTCCTCATAATATAGGACCTATTTCCCGCCAATTTTTGGTGCTGCTCTCTCATTGGTCCTTTTCAGAATTCTCCTCCATGTGTCTTCCAGGTGGTATCCTCTGTCTCTGTTGAAGTTGTTCGTCCGTGCTATCTCGATCGATTCTCTAATTAACCTAGGGTTCTACATCTACATGTACATATACCCTGCGAGTCGCCGCATGGGCGTGTGGCAGGGGGTAGTAGGTCACCAGTCGTGTAAAGGTGTAAGTTTTTTGGAGATGAAATGGTGACATGTATTATAGGAGTGTATTTAGTGGAAATTAATTTTTATTGTGGTCGCTTATTGTTGGCGGAAAGAACGAGTTTTTGTACCTATCTTTTCTGCAGTGTATCTCTCTTATTTTATCGCTTCTGTCAGACCTAGAGATGTAGTGAGAAGTCATGATAATATTCTCTATGTTGCTCAGAAAAATATCAGTTCTGAATTTATCGAGCAAACTAAGCCCAGTGTGTAGCCTCCGAGTATCTAGGGGCTGCCACCTTAATCACTCTAACAGTTGTGTAACACTATGCGTTCGTTCGTAGCAGTTTTTATTGAAGTGCGCTGCTCTCCTTTGTATTTTATTAATGTTTTTGGTTAAATCTATTTGACCAGAATTCCAAATGCTCGTGGCGTATTCAAGATGTGGCCTATTCGGATTGTTGTCACTTTCAATAAAAGACGCGGTAGAACCCGAAAAATGAAGGATATCAACGTAGAGCACCGCGAAAGCCTTCGTTCTCACATCGTTCAGCGATCAAGATGGAGCAGGCGACTCCTGAATTGTTTTGGGCCATCGCCCACCGGGCATCCGTTTGCCGTAAGCTTTTGCGAGGGTGAGGGATAGTGAGGTGGCACCGCTAGAGAGAGAGGGAGGGAGGGAGTTAAAGAGAAGGAGAGGGGTGTGGAATGGGGTGGGGGACAAGTGAGCATGAGTGGCGGGGAGGGAATGGGGTATATTTGTGCTGGGAGTCTCTCTCATCCATTTTTGAGCGGCAAATGAATATCAGAGGCGTTGTGCGTGCGGTTGTGGGACTTGAACTCTAAAGGGAGAGTCGGTGGGTTGGTGGGCGGCGCCGCAGTTGCAGTACCACTCGCGTACATGCATTGAGTGGGACGGGGTTGTTTGTCGCCTCTGTTTCGTCACGTGACTCTCTTTCACTCTCTCTCTCTCTCTACTGTGCGGTCCACCACCGCCGTCCCTTATCCCCGCATTTGCATCTCTTCGGTGCTGCAACTCCGACTGTCCTCTGCATTGAATCACTTCTTTCGCCGAAAGGTCACTTCATGGGAGACTTTTTTTTTAAAGGGTACATGTTCCATTCCCCGAGGGGTTTCTTATTGGTCATTCAATCCTATGATTGGTTGACTGCAACCCTCCACCCTTCCCTGTGTAATGCTAGTTCCTCAAATTCCTGATATTCCTTCCTATGTATACTTTTCTCTTTATTTGGTCCATGAACTTATTCCTTGGTCTTCTTCTGGGGGCTTTTCTCTCTATTTTGCCTTCTATTATGTTCTTCACTAATTGGATTTTTGGGGAGGCAACCGATAGCTAAGGTAATTTGCACCATAGGGGATAGGTAAGGGAAGAAGGGTGGATAGAAACCCGGCGTCGGCATTAGCCTGCTCCTAACGAAAGACGCCACGGGACCACGGCTTAACGTCTCATCCGACAGACGGAGTACTGTACTTGAAGTGCCCTCCACAAGACACTCAAGTAGGGATCGGGTTTTCTCTGAAAATCTGGCCCCTCTGCAGGGATTTGAACCCTGGCTGCCCGTGTGGTAGGCGAGCACTCTAGCCACCACACCAGCCCGATCCCCCTTCTTTACTAATACATTTTGTCTCGGGGTGTGTCCAATCCATCTTGTTCTTCTTTTCTGTATGGTATACCCAGAGGGGGTAATTAATAATTATTAGGATTCGTATTGAAAACTAGATTCAGTAGCTAACGAAGTAGATTTAAGAACAAATTTCAAGCTGTCCGGGACTAGCCACGGAGTTCCACTTTTACGGAGTCACCCGAATTGCACACATGTGCGAATTTCCACAGAGGAAAAAATCATCCGCCTTGACCGTATTTACGGAGTCACCCGGGTGATTTTTTCTCTGTGGAAATTTGCACATAGATTTAAGAAATTCAGGAAGAGGCAAAGAAAAATTTATTCGCCTACTCGTGAAAAGTTTCCGAGTAAGACTTCACTTCAAATCCACGGCCACGCTTACAACATTTTGCCCTGCCCCACTCATTCCCGCCCTCTAGTCGTAAATTTTTACGAGCATTATCAAGTCTTTGTTTGTTCAACTCCATTCATGCATCCCGTGGAGAATTGCGGAAAACTTAACTCGTATCATTCAATGATACCTATCTTCACTCTATTCGAATGCGACTATACGAAGGGTTATAGCCAGAGACCTACATTTTTGCATTTTCAGTAATGCGATTTTTTACTCGTCTCTCAGGGTGCTGAAAGAACTAAATATTGAGCACTTTAAAGGTAGTAATTCTTATCATTATTTTATTTATTTATTTTTATTTTATCTTCACTACCCCGAATACAGCACGATGTGCTAATTTACGTCGGGTGAATAACAGTAACAACGGACGAGACACAAACACCCATGTCCTGGGCAGATAATATTTTACCCAGGCGGGACTCGAACCCGCGACCCTAGGATTAGCAGGCGAGGACTTTACCCCGCCGCCACCGGGTCCGGCCATTCTCGACGCTCTAACTGTAAGATGGGCAGTTAAAGTTCTAGGCTGTATGTTATGTAGATGTAGACACTTTATCACGCAGTTTTTATCTCTCAATGAACCAATGATTTACTGTTATCCGGTCATGGGTATGGCTTTGTATGCCGTACTTTACTAGTTTATTCCCGTATTGCAAACTAAAAAGGAAATCACTACATCAGTATTTGTTTCCTTTTCAGAACAATACCCATTAAAATTACTTTTACTGAAAAATTATGTTCCTATATAATTACGAGACGACCAATATCAAGAATAACTCCTGTAACATAATAATCTACAGTCATTTCACATCTTAAAATAAGATATTTTTCAGAGCAACATAGAAAATATTATCATGACGCCTCACAACATCTCTAGGTCTGATAAAAGCCGTAAAATAAGATAGATATACTGCCGAACAGATAGGTACAAAAACTCGTTCTTTCCGCCAACAATAAGCGACCACAATAAAAATTGAGCTCCACTAGATACACTCCTATAATACATGTCACCATTTCATCTCCAAAAAACGTACACCTTTACACGGCTGGTGACCTACTACCTCCTGCCACACGCCCATGCAGTGGCTCGCGGGGCATTATGTAGGTGTATATGTAGGCTCAATTCATAGCGTTTCAACAGTGGATGCGGAATCCAGATTTAGAGTATATATTTATCACCTATCTATCATATCCGAGCTTATTCCACGAGCGGGGGTTGATGTGAAAGATCAACCAC
Source organism: Ceriagrion tenellum (assembly GCA_963169105.1). NCBI lineage: Eukaryota > Metazoa > Arthropoda > Insecta > Odonata > Coenagrionidae > Ceriagrion > Ceriagrion tenellum. The sequence goes on along the minus strand of OY720642.1, from coordinate 118,908,613 downwards.
TCCCTTTACATTTCCAAAAATTGCGGGAGAGCAGTACTAAATTACGAAATTGGAAACTGCGATTAAATACGGGCGCATTCGAAAAGTGAGAAAGGAGGCTTTGTCTTTGTAAATAACTCTAGTTTCCTTAATTGAATATATTGTCAGCTTTGAGAACTTTTCTAGTAAGTCTCAAGCCATCTGTCATTGAAATGTCAACCAGCGTGCAAATGTCAATACACGATGAACCATAAAACCCTTTTCTTGAAGATGGAAACCATACCATAATTTTCTTTCTTTCTTTCGCCAAAAAGTAGAGCATTTTAAAATTCATAATCACCGATCCTGGTATACTTACTTCGAATTGTAATCGAGTAAAGAAATTATTTGTAGATTTAAATAGGTCACCCTAAAACTGAAAAGTAGAGGAGATAAAGGATAGATTTTAATTCCATTCTTCAAATGGCTCTCCTCGCATGTCGAAGGAGAATGAATTTTGCAAGTGCCTGTGGAGTTGTGCACCTAAAACTTCAAGATGAGTTCTGGCTTTTATACGTAGCTTTCATGACGACTTCAGTGCAAACTGCTATAAGAAAACATCAATAAGTAACAATACCTACCTTTGATCCCTGAGTCTGTGATACTGAGATCCCTGATATCCGATGATACTGACCAAATAGGCTTAAAGCCCAGCTTAATGTGAAATGTAGCAGACATTGCAACAAGTTTATTCTTCCCATACTCATTGGCCATATCCAATTTAATTAATCGGAAATGAACAAAATTTGGTGATGAAGAAAAAGTAAAAGTATCTGTGTGGCGAGATTACGGTAACATGTTGCGGTTAAAATTATTTTCATGACATAATGAACCATAAGAAGAGATGTGGAAGAGTCTTGGAATACCATGGGAATATATTTTACGCTGGGAATAATTTCAGTAGCTTCTTTTCTATGGCTAATACAATGGCATGGGGCCATTAAATCCGTTAAGATCTTGTATCTGCATTTGACATATACATTGTACAACCTTTTTTGACGCGTAACCAATCACTTAGAATCGAAATCCATCAAAAAGATTGGTATTAAAGAATCGTCGATGCATTAATCTGCCAATTCAGACACTACTAGTGGACGACGTGAATTCACCTTTGAACTTGTTGAGACAGTATTTATTAAAAAATAACATAAAATTTAGTGTTTAATTATCACTACATAATTTTCATTTTTATGCTTTAAATGTCTTTCTATGGAAGCCATGAAAAAATACATTACGCCTTAAACAACATTATCACATCATAAATCAACCCTTAATTTGAAAATAACGCCCAAATGCTTGGAAGTTTGCTGCTATGGAAGTTTGGGAAAATTTATCTGTCTCTAAATTTGATTTCACGTATTTTACATAGAACATTACTTAAATGTATCCCACAGGACTAATGACCCATGAAAAATACGATTCACCAAACTTAGTCTCCGTTTCGATCGGACGTCATTTGGATTACATAGTTTAAGACTATAGGGGCCACCTTTTGTGTACCATATATACTATCTGAAGATTACTGGTATAAAAATTAAGTGCACCAAAAGATGTCTTCTATTAATCGAATTCAACGTTTTAATACTTCAGTTTTGATTAGACCAAAGACTCTTTAGCATCGTCGATAGCCCGAAAAGACTTACCATTATACCGAAGTTTACTTTAAAGCAGTGTGTGTTCACTTCAGGTACTTTTGACGGATTCATAGCGGTTTAATAGGATATGTGACTGTTTATAGGTGTTGATTAATCGTAAACTAACGTACACCTGACCTAATTAGTTCAGTATCCTGGTGTGCGCTATTTAACGAACATAATTGCGAAAATTATGCCAGTAATTATGATCAACAAACTAATAATCTACTATATGAGTAATTCGGCCGTCGCAGGATAACGGGAACTAAATCATAACAGTCTCTTTAAAGAACTTATTATCTCAATAGGAAATTCAGAAGATGTATCATGGTGTAATCCAAAGTTACGGAAATCCATCTTCGAAATTACTTTTTTATTTCTGTGGAACGCGCCCTTACATAGCTCTCTGAATGATTGAAACAGTAGTGATTTGTAAAGCCACGGGTGATTTTGCATATGTTCACTTTTGTCATCAAACTGGAAAATTCAAGGATCATAAATACTAGGGGTGAAAAAGAAATGATATCAAGTGATGTAATTGGTGAAAACCAGTTGTAGTCTACTACGATAGAATTATCAAAAGTGTTTAATAAATCATGACAAACGAAAAGCGAGCACCATCCCCAAGCTTTTTTTATCTGAGCCAAATAAATAAAAATAAGTATGTAATTACAAAGACCGAGTGAACAGTTATCTCTCTCGTATTAAAATGCACATTGTTAGAATGATGCTGAAAAATACCCTTTTCATTGAAAATTTATAAAAAAACTATTGCAGTTGTACTTGAGGCTTTCAAGTAAGTTTCATATTCAAGCAACTTGTACCCTCTCGTCCAGCCAAACTTGTAGCGCGGAGATAAATGAAAATTTTTGTAGGCACAATAAAAGAAATACCTAGGAAAGCTTTCGTTTCCGATTGTCGCAAATGAACATCGCGTATTTAGCTCATCCAACAATGTGGTCAAGGGGTTGGCCTAACGGAGAGGACAGTGGGAAGGGGCGGAGGGGTTGATGAAGTAAATAATGAGGGAAGAAAAAGAGACATAATTCTAATTATTGGCCAATTGGAAGTTGGGCAGTGAAAAGTAAAAATATCAGCATCCATCTACTACTGAATTACTTGCAGCTAATAATTTTTAAGTCGTACATTATTGGTGCTTACTCTCCCGAATTCTCTGTAAGACTCCTGGAAATGGACACGGGTTAGTAAAATCTCCCACCCCCTGGATGGGGGCATGTAGCGGAAGCAGTGAATCAATTATGCAATGCAATAAACTCTCGAATATCCGTAAACGCATTATACTCTTTACGGATTATCTATGCTACCCTCTCCTGCTTGTACCTCGAAATTTCTACAATATTCCGAAGGCGAAGAAAAGTATGTCGTTTCGAACTAAAATTCATACAAATGTACATTTTCTGGTTGTATCAGTATCTATGAGTTCTACTACAACGGTTGTTCCCCTCAATAGCATTAAAAGAAAATTATGCTTTGTATTACAAAACAAAACTTGAATTTATGACAAGTATTAAAAAAAGTTTCCTATCAGATTTGCGATAGAACTTGATACTGGAATTGAAGCAGTTTGGAAAATAACATAAGAGAAAATGGTTATTATTATGCATTTTTTGGGCAAATTACTATTCAGACGGCGATAAGGGGTTCTCAATATAGCATTAAGGAGCGCGCTAAATTGACTATGCGTGTTGATGCTTATCAGTTGCACATCGTTGAAGAATAGATAGTTATGTAAGCCAAGAGAAGTTGGCTCCTGCTCATACTCACTCCTGTTAATACTGATGACTTATTTGTTATGTAAATTCGTTGGGACAAGAACTTTGTCATATCGTCAATTCAGTCCTGGACATAAAATTTCAATAGCAAATCGCGAGTTATTTTCGACTTTAGAGAGGCACACAGCCGACCACTAGCAGTTCTGCGAATCAATAGCGTACTCAGCTCCATAGACTCTACCCTTACTTATCGAAGATCCGATTGGTAGCATAAATAAATCGATTAGAGATGTTTTTACTGAGAAAATTTGATTCTTCATAGAAATCTCTTACAATTACTTCATTCTACGTCACTGAGTGAAATTACTGGTGATATTATGGATTTATATGGCCATAATTTGGTTCCTGAGCTTGTACCCTCTTTTACGTGCAATTGATTTCAACGTGCGTTGCAAACGCTCAAATTACGTACAAAATCTCGAAATTGATTCAAATGTTCCATACCGGATGCACGAGAAAATAATACTACGACGTTTACTAATAACTGTTATCATATGTGCTTTGAATTGCTTTGAAGAGAATGTCTTATTATGGCGACAAAAATAACGCGAAATAATCGGGAAACGATCAAACCATGAGTAGTTGATGATAGCAAATGATGGGGAGAAAAAATTGACGAGGCCTTTTTGTCTTTTCACGCTGGTATAAAAACGACATCCTAAAAGCATCAATAAGAAAATATCCTCGTTAGCCTAGTCGAAAAAAAAACTGCCGTGTCAAAATTAAATGACGAATGAGTGGCGGAGTTTACCGAAACGTATGAATACGGAAGGGCAATGCGGATTCCCGCGTGGGGAGCGGGGATGGGAGCGGGAGGCAGAAGGAGGGAGTAGTGGGAGGCACTGCAGCAGTCGAACTTCAAAGTGCGCTCTTACTCTCGTCTTTGTTTAGTTCGGCGAGAGCGGCATTGGGTGTCGGGGATTTCTGTGCGGGTGTCCGCCGCCAGATAGAGCGCTGACCTGTCGAAAACGTCGCCTCTGAAATGTTTTTGTCAAGGGCGTCGATGTGACCCGTTCTATTTTGAGAGGGGAGGGGGTTGAAAGGGGTGGCAGTGGGGTAAGAGGAGGGGATGAGAAGGGGGCGGGGTCCCACAGTCCGCGTGTAGATGCATGTTTCACGTGCTCAATCCCCTTCTCGGTGGATTTCCTTTAACCCTTTTGGACGACGGGCGCGATACAAAAGGGAGAAGGGCTCTCCGCGGGTGTGAATGAGTGTGTGTGCGTGAGGTCCAGAGGGTATGGAGGCGGGGGAGAGTGGGGGGAAATGTGCCCAAAGGAGAGAGGGGGACGAGAAGGTGGAGAGGTCCCGTCGGCTTTTCCTAGAATCCGCGCCCCGTTTACCCGGAATGGATTCGTTCGAACGCAAGAGAATAAGAAGGAGATGCAAGATTGGCAGTGGGACGGCCCCCTGGTGGGATGAATTTGAACTATCGGAAATCAAAATATTCTAGTATTGGTCCACTAAATAGATTTATTCTTTACGAGCCGGGTTTTGTCAAATAATGGCATCTTCAGGTAGGTATGTGACGAAACTCGGGTCGTAAAGAATAAATCTATTTAGTGGACCAATTCTGGAATATTTTCATTTCCGATATGGAGAGGTTCCACAAAGTGAAGACTGAATGTATTAGTTAGAGTTTGAAATATTTGAGAAGCTTTCGTTAACGGGACTAAGGCATCACGTGGTAAAATCACGTAGGGTTCGTGATATTTGTGTACTTAAATAACTCGTAAATATCTCTTGAAACCAATCCGATCAAATATTTCTCACGGAAATATTGCTGATGGAGCTGAATAGGTATCACAACTAGAGACGCTATAAACAACATATGAAAAAATAATGTTATCTATTCGTGGACTTCAACTACTATAAAATATCGGACCATTCCTCGTTTTACGGCGTGACTCCATAGTTGCGAGATCAGAATAAATTCGACCAGCTTAACCCTATGACGGTAGTACGAAACACAACATGGAAAAATATTGCTACTATATTAGTTTTTAAAAAGTGATAATTAAGCATTGAAAAATATGCAATTTACTTGATAATAACATTTATTTTGAAATATGACGTATCTCTATTGTATATATTTAATTTTAAATGGGTAGTTCTTAACAATAATTATATTTACACAAGGTATACTTCAACATTACCTTCTTAACGTACCTATTTTAAACATCCAATTTTTTCTTCGTATGACAGGTGAATCTATTTATTTCAGACCTCCACCAGGCACGCCATCGTCAGTAAATAGCATCACAAATTCATCTATTCTAATCGTTTGACTTCTTCTTCCTCCTAGCGTTATTCCCACGCGATTGCAGGGTCCGCTTTTCGGCACGCCCGTCTCCATTTTGCTCAGTCTAAGGCGTCCTCTGGGGCAACGTTGACCTTGCGCTTATCTTCGGCTATTCGATCCATTCACCGTTTCTTTGGTCTCCCTCTTGTTCGGAGTCCTTGCGGACTCAGTCGGATCGCTGTTCTTGCGATCGAGTGCTCGGCGCTTCTGACGACGTGACCGTACCATCGAAGTCTGGACTCTCTCATTCTCTCCGCAAATGGTGCCACTCCCATGCGTCGGCGGATATCTTCGTTCGGGACCCGATCGAGCCTCGTAAGTCCAAGGCATTATCAGCATCCTCATTTCCATGACGTGGAGGGCTTGCTCGTGCTTGATTGATGCGGGCCAAGAGTCCAATCCATACAAGGCGACGGGACGGACTACAGTCTTGTACACCTTGGCCTTGAGTCGAATAGGCATTCGGAGATCGCAGAGGACGCCAGTGACTACGCGCCACTTGGCCCACGCCGCGCATCTGGAAGGGTATCACCGTCGCTGCTGATGACGGAGCCGAGGTATTTGAACTGCGTCACTTTCTTGAGTTCTTCCCCATCGGTCGCAAGGCTCCCGTTGGTTTGCTCGCAACATTCCTTGTACTCAGTCTTTTTGAGGTTCAGACGCATGCCGTTCTCGTCGAGTCTGTCCTTCCACGCTTAAGTTTGTTGTTGGAGATCTCTTCGCTGTTCACCCGTCAGGCAGACATCGTCGGCGTAGAGGAGTGACCATGGATGGGGGCTGTTGGATATCGGCTGTCACTGTGTCCATGCAGAGGATGAAGAGCAGGGGCGAGAGTGCCGATCCCTGGTGGACTCCGACAGTGATGGTGAAAGGTGGCGAGGTGCCCACTGCGCATCGCACGGTGCTGCTCACGTTCTTGTATAGTAGCTAGCTCCACTGGACGTATGCTTCAGGTACGTTGTGCGAACTTAGGCCGTGCCAAATAAGATCGTGAGGTACTCGATCGAATACCTTTTCCAAATCGAGAGACGCCATATGCAGTGGCTTGTTTTTCTCTCAGTGATTCTCCACGAGCAGCCTGGTGGCATGGATGCCGTCGGTAGTTCCACTGCCTTTGACAAAACCGCATTGATTGGGCGTTATTTCCACGATATTGCGTAGCCTTGCGTCGATAACTCGCTCGAAGATCTTCATCGCGTGGCATAGCAGTCGGATGAGCCGATAGTTTGAGCACTCCATGACGTCGCCGTCATGCTGGTCGTCTATTCTATATCTATTTTAATTGTTTACAAACCGTCGAAAGAAACGAAACTTTCCACACACCAAATCCGAAGCATTGCAATTCTGTGTAGCGCAGCAACCAAGTGGAAAAGCCTCTTAGAAAGCAGATATTTCATTGATTTTGAAACGTAACAAAATTGACTCGCTTGTCCATAGAGGGTTAAACACAGCCCCCATGATTTTAAGCATTTCCCTTTCAACGTCTGATGAATGTAGCATCATGGCTCAGTGCATTTTTCCCCTCCTCTTAAGACTCGTCAAAGTACCTCAAAATACACGTGCGTGAAAAACAGTGCGTTGAAATTAAATCGATAAAATAGTCTGCCTGGGGGTTATGTAAGAACCGTTCGAGATTATCCCAATCACGTAGCCAAAGAGTCACATTTTTCTACGATTGATTGGATTTTGGTGTGTTTTACGCACTCGGGTAGATAATTTAAGTCTGATATGCTTCATCATGTACCAACTGATATCATTTAGTCTTATATGCTATTAATTGTCTCTCTGATTGGCTTAGTCAAATCCATGGACAGTATTTCCGCGAGAATAACTTGATCTAAAATGCTGCGTGATAATTTTATAAGTGGTTAAGGTAGTACGAGCGAGATAGTTCCCTAATCACAATAGATACCATATTCGCATTAAACTAATTAATTTCACCAGCTGTGAGACACACGAATCAAATATTGCATTATCAATGGTGCAAATGTATAGTTTTACGTGACAGAAATTTAAAGTAATCAATTGAAAATATCTAAATAATTTTTTATCTTGACTTGTTTTTTTTCACGCGGTACGTTTGAAACTCCATCAAAACGAAAGGTTTATTGTGATCTCGAAGAATTAACTGCGGTGGCAATATGATTAATTTTCAAAAATAGTTGAGGAAACACACAATCTACACACTGTTGATTTTTTGAGAAGATTTAAGTGTAGGAAATGTCTCATTTGTACAAAGGTTCCTTTGGAGTGCATACACGTACAGTTTCCCATGTAAAGGGCCCGGTATTGTTTGTCAACAATCTTGGAAAGTAATGTAGTAAGGGGTTGAATTTTTTATGTCATTGGAAGGGTGATATCTTTTTATTTAAAATGAGACCAAATTCATTGATTTCTAGGTAAAATGATGTTTCGCTCAAACTACCTTAAGTACAAAAAACACTCGAACGAACAATGATACACCAAAGTCTCGAGCCCTTCGTGATTGAACGACGTGTCTGCTTAGTTACGGAAAGGAGATTGTCTCGAGGGATTCAAACACAACTTTCCTGGCCTGGAGATCGACCCATTTGCTTTCCAAACCAACAGATGGCGACGTATCCCTGCGTCTTCTCGTGAGATGTGGGAAAAAATCAAAAGATGCGCAGTGAGTCGAGCGGCTGCCATTTGAGTGAACGGGGATTGATATCGGTATGTATCGGAAATGAGTCAAATGGTGCTAAGAGAAAGGTCTAAAATCAAATTTGGGAGTAGCGGCTACTACTACAAATCACAACCCCTGCGTTCTGCACTCTTTGCGATAGGTCCAGCCAAAACCTCGTTCTCCAGATCTCCGACTGCTTCCTTTGTTTCTTCTACGATCTCTCCAGTCGAGAGAGATTAAGCTACGCGATCAGCGTGTCTAACGTTGTCCTGGAAACGTTGATGAGCGAAAATCTACATTCTGCAAGCATATTTACGTTTCATCAGCAATACCAAAGGTAATCTCTTTGCTGCAGTAATCGCATGAGGCTCGCTGAAATTCCTTGCTCCTAGCACAGGTAAAGGAAATTTCTTCTTTGCCTCGAAAATCGTAATTGTATTGGAATATTCACTAGTGAAATATTGCTTTTCTGACAGAAGCGATGTGTGGTATGCTAGCGGCACTTCCATTTTCAGACTTAGTCTTCAAAGGCTTCATCTTTTACCTTGATTTGACTACATTTCATATATACGGCACAAAAAATACTCTTTATTCATTTTACATTCTATTCGTTGAGTAATAACTTATGTGAGCAATCCTTTGTCTTTGCTTCATCAGTTTTAGTGTTTAACAGTTCAACCTGATCTTATGGTAATAGAGTTAAGATTCCCATCACCCATATGTTCATCCCTGCTTTGAATAGAAAATCTCAGTCCACCCTTTCTCTGTGTATCTACGAAGAGTCATGCGTCTAAAGCTTCTTCTGCCTGAATTTATAATCTACAAATGGTATTCTATTTTTCTTAACTTGATTACCTTTGGCTATCCCACCAAATTACTCGTCGCGAAACCCATTGCGTGTTGAAGGTGGTTAAGAGAAAGCGTAAGTAGGCGTCGCGCCCGCCGAGGGAATTGGAAAGGTACACGGTCGCTCGTTTATGGGATCATAGATTGTGGAGGAAAAGTCCACGCGTACTTAGCCGACGAAAACATTAAAATAGAAATGGTTGGAAATTGTATCCGTTTCCAACGGCGCGGATACTGTTCGGGGTGAACTATTAGCCAGAATATTCAGCTGTGGATAATGCTCACTCTATCGGAATCGTAGTAATTCACGAAACGCCGCGAGATCTTGTACTGTGACGAACATGATAAAATGAGAAGGCTGTCAGGTGATATAAAAGGACATTGGCCTAAGTAAGTCCATCATTTTCGAAATTCTACCTTGTATTTGATCGTAAGGTTTCACGGCCAATTATTCTTTCACGCTTTCATTCATGCCTGAAAAAAGACAGCGCATTGCCACACGACGAACGAATATAAAAATTATCGCGGCCTTTTGATCTCACGAAAATATGACAAATAGCCCTCTTGGTTTATTTTAACATCCACGTCAGAACCTTGTGTTCCCTACTGGTCTCGGTTCTTTCTCATTTTCTATACTTATTCTCAAATTTGTGACAAAATAAACAGTATATTGTATCAGCTTCAATGAAATAGAAATGTAATCCCTGTAGATACCAAGAAGGTATTAGTTTCTACATTAAATTTTCCTCATATGGATTATTGTTGCCTGGTATTCAACGATCTGCCTGATAAACTAAATGTAATGTTACAGCGTGCACAAAACTTATGTGTACGGTACATCTTTGGATTACGCCGCCTAGGTCATATTTCCCCCTACAGAGACCAATTGAAGTGGCTAACCGTTAAAAATAGACGATTGTATTTGCAGTGTGTGTATTTGCATTAGCTTTTTTCATTCAAGGAGCCTGATTGTCTGTTCCAATTTTTTAAATCTGTACCTAGGTCTCGTAGGGTCATAACTGGAAGCAATGCCTCAATGCTTTATTTTCCTGCTCATCGCACCACCAAATTTAGTGATTCATTTGTTGTAACATCTACCAAAATTTGGAAATTATTGCCAATAAATGTTAAAAACATTAAATCGTTTGAAAATTTTAAAAGTAAAATTTATGATTTCGTTCTGCGATTAATGATTTCTCGTGAATATGTAATTGCGATTTTGCTGTAATCAATAAATAAATATGGCGTTTGATTATTTTCATTGGGTCATAAATAAACATGTATGTATTTATGCAAATATTCAATTTTTTTACTCTTAAGGGCCTGTACCCAGACCGTGGTTAAATTATTTACTTACTTACTATTACACTCGATTGTAAAAACCTTTCCGGAGAGTGCATCACTTTGGTTTGTGTTTTATCAATCTTCTTCTCCTCCACGGCGTAGGGGAACAATCATGCTGTAATAGTGTTCCTCGACTTATGTATGTGGGTGCCTCTTTCTCTCCATTTTCACAGTCGGTTTTGATATAAAACATTTTAACTCGCTCTGTCCGGTGTAATTTGCGGAATTCTCCATGAAAATCAGCGGTGCTGTCTAGGAATCATAGCTTTATTCTGAATTGCATTTATATTTCGGAAATTCCCTCTCAGGATTGAGTGATTGAGCTCTCACAATCAACTTTTGGCAGAGACCGCCTGAGCTTTTACCTTGATTACTCGGCAGAATCAATGATATGATTCCAATTTAATTAATTGCATTTGATTAATTTTAACAACCCCAAACTGTGTGTGGTGGTCGTTCATCATACAGTTGAATTATAGTTTTTGAGAGGGAAAATATTTTTAATGGGAATTGTTGTGATTCCATCTCCGGATAAGGAGTGAAGTTTTCTACTTCATGCATAGCCTCGGATAGAAAATCCGCGCACTTGTAACACCAGCAGTTCAAATCATGGATTTTCGACATTTGTTATGATTTCTGAATAATATATTACTCCTTCTACCTTAGATTTCCTCTTTTTAGGGGCCTATGAGAAATCCGCATTTTCATTGAGTACGGGGCTAAATGCTTTGGAACATTAGTTATTAAAGATTTGCGTGTTCAATGCTTAAATGCTTACTAAGACTACTGGCCACAGATATCGCAATGGGTTGAAGCAGAAGTAGCAGATGCGATTAAATGGACTTCACTGCCATTCGAATTTTAATTTGCCACTTCTTTCCCGAATGAGATTGTGTTAGTGGCAATGATTTTATTGACATTAAACGTTGATGCATAGGGGTGAGCTGGTTTGATTCATTTTTAGATACTTATAAGCATGAATCGTTGACATCTAATTCTGCGATTCGAATTGCAACTACGCATTTATCGGCTGCAAATGGCTACATGCGCCCGGAATCACTGATAATAAAACTCAGTGAAAATGTCCACTAAAAATAACCACTGAGCAGGAATCACTGACAGCGTTTCATGACGCATGTACCTGTCATGACTGCAGACTTAATGAAAATTAAATTGTGTTAACTATACTTGAATGCCCATTTTTACTTTAATCCAATCAATTCCTTCGCATTCTCGGTGAACATTAATTGCTTCAATCTCGGATATATCTGTAATTAATAAACACGAATAACTGCCATTTAACTTAAACGCTGTCCATTGAAAACGCGCTTGCAAATGGGAATAATTAGATTACCACATAATGAAAGTTCGAGGAAACATTGATTGTGAAGACATGACGGAATATCAATCAGGATGTGGCAACGTCCATACATGCAAAGCACGTGCTCTTCATCTGAAAATAGCGGTGCATTCCTTACTCGTGTTTTTCGTCGTTCGTGAATTTGTATGCTAGTGTGATTCGACAGTGGATCGATTTTGAACCAAGAACTATGAAAACCGTTTATCTCAGTACTTTATTAACCATGATATTGGAGGGTTTCATGAGTGAATACGTTCATGAGTAGTACCTCATTATTGTAACTTGATGCAGCTAATTGAATGATAGTAATGTGTACCTCTGGCGAACTCATTTTGACCAGAAGTTTATGCATTCGGTGAGCTAATTAAAAACCCAATAATGCTATTCTTGTCAGTCGTATTCATTCACCCTCTCTAGTGTACTTAACCATCATGAGCATAAGTCCAATTTTTAACGTTGAGCTTTAATCGAGGTAAATGTTTACCAAAGGCTATTTTCCCATCGAATATCCTGAACTCGCTAGACCTAACAACCTTAATGGTATCATAATGAGCGACAAATTCCCGGCGGAACTCCATACTCCATATTCATGAAGAAAATCTGTACAATTTCAAAATTTCCAAGTTAGTGGCGTGCAGACTAGGCTGTTATGATTTAATGTGGCTCTTGCAGAGTATAATCCGCCTAATCGTTAAAAGAGTCGCTGTGTTATTTAGTCCATTTCATTTATGATTGGCGTTGCACTAGGTATTCCTTACTCTCTCTAATTGTGTTTTTTGTCACCCAACTCGCATAATTATCTATTTTAAAACCATTTTAAGTGAGGCGAATCTATGATGTTGTCGACATGCAATATTCAAGTATTCGTCGCATTTAAAATCTAGTGAACTGCCTTTCTCATTTTCAGTAGTTTATTTTTGAAATTCAATCTGTTGCACAGTAACTTAATCTGCGCACCATGTTCATATATTTCGCATTCAAATTTTAAAAATTGCTTATAACAACGACTCTTCAAACTATGGAGGAGACAAATACTTTTTAAACAATATCTTGCAGAATTAAAATTTCTATGCGATAATTTCTCCAATGGTGAAGCAAGTATTACTGAAGTAAGTATAAATTATTTTTATTATAATTACGGGAGTAGAGTTCTGAAGTGATAATAATAATAATAATAAACTTTATTCATCCATTGCACATATACATTGTGTTAGATGTCGTCAAAAAAAACAAATTTATCAATGAGAGATACAGAATTACAGACACAGTAATAATACAGAATTAAAATCGAACAGTAGTAAAGTCAAGCTCAAAGTATTCCTCCAACGAGTACAGAGCATTAGCTATGAGCCATTTCTGTAGGACAGAACGGAACACTTTATTTTCAACAGTGTTGGCTGTGCTAGGTAACATATTATAGCACTTAATAGCCAGGTTTACATGGTTATAAGATTTGGTAAGTCTACAGTAAGGCAAATTTAGTTTATGGTTGGCTCTGGTGGAATGAGTATGTATATCACTCCTTGTAGAATACATATCCAAATTTTCTTTAATGTCCAACAATATGTTAAATATATACAAGCTATATACAGTCATAATACCTAAACTAACAAACAGTGGTTTACAGTGTGCAAGATAGTCTGCACTGGTGATAACTCTAACCACCTTCTTCTGAAGTAACAAAATCAATTTTACGTCAGTTGCATGTCCCCAAAGTCTGATACCGTATAAAAGATGAGATTGAAAAAAAGCGTGGTATGCATTGCGAAGATAGTCATGAGTCACACACCATTTAAGTTTTCTGATTAAAAATAGCGCTCTGGCTAGTTTCTTCCTTACTGAAAAAATATGGGCACTCCAAGTAAGTTTTGGGTCAATGTGAAAGCCAAGAAGTTTAACATCTTCATTTTCAGGGGCAACATGTTGTAAAGAACATATTAAGGATTGTGTTTTAGTTGGATTCAAAAATAGTCTGTTGGCTGAAAACCAGTCAGTTGCAAGCGCTAAAGTACTGGATATGATTCCAGAAACCTCAGTGTAATTGTCAAACTGATGTAAGAAGGTTGTGTCATCAGCATATAAGACACAATTTGTGGATACATTTGCTGGCAGATCATTAATCATGATAAGGAAAAGGAGGGGACCAAGCACAGACCCTTGTGGGACCCCATGCCTGACCTTAAGGAATTCAGATTGAGTACCATTGAGTACCACTAACTGCTTTCGATTACACATATATGAGGCCATAAATTTTAGTTCAGTGCCTTGGAAGCCATAATGCTGTAATTTCTGTCGAAGTATTTTATGATCAACACAATCAAATGCAGATGAAAGATCACATAGGGTAAGAGACAAGCCTTGCCTCACTTCAAAGGCATTGATGATATGCTTAATTATACTGTCAACTGCTTTTGTTGTGCTTTTGCCTGGTCGGAAACCAAACTGGGCTGTTGTAAATAAATTTAGAGATTCAAAGTGGTTCAATATTTGAGTGTAAGCAATGCTTTCAAATATTTTTGCAAAAACAGGAATGATTGATATTGGACGATAACTATTTGGCAATTGTACATCTCCACGCTTATAGACAGGAATCACTTTTGTATATTTGAGGGCGTCAGGAAAAATGCCAGACTGAAAACAAGAGTTGATAACAACTTCAAGAGGATAGGCTATTGTATGAATAATAGACTTAATAAGGTTACTAGTAAGGCCATATACATCCTTACTCTCGGAGTTGTTGAGTGCTTTCACAGCTCGGATAATTTCTAACTGGGAAATTTCTTTCCATCGGAAGGGAACACTTTCAGTAAAAATATTATGGAGGAATTGGTCTGCAGTTACCTTGCAATTACTGATACCAGAAAGAATACTCTCTACAGAGTTGATGAATGACTTGTTGAGAGTATGCACATCAATTGGTATGTCCTTGCATTTAGTATTCAGACCTGATTCCATTTTAATGATGGACCAAGCTGCCTTACATTTGTTTGGGGCATTAGAGATAAAATTACTGTTGTAGTTTCGTTTAGCTCGGATTAATTCTGCATGATATTCCCTTTTGAGATTGATATACTGTTTTTTGATGTCTTCATTACCTGCTATTTTATACTGTTGATGAACGTTTAATAAGACCTTTCTCAGTTCTTCATGTTCATTGGTGAACCATTTATGCCTTTTAGATTTCTGATGTGAAATTTGAGTTGTTTTTTTTGGGAAAGCATGTTCAAATAACAAAATGAAGTGTTCAAAAAAAGCTGTGAAACTTCTTAGGGCATCGCTATATCCCACCAAGGAATCCCACTCCGTTTCACTCAGAAGATAATTAAAATATTCAATTTGATGGGGAGTAATATGCCGAACGAAAATGGTATTAGGAGTACTCAAGAAACCATCACCTACTTTAGTGTTGACAGACATTGAAATTGCACAGTGATCAGAAAGCATAGGATCGAAGACATTTACACTATAATCATACTCGTTAAAATTAGTTATTGCATTATCAAGACAAGCCAGCTTTCTTGTTGGCTCAGTATTGGTGCAATACAGATCAAATGACCTTAGAAGAATACCAAGCTGCAAGCCATTCCTAGATGAGCAGCTCATGTCAACATTAAGATCAGTTCCAATGACAATTTTAGACTTGAATTTCTGGAAATATTGCAGGACCATTTCCAGATGTTCACAGAATAGTTGAAAATCACCATTAGGCGAGCGATATACAGAGGCAACTATCAGTCCCAAATGCTTGAGGTACACGGCTGCCACTTCAAAATGCGATTCTATGCAAAAGTTATTCAAGTCCATTGCTTTACACACCAGGTCATTTCTTAAAAATATACATGCGCCACCATTCTTATGTTTAGTCCTGCAAAAAATGGCGGCAAGATAGAAACCTTGTAACTGGTATAACTGGGTTTCCTGATCATGTAACCAGTGTTCAGTAAAACACAATATGTCGTAATTGGCAGAGTGTAGGAACAAGTCCAGATCCAGGGTTTTGTTCCTCAGGCACTGTACATTAAGTATAAAAATATTAATTGGGGGAGATACACATTTTTTGATATTATTAGTGTGTTTGCCCGTCACTAAGTCTCCAAGGTACTCTGGCGGACCCTCGGAAAAAAATATTTTCCAAAAAATATGTTTTTGGGCCAGAAACATGGGTTAAGAAGCTTTTCACTTAGGTCCTCAGTCACTGCAATGCGGAAAGAAGCATAGTTTCCGCGGGTTACCTTTAACTGCACAATTTCAGCTGACGAATCCTCGATCTCCGGCACATGTTCCTTGACGTATTTCCAGACAGCCTCTTTCGTCGTGGAGGAATTGAAGTTCCAAACATGTATATTTGTTGGGCGGGGGACACCAGAAAGAGAGCAATCCTCCTCTGAGGTGCCCCTAAATAGATGACGACGCCGGCGTTTCTTGGTAACGCGAGTATATCCACCATCAGCGTGACCATCGGTATCGGCAGAGACTAAATCAACAGTTTCCTGTGCACTAGAATCATCAGAGGCACTGTCCACACGATTGTTTTCAGAATTATTATTGCCAGATTCTATGGCCAATCCACTCAACGAACATTTTTGTTTTGAAAGACGGGTAACTGGTCGTTCAATTTTAGACGCCGTAACTGTCGAGTTGTTTGATGCTGACGAAACACGCAATTTATTATCTTTGATACCCGTAGGAGGCCCTGGTGCGTTTTTAACAGAATCGGCAAAAGAAACACTCTTACTTTGTGCAGGAATAACTCTCCGTTCACTTTTCAAATTTTTCAGTTCTTGTTTTAAAAACTGAATATCGGCCGCCATGACGGAAATTTTAAACGCTGAGGCACGGCAAAAAATGCACTTCCAAAATATTTCTCGACACTCAATTAGCGCCTTCAATGATAAATCTTTCAAGCCCGTACACTTAGAATGAAAAGTATTAGGGCACTGGTCACAAACGACGGCATTATCTTTAAAATTTACGTTTTCATTGCACGACGCACACGAAGTCCTACGTTCAGTATCCGCCATCTTGATATATATATTAAATATTATGATATATGATGAAGTAGTGATACTGAAAAATCTCAAGGTCTGAATCTTGCCAGGCATTCTGAGGACTTATATACTGATAGATTACTTGCTGATACCATAAGAGTCTTCCAAAGATGGCTTGGCTAAAAATTAGGAAATAGTTTTTATTTAAACCACTATATTTACTATGCCTCTTAGCAATTAAAATCTATTTTTCTATGGATACAGCATACAGATGTTTCTCTTTGCCTTTGATATCCCCAATTACAGCAATTTTTTATACTATGGCATAGTTCTAATATAACTCATTTTTAAAATTCACATGCTTAATTGTCAACCGTTCTGAATAATGATTTTTCAAAAAATTTCATGGAAATTTGAGAAAGACGCTTTCAATTCTCTAATCATAATGAATTTCAAAAGGAATTTTTAAAGCAAACTGTATTATCGTCTTCCATAGAATATTCAAACAATTATTTTTGACCCATCAGAATAAACCTGTTCAAATTCACGTAGAAACGTGTCTGATTGATTTCTGTTAGGGATACTATTTTTGTGGGTTGTGTGTCGCAACTGGTCATGCATTACATGCTTAAGATAGGTGCAAAAAGGTGGGTTGAGGAAGCATTCCTCAGGGAACGGATGAAGAAGGTTAGAGTGAAATCCGATGCGGAAATTTGACTGTTCTTAATAGGGCAGAACACATTGGCCGAAAACCCCCTATTAGTTCAGGCATCTGCCTCAAGATTGAAGAGATCTTCGCCTTCCCCTGCCATTTCCCGCCTGAGAGTCCTCTCTATTGCGCCAACCAAAAGTAGTAAAAAAACCACAAAGTAGTAGTATAGTAGGCGCAAGTAGTGTAGTTGGCGCAATCTAGAGGACTTTGCTCCGCTTACGACAATAGCGTCACAGATGGCACTGTGGAAAATACTTTGCATGGTCACGATGATGATTACTGTGACGTTATAATACTTAATGTGTAACAATGATAGTCCAACATGAGATAAAGGATTCCAATAAAGAATTAATGCAAGGATTTAAAAAAATATACGTTGCACGCTTCATAGCGGTTACGTGATTTTCGACAAATTTGTATTTCTACCGTGGCTCGATATAATTATGTAGAAAGCAACAATAATAAAGTTACAAAAGTTTTCTAAATATTAAACCTTATTCCAAAGTCCTGCGCAAACAAATTCACTTTGAATAGCGAATTATAGTCTTCAAAGTGCGAACAAATTTGTGGAGTAATGGTGGTCTCCAATCAATGGAACCCCCCTCGAGGTCTCGAATCAATGGAACAGCTGTTTTAACGTACCATCCGACGGACAAATTGATATACCTGAAGTGCCCTGTGTAATACGCCCGAATATTGATCGGTATTCACCTAAAAATTCATCCATATGATGTATTTCCAACTCCGGGAATGAAACCAGTACTCTTAGAATTGGAAGCCATTGCTTTAGCCACAGCACCAACCCGACCCCCGATATCATTTCGTGATGCAATCTGCTGGAATCACTGTAAAGTAATGCTTGATGCCATCAAGCGGGAAATTTTAAAATAAGGTTAACGGTTACCACTAGCGACCATTTTTGGACTTTTATATTGCTTGGAATAATTTTTTGTTCCAAGCTCAACGTTTCGTCCATCCCACTATAAACGTGATCAGGAGGCTGAAGAATTTTGTTACATTAGTGTTCTTTTGGATAAACGACCGACCATTGTTGGTAAGATTTATAAAAGAAACTTCGATAAAATATGTTGAGATGTGCTATGATTCCTCAGCACTGAATATCATGAACGCCTCGGACTCTGGAGTGAATGTCGGCTACGATGAATTAGTTAATCCGTTGGAATACCCGAAAAACTTATGAGGACTCATCAATATATCAGCGGAGCAGTTAAACACCCGACACATCCACAATGAGGACTCAGAGTCAATGGAAGTGAGAGAATAGTGAAAAAGGCGCCCCCAAAAGATACCTGATTGGTGGGTGCAGTTGTAACAAAACTAAAATATGATTTAGTTCATTCCAGGCATATTATACTGATGAAGTCTTCCCGGGTTTTCCACCTGGGCAGGTCATTATGGGCCGACGTTTCGATGGCTATCACCGCCGTCGTCCTCAGGGCATGTCATTGTGATCGTGACTTGCTGCGCAAGCAGCTTTTATTCAGAGTATGTCCTCACAATGTAGGACTTATGCTCTGGGTCCACGTCTCTTTGGCTTTCCCAGCCGTTCTACATTGTCAGGACGTTATTAGTCCTGACATATCTGTCCCAGGTGCTTGTGTTGTCACTCGCCAGGTCTTTAATCAATCTATTGTCACTTGATCTTAAATTTTCATAATAGTTTTTGGCCTGTTTCTTGATCACGTCTTTGATTGGTTCTATTCTTGTTACCTTATATAGGTCTGTATTTGTCGTCCACTTTATTTTGAAGATTGACCTCAGGCAATTCCTCTCCATTATCTCTATTTTATTTAGATTCCCTTTATTTATAACGCCTACCCATGCCGGAGTTGCATATAGCGCAGTTGGCCTTATGTATGTCTCGTATATATATCTTTTTATCCTTTCTGGCACAGTATTACTTTTTAGTACGGGCGATAATCCCGCTCTAGTGCCTATTGTCTTTTTAACAATATTTTCGATATGTTTTTTAAATGTCAATTTCTGGTCTATGGTGACCCCAAGGCTTCGGTTGTCCATTGTATTTCTCTACCTCTAACAGTAATCCCAGGGCACGACGGTGTTTTTGTTTTCGGCCTCGTGAATATTACTGTTTGGGTTTTGTCAGGGTTTATATTTATTCTCCATTTTTCGTACCATTTCACGGCCTCGTCCAAAGCGTTTTGCGAAATTTCTATCCCGATGTTTACGTTTCTACTCTTTGCAAGAATTGCTGCGTCGTCTGCATATAGTGCTATTTTTATGCGCCAGTTTTGGTTGTCATTCGGGAAGTCATGTGTGTATATGTTGAATAATAGTGGCCCATATATTGATCCTTGGGGTACCCCCGCTGTTATTTTTTTCTTGTTACTTATCTCATGTCCCCATTTTACTCTGAAGTAAATGAGGTATGTCATTGTCAAGATTGGAGCATCCTTATATGCCTGGCGGTTTTCGCGCCAAATTGGTCAGGTTGGCTCTGATTGGCTAGCGCTGATCTTCTTTCTCTCCTCCTTAATTCAGCGAAGGTTTGGGTTCCAAGCCTCGCTTAGCGCGTAACCCGTGTCCCGGTTAAAGTGTTTCACAAAGTTTGAAACAAAACTGCGAAAACTGTATTTGCTGAATTGCCATAAACTACGTTTACTAATCATGTTTTAAGATAATGTTAAAAACATGCTAGAACTGTATGTGCAAGAGCGTTGTCTACCTTTTCTGGCAATTAATTAGTATATTGCTAGTACGATAACAATATTTCTTTTGTAAAGAAAAAAACTGAAAAAATATAAGCATGTCAGATTCATCATTCACAACAACTGTTGACACAACCATCTCTTTTCAGAACATTAGTTTTTGATTAAAGGAGAACATGGGTTAAAATGAGCCCTTGGTGGTGGGAGGGTTTAGAAAACTCCGGCGGTTCTAGTGCTAATAAATACTTGATATGTTTCCCTCTTATTCTCCCCACAGTCCCACCTCTCTCTCTCTCGACTTCATCCTTTTCGCATGGCCTTCAGCACCCCATTAAATATTCATTTGCTCCATCTGACTTCCGCGTTTGGGGCAAGTTTCCCATGGAAAATAATTTCTCCCTTTACTGTGCCTAAAATTTCTTCGTTGACACTCCTGCGCCGCGGTGTGTCAAGCACACCACATATGCCTCCTAGCGGTGGGTCGCGGGGCTACCGTATGCTGGCTCTCAAATTTGTGCGTATGGAAGGGATCCTAGCTCGAGAAGGAGAGTGAACGGGGGCCTAGTGCATTAATAGAGCCTGGTTTCTCTTGTGGCGTACTTGCGATTATGCGCCAAAACTTACTAGTGGAGTGTCGTTACCGTGAGCAGAGAAAGTTGCACGTATCGCGGGTACTTTAAAGGCATTCTCTGCTGCAAATTATAGCTAACAGTCAAATTGCAAACAGCCTGGGACGAGCGAAACCGCGATGGACCGTGGAAGCTGGGTAGGGTTGGCCCATAAAGAGACGGACGTGGCAAAACAAACGGGAAAATTGGTACTTGAAATGTGAGTGTTGTGTACGGAAAAGAGAATGAGTTGATGAATGAAATTAAAATTTCACGAGTGGATGCTTCGTTTGCTTGTGAAGCCAAGCGTAAGGGACATAATGTTGTTACAACTGATGGTATTGAGCTTTCTTTGTATGAGAAGTTGAGCATAGTATGCATGGCAGTCAAGGTGTGAGTTTGATCCTTAATTTGAGAGTTACTATACTAGTGTGGATTTAAAAGTTACTTAATCCTGTATTGCTATGGTTTTGCATGAAAAAAATCATTCGAAAAGATGTGACCAACTTCAACAATCCAGTGGAAGGAAAAAGTAACGCTGTGAAATTGGAGTTTTGGTGAAAACTGAGCGGGGTACCTACTAAATGAATGTCACCCACGTGAAGGAATAATTGCTTGGCGAGATAATGGCTTTGTTGGCAATAGATGGGATGCATCTGAGAGAGAGAGAGAGAGTTTTGTCCTTTTGGTGGCTCTTCAGGAAATGAATATGGTATGTGCTTTGAATGAAGAATTATAGCATGGTTGCTTTCACTATGTGAGATGAGGGAATAAGTATGTGATGCATTTGGTTTTAAAGGGGTGCCAAATGGGGCCCAGACTACCAGTTGGTGGTCTCAAGAATGGATCTGGGTCAAAATGAGGGTAAAAGTGGAGAAATTGTCAGACAATGCGGTGAGAGCAAGGTATGAATTTATGCTGAGGGATATATTGTCTTGTAAGAAGAGGGCATTGGACGAATATTCATTCGTTCAATATAATGTATAATATATATTTTTCCTATTCCCTTTGCTTCCTACGGTATTTGGAATTTGAATGATTAATTGGTGAGTTTGAATGGAACAGTTGTAAAATGTGCTGAAAGTGTAGGTGGGATTAGAGTTGTAGGCAAAATGGAAGGGGAATGGAATGTGTAAATCACAGAGATTGAAAAGAAAGAGGTGTTTAGGATTTAATGCATGTGGATGAGCTTAGCAAAATGTAAAGTGATTTTGAAGAAAAAAAGAATTATTTTAAAACTCTATAAGGGGAAAAGCAAAATGAGAGCCAGGTGATGAATGCAATAAAGAAAAAAGTAGCGAAAGCGTATGGGATGAAAGCAACATCAGGGACTGTTGGTGTGAGAGTATTTTGAAAAATTCTTTCGGTCTTCCAGGTCGTCTTCTTCCCTCTGGTCTTCCTCCCTCAGTAGTGTATGCTCACTTCTCATAACTAGGCCCGCCCATATCATTTTTCTTGTTTTAGCGCATGCAACAAAGTCATAGTCCTTGTAAAGATCTCTTATTTCCTTGTTGTGCTTGATTTTCCAAATCCCGTTTTTGTTTGTGGGGCCAAAGACTTTTCTTAGGGTTAAGTTTTCATAAACTTTCTTCATTCTTATTCAATACCCATGTTTCTGTGCCATACAGGACCACAGGGTGAATTATTGAGCAGTATATTATTATTTCGGTCTTGTTGGATATTATCTTTGAAGTTAGTATTTCGTTGCATGAGTACTAAATTTTGCTGGCTAGTTTAATTCTATTGGTTATCTCGGGTTCTTCGCTGTTTTTGTTTGATATTATTACTTCGAGATGTTTGAATTGGTCCACTTTCTCAAATCTGTGCCCATCTAGATTAAATGTACCTGTTTGTTGTTCCTTTTCTTGTAAAGAGCATGTATTATGTTTTACCAACTTTTATTTTCAATCTCACGTATTCCGCCTCGTGAGGGAAAGTTCTTGTCAGTTGCAGAAAGGCTTCTCGTGATTCGAACCGGGTAGGCTGGTCATGGACCCTTCAACCCGGTTGGAATCCCGAGAAGCTTTTCTGCATTCTATTGACCAGGAAAGCCTGACATCTTTCTAGTCAGTTATTATAGGTCTTTTTTGCTTTTTTGTTTCAGGAGAATTACATCATCCGCGAAGGCGAGTATGTATGAGTATGTTGGCGAGTCCTTATGAGACACTTGAGTGAACTGTAGAATTAATTTTTAAAGGTTCTGCTTTTTTTATATATCCATACTGACTGCTTGATCTAGGGCGCTCACGTCGGCTTAGTCCTTACCTTGAAGCTTACTGTATTTAGCATATTACATTGCGTATTATTTAATATGTTACGGTATTGCTATTCAAGAGATTAAGATGTAGACCAACTTCCATGCATTAGGCTGCCTTCACATTGAATGGAGGAACTATTACATACACTAATTAAAATTTCAATGAAAAATTATAATTACAGATTGAGATACGATTTTGATTATTGAGATTTAAACATCATTTCTGAGGTTAATGGAAATCGTTGAACTAGGTGAAAGGGCAGCCTTCCGCATAGCTATCCATCTCACGCAAAAAATAGCCAGAAATAACATGTTGTCATTCGTGTCAAGTTGACAGGTATCTGGTCGGTCGCTTCATTGTCTCCAAACTTGTGATGGGCATTAACAGGTTTCGCGCCAAACAGCTCACTTGTTTGTCCTCGCCAATCATTCTTGAATGTAAAGAAATTAAACTGCACGGGACTCCTCCTGCGAGGAAGAAGAGGGTGTAACCCGATAAGACACTCCACTCACTCACTCCGTCTTATCATTGTTTATCTACCTTCGCCCAGCTTCTCTCCGGGCCTGGTGGCATCACCTCGTGGAACGAAGAAACGAGGGGAGCTGTTATTTCGGTCGATTCATATCTTAACCTCCCCCTTTAAGATAAAGTTTTCGCTTGGTTATTGAATTACCTTCCACTCAGGTTCACCAGTCATGGAGTCAAGTTTGCTATGAACAGTTCCCGTTAAACATTGGATACTAAACATTGCGTGCGATACCAGCCACTCATGCAGGGATTTTCATGCTTCTGTATAATACTTGTTACCATTTACAATGTTGCGATAGTCGACTCCGTCCCAGTCATCAGGGAACTGATCCCTTTAAATCTCACCTTGTGAGAAATCCTTGAAGACTCGACTAAAATCAGACGCAACGACAAAGCTCAAATTCTTGTTGACATGCTTATGATAAACTCACACGTGCTTATAAGATTGTTCACAAGGCACTCCTAGTCGTTTAATAGGCACATTAGGCACATTACTTTAAGTTGTATAGTTTTATCGATTGGCCAGTTTCTAAGAATTTGAGCAGAGTCCGTCAACTATAATAAATTGTGACAATAATTGTCCTGGTAATTTTTCATTTCCTAATTACGTTGTGGTCCCATTTGAAAAGCAATTCCTTCACCTACGAGATGCCATATCTCCAAAATAAATTGATCCAGAGAATTATTTTTTTGTCAAGGTTTCCATTGTTATTATGAAGCTGTATAAGAATTGAGTAGATTAAAAAATTAGGAATTAAATAGGTAAAATTAGCAGTTTTTAGGAAATAATCTCTATTTTAGCAGTAAAAAATGATTGATTGATGGGGTCAATTCGTGACTGGTTTGAAGGGAGTTCCCTAAATTAAATAATGGTTAATTTTACTCGCATTTATCCTTTCAATGCTTGTGGTATAAGCTCTGTGAAATAATTTTATGATGGATAACTGTCAGCTGGTGCTTTTATTAGTCCTGAGTTTTTAAGGGCGATATTGGTGTCTGATTCCCTTTGCCGTTATTTAAAGTTGAGTTTTACATGTTTTTCTGTCAATTGGGTGAACTTGTATTAGTTAACATGTTTTTTGAATGATTTTATATTTATTTATCTGGACGTAATTTTAATGAAAGATACATTTAAAGAAAAGCCTATATAATCTCAATCCTGTTTCAGTACAGTCTTAAGTCCACTTTACACGGTGCATTTTATTGTACAAACATATGTATCATGGAATGCATAAGAAACTGAATGGAATTAGAGCAGGTTCTATTTCCCGTTAAGTCATTCAGACAATCTTAAAATTTTTCGCCTTACGCAGTACAATTTTCCTCATACAAGTTTTCATACATTCGTTTGTATATACAATAAAATGTACCGTGTAAAGCGACCTTTACATATCTCTCTCATGCTCTGGATATTTACTTCTGCAATGAAAAACATGAAGTCGGTTTCATTTACCATCGGTTCAGTCTACTTTGATTGGCTGTGCAGATTAGAAATAACGGGTAGAATTGAATCGGTATGGCGCGGAATTGTCAGAGATGGAAGAGAATTCAGAGATCTGTATTTCGGAGGGCGGGGGAGGGGGAGGGGGTTGGGAGGGTAGGGTAGGAGGGTAGGAAGAGCTGCGGGTGGGAGAGGGTGGAGTCGGAAGGAAAGGCCGGGAGTGTCGTTGTGTGAGTCGCAGAGGCTCGCAGCCAGAGTCCTTATTTGATAAGTGAAGTGAGTGCACGGCATGAGTCTCCTATCCTCTCCCGAGTTTGCGAGTCCGCAGAATGCATTTACTATACGGCGGCACATACATGCGAGTGTTTGTGTGCGGACGGATATAGAATGTTAGGGGACACGTATGTGCTGGAGTAGGACGGAGAACCAACACGTTTGAAAATACTGGCTCTCCCGTGTTTGGGCTGGCGGGGGAAAGAAAGGGAGATTGTAGGAGGGGGAAGGATAGGAGAAATAGGGGTGGGAGGGGTCATTGAAGAGAAGGGGGTTTTGGGACCTGTCTCGTGTGTGGGTGAGTGAGTATAAGTTTCGCCGTCGTCGTAGATTGAATGGAAGGAGACAGATATACTTGTCTCACCTTCTACGGATTCCGTTCCGGAAAAAATATTCCATGTCGCCTTCACCTCGGGCGCCTGACGATGCATTTTCGAAGATATCTGTCCGTGCAGCGTCCCGTGTCTCGGGCTCCTTTGGACCATGCATAGTTGAGAAATTCAAAACCTGCTGGGGAAACATTTTTGTCTGAAAATTGGGCTGTATCAACATATTTTGAAACTTCAAATTTACATTGGAAAGTTTTGTTTTAATTTGTTGTGTATGAGACCTGGTATAAAAGTAATAAAATTGTATCCACCTTCCATTGGTTCCTCCATTATTGCGTTTTCGGTTCCTGCCTAGGCTAATATAATGGAAGAATATAATCGAGAATAAATAAATAAATAAAAATTACACTTAATCCTCCTGAAAGAAAAATCTTGCATGCTCATGGTGAAATAGCCCATTAGTAGCCAAAAATCAGTTCTACATCTACATCTACATTATACTCTGCGAGCCGCCGCATGGGCGTGTGGCAGGGGGTATTAGGTCACCAGCCGTGTAAATGTGTAAGTTTTTGGAGATGAAATGGTGACATGTATTATAGGAGCGTATTTAGTGGAGCCTAATTTTTATTTTGGTCGTTTATTGTTCGCGAAAAGAACGAGTTTTTATACCTATTTTTTGAAGTTTTCTATTCGGCAGTGTAGCTATCTTATTTTATAGTTTCTGTCACACCTAGAGATGTTGTGAGGAGTCATGATAATATTCTGTATGTCGCTCTGAAAAATATCAGTTATGAATTTATCAAGCAGCAAAGTCTATCAAGCAATTGATAAACGGAAGTGTATTTAATACATATAATAATGTAATAAAGTAGACTAAACTAGAAGCTTTAAAGCAATCATACTTGCGTCTTAAAATACCTCAAAAATAAGCCTGTATTACTCCACTTTTTAGAAAAATGACCTTGAATGGTAGCCTGTATGATATATTTCACTTGGAAGCCTCTTTAAGTTGCTCTGATTCCCTTAGTGCACTGGTAACACAATTGGAAATTTAAATACTTAAATTAAGTTATTTCAAGTTTCCACACCATTCTGATCTTGAGAAAAAGTTGGAGCAGCTTTTGTTGGGTATGTTCCTGCAACATGTTCATTCATTGCCTCAGTCATTGTCCGTTGAGTTTTTCAAAGCCTCTATTATTTCAGTACCGAAAGGAGTTATGCTGGCATTAAATTGCCATGAGCATCGAAAAATAAGTCAAAGGCACTTTCATGATTGAAATTTACTATTCATTTTTCTTTCGGCCATTCAACCATAAATTATCTTCATCAACATAATGTTTATCAATCGGAAATTCTCCTGATTACAAACCATACTTTCAGAAACAGTTTGTGATTGTTTCAGTTGAAACTCAGCCCCATGAATTGTCATCAAATAACTTCCGTCTAACGAAGAGACATAATCATCTAAACCTCTTTATCTTGCTTCTGTTTTAATCAACATTCGCATGAAATAGCGTACAAAATTTACAACTGTTTTTCCATATCCGTTGCCTGCACATCAGAAGTTGGAATTTGAGGCGAAAACGATTTTACATTGAATAACTCCTGCTTACGTATGTATGCAGGTAAGTTACCAAAAAAAGTTAAAATTTTCTTATTTCTCAGTAACTTCTTGTTTTACTGACTTTCATCCCGTAGTTAAGTATAAAAAAATCATTCATGCCTCTTTATTGGATGTGCATTCAACGAGAACCATCTTTACGTTTAAAAAAAATTGTTTTTTTTTACAAAAGAATTAAGAATTTATTATCACTTTATCATCGCCAGCGTTTCAAATTAATAATTGTCATCTCCAGAGCTTTGTAGTCAACCAAATTTACCAATTTAATAAAGGAACTGTCAATAGTTGCCTCATTCTTCATTGGTCCAGGAACCCTATTTGATTATTTCCCCTCTCAACAACAGCAGCATTCCATAGGGTACAGATAGCGTTTAATTCCGCAAGCGCAGAACTTGTAGATTCGAGTTCACCTTTTCCTTAAATGGATTTCCCATCTTAATAATCTTTTACACGATATTTATTGTGCTCTACAAGGAAGAATAGGCTTACCGCAAGCATCATGCTTTATTACACTGGCCTCGGATAACGATCAATCCAGGAGAGTTCAAAACTTGTTCAAGACTTGTTCAACGTTATTTCACTATCAGTCGAATATATTAATATATTCACGTTGAAAGCAATGTTAATTGTTAACTATGTACTAGGTTTGACTTATTGAAATAACTAAAATACTTCTGCCCTTATAATTTTTTAAAAATTAGGTCTTAATTCTGAGACCGTAATGGAGTGCAATTAAATTTTTCCGCACATAATTAATGAAATAAAGTAGCGTTTCTGTCTCAGTATATTTAGGGGCTAATTATAAAACAATATCGTCTTCACATTTTAAAATATATTTTCCCGCTATTCAAAATAATCTATTTATTCAGGTGGTAGAAGGTCATAAGAGTTTCAAGGTTAAATTTGACTGCTTTTTTAACTGAGTTCTAGACCAGTCCAATGCAATAGCTCTTACACCCATTCTTGATGTGCTGTTTAATTATTCAATGTGATTTTCATTTTCAAAGTTTTCTTTTAACCTTAATATTCAGCAGCAACCTCATCATTATCACTTATATTGTTATTTGATCAAACAGCAAAGGTTTATGTGACATAATTAGAGGAAA
Organism: Ceriagrion tenellum; assembly: GCA_963169105.1. Classification (NCBI taxonomy): domain Eukaryota; kingdom Metazoa; phylum Arthropoda; class Insecta; order Odonata; family Coenagrionidae; genus Ceriagrion; species Ceriagrion tenellum. The sequence continues at coordinate 118,880,121 of OY720642.1, read as the reverse complement.
TGTCAACGTTTGACTTGGTTCCGCGAAATATCTACATCTACATAATACCCCGCGAGCCGCCGCGTATGGCAGGAAGTGTTAGGATACCAGGCGAGTAAAGAGGTGGAATGGTGATATGTATTATGGGAGTGTATTTAGTGGAGCTCAGTTTTTATTGTGATTGCTTATTGTTCGTGGAAAGAACGAGTTTTTGTACCTATATGTTCGACATTGTGTACCTCTCATTTTATCACTTCTGTCAGAGCTGAGATGTAGTGAGGGGTCATGATAATATTATCTATGTTGCTCTGAAAAATATTAATAATTCTCAAGCAACCTAAGCCTAGCGAGTAGTCTCCGAGTCTCTAGGGGCTCCCACCTTAATCCCTCTAAAAGTTGCGAGACGCTATGTGTACGCTCGTAGCAGTTTTTGACGAAGAGCACTGCTTTCCAATTTTATTACTTTTTTTGGTTAAATCTATTTGACCAGGGTCCGAAATGCTCGCGGCGTATTCCAGGTGTGACCTAACCAGAGCGAAGTAACATGATTGCGTTGCGAATGAAGTACAAAAGTTAGCTCGTGTGACCTCCCCTGACAGTACCTACCTTCTGTAGCCACGTGTAGTTTTTATATTCTCTATAGTGGGGATACAATAGATTCGTTGAATTTATGCAAGCGGAATATTATCACTTATTTTGCTTGCTGCGTGGGTGGGCGAGTTTGCTATTGGACCCTCTAGTGTCCCTGATGTCATCCCCTCTTCTCCGTGCGGCACAATCACGCGTCAAGATTGCTTCCGATCATCCATTTCGGTTGTTGCTAGCATGAAAATCCACTCGAGGGCATTCAATGACAGGGCACCCGTAATCCGACTCCTGGACGCATTCGTGCGGGGGTTCTCTGTCATGGTTTTTGGTTTCTGATGGGAATCTGAATTATGTATGGGGACGAACCAATCTGTGTTCTCTCGGAAAGTTTATTCATCACTCGTTTCTCTCGGAATTAACGCAATAAAACTTGATTTGTTATCATAAAATTTAGCTTGTGGCTCATTTATGGATAAAAGTATCAATCTAATGACCTAAAGTCAATAGATAACCTAATCAAAATTATGTAATTTGCGGTCACAGGCAAGGATAAAAATCCACACAACCTAGCGTTTGCGGGACGATTTCCGAAGTCACTAAGAACACAATTACAATGAATGTGGTCTCGTTTCTTTCAGCTTATGAATATAATACGAGCATATGTGACTTTCGGTTTGCTCCATCCATGCGCGATACCCGCACTAGAGCGCTAAATTAGGTTCCAAAGGAATTATTTCATAAAGAAATTTATGGTGCAGCAAAATAGCTATGAACCAACATATTGTCGTGTCCCGACTTTCGCCTTTAACAAAGTTCGCCCGATTTAGACCCGATGAGTAGACTCATTAAGATTAAACTATTTAGCATTATTATTGCTATCAATATATACATATTTTGTTGACAAAGCAGTATAAATTTAGACATGATAGGTAACATTTCATATGTCAACTTCTTTCCACCGAAAAGCCAACAAAAAATACGAGGATAAGAGTCTACATCTATGTGTGCATTTGCGAAGTGCCGTGAAAGCTACCTGTAAGATATGTGGCACGAAGTGATACCACACTAAGCATACTGCACTAGTCTTGATCCATACCAGAACCTCGCATGTTCTCTCGGTCGCGAGGCGGAGAGAAGACAGGAGAACAATGTGCAGTCAAAGTACAAAAGAGGAAAGCGCCACTTAGACGAACATGCAGTGCTTTCGTTAAATACAGCTACTGGTTAGTATTATAAATGGTATTACTAGATAAACACTACAGGGTAATCAAAAATGCAAAAAACAAAATCATGCCGAAAATTTCAAGTGAGGTGGATAATGATGATAAGTTATAAAAACAAGAACCGTCTACTCTGCCCAGTAAGAATGCAAATTTCATAGAATTGAACTATCTCAATAATTTTGGTCCCTTATTGTGCGTGGAGAAATCGATCTCTTCAAATTGGGTCTCTTCGAATAGTGTCGTTTGGTGTTAAGTGCTTGGATTTATATTCTCTCGATCCCATTTCCTAGCCCTCGGCAATGTCACAATGGGTTTCTCCGTGGGTGTGAATAGTGATGATCCTTCCTGATATAGTGTATTTCCTGTTCTCTGAATAAACTGTTTAGTGTTTACCCGTCTCTAAGCATGCCTCTGAGTTATGCTGGAGAGGTTTGGATTGAGCAAATATGGGATATCTCACCTGGAAATTGATAGCCAACTATCCCCGAAAGACATTTCTATAGAGTAAAATGGTGTGCTCACCGTTGACTTTTTCATCCTTTCCCCCCTGTTTTAATGATGTTGGAATGGTGTTTTACGCTACTTTTTTCTCTGTGCATGGTGTTTTATTAATCTAAACGGTGGGAGAGAAGACATTGAGCCCAACTGACAGAGATTGGTCTCGGAAGTATGAATGGTTAGCCAAAAGCCAAAAAGTTAGGAAAGCCAAAAATATGAGGGAACGAGTCCATACGCACCTATATCTACAAAATACCGTGCAAGCTACCACTAGGGTGTGTGGCACAGGGTGATTCCACACCAGTCATGAAGACCTTATCCCAGTTGATTTCCCAATCGTGCACGTTCCCCCAGAATGCCAGACACAGGCCAAAAGCAGTCAGGATGACAATACTACCATGGAGTACACTATAGTTAAAATACGACTACTGGTTATAATTACTGCAACAAATAAATAGTTCTACAATGTACTAAATCAGCAACATCATGCCGGAAGTGGCATGCGAGGTTAGTAACTAATAATGATGTGAAGATATTTAGCACAAGTAAATAACCTATTTTACCTAGTTAAGGTCAAAGTATTCTAGAAATGATCTATTGCAACTATTATGGTCCCTCATTGTACGTGAAAAAATGACATTATATTCTATTGGTTCTGCAGTCTAGTACCTTAATATTATCCCTGTGGTCGTTTCTACTATAATTGTTTGGCTCTAGCAAAATATGGTGAACGACCGATAAAAATTAGTCAACATCAAACTTTCGGAAAAGATTTAATCTATATTTTTCCCTTTGATCGGTTAGAGATTCCCACCCTGATTCCCTCAACAATTTAGTAACCTTATTATGTTTATCGTAACAATTTTTAACAAATCAAGCTGACCTCCGCTGTATTCGATCTGTATCTGAAACACATCCTACTTCGTCATTATCTTCATCTTCTAAAGGCTAAGCCTTGCCTCTGCAGCATTGTTTCCCTGTGTACTGCAGCTCTCTTCAAATCAGCATATGTTTTTAATCCCAACGTACTTCGTACATCATCTAGGAACTTCTTTCTTGGCCTTCCTCTGCTTCTCTTGCTGAGTATCTATCCCTCCATTATATTTTCTAAAACTTTCTTATGTCGAAGAACATGACCAATGAATTTATCCTTCCTTTGCTCCATCTCTTTTATCAGTCTTCTTTCTTCTTTTATTTCCCTCAGCACCTCTTCATTGCTCTTTCTATCAGTCCATCTTGTTTTTGTCATCCTCCTTCATATCCACATTTCCATAGATTCCAACCGCGACTTTTCCATCTTTCTCAATGTCCAGCTTTCACAGTCCACATTTCACAAATGACAGTGTGCTCCATACAAACGTTTTCGCAAAAGATTTCCTTATTTCGAATTTAATGTGGATATTTCCTAGAATATGTTTTTTATTTTCATATGCCTTCTTTGCCAAGGCTATCCTTCTTTTTACTGCTGAGGTGCTTCTGTTATCTCTTAAAACTATGCTCTTAAGGTAGCTGAACTCTTCAACCTGTTTTATTATCGATCCCTCAATCATTATATTTACATTGGGCTAATTTTAGTGTCTAGATACTGTCATAGCTTTGATTTTCTTCACGTTTATTTTCAATTTCCATTTCGCAAAAACTGTGGACAAGATTCGAAGCATTCTATTCATATGATTGGCTGATTCTGCTAGGGACACAATATTATCAGCAAGCCTAATGCAGTGAATTCTTCTTCCATTTATTTGGATACCTTTAGTTTTCTCCTTCATCCCTACTTCGTATCGGTCTCATATACTTGCGGCACACTCCAAGGGAGGTCTCACAATATTCTGCGTGTAGAAATGAACGATTTTGATCATAACTCACTTCATCCTATTTCGGCCACCTTTTCTTAATGAATGTTAGACCGTTATTCACCGTGGAAAGCATAAACGATTTAGTTTGCCGTCACTTGCATGAAGGTAAGGATAGACGCCAACTATATGATGAAAATCATTTGACATGACCGGGACTCGAACCAATTTCTCCCGGCTACTGGTCAGGTGAACTAACCAATGGCTCAAGTCAGTCATGTAAATGTAACATTGTATAGCTGGGTATCATACCAAGCTGGAAGAACCGAGTTTGTCAAATGATTTTTTTCATGTGATCATTATATTTACCGACCCGAGCGTTTAGTTTTCCGCTCCCCTGTTCCCGCCTCTCTTCGTAGGAGGATGAGTTGGCTGGTAATACAAAGTCTTCTCTTAACTAGGAACAGGGGCGTCTTCATAATTTTTGGTCAGTAAATTTTACTATGCAATAAAAATGCTTACTGTGCACTTACTTCTATCATAAATCTCATCAAAAAGAGTTCGGGTTGGATTGGACCCGACCGTACCTTCTATTTCGTCTCTCACCACTATATCGCAAGAGGGTTAATATTACAGGCACGATCCAAAAATGTAGGTATTCTAGGATCGTTTTCCATGTCAAATTTCATCCGCTCGTTGTGAACGTTATAATTAATCGTCCAGGCACGATCCAAAAATGTAGGCATCATTCTAGGATCGTTCTTCAAGAGACGTAATGTGGAGATGTAAGGTTTCACAATATGTTTCAAGTGACATTTAAAATTTCAGATATCAACCTCTTTCCGCCAAAAGGCCTAAAAGAAATACGAGAGAAAGAATATTTTCGGAATGCGCGTCAAATCAGTCGTCGATGATTAGTCTGCTTAGCCCGTGAGGTTCTTTGCTAGCGCCAGAAAGTGGATACGACTGGTCTTTTGACAACAGCACCAACACCCGGACGGTCGTCGCGTAAGACCCAAAAACGCGGATCCGTTCGCGAGTGAGAACTCACAGCCTTTGTCCCCGCGCTCCAACGCATGCGCTATCGACTACGTCATTTGAACTTCTCTCGAGAGAGTGAGGACCAAACATGGCGGTAGATTCGCGAAGATGCTCGCGGACATTTCATTTCCCCAGCAAGCGAAGGATTTGGGCGCGAGAGAGAGATAGAGAGCTTCATGTTGTGTTCGGGCGGTCGCGGAAATCGCGTTCATCTCGTGAGGTTCGGAGAGCGTTGACGGGCGAGCGAGGGAGGCACGTCGTCTAGTTCGCTCTTTGCCCGTGCGAGGTGCTCCGTGGAAGAGCCGGAAATTGGCGCCGCGTGTCGGGAGTGAAAAGTCCTCTCTTGTCCTGAATTGACTCCTGACTCGGTTGGGGCCGATTTCTCCGTTTTGTTGAGTTGAACTTACCACCCATCTGCCCGTCCTCTTCCCCCCTCGCTATGAATAAGCTCCCCCACGCTCCAAAGGGGAGCGAAAGCTCAGGCACACATGATGAGTGCTCCCAGAGTAAATATCTACCTACATCCATATACTACCCTGTGGGCTGCGGGATTGGCTTGTGGCAGGGGATGTTATGGAACCAGCCAGGAAAAGGTGTAAAAGAGAATGTTATCGCGTGGTGAAGTGTATTTCAGGAGTGTTGAGTGTTTCAATTGGAGCTCATTTTTCATTATGGTCACTTCGGGTGCTTTGGAAGAACGAATTTTTGTACCCATCTGCTCGATATTGTATCTCTCTTATTATTTTGCTAGTATCAAACCTAGAGATACAGTTTGGCGTCAAAATGATACCTATGCTCTCTGTCCTAATGAAACAATATGTAGGTGATGCTAGGGTAGCCATTTTAATTTATATCCTCATCGCTTTTATGGACCAGGAAATATCCTCGTTCTTTATATAATTAAAATATTTGAAATCATATTTGTTGTGTTACTGAAAATAGGAAAAATATCTGGAAATCATCATTAAATTTGTGAAAAATACTGGAAAGCTAGTGTCTGCCTAAACAGTTGGACCGAATGGACAAAAACGGAATGAACAGAACTTTCAGACACGGGATAAAGGCATGTCATCTTACTAGAGGTTTTACTATTGGATTTTAGAAGAAATCATCGTGTTAGGACGAATAAAACAACGCCAATTTAAAAAAAATTCCAAAGTTATATTCATAATATCGAGATTAATGAGTCGATGCAAAATGATATAGGAAAAGAGATAGGAGTTCTAGGGGTGGAAAAAACGGATGTAACTGGTATTTTGTGCAATGAAGATTCACAGTTCCTAGTGTGACGCCATTTGATAACTCATGATACCCATTAGTTAGGTTTTAAGACACTATACATATTGAAATATCAATACGATAATATTCTCGCGCTGCAGCACGCTCTAGAATCATTCTTCACATTTACTTCCATCGTATACATTGTGAAGAGTGGCCAGCCAGGAAGCCATAAAATAAAGAAATGGAGCCAAAATATCACCCCGTACTTTTTCGGCCAAGTGGAGAAATGCTGTCTCAAAGCGTTTTCCTGATATTTTGACCTTTTTTATGTCACCAATGAACGCATTAGGTGATTTAACATATTTTTTCAAAAAATATAAAGCAAATATTGGAAGATGTATTTCTGCGGCTCATGGCAACGTTCGATCCTTTCTTTATTATCCTCCAAAAATTACCAGCCATTGAGACTTTCCTTACCAAGTGTTGAATCCTGCACTTGTCAGTAGACAAAATACAAAGGTTCCCAAAATTGATACAAGTGATAGTAAATCAGATAGAGATTATTTTATTTTATTTATTAGTGAAAATACCAAGCAAAATTTTGGCATCCGCAGAGCGACATAATGCCTACTATATTATATGTTTACTTTCGTCTAATGCCTTGTTTTGTAAAATTAAAAATGGATCAGTGTTTATGGTCTTGCTTGCTTTTATTTTCTGTTTGACTTGATAAATTTATATTTTTTACGTGATTGTGAGATCCATATTGTTCATAGATAAAAATGATATGTATAAATGATAATATTTATAAAAAGCAATACATTTTTATGAATAATGTGACCTCATCAAATAATTAAAACTTTCGCGGTCCATATTCGTCAAGCATTATTAGTTTTTGGGATGACCCGCGTCAATATTTAATAGAGCTAACGTTTCTTCTCCTTTGCCGGAGACCTCATCAGGGCTGAATGACCTTATTGCCTTTATTGTGCATCAATTTATATCGTCACGGTGGTGCAAGAGGGGGAGGGGTTGGGAGCCACGCACACAAATATGGAATATTATCAGAAACGTGAAAGAAAAAGATAAAATGGAAACAGAGAGAGTATACCAATTGAACTGCAGCACATGTAACCAAGTGTGCTTCGGTGAACCTGGTCGGAAGATAAAGACAAGAATAAAGGAGCACGACGCAGAAATTTGACAGGGCTACGCCGATAAATCAGCCGTTGCAGAACATGCTAGACCACACCATTGACGTTACCAACCTAAAAATTCTCGCCAGAGAAAAACATTTCAAGACGAGAATCTTCCGGAAGGCCTTGGAAATTAAAAAGCATAACAAGAATTTTAATAGAGACCACGGACAAAGAATAAGTGAATCATGGCTTCCAGTAATTTCTAGAAAGAAAGCGACGTCCAGAAGACTCTCCGCCAACACCCACTCCCACTCCTTAAGTTTACCCACTCCTTAAGTTAAGTTTACAGGATTTTAAAAAACGGATGTCCTCGGCAATTTTCCCAATTTTTGTTTTCAGCTGATGGAACTTATTTAGCTCAGATGACTGGAAAGCCATAATAATTAAATAAAGAGAAATTGAGCTCTACAGCCTCTCAAAATAGCAAAATTAAATGAGTCTCCAATAGCCGTAAGAATGTGATTAGTGATTGTCCTGTCCTCATTGATATGAAGACCAAATTCAATATTTCAGTATCCAACCCGGTGTTACCTAGATTATACTGCCTCCCAAAAATTCATAAAGATGGTTGCCCCATGAGATCAATAGTTTCACCTTCCCCTTTCCCCTTCTCCCTCCCCACTTTTGTCCCTTCAGTATTTATTCCAGGCTGTTCTCCCCTTTTGATCACTTACAATCTCGTGTCGCAAGTGCTTTTCCCTTCAGCTCGCCGAAGAGGGCCACATTGTGGCCGTAATACGCGTATCCGACGCTCACCCTCGTTTGTTTTTGTGTTTATATTTTGACCACGCTCTTTTTGAGCGATTTCTCCCAGAAGTTGGGGCCCGTCTGTGTGTGTGAGTGAGTGATTTGAGTGCTTGTGAGTGTGATTGTGGTAATGACCAGGCATCCTTAGTAGGGTCCCAGTAGCCCTATGAAGGATCCCAGGTTATAACCCAGGCATCCTTATCAGGGTCCTATTAGCCCTCGAAAAGGATCCCAACTGGGTTGAGTGTGTGTGTGTGTGTCTGTGGTGGTCACTGACGAGGAAGTAACATTCCCGTAAACCATTACAGGAGGGTATTCTGGTAGAGAGGCTGTGGTTGGTCCCTCCTGTGGAATCCCCATTCCCGCAAAGTGTTGTGTGGTTGCATGTTTGACGAGTGGTGCCATTTTTTTACGGCTATTGGAGACTCATTTAATTTTGCTATTTCATTTACAATATCTGCAAAATATTTCAGTGCATTCCTAGTACCTTTTCTTTTTTGGAATCCATAATGGTGTTGATAGATTACATTATTTTTTGTTAAAAATGATGTTAAATGCTCTGCAACATATATTTATAATACTTTGCTGAGTGAGGGGAGGATTGAAACAGGTCTGTAGTTATTTAGATCTTTATAGTCTCCATCTTTATGAATTGGTCTAATTATGGCTATTTTTAAGTTGTATGGTACTTTTCCTTGCCTCACACTTAGATAAACAAATCTTACGATATGAGGATACAATATTTTATTTTGTTTTAAGTTTTTCATAATTATGTTATCAACTCCTGGGATTTTTAGTTTAGCTTTTTCCATAATGCTTGTGATTCTATCTTTTGTACAACCAGGGATCATAATTGATTTTTGATGGGATACATTCTTATCATTATTTAATTTAATATTACAGTTTAGCTTTATTTTTTCTATGCCTCCAATAAATTGATGAGAGAATTTGCTACAGAGATCCTTCACACTGCTACCATTTCCTATGTGGGAGAGTATCACATCATCAACACTTTTTTGTTTCCTTTTGCTTGTTATATAATTTATTATCTCCCACATTGTTTTTGAATCTTTGACGTTTGTAAATTTTGCTTTAAACCTCATATTAGTAATCCGCAACTTTCAAAACCTACAACTACAAATGTTCACGAAAATTATAACTCTACTTCATGTTTTGACCAGCTTTTCGTGATTTGGGAGCTCTAAGGCGACGGGCGGAAACGGAAGAGCGAGTGAAGCGCAAGGTCTATCTTTACACTGAATTTAGAAAGGGACGTTTTATGACTGAATTTACGGTCTCGCTTTGTTTGTCATCCGTTTCTCGAACGAAAAATGATTATAATCAGTTTTTTAGGAAGTTTAGTTTATTTTTCAAATATTTATTGTTTTCATAACGTGGCCATAAATATAGTGATAGTGAAAAATCGCGCAAAAGTCGAAATTTGTCGATATTTTCATCATAAAAGGGTTCTCCGGTCATTTTTTGTTGGCAAACATCAGGTTCATGTTTAGCGGCCTAAGAAAAGATACCTAAAATCATCTCTCAATCACATTTTCACAGGTAAAACACTCAGGATCTTGGACCTTGCACGTTTTTGCCAAATATTCTGCGCGTAGGTGCAGTCAGGGCTGACCAAAGGCCTATGAGAGAAGGCTGAGCTATTCGAGTCCATCGCATGCATCCCTGAAAACCACTCAGATAACTTGTTGAAAAGGATTAAGTGAAGATTTTACCCATCAACCTCGACGGTTACTAATTTCATTGTATTCTCGTAGAGGAAGGATTGATACATCAACCTACGTTTACGACATTTCAATACAGTTATTAATTTTTATGTAAAAGTACCAATAACATGTAGCTGATTGCCATGTGTTTCATTTGTACATCGTTATAATATTGTCACATTTGTGATATAGATCTCCTTCGGTAAAGGTATCTTTTTTCTGAAAACTTCAAGTTCGTTCGATCGGGTGTGTGTCGCCATAATAAGAGGGTATAAATATGTAACTTGAAGCATTGTTGAAAATTATATTATCAGGTCCAAAATATGGTTAATTAATGGCAGGCAACTTGCATGGCATTGTGATTCATCAGGTTGTATGATGGGGGCCGGTTCACTATATCAGGTAAAATGGTTATTTGGTGGGTATTAAAATCTCCGGAAATAATTTAATTGGGGCCTTGATTGGAACTAGGAATAAGCTGCCAAAGTTGTGCAGGAATACAGATTTTGATGATAATGAAGCTTATAGATGATAGCGACGAGCATTTAAGATAGCATAAAACTCATTTCGATCCATTAAGATGACCATGAAATGGTTTTTTTAACGTCAAAAAATTTCGAGGCAGAGTGTCATTTGCATAATTCAAATAGTAAACAATGAAGCATGATATTTTGAAAGCGAACTGATGATAAGTTTATTATGCCCACGATATGTTTGCCATCTTGGGCTTAGCTATTTCGATGCATTCGAATTGCGGCAAACGATGTTTATTGTTCTGTGTGTTTTTTGCCTTCCAGGAAGTCGGGAAGACATTGTATACCATCCCTAGTTTAACAGCAGCCGTATTTGAAGGCCAATAACGAGTCTAAAGTTGCAGAAAACATCGCTAGTGGTTCCTCATCTGCAAGGCATAATCTTATGGCCTTAAATTTTCTTTTCAAACTGAGTGGAAAAACAATTTTTTGTGTGGAGAAACGCTACCATTGCTGAATATGATAATTTTTAAATGAGGCAAGTGGCAAATCAAACCGTGGTAGGAGGCGCTGCTAATTGGCAAATAATTGGAATCGGAATGCGTGATGTACAATTGCTAGTCAACACAAATCATGCTAAATCAAAAAACGCATCAATCTTCCCTGAATTTAAAATGAAGCAAAAAAATACTCGTCATTCGATACGTTTCCTTCACATTAACCCAGGCGTTCCCTTGTGCATTAATTGATAAATGATTAGATTTGCTGAGTTAAAATTTGTAGTCATGATTACCTTTCCATCCCAATCTGGAAATCAATTCGCGAATTGACATTGGAAAGCCGAAAAGAATGAATAACGGCTCCGACAAGCCGGAAGGTTGGCAGAACTGTGTTCCTAAGGGAAAGAGCGCGTGTTTACTTTCAATGTATGTAAGCGGGCATGTGTAATTATTTCTCCACAAAGCTCATCTCCGACAATATTTATTGGAGTTCAATTTTGTCATTTAGTATCATCGTTATTAATGAAAGGGAATGTCGAATTGGATTAAGCTGCCGCACTCATTTCCTGAAGCGTTCGACGGAAAAGTTGGCAATAAAATTTCCTCCGGTAACGGTAATTGCCCCCTCCCCCTTCCCGTCGTATTCAGCACTCGGCTTAAACCATTTGGATGGAGACCACGGAAATAAATGCAACGGCGTGACATTCGTGGGTTTAGGGCAATGATAGCACTTTTCCGCGTTTGATTTTCACATTTTATTCATACTTCGACCGCTAGGAAAAAATATCCTATTTGACCTGGTTCGGTTACCCTTTTGTTGTCGTGTGACCAAAAAGCACTTCTCAGTGAACCTGTGACCCGTATCGCCTGGTCGAATAATTTTGTTTGCCCGTACCCGGAGATTCTATTAATTTTCCATAATAATGGGCGGTAGAGATGGAGCTATTTTTGGCTCGAATCTTTTTTTTATTGACGGATGATGAAATTTTTTTCCCACAGTTTATAATGTGGCCATTGTTCAAATCGCATGACAACGTGACGCGAGGTGATACTCAGACCAAAAGCTGTGGAAAATCTACTGCTATACTTTTTGCTGCATAGCCATTCTTTTGTTCTTCTTTCGTCTGACGCATCCATGTACGTGAGGAAAAGCAGCTGCATTGAGTGCGGTGTTCTGGAATAACGAGCCTCAATATTCAGGATGATACCATTTTGTTTGACTTACTATGTGTAAAACATGGCCATAGGTTTCGGTAGCAATTTCAAAAGTTGGTTCCTTGTTTCCATATCTTCTTCAGTGCCTCGCGTGTGTCTAATGGGTGGGGAGTTGAGGGAGAAAATTTTCCAGAAATAAGATCTAAAAAGAGGCGGTAAGGTGATAAGTGCAGTAAAAGGTCGCGGGTAAAGAAAAAAATTAGACACGTTTTTCCACGCGACAGCATAATTAATACGATCTGGGATTTGAAGTATTACTGTGGCTGATTCGCAATGGAAAACATTGGGCAGAATACAAAGGACGTGAAGGATAGGAAAGAAGAGATAACAATAGAATCGCAATGTTAGGTAAAACATGAAGGGAGAGGCAATAGGGTGTGGGAGGATATTAGAGATATACATACTACCCTGCAAGGCACCACTTAGGCACATGGCAGGGGGTTTTATGACACCACCAGTGAAAAGGATAAGGTTTTGTGAGATGAAATGGTTAAGTCTTCTATGGGAAGGTTTTAAGTAGAGATCATTTTCTGTTATGATCACTTACAATGCTGTGTTATCGATGAATTAAGAGCATCTGCTCAACGGAGTTAGCTCCTAACGAAGTTCTTCGGAGAGTGGGAATGAAAAGAGATACAATGAAAACTCGTAAAAGAAGAAACAAACTTTTTTAATATATTTTAAGACATACCAGCATCTTGAAAACAATTATGGTCCAGGAGGAAAGTCACAAAGGACGCTCAGAATATGATTTTATTAGGAATAAAACGATCTAATGGCTAGCAAGTAATGTCCAGGAAACTGAGGACGGAGTTTAGGGTGGCTTTGGAGTTTTCAAAAGCGAAATAATTATCTAAATGGAATACCCTATAGTAAATATGATCCTCGTTGGCGGGCAGGGTCGTTCAAATTGATTTATTTGTTTCTCTACCGATATGGGTCTTGCCAACAATTTTCTCCTCTCAGCCATCATTAATGTGCTTACTGAGCATAAGTAAAGAAGTGCTAAATACAATAAAAGTAAGGAAGGTACAATACATAGGGCACATTATGAGAGGAGAATAATATAACCTGTTGCAAATAATTCCATAGGGGAAGATTTGTGGCAGAAGAAACAGAGGAAGAAGACGGACATCCTGGCTGGACAACTTAAAATCATGGTATAGTTGCTCAGCCATAGAGCTGCTGAGATCGGTGCAGTCAAGATCTAGTGTGGCCATGATAACTCCCAACCTTCTGAGAGGAGACGGCACATGAAGAAAAGAAGAGAGCATTTACTCTGTGAGAAAACGCTAATATGCAATTCATCACTTCGATTTCAAATTGACTGTCAAATCAACATAAACGTAGTACATGCTATGCTATGCTTATGGACAAAACACCAAATAAGCACATTGATGGCGTTGTGGGGACCTCTATCAAAGGAAGACCACAATCGACATTGAACGACCTTGGATAGCTATTGCTTAGGGCGGATGATGTTCTTACTCCCATTGTGAAGGAGTCACCCTTAGATTAGTTTGATCGATTAATCCCACACCAATCATGTCATCTGATTGCATGTATTAACTCAAGATATCGAGGATCGGTAAAATTGATATATCCAAATGGCGAGGAAGAATTGAAATAGATACCTCACGAATGAAAAAGTTGCACCCATCTATAGCCTTCGGAGACAAAGATCCTTTCGCAATATCAACGCGGACGTCCCTTGAACGCTGACAGAGTAAAACACGCTAATTCTGTCATTTTTGTGATCGCTTTGATTCAGCATGTCTTCCGTTAGGGCTGGTTCTGCGACACAGTTTGCGCTCTTTCTTCATGACAACCTTAAATACGGTGAATCGAATAAGCTAGTATAGACGCAATATTCCTGGATTTCACGAAAGCATTTGACAAGGTTCCTCAAAAAAAAATTCATAGTACATAAATTGCAATCATGTGGAGTCAAAAGAATAGGGAATTGGATAAAGGACTTTCTCAGTCATCGCAAACAAAATGTAGTAATTGATGGTAATAGCTTTGATATGGTTGAAGTCAAATCCGGTGTTCCTCAAGAAAGCGTGATCGGCCCTTTTTGATACATTATTTATTTAATTGACGTAAGTTATCGAGTTAGCTGTAAATTAAGATTATTTTATAATTATAATTTATTTTATTTTTGCAGACATTACAGTCATCAACTGTAAAATAAACCAAAACGCGGACTTAGAAGTTCTGTCATCGGACTTTAACAATGTTCATTCGTGGTGCCAGGAGTGGGGGTTTAGAATCAAATCTTTGTAAATGCACCACAGTACACATCTTGCGAAAGTCATCACGCAAATACCATGTATACACTGTGGGTGGAGCCAACATAAAGGCCTCAGAAGAAGTCAACTACCTTGAAATTACCTTGCATTCTGATATATCGTAGGGAACTCACAAAGCATATACGCACAGCATTGCAGAAATTAGGTTTCGTTAAGCGTATAATAGGAAGGTCCTCAGATGAACAAGTAAAATAGAGAGGCTACTTCGCACTATTTAGGCCACACCTCAAATGCGTCGCGAGCATTTGGGATTCTGGTCATAAATATTTAACCATAAAAAGTAATAAAGTACAAAACAAAGCTGCCCTCTTCGATAACGACTGGTACGAGCGGATATTTAATGTTTCACAGCTTTCAGAGGGATTTTGGTGGGAGCCCCTAGAGACTCGGAGGATACACGCAAGGGTTAGATTGCTTTAGAAATTCAGAACTGGTGTGTTTCAGAGCGAAACAGAGAATATTACCATGACTCCTCACTACATCTCAACGTCTGACAGAAGTGATAAAATTAGAGAGACACATTGCCGAACAGATAGGTACAAAAATTCGTTCTTTCATAATATCAGGGTTAACTCCACGAATGTTTTATTTGCGGAAACGACAACGGGGAACGACTCCACATTGGCCATCTGAGGTTAGATTTTGTGAAATTTGTGCTCAAAATTACTCACCATCGGTATCTCGTTGCTTTAGACGCAATATTGGTATTAGCTATCTGAGAATTCTCAGCAGAAAGACTTGATAGATGGATCGATGTAAATACAAAGACAAACATATATTTTTGGGTCGTTCAAAATATCATTTGGATTGCATGACCTAGAATATCCGTAAGAAGAGATCCACGTGTTTTAACTAAAACCTTATGTATCCGGGAAAAATATTACGTTAAAGCATGCCTCTTTTTCATAATTACAGGGATTATGGTGTGAGCCCCTAGAGACTCAAAATTCAAAAAGAAAAAATTCAAAAAAAGCAGCACGCTTCGTTAAAAACTGCTACGAACAAACTTATAGTGTTATACAGCTTTTAGAGGGATTTAACTGGGAGACCCTAGAGACTCAGAGGCTACACTCTAGGTTTAGCTTGCTTGGGAAATCCAGAACTGGTGTTTCAGAGCAACACAGAGAATATTATCATGACGAATCACTATATTTCTGTCCGATAGAAGCGATAAGATAAGAGAGGTACATTACCAAACAGAGAGGTAAAAAAACTCGCACAATAAGTGACCACAATAAAAACTGAGCTCAACTAAATAAACTACCATAGTACACGTCACCATTTCATCTCCTAAAATCGTATCCCTTACATATTTACACGGCTGGTGTCCTAACACACCCTGCCACACCCAAGCGGATGCTCGCCGGGCAGTATTTAGACGTAAATGTAGAGTATAAATTGCGCTTGGCATTTCTATTTTTTGACGCCACTTTCCGAACGGAGTGACCGCATAATTCCAAACGCAAGTGCCCGCGAAATTGTCGTGGCAATTTTTGTTATTGCATTTGTCATTGATCGTGCACGTGTGCGCGTAATTGCGGATTAGGTGAGTTGCTGAAATGAGGTCCACACGGATGATAAGACTTCACGTCCCTTGTCCGATACATCGGTGGTGGTATGAAATTTATTTCTACAGGAAGGGAATGATTTTCCCCAAAATTAACCCCGCAATGACTATTTACGGACGATTTTTTCATTATTTTATTTTAAACTTAGCCTATTACAATACCAAATTGCGGAAATTATGAAACTTCAATCTGGCGGAAACAGCAATAGCATGGGAATAATTTTCATGGTAATTTTACCCGAACTCTACTTGAATGAGCTCATTATCATTGATAAATCAGTATCCGCCATATGGTTTTGATAGGCACTTTCTCTACTGCCTTCCTCGATTGTTTGCCATTATCACTACAATTGTAAAATTTATTTGCGGGCATGCTCCATTAACACATTCCTATCACGCCCTTTCCTCTCGCTGTACTCAAAGTAAGAAAATCTCACATCTCAGTTTCGGGCCCTTCTAACTTGTCAAATATTAATAAGTTTTCCACACTTATCTAACCTGGCGTATTTCTAGTGATTGAATTATGTACTTTAATGCTCATTTATATGCGCTCTCTTACTATTCGTATTCCTATTCTTAAGGGTTACTTCCACCACCTAAATACTATTTCCATCAACTGAACCCCAAAGCTCACTTTTTCATGCAAATTCATCTCTGATAATCCAAACCCCATTCTTTCATCAGCCACTTATTTATAAAATTAAAGTCTTGAAATATTGTTGGTATCAGGAAGAAGCAGCCCGCATTGAAACTATAGATGGCATCATGAAAATCATTCCGATAAAATAAATTCGAAATATCCGAAGGCAAAATAGTCCCAAAATCGAATCTCTGGGTGCGAATTACTAGGGGGGGTACAGCAATCTGAAAGGGAAAATACAGGATAGGTATATGAAATGTGAGGTCTTCAGGGGCGAGCGAGAAGCAGACACAGGAAGAGTTACCTGGGAGTGAGAAAACTAGGATTTGATAGCGAAGGATGGATAGAAGCTGACAACCAATCTTAGCATTGAGTGACCAATGCGAGGGACATATTTTGCAAATGCAAAAATTAACTTCGATTAGAATGAAAATAGTCAATAGCTTCGAGTAGAAAATAAAACAAAAAATATATTATCTGCCCAATTTTCGCTTAGCCTTCGGAACCTAAGGCCGATCATTCATGATATCTTACCGAAAAAACTGTTTGAACATGATGATGAACTGGTTGATCGAACCAGCTTCGTGAAAAGTTTGCTTGACCTCTTGAGCTCAATTGATTTGTTATGTATCGCTGTGAGTAAGTGGGTTATTTGAAGGAAATGAGCCCGTAACCAACCGTACTGTAGTCGCGTCGCTCGATTATTCGAAGAGCATAGCTGGGCTCAAAATGGGTGGCGGCGGATTTTAATGCGAAGGTCGACTTCCATTGAATCGTCGAGGAGAGCAAATCTTAGATGTGCATGGCTTCTTGCGGAGAATCGTTCTGCTTAAACATTAATTTATACTTCCTATTTATCTGTGGAGAGGAAACGACGGAAGTGAGGGAAATACACGATGAGCGTAGAAATTAAGAAAACACCAGGTTAAGACATACTTTGCGTTTCTTACCGCACTCCTCGTGTTTCAAAAGCATGTGGACAGGTTTTAAAGATTGCATAAATTGAATATTATATTCGTTTATATTTTCACATGCTTTTTATTTATTATCTAATAACCCAGGATAAGAAGTAGCACGTCTATAACTTTAAGTATGGTGCCATGCCTATTGTGAATGTATGTCACCTCCTGACAAGGATTTATGTGTTTTTCCTAAATCATTAATGAAAGTAGCTTCATAAAAATTGTCGTGATAGGGTGTTTTGATGAGGAGGGTCTGAGTAGAGACGTAAAGAAGAGGCTGATGAAAATTCTAATACTGAGCGTGGCGCAGTATGCGTCGGATACTTGGTCGCTGAGAAAGGGAGGATGTACGTGGACTTGAGGCATTTGAAATTTGGATTGTGTGGAAGAATGGAAAAGGTTAGCTGGTTGGCGAGAGGGACGAACCAGGAGGCATTGGATATGGTTGGAGAGGTGAGAAAGTATAGTGGCGGAAGTTTGGAGGAGGCAGAAGACATGGATGGAGCGGTTTGTGAAAGGAGATGGAATGCTGAAGAGGGTAATAGAGGAGAGAACGAAGGGGAAGCGCAATAGTAGAGAAAAGAAGATAGGACTTATCGATATAATAAGAAGAGGAAGACTATTTTAGAAATTCAAGAGGGATATATTGCTGGGCTATCTGTAGGAGTAAAAATAAATTAGGTTTATTACTGTCCAAATACTTACCAATCAATTGGTAGATGTCGTAAACGAATGAATAAGTATAGAAGTTGTTGGTGATAATTCATCCCCTCTCACACATCCTCGAGATGTCTTGCAGAGTATTGAGTAGATGTAGAAGTCTTTAGATAAAATTATCACAGAAAACACCTTGTAAATGTCCATTCCAAGTTCATTTAACAGACGTTGATTTCAGCAATAATTTGCCTTTTTTCAAGGCGCGTTTTATCCGTTTTTTTTCAAGCGAGTATGGGCGCAGTCGAGAGATTTCTACTGGAATAATATGAATTTTTATTAAAAACTGCTGTGAAACAATTGCAAGTGATTACGCATGGTTGGAAGTTGAGGCAGCACTCAAGAGAATCGATTACAGATATTTTCTAAAATGTAGGTAGGACCGCTACATCTTAGCGCAAGATCCCATTTAGTGGGAATTATAGAGTCTTATCTGTAATTACATTTACACATAATCGTTTCGATAATATCAGTAAGTTTCCTCACAGTGTAACTATATGCAGTTTAAATGGAGTGGTGGAATTTATGAGCCCCAATCTCCAGAAAAGGAATCAGCCAATAAAAGTCATCAATCCAACGGGATGCAATGTCTACCATAGTAATCAGTACATTGTGGGCAGCAAATATTCGGCATAACGCGCACGCATAAGTATCAAAAAGAATAGTTTAAATGAATAAGCATAGCCATTATGCTTTCAATTTCTTTAAAGCTTACTAATTAGCCTGTACCTTGGAGGGGACATCTTGTTTAATGCAAGGAATCCAACTGCTGCAGCTTTTCCGCTGAAAGAGAAGCTGGCACCAGCGAGATTTGTTCCTTGGATTGCTTATTCGATCGATCTCGTTGCTAGTCCTCATCTTAGCTCTTCGCTGCGCATTAGAAAAATGCTTTATTCAACTGCTCTGTTCTCAGCCTAATGTGGCGATATCCTTAAGATCCCATGCCTAACTCCCTCAAAGTTGTTTCATGTCCGAGTTTATGAGGTCGATTGGTGCCAAAAGTAAACCAACTAATGCATGAAGTAGTATGGTGGACGAGAAAAGAAGACTTGTGAGTTAAATCTGGGATGGGCAGGGTAGGTGGCTGGAGGAAGTAATGTAGGGCGATGGGTTTCTCAAAATTGTGATAGAGGGAGGAATGATTGGCAAGCGAGGAAGGTGAAGATAGAGAAAAGTTTCATGAATGAGATGAAGAAAGGTAGATCGTATGCTGAGGTGAAAAAAGAAATGCTAGATATAGATAGGATTTTAAAAGTGTAGGTAACCCGGAGGAGTTTCTCTGACTTCCAACCAAACCTACCTTTATACCGGTATGGTGATTGTAAAAAAAGAAAAAAAAACGCATCAAGGCCATGAATGAATGCGCGTTCTGATTCAAGTAGTTTGAGTGATTTCCGTTGCGAGCAGGTTTGCAAGAAAAATTGCGTTCTTGCACTTATAAGTATGTATATATCTATGGATAAACGCGAAAAAAATGGATGTTACCTTTTTGGTTCCTTGGAAATTCATTCTTATTTTAACACGTTGTTTTACGGCGGCTGACATGTATTTTGAAATAATCCGATTACACATGTACCAATTACACGCCATATTATACGTTTTATTATATCGTAATGGTCACTAATAAGCATCAAAGTATCCTGCCAAACCAAAGTATCCTAACATGTATCCAAAGTATCCTAGTTAAAATTCGTACCTCTTTACATTTGGTGATAACTTACATTTCCAATTCCTTGCCATAACAATATTTTTATTAAGACGACAGTTTTACAATATTATTTTTGCGCATATATGACTACATATACGATTATCTTAACCCTATAAATGTCCTTACGTAAAGTGTGGTCCAAGAACTTTTTTCAACTTACTTGAACAGTTATCAAAATTTGAACTCAATGATGAAATTATACCTGCCAGGTACGTGTAGGTTCCGTAACGGAGGATAGCATTAATGGTATGCTATATGTACATATGCATTTTCGAACTCGAAAGCTCTTCTAATGTGTTCTTCGTGCCCAAAAACCTAATAATTGAAAGTTTTGCAAAATAATTCTGTCTTTTTTGTATTTCGAATAATTTAACATTGAAAGCCCATAAGGCAAAATTTGGATTTTTGGTTAGACCTTATTTCTGGGGTCAAAAGGTCAAATTTATAAAAGTTTGCTTATACTCAACAAAACTTACAACCTTTTTCTACCCAGGTACGAAATTTCATCCATATGGCATGAAATATAGTGTCTAAAATTACAGGTCAAAAATGACACACGATCAATGGGACACTCTGTATTAGGGTGACACACTTTTGAAATGAGAGGGAGAATTAATAGACTCGGCGCAATATTTGGAATTGTCTCAGGACTCAAAGGCCGGAAGGGACTGAGAAAGACCGAGAGAGAGAGGATTTGATCTCCCTTAAAAAAAATTAAAAATTCAGAACACCAACGCTACCAAGTACTCATTTTTTAATGGTGGTATTACGGACTGAAACCGTATAACTGAGAATTCATACGAGTCCTTTCCTAAATATCTAACATCTTTTAAAAGTGGTGTTTAGAAACCATTTGTCAAAATTAATCCTGAAGGTTTTAGTATCTGTCAACTCATTTTATTGCTATAAATTCCTTTCATTTTTTCTTTCCATCGCCACACGGCATGTTCCTAATGACGGTGTAACCTTTAAATAAAACAATAAACTATTTGCGATAGATTTCTTGCCACCTTAATGGATTCGTACTCCGGCAATCCCGCGGCCCTTCGCTCTCAGGTCTCAACCGAAGAATCCTTTCAAGAGCGTGGACTCATCCCGATCAAGTCCTTCTTTTACTCGGTCCGCTTACTTCAAACGGTCGTGTTGAACAAATACCTCAGGCTTAATTAACATTCCCCATCCTGCGTCGCGGTTAATGAGGCCGCTTCAACTTTTTCTTCCGCATTCGTTCCTTACAAAGGAATCGTATGTTTCTCTTTCATTCTGTGATAAATCATCCGCTCATTCGAAAACGGATTTTGCCTTTTCAGGAAGTGTTTAAATAATTGAAGAATTGTTTATCGCAGCCCCGCATTTTCTGCCGCATGAAATAATCCGCTCGTATTTATTCAATTCATATTTATCAACTTTTCTCAAACGTGAAAATTTGCATGATTCAAGGTTTCCCGCCAGGGGATTTTGCCTAATTCCAAAATATGCTTAGATATCTCCCTCCTGAAATATGTGAAATTTCTTGTTTTCAATTCCATTTTAAAGCAATTTCGGGGAAATAAATAACTGCGATGGGTGAAGTTTTATTTCGTTCACACTTTTTACGGAACGTACTTTTCATGTTACGCCGGGTCATTTTCTCTCGAGTTATAGATTTGTAAAAACAATAAGTAGCCAAGTTTCTTGTACAGTTTCGTCCTCATTCTGCGACTTTCGTTTCCTTCTTGTGTTATCATTCTATTTTTAACTCAATCGGAAGTCTATTTTGTCGGCTTTTGTGAGATATCATGTATCATACAACATAAACCAGAAGAAGTTTCATGGCAAGTTGTTCATGGCATAAAGAGGACAACTTTTTGCAAATTATACGATTTGCTGAAGAATGAGCAAATGAGACTCGCATGCAAAACGGGTAGTTTTTTTGCGCACCGATTTTATTTCCTTCATTCTTCTCAGGAGATAAGTGTAACAGTGATGCGTTGTAATATAAGCTTCACTGAATCTCCTCGTCTCTAACCTTACACGTGACTTTATTCTTCAGTGAAGTATTACAAACTTTTACCATTTTCACACGATTGAATGAATACTGCTCTTAAAAGGAACATTATTGGTCTTGAAGGTCTGTAATGAGTTTCCTTTGAATTCATTTTAAATGAAACGGCGATCAAATTTAGTGGAATTTTATGACCACTATATTATCAAATTAAAGTAGCTCAAAAATAACTGAACGGCAGATGGTCCATCAACGTTTAAGACACGCGTCATTGAGAATTGAGGCTCTAGGATCAAATGGCAATTCTCAAGAAAATTGAACTTTGAGACAAAGCGGCTTTCTGGATACCATGCGTCAAAATGTTGACCTTGAACGTAAATAACATTAACTTTTTAGAGCTTGACTACAAGGAATTTCCTCAAAATCCTCTTTTCAACGGGCCCATTCAAATTTGCATTCCAAGACTTTTTTTTATTATTTAGTTTTGCTATTCATACTTGACGCTACTCCTGAAGTGATTATCGTTGTTAAAGTGCCGAAGTTATACTTAAAAGTTATTTCAGGATACTTTAAACCCGATTTATCCTGACTTCTTAATTAAATATCCAGCTACAATAGTACTACAATTTACCTCTAAAAAATGGTAACCAGATATCCTCATAAAAGAATCCTGAAAAAAGTTATCACATGTAAGTAGTTATAATTAACGGAAAGGCGTGATCATTAATGGTAAACGGTCTGACTTTTGAACCTCGTGTTCTCCTAATCCCGTAACCGATGGCCTTAAGCTTCACTGGTAATCCACGTCAGTTTGAGACGTAGGATTTAATGAGGCTGCCATGGAGAAGTGCAAGCACGTCACGTTACTCTCGAATTCCCGTGCGACGATTCAATTTTCCCGTTGCTGCATGCTGAGTAGCATTATCACGGCACGCGTAATCCGATTTGATCAACGCGTTTGCGAAGGGCATAAATCCATGGACTGCCAATCTCGTCTCTCCCTGAATCGTCCGTCAGCTTGGACGCTAACGAAGAGTAACCTAATTTATCTTCTTTTTCCTAATCCTTGTGATTTGAATCTTAAAGGTCTGGTTAATTGTTTCAATCGTGTCGTGCGTTTCAGAGCGATTACGGAGCTTCTGTCTACTTCTTCTGGGCGCCCTAGGTGATTTAGTTGTGCACGAAAGCACTCGAATTCGGATGCAGAGAGAATGGCAATGAGATTAGCCCTTTAAGGGTATCATGATTTTTTAAAGCGGTTAAATGATGTAATGGTTATGCGAAATAAAAATGACTGGGAGCCGCTGATCCGAGAAATGGTCTCTGTCTTTACTGTTGAAGATAGGAATGAGTTCTCGTTGTGCTGGGAGGTCTTTCCATCTACTACATGCACTGATATTTAGATGTGGTCTCTTTTCAGTGTAGTAACCGGGAGAAATTGGATTTCGATAAACAAAAATCGTTAAAGTTTTAGTTACATTTGATGTCATGTGAGGGTAATGGCGTAAAATACTGATATTTATCGAGTCTAACATCCTTCCTTTCCATTGAACTCTTCTTACGATTGCAATCCTTGAAATGTTTCTAAAGCTGAAAACTTTTCTGCTCTCGGGAAACTATTTTTTACCCTAAAAGATTGTAGGCTTTTCCGGCGAATAATATTAGTAAAATCTTGTCGGGTTTGGCACCGGGTAAGGATATTTAAGGCCAACATTACGACGAGAAACTCTCTCATCGTCATCAGGGCTAAGACTGATCATCCGTCAGTTGCCATCAGTCTTAGTCCTTATGACGATGAGAGAGTTTCTCGTCGAAACTTTGGCCTTTCATAGCCTTACCCGGTGACAAACCCGAGAAGATTTTACTAATATTTTTTACCCTGATTAACGAATGAATCGACTAATTTGAAGCTGCCGATGACTCTTTCGATGATCAATATGTTCTCTGCTCTGATATGTTTCCTTCTGTAACAACTTTTAAATAATATTATGATAGCATTAAATGGGTTTAAAATATTACCGTTGGAATGGGCATTAGGTGTTATCCTATTGTTTAGTAGTTGAGGTGCGATTAGTTTGATGTTTTAAGAAGTAAATTGTGCATTTACTGGTTATTTTTCTGCTCAGCAAGTCTACACTTTTTTAACTCATCTAGGTTAAAAAGTATTTTTAAAAAATCCTGTTACATGTTGCAGTTAGTAGTTTTCTCGTTCTGTTCGTAGGAACCATTTTCAAGTGCTGCTATCCGCCTGAATTCTCTTTTTTGAAACCAGTTACCCGCGACATGCTTTAATTCAATTAGATAGCATGTATTTTTCCACGCCTATTCTTTTCTTTTCTATTGCATATTGAATTCAAAATTACTTCCACATCTTCAAAACTAGTAATTTTCTTCGCATAATATTGCGTGCTTCAATATTCCGTCTCCATAGCCACTATTTCTTCTAACTATTTCTTCCTCGCATGCTGCATTCTATCGCAATACCCGAATGTCTTCCACTACAGTGATCCTTAAGAGGCAGAGGCTCATCTCCTTGGGATAATCCGATTACAAATCAATTTTTCATTTCTTGCACCTAGGAAGTCGACGGAATCGGTGCGCGCCCGGAATTCGCGACCCGAACGCTGCCTTGCGAGGAAGTCGCGAGTTATGTGGCCCCTATCCCTTCTAATTCCCCTTCCCCCCCTCCCGATCGTGGCGCTGCCGTACCCGCCAAGCACACCAACGCGCATCCTGATGAAATAGAAAATCCCAGAATAAGTACGGTTGAGATCCATCTCGATATCTCTACGCTGGAAAAAAGATATTTCTCATCATTACTCATTGGTTCCATATGTCAATAAACATTATTTTAACAACATATGCATCCATGTCTCTTGCTCTCTTAGAAAAATAAGTGGGTTTTTGTTTGCATTGTTTTGATGAACTAGAGGTAAATTGAGATTGATTTCATGTTTTCCATCTCTCTATAAAATAAAGAAGATGTAGTTTCTTTCTATTTTTAATTTTATAAATAATTTTTGGTAATTGAAATTAGTAATAAGTAAGGTGTGAGTAATTTAACAGTCAACTCTAGGACGGAAGTAGTGAAAATATTTCCAAATGAGATTTTTCCAAACTCTCGGACATTTAATTGGCTCTCGATGGGAATTTTAATGTTTTCAATCAATGCGTGGGCCATTCATGTACATAATCTCCAGCAAGCCACCTCAAAAGTGGGATGCTGGGGGTGAGTTATAACCAACATGCATTACTCAATGCACTAAATAAATTTTTGCTAGTAGAATGACTGACACATTAACAAAAACCTGCTAAAACTTGTCTGGAGGCACAACTCTCAAATACACGTTACACTTATGGAATGCCACTCTGTATTAATGGTTTTACAATTACGCAAATATACAGAGACCAAGGATTACACCACAAATATGAAAGGCCTGTTATGACTAGCAGTAGGCTGTAGGAATATATCAAATTACTAGACAATTTTTTTAGAGTACCGTTACTAGCCATGGAATTAACTTAATGTCTTCACCCTCACTCGGCCAAAATCGGGATACCTGAGTTAATGTCCAGTCGGTGCGGATAATTTTTTCTCTGTAAAATTTTGCACTCGTACTCATCTCCTGTCGAAAAGCCTAGTTTGAAGTCTCACTGACACCTCTTGTGGTCCATTATCGTTCGCGAAAAAGTGACGTTGTAAACCTGTCCGTGCTGCAGTTCCCTAATTTATTCTTTTAATTTATCGAATATCTGGAAGCTGTTCCCCAATGGGGATGTAGGCATTTTCATGAAAATTCACACGAAAGGAAGATTTATATTTTAGAATGTCGTCGTGAACACGTTGAGAATAATGCAATCGCACAAAAAAGGTAAAATTATTCTTGATGAGCTTCTAGAACGTGAAACGAGTGCGCTTTGCTTTTTTTGGTCGTGTCGAGAAAATGAATGAGAGACGAATAACGAAACATTTATGATAATGGTGTGAGCGGGAGCGTTAGGCCGCAAAAGTCATGGGTGAGTGTGATTCATAGAGGAGACTATTAATTAGAGGAATAATATCTTCCAGTTACAAAAGAAATCATGTTCCGACTGTGTCTCAGATTGCAGGTATTTTGATATTTCTTTTACTTAAAAGGACGTGAAAGAAACATTTTAAAGAGCTGTAGAACAATTTTCAGTTGATAATTAACTTAGATCAACTTGCATTTTTGATTAACTCGGTGATTTCAGGCGTGACTTCGCGGAAATATATCCACAATAAATTGTGGAAAAATACAAAGTGTTCTCCGCATCATTTAGATCAAAATTTCGATCTGTATTCAAAAACTCATATTGCTCTGTGTATGCTGCTTCACCTGTTATTTCACTACTTTTATTTTCAAATGCGTTGCAAGTTTGGTTACCCATACAGATCGGCCTAAATATTTGATTTTTTACAGAAAGTTTTTGATATATAATTAATTAATTTTTCTGATTCCGAGACTATTTCACTCTTATTTTCTCGTCTAGTTTAATCTCTCAGAAAATTTCATAAAAAGCGTGGGCGCTGTTTTCGAGAAAAATATTCAAACGTACGTACAGAAATAGCAATTTTAATAGTGTGAGATGGCATTTATTCTGATGCATCATTTTGCTCGGTCGTAAATCACCTAATGCCATCGTAAGTTTCGTTGTCTTGGATACGGTGGCGGAGGTTGCGTCCGTGTAACCTGCAGCTTCTTCCTCAATGATAGCTCGAGCGGGTTTTGCAGTTTGCAGAATGGGAGGATGAGAAGAGAGCGGAGTGGCGCTGCAGTTCCCGTTTCGTGCCTCCCCTCGTCCGCGTCGCCACTTCTTCCCTCGATACCCCGAAGTTGGTCTTCGCTCCTCCTGACCTCCTCTTGCGTTAGATTTAATGGAATGGCTAATTAATCCGAGTTGAATTGGACGGCTACACGGCGGAACGCGGTTTAATTGTGGCTCATCCTCTGCAAGTGCGTGCAATGCCCTTCGCTGACGGTTCAAACATTTCTCAACTTGCCCTCTGGGTGGGGATATCATGTTTCGTTGACTGTTACTGTTGTTAGCGATTTTTATTTTGTGTTTTAAAGTATGGAAACTTTGCTCAATATATACAAACTTGCACTATCAAAATTTCTGTGAGTATTGCCTTAATATTCATGTAGCAATGGTATAGCTAATGCCAACCAAGGATTAAACGTATTCTCGGCGACTTAATTATTTATAGATTTCTCGGTTTTCAAACCGAATTAGATTATTAAAATCTATCAAAATTTAGATGGCAGACTCAGCTATCACCATCAGGATAATAAGAATAGAGTGAGAATAATGGCGGTTATATACAGCCGAAAATTCCTCATTGTGGTGGCAGTCGTTTTGTATTTTGATTGATGTAAACTACCGGTTAACTTTTTAGAATTCCTTGATTCCACCATACTTGATACTTTCCCGTGCGTCCAAGTATAGATACAGAATAAAAAAAGATTCCATGGTTATACTAATTGTAAATATAACATCATCGCAGGCAACATCATCACCTTAAGTAAGACATGAGGACCGGTAGTTAACATCATTTCAAATATGCGTCACGGATGCCATAGCAATGAGCAATTTTCGGCTACATATAACCGCCATGATCCTTACTCAGGCTTTTATAATCCTGATGAATCAGATGGCTGAGTCTGCCGACGAAACTTTGGTAGTTTTACACAGTCTTACTTTGTTTAAACCCAAGAAATCATCACAATTGTGATCACTAGTTGCACTATGACCATTGCACTACACGCTAGCATACTCGCCCACGTAGCTTTATCCTAGTTTCTTATTTGACTCCATATTGTTCTCCTGACTGATTTTTAGTTTTCTCAAAGAGGTCTAGAGAACGTGCGAGCGGGTGATTCTGATTTGAACTGGGACGACCATTGAAAGCGGGGAGATTTCCCATGACACACCCCCTTGTGATGGCTTCCACGGTACTTCGTAGATGTAGATGAATATTCCATCAAGAGGTTAAAAACGATTTGTACCTGGCAGAGGCTTTTATAACCGATTACTTTAGTCCGTCAAATCAACAAATTTTGAAAAATAGTGCTCGTTTGGATACAATGAG
The DNA here is from genome assembly GCA_963169105.1 of Ceriagrion tenellum. Classification (NCBI taxonomy): domain Eukaryota; kingdom Metazoa; phylum Arthropoda; class Insecta; order Odonata; family Coenagrionidae; genus Ceriagrion; species Ceriagrion tenellum. Next base: position 118,851,921 of record OY720642.1, on the reverse strand, counting down.
ATTTACTTCGAAGTAACCTCTCTTTCCTCCCGCCCTGAGACGCATAATCCCTCGCGTAACAATCTACTCCTCACTCCATACATTCGGTCATGGTCTCCTCTTCTTCTTCTCTATTCCCTCTTCTCAAAATTTTATGTGTAAAGGCTCCTATTATCACCTTGAAAATGAATTTATTACGAGAATATCAAGGTGAGTTTAAAAAATAACTGGATATTTGCAAGTGAAATTTTCGTAATCGATAGTATTTATTGAGTTTGTCTCTAACTTATAAAACTATGAGGTAGAAAATGAAAAATGAAATGTCATTTCAATTGAAGTTTTATGGGTGCTTTAAACTCAGGCGGTAATAGTGATTATGTTCGGTGAAGCAATTGCCATTTCATTATTAGCGAGATCATTTTGGTCTCATACCTATGGCCAGAAAACAGGACCATGATATTGTAATTGATGAGTCCTGAAAGGAATCAATGAGGAGAATAAATGAGTTGGTGTGGTGGGAAGAGTGCTTCATCATTGAAATGGGACGTTAAGCCAAGGAAACAACTTAGCACCTTTCCGTAACGTCATGCCAATCCTGCACCGGGTTTCCCCTCAACCCTTCCTCCCATTCCCCACCGAATCCCCTGTTGCTGACGCCTCCTTGGAGATTCTGGCCTTTTTTTAACCCCCTCTTCCAGTTCAGTCATAAAAGGCCCGAAATCTCCCCTAACTAGGAATAATTTTCTAAAAGGAGATACCTTTAATATGTTTAGTATTAAGTCTCTGCAACAACATATCTAAAATCAACACTTCTGCATGCTTTACTACGGCTGCATACCTGTAAAATTCCGGCCGAATTTCACTTCCTTTTACCATATTTACTTACCGTTGGAAGTATAAAACATATATCAAACAAAAGTTAAAGATCGTAATGCAACTTATCTTATAAATTCTTATGGCTTGTCAAATTCTCTTCAAAGTGAAACGCTCCCGTAACATTCTTATCATTATCACTGATCATTCAACCCTAAGAAGGTTAACTGCAGCCTTCCATCCCTCCCTATTTTCCCTATTCTAGTTCTCTTACATCCTGGTAGCTCTTCCTATGTACTTTCCTCTTTATTTGGTTTGGTTTGGTTTCCTCTGCAACGTTTCCTCTATATTTCCTTCAATTATGTTCTTCAAAAACCAATTGTGTCGCAGGGGTCTCCAATTCATCCGGTTCTTCTTTTCTGTATAGAGCTCCGTATGGTCCTTTCCTCTTCTACTCTTCATAAAATCTAATCATTTCTTACTTTGTGCGTCCTATTTATCTTCAGTATTTTCCTTCAGCATCATGCATCGAAACCTTCTAGTCTGTTTTTATAAGCTTTTCCAATGGTCCATGCTTCAAAGTCATTGAGTCATGCTCTACGCATATCTTTTCTCTTACTCTTTTCTAGTTTGCTTTCATGTCTTCTTTGAAAACAGCAGTTGTCTTTTCACAATGAACGCTTTCTTGACTTGAGCTAATTTTTGCTTGATGCTAGTTATACTTCTTCCATCCCGCTTGTTGGCACTTCCGAGATAGGTGAAGGAATCCACTTGCTCTAATTTCTCTTCTCTCAGTGTGACGTCTGCATTCAACTTCTCTCTTCCGCAAACTATGATTTTAGTCTTCGTATTACTTATTTTCATGTTGTATTCTTGGAGAACTTGTTCAATAGGGTTTAGTGATCTTTGAAGGTCAACCCGATTTCCTGCTACGTCTGAGATATCCTCTGCAAAGCGGAGCATGTTTATTTATTCTCCGTTTATCTTAATTTTGTTTAATCCATTGTATTTTGCTTCTCTAATTGCCTCCTCCAAGTACATGTTGAAAAGCGCTGATTAAAGAGAGCATCTATGCCGTACTTCATTGTTGATTTCAGCTTCTATTTGTCTTTCGTCACTCATTCTCATTCTGAAGACTCGATTCTTTTATATTAGATAAATTATTCTACGGTCGTAATCGATTCCGAGTTTGGCAGCAGCCCAAACATCTTGTTCCACTCATTATTGCCGAAGGATTTCTCCAAGTCTACAAATGTTACGTGCAGTGACTTGTTGACCATCACTGTGTTCTCTACCATAACTCTAAGGTAGAGTTTGGCCTCTCTTGTTTCTCTGCTCTTTCTAAATTCAAATAGGTTTTGGCGAGAGGTTGTCTTCATTTTTTACTTTCCATTCTTTGGCTTATGATTCGCATAATTATTTTTGATGCAAGTGATGCTAGACTCCAAGTTCTGTGCTCCTCACATTTCTCAGTCCTTGTCTTCTTCGGTATCGCAGTCATTACGCTTCCTTTTTAGTCCTATGGATATCTCCCACCTTGGCAACTATCTTTGACTACTTCGTACTGGTTGTCTTTGGTTTTACCTCCGAGTGCTTTGATGATTTCTCCATTGATGTTATGATCACCTTGTCCTTTGTTTTTCTGAAGGTATTTTTCTGTTAATGAATTTTTCTCGGGCTTCACACCAGGTTATACAGTGTTTACTGTACAACCTGGTGTGAAGCCTGAGAAAACTTCATTAATGCAATTCGCCAGGAAAATTTGAAATCATATATGGTATTTTTCTGCTCTATCGAATTTGCTCCTAAGAATGTATGAGCCCCGTTCTTCCTATCTCTAATCTTTTATCAGGTTTTTCTCCAGCGGCGTCGACGCTTGGTAGAATTCTTCGATGTATTTCTGCCGTATACTCACAGTGTGCTTACCCTCTACGAGTATATTCCTGCACGAATCCCCGATGTTGTTGCTTTTAATTTTTCTCTATCTGAATTGTTTCTTTACTATCTTGTTCACAGGATCCGTGTTCCCTTTCACTTTTTTGCCGACTTCCTAGCAATAGCTTTTGATTCGATTCTCCCTAGACTTCTTGCATAGTAGATTGACTTTGTTCCTAAACTTCTTGTAGAGGATTGCCTCACCGTCGATTCTGGAGTTGTTTCCGATGTTCAAGACAGTCGGACATATAACGTATTTAAAATGCTCACGTAATTCCAGGAAATTTCCCATTTTTCCTTCATTCTCTAGTTTCACGTCGGCGGTTCTTGCGAAGTTTTCTCTGTTTCATTCTTAAGCCAGTATTTATATATATTATCAAAGTTGATTTTTATGTTCCTAATTTTCTTGCATCGAACTTTTCTTGTTACATTTTTACAGAAGTTAATTTAGATTTCCATTATTAAGCTGGTAGATAACTTTTCCACGAACCATGTTTTACTTAACTATCGTGAGCCATGGAAACGTTGAGAACCAGGTGTTAGAGATTTCGGGAGCGTGCTGAGGGTTTATAAATTAGAGTGTGAAAGAGAATATATCTTTAATTGGCGACAGTTGTTGTAGACAACTTTGATGGAGGATATTTTGCAATTTTGCCTCGAGATCACTAGACCAAAAATTAATCCAAAAATTCCCAATACGATCACAAGAGAAACACTGTCATCATAATAAAAATGAGCTTGATCTCTCACACGTAGTCTCCCAAATATTTGAGTAAGAATGAGAAAAGCCCGGCCAAACTTCACCTTCCCTAGTAATGTTATACGTGACACTTGGATGGCTCCTAATGCGTCGATCCCCGCCTCGGACGACCAATGCAACCGAATCAATGAGCATCCATCTCCGGAGAACTCTTCAGCCAAAGCTAAGAGGGCGACTTTTCTCGTTTGTGAAACGAGAGAGAGAAAGAGAGAGAGAGCAGCGGGATGAGCTGTGATTGGTGGGCGCAGTTCTCGTCTGTTCCCGGGAGTCGCGGTGGGTGGGGCTGAGGGGGAGGTGGGGGTATGGGTGGCGCGAAGGGAAGGGGTGGAGAAGAGGAATCACGGTCGGAGGGATCAGCCGGGCGGGCGGCAGTCAAGGGAGGATTTAGGTCGGAGTGGACGGAGGGCAGGAGTCCCCAAGGATCCTCCGCTTGGGAACTGAGGACACATCTCAAAGATTGGGTTGCGGCGGATGAGCCCTTAAGGCACGCACACGGGCGCTCAGCGACGGTCTTGAGTGGGCACTGACTCCGGTATTGATTGTCGTCTACTTAGTGTACAGACAGTATAAGGCATACCAGCTCAACGTTCTCGCAACTCCAGCATATGCTTTTTTCTATCCACTCGTAGATTATTGCAAGAGGTGTGATTTAGGTATGTTCCAAAAATAAAGAAATTCCATTAATTTTTCATGGCCTCCCGAATTCGGTTTAAAATGACTCTAATAGGCCTTATTCAAAGTAGTAACTGATTACTGGTCAGTTGAAGGACCAGCACATGGTTATTGAATAAAGTTATGGGGTCCACAAGCCATGGAGTAGAGGAATTATGGCCGGAGGATAAGCCGGGTGGTTGTCAAAGAAGGATTTAGGTCATTCAATTCCATTCAATAAGTAATATATAAGCATCTGATTAATTTATGCGTTTCACAAATGGTCTCATAACTTATGGAATGGAGTTATCTATTCATTAACTAGCCAAGATGGCGGACGCTCAATGGACCGCTTGGAGACATAGCTCTTTGATAAAGGTAACTATGTGACGAATGCCTTGTTTGTTCACTCTTGATGACTATTTATTATGTGCAATAGCAATTATATACACTTAAATTTACTTGCAACCGACAATACGTGTACAAGTTAACGTGGTCCATGCGTTTTCACATTAGGCTTTCTATTGTGGTTAGCAAATTGAGAGAGAACCGCTAGTATTTTGCACATTTCTAGGTTCCATTCGTGGGTTGGGACTCGGCGGGTCAATTGCTGAGATGATTTGAATTAGTTTGTTATCTCAGTGACTTCAATTTTAGTTCAGGTAGTTCAGGAAATGTATGAGGATACCGTTTATGTGTTCATCTACATTTTCAGCATTATAGAAAGACGCAATACTGAGAGATAAATATTCAAGTCACATGAAGATATTCGTTTTACTTCTGATGCCCTGTTTATTCATTTAATCATGTAAATTATTGAAGAGGGTAGGTCGTGAGCAAATATGTGGGACCTACAGAAGGATTTTGCTGATACTTAGGCATCTAGAGACTCGTTGAGTGCGAGGCACAGAATAAGCTCAAGCCGATGTGATTGACGATACTGTTTGAGGGCAAGAAGTGATGGTCAAGATTTGGGAATGCTTTTTTGATACTGCTAGTACTAATTCCGATATGATAGTTGTACTGTTTTCCTCACTGAGGAACTTTCTAAATCTTGCTACAGTGTTTTATCCCCCTGGATCTCGTAGACTGGATAAAATCCTTGGCTAAATGCTTTGAGAGTTTCTAAATCACAGTTTTAATGAAAAATCATCAGCGTTGTCAAGAGGAGACTCGAGCGCTCCACGTTTAACTTAAGAGGGCTGATGTCACAACCGCCCTTCTCCGCCGCGGTCGGCAGTGATTACCTACCCCAAGTTCGTTGCATTTGTGGACCTGCTGCTCATAACAATCTTCAGACGATTGCATCTCACGATTTTTAAGTAATCCTTTAGTAAAAATTACTTGAGAAATTGAAGAAAAAATTCGCCAGGGATAAGTGGGATAATTTGCCTCATGGAACTGGGATGGAATACCTGTTACCGTATTATTTATATGTCAGCGTTATCTTAAGACTGTAGTCTGCTGCAATGAGTGAACGATAAGTGAAATATTATTCCAGTTGCCGCATGTTACTGTTTGACGTCGCAGCGTACGTTTTCGGCTGAAACATCGCATTTTGTGTCACATGCTTTCAATTGGTACCGCTATTTCGGTTTTTCTTAACACCCGAAATCGCTGAATTACTTTTAGATTTCCTACTATGAGCATCAACCTCGAGGTACCTTGATATCGGGGTAAATAAACTGACGTTTAGTTAATAGTTTTTGCACATGTAGGTTTTTTTTGAAGAAATTTGGAATTCATGTAATCAACATGCATTCAATGGAATTTTTGTCTCTGTCATTTAGTAAATTTCACTCGGATTTGATGGAATACAGTTTAATTATTATGCTTGTTTTCCTGATATGAGAAGAACCATAAAGGTTAATCTTTAATTCAATAAACGACCTTTAGAAATTAGAGCCCGTAATTCGTATTAATAATGAACAGAACTTTTAAAACTCTTGGAAAATTGCAAGAAGGATATTAATAAGACTCTCTTAACACATATGCTCGCCGGCCCTTTCAAAACTTCAATAATTTCCCAATTAAATTCATAAACATAAGTGCCCCTAATTATTATTTCAACAGTTTTGGAGTGTTTAGGTATTTTTAACCCTACGATTTTGCATGTCTTATGTCATTCATGTCAGTTTCTGTTTACCATTGTGTTTAACCCTTAGAGTGCGGCATGACGTGATATCACGTCATGGCGCCATCACACCGTGAGTGATTTAAAATTTTAAAGAAAACTTTCACTAGGCCCCCTAGTGACACCTGGATCACTCACGGTACCCATGACGTGATATCACGTCATCATCACCAGCGTAATGACAACCATGACGTGATACCACGTCATGCCGCACTCCAAGGATTAAAAATATTTATCGTTTATAAAAGATACACTGAAAGATTTGCTCCTACTTTTCTTATCTTTCTCTAGTTTTCTAATAGTCCATGGGCTAAAGCTCAGCATCAAGGTTATGACCCACTTTAATCAGTAAATTTAATGAATTGTTTGCATTTAAATAGTTCCTCAGACCGTCGTTTCAGTATTGGCAGATTTTACGAGACTTTAAGTCCAACACGTTTTCTGACTGTCAGTAAAAGTATTTCTTAAGAGCTATTTGAATGAGATAACGTACGTATCGTTAAATCTCGAACGAAAGTTGGTGAAAGGGTGGTGTTGTGCAACGTCAAATTTTAGGCTGAAATGCTTAATAATATTTTGCTTTACAACTGTCATCACCAGTGACCTGCCAATATTTGAGGGATCCTAGACGTTTCGCAAATTTATCTCCCCACTCCTTAGCAGGGCTTACGCCAATGTTATCTTACGTGAGTACACGGGCTGGGTATAACGGACTATTTCAAAGGATAAGGGCTACTTTAGTCGTTCATGGTTCCTTACATCGGGTCAAACCTTTTTTTATCAACTGGTTTTTTCAAAGTACGTTTCAGTCATTTTAATACAGAAAGAAAAAAAAAATCCAAAATTTTTTTTCGTAACCTTAAACTTCTCACGCAAAATTTTTCCCCATTACAGATAAATTTGAGAGGGGTTATTAGTTTTGTTGATGAAAACTTTCTAAACAAATGAGGTATTAGATTCAATTTATTGCAATTAAAAGCCTGAAATTAAATTACTGCAGATTTCTAGCATATATTTGAACGAATACTTCTCTTCTATTACTTCAGTGATACATAAAGGTTCACAATCGTTAAATTACACACGAACAGACTTTTTCTGTTTTTTGCAAATATACTCCTTACATTTGAAACAGAATGTTTTTGTTTTTCAGACATTCACTTGTTTTCATGGTTGACAGCTTTACCGAATACCTGGCTGCATTTGTTGCAAATCAGGTTTATTCTCCCTTTTTTGAAAAATTTATGTGTGATATGCTGGAATTCACACAAGTGTATGCAAATTATAGTGCGCCCAGTGCGCCAATCAAATTACCCACCAAACCAGAAAAATTTTTGGAATGCGAAGCTAGCTTAGTATCTTTGAAGTCTTATTTCTCTGTACTCGTGCATTGGCCAATGCATCCGAGTGAAAGGAAAGTGAGTTTGATGGTCTCTTAGACGACGTTGTAGTCGAGTGCGACGATCGCTTTTACTTTGCCTTGGAGTAAAATTTTATAAACTACCAGAAGCATCCTTTCTGAAAGCTGAGCAATATACATTTTGATGCCAGATAAGTAGCCATCGAAGTTTTTTATTTTTCCTTGATAATTATGGGTCGTTTAAGAATTTCCAAAAAGTAAGTTAAATTCTAGTGTTGTGTACAACTGTTTGCCGTATACCAGAAATTTCAAGGTGTCTCCCATTCTGTTCCTTGTAACAATTTACAGGTAGTGCATTAATGTCAACGTTTTTCGCGGTGTTACGGTAGTTATACTAATTATATTAGGGTATCTGAAAAATAAGTCCTTTTGACGTAGTTAATGAAATTAAAATGCACGTTTCCACAATAAAATTCCAATGACGTTACTGGCTTAGTTATCGCGACATTTGGAGCGTGAGGTATGAATCACGCTCACTTGCAGTGAGCGTGATTCATACCTCACGCTCACTTGCAGTAGCAAATATCGCGAGAGATAAAACAGCCACGTCATTGGCATTTCACTGTGGAAATGTGCATTTTAATTTCGTTAACTACATCAAACGTGCAAAAATTTCTGATCTCCGAGTGAGGGTAGAGAGTACATATCTACACCAGAAATTGGATCCAGTCGATCAATCGTTTCGACGTATCATTCCCACGAACGTCTATGCAAAATCGAATGACAGAGAGAAGTAATGCATCAAACGTGGGCTTATGCAACAAAATTATACAATGATTGTTGTAAGCAAAAAATGCTACCTTTAAAAAAATAATGAAAAATTCCATTTATGAAACTATATCCTGTCAATAATTAATGCAAAAGTAAGGCCAAAAGATACAAGAAATACGATTAATTGTAACACAAGTACTAGCGGTGGCTCTAAAAGACCCAGATAGATAAATCTTTCAACAATCACGCAAGAAATCATCACCGAAAAGCTCGGAAACTTACTGAGTATATAAAAAATAATTCTTAATTAAGCTACATGGAATTAATGGATTTATCTATCACAACTGACAAACTTATAGGTATTGAAAATATACTTGCCTCTAATCGTCCCATACGTAAGTGCTCGAGGATTTATATAATCGTTTCATTTTAAAGCATTCCAGTCACAAATCGCTATGAATGCCCTAAATTATTCCGCGATTTGGACGTTCATATCTCCCACCATATGTCGGTTCATTATGACCTTCAACGTTCTTCCTCTCTTGCCGGCCAATCTATTCTGTTATATGAATGAATGATCCGAAGGAAAATCTACCAAAAATAAGTACATTTTCAAAATCATAGTGGTCGTGTATGCAGCCATCGCATGAGCTATTAAATAATCAATTTCGGTAATGCAAAGAAATAAAACATATGTCCAGCCGATGATAATGAAGCGCAGTATATTACAAATCATATCTACAAATTGCGTTCGTTTTCATATATTAATCGTGAATTTCAAATGCGATCTTCGTATATGAGAGTTAAAGGTAGTTTGAACGAAAGATCATTTCCCCTATAAATCAATAAAATTGGGCTCATTTAAAGAAAAGTATATCACCTTTCCATTGATGTAAAAAATGCAACCCCTTACCATATCACTTTCCGAGATATTTACCAGAAAATACCCCAGTCCTTTTAATTGGGAAATGGTACGAGTATGCACTCTAGATACACCTTTTTTAACAAATGAGGCATTTTCTACACTTAGATATCGCCAAAAAAATGCACACTATGTAGTTTTTGTGTGTTCTTAGTTATTTTTGAAAACTAATCGCACCGCCATCGCAGTAAATTCTTCGGGATCAATATTAACCTTCTGCTTTGGTGGAGTTTCTACTGTACCGCGTGAAAACAACGAGTCAAATTAAAGACTTATTTAGGTATTTTAATTTTTATGCTTGCAGTTTCTGTCATTTAAAACTATATCATTACACCATTAATAATGTAATATTTAATTTTTGTGTCTCACAGCTGGAGACATTACAATATAAAATACGAATATGTTCTCGATTATGACTAGGGAACCATCTCGCTCGCACTTCCTTAACGTGAACGTTTTTCAGGTCCGTCTCCATTTCTAGGGTCGGCTAAGGAAACTCTGAATTGCCATTGTTGATCGAATATTTTGCGGAAGTAACATACCATTTGGTCCCCGGGTACATATTTTACTTCGATTTATAACTTTACTCTCAGACTGGAAAGTTCAGCTGGCCAAACGTCCTAGCCCGACTCTGCTCATAATGCAAGCTCTTGCTGCAGCGATTGTTATGTGTGAGTGTGAGAGGGTGAGGACGTAAATACACAAGCGATCGTTTCTGGCCGGCGCGACCAAAAAATTAAAAGGGAAAAAAAGCAGCGCTCTTGGCGTCTCCTCTGACCGCCAATAAAAGCGTTGATTAACTGAAGCCGGGGGGGGGGGCGGCGATTCGAGGAGGGGTCTCTCGGCGGAGGTCGCTGCGACCCTATAGGGGTCGGGTACTGGGATAAGCTCGCAGTCGAAACGAGTTTGGATTCGCGCGAAGTTTGTTTCGACTGCATATCCTCGTATATTTTTTGTAATCGAGCAAATCGAAAAGGAGCGCTCGGGGAAAAAAAGAAAATAATGATAGAAACGGCTCCAGTTGAACGAGAAGTGCTCCAGCGTTGAACGGAAGGAGAGAGGAGAAGAGGGGGGGCGGGAGGAAATAGGGGGTGAGAAGTGAGGGAAGGGAGAGGATGGATGTGGAAACAAAGTAGGCCGGGGAGATGCCTCTTTTTTTGCTCGAAAAAAAAATATATATAAAGGAAATGTTGGGAACCGCGCGTGGTAAATAAAGGAGTTGAGGTGCAAGCATACCTCAGATGGGAGGAGGAGGTTGCGTTGGGAGGGGGGGAGGGATAGGGTGGTGCACGAGGGGGGTTTGTAATCACTCTAATGGCGGATCGGTAACCGTGGTGACCTCGCCCGCCCCTTCGCTTTTCCCCCTCCCCTCCCTCCACTTCCTCCCCTCCCGACCTCATCCATCTATTGAGTCTCCCGCGTGGCCTTCGACCAATCATCATTCCCTTGGCATTTATCCCACATTACATAAAGATATACGCCTAAAAGTGAAACTTTTTTTGCGACGCTTTGATGCAACGCCGTATATTTCAACACAACCAGAAGTAGTTCAACTTTGAAACTTTCCAGATTGTTAACATTCTCCACTCCCCAGATTTTCCCTCACCTAGAGTCTCAGTATCGATTCTAGATTATTCACATCTGCTTCTATCAGAAATATATGTGAAAGTCTTAATACAACTTATTTATTCGAGGATTTTATGTTACGCCGTATATTTCAACAGGACCAGAAGTTGTTCAAATTAGAAAATTTCCACGTTGTTAAATGTCCCCACTCAAAAAAAAACTTGCTCCTCAGCTAGGATTTCAGTATCGATTCAAGATCATTCTCATCAACATTCCAAAGAAATAGTAGATGCTTGGTGTTCGTTGTTATCGCCTTCAGGCTTAACTTATTTTCTAAATTATATCTATAAAAATTGGCCGTACGAACTCCCTCATAGCTGAGGAACTACCAAAGAGAATGAAAATTGATATTAGAATGTATATTTACTTTAATTTCAGTCATATTTTTCAATTAAAATCGCAAGAAATTTAATAAATACTTCAAATATTCCCAAAATAATTCCCAATAAGTTAATTATTCCCCAGAGAACTTGTACTATTATTGACAAATTATTGCGATAGAACGCTCTGAAGCAATGAAGAACAATATAATACTTCCACCCACAGACTTTACAGAGCTTTAACATTGCTGGTTTAAACATTGAAGGACTGAATTTTGATCATGGACATATGCGCGGAACGCCATCATTCCGCTATTCAGAGACTGGAATAAATATCCCAATAATAATACTGTTTCTAATGAATGAATTGTTATAAATGGTCTATAAACATTTGTTTTTTATTTTTCTACCGAAATATGGACCGCTTTTGAGGAGCTGGCCCGCCAGAGGGGTCCCCCGAGTTGAATTTCACACTCATTCACTCACTTAAGAGCACATGTATGGAAACTTCGAATTGACATACAAGAATGGATTTGCGCCGGATTTTATCGTATAATCACCGAAGAAACTTCCAAAATTTTAGAAAAGTAGGCCGAATTCGAGGTAAGAAAAGTTTTTTTGCCACAAATTGGAGGTAAGTATGGAATAAACGTAGAATTCTCGGGAGGACATTTAATTTTATAGAAATAAAATGGAAAACATTAAGACAAACAGCGGTTAGACTTAGACTGACTAAAGACTGTAGGATCACACTCTAATATTTTTGCGGATTATTTTCTTTTAATACTGCATTACATACGGCAGTTCAGTTCAAACCAAGATTTGTCCTTTCCAGGATTAGAACAGTGGCAGGATCTCCTCTTGTTTGTGAATGAATTTATCTACAGACATATAATTTATTTTGGATGCGGTGAATATGATGGCTGGTTGGCGAAACTAGGTTTTGTTAAGCGTATAATAGGAAGGTGCCTGAATGAAAAAGTAAAAGAGAGATGCTACTTTGCTCTGGCTAGGTCACACCTCAAATACGCAGCGAGCATTTGGGATCCTTGTCATAAAGATTAAACAAAAAAAAAAAATATAAAGATAAGCTGCACGCTTCGTTAAAAACTGCTTCCTGCGAACATATAGTGTCTCACATCTTGTAGAGGGATTAAGGTGGGAGCCCCTAGAGACTTGGAGGCTGCACGCTAGGCTTAGGTTGCTTGAGAAATTCAGAACTGGTGTGTTTCAGAGTGACACAGAGAATATTATCATGACACCTTACTACACCTCTAGGTATAACAGAAGCGATTAAATAAGAGAGATACATTCCTGAACAGATAAGTAGATTCTTTCCGCGCAATAAGCGACCACAATAAAAACTGAGCTCCAGTAAATACACTCCCATAATACACGTCACGATTTCACCTTCAAAAACCTAATCCCTTGAATCTTTACACGGCTGGTGTCCTAACATCCCCTGCCACACGCCCATGCAGCATCTCGCAGGGTATTATGTAGATGTAGATGTTGGTATGATCACCTTAATGCGGGATTTAATGAAGAAATGATCAGTCTTAAAGTGGATGCTGCGGGAAGTTGATTGCAGGAGATCTTTTATCTCGGTCGGATTCATCATTCAAGGTTGGAATTCCGCAATTTTCTCGTTACTTGCTAAACGCAAGCACCTGTTTACTAGTTTTATAATTTCAAGTTGTGGAGTGGTCTCCTATTTGTGCATCTATCCATCCTCAGCCACCATGGCAACCGCTCATCCCTCGCTCTTTCTCTCGCTCATCCCAAAAATGTCTTCCTGTCTGTTTATCCCGCTCTTCCCACCGAGGACTGGGGGTCGCCGGAAACGGGGTCATGTCCCCCGGGGGAAGGGTATGGGGGGGGGAGAGGAGGGGTTGCAGAGAGGGAGCGGGGGATGGGGGTGAAACTCAAAGAGAAATGAGGGGGTGGTTACGAGGGAGGAGTTGAGAAGGGGGGGGGGTCGGTTTTTCGAGAGTCCTCTGTAAGTTGGGGGGTTAGGGTGCGGTGGGAGGTTGAAGTTGATACCGTAGGAGAGTGGATTTTGTATGTGTGCATGTGAGTGTACAGAGTCCCAGGGATTTGCGAATGTGAGTCTCGGATGTTGTCGACCGACCGCCCTTTAAAACACATACACATACACACACGAAAAAAATTAAAGAGACGGAAGACTCGCTGTTTGGTTCAGCGGTGCGTTTTAGTGGGATGAGAGGTGAGGGGGTGGGGAAGAGTTGGATGTTATGAGGAGGAGGAGGGTTGGTGGGCGATGCGGGTCGGGAGGGAGAAGGGAGGGTTGTTTTTTCCCACGCGCCACGAGTGCCCGGTTCGATTCCTGGGTGGGGTGGAGTGATTTTTTTTATCACTCCGTGCTTTGGCGGCTTTGTCCTCGCGACGCAAAAGAGGATCTATGAAGTGCTGCCCGTCGTCCTTCGAGTTGAATGTGTGTTTGTGTGTGTCTGTGGACACAATGCGGCAGGGCTCGACGTTGGAAAAGGGCCGCTGGTTAATTTCCCAATCGGCGAATTACTCTCAACACTCGTCCTTTACTCCTCTCCCCCCTCCCCAACTTTCCCCAATGCTCACGACTGCTTTGTTGTGAAACGGTTTTTTTGTAGTGAAAGGTATTTTTTACTGTGGAACTCCGATGGCCTGAGCGAGATATCGCCACGAATGGCATTCGTTAAATTTGGTCGTATTATAAAGAAAAGATCTTTCTAATTACTCCTAAATGTCGTCCTCCTATTAAACTCCTTTTCGAGATATTTGCGAAAAATAGAAATTCCTCATCCAACAATTAATACAACGCAAGCTCCAAAGAGACGCTTAAAAAAATGAGAACTGTAGCAATGCATACTTGGAAAGGTTTCTTAGAACTCGGTAAAAATAAAGTTTTTGGTCACAATTTCCCTTTTAATGGCGTTTGAAAAACTTTCCATCTCTAAGACATTATCCGCAAACTGTATGAAACGAGAGATTTCAATCAGTAATGTGTTTTTTGATTAATAATTGATAAAATCAGTCATGAAATCATGTTTTATGCGTCCTTAATTTTAATATATTCTTTACATCATGGTTTGCAATATTGCTCTTGTTTCAAAGTGAAATTCGAATATTATTGAATGATATGAAAAAAACCCTGCTCAAAATACCGTAGTGACTTTTTGAAGTGTAGTTGAAATTAAGATAAAAAAATGATTTAATTATAGCGCAAGAATGAGAGGATATTTTTGCTTCAGTCCGGATCCAGTCGCTACGAAATGCTGAGTGCACTTGGGAAAGCTTTCATCAACAGTGATCAATTCGACAATTAACTAGCCGCAGTTTCCTTGACTCCCTTATCCTCTCAGATGGCCGCTTTATTCACACTCAAGACTTCTCTTCTACACCTTTCTAATTTGCCACGCGTATTCAATTCTTGGTCACCCGCGGTATCTCTTTTCATTCATGATTAATTTACAGAAGGTTTTGTGCCGTAATTATGGCTCATGGTTGGCTTATATGGTATGGCTTAACTCATTGTTGGCCAACTAATTGGTATGTAGAGTAAAGATTCTTTATTCATGCTATAATGGTCAGGAACTATATACTAGACTAATCGACTCCTCAAAAAGCAAAAGACGCTTCATGTTGGAAATTTGATTTAATTTTTCTTTATTTCAAAACATCTAGTGTAGCTGGAAAGCAACTCATTGTAAAATAAAGTGAAGCAAATAAATATTTTGCTGCCCCTTTACAGAGAAAGACTGGCGACATCTGATGAAAGAATACGATTACTACTTTAATGACGATATGCTAATTAAAGATCTCCATTATGTAATAGATATAGAGATACTATTTTTCCTCTTCAATTATGTCACAAATATTATCATATATATAATGATCACAAATAATATCATATATATATATATGATAATATTTGTGACATATATTATATATATTTGTAATATATGTTGTGATATATATCACTCACGGAGGAAAGATTTTGATGATTAAGGATTCAGAATCTCCGTTTACTGAGTTATGTTGGAAATTCATAAATTACTGAATGTAAATTGAAGGAGAATCATGAAGTTCCTTACGGCTTACTATTAAAACATTTCGTTATATTTTGAATGCCAAACTCGGAATTTAGAGCAGTTTTTTAATATACGTATTAACTTTTTTCATTCGGGGATGTGAAACGAGGCCCAGAAGTGTGTTTATTTTTTTCAGGGGATATGCGTCTGAGCTGTGTCAGGGGGGGCTTTGGTCTCGTCCTGAAGATGAATACTGCGATATATTGGAAACATTTTCAAGGAAATGGTGCCTCAAAAGCGTTGGTAATACAAGAAAACCCCATCCTATCTTTTATTTCTCTTTGACATCGCTGGTTTTGGACGAGTTGATTTGTTTTTCGCAGAGTTTGATTACCCGTTTGTTGTTTCTTCCATCTCTGGAAAATTTCGCATTTGAACGTGCTATTGTTCACCTTAGGACTCTCTACCAGTTGAGTTATTTCTTTCACCATCATTGGAATCGAGTGCAGTTGAATTGGTGCAGTGGTTCTGCCGGTGCGGCGCGTCGGTTTTCTGTGTGGTGCGCCTTCGTAGCGGTTTCTCGGGGGTCCTGGCGTTGCCTATTTCATCGTAGAAACCTTTTTACTCTGACAACCCTTCCACATAGATTATATTTTTGACAAATAATTCAAATCATGCAAAATTTGTCGGCCCCGGTGGCGGCGGGGTAAAGTCCTCGCCTGCTAACCCGAGGGTCGCGGGTTCGAGTCCTACCTGGGTAGAATATTATCTACCCAGGACATGGGTGTTTGTGTCTCGTTCATTGTTATTATTATTCATCCGATGTAAATTGGTCCAGTGCGCCGTATTCGAGGTAGTGAAGATAAATTACTAAATTAATAAACGTCAAATTTCTCAATAAACCTGACAATTTTCCCCTCTTTTTTTTATTCGTGCTTCAACAGTGTTTCCAATGCCTTCCAGGATGACTATGGGGACAGTATGGGGGATGACTATTCAATCCCTCAGACCTAATGTCGGTTCTTGAGTTTCCGCAGCATTGACTCCCGTATCTTCTCGACATATAGGGGTCTCCATCCTCGTCCTGAGGTCGCTGGTTGCATTACCTGCAAACTTGTTGTCAACCCAGTCAACGCACGGGGTGAAGATCCTAAATAGGAGAGAATTATCATGCAATCCGAGCTAAGGTTGTCCAAATTGCTATGTAATTACGGTTAAAAAAACTATTCAATTCACATGTTGGTCTGTCTGAACTTACAAGATCATTAAGCTATGAAACTATTTTGTACATTTTTAAAAATCCTACTTCTTTTGCATTTGGTTATTACAATTTTCCGCCTCGTTATATTCGTATCGCACGGTGCTTGGAAATATTACTGCACCATTGAAAAGGACATACCCAAATTGTTTTTTCCTATGAGTATACTTCTGTTCATTTTCAAATATCTCATGCCTTGTATAGCTCCTGGTCAGGGACTTTCTACGTCGGATGACTAGCTCAAGTCAGCATAAATTCGATGAGTCGCGCCACTGAGATTTCAGTTATGAGCAGTGTATTGAAATTCATGTTTTTAAGATTTAGGGAGTAATGCTGTTAATGTTTTAGTTTTTTCATTGAAGGTGCTTTATGAGTAAGTTTTTACATTGGAGTTACTAGTAGTCATGTTATTCGCCTTATGTCTTGTGTTATTCGCACGATGAAAAGTAAATCGGATTCGTGGTGTTTGGATCCCTCGCGGAGCGATTGACAGAAGGCTGTCGTCGAAGATGAGGGCCGCCGCAAAACGGACTACTGCTAACATTTTGGCCATTGCAATGACGATGGCTGCAAATCAAGGTGGACTGCCGGCAATTCGGGATCGTTGAAAGGGAGAAGGGTCTACCGCTGCATGTACTGCATTTAAAATATGAGGAACTTACGTGTTTGGGCTCAGAGTGTCTCATTATCGTTTACGGCAAAAGAAAAAAGTTTTCATTCGCTTTATGTGAACTGAGAGACTAGCATTGCATAAACACGTTAAATTGCCTTTCATACTACATAATTACATCATATTTCCCTACATATTACAGAATTACATAACATTGCCTCGGGCAGTTTTTTCAAGCTATTACTTACGACTTCGGCTCGGTAAGACTCAATTTTTCAATCTCTTAAGAATTATTCTTGTATGTACACGTATATAAATATGATCTGAAATTGATGAACTGATAACAGATGAAATTGATGAGCAGATAACTAATCGTAAAAATAGATCGAATATCGAGCTAGTGGAAAGTCTGCGTTATCATTCTGTGTACGCTGGCTAGAAATAACTAACCCGGACTTAGGTACATATAACTTGTAATATTGCTCAGATGAGACGCGTTTAATTATTTAATAGGGGACAGATAGACTGTTTTGTCACAAGATTGCTTTTGGTTTTTTTCAAGGCATTAACTTGCGATTTTCACCTCTCGAAGCATCGTCTTTATTTCTCTTGACATTAAAGAGACTAGCACATTGCTATCTGTGGTCAAAAATGCTGAGTACTTACTATATTTTTTCATTTTTACAATGAAAGGTTCTGGTTTAAAGATAAATGTCTAGCATTAAATTCGGATAGCCCATTGCATTGTAAAAAATATTAGTTTAGCCTCAACTCCCTTTAGAATGACGTGGTTGGACGCTGTCGAAGGACGTTTGGCTCTGGACCAAGCGCGCCGGTTCGTTGACTTCAATCTTTTTAATTTTGATCCAGAAATTGAACTTAATAATGTCGAATAGTAATGCCCTTAGAATTGTAAATTCCTACACATGGCATATACGTTTATTCAAAACTCTTGTGGAGCGAACGAACAAGTGGAACATGTGATTGCATTTGTAGCTACAATTCAGTGGTGTACATCGTAAACAAACTCACTGCCGCGATACTTACGCGTGACGTCAAGCATGGCATCCCTTTTTTTTTAATTTGAGCTTTAGGAACATTGGAAGGTTTAAACATATGTGGTGCAGCATTAAAGAAACTAGGTTTTGTTAAAAGTATAATAGGAAGGTCCTCGGAAGAAAAAGTCAAAGAGAGATGCTACTTCGCTCTGGTTAGGCCACACCTCGAATACGTCGCGAGCATTTGGGACCCTGGACATAAAGATTTAACCAAAAAAATTAATAAAATACTAAGCAAAGCAGTGCTTTGATTGAAAATTACTACAACCGTACATATAGTGTCTCACAGCTTTTAGAGGGATTAAGGTGGGAGCCCCTAGAGACTCGGAGACTACACGCTAGGCTTAGGTTGCTTGAGAATTTCAGAAATGATATTTTTCAGAGCGACATAGAGAATATTATCATGACTCCTCACTACGTCGCTAGCTCTGACAGATGCGATAAAATATGAGAGATACACTGCCAAATAGATTGTTCTTTCCGTGAACAATAAGCAACCTCAATAAAAATTAAGCTCCACTAAATACATTCCTATAATTCATGTCACGATTTCATCTCCAAAATACTTACACCTTTATACGACTGGTGACCTAACACCCCCTGCCACACTCCCATGCGGCGGCTCGCGGGGTATTATGTAGATGTAGATGAAGGAAAAATCTGCTCTTTTTATTTCTGTCGTACGAAGTGTTTCACACGTTTGGTACTATGCCTAACCTAGCAATCACACGCCAAATTTTAACTTTCCAGCATACTGGTTTATAATCCTATGATTGATTTTTATCCTTAGAGGCTGTCCATGGAAATGCTACCACATTCATTGCTGTTAGGGCTCTCATTGTGGTGAGCTGTGCTGGCGTAAGTGGGAAAAAGGTTTCGAATAAAAATTCAAGAGTGGTAAATGTGCTTCGCCGCACGATTGTGTAGCCAACCCTCTTGCCTATAGTGCCTTTTGAACGGAGCCACTCATGTCACTCTGCTAAAACGCCGCCGTATGCAAAAGGAAGACTAAAGCGCTCTCCTTGAAATCCATTCAAATACATGTCAAATCAAAAAAGGGACGATTAGTAACTTACTAAATGCGATACATATAAATGTATGCCTGCTATAAACCTGCTATTAATCTCACTGCGTACTTTTATATAGCATAGCAAATTTTTTTGATGAGATAGCAGTTTAGCATTACGCAACGATATGCGAAATTTCAGTAACTTTTGAGGACCCCAATTATCAAAACCAGTTATCGGTGATTTTTTTATTTTAGTATATTCGAGTCAATACTCTCCAATATTACTTAATGACACAAGCATGTGTTCCTGAGTTTACTGTCAGGGAATATGTGAAGGCCTAAATCAACATTCGCGGAATATATAGGTTCTAAGGGTCTCCCCGCGGGATAAAAACCTCCCTCTCGGCCTCAAGACTTTGCATATTACCGAGGATGGGAAGCAGTGGGAAAGTGTAAAGGAAAGGGGTGGGTTAGCAAAGCGCAACCATTGCAAGGCCGACACCATTAGGCGGGTCTGACGTCAAAAGGACGACAATGGCCCCTGCCTCCCCGCAGTCCTCGTAGCTGTTGGGTTTCCTCAACAACGTTGGACGAGTTGCCGTCAGTCTCGCTTACGCGAAGACTTACCGCACATTTGTTGAGAACCGGAGAAGCCCATGACCCAAAAATTTGGGATAGGGTATCCCCCGACTCCCTTTAACGGTGGACGTAGTGCGGTCTGTCGGAGTACGTCATAGGATCAGGGTCCTGCCGGACCAATGGATGGTTTATTCGGACCAATTCTGGTCAATTATAAGACCCTTCTCCTCGGTGGTCCCCGCCCGCCGATACCGATTCCACCGCGGAATATACAGAATAATCTAAATCTAGTCCGTATTTCTTATTGTATATCCATCCAAGTTCAAGTCTTCCACTTCCTCCTAGTTATTTGTTTAAAAAGGGCTGCCATGTTTGACGTTACCGGGAAGTATCGCGGCTGTGTGTTTATTTTGTACACAACTGAATCGTAGCCGCAAATGCACTCATTCTTGTTACTCTTGTTCGTGTTTTTAAAAAGAGTTTTGAGTTCGCATATATGCCATGCATATGATTTAACAATTCAAATTGTGTGTGTGTTAAACTTTTTTATGTGGAGAATTTAAGTTTTTTCTTCGCAATTCATGCTAATCATATCTGAATGAAGGCCGGGTTTTAAGCGAAATACAAATCTTAGGCGATGGGCAAATTGAATGAAGTGACAAAAATAAGTATAAATATTACAAGGTGTACAACAGGGTTGGCTTTGTTTTTTCTGGTCAAAACAATAAATATCACTCGCTCATTTCTTAGGTGCGCGCTCCTACGTGACCAGGACCCCAGGACTTCAGGACTATCGATATTTCCCCGACGACTCTTGGGGACGGTCACATTTGTCGGAATTTTATTTAACATTTTCAAAATAAAATAGTTTATTTGTTGTTCCTTTTTTAGGTAATACAATTAATCAGCTTGCACTGCAAAATATTTCCTAATGCCTGTTGAATGTATAAAACGAAACTTAGCAAAAAATCGTGAACATATTTTTGCATTTTTGATAGGATTTGAATGTTATTTATTCCTAACGATTTTTTTCCGTGAGTGGAGAGGCGTCTCCATCCCATCGTAATGGAAAACGAAAAGCATGTTCTCGCTGTCCGAGAGTTCTTCAGCCTGGAAATCATTAAATAATCTTTCCCAGATTTATTTCCTCTTTAAATAACACGCTCCTTTTCTCCTTTATGAAGGCTTTTGTTTGCTCGTTGCGCACGAAGGCGGATTTTTTAAAATCTATCAAACATTTAACATTAAACATTTTTTATCTATCAACCATCCCTGGCGTGATTTTACGTATTCCTGCTATACGTTCCATTTTATTTTAACCTAGTATCTCCATTAGCTCTCACACTGGCCTTGTTCATGACATTCAGTATCTGCTAATTCACTCCGTTGTCCTTCAAAGATTCCCATAGATCAATTCTATTTAGCCTGTCATATGCCTTTTCTAAAACCAGAAAATCGCGATATATTTATTTTTGGGCGTCCATTAATTTCTCAAGTGCTTCTAATGCTGATGAGTAAATGTCTGAAGTCACTACCGGTTTTCAAAATATTGCGTTTTAAACTCAGTCAATGGCACAGCATTGGAGCAGAGAATTAAAGCGGCAGTTTTCAATTAAATTAGCTACTTAATGTGAATAAAAATAAACCTCACATAGCTTTGTGCTCACAGTGCGTTTTTTTGCTCTTTTTTCCAACTATTGAAGAAATAAAAGAAAATACTTCCCATAGGTGAGGCCAAATTGAAACTTTTTCACTTTACACTATACTATTTAGTGACGAAAAAATAAACATTTTTTGAATGGTTTCCGTTGTTTTACTGTGATTAGGCACCGACATCCGTGAAATTATTGCCCAATCATTAAAGGTGAGCGGAGCAAAAATGATGTCAATATTGAAAGCATGAGTTTTTCCTCATATGTGCTGATAGTTATTCGCTGCGATGATGGTGGACGAGCCACTGGTGACACCGTGCAGCGCACTCAATTACCCATCTACCTTAATCCCATCTGACCTGTGATGTCGTCACAAATGGACACGTGGCCTCCATTTAACTGTCTCGGGTAATTGGTGCGTGATTCGGCATCGAGTCATTGCATCGGGTGAGCTTCTTCTGATTTTCAGCAAAAAAGTGCGATTTCTGTGTCCTGGTATCCATGCTACGCCTGAACTTGTATATAGGATGGGTTTCTTGGGTGTTACGTCATTCAAATGTGGCTCACTTCCATTTCCTCTATTTATTTAGTTGTTCTAGATGTTATTCTTTGGATTATATTCGCTGGTTAATTGAAGTCTGAAATATTGTCGTTCATTATTACCTAATATTAAATGTTCGCTTTCCCCTTCTCTACTTTTAATGTCGAGTAATGAACTTCATCCGAAGGCCCGTGCATTGCCATGAATTTATAATACCTATATTCAATATTTTATGCTCAAGAGATTAGCCGTTTCAGTTAACTTACCGAATGCTCATGAATTTTATACGATTCTCTCAATCGTTAATGTGATTATCCTGCATGACCTTGTTTTTCTTCATTTATTTAAATTACTTCCTTTCTTGCTTACTGGACGCGCAAAATCATTAACATAGCGTAACAACTGATTATAAAATGAAATTTATATCCAAACAGTAACTTACCCAAGCCCTTGCTTCACGTTGACGCGTGAATCTTCTCTTTTGCATAACATTGTTTGTGTTAAATAGTACACCAAGTTGTATTATGTTGGCAACACGTCGGTTTTTATTAGGATACGCACGAGTTTTTCAGTTTCTTTTTGATGGTTATCTGTTTCTTGATATCGAAAAAACGGATTCAGCCTTTTACATGATCATCCATCTCTAGCCATGCACACCAGCTGACGGAACGCGCAATGTCCAAGGTAATAAATATAATGGGATGTAGAGACACGTGTTCTAAACCGAAACTTCAGTCCTATGGTTATTCAAATTCTTTCGGCCATTTATTCAACGCAGATTTGGTCTTGAAGTTGGTCAAAAATAGATTTACGTTAGTGTCACACCAATTTTTAAGCACATATTTTTGAGGTTTACGTTGATGCTGGGCACCCAATATTTGACAGTAAGCTTAGGAAACAATTTAGATTTAACTGCTAACATATTATTACGAAATTTAGCACGTCTTAATCGTGAATATGTGGAACGTATTGACGCCAAATATTGCTGAATGATACATCACGTTGCATTCCACACTTTATTTCAATTTATTAAACTTTTTTGCAAAACCTTTGTTAAGGTCCGAACTTAAAAGTGGAATTTTATTTGACAATATTAAACATTAAAATTTACCGAAAAGTCACACCTGGGACTTTCTCCAACTGTTAGTGTTAACTTAGTTTTGACGTCTCGAGGTTTGGTCATGTGGAAATAAAACTATATCTCCTTGCCTACGTTTCGGCGTATAATGTGCACCATCATCAGAGCTCGGAATTACTGGTTTATTGAACATCATCAGTTATTACATATTATTGCACATACAGCTTTTGGTACTTATAATATGGAATAGGTGATCCAGGGTTTTTACAGTTTAAAAGATACGCATAATCAGATTTTAGTATTGATGTATTGCAGAAACTAGTACATTTTATCATTCTATGTATTACAAACACTCTAATGAAATCTAGGAGGTCGATATAAAAATGCTGTTAGTGTTAACCTTGTAATTAATGCAACCTTTTCCTTTTGCTATCTTTTAAGTATAATAAAATGTTCATTTCCTTTCTCTACCTCCTCCTCCTTGGCCTCGGTAACCTCCCGTGCTCGTGCCTTCTTTCTTATTCCCCTCCGTCCCTAACCACCCCTTCCCCCTCTCTCTCTTTGTCGCAAGAAGCCGTTTATTTATTTTTTTATTTCGCCCACTCGACACGCACAGGTAAAAATTAAAGTATGTAAAAAAATAAAAGTATAAAAAGGATGACAAGTGCACTCTTGAAGATTGAAAAGGAGGATCCAGGGCCTTAGAAAGAAATAAAAAAGGAGAGAGAGAGAGACAGAAGATGTGAGGTTGGGGTACGAGGCCAAAGAGAGTTTGATGGGACCGAAATACAGAGGCGTCTTTTCTCTTTCTTGTCCCATCAACCCATCCACCGCTTCCTTCCCCTCTCTTCTCCCATCCTTCCCACCCGCGTCCCCCCCCACCTCTCTCTCCCCCCTCCACCTCTCTCTCCCCCCCCCACCTCTCTCTCCCCCCCCCACCTCTCTCTCCCCCCTCCACCTCTCTCCCCCCCACACCGGTTGCCCTTTCCGCTGCCTTCACCGCCTCCGCCGCACAAACGGACGAGAAGCGGTCCAATGAAAGGAAAAAAAGTAAAGGACTCCACTGAAAGAAAGGAAGAAAAGACAATGTTAATCGCCCCCTCACCTTGATGAAGGCGGCTCGTTTAGACGAGGCGATCCCTGTGTTTGCTCACCATCGCTCTAAGCGTTTGCTAGAGGAATTGGCGATGGATTTACCCATGTCGATAAAACCTTGTATGTTTCAGAAAATAGCGAAAGTTCCCCTAAAAACACGTTGCCTTATCAATTCGAGACTATGGCCGTTTTCGAACCTGGCAAATCAAGCAATCTTCTCTTGGAACCTTGAACTCATTGAGTAGATATGACGTCAAATTCAAGTGACCCGAAGACGCCATATCGTCTAGATACCTAGTCAAGATACCAAGTAAATCAAAAAGCAGACTTGTTATGCTTTTTATGTATTAAGTTAGAACACGGAGTGTGATAATATGGGCTTGTATGGAAAATAGAAGTGAAGAAACTCTCAAATGGGTATTATTGTATCATTATTAAGTATATTTGTGTGATATTTATCAATTTTTTGCGGAAAAATTGATGAATTTGCTATATTTAAAGGCTTTGCAAATATGAATATACTGATAAAAGATTTTGTACCTAATCGTTCTGTCAATAATTCCATACATTGTAGATGTTCCGTCCTTGTTTACTTCATTGAACCAACAAATTCAAATTTCCTTGCTCTAGAAGAAAAAAAAAGATCTCGTTGAAAGAATTATGGTCCAATGGAATGTACTCTCAAGTAGCCATAATATCATCGGCAGCATTAGTTTTAGCTAACGAAATTCATAATTTACTAATAAGGTTGAGCAATGGAGAGGTTTTTACTGCATTTATCAAAGAATGGGGACAATAAACCATTAGAGTAAATATAATTTTTCAACTTAATTATGTTAGTTACTACGCTCGTATTTTATCAGTCAACAGTCGAAGGTCATAGGTAGTTGTTCGGAGTGTAATGCATTAATATATTGTTACGTGTTTTTTCATATAGGCAAAAAATATTATAATGCATTTTTGTGCATAAAGACGTTGACTGTCGTGAAATACAGGGGGCGATATGCCGTCCACTTTTGCAACCATTAGCAATCAAAGCATAATAGTTATTCACCATATTATGATATATGAGAATTATTTTACTCATAAACAATGAGATTTAAAAAATAATATTCCCTTATTTATATTTAATTTGTCGCATAGAGATGAGAAGCATTTTAAAGAAGTGATTGACTCCAATCACCCACAACAATTATGGACACGGATAGCTATTTTCGTATGTTTTACGAGATGAAGTCCGCATGATGTATGTTCCATCATAGCACGGCTACGAAATTGTCAAGTAAGAATTTCTCTCCATCTGCCTAGAAATCAAGATAAAATGATAGCAAGTTAACTATGCGTTTGCCAAGTTTGAAAACGGCCTATGTCTTCTGAGGCGACATCTCCGGGCGGGATTCACTCGGACTAGTGTCAGGTAGATCCTGAATACTGAAGGCTATCATATTTTTTCTACGGACTTCGAGAGTATGGGCGATCATTCTGATTTGGAAATGTAATTATACAATGCTACGAGATTCCATAGTTATATAGACCACATCTAGTACGCCGAGCACTACGGTACTCGAGTTTACATGTAGACTCGAAAACCGGACGGCTATTGGAAGACTCACAATGACTCCTGAGGATGAGGGAGGACTTACGTACCCATATGTAAGGTATGAACGAAAGAACAGAGGCTTGCGGGGTAAGTTAAAAATGAGCTCTCAGTAGATCTGGAATTATAATTGTAAACTCTTTCGGTTCTAAAAATACTTCTGTGGTACGAGGGAGAGCGTAAGCTGGTAATAATGGACGATAGTGAGATGAAACTCGCCAGTTGAAGCCCAAATAAAAACAATGCGAGCTGCATATAAAAATCAGTTCAAGTGACGTTTGGGTCATATTAGTTTTATCTTTCGACTCCAATAACAAAAACTTTGACTTGGTCACTTACATGATATGCTTAATGATTTGCTGAAGTGCACACTTCCATGTTCCTGCTGCACGAGTGTATGTCAACGATAAAAAATCAGGATAAGGCCACAAATGCCCATGATTAAATCCACAGAACGGAGAGGCAATATCATATACTTTCTGGTCACCTGTCGAATGTCTACCATAAAAACATCACCAGCTCATTAATTTATCTCTAGGATCCATTGGAAGTAACTACCTTCGCAAAGTATACGCAGGTGCGACTCTAAGGTGCCGACGCTAAAACTTCTAATAAAAATGTTTTTAATTCTGATAATTATATATTAAATTATTATTATTATAATTAACTAGCTATTTCCTTTATTTAAATTTTATGATGGATCCACTTAACTTTAACGATTCCTATGCTAGGAATCAAAAGTTGCAGGAGGCATGAGTTCAATATTGACATAAAAACAGTGCAGTAGTTTCATTTAATATTAACTTAATTCTCAGTAGTTAAATTAATCCACCTATATCTTTAACTGGCTCATTTTTTTACTCGGCACATTTAAAACTCCTTCAAGGCGGTGGGTTTTTGTGGTTCTTAAAAAAATACTGGAGGAGTATATTATTTATTTTTTAAACATTCGATAAAATCCGAACTACAAACTTTTTATATCTGACAAGATCTATGCATAGATCTAGCACATATACTAGAAGTTCCTCGTTTTTGACACTATTCCTCATTTGGTCTCTACGGAGGACCAACGCGTACCTTGTTCCGTGAAAACGGCTGGTAATTTTTTGCAAGTATCTTGAAAAGTAGTGAGGCAAGTGGCATATATTTTGGTATAATTATAAGAAAGAGATTTTTAATGTAAAATGAGACCAAATTGCTTACTATCTAATTGAAATTATATCTTGCTCAAACTTACATACGTTATGAGTAAGTTTGTTGATTCAGTCAACAATAGTGGATGGCATTTCGAAGAAATTCAAGGTCAAAATTTTGAAGGTGCTAATGGGAAGTACTCCATCTTATAAAATGAAGTTAATTCAGTCCAGGCTGCTGAAAACAATGTACTCTTCTCATTAAACTTCATTTCATGGAAGTATTGTCATATAATGCAACTACTCTGTCTTTGAACGCCTTTCCTGTAACATTCAGATCCGTGGCTGAGCACAATCCCCTACGCCAATTGCCACCATCCTGATATGTGAATTATCTGTGATTAATAGTTGGCAAAATTTCATATATACTAACGTGTGGAATAAGATTTTTTTTATTGCGGTCAATCACAATGTAAAAAACCGTCCTGTTTTTCACAATTTTGTCCCATTTTTTTGTTGAGATATCCCACGCTTTTGAAATACTTCCTTCTGGAGATATCAGTATACACCGCGATAGTGTATTATTATCCTTTGTAAGCTGGAAAGCTCTCAAATTTAAAACAAATGGGCTCTCAGATCAAACTTGATAGCCCTCCTCGAGTTTACAAACACCAGTACTTTGATGTGGGAGTTGACTTTGCGGTTATCAATGCAGAATGGATGTTGCAGCCTAGCGTCTGAGATGTGGTATTTATCATATTTTACAATGTACAGATCAATGTTTTGCTAAGCAGTAGAAATTGAGTGCCTAACGCATCCTTGTTGAAATTGCATATTGATGGATTTCAGGTGGCTTTTCTCGATTTTAACCACCTCCGTCGGACGAATATGACGATCGAATATGACCCATTCACCTGCTCTATTTCACCCTTAAAATTCCGTCTAACATAAAACTCTCCGTTGCTTTCACTGCTTCTCCTAAGCAATGCCTGACTCATCATCATTAGTCTTTAAACTGATTGACTGCTGTTTTCCATTCTAGTACACCCCCTTCTGCAAACTAATTCTTCATGCCCTTGTCGCTCGTTTGTTTAAAAACTCGTTTCAGCCCGTCTATGAGCTCTTGTCTCTGACTTCCCCATGAGGAAATATACCTTCTGTTTTCCCCTTTACAAGTCTCCTCATTACAAGCTCATTTGCGTCTCACGACTCGCCCATACCAAAAGGATTTTTCTCTTATTCAGCAAGTACCATGAGAATTTACCCTCTGTTGAAGAATTAAAAAACTTCGTGCATCGATATACATTATATTTTTCTCGATCATGCTCTTGATTGATTTAAGATCGCTATCCGAGTGGAGCGCGGTTAGAGTTCTCGAGATCTACTGCCGAAGAAGGAATTGATTCGGTGTTTGGTGGATGTATTTCCATAGAATAGTGTGATTGAGGCATTATGGGAGATGTAGTTATCCTGAGAGATGAATAGGGGGTCGCCATTTAGTGTCAAAATATAAGAAGATGAAGCATTTAATACAGATTAGGTAATCAATTTAAAAATACATGAATAGAGAATGTGGACTACCTGTATAAAGATTTGGCTAGATCATAATGCTGGATACAAAATATGACAATCGATGGCTAAAGAAACTGAGAAACGGGAGTCATGAGAGGCGTTTGAAAATGGAGCATCGTAACCTTTTGTTTGCCTTTTGTAGTTTCACAAATTGATAATGCGTAATAATAAATCAGTAGCTGTTAATAATTACTAGGGAAAATCTGGCCCTAAACTCACAATATATGGACTTGGGAAATTTTCAGTTGGCATACGATTTTAAAATTTGTTAAGTTAATTATAGATTTCAGTTCTAAAACGTTTTTGTGTTAATCAAAAATTCCAGAAAACTGACAGAGCTCGGGCTCTGAAAAGATTTTTGGTCTCTAACCCGAATAGCATAAGTTTGAATAAAATATTCGAGTCTTAAAATTATGTGTGACTAATTAAAGGTATAAAAAAATACGCCAAGAAGAGTGACACATGGACTAAATAATCGCTCACAGGCTTCATTTTTATTTGAAAGCGACAGAACTCCCTGCAGTGACTTTATATTAAATTTCTCACGAAAATGTTACAGCTTTATATCGTCGTTTCCAGCACTACGGTAACATCCCTCTTTGGTGTCAAATATGAGAAGAAGTGCGTTAACTGAGACAAATGACGTATGTTTGAAATGAATTTACATCGAGGTGCTGAATGTCATTGAGTTTCCTCTGAATATCATATTTTAAAAACACCTAAATGAGGGATTTAATGAACAAATGACCGGTTTCATTTATTAAGTGCTTATGGAAGCTAGAATTTTGAGATACGAATTTCAATTTTTTTGCATTTAAATGATAAGCACATTTATTATATGGTCTATAATATGGTCTATATGCTATTCAATACCATGAATATAAGAGTACCAAGATTTAGCATACAAATTGAGTTCATGGCAATGAGTTGCCGAGGCGTACTGTAGCAATTTTTAATTTATTCCGGCGAACATATTTCATGGGCCATATGGCGCGGAATTCATGTTTCATTTTTCCACGCATAAGGTATGCGTATGTTATGGCCTGCCCTGTTCTTTTTTTATGGCCGACTCCGGGAGGATAACTTTCTCTGGCCTCTGGGTGCGATCTGCAAATGGGGGAACGAGGATGAAAGGACACACTATCTAATTAAAATAATTATCCGGGGTGGTGAACACGCGGTCCCCTTATATAAACCCACACACGCAAGCACATATATTCATATATACATAAGATATACATAAAATATACATGCCAGCCAAATGTTCTCACCCCGATCCCTGTAGTGTAGTGCCCTGGAGGGAGGTTCTGGATGTGTGCCGTCCCACTTCTTTGAGCGGCATGGGGTGTGGGGATGTGGGTGGGGTGGGATTTGAAATGTTCTGGGGAATGTACGGAACAAAAGGGTAGGTGGGGAGGAGAATTGGCTGGAGAATAATGAGTAGAAGCACACACGGTGAGTGATCAAGGACATAATTCGAGAAGGACTAAAAATTTTGGTCCTCGGCAATGGCATAATTCTCGTTATACTCTCGATAAATTACAGTTTATACATCTTCATCTACATAATATCCCGCGAGCTGCCGCATGGGCGTGTAGCAGGGGATGTTAGGCCACCATCCGTGTAAGTGTGTAAGTTTTTTGGAGACGAAATGGTGACATTAATTATAGGAGTGTATTTAGTGGAGCTTAATTTTTATTGTGGTCGCTTATTGTTCGTGGAAAAAAACGAGATTTTGTACCTATCTGTTCGGCATTGTATCTCTTGTATTTAATCACATCTGTCAGACCTAGAGATGCAGTGCGGAGTCATGATAATATTCTCTATGTTGCTCTGAAAAGTATCAGTTCTGAATTTTTCAAGCAACCTAAGCCTAGCGTTCAGCCTCCTTGTCTCTAGGGGCTCCCATCTGAATCCCTCTGAAAGTTGTGAGACACTATATGTACGCTCGGAGCAGTTTTAACGAAGCGTGCTGCTTTCCTTTGTATTTTATTATTTTTTTGGTCAATTCTATTTGACCAGTGTGCCAGTTATTGCGTTTCCAATATTAGGATTGGTCATGGTTGTCACATCACAGTGACTATGAAAGTACGATTATGAACGGTACATTGCGTAACTAGGAAGGAAAATTAGGGCTTAGTACTCCGAGTGATATTTTCACCAGAGCCGTCCAAAACACGGGTTGTGAAACTCCTACTTCTTTTCGTGTTACTCCTATGATTTTTTGTCTCATGGAGTTATCATGAAAATAATCCTCGTTTTTCACCGAAATTATTATTATTTCAGTACTTCGCCTATGGTTTAGACAAAATAAAGTTATGTTTTGACACATAATGGATTTATTTTTTCAATAAACGATTATCAGCTGTTGAATTAATAATGTCCAATTACGATTTTTTCAATTTTTACTATTCCAGTTGTCTCGATCGATTCATTTTTCAGTTTTCAAATACTCTGCAATATTTCGCGCTTCCAAATCAAAATCTCGGATTTCTCCATTTTCTATCGTCATCTCTAGAATTTTCCGATAAATTCATGCTTTATTAATAATTCTAATTCGAATTCTTAACTTACCATTCTCAGTGTTTTAAGGCTTCTAATTGTGTAAATATATCGTTGTTAGGATAATCAAATACGATGGAATATTAAACAGCACGTAACAAAGGTGCCACTTTTTTCTCAAAGCATGGCAGGAAAACGAAGTTTCCGTTCAGGTGTGGGAAAAATTCCAATAATCTACGTCTACATATTACCCTGAAAGCTATCTCAAGGGTGTTTTGCAGGTGTTGATCATCGGTATCACGGCAGCTGCTGAACAGACTTCAAATTGCAGTAGCGATATTCTATGGTGCGAGAACCAAATGAATTTTTGGTTGGTTTTATTTTCCGACCCTTCTCCCAAACATCCTGAAATTGCCCACGGACATTACGCAGGGAACATCACTGACTATTTAACCGAACCGACCCGTCCCTGCCTCGATTTTCATCTGGCCAGTGCTGAATACTTTACGCCTTTATCCACGTCATATCACAGTATTGCGGGAAGAAGCAATCCAAAATGATATCCTCGAGCCATTGTAGAACTCAACTACAAGGTAAGGGTTAATGAAGTAATCAGGAAAGCTGGAGAATGTTTATTCACGTACTTACAGAAATGGATACTGTCTCCGACGGTGTTATCATCATAGAAGGTTGGTTATAACTCTAACTGTTGAAAAAATAGCCGGAAGGTATTGAGGCAGTATGAGCAAAATATCATTTTACCTAGAAATCCATGAATTTGGTCTCATTTTAATGAAAAATATCTCACCTTTCTATTGACACAAAATATTTAACCACTTACCACATTACTTTCCGAGATATTTGCCAAAAAATAACAGCCCTTTTATATGGGAAATGGTGTATGCACTCCAGAGAGACCTTATTTATAAATTGAGGAATTTATAACGCATAGATCACGTAAAAAAATTTAAAGTGTGTAGTTTTATGTGTTTGCTCAACTATTTTTGAAAATTAATCTTATTGTCACCGAAGTAAATTCTTCGGGATCACAATAAATCTTCCGTTTTAAACGTAAACGTACCTCGTGAAAAAAACAAGTCAAGTTAAGGACTTATTTAGATAATTTCATTTGATTACTTACAATTTCGGTCATGTAAAACTAAGATATTGCACCATTAATAATGCAATATTTAATTCATGTGTCTGCTGATGTCAATGTCATCCTAGTGAAATAAAAACGTATAAATCGAATATGGTCTCCATTATGATTAGGGAACTATCTCGCTCACACTACCTTAAATGAGTCTGGAAACTCACAACAGAGTTTTTCTTACCATCATTACTAAGATAGAATATTTATAAACAATTAAGTCTGGAGCGCTTTCATTCAATCGGTGTTGTGTCGTGTCTACAGTACTCATTTACCATTCGGAGATTTCGTTTCGTAGATAGTCGCTCCTTCTGCTTCTGGGACGAATTCCGCGCATGGGGTTGATGAACTGGTATAAGGGCGGAAGGGGATGGGGTTAGGGAAGAGGGGGTGAGTATTAACGATGGAGGGAGAGGAAAGCAGCCTTATGGCTTGGTCTAATGATTTTAATAACCTTAATTTCTGCTACTCTACAGATACTGTGGAGGTTAAAACTTTTCAAGGCGACAGTTTCAAGGAATACCACTAGAAACCATTCAAAGGAAGCTTATCAAAGGTTTTTGTTTTCCTTTTTCCTGTAGTTCACAATGATTTCTTGGTTAAAATTCACTTTCTCATTACTTTGAGCTTGAAGTACATGTAATGTGTAAAAATGGCTGTCTCAAAACTTTTCTTATACCTTTAACGTTTTCATGTGTTTTTACCAGGTTTTGGTTGTAGCGCACCCATTGTAGCTACAGCTTTATTCTGTATCTGTAGAGCGAACACTTTTTAGAAGTAACTGTAGGAGTAGCAGCTGAAAAAAATGAATCTTGTAGAAGTTTTAAACAGCAATTTTCCAGCAAATTTTAATGACCATTCAGTTAAGTCCGGTATCGAACGCCACCTCAGCATGTCCCCATGTGGAAGAATATTAATTTCAATCTCAATTGCATCCTTTCCTTCTGTATCTCACGATGCAATTCTTTGGCATCACGGTTACCCGCCTCGAAAGAGCCACATCCAAGAAACGGAGAAGTAAATAAAAAATTAAAAGATGTTGATAATGTCAATTACCAGGGGTCACCACAACTTTTGACCTTGCGCTAGAACAACACAAATTATATCTAGAACTGCATTAAAGATGGGATATATGAAGCAAATGTTCGATTACGGGGAAAGCTATTGGGTTTGAAAGTGAAATAGACACTTAAATTTTCTTTAGTTAAGCCACCTAGAATACGCAAGGTTTTATGACCAGGTGCATAAAAATATTTTACGACAATTATGAAGAGAAGCTGCAAATTTCTTGAAAGACTGCCTGCATTGGACAGTGCGTGGAAAACTTCTGATAAAAGGAATAAGTAAGGAGCCAGTGGAGAGTAGGTGGCTACAAGCTAGGCGAATAGTTCTTGAAAAATTCACGCGACGCCAATTTCACTCACTAATATTAATTCTTCATTAATACTCACTTAAGGATACAACATCGCATCTCTGTTCTCATGGAGATATTTATAGGAAGTGAACATTCGTTTGAGACAATACTGTCAACTAAATGTGGAACGTGCTAGAGGAATTCTAAAATTATCCTTCTTCCACAATCGCTTTAGCATTATTTGATTCTACAAATGTCAAGGAGAAACGGAAAGTATTTTTTTGGCATTTCTTGTCGGAGGTTAACTGCATCAAATATTGAACTGAAGTACGCTCAAAATAATAGCGCAGTAGGCAGAAACATTGTAAACTCGTCCAATGCTGTTTGAGGGAGGAAGTAATGTGACCGAAGAGGACCTGAGATGGTGGCATTTTTTAACAGCATACGATCGGGAAAACATTGCTTATTTTTTCTCTCTAAGCCAAATCAGTCTATTTCAATTACGATTTTATCATGGTCAACCTCTAAGAATATGGCTGTTTCCCTCCAAGAGGATATGTCGCTCACTTTTAAAAACATTAAAAAATGAAAAGTTTTGAATTCTAAAGAATCTGTCGCCATGACAACCTATTTCGCCAATCGTACAAAATCATACATTGCAGCAGTAAAACTGCAACAAAAAGAGTTCAACGGAGCAACGCCAATCCACGCGTGTCATATTCGTAAAACGTCTTCTCTCAACATTGCTCTTCGGCCAATTTTGTCGTCTTATTCATTAACCTTCCGTGATAGTAGTAGTCTTCCGTGATGTAAGGTCTTTGACAATAATGGACGAAATGATCAACTGAAATGAAAATTACAAAGATTTTGGGATATGTGCACTTTACATTGACGTGAAATCTTCAGTTTGGGGAGCAAAATGACTTTTTCTAAATTTCTCCCCTGTAAAAATTTGGGCGGAGGGGCGGAAGGATTGGAAATGGAGAGAGGTCCCAAAAGACGGGACATTGAGGATATGGCAGAATAGTATTAATGTATATAAATAAGACCATATCGGGTACGTAGACTTCCGCAGTGATTTTTTGAGTTCAGTTTATTCGGGTTTTTCATTCAGGACCTGACGACGCTAGTTTTAACGTTAGCTGTTGTCCGTAAACATGAATCAACGCGGAAAAACCCAAATAAACTGAACTCAAGACCAGATCTGACTTAGCACTCCCTGACGTGAATGTATGTTTTGGCACATCCAGCTGGCCCATAATTCCGATATTTCATAAGTGAGGTTCTTCTCTACCGTACCGCAGCATGCAGAAAATTTAAAAAAATACTGAAACAAGAGTGGCCTGGATGGGATTGTAGGTATGTAGAAAGATATAAGTGAGATCGGTCGTAATTCCTAAATAAGTACTGCTTGTGCTCAATATGTGAACGAGGTTAATTGATGCCACAACCCAATGCTCTTTTGGTGTTTTTGTCATCCTTGAATGTGTTTCAGCTGTATATGGAGGCAAACACGAAAGTGTGTGTTTACTAGACACAGTGTTCTGTGTTGATTCATTTTTGAAGACACTGGATAAAGAATCGCAACATATTTATCTTTTGAAGTGTTTGATTCGTGATAAAGATATTTTATTTACACCTCTGATGGATCAAAGGAAAAAGGCTTCTCGATGTGCTCCACCGCATCGGATCTTCATTGCGGGGATAACGTTTCTGAGGAATTTCAGCTTCAAATAGAAAAAGCGAATGATTTTGCATAAAGAGAGAGTTTTGCTAGGCTCGCTGTCTCTTCGGCCAAACAGAGCCATTGCCGCGTCTCTTTTCCCTCACCATTGTTTCTTCTCTCCTTCTTTCAGGGTAGAGGCGTTGGCCAAGGTGTGTCCCGAGGAACCCAGCCCATAAGCAATGTTGCTAAAGCCTACAAGAGAAAATGGAGAAATGTATTGGCCTTCTTAACATGAATCATAATTCAGTATCCTGTAAGTTTAAAAATATTTTTTTGCAATTCTTCCTCAGTCCCTCAATTTTGACATTCCATGAAGTTGTTTCAAAAAATCTGTGTGCATCAAACACATGACTTCTCTTTGGAACCCGTGAGTGCATTTATGCAGAGATAAATGATATGCCTATTTATTTTATGGCTATTTCAAATAAAAACAGCTTTTTTATACTTTAATTATAATTTATTTGACAAAACAATTTATATGCTGTAATTTCCCTTTTGATGGGTGGCAAAAAATAATAACAGCTTACGAAGTTATAACTATACTTCTTTCTCTGGTCATTATGAATATATTTTTTCCACTATGTTCCTACCTAGGTGATGCATTAGTATAGTTTTATAAATGTTTCCATCAGTTATGCGTAATGTAATTGTTTTGATACAAATTAAAAATGTTTAGCGGATTGCCTTAAATTTTCTTCCATAAACTTGCGTACATAATTAACCTTTGTTATGCTTCTTTGATGGCCTAAAATTTGAAAAGTGTAAAGAAGAAATGAGTTTAATAAGTATTTTTACCAGACTGCATCCCACTCGTGACAATAATTTAAGAGTGATTTGAATAAAAATCAAGGGTTTCGCCTTTTTAATTGCGTATTAACGTTTGAAAATCTTATTTCACAAAATGTCTAAGCATTATTATTACTGCTACTTATACTTCATAGATTTCTTTGATAAAAGAATTCGATCTCTAGAATCACGTGTTCTTGTTGTTCCGCCTGTGACAGTAATCAAATTTGCCATGATATTTATGTTCAGAATTACGTTAAGCTGTGAGTAGGACAAGAAATTAAGGAAGTATTAATGTTCATATTAAAAGTTTATGCATAAATATTATTTGAAATAACGAATTAACTAATTTTAGAATAACTAAAAGCATGGCCTAACAGTTCCACTCGAGAAACTCGAAAGTCCCATTCGTATTACCTATGAGAAGAGGTGATGATGCTACTCCATTCTCCATTCTCTGTCCTCTTTCACCGCTTAGTCCAACCCTTGTAAAACTAACCCCATGGAACTGCGATATCGGGTCAAGGGGAGAAAGATTGACCGAGACAAGACCTCCCTCTCCCCCGAGACAACGATACTCCTCTCTCTCGCCACTAAATTCCAATGCCCTCAACTTAATCCCTCTTTCCACCCCCAACTAGAAGCCTTGGCGGATGAGAAGAAACCGCTCCCCTCCTACCATTTATTCCTCCCACTTCCACCATTACCGCACGCTTACGTCACTTTTTACCCACCGAGACAGCAGCGGTGACCAGAGAACGAGCGAGCAACTCAAGGGGCTGGGGGAAGATGGGAAGTTGGCTGTTTTTAAAAGGCCCAGAAGTGACTCCATCAAAAGTTTTACGATCAACCTGTTCCTCCTCCGCGCAACGGGCGGCAACGTCAGAAAACTTGGCCATTAAATGAAATTTCATCGTCTTTTATGTCGGGGAGAAATGAGGAGGAATGGGGGAGGTATATAGATCCTGCCTCCTTCCTTATATATATAAATTCCTTCCCATGTATACACTTATATACGTTTTTTCCTTTTCTTCCCCTGCGATCTCTCTTCCTTGAAGTTGGGATTGAGTCAGTGCATTTGAACTTGTGCCGGATTCCTTATCCTTCCCATTCATTCCTTTTCCCCCCATGCTTAACCACTTCCCCCTTTCCGTTCGAGACGACCCTATTCCGATGAGGCTCGCTCCGGGAGACAAGCTACCTCTCCGTTCGGGTGCAATGTGAAATGCACTGGATATAATATCGCATTTACTCATGAGATCTTACTTCTGGAATCTTTCCATAATTAAAAAAAGAGCCCAACTTTGTGTTTTCCACTAATTTATTATTATAGCCCAGCTGTTCACAAACATTTTTACGCCCATTTTGAAGCAAATGTTTCTGCTGGAGCCCCTTGGAATATGTATTGTTTAGCACTGTGTATGTTTAATGAGACATATTTCACACGATATGTATATGGAAGTATAAACATTGAATTATGGATATATTACCAAAAATCAATAGTAAAGAGCAGTATATGGGAAAAGAAATTTAATAATTGTGAGTTTTACGATCTTAATAACTGACAACATCTGAGAATCTCTCGCAGAGCTGCAAGGGCTCCGTGGAGCATAGTCTGGGACCCATGCGAGTGAATTCGTACCACATCACTTGTATATGCAATGATTGAAAAAAAATCTTTTCAAAAGGTCCAGTAATAGCCGGATAGAATTGTAGCACTCCATTTCCATTTATAACGCTTTTCCTTTTGTAAAATGTCCTGGTGAAAACGCTCACCGTGCCCATCGCTAACGGCGCCAAGATTGTACTGAAAGAAGTCTAAATGACCGCTCAATGTATGCAGTTTCAGGTACATATTACATCCCATATGATGGTATGATCTCAGCAATTATTGTACGATATGGTGATAGTTATCAGCCTTATAATCGCCTAAAAATGTCTTGCAAGCACTCCTGAAAGACGGCTATGCCATTTTTTCGGCATCTCTGAAATAGTTCAACGAAATTGTTACAATTTATTAATTTTTAATATAGGGTCCTATGAATATTTCTTCCATAATTTTGTCATCATTGATCTCCGAGAGTTTCTGTTGTAAGTACATGAATCCACGCGACATTTTGTATCAAAACTTTTTGATAAGTCTCAATTGTATGTGCTGTGGAGTACATGCACATGTACATGCACATGTACACACACAGCACATTTTTCAGGTCAACAAGAGGAGATTACGCCATATTCTTTCCAGGCTGTAGCGCATTGCAAACATGCCAATTTTTCCAGAATAGTGATTTTTCTTGTCTCTACTGTCCCTTTTGGATTAAAACAAAGCAGTACTTTGTATACTCAGGCTACAAGCCAAGCAGAATTGCAAGTATTTTGAGGCATTCACATATTTTCCACTCATATTTCTCATATTCGATATGTGTCAAAAGCAGTTTCACTGATAAAACACTAACTTCACTTGAATCAATGAACAGACACCACTCATGTGCGCTGTGATCTTGGCCAAGTCTCTATAACGGATACAATAGCATTGCAAAACACCAAGTCACCTTCAAGGGAGAAGTAATCTGAAAATACTGCATGGCAGTCGCGACAAACACTCAGTCTTGTATCACGATCGAGAATATTCTATCCTTCTAGCTGACAGTGATATCTCGCACTGCTGTTTAGGCTAATTTAAATCATTGAGCTCCTTATGTGATAAAAGTTGCCTCTTTTGATGAGCAGGCCTCAGTGGAGAGAAAGTGCCAAGAAATGGCTCACCACTCATATCACACAAGATAATTTATTTAATGGACCACCTTTTCAACTCTATAACGTCATTTTTCATGGAATCCGTAACCACAATCGACAAAATTAATTATCGTAAGGAATTAAAGTGTGTTCATCTTGTAGTGCATCACATAAAGTGCAGCTCAAAACCTTTGAATGCATACCCTTCTACGCGCCGGGATGTGATTTATTGGAAACATTGCCACACCAAACTCATTCACGAGTTGGAATGGAGGAAGTGGAAAATTATTTATGAATTTTGGGACATATATGAGAATTCCGCCACATATTCTGGCACTTTTTCAAGCAATTGCGTCTCGAGAGCAAGGGATTAGATACTGTAGAAGAAACGATCTTCAGCGTTTTGAAGGAATTTTGTAAACTGCAATAGCGTAGTATCAAATAGAAACTGAGGCCGTTAGAAACAACTTGATTTCATTTTAAAATTTTGCACCATCGACTTAGCTAAGAAAACCCATCATATTCCTTGTGAGAAAAATCTTGTTGACCAGTGTTATCTATTGCTGTCTCTAGTGAATATTGCCGTCAAAGTATCCGTGTTCTCATTTTTGACTTTACATTGGGCATGGTTTCTGATCCTTGAATACACGATAGAAACTAAGCTTTCCAAGTAAGTTACCTCTGTGTATAGGCAAAGTATATTCTAGAAAGTCTGTAAAAGACCCTGGAACACATTGAATTAAGTTTTTTCTCTTTATCTCCTACGTTGAAAATTCTTATTAATATTTCAAGGAAACTTAACGATTACGTCACAGTGGTGACTTGTGCTCTCCATACGATATCACCCTCAACCACCTGTTTTGGTGTTTTTTTTGTAGCCACCAAAATTAAAATAACGTCCCCTTTTTTAGGTGTCTCTTCGTTGCTATCTGATGAACTTCATTTGATGAGAACGTGTGCAGCGCGGATTCACCGATGCCTTTGCCACTCCGCACAGGTTGTTAGGTCCCGCATTAGGTTAGGTTTCAGTCCCACAATCTATAAAGGTGGCATTGAAATCTCCATCTATTATTCACTTTCTTTGGCGCTTCAGGATGCGATGCTATTTGACAAATTTGGAGGATACTGGGGCCAAGGGTGAACCTGTTCAGAGTCACTCGCAAGTGAAATTAAGTGCGAAATTCTACTGCGGAAAAATCATTTGCCTTGATAGAGACTAAAACCCGAGTTTCCCAGTTAAGGTACCTAGGCGTCTTCTTTGATGATTTTTCCTCTGTGTAATTTCCTACTTTTTGTACTAGTAGGTGACTCCATAGCTTGTCCTGATATCCTCAAAATTTGTCAAAATGAGCGAAAACCTACTCGCATTCGCGCTTGACTGAAATCTCGTAACTGTGGCACATAGCGCACCTAGCCTTGCACTTCTCGTTGCATTGTATATTGTCCGGTTTTCTTGAACACTTTGTTTCCATAAAGCCCACAAAAATGCAATGGGGAAGGAGAACGCCGGAGCGCTGATCACGAGTCACTGTGCGGATATTTTGATAACTATTCGCGTACGTCGAAAGAAAATTCTGGGACCACACCTCACCTTTAATATACATCTGCATGTACGGGGGAGTAACCATGTATGTAGTGCATCAAAAGTTGAAATTCGGCATGAAAAAAACATTTGACTTGACCGGAACTCGAACCCGGATCTCTCAATTGCCGGTCCGGTGTGTCAGTCAGTTACACCGACTCAAGGCGAATTTCGCAGGGGGAGGGGTTTATGTGAAATAGATGTTCACGCCTCAAATCTACATTGTGGCACATAAGACGATAGTCATGCTTACAAAGCCACTGTCGCGGTGGATAAACCCAATATTGTCGTTTGCAAGGAATATGGCTTGGAGATGTAACTGGCTAAAACATATAACCGGCAGTTGGAAGATCCGGGTTCGAATCTCGGTCAAGTCAAACGATTTATTTTCATGGCGAATTTCAACACTTGGTGTATGTGTACCCCTGCGAGTGACTTCGTACTGTATCATTTGTAAAATAAATGATTGGAAATTCATGTATGTGGTAATAAAAATGGTGCAATAGTTATGAATTTAAAATTTCGCGTAAATTAAGGCGTTCTTATGACTTGGTTGAATGGCGCGGATTTCGAAATGTAAGCAAAAATCAAATGTAAACACATATTTTTACTCGGCAGAAAACCACAGTATTAGTTTGCTACAGTTATAGCAATTTGAAACGCACAATTTTGCGTTTCGCGAGAACTTCTTTACGTGTATAATCGAATTTTTTCGAAAAACATGTCAAGCGCCGTTAGGCTACTGGAATAAAATAATGGAATAAAACTTCCCAGAAACAAAATTCATGGCATCCAATTATTTTTTGCAGATGGACGGATAGATGAGACGATAAAGAGACGTGCAAATGCTGGAAGGAAAGTGGTAGGTAGCATGTGGAGCGTATCAAGGAATGAGTGCCTGTCTAAGGAAGCATAAATCGCCGTGTGGAAAGTGTACTTCTCCCCACTTTGTTGTATGGTAGTGAAACATGGGTATGTCAGGATAGACATAAGAGTAGACTAAACGCCGTGGGTATGAGTTATCTGAGGAGTGTTTGCAGAAAAAGTAGGCTGGATAGGGTCAGGAATGAGTGGGTAATAAGTGAATGTGGATTATATGCTCCAGTAATGGACATATATAAAAGGAGTGTGCTTCGTTGGTTTGGCAAAACGTATGTACCGGGGAAATACCATATAGCGTGGGGGTTTTCCGTTTGCTAGATGTTCAATAATGCATTGAATTCGTTATTTATAGAAACTCGTTAACTTTGAGTTCATGAAAAAACAAAAAATAGTTGAATAACGAAGCAGATATATAAGAGTGAAATGAATGGTGTGAGAGGTCGATGTAGGCCGAGAAAGTTGTGGTTGAATGTGGTTGAGGAAATTCTTAGGAGGAGGAATATTATGAGACTTAAAAACAAGAGAGCGTGTATGAAGCAGTGTATGAGAGTAAATGAGTCAAAAGAGGTTTGCAAGGATAGGTCAGTATGGAGGAAGTTATTGAAGTAGAGTTAAGTGTACAAATATGTATTTATGAGTGAAACTCTGTGACTGCCTACCCCGGAAGGGGCCGGCGTGATTGGTATGTATGTACGTATGTTTTTTCGCTTTTATCAGTATAGAATTCTAATAAGCAATAGTATGCACACAAATCTTTATATGAAAATCGCTCCAATCTCCGTAACTGGCTAATGCATTCGGCGTGAAATCGATAGACTTGGGCTCAAGTCCCGGGCAATGAGAATAAATTTTCCATCTCTGTAATTTCACGCGTGATGCTATTCATTTGAGTTTCTACCCCCATTCCAAGCCTGTCCGCTTTCCTCCTTCCAGTTCTCCACGCGGCTTCCCACTATTCCTTCCTGCACTCAGCTACCTTAAAGCTGCCGCCCCGAGGTCAAAGTGCACAGAAGAGACCCTCTCTCGTCTGAGCTTTCCTTTCATTCGCCGTTCGAGAGATACGCGCCTCGAAAAAGATCTCCACTCTGATGCAGCGGATGTAATCGCTCAGTAGGCATTTTTTCTCATCCCAACGAGAAGGAGGAGGAGGGAATCTTTATGCGTACTCCTCATTTAAAAGTCCTTTCAACGGTTAAGCGTGGACTAAGGCGAGTGACTTTCTTCGAAATACACCATTCATGTGCTTGGAGATCGCGCTCGAGATGGATTGAAATACATCCGAGGGGCTTGTAATTTTTTTATTATATTTACCGAGGAAATACCATATAGGGAGGGGGTTTTCCGTTTCCTAGATGTTCAATTATTCATTACGTGCATTATTTATAGCAACTCGTTAATGTTGCGTTCATGAAAAAAACGCAGGCTCAATGGTATTTTTCCTATCTTCGGTTTGATAGGTATCTAAGCAACGCTATATTCGGCGGCTTAGAATTATCGTTAGGTCGCTACTCGTATATATAAAGCATTTTCCGTGCACCAATGATAAAAAATAGTTTTCAACTATATATACTATTACTGAGACCTACCAAATCGTAGTCTGAATTTTCACCACCAATTCCTGTCGTTTGAATCGTTCACCGTATGGAATATATGATCTAATGAATACACTATGCATGCAGAATATCTCGTATGATCTTTATGCAAATCAATATTCAGTGTATAAGCTTTTAGGGTATACTCTAAATAATGGCTCCAACTATGGAAATCTTTTATATTCTATCAATATATCCCATCGCTCCTTTTATTCAAATAATGGGATGTACCCATAAAAATACCCATCACTGTATTCCCTTGAATGGCAGCCGTGCAGTCTAAAAATGAGAAATGCTTCGTTGAAAGGCTGAAGTAGGAAGGAAATAACCTGGCTCCATTCTTATAATTTATTCCAATTACCTCATTCTTTTCTAACTACTTCGCCTCTTCCATTTTCATTTATTGATTCATACGCGCCATCCTGAGCCTTAGCCTCCACACATTCCTCTATTTATCGTATTTTGAGGTGATATTTTTAAAGAAAATTTACTTTCCTTGTCTAAATAGGACGGAGGCGATATCCAATCCTGCTGTTTTACACCTATTAATCTCCGTAAACAGATTTTAGGCTATCCAAGACTAGCTACGTAGTTCCTCTTTTACGTAGTCACCCGCAATGCACAGTTGTGCGAAATTCCACAGAGAAAAAATCATCCGCCTTGTCCGGAATTCGAACTCGAACGGATTCAAAGTCGCGACTGGTTTTTACATTATATGTCCGGCAGTCGAGAACACCTGTCCCGTGAAAGGTCACTAAAAACCACCGGTAGCTTAACTAGCTGAAGCACTCGGCCGGAAATCGAGGGTTCCGGGATCGAATCCCGGTCAAGTCGGATGATTTTTTTCTCTGTGGAATTTCGCACAATATCTCCGTAAGCTTTGAAAAAGTGGTAATCATTCTGGAAGCTGTAATAATTAAAATATTTATATATATTTGATTGTGGTTATAAATAAGTGTTACTAATAGCAATCAGAAGCCAAAATGAAAGTAAATACCCAGATAACAATTCAATTAATATCCATCCTTTTATGTAATTTTTCCTAGTATTTCCAAATGGAAATTTTGCGAAGGTGAAAAACGCCATTTCGAACAACACTACAACTCTCTATATGAATTTCATAAAACTGCAAGACACATTTGGCGCAATCAGTACTGAAAACTTAAGAGAGTTAATGTGGAATGATGCAATGTGATCTAAATTTAGTTTAAATGCAAAATATCCATTCAGGAGAAGAATAGTCGTAGGAGAAAATAAATTGGATGATCCAACGCGATATGCCTGTTATGAGTTTCTTGGTTGATGCCGAGCTCAAATATGACAAATCCTTGTGACTCAGCTCAGTTTCATTGTCATCTCTTACCCACCTTTTACAGTTAAGTTTTAAAAGTTTGATTGTCTAAGGTGAAAACTGATACGTAATCCGCTGGAACCGATTTTAAATCGGTTACGAACACTTTTCCATGTGACAATTGATTTCAATCCGAAGTATCAAATTACCAGTGGCGGTGGAGAGCAAAGCTTTGATATTCCATCTCTTTTGTGCGATTTAATCTGAGGAAAAAAATCGGAAGCACCCCTTCCCAGTATACTTTTCAGACAATATTTGCCAAAATATTAGTAAAATGTTTGAGCAGCTTTCATTCTCTTTTCATTTTGCTCGTCATTCACGTTATATTTAAACTCCTTTTGATCTTAATGTGTAAAAAAATTGCTCAACTTTGCACGTTGAAGTTGATCATAAATTGGTGGTGCTGTTTTCAAAAATATTTTGTTGGAAGTATTATTAGG
Organism: Ceriagrion tenellum; assembly: GCA_963169105.1. Taxonomy (NCBI): domain Eukaryota; kingdom Metazoa; phylum Arthropoda; class Insecta; order Odonata; family Coenagrionidae; genus Ceriagrion; species Ceriagrion tenellum. The sequence continues at coordinate 118,807,339 of OY720642.1, read as the reverse complement.
CTAGGAACACGGAAAAAGTCTCGATACTTTACTTTTATCGACAGATTTATTTTCATCCTGTTTACTTTGGCATTCAATACTTTTCTTTCGATAAATAAACCGAAAGAGTAGTCTACCTGTGGTATCGAAACCTTAGGTATTGAATTCTGTAGAGCGGCGATGGACTGTGCAAATGGTAGAGGAAATCCAATCGAATATCCGAAAATGTCGAATAATCCATTCATGAATATAAGACACTCTCTGGCGTTACTCGGTGGAACTCTTTCAAAGTGAATGAAGAAACACCTGGTTATGAATCCACACTTTATGCAGTGTGGAATCATAACCAGGTATTTTTCCTTCATCAATTCATTCATGTTGAGTTGTGTGTAAATTGTGGCCTTGGTTTCAGCGCCATGCTTTCTCAAAGTTTTCCGTGCTGCTTGCATTGGATAACGTTTTCCTTACATTTACTTCACCAGGCGATTGTTTATTTCAATTAACGTTTTGGAAGCATTTTCATGACGAAAATTAGTATCTGTTGGCTGTTGAATTTTATTTTCAGACGCGCAGTGCGTCCTGTTTTCACCTGCTTACGTATTTTCCTTGAAGAAAAGCTGCGCAAAGTATTACATTCAATTTATTTGAGATAAAGCGAGCAAATCAACCCAGGGAGCGATGGCCATTATCAAGGAGTAAATATATTAGCATATATTTTTGTTCCTCAGAAAAAATACTCCATGGAAACTTTATGCCAGCCAATAATGCAGATTTGATTTTGTATTTACTTTTTGTAAAACTTTTTTGACTCGTTGTTTACTTATATGGAGATCCATGTTTCAATAATTATGTGGCATCGATAAATTTTTCACTGTCAATAGTGGTTATATTAACGACACTTTCATAACGATACCACGTCTATAGTCGTGGATTTAGAGTGCAAAACATTATAGTCGTGATCTCCAAAATCTTCCACATCCGTGTTCGCCCTTGCTTGCGAAGATGTGATGCGTTGTTGGAATGCGACGAGAGAAACACTTCGTGCATGGGTGACCTGCGCGTTGGAAGCCCACGGTGGGTGGGAGCTGTCTTTCCGGAGCAAGATGGGGAATAATCTGAATTTCGGCCATTTTATTACCCTTAAAGTGACTTGGATTTTTTAAAACGGCTTCATGCATTCCCTCTGGTAAATGCGAGCCCGAGAAAAAAGCTTAATGTTGAGTCTCGCGTGGATTTCGAACGCCGAGGATTTGTGAGAATAAACGAAAGAGAGAAAATTTTGGAAGCTCGCGGGAAACAAAGTACAGCCACGTTAGTCCGAGCTTCAGAGTGAAAAAAACAGTAATTTTATTCCGGTTGTCATGGAGAGGCATTGACAGCGTGGCGGGAAGCAAGCCTGCTTTCCGGAACACGCGAAATCCATTAGCCCGTCGAGCGAATTAAATAAATGTAAATAAAACCGCGGGAATTAAGACTTGAGTAACGTAAAAAAAATTAATCCAAAAAGTTGACCAAATGGCGAATTGAGTGGTGGTGCTGGGTTTATTAAGGAAGTGCGGGGGTGCGGTGTAGTATGGGGAAGGAGCTGGCCAACTGCCATGCCTTGCGCAACAAGAAAATTGAAGTAAGCTTATAATTCCATGTTATTTATTAGGGGTTGTGCATATTTCAAGCATATTTATACTTTTACGTTACTTTACTATTCAAAGCTATCGTTTTCTATTCAAAGCTACAGTATTCTTTTATTTGTACCGATTTAGAGTTGTAGGCAAAATATCCTTTTTTCTTGATAATATTTTATTGAGGTGTTAGGTCAATTAATTTTCGATTGAACATCTTTGCTGCCGAAATGATGATTTTTTTCCTTGATGTGGTATAATTTTGTGAGATTATCAAGTTTACAATAGTGTAGTGGTTTTTGTTATTTTTTCTCGTCATCCAAGATATTTTTGCGAGAAATTTGATTGATGCTGTAAATCAGCCTTTCAGTTTAATGCACTGAAGATGATTAAAAAATAAACTGAAACGTTGGCAGATAAGATTTTTTGTTGAAAACTATTTGACCGAAAGTGTCAATAAAATGCTTAAAATATTTATCGTAGTGGTCGATAAGCTAAGCAGAATGTGTCCTTTTTGTTTGTATGTAATTGGATACGTATTCACATGTACCTCTAATGCCTGTGCCAGAAAGGAGGCGAAGGAAAAAAAAACATCGCGAAAGAAACGAGAGGGTAGTGGACGTGAGGCTCGGAGTTAAAAGGAACGAGAGGGAATTAGTCGAGAGGCGGGAGAGATTTTGGAAGGGGAATGCTTTCATCCCATAAGCTGAGAGGCGTAATTTTGGACGCGAGCAGCGTGTGATTACGGCGTCACTCCCAAGTAGCCCCGGTCTTGCGAGGAAGGGAATCACAATGGAGAGCATTCGGTGTCTGTGAAGAGACCAACAGTCGGGCTACGCTGTACCTTGCTCATTTATTTTCCATTATTTCCTTAATACGCGAACGAAAGTCGCAGAATATAAAGAAAAATTAGCAATGTGGATAGCCCAGGATGGTCCAGTGGTAGCGCATTTAGTAAAATTAATGAAATATTTAGTACCACTCAACAATTGTTTGTTTAACCGATCGATTTCAATGTCTTGGCATCATTCTCAAGGATTATTGACTATGTTCTATGCGATCAGGGCTATGTGCCTTGAGAAATGTGCCAAGATGTAAACGTATATACCGAACATATGTGCAATGATACTAAGTACTTTATTAATAATGTTTTATATCCAGAACTTCCATACGGTGACGCCCCAATCCATCAATATAGCCAGTGGCAGCGTAGTCGACTCCTGATCCAAAGGGCCGTAGGTTTGACAACAAGGTATAGGGCATGTTTTCCTAAAATAGGATATTTTTTATCTATAAAAAACAGCCTGCCTCACTGCAGAGAGATAGCAATCTCTAAGAGCGCCGGTCATGAAGATCGGTCAGGTATGAACAGCCGCAGCTTTGGATGAGAATAAAGTTTATGGTATCGGATTAAGTACTGGAATGAGAAAAGCAACGTAAAACGACTGCATTTAGCCTCACTAGAGCATGCAGACTTGCATTCAAATACTATGTAACATGATGAAATTCCTATCGATAAAATATTCTGGAGGTAAAATGGTACCCCAATACGTGGGCCGCCTGGTGGGCACTACTTATAAGAGTCTATATTATAGTATATTTTGGAACTAAAGATAATTTGGATGGTTTCATATAAAGATCATTTACATATCAATCGCTCGAGGTCAAGACTGATTGCTTCAATCCTCTGACCGAAGGAAATGTTGTGGCCATGTTTTTTTTCTACCTCATTTATTTATTTTTCACTATGTTTAAGAGCATACATTTCTATATTTGCCATGCCGCTCTAAAGGGTGTTATGTCCAGACTAAATAAATCTTTACATTGCTTTATCCATCGCGTCATTCCATTTTGGAGTTGGGCAAAGTCGAAGAATTTAATTACTGTTGTTTACCCTGGAAAACTGACTCCCTTTTCAAAATTTCCTCCGTAATGCTCTACTATTACTACTACTAAAAACCTCTTTTGCTTCCTGTACATTCATCCATCACCTCATATATGCTTTCCTATTGTTAAGACTCCTAACTTTTCTTCTGTCTTGAGTTTCTTCATCTGTAGCCACCCATGATTTTCGGGATTTACCTCGTCCTCTCATACAATTCACTCTAGTACCATATACCTACTCAGCTATATTGCTCTTTAATTCTATCGACTTGGCCACGAAACATACTTCTTTCATGTACGTATGTCCATTACAGGCGAATCAAAATAATATACTTTCATCACCCACTCATTCCTAACCCTATCCATCCTACTTCCCCACTAACATTTCTCAGGCTCCCATAGATAAATTTCATTTAGTCTACTCTCACTGCTTATCCTGATATACCCACGTTTCGCTGCCGTGTAATAAAGTCGAAAGGAGACCAATTGTTTGTGCATTGCGATATTTGCTTCCGTCGACAAACACTCGTTTCTAGATAATAAAGATAAGAATTGCATTTTGTCACAGGTTATTGATAGTAATTACAACGCGTTTCAATTAGGTACTATGCACTGAGAAAAAGGGGACATCACAATTATAGGGTTGAAAGGAGGGATAGGTATAATATACAGCCCTTAAAACCCTCTTTTCACCCATATAAATGTGAGGTTTCCTTTTATCAGTGTCTAGTATCTGACGTGACTCTTGAGTCGAAATGCGTAGTAGCGATTATTAAAAATATGAGGAAAATTGTGATTGTTATTCTTGTTCGAATGGACTTTCACCTCTTAACGCCTGAATCTGTTGCAATTACTCATTCCTAAATATAGTGAATGTACTACGTACGACTTTCTGCCGGAATTCACACGCCTTATTATCTCTTCATCTATCCTTCCGTCTTTCGCAAGTATTCGGTCAATATGAACAAAGTCGAATACTTGGTTAATTAGTTCATCGTTGACTCTCATTGTACGATCATTGATATCACTCTCCCTAACAAAAACTTGTACTTTGGTCTTTGACGATTTTATCCTCAAATCAGTTCCTCTTGATACTTCGTATGGGATCCCGTTGCTTTAAAAGAGATCCAGGAGCCCCTGTAAAACCAATGGGCTGATTGAAAGCAATACTCATCTGCGTACAATAGGAATCGCTCCAACCTGTAACAATTTGATGTTACTACAACTTTGATTATTTCTATTTTTCCACAAATAGGTGCCAAAAGGTAAAACTATCCGTGATGTACCCTATAATTGAGGAAATACTGGTTAAATTTTTTTTCATTTAGCTCACCCACCGAGTAAGTATTTATTTTGTACTTTTAGCATGAGATCATAGTTATAACAATTAAACTAGTGAATACCATACTTTTAACGACAAAAATACATAATATTACTACACACTTTATGATAATCATGAACCTTCCGTCTTCAGGCTCGTTTTAAAAGAGGCCCTACACTTTTGTCTTCATTTGAGCCACTTTACTTCACATACACTCACACACATGAAAATTACCTTTAACAGGGAATATGAAATACAGGAAAATATACATACGAATCATTTGGTCGCACTTGCGCGCCGAACACATAGGTATCGCCGTTGTCCTCGATCTCTAATGTCCTTCCTCTGTCGTTTGGCGTAGTGTACTACTCGTGAACCATCGCGATCCCGCGTTTCGTTATACAGGAGCCAGGGAAACGTCATAAACCTCTACCCCTGTCTCCGTTATTATGTTATAGAATGTTCGGTGGCATAATGTCTGTTCTGTGATGCGATTGACGGTATTGTTGCCATGTGGGTCTGATTAGGTGGTTATCGTCACCCATTAAACCTCTCCACTCTGGATTACCACGTCCGCGTTAAGGTAGTTCGAGCGAGATAGTTCTAGTCATAATGGAGACGATATTTGTATTATACGTTTTGATTCCACCAGCTGTAGAACACATCAATTAAATATTGCATTATTAATGGTGCAATAATATAGTTTTATATCACAGAAATTGTAAGTAATTAAATGAAAATATCTAAATAAGTCTTTAACTAGAATAATTTTTTTCGCGAGGTGCGTTTGAAAATCCTTCAAAACGGAACATTTTTTGTGATACCCAAGAACCTACTGCGGTGACAATATGATTAATTTTCAAATGTAGTTAATAAAACATACAAACTATCCGCCTTGAGTTTTTTTAAGACATCTAAGTGTTATAAATACCTCATTTTGTAAGTAATGTCTCTCTGGAGTGCATACACTTTCCATTTTCCATGTAAAGGGGCTGTTAGTTTTTTGCAAATATCTCCGCAAGTAATGCGGTTTTTTTCTTTTCTTTAAATATTTTTTTCATTAAAATGCGACCAAATTCATTGATTTTTAAGAAAAATGATATTTCGCTCAAACTGACTTAAGAGAAATAAAAACAATATGGAGTAATATGGTTCTATTGAATTTTTACTGCAACTGGTCTATTGCAATTATATCCTAGGCTGGGCTTTTTACGCTACAAACCATTAAAACAAGGTTCTTTCTACGCGTATATCTCACACATATATGTAATTATTTAGAAACAAAAATTACTCTTCCATTTAGGTTTTAAAAAGCTGACATTTCTCAAGAAACAGAGAAAATGCGTAGCGTAGAGAAGCTTGAGTTGCCAGCGTACCTTAAAAATTCTGTCCTACCTCTGGTTAGTGATGTGATCCAAAGGGATGGTTTTGGCGTCTCTGCGCCCGTGAAAATCTTCATCAACATAAAACCCAGTAAGCCAACTCAAGGGTGAGTGGCATGGGTGGAATGAAATTAGAGGAATCTGCTCCCTCTCCTTGTCATTACTCTCCCTCCATTGGCCCAGCATCTCCTCCCTTCGAGTTCCTGTGGATGCTCCTTGACGAGATCTGCGGCTGCAATTAAAAAAGAAGAGGAATCTTATTTAACTATCAATAGCTCTCAGCGGAAGGAAGGAATTATTTTTTTAAGGAGTGGCGCTCTCTCGAGGCTCCCCTTTTTTGTAATGAGCCCTAATTAAAGCGAGGAGTCAACGGAGCGTTCCTTTTCAAAGAAGAGACCAAGTTGAGCGACGAACTGAACGTTGTGGCCTGTGCCATTGTCTTGAGCGACGAAAATAGAGTATTTAATTTTTCAGCAAGTTTCAAGCATAATTTAAGTACAATTTTAATAATGACTTAGATATTAGACGATTGAATTAATTGAAAAGTGAGGAAGAAAAATTTTGTGAATAGTAAAGAGAAATATTTTAACCGACCAGTTTCATCAACCAGTCGACATCGGGAGTATTTGGGACCCTGGTCATAAAGATTTAACCAAAAAAACTTATAAAATACAAAGGAAAGCAGCGAGCTTCGTTAAAAATTGCTACGAACGAACACATAGTGTTAAACAACTGGTATAGGGATTAAAGTGGGAGCCCCTAGAGACTCGGAGGCTATGCGCTAGGCTTAAGCTGCTTGAGTTATTCAGAACGGTTGTGTTTCACAGCGACACAGAGAATATTATCATGACGCCTCACTACATCTCTAGGTCTAACAGAAGCGATAAAATAAGAGAGATACTCTGTCAAACAGATAAGTACAAAAACTCGTTCTTTCCACAAAAAGCAACTGCAATAAAAACTGAGCTTCTCCAAATACACTCCCATAGGACATATCACCATTTCACCTCCAAAAATTTTACATCTTTACATGGCTGGTGGCCTACCACCCCCTGCCTCACGCCCATGTGGCGGCTCGCGGGATAGTATGTAGATGTAGATAGAAAGAACATACGGAGCATACTTATTTGCGGACAATTTTAGTGGTCAGGCAGGTGTACAAGTGAATGGTAGGTTGAGGAAGAAGGGGTAGCCAGGCTTTGAGAGAAGAGAATTATGATGGTGGGCTGCAGTACGCGTATCTACATCTACACACTACCCTGCAAGCCACCACATGAGCGTGTGGCAAGGAGTGTTAGGACACCAACCGTGTAGAGATGTGAGAGATATGGTTTTGGGAGGTAAAAAGGTGATGTGTAGTATGGGAGTGTATTTAGTGGATCTAAGTTTTTATTGTGGCCGCTCGTTGTGTGCGGAAAGAACGTACCTATCTGTTCGGCATTTTTCTATCGTATTTTATCGTTTCTATCAGACCAAGAAATGTAGTGAGGCGTCATAATGATATCTATTCTCTGTGTCACACTGAAATACACTAGTTCTAAATTTCTCATGCAAACTAAACCTATCGTGTAGCCTCCGAGTCTCTAGGGGCTCCCATTATAATCCCTGTAAAAGTTATTAAACACTATATGTTCGCTCGTAGCAATTTTTAACAAAGTTTGCCACTTTTTTGTATTTTATTAATTATTTTGATTAAATCTTTATGACTAGGGTCTCAAATGCTCGCGGCGTATTCGAAATGTGGCCTAACCAGAGCAAAGTTGCATCTCCCTTTCACTTTTTCATCCGAGAACCTTCCTATTATATGTGTAACAAAACCTAGTTTCTTTAATTCCGCGCCGCATATGTCGCGTGCGAAGCAGAAGAGGGAAAAAAGGGAGGAGATATATGTTGTATGTCACTGCTGAGTGGGTGAGATAATCTGAGGCTTTAAGAGGGGATGGTTAGTGGATTTCCCCAAGTGGAACATTTCTTTTACAAGCGTGCCTCGAATTTGCATTTTTGTCAATAAAATACCGTGCAAGCCACCACCAGGGTGTGGCAGAGTTTACTGCATGCCAGGCACCCAGTGCTAGGCCCTTTGCGTAACAGTATAGTCCCCGAAAAATTTCCTGGCTCACACCACCGCATCAAGGGAAAGAGGTAGAAGTAGAGGGGGTGAAGGTAGGAGAGGGAGGGGAAGAGAGGGCGGCAACAAGAGAGAGAGAGAGTATGGCAGGGGAACCAAACCATTTGGTGAAATACGCTTGAACTAAAGAATTATATATAAATTTTCTATGAGTATGAATTCGTGCATTGAACCATGGACTTTTGGGTTAACAAACCAATACCCCGACCATTACGCTATCCAGAATTTTTTCTCGTGCTGAATTTATGCGTATTTCACCTGCCATGTGTGGGAGAAGGTACCGGAAATTACCAACAGTGCGCGTACAGGAGAGTTTCTTTATTGCGTAGTAATCCAAGCACTTGCCCAATGATGGTACGACTGAGACTTGCTATGAGTTCAATTATCGTTCTTTATATATAGGCCCTGCCAAACGTTCTGGATATGAGTTCTCTAAAATTTTTACGTCTTCTGGAAGATCCAAGACAAGCCCGCTGGAGGGAGGGCGAGACGAGACGAGGATCTGCCGAAGGACAAGGACGCTATTGCGTGGCCGAGCGCTGGTCTCCGGTGGTAGAAACGGTTGAATGGTGCCACATATGTTTGCATATTTTTGCATGGATTATAGGCAATCACCCATCACTGTGACTGTAACAATGGCCCGAGCTTGAGGTATCATAGATGAATCAAAACGGGACGGCAAGCAGTTGAGTCATCTAAATTCTCGAACCGCTTTTTTGGCAGAAATTAGCAAGGCTCCAAACTGTACAACCTTCCTCCCCAATTTTGCAGGCCTCTGAAAGTTTATTAGCTGAACATAAAAAATCAACCACTGAGCAACACAGTGAACTTTTGCTTGAGCAATACATCATGCGCTCCTTTAGTCGATGGGCGGGGCTCAAAAAGCAGTCTGGAGAAAAGTGTAAGACCAGATCAGAGGCTATGAGAGGGCTATGTTTGCACGGGCAAACATGCAAATTGTGATAAATGGGTTTAATTTTAAATTAATGGATAGTAGAAGACATTAGTTTGTGCAGATAGGAAAGTCAAGCGTGAAATTTCAAGCCAGAAGTGACGATAGGAGAAATATTAAGTTAATAAACAAAATTACAAATCGAACCCATCTCAGTATTCAGACTCGTATTCTTACTTCGGGAGTCATACATGCAAATACTGCTGCAAAATTTCAGACCCTTAATATAATTTAGCATTTCTTGTCGACTTTTTAAACTAAAAAGTCATAAAAAATTAATAAATAAATCTACACATTGTTACAAATTACAGAATACAAGGCTTCAATTCTAGCTGTCGTGGTCCTCAATAGGGCCCAGGTTTTGAACCTTACAATCCTAAAATCTGTCACTTAAGCCATATAGAAGTGATCTAGCCTACCTAAGCAGTGGTTTTTCATATATTCTTTACATATTCAAAGCGGCCTAGAATTCATCCAGGAGCTTAAGGTTTTTCTTTAATCTATGCTATGAAATCAATTTCCAACCCAATTCCGTTACGAGAATTAATACATGACAAGGCTTTTCGTAACATTAATTTTAGTAGCTGTTCGTCACTGCATGTGGTATAATTCTGATGTCATAACTGATTCGTAATGCTCCAAAGTTCTAGACGCATGTTCTTGGTGTAAAGGATCCGAATTCTAGACACACATTCTTGGTGTAGTCTAACTTTAAAGAAAAAAGTGCTCTTAACCTTTATCATAGTTTTTTTTTGAGAATTCTTTTGATGAATCATCGTTTAGTGTAAGCTTGAAATCATATTTCAAGAATATATTCATTCCAAGATACGTCTTGAGTGATTCATCTTTATCTACATATCCATGACGCTCCACAAGCCTCCTCAAGGGTGTTTTGCACTGCTCTATACCATAGTATAGGAAATGAAGCAAAAACTTTCGATTTAGTAGAAAAAATATGCTAATACTTGAGAGAGGTAGCATTTCACCAACATGAATTGCACGATGGGCATGTAACGGGCAATGCTTAAGGAACTCTTTGCCGATATTTATTCTCTGCCACATAAATGGACATAAATACACGAGATACGCTAGAAACATGCTTTTAGTACTAGGTGGCACATAAGAATCAATGTATTAGCGAGTGAATTAAGCTACTTATCACACTGCTTATCTAGAAACCTCGTTAAAAGTAACATTGACTGCTGCTATGTTCCTTTCATTCGCGGGAAAAGTGGTATTTTAAACCTGTCCGATCTGCAGTCTATTTACCTATTTTTTCTATAATCTGATCTAGATATCAAAATTGCTGCCAGTGAGGTTTTACATTAGGTTAGGAAGCAGTATTTATTACTAATGAGTTGATTTGGTCCCTAATGTCTTGTTATTAATCTGCCACGTAGTAACATTTCGCACAAAGCCTGCATGACTCTAGTATCACCGATCGTTCATGTAGTTGCGATACACATGTCTACTAGGTTGAATGTATATACACTAGATCCAATATCCTCGCAATATCTTCGATACAGAATCTTTTTCAATCAATGACAACATGTATTGCTTGAAAATGGAGAAGCGGAGGAGTTTAGATCCTCACAACTTCTACCATCTAACAGTCAGTATTTCCAGAGCCCCCGCTGCGCGAAGTCGGACCGCGACGCACGATTGGAAAATCCAATTTACTTTCGGCATCACAGATATTTTTGCAAGATTTTTACAGAATAAAATTATGATATCTTCACTCAATACTCTGGTGAAGTATCTAGGAGCACATATATCTGAAACCAAAGATAATTACTACTACATGAAAAATTTTGCTTGAAAAAATGCGTCCGCCATTTGGTGACGTGATAGCGTAAATTAATTAACAAAAGCTCTGAAACTTTTGCAAAATACAGGAAAATAAACATGTTGACAGATGGTAGTGTTTTTCATTTCATAAAAATCTCCTCACTACCGCACCATCTGCATAACTTTAAAGTTACTCTAAGAAAAATTAAAACGGGCGTTTTCTTGGAAATCTGGGCATGATTGAGCCTCAGTATCTAAGTTACGGCTGTAGCCTGTGACAAACTATTTACCATTCAATAATCAGCATTTATTTGTGGGTATAAATCCCATATTTAAAGTGCTTACCTAAAAAAAATCCATTTTGGAATTGAATCCGGCTTTTTTCGATTTTCGACCTATGTGCTTTTTACGATTTCCGACCATATCCCAGCTCTTGCAGAAGGCCAGGTACACCAATTTGATTAACAAAATTTGATATACATTTTACCCCTAAATATTTAATGAACTCTACTTTGGCTATTTCTGAAGTATTTACTTTGTAAGCTTATTCTATTATATTCCTTCTTCTCCGAAATTGTTCTATCATGTATTTTTGTATGTTAAATTCCTGACGCCATTTTTCGCACCAGTCCTGACGTGAGCTCTTTAATCCTGTTCTAGCTAAAAGATGACAAGTAGGCCACCAGGGTTCGTGGCCTTCAATCTTAAACCCTCTTTGCCATGATTTTTTGGTGGGACGAACTATAGCTGCACAAGGGGAGTCAGGATGGTGCAAGGAGCGAGGAAGGACGTCGGAAAGGGAGGAGTAGTGAGCGCTCTACGCAACTGGAGGGAGACGACTTGTGCGGTCGCTGCGAGGTACGTGATGGCAATTTCTTTAATCTATTTGATGGTTTTTTGGGGAAAAAATGAGTTAAATTAATTATTAAATACATTGAACAATCATTTGATGGTCCTTTGGGATAGATTTTACTAATAGGAAGTAAGGTTTACTGGCATTCTCTCATGGTTGGATAAAATGTCATGTCATACGCCAGGAGCCAGGTGTCAACAAGAAGACTTCATGAGTGCATTAAAACTATTGCGATATTGAAAAAGAGTGTGGCAAGGAAGCATGAGGCCGTTTTTAATGAAAGAGAGCTCGATAAAAGGCTGTAATTCGAACAATAGAAAAGCTACATGGTCTCACGTGAAATGGGAAGATTTACCGAAATGTATAAAGCTGAAATTGTTCCTTTTTTGGTGTTTAGCGGTGATATTCTCGAAGAAGTGACCAAATTAAATTTGGATTACTATGAGGAATTTAGTATTACTGATCGCTTGGTGATTCTGTATTGCGAAAGCAATTCGGGGCCCAATCGGAAGCTACCCTTTTTGGAGGACGGTGGTGAAATTTATAGGGCATTTTACCAGCTCTCAGGTGGTAAGGTTGCTCATGGTAAATAAGCCTGTGTGGTTGCATTCAACCAAGGAGACCGGCACCGTGGCTGAGCGATACATCGTCGTCCTTCACGATATTTGGAAGGCTCTCACGCGTCACCCGCCCCACCCCCCGCCATGGCGAACTCCCTCGACTGCGAGAAGCATTGTGAGGAGTCTAAAACCTTCGGAGAGGAAATACTAAAGAACTGTCACCGTCCACGGGAAGTAGAATGGTGAATAAGTGGACGAGGGCTGTGTGTTTAACGCTACGGGGACGTAATATAGCACAAATTCCGACGTAACATGCGATCTTCATTGTGAGTGCCTTATTCCACACATCATACACGGCTTTGGTTAAATTTGAGCCCATGGAGGAGGAAGGATGGCGGGTTTTGGTAATGACAACGTAAAAATAGTTGTACCCACTATCCATAACTAGAAAGTGACAGTCAAACTCATCAAAATCTGAACATTTTGTTGCATTCCTTCTCCTTCTAACTCTCTCCCGCTGTTAATGCACATCTACCCGGCACAATTTATCCTGGGTGATGAGTATTTTCACATTAAAATTGGAGTGGTAAGCTTCCTCCATAAGCAGCTTAGTGAAGTTGGATTTGAGGTCTCTATTTAATAAACACCTTGCATATTCGGACACACGAGTTAATAAGTTCCTACCAGTTTGTCCCACTTACACACAACCTCACGAGTCACATTAAATCTCAGAAACATAATTTTTGGATTTCATGGGATCAAACGAGTCCTTGAAATTTTTAAAAACTTTCCCTTGAGTTTTCGACGCGTAAAAACTGACTCTGGTCACTGGGAAATGATTTGGCTGCTTCTTAGAAAATATTTACTAAGTAGCGCTGCTCATTTTTGTTTTTCATCGTTGGTTGGTTGCAAAATTGAAATGCTATTTAAAACCATCCTATTTTGCTTCTTGTTTAATATTTTATTTGCTAGGCTTCCTTCATAATCATTATTCTTATCTATCAGTCCAATGAAGTTTAAGTCTTTTTTCTGTCACTACAACAAAGGGAGCCACGTCCCTGGTAATGTGGACTCGTCCAAGGGACAAAGAACTATTTGTTATTACGATGATTACTTCGAAGAAGCCAAGTGCATCCAATTCCTGATCTTGTACGGGATAGTCACTTCAATTTATCGATGTTGGCGGATACCGAATTTAATAAGCCGAAGGATATGGATATTTAAATTAGTGCAGAATTTGACTCATATATCGTGATTGCGGGACATGTAATGGGCTTTTTGAGGGCAATATTACGCAGCTCTTGATTACAGGTTAAGCATTTATTGGTCCCGTCAAATCCGCGTCAAGTTCTTTGCATCCAAGTGTAAACATTTCCTTAAGAATTACCACTAACGAAGGAGACATTTTTTAGACGTTGCCAGAATATTTCTGAAATTTGGAAGTGATTCCGAGAAATCCACCTGCCACAAAATATAAGGGAAAGGCCGAAGAGCAGTTTACAGCATTTCACTGTGGAAAGGACCGCGAGCGCTATGTTTTATCCATACTATTGAAGGAAGAGTCCCCTGAGAGTTCTGTCGGCCAGTCTCAATTCCAGGCTATGAAGACGTACTATAATTTTCGGTGGAAATGAGCACAGAATGCCCATTTACAAGCAGAGAAAAATAAAACCTTGACTCATCCTTATCTCGGGCATATGTCTCAAGCATAGTGGAGATCTGGAAAGTTTTTCATTCCACATTATACGGCAGTAAAGGAATGTAGATCTAGAATTAGTGTACAATTTATATCGTGAAGCTCTTTTTTTGCATCAAATCATTCGAGTTAACAATACAGCCTGATAGATTTTTAAAGAGTTTGATATATCATTGAAGCTTGAAAATCTTACAGTTGAATTTTATCATGAGAAGGGTGGAAATGAAAAAAATATTGGGTGTTTGCTGGTATCCTAATTTGGCTTTAGTTGTGAACAATGTGATGTTATCGTCAAAATTACCTCAAAAAGAGGTTGAATTTCCGTCAAAAGTCATTGATTCGTGGAAACATTTTGTGAATCAATTACCTTTGTTAGTGAAAGCTAATATTCTTGGAGGTAAATTTGGTAATCAAATGGATGACACTGATGGTAACCAATTATCGGGTTTCTATTATGCCTCCGAGTTATTGGGGATATTGTGCGGCGTTTTATTTGCACAGTGATGGGGTTACCACGAAAGATATGGTTAACTGAAAAATAGAAAAAACGAAGGTCGTATCGAATAAAACCATATCAATGTCAAAACTTGAGCACCTAGAAGTCGTGCTACTGGCTAAACGTCTCAAATTCTCATTCTTATCTTTCTCACAGTGAATTTAGATTGAGTGCATTTATACTTAGACAGATTTCCTGACAATTTGGCAGAGTCCTCTCTCAATTCAAGTCATTTTCGTACTGTACATGTAAATATCAGTCGGGACAATAATTAATGAAGGAAAAAGCTTAATATATTACCCAAATATACTTTGTTGCAATGTGTTGAGTCAAATAACTAGCTTGAAACTTAAGCTTCGGCACTCTGTACACAATTTCGTTGTCACTGTGTAGTCTACTGCAGGATTTCTGTTATGAGTATTCAAGTTTGGCCATTAATTGCAAACAAACCATTATATTATATTTCAAAAGAGTTAAACCAATATTTTTCTGGTTTAATAATGCGTTAGAATATTTAAGAAATTTTTTAAAAGTTCCATGACATTTTTTTAAAAAGTCGCTCGAGTAAAAAGTTCACATTTTAGGCTTCATAGCAACTGCTCCCTTTAGGTGATTGATGGAAAAGTATTGGGCTGATGATAGTGAAATATTTATACCTTATTGACACTGTTTGCGGAGTAATACTAAAGTTACAATATTTTTTATCACCCCAAGAAAAGCTTTAATCACTTTTGTAATGTAAGGTTTTCTCGGTTCAGGATGAACTTTCAACAGGAAACTTGAAATTGTTTTGAAGGTGTCAGTTGTGGTTGTCCGAAATGCAACAATCGCAAAAGTTGAAAGTGATACAGATTTATGAATAAAACTATTGGTGCGAGGTTTTGTGCTCATTGGATTAGACGGCCTTCACAGGTTATTCACCCAGAAAACTGTACGTAATTGGTTACCAAATATAAACAAAAATGAGAAAGATATACTGGACTTACAAGGATTCACTTGGGGTCTCTTCACTCCTTCCTACGTTAATTGCCGTTGAAACACAATAATGAGAGGTAATCCACTTTCCGGAATTTATTCTCAGATGTTGAAGTTGATGCCGAGAACAATGATAAAATGAAAGATAAAAGACTGCACGCCACTTTGTGCACGCTCAAATACCAAGCATTTTGGAATTTTATCTCTTCTCCTGCACTCAAGGAATACCTTTGTTCTCCCGGTACTTATATGCGCTGCTCCGTGGGTGGCAGCCGCGCCGGTCAAACGCCTTTATCCCACTTCATCTCCTTGTAGCCAGAGTGAGGAAAGGCAGGGAGGCTTCACCTCTCTCCGCTCTCTTCTCCTCTTCTTTCCCTTATTTACGCTGCGAGAAAGAAATAATGGGATTAGGCGTTCAAAAGTCTTTGCGAGACATTTCGGCCAAGCATTCGATCTAACCGAGACGTCTTCCAAGGCAGGCATGTCATACATGTGACCCTTTGTACGCATACCTTCGGCCTAAAGCAGTTATTTTACTTCATGGAACTCGTCTCAGAGAAAAAGGCTGACTGAACACTTGTCATATCTGGTCAAAGTTGAATCTGCTCTGACGTTATAGCCAGTAATAGCAAAAATCATCAATTGAAATGAAGTAGCAAGCCTCAGGGCACAACACTGAAAATAGGCGTACGTAAATGTTTATTTTTTACTGTAGTAATTTTTTTATACTTGCT
This sequence comes from Ceriagrion tenellum, assembly GCA_963169105.1. Lineage (NCBI taxonomy): Eukaryota > Metazoa > Arthropoda > Insecta > Odonata > Coenagrionidae > Ceriagrion > Ceriagrion tenellum. Next base: position 118,790,972 of record OY720642.1, on the reverse strand, counting down.
CGTGCCTGTTGCATATGAGTCTATGTTGCCGTTTAAAAAAATCGATTTTTTTTCCTTTTTAAACTTCCTTACATCTTCATATTCATATATGTGACTAGTCGGTGAATTATCATTGGTGTGGGTATTTTTGGTTTTTAAATTTAAGTGACCAAAATATTCTGTATCATTGTTTTATAAATGACTTGATTTAGTGTGCGGCCGTGTGCGGCTCTCGTGGAAAAACAATTGTTACCTATTTGGCCCCCGGGTACACAGAGGTTGACATGGGTAAACTAAGGTGCTTGGTGGTACTGCCATTCATTGTTTCATCTCCCAGTTTTTTATGATGAAAGATAGATTGAGTGCCATGAACCACATCTAAGCAACGTTCTCTTCGCTTACGCCCTATGCTTCCTGTGTAAAAAATAATTAGAGACTTTACTGTGAAAGAAAATCATGCCGGTGTTACTAACATTTGAGTTGCAGATACTTTTGGAACTTTGTTTGGTTTTAGACTGCAATTAATCATGTTGAATAATCGTAATCATCAAGGTTCTTATTGGGCTACAATTGTTAGTGCCAAGATACCTATAAATGTTACAATTGAAGTTGGTGGTTTGGAGAGTTTTCCTCCATCTGATGTGTTGTGTTTTAAGACTTTTAAAATGAACAATTTGCAAAGTTATAAACAAGAAAATTGTACTGTCCAACAAAAGGAGGAGCAATAAAATGACGGACTTTTTGGGATCTACTACCACATACCATTGAGGTAGGTTACAGGATATTGCAAAATGCAAGTATTTGTGATGAAAGAGGTTGTTGAAAAGATTTTGAATAGAGAAAATATAGGAGTATAGCCGGGAATTCGGAGCTTTATGCCAACAAAAGCTGTGAGCTGGAACAAAACTCGGTTAGGCATTAGGGGAAGACTGAAAAGAAAGAATGGCTAGAAAGGAAATCTGGGTGAGGAATCCCAGTTTTGTTGAATATAACAAATCATTGGTCTGAACATCGGCTCCTATCGACGAAACATTGAATGGCGCTTGATAGTACTGATATTATATCCTTTTTCAATAGGTATTCTTAATTCTATCTCCCGCATCATTGTACTGGCCTTAAAAATACTCGCCACGAGCCATGGAACATCTAGGTGGACCTGACAGTCAACTCGTTTGACAGTGGGAGAGCAAGATAAGAGTTGCGGAAAGCGTATTTGAGCGCAGAAATCATTGGAATATTTTCATAATTGAATTTTACAAAAAAACTTGGATTAGTTAGAAAAACTCTAACATTGTTTAAATAATTAAACTTTGAAGAAAGCATCAAGATGGGCCTAAATTTGGCGGAGAAGTTTATAACTATGGAGGTTACCCCCTTCTTCTCATTCATTAAATGTAAATGGTTTTTATCATTATTTTGTGACTATGTTTTCGCATGGTATTCATACAAAGTCGTTTTTGATGTAACAAGGATACATGTTGGAGAGGGTACTCTGCATAGGAGATTGGATCGCAAATCATAGCAATCGAACATTTTTCCCATACTTAAGCTCTCTGTTGTTTAATTTTTTCCAGAACGCAAACTTTGAATTTGGTGTCAAATTCAAAGTTTGGGTTCACTTTCCACATGGAAGTGCCATATATGGCGAAATAACTTTTTTCATGGCGGTCAGAGAAGGATTTGTTAAATTTAAAAGTTAATAAATACTTAAATAAGGCATAAAACTAATATGGCCAATTTTCCCATTTCCATCACCCTCCAGAACGCAGTTACATTGTATAAATCCGAAGATTCTTGCAATATTGAGTGGGATTATTGCATTATTTCTGCAGCACTTAAATTAAGTTCCACTTTCAGTTTTTGGGTTTCATCATTTCACCTTTAAGGTAAATTCGTGAAAGACTGAAGTAGTAGTTTTTGGTAAGGAGAATGGGGAGAATAACTGGATGATTAGGGCAAATGGTGAAGTAATGGAACAAGTGGATGATTTTGTGTACTTAAGTAAGATGTTTGCGAAGGACGGACGGATAGATGAGGAGATAAAGAGACGTGCGAATGCTGGAAGGAAAGTGGTAGGTAGCATGTGGAGCATATCAAGGAATGAGTGCCTGTCTAAGGAAGAAAAAATCACCATATACAAAATTGTACTTCTCCCCACTTTGTTGTATAGTAGTGAAACATGGGTATGTCAGGATAAACATGTGAGTAAACTAAACGCCGTGGGTATGAGTTATCTGAGGAGTATTTGCGGCAAAAGTAGGATAGATAGGGCCAGGAATGAGTGGGTATTAAATGAATGTGGGTTAGATGCTCCAGTAATGGACATATATGCAAGGAGTGTGATTTGTCGGTTTGACAATGTTGAGAGAATGGAGGAGAGTCGAATAACGAAACAGATATATAAGAGTGAAATGAATGGTGCGAGAGGGAGAGGCAGGCCGAGAAAGTTAGGGTTGAATGTGGTTGAGGAAATTCTTAGGAGGAGGAATATTAGGAGTCATAAAAACAGGAGAGCGTGTATGAAGCAGTGTATGGGGGTAAATGAAGCAAAAGAGGTTTGCAAGGATAGATCAGTATGGAGGAAACAATTGAAACTTAGTGACTCTGCCTACCTTGGAAGGAAACGGCGTGATTGGTATGTATGTATGGGTATCATTTGACCTTTGGAACCAGATTAAGGGGCAATCGGCGTGAACCCCTGACCGGACATTTTTTTTCCAAGGAAGGTTAGATGAAAGGAAGTGCGGATTGCGTTTTAAACGTGGATGGAAGGAATAAATATTTGATAAGTATATCGTATGTACCAACACGTTCTCTCTTCTGATGGCGATGAAGGAAGCAGAAGCGGGGAAGAGGCAGTGTCCGTGGGAGTGGGCTGGTACGCGCCAAAAGGGACGCAACGACAATGCAAAGAGGATTAATGAGAAAAGGGTTGATTTTGTGAAGAGAGAAAAAGGAGAGAAGCCGTGGGGAGGAGGAGGAGGGTCGGGATAAGATGAGGATAGGGAGGGATTTAAAGAGAATGATCCGTCGAGAGACAGGAAGGGCCGTCGCGCGTCGTTTGTTTTATTTGTGTCGTTCCACCGGCTCTATAGTCAGGCGAGGGTTAAAGTATCTTTCTGAATGGGGAGATGGCAAACAAAACTGTGTAAATCTAAATTCAAGATGGCCGCGACGTACAGTAATCGAGGAAAATGTAAACTAAGAGAGAAATACGTTCGTATGCGGTTGAAATCCGACCATATAAGTAAAAATTCTAGGTCTAGGGCCTACACGGAAAAACGTTGCATTCGATGACAAGGAGGTTTCCATTGACACTCAAGATCTTTGGACCAATTAAATTGTTTTGCGATCTGGTGCCCAAAAAAATGTCCCTTATGACTCGAATGGTGACGTCATCAAAATGGCGTCTGAAAGAAACTAGCATAAAGTTTTCTAAATCCAATTCCTCAGTTACTATATTAGCTGCAGCTTACCTAATTTCGTTAACCTATCAAGAAAACATGAAGATAATACTTCAGCAGACTGCTATTTTCCCATGGTGCAGTAGCAAATACGGAATTTGGCGTCAAATTCTAAGTTTGGGTTCACTTTCCACACGAAAGTGCCATGTATGGCGAAATGACTTTTTTCGTGGCAGTCAAAGAAAGATTTGTTAAATATAAAAGACGCAGGAAAACCATTAAAGGTACTAAAAATCCAGACTTTATTTTAATACTTTGATAAATAAAGCCAGGAAAAGTTCAAATGTGAATCTATGTTGTCCGCCAGTGGCCTCGTAGGTGGGTAAGGAAAACTCACATGGCTATAACACGTCACGAACTGGATTTTTGCAGTGATATGGAATATGGGTATGACTTACCATTTATAGGAACGGTTATTTATAGTAACGGTTATTTATAACGGTTAGTTGGCATTAGTTAGTAGGCATCTTTGAAGTTTTTATTGATTGTTTCATTGTTAGGATTTATCCTGTCTTTTACAGAAACATTAGTCGGATTTAATTTCAGATCCACATGCTTGAATATTTCAATTTATGGCAAAAGTTAAATTTGAATACGGCGATGTAAATTTTTCCACGACAGTCAAATGTAAATACACTAAATGTCAAAAAGCACAAAAAAACCCTAGGTGGTACACAAAATCCTAAATTATGTTAAGAATTTGACAAATCAAGCCGGGAGAAGTACTAATGTGAATACAGGTGCGCGTATCGGTGATTCTTTTGTACGAAATCCGAGTCTAAATAATTGGTTACGCTTAACCAACGAAAGTTGCATATAACTGAAATTTTATTTGTTATAATGTTTGAAGGCTCTTGGGGTAGGTATGATTGGGGTATAGTGATAAATTATATATTAAAAATCGATTCTGTGTGTACCGATGAGGTACAATTCTCGCATAGTAGTAGTTAATTTATGTGACGCACATGGTCGGAGAATATAGCTCACATTGTCGATGGATTCGAAAGATGGTTGACTCCAAGGCTTTTGAAATGTAAATACATCAAAAGGATGAACCATTGTCCTTCCAAAATATAATTATTGCATTTTCCCATGCAGCTTTGCAACACTGAATTTCGAGGAACTTTTGTATATCTTCCTCTATATAAGTTCCAATTTAGACTTTAGCCAACAACCCCTCCTTTCTCACTTTGTAGGCATCTGAAATGGCTCAGATGGAAATGAAACAAAAATTGCCGTCCGTCGACAAGGTTATAATATAACTAAATTGGCTGATAGAAACAACCGTCCTCTATGTTTTTATGATTAACAAACAACGGAGTTTCTGGGAATTGTAAACTCGCGCAGCATGATATTGATTTCACAAAATAATTTGTTCATGCTTTCAATAAAATTTTGCGATTGGGGGTTGTCTAATTTTTCACTCAAGGAGAACGAGTGGTATATCCCGATCAATTTAAGGGATGGAAGATATTTAGGTTATACTCTTTGAAAACGGTTTAAATGCTGAATGCCCACGGTAATAACTTCAAAGTGGAATACATAAAGCCCTAGGATGTCTCCGTGAAAGGCGTTGCAGTGCCCGAGACATTTCTTCTCGTACAACGGTGAGCGACGGACGGTTTGCTGTAAGATAAATGACAACCGCTTCCGCTGCAAATGATCACACTTTTGACTTAGTCTTCAAACTTTTTTATGTCTCTCTCTCTGATTCAAGATCTAATCTAATTTGAATATCATAGGTATAATATATGATGGAGACTTGACCGGATATGTACATAGAAAAAGTAAGGACCGGAGAGTGTTTTATTCCAGATATATATTATGTCATCGAAAAATTGAAGTGCACAATCTGTCCCACTCTGATGATCAAACGGACAATCTGGTGCTCTAATAGTTAGAAATTGCTCATGCCTACATTAAGAATGTCTAAGGTCATACCGTAGGGTCAACGCATTTCGTTGAAAGAAAAAAAACTAGTTCAACCCGTAGGTGCTTGCACTGGCATTCGCACGGTTTCATTTCCGCGTCTTGCGTTGACCCTACGGAGGGCCTTTCCCTCGTATCGTCCTCTCTTTTGACTTACCCCCCTCCTTGCCTAATACTACCCCCCCCGTCCACCCATCCCACCCATCAAATGGACCAGATCTCTCCCTCTTTATCTGCTCTTCACTCCAATTCACCCCTCCCACCCCTCCACGTAAACTTTGCGGAGGGAGACTTCTGTGCTTTTTACGGGCTCCACTTTGGGAGAGAACTCCCAGCAAATCCGAGCGGGAGTTGGTTTTAATGGCGGAGTCGTTAGGAATTTGATTGCGGGCGGATGCATTGGCAGGAACGGAGATGTCCTCATCTTCGACTCTTCGGAGAGAGGCCGCACCAAGGACGACGGCCGTCCTCTTTCCTTTAGCGCCCCTTCCCTTATCCCTTCCGTGAATATAGCAAAAGCAAAAGATCCTGGCGCACTTCTACGCGCCGGAGGGGAAAGGTAAAGTGGAAGGAGTGAAGTGAACGGATGGAGGGGAAGGTAGACAAAGGGACGGCTGAGAACGAGGTAGAGAAGCCAAACTACTTTCCATATTGCAATGAAACAGTTGGTAAAAATTCCACACGAAACTTTTATTGGCAACCGACCATGGTTTCGACACAAAGTACCATTTTCAAGCTGAATAAAACTTACAATTCTCAGCTATATATACAATTCAATTAGAGAGGACAAGGGAGGGGGTAAACGGGGTGGGGGGAATTCGAGAGGGAGAAAAGGAAAGCTTTAGCGGATGAGAAGCGGGGGGGGGGGGGGGGGGAGGATTGCTTCTGCTTCAAGGTAAAGAATGACGTAGGTACATACATGACGTATAGGATGGATGAGGAGGTAACCTACTGTTTCATTGCAATATGGAGACACATAAGTTCCACAAAAAAGGTTGGCAGCAACTACAATAGGTTGGCTCACTGGCGCTCCACGATTTACAACCTTCCTCCCCCGCCAAGCAGGGTTTTTAAAAGATCTGAGGTCCATGTCCCAAAATCGTTCACGACGCAGTGATAGGTTCTTTTGCGACTGCTATAAAGTCCCTCCTCTCTCCCTCCCCATACAAGTCTTCCCCTCCCAAAACCAATCCCATCCTCTCGTCCTGACAATCAGGATGTAGTTGATCGCCCTCCATTACCGTGACGAGAGAATTGTGACCGCTGAGGTTAAAGGTCTGGAGTGACCGTATCCTAGACACCCCGCGGAGGGTTTCAATGTGAATACGTGCCTGCGGCAGTGGAAAATGTTTGGTGGAGGTGCTGGCGCCGTCCTCATTTGAGATAAAATCAAGAATTATCAATTGTTGCCAATAAATCAAGAAAAATGCCCCCTTCGCTAAGTGCCGTGGCTATCTTTCCTGTATTTTTTGTGCAGAGTTCATCACATTTATCCACTGATATTTATTTTTGAAACTTATGTATTGCCTAAATCGTGACAAAGGGAGCGTTTCGGTGAGCGTTCATGTATTTCAAAAGGAAAACAATATTAGAACATATAGGAAAACCCAAAAGACTTTTAGCCATTATTTAGAGACTTTTTAGCAAAAGATCAACAGTTAATCAATAATTAAACGAAAAGGACAATGTATACAATCAGAATAGACATATAAAAATTAGTAAGAATTAACTCCCACTATCTATGTTTGTTTCCTAAGTCATGACAGAATATATCCATCTCGGGAAATGATAGTACATTACCCTACAAGTATTTAGTAAATACATGAACTAAATCGTAATATTCAACGACTGGAAAATTTATAAAAGGTATATAACATATATATTATGCCTATGCGTAAAAGCGGGGATTAGAAATGGCAATTGATTGCCCGACCAATATTTCTATCATTATATCATGAAAAATCATTGTAAATATAATGGTGCATTCAGTAGTGAGGCACTTAGATGTACAGCACTTGCTGATGTAAATGTAACACGTACTCAGAAAGGGAAAGTATTGCGAAATTAAATAACCACTTTATGCCCATGATAGTTTCGTGCCGTGCAAAAATTTCGAGGGTTATTTTTTTTCAAGGTCCGATCGGTCGAAAAATTAAAACCACAGTCAAATCGAAAATGTTTTGTTTTCAACATTTACCTACACCTTCCAGCTACTTCTCTACATAGTCGCCGCTCCAACTTAGACATTTGTCGTAGCATGGTAACAACTTTCCAATACCGTCGTCATAGAAGACAGCCGCCGATGCTTTCAGCCAATTCTCTACGCTGGTCTGCAGCTCGTTGTCTGCGCCAAAATACTGCCCTCCTAGACAGCGTTTTATGTGAGTAAAGAGGTGAAAATCAGAGGGAGCCAAGCCCAGGCCATATGGTGGGTGATCAAACACTTCCCATCGAAAACGCTGAAGAAGCGGCTTTTTTGCAGCTGATCTGTGCGGCCGAGCATTGTCATGAAGAAGGAGGCAGGGTATCTGTTCGTCTTCTTGAAAGTTCCTGCACCATTGCTACACTTTGCTGTCACTCACGTAAGTTTCACCGTACACATTACTCATTCGTGGATGAATTTCGGCTATATTGCCCTCAGCATGAAGAAATCAAATTACAGCACGCACTTCACACTTGGCGGGAAACTCTATTGTTGTAGGAAAGTTTACGTGCTCACTGCGCGCGCAGAACTAACAATTACGTCGTGACGCAGTCGACGGGCATACTAGAGACACTACGCAACACATCTGCGCAGAGCTTCATCGGATTTTCTCAGTGGTTTTAATTTCGCGACCAATCGGACTTGGAAAAGATAGCCATCGTATATTCTACTTGACGCTTTTTTTCTTGATTTTGAAAGACCATTTAATTGTGTCCCTTCGAAAAATTACTTTAAAAGGAATCTTACGGGTTGGTTGACGACGCAATTACTTGATTTAGTATTATAAACAAGTCATGAAAAAGGGGTAGTTTTTAGATAGCTCCATCAATAGTTTAGATAATATGAAATCAGAAGTTGCACCAGGGAGTGTCATAGACGATGCAGTATTGTGTTGAGAAATTGGTCACCATAAGAAGTGAGCGCTGAAAATATACCTTGGGGGAATCTAAGAATGGTGTGATTGCATCAATTTATGCAGCTTAGCCAATAGAGAGAGTAGATCTGTTAAATACCTTTGACTCAAGCGAGATCTACACAGAATATTTTGTCGTCAGTCTTGCAGAATCTGGGAAGACTGGCCGACAAGAATGACTTTAATTGTGTGACCATAAAACTCATCAGTCGTTTCTTCAACTGTTCCAAAATCGCATGAGTCAAGGAAAACTTTGGTACAGCTCTATACATTCCCTGGATTACTTATGATACCAGGGCCGTTAGTCCACTGCTATTTTTGTCACTACACGCACTAAAAACAGTATTTGCAACTTTCAGTATCGCCGAGAACAGACAGTCATGAGAGCAAATATTGACCGATTAAATTTACGCGCGTTTACATGCATAGCCATGTCTGCGGTCTTGCATGTGTACAAATCTCTTACCCATCTGTCTTTCGCGAGTTTGTCACACCTCATTTAGTTCATTCAAAACGCCCAACTTGCAATCCTCTCGTCACGTTTTGCTTGACAAAGTGAGTCACGCAAGACTGACGACATAATGCTACGTGTAGATCAAGGTTTAAACTGACAGATGATCCTTGGTGGGGTTGATGTGCTCGCAAAATAACCGGTCCATTTATTCGTAAATAGTACTTTATTTAAATAGTTAATAGCAGGTGCGACAATAAACACTCTTAAATGAAAACAACCCTATGCTACATATTGTTTTTATTTGAGAATACTTGACGTGAAAGTGTTCCACCAAGTGACTCCTGAAACTATTGCTGATGTACGACAATAAAGTTAGGAAATCAGCTATTCCTTCCTAGATAGACACCAGTGCTACAATATTTATCGTTATATGCTACAATATTTGGGATCTTTTTGACGTAGTATTAATAACCAATTGAATAAGTGTGCGAATAAGATTGACAATGTACATACATTCACTGGGAGTTACTTTCAGACCTCCGATTAAAATATACACCGTTACATAAGTTCGAAGCTCATTTGATTCCTGACATTAATAGCATTTTATTAAATCCAGCAATCTACGATAGATCAGACGGTAATAATAAAATTATGTAAATGGCATGCAGAATGGACAAGTTAAAATGCCATTTTTGCGTTACGAGATCACAACGACTGCAGATGAGGCCTTTATCGAGGATTGTTGACACTTAGTGTAGCTAGTTAGTCATTTACTCCTTTTCTTGTAATTCTTGTAACTTTATCTGCTACTAAGTACCTACTAGCAGCAACTCGTGTATATTATCGGCACATCTTTTGTATCTCCGTCCAGGTAGTTGCAAAATACATCAGTCCCATTGGCTTCTTTAGCATTTGTCGCCTGCCCATTGTGCAATGTATTTTGCTGAAAAGTTTTCGCATTTTTAGGCAAGTACTAGCAAGTACTTATTTCTAACTCAACAATTGTGTTAGCTCTATTTAATTTATACAATTAAGTACAGTTTTGTGCATGCTGGTGATAATCCACCCCCTGCCACACCTCCGGGAGGTGTGGCAGGAGGTGCTGGGTATTATGAAGATGCAGAATTGTCATCGAATGGCTCAGATGCCGGTGACTACAACACTCTTTCCCTCTCCTGATTCGTTTATTATTTTTACCCCCATCGCGCTCCTCGCTCCCCACCCTCCCATTTGATCCCGTAATTTGCGGTTTTTACAGGAACACTGGCAAAAAATAGGGCCGGGCGCGAAAATCGTTTGGATTCACGCTCCTCGCCAAACTTTCCGATTCTCGGAACTCTGGGAGGAACTGAGGACGAGTTTCTGCGGAAGACTATTGACGCCGTGAATCACTCCCTCCCTACGCCGACCGTAAACAATGCATGCATAGGCGTGGATTTTTAAGGCCGCCGTCGCTTTTATTCGGAAACAAAGGATGCTTTTTTTTCCGAGGCCATTGCATGCGTTCACCTCGCTGTTGTTTCAACTTTGTCCGCTCAGAGTTCGTTCCACTTGGTGTGAACGGCATCACGCGCGCGACTTTCTCATTTCGCGTGTTTTCCTAGAAGTTCCGCGTGCGGGAGCACAGCGCGTTGCGTTCTTTGACGCTGTCCATCATCTACATCTACACAATACCCTGCAAGTCACCTCAGCGATATGTGGCAGTGGGTGACGTGTCAAAAACATGCATCCTACTGCGTCCTATTAAAGTTATTGTAATTAAGACTACAAATACATTATCGAAAACCTGCTAAAACTTGATAGAAACATCCACCAAAAATTCGTGACGTCAATTGCTGAAAGTTCAAATAGTTATCAATCGTGACTGTGATTCAGTATTTGCTAAGTACCTGACAGAGTCAAATTACTCCTCTTGTTTTAATCCTTCTTTTTTATATTTCTAAGCCAAATGTGTTAACCTTAATTTTTTTAGGAAATTTTGTAATAGTTTCAGCTTTTAAAATGTGTATCCAAATAGTCCCAGATGTTTTTATTTCTAATAAATCCAGCCCTCTTCTTACCATCCCTTTTCCTTTATCTTTTAATATTTAATGTTGTTGTTTTAACGCTTTTCTTGTGTATGCTGTCCTTGTATTGTATAACCAGCCTTATCCCCTTCCTCTCCTGCCAACTATCATTCAACCCTCAAACCTTACTCAATATTCTGTCTCCACCATTACGTATATATTGCCTTTTCTGCTTGACTCATTTAGAACTCAGATGATGATGAAAGAAAATCAATATCTACATAGTTCACCGCTAGCCGCCGCATGAGTCTGTGATCGGGCGTATTAGAACAACACCCGTGCATAAGCGTTTACGATAAGGTTTTTGGACGTAAATAATGATGTGTATTATGAATGCATTTAGAATGGAGCTTAGTATGTATTGTGGTTCACATATTCTGCGCGGAAAGAGTAACTTTTTGTACATCTGTTCATTGCATTTGGTTTAATCTATTCTGCAATATATCTCTCAATTTTATCACTTCTGTCGGACCAAGAAAGGTAGTGATCGGAGCCGGCCTGTCCCTTTGTAATTAAAGTGAGGAAAAACCATGTTACTATTCTTTACTTCCTGCTAAAACTTAATTCTTTTTAATTAAAACTTAAAAATTTAACAAATTCGATTCGATGAAGTGTAACAATGATACCAATGTAAGAGTCAATATTTATGTTTGACAGTGACACAAATGCGCAGAGGTACAAAATTTATACCGAAAACATGCGCCACGTGCTATTAGTACTAAGTAGCAGATAAGGATACAGGCATTGGAAGATGAATCAATTCACCGCCTACTGACAAACCTACCTGAAAGTCTCATCGATAACCGTTATGATCTATAATTTTTTGCGGAAGAAATGACTTTTTCAACCTGACCGTCCTGCAGTCTATTTCACTAATTTCGTTGCCATAATCTAATGTACAGTAGTACATCGGAGATTGTAGGATGTCTTTAACGTCGCCAGCGAAAAAAATTGATTTGTAACCAGTATAAGAGATCAAGTCCAAATTTTAATCAGCTTTCTGTAGGCGATTTACATCCCAGTATCGACAGAAAGTCAGTGACATTAAAGAGATTATCAAAACGGCCTTTAACGTATCTTTCCAATCTTAGACGCATGTGTTCTTATTGAATTTGAAAATCTTAAAAATAAATTTTGAAACGTCATGATTAAATTAATACTTATTTAGAATCCAAAATATAAATAATTTATTAATCTCATGGCGCGAATTATTGTTACTGTTCTGTCGATACCCTATCTCCAGAGCCTTTCTGCCGCCATAATGTTTAATTTTGCCCCCCGCGCGGTGGCGCCCACTGCTTTACACCGTTTTACTTGTATATTATCCAGCTCTCTGCTGAGTGTCTGAGAAGTACGTAGCATTGCTGATTGATTGCTCTTTACCCATCCACTCTGATGAGATAAGTTAACTTGAATTTGCGCTTATCAGTTCGTATGTGCCGATGCATGGAATTTTACGAAAAATGTAATTTTTTCACAAAATTATTGCAAAAAGTCAGTTTTTGGCCATGCCTATGTGAGTTAGCCTCGGTATTTTCCCTAATACCAAAACTAACGTCCCGATATCATTGTTGTACTGAGATGTGCAGCGCTTAAATTTTTCGTTCGCGTCCTAAATTGCCACTTGGGGCTGAGATCCTCAGACCCACGTTTCTCGCGTGGTCGACAGCTGCTAATGGCGCTGTTTGCATAAAGCTCATACCCAACTGAACAAGAAAAAAGTTATTTGAATATACAGCAGTTTTTCCCTCGGAATTTATGACTTCACATGCGAGCATTTCATCGCCGCGTTGTTTCTGCCCTGGTGAGTCGATATGTGCACCATACATTGCGGACCGCCGCGCTGTGGAGATGCGTAGCAGAGAAGTTCGTAGGAAACACAGGTCACCTCATTTGGAGTTTTCTTTTACTAATTACCAAAAACCAAAATGATTGCTGCCATCGGCACTGTTGCTGTGACGTCATACACGTCTTCACGAACGATTCCGCATATAAATAAATTGAAATACAAATTATAATTTATGCCGTTTTCTTATTCATCTTGGCGATTTTTCTTTGTTATTACTATTATTCTAATAATTTCATCATTTAAAATGTGATAACAACATGAACTCTTAAAAAAATTGAAAGAACATCAATGACATCACACGAAAGGCCAGCCAATAGCGCCGCGGATCGGAAAATTGCATTTTCAACATGTCTTGAGGCAACCTTGGCGTGAGAGGATATATTAGGACAACCACCACGAAGGTTAATCGAATAGGATGTAATGAAGGGGTAAAGGACTGAGATGAATAATGTACTAACATCCACGTCTATGCAATACTCTGAACACCACATCAAGGGTGTGATTTGGGGTGAGTGGTCACCAAAATGAATTACACATTCGAACATACTGTTGTTAGTCAATTTCATTATGATTGTCAATGCTTATCGAAACATATTAATCCACGTTAGGAGGCGAATTTTTGCAAGCATGCACATTTATAATAAGATTTCTGCCAATACTTAAGAGACTGTTTATATTAATTACAGCTAAATTAATGTGTTTGCTACAGTTTACAGCTAAATTAATGTGCAGATTTGTAGGAGTGATTTAAAGAACACGGTATGTTAGAAATATTTAGCAAAGAAGAGCATGAAAATTGTAAAATAAATCAACTAATTAGGTACTATTACTCTCTGTAAACCCGATTTTAAAGTTTAATTTGCAGATCTTATGATATTTAATTTTTGGCGATAAAAGTGACATTTTAAACCTAACCGTTATGCGGTCTATTTCCCTAATTTTATACTCATAGTGTGACCTTCCGCACGTAGTATGTCAGATTTCATAAAATGTTACTCGTGTTATCAGATCTGGCTGGGTACTTGAATAAATTTTGGCTATATTTCTCTTGACGGTCAGAAAGGGAATTCCGTCATATTTGCTGCCAATGGTCAGTAACAAAGATGGAATTATCAAAGCTGCTGGTAACGTATCTTGGTGATCTTTGCAGCACGCGTTCTTAATTGGATTTTAACCCTTCCTCAAAAGGATCTCTAAAACTGACGGCGTAATCCAAACGGGATCTTACAAATTAGAAGCAACTTAGTTCCCAACTTGTTCGTCGCCCATGACAAGGAGGTGCTCTTTTCTTAAATTTTTTAAAACAATTAGCTTAATTAAGGAATGGTGGACATTTGATCGATTGCCGGTGGCGTTCAAACGTATGGATTGAGGATTAGTGAATTCGTCAATGCAGAATGATGAGCAGACTTTGCATGAAAGATGATAAACAACGTGTATGGAGGTGCAGATGGCCGTTGCAGAAGATCTGTAGGAAGAGAGATGAGCAGAAGGGCGGAGAAGGAAGAAACATTTGCCACTACTATCACTTACAAAATTCCGTCACCCGAGTTTGAAGACTAATATCTCAAAGACTACTCAATCTATTTTAAAATAAAGTACATTAAATTAAAGCTTGTTTATTTCTGCATTTATTAATGGTTTACAAAACTTTCTACCGTTTATATTCATTTCAGCGTGTGCTTAAAGACGGAATGTTAACGCATTTTTCCGGGTACCGGACGGATGCATCGCATTTACGGCTTCGTAATAACAACACGGATCAAGATATCGAAACTCGCTTATCAAATATTGTAGCAAAAATATTTTTAAACAACCATACGACATTTTGGATTATTTAGTGCATTAGTATTTTAGTTATTGATGAAATTGCAAGACTGCGTTATTTTCCGTTCCGTGAATCCCTGAAAACCGCCGTTTGAACCATCTTCAAGCTATCGAGTTCATCATCATGAATCCACTTATAAAATCTTAAAGGAATTCGTTGGTTAATCAATATCGATTAACATTTATTTTGGAAAAAGAGCGCTCTGAACTGCCAGAAGCATGCCCGGAATGGACAGGGGGAGGCGCCCGCTGTTGCCGAGTCAGAGGGTTGCCCCGCGAGGAATTAAGGCGCGCGAGGAATTGCCTACAAAACACACTACATTGTACTGCAAGCATTTACCGGCGAGGGAAAACTACTTCGCTCGTAGTAACATGCTTAGTAAACGATAAAAATTGGTGCACTCACCAAAATAAGGCCAGAGGCATAATTTTACCATTTCCCATCAACTTTTTCATGAGGGATTTGGACCTCCAATGGCAGTTTGAAAGATGATGATTGCTCTTCACAGCTGCTGATGATGACTGCTGCTCCTCTATTATTTACACGTATATATGAACATTTTTAATTGTAAAACGCATGCGTTTTTCAGTTCACTCAGAATCACTTTCGGTAAATGAGAAGGAATCCGATGATTCAGAATCAGAATCGAGGGCGTTTATTATCACTGGTTCCATATCTGTATATGACTCAATTTAATGATCCTTTTCCCAATAATAATCCACCATACGCCATGCATGTATTACCCACTTTTTCCACAGCTCCAAAGATACTGATCCCAGTTTCTCCCGGAACAATTCACTTGTAATATTTACATTGCTTCCCCTCTCAATAGCCTTAGCCATGTTAATTTTAGCGATACTGTTTTTTATAAACGCCCATATGAGCCCAATAGCATTGAGCTCGCAGTGAGCGACCGGAAGCCAAATCAATTCCACATCAGAGCGTTGTTGCTTCACCAACATATCGAGAATCCCTTGCGGATTACTGAAATGAGGTTTCGCGTATTTTTTATCATTCTACAGCGTGGAACTACGCACGAAGTAGTATTCCCCGCCGGTAAGGAGGTCAAAAGTATTTCGTACTCTGCCAAAGGATGTGGCAAAGAAAGACACAGAATCGGTATTCGCTTCAGCTGTTAAAAAATGGCTGATGTACCACGAGGAAGTTGCTTTTTTGCTTCAAAAGATTGTATAAAAATGTACTAAGAATGCTCATATCTAAAATGGGATTGTGTTTGATTTGAAATAGTTTATTCTCAAGTTAATTCATCTATTATGTGTGGTATATGCATTTTTTGATTCCTAAATATAAGAGTTTTTTGTTGTCTAATTGATTGACATTGCTCAAGTTATCGTAAATGCACAATAACTTGAGTTTTTATTTTTTATAATATGAATGCACAATAAGGTATAGAAGCACTAGATTATTTTGAGGTAATGTGTTTGATAATTGGTCAGCGCCAGCTCTGCCATAACAACACTCAGATGATGGTAACCCCAAATCAGGAAGTTCTTCTGGGGTACTTATGTTCCTATAATTTGTATAAATAACCAAATGTGTATATACATGAATGGAATAAAGAATATTATTACTATTACTACTATTAGGACGGCTACAAGGTGAAGAGAATGACGGAAAGTGGGCGGTGGGTTGAAGGGACGTTCTCGTGGATTTAAGGTCATCAAGTAGGTTTGCAAGACGCTTAAAATGTTCCGTGGGATATGACGGTATGGGAAGGGGAGTGGAAATATATTTGATATTTCAATATTGGTCATAAATCTATGAGAATGATTTTGATTGATATGGGTGCCAGGGAATTAGGCTATGTGTTCTAGTCTGTCTGGGAGGTGGGTTTTGCTCCGATTGGTGTTATTGGCTGTGGGGGGCAGGATTTTATCGGAAAGAAGCTTTTCAGCGTTCTCGTGTTTGTGTTACCTGTATATTCGGAGGGTGATCGGTATGTTGCTGTAGGGAGTGGTACATTTGTATCAGCTATTCCCCCTGTAGTCACGTACAGTATGCTTCGTAATGGGTTCATGGAAATAGAAACAAGTCTTTTGCTTCTATTATTCTTCTCTTGTTGTTACGGAAACTATTATCATATTTATGCTATAAAAAATTGATATAAATTTTAATTTGTATGCTAATCCACTGGTAAATATTATATATCTCTTTTCTATGTCATATGCTTATATGTATTACATTTCGCATTATGGTTAATATGAGGGAAGAAAATAGGCTGACACCTTTCCTTTCTATAATTTTTACTACTTGTTAAGACTTGTCTTAACTCTTCTTACATATTTTTTTTATTGTTAAATAAGATGGAGATAAAATTTTTGCATCTATTTTTACCCCTGCATTTGCAAAAAAAGAAATATACAGCAAGGTATTTTGAGCTAAAGTTATATACCGTGTATTAAAGTATTTTTTCCTGGCAAAATTCCACAGAGGAAAAAAGTCATTAGAATTTGCCGTAACTCAAACCCGAATTCCTCAATTTCCTGTAGAGTGTTTTACCTGTCAATTTCACTGGCTGAGATATCAGTCTCGAGCAAGGCGCATGGCCTCTTTTTCCTTCGATTATGGCTACAGAGAAAATTTACAGTTTAATATTTGGATGGTGGATATAACTCATGCTTAAGGTGTTGCCCTATTTTTAAGATATCGGAAATCTAAATCCAACCTCAAAGAATCTGTTACAAAATTAATCTCAAGTTCGTAAAAAATAAATGTTTCATTCGGCCAAAACTTTCCTTTGGAAGTAGAAATGTCCACGAAAAGCCCGTATCGTGCTAGTGAGCCCCGGATGGTGGTCTAGAGGCAACGAATTTTTTCTTTGATGCCTGCTTGTTTGGTTAAGTGAGTGATTTTTGCACTCGTTTCTTTTCCTAAAAGAATTGAGGCATGTCCCCGTTACTTAACCAATGTGTGAATATACCGCCATAAAATAAAAATAGCCAGCTAAGTGTAGGTCCCCGGTTTTGTGAGCCATTCGTGAGTTGATTAAGAATAACAGCCTTTTAATAATGCAATTTATTTCTCAAAACGTGGAAGAGCTATTCAATTGAAATTAAATTGTTTCCCTTAGCGCCATTTTTATTTTAATGCATAAAATTTGGCCTGGCAGCTCTAACTCCTCTGGATTTTAGAATATATAAATTTATTTCCACCAAAGAGTTAAGGAAGGACATGCTTTGTCGAAAAAGCTTAAAGAATGTCCGTTCTTGGAAATTAAAAGAGGAGGTAGTTATTCACCAGATTAAAGAAAAATAGAGTAATTGCTATCTTACATAAGTCACGTTAAAGTTCAAAGATTACCTTCGAATTCATGCGTAAGCTTTTTGTAGTAAACTGAAAATTTTGAATGAAATCAACGGCTCAATATTTCGAACAGGTGTTTGAAATAAATAAAAAAACTGTTGATGTTTAAGATTAAAAAGTGGTGCCAGTCGTCTAAAAAGCCTTCATTGAACAAACATGCTAATTTTTGCAGTTTTATAGCTTATGTTAGTAGTTAATGGTGCATGTGTCCCATTATAAGTCATTTCGCACGATGATAAAAAGGGTTAAAAATTCTTGTGCTTCTAGTAGTACCAAACTCTAAATTGCAAGTCATATATAAAGTAGAAGCATGGGAGATTTTACAACAGGCTTTTCACTTAATAATAATGAAAGAAATGATTAATTTCTATATTATTATTTTTGTACTGGATTTTCTTAAATACGGTGAAATTAGCTTAATATTAACGCTCACCTTTCACCAGTATAAACTACCTTCTAATTCACCAGTAAAGTCACTCCGTCTCGTAATTCTGTCGCAATGCTTACTTTTTCCTTTGCCATAAGCTGAAAGTAGGACCTTTTTCTCATAATTTACTTCAGTATTTATTAGAGTTTGGATAGGCTGGGGTTGTAGTAGGTCATACAGTTAATCTTTGTTTCCTAATTGGACTAAAATGGCTCCATTTCCTCCTTTGGAAAAAAAATTACAACTGCTAACAAATGAGGATGTGCTAAATTGTGTATCGCGAATGCAGCTTCACAGCAGATCCGATGACTTCAATAACATGACCTTGCGGCTCATGAAATTTCCAGTGACTGGCAAATTTACCTACAAAAATGGAAGTAAGACCGTTTGGTTAGTCAGTGAAACATGAGAAAAAAGGTACTTATTTAACATTTATTTTAAGGAAAGCAATAGATTCCTCATAAGGGAAAATTATTCCAGCAAGAATTACTATACTATTGAATATAGGGTACGACTGCTGTACTACTTCATGATAGTAATTCATTTTGAAGTATGGAAAATCTTTTAAAAGACATTTGTAGGCACATAAGTTAGTTTTCATCACTTCGGCCGCTATAAAATTATCACTCAACTGAAAGGCCATGGAGTCACTAAAGAAAAAAAATGTAATGAAATCGCTGCCATACCCGCAGTGATTTTACTAGGGATTAAACTGATTTTTTTTTACTTTTGCAGCATGCGTAAAGAACTACTTACAGGTGAGGGTATTTGATTTTCACCTTCAGAAGATTATTTGCGACAAATGAAAAAAATACTTCCCTCTTTGGGTCAGAAAAGGAATTTCGCGCATTATAATGTGTTATGCTGCAATGAATGGGATGCAATGAATGGGGATGGAAAAGATAGCTGGGAGGGCGTTTAAAAACCTCCACTAAGTGATGAGGAACATAAAAAATGTCCTAAAGAGGTGAAAGAGCTGGAATATTTTACTACCGTTAGACAAATGCTTGAGTATGCCACGAATGTCTGGGATCCCCATGATAAGGGGAAGGCAAAGAGCTTGGAAAAGCCACCGGGTAAGATATTCACGAGTCGGAACCCGAAACGTCGGCTGCCTATGAATATCTTACCCGGTGGCGAGCCCGAGAAATTTACACAAATGTTATTCGCCGGGAAAGTGTTAAATCATACATAGCTTGGAAAAGGTCTAGCGGAAAGTAGCAAGGTACGTTTTGGGGAGACACAAAAATACAAATAGTGTTAGCAGCATGTTAGAGGAATTGGATTGGAGTTCACTGCAAGGTAGAAGAAATATAAATTGGTTATTGGGAATGTTTAAATGTTATTCAAAACATTCAGCCTGATTGGAATTGGAGAAAGGGCTGGAACCACCAAATTTTGTGGAGAAAAATGACCACCCGCTGAAACTCGAATTAATGAGGCAAAAAACGAATGCTGCCAAATACTCCTCCTTAAATCGTGGGGTCCTTGAATGGAACCAATTACCAGAAGAACTCACAAATCCATTACCAAGGAATGTAAATAGTTTAAAAAAAAAGTTACTCATAAGAAACGAGTATGTCTGATGTTTTATGTAGGTAAATATATTTTTGAAACACTTTGTCATTATTATGTAAAGCTAAACAAATATTATATTGCCTCCAGTCAATGTCTGATTGCAATACTAAAGTAATAAATAAATAAGAAATGCTTCGAGAGTAGCTACTATGCGCTTCATAACGAACAACACTATGCATATGCACTGGCTTGATGCATATAGGAGGCGTGATGGATTTACTTTGCATATTATACATTTAATTCATATGGAATAAAACTTGGAGCAATTTACTCATTCAAGGGAGATGTTTCATCCCTAATACTATGAAGAAATAACGTCACCCAAATGATGCATGATGGTGTCATAGTCAAATAGCCCATGGATACACTTTAATAAATCATAAAAATGGCCAAGAATACATTTCATATCTAAATGATGGCTCTCTCTCATTTTTACGTTCTTCTCTTATCTCAGACTCCAAAAAGTAATGCAAAGCATTCTAATTCTACGGCGAATCAGAAACGTGTGCATGGTTTTAATTTTTGCGATTAAGGGAGGAGATTAACGGCCGTGTTGTTTCCATCGAGGCGTGCGAGACGCCTCGTTGCGGTCAGTTGCTCGCAGCCCCCTCCTCTGGTGCACGCGGGCGTGCACCATCCCATTCGCGCGCATTTGGTGCATGCTTCCCGCATCAGAAAAAGGCGCTAAAGCGTTTTTTCACTCGCGCGTAATTCTTAGTCCGGAGTCGACGTGAATGTTTTCGAGTGTTTCCCTCCCGTTGTGTCCGGTTCCGCCTCCGAAATCATTTAGCACGAACGTGTATATGGACACGGGGCACCACTGCGTTTCTTCATGCAGGCATACATAAATAGATATGCATGTTAACGAAAAGAAAAAAAAACTGTGGTCGAGACTCGTTGGACATTATACCATATAAGAGGGGAGCGGTGTACGTGACCTGCTTTGTGACCAATGAAATAGGGTGTGGTTGGGGGAGGGGCGTGGGAGGTCGCGAGGCGTTCGTCAATTGAGTGCGGGCGGTGAGACGTCCCCT
The DNA here is from genome assembly GCA_963169105.1 of Ceriagrion tenellum. Taxonomy (NCBI): domain Eukaryota; kingdom Metazoa; phylum Arthropoda; class Insecta; order Odonata; family Coenagrionidae; genus Ceriagrion; species Ceriagrion tenellum. The sequence continues at coordinate 118,769,924 of OY720642.1, read as the reverse complement.
TTTTTGCACGTGAGCGATCCAAAGTAACGAGGGAGAGGAAAGGGGCGAAAGAGGGGGTGGGGGAGTACTGCTGCAGTGAATGGATGCTGCACGCCCCTTACTGGTGCACCCTTTCACCCGCCCTCTCCAAGCCCTTCCAGCAAACAGGGGTGGGCGTGGATGGGGAATGGGTGGAAAAGCTCAGAGGTTGAAATTGAGGCCGTATCTATCTATCTATCCATCGCAGAGTTCCATCGTGCGCGGCCCACCTGTTGGCCGGCCAACATTTGCCTAATTGAACATGGCTTTCTATCCTGTAGCATAAAGCATCATCACCTTCATTGGTCGTTCAGACCTAACATTGGTTGACTGAAGCCCTCCAGCCGTCCCTTTCTTTTTCTAGTTCCTCAATTTCTGGTAGTTCTCACGGACTTTCCTCTTTATTTGTCCTGTATTCATCCCTTCGCCTACCTCGGGGACTAATTCCCATATTTTTACTCAAATTACATTCCTTATGGGGATCCGGGTGGTGTGGAGGCTAGAGTACTGGCTACCCATACGGATGACCAGGGTTCAAATTCCGGCAGATGAGAATATTTTTTCAGAGAAAACCCAATCCCTACTTGAGTGTCTTTTGAAGGGCACTTCAAGTGGAGTACTCCGTATGTCGGATGAGACGTTTAACCGTGGTCCCCTTGGCACCTTTCGTTAAGAGCAGGCTAATGCCGATGCCGGGTTTCTATCCACCTTTCCTCCCATACCTGTCCCCTATGGCGCAAATGACCTTATGCTGTCGGTCGCCTCCCCAAATATCCAATCCTACATTCTTCATAAACTCATTGTGCCTCAATGTGTACCCAATGTGTACTCAATGCCTCAAGGTGTACCCAATCCATCTGGCTCTTCTTTCATTTAATGTGTTCCATTGATTCCTTTCCTCCTCTATTCATTTGTGTATTACTTCATAATTTCTTATTTCATCCCTCAGTTTGATCTTCAGCATCCTCCTCCGACATCAGATTTGGAAAGCCTCTTGTCTTTCCTAGTTTATTTTTCCAATAGTCCATGATTCCAATCCTTAGATTGCCACGCTGCACACGAATGTTCTCTCGCACTGTGTCCTCGTTTGTAATTCTGTCTTCTTGGAGTGCAGTTGTCTTTTCACCATAGACGCTTTTTAGCTTAGGCTATTATTCGCTTGATATCTATCATACTTCTTCCATCCCGGGTGATGCAACTTCTGAAGCAGGTGAAGGAATTCACTTACTCTAATTTCTCTCCTCTCATTTTGACTTCGTCTTCATAACCATTAGCGTACATTTGGTGAAATTAAAGCTGTAACTTAGTGAGTCAACATAAACTTAAAAAACGACCAAGGTTTCGGATTATGAAGTCGTCATCAAGTCACTTGATGATGACTTCATAAGTCGAAACCTGGGTCGTTTATATTGTTTATGTGGAATAACAAAGTTATACTTTCTATCCTAATCTTTCATTCCACAGTGTTAAGCAGGTTCCACAAGGTTTTGCCAGACAGATCCAGTCATTAGCGTGAAATTAAATACATTCACTGTCGTTGAAAGAAAATTTAGCCATAATTCCAAAAATATATGCCTATATGATACCTATTTTCCGCCATAAATTTACGTAGTCCTCAAGTTAAAGGCAGGTTTTGTTGAAATTCAGAGACACCCCTTCCATTTTCAACACTTATAGGGCTCTCCCACCTCAAGGTTCTTATCCTCGCCTCGGCATGCAAATTGCCCTTCTTAATCCATTCTATGAAATCTATTCTCCTTCCCTTTACACGCTTGCCCAACTATCCCCTCTCTACCAAAGCCTTTAGAAACCCATCACCCTTCATTTCTTCCTCCAGTCACCGACCTTGCCTGCCCCTGATTTCGTCCAGAAGTTTCGTTTCCTCGGCCACCATACGCACAATGTCCTGGAAAATTTCATGAAAACACCGTGAATGGGAACAGATTTTTCTTATTGTTTTGCATCTGAACAAAATATCCAATGTAATTATTGACTTGCTACGCAATTAAAAATTGAATTTATTGCATGTACACTGTTATTAAATGTTTTTTTTTTTAGTTCTGGCTATTACTAAATCCGAAATTGAGTTTATGGGGCTTCAGTTGGTTGTTTCTTAAGTTTTATCAAAGTCAGCGTGTCTTTTCTATCCCAAGCTCCTTTCTCGGTCGTGCCTCTGTCACATATTATGAAGCTGAAACGTCTATTGCATGTGAATTGATGTCTTTTACAAGCATAATATAGCACTTGATGATATAAATTCGAATTTGACTGTTTACCTTATCTTAGGGAAATTTTCGGAAACAGGAATATTTTTTTGTTTCCAACATTCCGGAGTTATTCCAAAAAAGTATAGCAAAGCACCAAGAAGATCCACCTTTTATCTCACCTTCACTCATAATGTTTATGCAGCAATAGTAAAATTCCTGAAAAAAATTCGACCCGCAGAGGTATTTTGCCACGAAACGCAATTTTAACCCTCACACTTCACTCTACACCACGTTTTATCACTCGCTCAACTATACGTAAACACGCTTAGTATATGGTCGGAAGCGCATTTCCAATTCTCAGGTCATAACGTCATCCGTCATCTGTGTATACTCTGTGCCACTGTTTCTCGCTCCGTGCGTGGGAATATCAGCGTCCGTCACGCTTGAAGCTGCTTCAACGGAAGAGGGTCGAGAGCGACGGACACAGGAGGCAAGAATTTCTGCACAATGGGGGGCGTCTTGAATAAACCACCGTTCGCACTCTGGTGCACGTCTAGTGCCGTGAATGGTTCGTCCGCTCGAATCCGCGCATCATGCGATCCGTGGCATTTGGTGCACACGGCTCGCGTTCTGTGCATCGCCTCGGAGATGTAAAGGTGGCGATGCGGAGAATGAGTGAGTGAGTGGAGCACCCGTGCGCTCAGCGGATCCCGAAAGCGATATCCCGGCGAAGATAAACAGCGCCACTGCCGCCATGAGAAGGGGTCGATTGTGCGCGATCGAATATCGAATATCGGCTGGTCGCAGCGGTTGGTGACCGCTTTATATTCTCTAACTTCCGGCCCAGGGCCGCTGACAGTGTGATTCTTCTTTATTGGATTCTAGTGGTGTAAGTCCCTGTAAATGGTTAGGGGTTATGAATTAGGGGACAGGTATTTGATCCTAGGATTGGAGTTAGGGAAAGGAGCGTTGGAATCATAATTCCATAAATTTGCTAGCGGAATTTTCCAGGAATATTAGTAGACTTGAACGAGGATTGACATATTTTTGCGAATTCTATGGAATATGGTAGGATGAAGAGAAAGGCAAATATCATGGAAAATCATATCATTTGCTCAAATCAGGGGGCTTTTAACATTTTTCGGAGTAGTCTCGTATCGGTTTCAGAGATGCTCCCCAATCGTGACTTACTACAGAAGATTCTGGCAGGCACTGCATGAATTAGAACAGTATCAATACCAATAGTAGCAGGAAAATGAACTTTGAATTATTTTCGATTGCCTACTGCAAAATTAAGAGTTTTCTCATATGCAAATACATTACCGTAATGTTTTTTAATTAAATACTACGCGGAGTTGGAAATGGTTGCCGATGTTTCCTCGGAGTAACGTCAGCGTAATTATGGCAACTCTCGTGTTCTCCGTAAGGCGTATCCTATTAACTAAATGTGGAACGCTCGATAGTTATCCATCTATGAACTAAGGTTGGGAGGATTGAAACGGATGAAATTACTTAGGGAAGGTCGAAAATTGACGCCACATACAAAAAGGACACGATAGTACAGGCACCACGACGCCCTTTCAAAACTATCCCTTCTATCGCAGACGCATTCATGAATTCTCACCTCAAGGCCCAGCACCGCAACGGGCAGACTCCATCTCCAACCTCGCTCTCCTCTCGTGCCTGAACTCCACCGCTATCCATTCGCACGCGTTTATTCTCAGATAGTACTACTCCGCTCACATCTCGGAAATGTCACACGTCACCACACATTCCCTCACCTCTGTAAAACCAAGATTCGGTTCTCCTTATGACTTCATTCCACGTTGAGTCGTCGTTAATCCTATTATAGTGGCTCAACTCATGGGTCCTTCTATCCTCAGCCCCCTATTCTTGGCGTACACTTTTGCACAAAGAGCTGCTGGAAGTCTTGTTTCTTTACAAAATACGCTTAACTTTTAACTTCCTCACACCTTGCATCCTTTTTTTTGCTTAGGCGCTCTCTGAATTGTGTTAAATGGGCCAGCTTCCTCAGCGAATGCCATGATGTGAGGCATTAAAAGGTTTGCATCGAGTTTTTGTCCGCGATTCTTCGCCAACATATTTTAAAATATATCAGATATAGCTCGCGACTAGCTAGCTAACTAGCTAGCTTACCATTATCAAGTCCTGGAATTTACGATTTGGACGGTGGGTCGACCACTCTACAAAAACATTATCTCCTACACCAAGATGATCAAATAACTGTCTAATTTGTGCAAGAAATATCTCGCTAATGGAACAATTCCTTTATCTACGAAGCAGAACCACCGGCAATGGAAGAAGGAAGAACGATGTAAGCAAAATAGCCCAAGCAAAGCTGGAATTTTATCAGAAGAGGAATTAACTAATTGGAAAGCACACAAACTTGCAAGTAATGAATCGCCGATGAAGAAGTCCTACGAATAGTTGAAAGGGAATAAATTATATTAAAAACACTGCAAGTAAGAACATAAACACATGTTGAACACGTTTTGTGACATGAAGTGCCATTGAAAAACACTTTGAAATGAGGAATGAATTGGAATACTCAGATAGGAACATGAGGAATGAATTGTGTTGAGCAAAGTTTGAAGGACGTCAAACTGAATAATATTGAAGGAATAAAGCGGTTGGCCAAGAGGAGAATGATTTAGAAAGTGCTGCTTCAAAATGATGGCAGCTGGCGATGATTCAGCATGCATTGACGTTGAGGCCTAAGTACTTCCTACAGGATTGTTGAAAGATGGTGATTCATTCTCACACTAAAAGAGTCTGAAAAAATTTGCAGTATTTTTAACACAATAATGCCTGCAAGCGTCATTTCGAGTCCTCCACCTAGAAAAATAAATACTATTTTTTGTTTCATTTTCTAAGCCATTTCCTCTCATGAATTTCCCTAAGTTCTGCTATTATGCACTCTGTAAACAGTTGAGACGAATGATTTTCAAATATTCAAGTTCATTAAAGGTTTACCTAGAGCGCCCGAGAGGCGTCAAACTGACTTTGTCATACGGACATGTAGCTGAAATAGAGGCGATTGCAACTCTTGAGTGCCATAAATTGCTAAACGTTGTCGTGGAGGAGTATTTTCAGTGCATAATCATCTCTCTGAGGACACCAAACTACCTCATTTTTACTACACTTCTCCCTTCCTCCTTCTCCGTCCGCCTTATACCTTCGTGGCTGCCTGTCGTCAAATGAAACACTCTATGACACAACGTTAACAAATGTGGAATGGGATGGAAATCGAATCGGTGAGAGGTAGAGGGTGAGTCTGTTTACCGCAGACTTGTGTTCCTCTTACTCTCCTACAGTTTTAGCGGCTAACTGCCTACCATTGGAGTAAATCAGTATTACAATCCGACGATGGCACGAAGAATGCGGCGGGAAATCAAGGATTTAGTCGATTTTGGCAGATTTTGTGGTTTAATTAATATTGCTCATCAATAATGGCTTTTAAAGTGTCCTGTAACATAGGAAGAATTCAAAAGTGTGCATAAAAAGCTTCATGTCAGATCATATTGCTTTTTTTATATAAAATAACTTTCTTTAGGAGGTGTCGAAATAACGCCCCATGGGCTTTCTAGGGAGTTAATAAGTCCGGGCGGTCGATAGATATGGATGTATAGAGTCTTGTAGAGGAAAAAAATCCAATTCTTTATTCAAGTTATGAGATAATAATATAAATTAATAAGCCTCTTGTTATTTTATATCAGTTATCGGGGCATTCTACGGCGAGATGTACCCTTGGTGGTTAAGGACTGCCACGCCCACTTTTTTACTACGCTAATGAAAACACTGATTCTCGCCCGATATTATTGCCAAAATTATTGCACAGATATTATTGTACGGATAAATAATACTATTTTTGTATCTCATCCAATTATCCCAGGTTATATTTATATCAATTATTTTGATCGCTCAAGTGATGCAAGTGATTACACCTCTAATGCTCATTGGCCGTGGGGTAGAAATTAAGTACAACAAAAATTTCATGGCGAACTTCAACCCCTTGAAGTATATTAAACGCCATCTAGCTTATATTTTACGTCTAACTCTCTATGCATTCAAAAGTGTCCCATTTCCCGGTTTCTGCTCACTTTCGTGACCGCGCCGCGCTGGTACACTTTCCGTCCATCCATAAATCATCGCTCTAGCAATATTTTAGTTCTCACCGCATGCCAGGATGCGACATCATAGTGCTTGCTCTACGGAAAATAGTAATAACATATCGCTCGGATGAAACTCGATTCCTGCGGTACTGCAAATAGTGAACTTTGGACGCTCTTCTTTGAAGCTGGAAAACCGATAGCCCAATCTATCACTATACCGTTGAGCATCAGGTCGAATTTCGAGTGAGTGGGTGGCTGATCCACCCACACGCCCTAAGTGCTGAATGGCTCAGCTGACACTCCATATAATATTTGTCTCTTTCAAAAACGAAACACTGCCCGAAATAGCAACGGTTTTTCTACTTCGACTGATTGCAATTTATTTTTGCCATGCATTTTTTTCTCTTTTTTTTTGTGGGAAATTTTGACCTATTTTTGGTGCATACCTCCAGTGAATGCTTAAATGCCTTCAGCCGAGCAAGACAGTATCACAGCTCCTTCGAAATCTCTTATATTTTATCTCTAAAATGTAACTGCTTCTCTGCCGCTCACGCTATGGAATTAAATCTCTATGTACATGGACAACCTCGGCTTGTAATACTTTCGTTCATTTTCTTTGAGGTGTGCTTTTGCACAGTAAATATGAATAATTACCCTTATTAATAATTGTAAACGGTAATTTTCCATCTCTAAGTATCATATCCGATATTTGAATTCTAACAAGACTGATAATGAGTGAATTCTTTGGTGGAGTAAATGTGTGGCGGTCGTTTCGCATAGGCCGCCATGTTAGCCGTTTGTCTTTTGCCTAGAGTCCGGCGGCGGCCAGAAGGCGGCAGCGCAGGTGGAAGCCGGGAAACCTGCGGGGAAGGAGGAGTGGAGCCCGGCCAGACAGAGAAGTTTGATCAGAGAGAGTCCGCGGCGCTAGGTCGTGCCTCCGGGTGTGTACTTTTTTTGATTATTATTGGAGAGCGAAAAACCCCAAGGTGATATACGTCTATCATTTGCCACGACCCGGGTCGGCATCGTCACAAATGCAAGTTTCGCGGTAGGTTTTCCTTCAGTCAGCGCATCAACAAATGAGTGGAGGTGAAAATTCGAAATAAGTATTACGGAAGATGTGTATAATTCTGATGTTTTCCCTGTTTACTAGTAAAAATGGTGTCCATGAGTGTCAAGAATTCATGCGACGAATATTTTGCTTTTTCTCGACTTTCGCCATTTCTGGTAATTTATGGAGAAACAACTATGTAGTATTATATTCGGAATTACCAATTTTATACAAGATCTTTTGATGATAAGTTAAGCAAATGACTTCCTCTTTGGTAAAATTCTGGTAGTTGTTTCGGGATGAATTCAAGTAAGGCTCGACACTCACGGTCGCGTTGTGCCAAAAAACGATAATTAAAGATTTATTGAAATGATGGTCGTGTCGGGTCAAAATCTCTCTTCCACAGAAATCGCTTAACTTGTAGAGTAAAAGTTTTTGGATCAATAATGTGACAGTATTGGAGAATTTTTGGAAAACAAAATATTGAGATAGAATTTTTCATAAAATACCGTATTCATGTATCTACAAGGACAAAAGAGAAATATGTCTCTCTCACTTGGGTTTTTACAGCTTCATTTTAAGTAGCGAGTAGGACTACTTTATATATCATATTTTGTTTCTCTTGTTTTTTTGTCTTTTACCGTTTTTAAAGATTTATAGTACGTGGTTAAAATAGTAATATCCGCGTCATCTTGAAGGTCACGTGACCTGAATTTCTCGGGTAATCTTATCCTGGCGTCCTAGTCTCAAGATGCTCCAAGCGAGTCCTTCCATCATATCTGTCAAAACACTCTGCGTTAGTGTTTAATGAAACATCCGGCCTTCCTTTGTATTTTGCCAATTTTATGAATAGAATCTTCCCAAAATACATACAAAGTGCCTGGGATGAGGAATAACCAAAGAAAAATAACTTCTCCCTTTCACTATTTCATCGGAAAATCTTGGCACTGCTCTTTTAAGAAATCCTAATGCCTTTGATGCAGCTTGACCAAGATTCTGTCCGTATTTTCTCCTTCTAGAGTCAGGTCTACATGCAGGCGTTTCATACGGAATTAAACGAAGCATCTTGCGTGTAGCCAACTAGGTGATTAGACTTGTTCGACGGGATTTGCTCGAGCAAAGTTGAGTTTTGCTAAACTTTCTATGCGCGCGACGCGCCTGGTCGCGTGAAACAAATGGCAGAGTGGTTATGAATTTACTTTCATAACTGACTGAAATATGTTAGCATACATTCGCATAATGCCCATTTCTGTAAATTATTGCTACAGTGTTTTATATGAAACAGTTGTACTGCGGGCGCATTAAGAACTTAATGGACTACTTTCGATACATAAACATCCAAGGCGAAATTGGTACACCGTCCTAATATTCATCGTAATTTACGGTTTCCAGGCCAGCCACCGCCCGAGGTACGAAGTTGGGTCAAGTTTGAGCTCTAATAAATTGTTTTTAGTTCAAGTTAGTCCCTCAACGAATGTATAATGAGCGTATTACGCTAGAAACTCTTCAAGACTGTGACAAAAATTCTCAAACCATACTTTTATGAAAAGAGAACTTGCTTTGTACTTTCCCTCAATGTTTTATTCTCTACGACCATAGTATGTCGAAAACATTGTCAGTCGAAATGGTTGAAAAAGTTATGCCATTATCAAGGATCCTTGAAAAAGACGTAACTTTGTCGAAACCATGGTCAGAGAGGATAGAACGGTGTGGAAAGTACAAAGCGAGTTCTCTTTTCATGTGTCGCTGTTCCACAAAGTGAAGCCTGAAACTGTAACTTGTGATCACCGTTCATGTTGTCGCCAGACATTTTGCCGGTCAGTAAAGTGCACTACTCCGGTCCACAGGGTTGTATGATCTATTTTCTTAGAGGGATTTTGTTCACAATTTATCTGACTTAAAAATATTGTAATTTACGATTTGGGTCATGTGTTTTTTAAATCAGTGAATAACCTTACCGGAAAAATTTTCCACCTCAATTAACGAATTGATTTCGATATATTACTCTTCACGGTAATCGAAGTAGAGATCGAATCCCACTATGAACTTTTTTCTCCAGTTTTCTAAAACCTTATCTATTATTTTACCACGATCTGAGGCATTTTTAGATCTGAGCATTTTTAGTGAAGATCCATCCTTATGAGGAAAATGTTTCTAGCTCAATTTCCGATTTTCTAAGCGATCTTTCTGTGGGTGAGTAAGTATAGATCATAGCGATGAGAAATTAGTTCTAAATTGAGCGTAGAAAGAGATCTCGACGGCGAGTAAAAAAAATTTAACGCAATAGTCGCCAATCGTCTGCGACGTAATTTTATTTCTTCATCATGAAAGGAATGCGAAGCTCTCCCATCGAGTCCGTGAAATAGCTCGTGTGCCAATGTAAGCCATGTGAATGCGGAGGCCCTTCTTTTTCTACCTCTATATTCAGTTTCCAATAGATGTCAACTTGTAGGGTGGTCAAGGCCGACGATGTTGCTAACGCTTGCAGTTATAACTGATTCATCGGGTTTTAGAGGAGTATATTTCAAAATGTGTCGCATTCACAATGGTAAATAGCTCATGATTACAAGGATAAACTTTCCAAATTTAGAAAATTATGTTTACAAATGTTCTATATGTCCTCTTCATGTCACAAGACTCACATCGATATGGTATTTCAGTTTGGCCCAACCACGCAACAGTATGTCCTCGACAATGGGGTAATTCCACTTCAAAACGAAAAAAAACGACCGAATATGGCCTTGAAGTCTCAGATTTTGATCAAAATTCCAGTCGTATTCCGATTTACTACATTGTAGATCACGCTCAATTGTTTTGCAAATTATGAGTCAGTTTCTTATTTACGAGAGCATGAAAAATTGAGCTTTCGTAAATGGCTTATTTTTGAGAACTCTGGATTTAAGGTGCCTCTGTGTCACTTATTGCAGAAATTCTGAAAACTTAAATATAGCATCTTTGATGTGCGTTTTATAAACTAAGTGAACAAAAATAAGGTATCCAGAGTGGTCTTGTTATAATTCAGCCTTGAAAGTGGGGATTTCAATATAAGCTTTCATATGCAAATTGCTCAGATGACAGCAGAATAAAGTCAATTTGAACAAGAAAGAATATTCAAGCTTTCAATTAAAACTTTTTTATAAGAAGCGCAAGTCCAGGGAAATTGTTTAAGAATAAAATATAGGAATGTTACCTACTGTTTTTTATAGATAATATTGCAATGCTGTCGTAACCTGTCAAAATGCAGTAGTTTCACGCAAATGGCGCTGCAGTCGGCTCCTATGGCTGGAAAACTGCGGCCATTAAAGACATATTCGTGGGATACTCTACATATTTTATATCGAAATTTTGGTTTTTAGTAGATAACCCATTTCATCAGTGAATGTAGGATTCTTCAAATAAAAATTGAAAATTTTAAATTAAGTTTTTATTTTTTGACTCTCATAGTTAGGCCAGAACCGCCTTAAAATACAGGGTGCAGCAATATAACTTCCTTTTTTCAAAACACAACAAAACTCATGAATCCCAATTTTCAAATTTTTTTATAGTATAGGTACCTAAAGTTTTACCTAAATTTTTATTAAAAGTATATCTAAATTTTTGTTTTACACAGTTTTGAACATTATAATATCAGGTAGGTGACGCCCCCATTGTCCATACACTGAATAAACCGATTTATGGCGTTTGTCATGACACTTATTAGCATAGCAGCGGGTATAATGGCAATTTCTGCCCGAATGTTGGCCTTCAGGTCTTGTAGGGCTCTTGGATGGTTGACATAAACACGGGACTTCAAAAATTCCCACAAAAAACCTGAAGGCCAACATCCTGGCAGAAATTGCCAACACACCCGCTGCTATGCTGGTAAGGGTTATGACAAACGAAGGAAATCGGCTTATTTAGTGAATGGACAATAGGGGGGGCGTCACCTACCTGATATGATTTTCAAACCAGTGTAAAACAAAACTTTAGACAACACAAAAAAATTTAAAAATTCTGATTCGTAGAATGAGTTTTATTGCATTTTGAAAATGGGAAGTTATAATGCCGCTCCCTGTATTAACTACTTGCATCGACAGCAGTCTTTTTTACATCCGTGCCTCGATATCTAAGACGATTCGCATCAGAATGAGGACCAATCTGGGTAACAAAAGTACGATTGGCAACCCTGTCCGAGCGAAACCCATGCAGCGTACTTGCGTGTGGCGACTCTTGCACGCACACACAAACAAACTCACGCATGCCAACATTTGAGTTGAAGCAACCGTTTATTCTCCGGGTTGCCCTCCCTGCCACACCCCTCCCCGGCGCCACTCTCAACCATATCCACCCCCTCCTTATTTTCCACCTGGTGGGGGACGAAGAAGGCTTTTTGAGGTTCGGTCGGTTTCCCTTTGATCCAGAATCCCGCCCCCCCCCCCCGCCCGACCCCTCTCCCCACTGGCCTCTCCCGACTTCGTCTTCGCTCCGCTTGTCTCCCGGAGAGATGATTGACGAAGTCTGGAAAAGCATCAATGCATGTGTGTGTTTCTGAGAGATGGATATGGAACGAGTGTATGCCCCGGCAATCTTCTTCCCTCCCGTCTACCCCCCCCCCTCCACGCCACACACTCACCCTATTTCCCGGCTTATTTCGTTTTGTCTCTCTCTCTTTTGAAAAAACATTCCCCCAACGCTTCCTCTCCCGTCTCTCCCGACCACTGCCGCCGCCGCTCAAAGACCCTCTGCAACGCGGAGCACGTCTCGGCGAAAGGAAAAAAGAAAGAAAATGGAGACGCGCCTTCCTCTTTATTGTCGCGGCCACGCAGGAGCTAATTAATGAGATCGCAGGAGGGCGACCGCTTTCTTCTTCTCCTTGCTCTATCCACCTCCTCCTCCCCGTCGCCTTGGGAAAAGAGGGAGAGAGACGCGTCCCCCAGGGCTCCTCTCGTTAGATGACGCCTTCGCGAGAGCAAAATCCGACAGAAAAATCACCCGAGGGTTGAAAAAAAAATTCTAAGATTCACTAGTTTTTCTCCGCACTTCTGAGAATACATTTTTTTTAATTAGTCCGCGCAAAATTTCAACGTCGGCTGCAAAGCTTCTTGAGAGGTTATCGACACTTCTTTTCTCCTCTTCGCGGAATTAAGTTTTACTGTTTTATCTAACCCTGGAAATGAACGCGGCTCCTGAATTACGGCTCTTCACACCGGGAGCTGGTTGTTGGCGTTAACAAAAGGAGCATTTTTTATGGAGGAACTGTGGCTTGGAAATGCAAATTTGTTTGTTTCATTTTTTTTGGAGTGGACGGGAAAGGAGGTCATTGCGCTGTCAAGGATAGGTGAATAGGTTGGTCAGCAATGTAATTTTTTTAGTGGGTATGTAATATAAAACAGGAAATCTGATTGAAATACCAAAAAAGCTTGCCTTTCTTGTGGTGGAATTGTGTGCACGATATCTATTGATTTTGTTGGCTTAGTTATTACAGGAGAGGTGGGTGTTAGGATTCAGGTCATTCGTGCTGTTAAGGATATGAGGAGAAGTTGCCTATGGGTTATTTTGGAACTGGGGGAAAGACTGAGGAATTTCCGCGTTGTTGGTAATGTCGATGTTTAACTATGAGTGGCAAGGGGTACAGTGCTTGAATTGCTCTCTCGATGTGGCTTCATAGCAAATATCGGGATTCTAATGGATTCATTCCACCGATACTGGGATTCAATTCCGGGAAATTCGGGTAAGTATCCCGTACCCTTGACAACACCTTACTCAATCAATCTTAGAAGTTTTGCTCACAACTTCCATCAAATTTAATTTATTTTTATCCTAGAGGCCAATGTAATAGCTTGTCCTACGTTCAAACGTTAGGGATCCGTTCACCTTAGATCAAGCTCACTATATTCGAGTGAAGATCAGCGTGTGGTGGGCGATTGCACAGCACGCCATCGAAAAATACGCTGTTGTCAGATCGAGAGCATATTTCACATATTTTCTCTGGAACGCGTGTGCAATGAGCTTGTTACTGCGCTTAATTTGAATAATTCTGAGTATTAAAAATAAAATAAAATACTATGCCTTTGAAAATGAACGCCCTCACAATTATTATCTACTGCCCTCAATAAATGCGTTTGTTAATTTAATTACTAATACCTTGTCATCCTAAGACTTAGCGGACAAGGTACGTAAACGCGATCTTCAATTTCCTCTTATCATCATCTGGTGTTCTGCCTGCTGGCAGTTCCCGTACACTTCTGCTGTCTCCATCCGCTTCTCTTCCGAGCTTCCTTCTTTGTTTCATGATAGCTGATGTTCTTCACCTGATCCACCAACTTAATTCTTCTCCTTCCTCTCTTTTTCTTTCCTTCAATTGAACCCTCAAGTAACACAGTTATTATACTTTTCCCTCTCATCACATGGCCCAACCAGTTTCCTTTCCTTTTCGTTATTTCCTTTAGGAGCGATCTTCCTTCTTTTATTTTGCTCAAAACCCCTTCATTTCTCATCTTATCTACCCATCTTACTTTTTCCATCCTTCTCCACACCCACATTTCATAAGCTTCTATTCTATTTATTTCCCTCTTACCTAATGTCCACGCTTCACATCCATACATGAAAACGCTCCATGAATAACATTTAACTAGTCTCTTTCTCAGCTCCAGATCCAGGTTTTTATTGCATAGCAAGTTTTTCTTCTGGCTGAAGGCCTCTTTTGCCATTGCTATCCTTGCTTTTATTTCTGCAATACTTCTCCAGTCGTCTGTCACCATCGTTCCTAGGTAGCGGTAGCTTTTAACTTTTCCTATTACACCTTCATTTATTTTCACACTCGTATCATTTTCACAGTTTACTGGCATCACCTTTGTCTTTCCTAGGTTTATCTTCATCCCATATTCCTCCATCCCTTCTTCCAAAACCTTTATCAACCTTTTAAATGATTGCATATCATCTGCTAATATCACCATGTCATCTGCGAATCTTATACTTCTTATCTTCCTATCTCCAATGCTGACTCCTTCCTGTCTCCCATCAAAATATTTATGGATCATGTCCTCAACATATATATTGAACAAGGTTGGCGACAGACAGCATCCCTGCCTTACTCCTCTACCAAGATCCACCCATTCTGTCATATCCTCATTTATTTTTAATGCAGCTTTTTGCCTCATATATAATTCTCTAATGAGTTTTCTCTTCTTCCATACCAACCCCTTCTCTTTTAGAATTTCGAACATTTTATTCCATTCAACCCGATCCAGATCAATAAAACAAAGTGCCATTCCTTTTCCTCTCTCTATATACCTTTCTCCAGATATTATTAGCAGGCCAATGGCGTCCATTGTTCCTTTCCCTTTCCGGAAACCAAATTGTTCCTCCCCTACATTTTTTTCCATTATTCTTATTAATCTCCTGTTCAAAACTCTCAACATTATTTTGGCTGCATGTGTAATTAGGCTTATCGTTCTATGTTCAGTACATTTCCGCGTACCAGGCTTCTTTGTAATTGGTACCATCACTGTTCTTACAAAATCTTGAGGCCATTCACCAGTGTGATATATTTTGTTACACATTAACAATTTCCTGCACACCCTCTTCATTCAAGCACTTGAAAAATTCAATAGGGATCTCATCCATTCCTGTTGCCTTCCCTTTTCTCATTTCTTCATTTGCTTTTTCTACTTCCCTCTTCAACACTGAATAACCTCTATCTTCCGGGGGCACCATTTCTTGCCGAAGTATGTGATGACATAGAAAACCTCGAAAAGAAAGGAAAGTATGACCTGATGTATGGGAAGGTAAAGGCAGTAACAAGTGATAATAGGAAAGTGAAGAGTAAAATGAGAAAAATTGAGAGTATAGACGGCAGAATTATGCATGAGAGGAAAGAAATATCAGAAAGATGGACGGAATATTTGGAAGACCTGCATTGCTCAAAGGAGAAGCCAGTGGATTCCTCTTATAGTGTTTCAAAATCACTAAAATTATCTTAGCTAATGCTGATGGCAGGCAAAAATTATTCATCATAGTGTCATGGTATCATAAATTTCTTAATTGGAAGATATAGCACACACAATACTTCAAACTGCCTAGCAAACTCTCGAGTTTTTTAATCAACAACAGTCAATGAAAATTATATATAGAGAGGTCATTAGTTTCCTTTTGTTCATCATATATTGTAATCCAAAAACGTGACTTTCTTACGTCTAGTTAGCGCTATGTTGTTAAATCGACACTCATGTGAGTGAATTGATAACGTATCCGTGATCCTGCCAGCGTTTTGGTTGTAGGCTTGCAGATAACTCTTCCATGTGATTCTCAAGTATCGACCGAGGAATATACCTGGTTCTTCCGTGAACATTTTTTACAAGCCAAAACTACAAAACGAAGCCAATGTTCTTGCAAAAGTTTTTGACGCTGCACATTTGACGAGTTTGAGACACGGGCTGCGGAAATTTCGAAAAAAAACAACGAAACAGGAGGAAGTTCGTTTAGTGTGGAGTGCCAGTCAGAAAACCTATCCGATGTCTGCCAACACAAGCGCTTCGAGAAGTTTGATTACTCATCACTACCTATCGTCCAGTTTTGATTCGTCTCTGAATAAGACTTCACAAAAAAAAGGGGTTCTTGGTAAAGTATTAGCAGTGGATGATTGCAACCGCTTGTCTAGTAAGTGCGTCGTCTTTTTTTTGCCGAGTTCCTTTGTCCCCATTCTTATCATCCCCTCCGTTCATTCTCTTCACCCCCTCCCCTTTTACTCCCCTCCTTGCCTTGCAGGTCTGAGCCAATAACTTTTGCGGAAGCTGTTCATGACGTTTTCTTATGATGAAATATTTGCGAAAACTAGACACTCTCCGTTCTTTGGCAAATTAATTTATTTTAGTTCATACAGGATACATTACGGTTTCCAAAAAATTCTTTACTTTTCCTCTGATATGAAGAGAAGGATAAAATTCTGCCAATGAAAGTGATCTCTCTTTAGGATCTCATAGGCAAAATTCTTGCTTCATCGCCTTATCTCCTTTTCCGCGTTGTTCCGTGTTTCCGCGCTCTATAGGACATCTTCTTACGATCCCATTCTTAATTTAGCCTTTTGCGACGGATTTTAAGTTTTTATACAAACAAAATTAACGCATATATTTTGGAATATTATTGTATAGAATATTATCTCATTAAAAGATGCACTTTGCATTTGTAATTTTTTAGTCCGTATTTGTAGAAAATTCATAATAATTTGCAATCCCTGGATTTTCCAGATGATAAAATATTTTTTTCCATTTTCATTACATTTAGCTTTCAACTGAAGGTCATCATTTCTTACTCAAAATTTCCTAAGTGAAAATATTCATCGACCGTCTCCTTGTTGTTTGAATTTTAATGCTGTTAAAATCAGTTTATAAACAAGATTAGGTCGTAAGTAATTAGCTGCTTGAAATGTTCGCTTATTTGATGTTCTAATATACCTCATCACCTTCTTTTTCCATCATGGATGTAAAATGAAAATTCTTACGAGAAGAAGAGACGGACAGATGAAGTAAATTGAGCGTTACAACAGCCTCTTTGTAATAATAATGTAAAGAGAAATCCATGGCCATAAATACCCATGAAGACCAGCGGTGGAACTATTCGGTCAAATTATGTAGATCGTCAAAGTGGAAACTGATGTATGGATGAGGCGGTGAGCTTATGATAGAGGAGAGTGGAGTGAGGATACGTAGAGAAACTGTTTCTGAGTGGAAGACTGATAATGGTGTTTTTCTGGGAAGGTGGGCAATCCTCATTCATAACTAAGCAGTGTATAAACTCATCTTACCAGCATCTTCAAACATAGGGTTTTTTTTCATATTTCTGAGGACCCATTAAATGTTTAGCGTCCTATAATTTACGAGATTGAAGAAAACCATTGTCGAAGCATTTATCGTAAAAATTTTCGAAAGTTCATTGCATGACTCATACTTTTTTCTGCTTTTAATGCAGCAAAATTTCATAAATTTATTTCGATATGATTTAATTTTGATTCACCGGTTGCTCTAGGTTGAATCTTGTAATTAACATTTCTCAATAACGTAGAGCTCTGAAATTTCGTCCATTGCCCCATTTATAGTAAATAGAGTAAAAAATGAAAATAATAACAATAACTAACTAACCACGCGTTTACTAAAAGATTTTATTGAGTACGAGCTATTTATTTGCGTCAAAACTGGTGACCTTAAGGTAGCATGAACAAAACATCATTTACCTAGAAATCAATGAATTTGGTGTCATTAAAAAAGTATATCACCCTTCCATCGACACAAAAAATTCAACCCCTTACGACATTACTTTCCGAGATATTTGCTAAAAAGTACCAGCCCTTTTACATGAGAAATGGTACGTGTATGCACTGTAGAGAGACACAATTTAACAAATGAGGAATTTATAAAACTTAGATCTCGTCAAAAAATCAACAGTATGTATTTTGTATGTTTTCTCAACTATATATGCAAATTAATCATATTGTCACCGCACTAAATTTTTCGGAATCACAATAAACCGTTTTAATAGAGTTTCAAACGTACCGCGTGAAATTAACGAGTCAATTTAAAGACTTATTAGGTATTTTCATTTGATTACTTACAATTTCAGTCATGTACAACTATATTATTGCAACATTTATATTCAATAATTTATTCGTGTGTCTCATAATTGGTGAAGTTAAAATGTATAATTCAAATATAATTGCTATTATGATAAGGGAAATATCTCGCTCGCACTACCTTAAATGAACCAATTTCCAGATGACTTAGAGCTCAGACATTTTATCCAGAGACCCACTTCCGGGGAGATTACTGTAATAAGTGGACACCAACACTGATTTAATAGCAACACGTTTGCATTCGTGAGATGAGCCGTCACCGATGGCGTTATTATACTCGACGAGGGATTTGCTCTCCTCGATTGCTGTTCTCGTTCACGGACTCATCCTTTCTTAGATCTATCATTCACTCAGATAATGGTATAGCCACGTTAAAATTCCAGCGAATATATGAGAAGTTAACAAGCATCCGTATTAGATGCATGAAAAACCACAGATGTAATTTTTATAGATATAATTTAATTTAAATTAGTTGAAAGGCAAAGAGATAAAAAAATCATTCATATTAAAAACAGACTTTATTAGGGAAAAGGCTTTATCATTTAATTAAATGCGCCAAAAAATAAAAAAATATTGTTTTTCAGCTCCTGCCACTAATATACTAATGGAACTGAAAACGGCTGTCATAAAGAATGAAGATTTGGAGTTTATAATTTGCAATTTATACAATTGCTTATGCAGTGAGTGGTGAGATACAGTGGAACCTCGCTTAGCGAGCATAATTCGTAACATAGTCTTACTCGTAATGCGAAACACTCGTTAAGCGGAACAGTTTTTCCCATACAAATAAATGTAAAATTTGATAATGCGTTCCATGCCGAAAAAATGCTCAAAATAATTCATGTATAAAGTTTATTCAAAGAAAATTATATATACATTGTTAAGGAGCGTGATTCACCTTCCTCTTTTCTTCTATCGCGGAGTGAATGAATCTGTAATAAGAAAGCGATTTGTAGAAAACAAATGAAATCGAAATAATTAATTTAATATTTATGACACACACATAACCCTTTTTTTACTAGTAAGCTGTCTATAGAGACATTTGATTTTGCCGACGCTTCAGAATTTGGTGGAAATGTGACTCAACATTATCATTAAATTAATTAGTAGCGCGCATAGCCACTGCTTTATTTGGGTGATGCTTCTCAATGCACGATGCAACAGTTTCCCATGCTGTCAGCATTTCTCTTGTTGCTCCAGAAGATTGTTGGTTTGCTGTTACCTCTTCCACCTCCTCGGACAAATTCTCCTACACAACTTCTTACGATGAAACACAATGCAACTCCTAAGCTCTTCGGTGGTCAGCTCTTGACTGAGCTCTTCCATAAGCTCATTGAAATCTTTGTTATTCACCTCCAGTCACATGATCTTGACCAAAGACACAATATCGTTGACTACAGGCTTCACAGGTACTGTTTCATACCCCTCAAAGTCACATTTGACAATGCTCTCCGGCCAAAGCTTCTTCCAAGCAGAAGTGATGGTTCTCTTGGTAACCCCTTCCCACGCCATTTCGATCATCTTGAGGCAGGCAACGATGTAGAAGTGATATTTCCAAAACTTTCTGAGAGTGAGTGTTTCGTAATTTTTCGTATTTTTTAGTTAAGATAACTGCCACTGGAGGGCGTAGTTATTGTGACTGTGCGCGAGACGCTTTCGTTTTTTTTATTGTTGTGTGTGTGCGCGTAAGCCCAGTGGACCAGTCGTCGGCAGCAGTCCCTAGTGAATCCCCAAAGTGAATAGTGCCAACCAACTGCCCTCCTCCCCCCCATTCCTGTGTGAGTGCCAAGGACGGACCATGGACATGGACTGGCAGCTAAGTTTCATTCTCTTGCCCCAATGTATTATTTGTATGGTTAATGAAAAGGGTGAAATATTGTTATTTGTTTGAAATATATACATTTGTGTAAAGTCATTCTCGGTCCTTCGGGTTTATTTGTTTTTTCTTAGTTGAATTTTCACTACGCGACAGCGAGAGTAGTCCCTTTTGTAACCTCAAAACAACGCTCGAAGAGCGCTTTAGTGTAGAGCTTGTTAAAATTAGAAATAACTGGCTGGTTTATAGGCTGGAGTAACGGAGTAGTGTTGGGAGGCAGAAACAGGATCTTGATGAATTTAAATTCTTCAAGATCATCTTTTAGTCCTGGAGGATGGGCAGGAGCGTTGTCCATAACAAGCAAGATTTGGAGTGGTAGATTCATCTCAAGCAAATATTTTTTCACAGAAGGACCAAACACTTCATTGATCCAATCAGTAAAAAGGTCACATGTCACCCAAGCGTTGTTGTTGGATCTCCACATCACATTTAGCCTGCTTTTCCACTTCCAGGAATCTTCATGCATAAAAAATGTATACCCATACAATTTAGATTAACAGTGGCTAATATTGGCACAGTATTTGTGTCAATAATTAAAGCTATAGCTATTACGTCCCTACTGAAGCATCATATACACTTTACCCTTTATGTATTGATAACACAATATGGAAATTTATTGTATTTAAATGCAGTGCCCAACAGTTTTAGTTGTTTACATATTCGGTTACAGCCGGCAAATCATTTTCTAAAATATAAAGACTATTCTCCTAAAAAGTCTGTTTTTTACCTTGTATCTTAGAGATTCTATCGGTTGGAATCATTGGGCACAAAAATTGATCTCCATGCATTCACAACGAGCACTTTCCATTCTCAATATGAGTTAGATAAGGGTGTGGTTCAGTTTGCTAACTCTTGTCTTTGATTTTGGCGTCATCTTTCGATAATAAGGTGTCACATCCTGATTTGGTTTGATTATTTGGTTATGAAGAGAGTGTAAATGAGATAGTCTCAGATGGTTGAATAGATGGTTTAAGAAGAAGGGTTTGAACTTTAGGAGTTCGAAAGTAATGGGTGACCGTTGAAAAAATTGTATTCAGGATGACGTACAAGGTGTGATCAAAAAAAGACCGGACTGATTTTATAACTTGTTTATTTCGATGGATACAGCTTAATCGAACTTGTCACCCTCAAATTACATGCCTTGGCTGACGACACACCTTTGCCAACGTTTCTTCCAGCTCTCGAACCCTGCCTGGTAAGCCTCCTTAGGGATCCTCTTCAGGTCCGCCGTACAATTAGTTTTTATGTCCGCAATAGAGTCGAATCGGCGCCCTTTCAAGGTTAATTTTAACTTTGGAAACAAAAAAAAGTCTGATGGAGCCACGTCTGGAGAGTAGGGTGGCTGCGGGATCACGGAAGTTCTGGTTTTGGCGAAAAACTCTGTCACGATCAGCACCGTGTGAGCCGGCGCGTTATCGTGGTGGAAACGCCATGCATTGTTTCTCCATATGTCCGGCCTCTTTCGGCTCACTTCGACCCTCAGCCTCTTCATAACCTCTAAGTAGAAATCTTTGTTGACGGTTTGACCTTGAGGGACGTATTCGTAATGAATCAGCCCTTGCCAATTGAAGAAACACACCACCATGGCCTTCACATTGGACCGGGACATGCGAGCTTTCTTTGGTCGCGGAGAATGAGGACCCTTCCACTGAGAAGACTGGGCCTTTGTCTCAACATCATAACCGTAAACTCAGGTTTCGTCACCGGTTACGATGGTTTTAAGAAACTCTGGGTCGGCATTGGTTCGATCCAGGAGTTCCTGACAAATGTCCACACGTTTTTGTCTCTGTTCATCAGTCAGCACCCGCGGGACGAATTTTGATACGACGCGCGTCATGCCCAAAATGTCTGTCAAAATTGTCTGACAGGATCCAAAACTAATGTTCACTTCCTCGGATATCTCCCTAGCAGTTAAACGACGATTTGTCCGCACCAAATTGTTCACCAATTTGACATGGTTGGGGTCTGTCGATGTGGAAGGCCGCCCCGTTCGCGAATCTTCATCTGTCGAGGTTCTGCCCGATTTAAAACGACTGTACCACTCAAAACACTGGCTTCGACACAAAGCTTCATTACCAAAGGCTTGTTGAATCATTTCAAATGTCTCCGTAGCACTTTTGCCAAATTTGAAACAAAATTTCACGCACACACGCTGTTCCTCTAGCTCCTTCATTGCTGCCGTTGCACGGGGCGACGAACACGTTAAGACATGTACCGCTGCTGCTGCGTAACGACTCGACGTCAAGAAACACAACACCTCTCGTTTTAGTCGTCAGATGTGTCGCTAAATGACGCACTGTGTCTCGTTTCGATCCGTTGAACCGTTTGCGCGGAATAAAAACAGTCCGGTCTTTTTTTGATCACACCTTGTATAACATGAAATAACACTGCAAATGTTACATAAAACAATGTAACACAGTCACAAGAGTGAATGTATGAAAAAATTAATTACTTTGAATGACTGAAAAGTTGGGTGAAGGTGAAACAAAAGTTTCCGCGTATTGATGAAAAAAGGCTCAATAAGAAGACCTTAAGTTGGCATCATGGTGTGATATTGCTGACTTTTGTCGTGGAGTTCATTGATCCTTCTTATGGAATAGAGTTAAAATAAGAGCCGGAGGGAGTAGGTAGTTGTGCTGGCTATCCATGCCCATGTAAGATGATTTAGCAATTAAATGTTTATGGTCCTTTTCCATAGAAACGGAGGGCAACAGGTTTATAAGGATATATTTATATAAATACCCTCTTAGAGCGCTTTTTGGCGTCTTCCAATTTCAAATCTCAACCTAACTTTATCTTGCCATAAATCTTTTTCTAGTTCTCTATTCTTTAGTTCCAATATCTTCTAGTCTGTATATTCTCGAACTGCTTGGTTTTCTTCTACCATGTGGCTGCCATTACAGGGTCTGTTTAGGGAGCCTATTTTTATCCTTCCGCTGTACTTAGGTGCTACTTCGATCTGGTTAGACCAAAACTCGAATACGCCGCGAGCATTTGAGACCCTGGATAGAAAGATTCAACCAAAAAATTAATAAAATACAAAGGAATGTTGCGCGCTCCGTTAAAAACTGCTACGAGCAAAAATAGTGTTTTACTGCTATTTGAGGGATTAAGGTGGGAGCGCCAAGAGATTCGGAGGCTACACGCTAGGCTTAGTTTCCTTGAGAAATTCAGAAATGGTGTGTTTCAGAACGACACGGAGAATATTATCATGAAGCCTCACTACATTTCTAGGTCTGACAGAAGCGATAAAATAAGAGATTTACATTTCCGCACAGATAGGCTGGAAAACTCGTTCTTTCCACGCAAAATAAGCGACCACAATAAAAACTGAGCTCCACTCTATATGCTTGCATAATACACGTCACCATTTCACTTTCCAAAACTTTATCCCTAACATCTTTAAACGACTGGTGTCCTAACACCCCCACCACACGTCCGTGCGGCGGGTCGGAGGGTAGTATGTTGATGAACAGGACCGTACCAACAGAGATGCACGTCTGCTAAAATCTATTTCTGTAGCGGTCAGCATTTTTAGGTCAATGTTTAATCGACCACAATACACAACTGTAGGTTTTGATAGTGGTATTGTAAAGTAAAATAGTAAAATATTTAGTAAAGATATTACTTTTCTTCCTCCAAAATTCTTGCCTTAGTCGCGGCCTTCACTGTTTCTTCACCAGATGATTTCATTTCCAAATATTTTTATTCATCAGACCGTTTTATGTACTCCCCATCTCCGATGATATGAATATTTCGATGAACTCCCATCCACTATATGGTGTAGTCTGTTCAACACATGTCCTTTTCTAGACCCCATATTGTATATTCCTCAATAAGCTTCCGTGACACATATTCTTTATCTTTGTAATCAAATGGCGATAACTCCCTGAACGTCAGCAAAGCATAAGGTATGTACAGTGGTTTATATTAATGGTATCCTCTGGGATTCAGACAGTTTTCACCATTTATCTTTACCAGCAATTTTTAAGCCATGCCAATTATGTGCATCATGGCGATATTTGCACTGGAATACATTTCATAATCTGCAGTCGAAAATGTACCGGGTAACGATTTTTCCCCTATCGATGGGATTGGTGGTTTTAAAGGAGTGGGGGATGAAGAGGGAAGGGGAAGGGCAGATTGGGGGATTTTGGGGGAGGGGGCTGTACCCGCCCCCGTTGTTCCCACGCCTTCATTTTAATTCCGTCGTCGCAAAAACGCTTTCCCGAAGTCCTTCCTCGTCGTCGCCGCCGGCGGTAAAAAGGAGACGCCGTGCTCGCTCGGCCTTTGTTTTTTATCGCCCGTCATCTGTTTCGAGGCAGCGACTTCGGGAAGTTGCAAAGATCACAAAATGCGGTAACGCTGCGATCGGCGCGTAGCATGACGAAATAGCAGTTGTGAGCGGACTTAACATCCCAGAAGTTTGCGGAGGATAAAATTCAAATTTGTCCAGATAAAAAACTGAAACGTGTATTTTCCGTCACAGAACCCTTAAATAAATATCTTTAAGTACCTATTTAAAAAAATTATTTTAACATGCAATTTTCAGTTTGATGTAAAACATTGTATGTTATGAACAAGTAAGTTTAATATGGCGCTGAAATTTTTACAAACAATTTGTAAACTGCCTGCAAATTGTTGATTTCCAGCTTCAATCTCCTTGAGATCATTCAAAATTACTTAATATTAAAATTTATGATTAGTTGATTTCATTTAATACCAGCGTAATTTTCATTTGAAATTCCTTCCTCTTCATATAAGATGCGACGAATAACATGGAGATAAGGTCGTCATAGTTTATTTTATACCAATCAGTAACATCAAAACAAATCATAGCTGAAACTCCATCATGAAGCCAGGACTGAGAAGTTATTAATGAATGTGCTTAGTCTTGGCGTATTGAGTTCCGGGATCTGCATAGCCTTAGTAATTTTTAATATTTGTGACTTGTTGGCAAAAAGTAACCCTTATTACCTTATTAACTAAAGTAGAAATATTGATGTTTATACGAATAAATAAAGCAGCAGGAGCCAAAATACTGCAGGTGTTATCTTAGAATGATTAAGGTCAAATTGATGAATAGATTCACCAAATAAGGAGCACTATGAGTCTAAAAGATGAAATATCCATGATGTCTACTCTAAAAAGAATGAGTAGAGACAAATATGGTGAAATATTTCAGCTATTCTTGAAAACCAGCATGACAGCAAGCTTTAATGCCGAGAATTTAAAATTTAGAAATGCCGAGCATAAATTGCATCAGAAAAACGATGAGAGATAAAAAATTATATTGAGGGGTAACAATGGGTTGATGATAGGGTTCTGATAAGTGGAGAGCTGCATCAAGCCAATCATTGGATTTGTGACTGACAATTATGACATATCTCGAGCGCGAATTCAGGCTACATCAGCTTATCTAAAACTCATGAGTGCTCTGAATTATCCTTCTATCTTCATGTACAATGCATATTATGCCTGCATCCGGCTAATACTTGACAATAATTTAGTTGGATAAAGAGTGGGAATTGAATATTTGCATGGGTCAGAATTTGGTGGATAATTAATGATTAGTGAATCCTTACATCATGAATAAGGCAATCCTGCAATAAAACTTTATTCTGTTGTATTTTATAAATAATATAAGCCATTAAACTTACACTTTTTTCGTATCGATATCCAGCAAGACAAAGCGCGCGCTGATTTTCTGACATCATCTCTCTTACTTGCCCGGCTCGTGTTCACGATTTTGCCGAGACAGGAGTGACAACCAGATATTATTTCTTTGAAATCTAAGATAGTTGTTTCATCTTTGGACTGATTTTGGTTAAAATGGGGGTAGAATACGTCAAGGCGTCATCCAATAACCTGCCTGTTGTGAATACATTGATGGTTGGATGTTCTATGAAGCAAAATTCACTACTCGTGAGCTGCAGCGAGGTGTAAAAATGTCCCGGTTAGAATATCTCCTTTGCAAATACTCTTTTTATTTTACGCATTACATGAAAATAACATGAAATTCACGCTAAATTGTATTATTTCATAGTTCACTGGAGAAATTCCATCCACTGGTAGCTTTAGTGACGAGTCAGCTTCTCCCTCATCATCGGTTACGATGCCCATAGGAACGGTCTGATCCATGGCCGACTCTTGTGAATTGGCTTAGTCCTGCAAAATTTCAGCATATTTTTCTCTTCCTCACCATGTGTCGATCACAAGAGGCAGGACTTTTCTTAGATTGGCATTCAAATATATGTGGAGTAACTCCTTTTTTAATCTTAAAGGTCCTCCTATAATTTTCCAATGCATATATTTTTCAGCATTCTCTTCTAACTAGAAAGAGTCGAAATAAAAGAATGCAGTTTATCTATATATCAATACTAATCATAGCAACTGTTAATGCAGTTAATTGACTCCTAAAATTACAATTTATTTCACCCCGGTTCTCATATACACGCTATTTCTACAACTAAAATTTTCACACTGAATAGCGGCTCCAATTATAGGGGAATACACCTCTGGAATTAAGTAGTCATACGAGCAATACATAATAAATCGTAATGCGCAAGACAAAAGCATAGGCTTGGTTGTTTACTCTCGAAAGGTACATCATTTTTAATTTACTTGCATTAAATATGTCGCCACAGCATTGTAAATAAGTTCTTGCAGCTAAAGGCATCTTCTCATCGTCTCGTCAAGCTGCTATTAGTCACTTCTTCTGTGCGCTAGGATTATCCGGAACAATGAACTCTTAATGTGGCGTTGATACTCGCGTACTTTTAACAGTGGCACCCAATAGTATTTTTTCTATTTAGCAGTAATATTGTTAACTATATCGCTGCACTCCTACCTCGCGTAAATCGGAAATGCATAGCAAATTCTACTAAATATTTACCACTTAACAGAAAATATCACTGAATGCCAACGTAAACAAAACCCAATAGCGATGGCTGAGTAAGTGGATTGAGGTCATGGCAGAGGCAATATGGCTGCGGTCCGTTTGAGCGCAGGGCCTAAATGACGATTTTTAACCGTTTATTATTTTAAATGAAGGATATTAACAACTCTTAAATGTTGTATTTAGGTTTTAATGCACAAAAGTAGCATTTTCCGTTGTTTCCAAAAAGTATGCAAATACTCAATTGCATCCTAAACCACCCCTATCACCTCACCCCGGTTGGGCGTCATCCGTCGCCCAACGAAGTGGTTAACTCCTTGGCTGGTGGAAAGAATAATTTATTAATTTAACGTTCTTTGCGAAGGCTGACAATATGTCAGGAGGCGGATTATCAATATCCAAATATAATAACAGAGTTGTGCTAAACAGAGAGGAAATACAAGTAAAATTTTTAAATCACTGTGTGAAAATATAAAAAAGAAGAAACCGGAATGAACCAAATAGACATATTTTTATTACTACCATATCTCCTCGTATGTATTTCATCTGTAAAATCTGTACTTAATACACTCATACTTGATGAAAAAAACTCAAACATCTCTTTATAAACTAGTTTGGTTAAAATACAAATATATTAACGGTATATAATGGAATTGTATATACCGTATTTACGCGTGTAAGCCGCGCACCTTTATTCCGGTTTCCGGAAATTCCGGTGAAAAAATGGGGGTGCGCGGCTTACACGAATCCTCCAGATTTCCAAGTAAGCCGCGCACCGTTTTACCTCAAATCCCTGTCGTTAGTTTCTCCAAAGTGAATATATCGATGTAAATTGGTAAGTATGGTGTGGTAGTAAACCTGTTAAGTATTTTGAAGTAATTAGAAATAAAAATAATCATTTATCAATGTCTGAGCGTACAACGATACTTGAAGAACGGCTATATCAGAAACACCACGTGACAAAGCACTTACCGTGTATAGATCGTACGTAACATAATATATTTTAGGACTGATATGTATTCAAATCTGTATCTACATTGTATCCTGTAAGCTGCCGCAAGGGGTGTGGTGCCTTTTAGTCTTTTCAAAATCGTAATCGGAGTTCGTTTCGGTATCACGTATCTGTAGCAACATTTCTCACGTAATAGATAGCCACTTTCACGTACACATTAAAGCTACATTGTAAAAACACGACAAAGTATTTTTTACGTAGTGGCAAGACTCGTATGCTCAGAGATTGTACCTTCTTACTATAGGTGCTTTTCTGTCCGTGCTATCCGCTCCATGCGTGAGAGGAGTAAACGAGTTCGAGTCATTTGGCATTTTAAAATAATTTGCAGTTACCACCCTAAAAATGAATTCTGAAGTGAAATTGCGATTGTATCCTGTGAGTACAAAACTACATAATATAAGCGATGCCGGAAAAATACGAAATCGAGCTGCAGGAAGGAAATATGGTGTATTTGAATCGTGCATCAGAGACTGGAGGAAGATGAAGGAAAAACTGCAATCTGCAAAAAAAAGTATGAGAGCTTTTAGGGGTAAAAGTGCAAAGTACCCTGAACTAGAAAAGCGACTGGCTTCATACATCTTTGATCGACGACAGTATGCGTATGCAGTGTCAACAGAAATGTGCCAGGTGAAAGCAAGAGAAATAGCGAGAGAATAAGGTGTTGCTCCGGCAGACTTTAAGGCGAGCAGAGGATGGTTACAACGATTTTTTATCAGAAAAGGACTGTTAATTAGGAGAAGGATGATGATTTCCCCGCGCTTACCTGATGCATATGAAGATAAATTGGAGAGCTTTCAGAGGTATGTAATTCAGCTGAGGAATATACATTTTTACTTATTGGGACAACTTGGAAATGCAGACCAAACACCAGTGTACTTCGAGATGCCGTCAGAAACAACTGTGAATGAAATTGGCCAGAAGTCTGTGCAAGTACGAAGTAGTGGTTATGAAAAAAGGCGCTGTACATTGATGTTGAGAGAATTGGCAGATGGGAAAAAACTCCCACCTTATGTTATTTTTTAACGAAAAACTCTACTCAAGAAAGTGGAATTTCCAGCCGGTATAATATTAAGGGCGCAAGAAAATGGTTGGATGGACAGTAACATGGTCTTAGATTGGATTAAATGTGTGTGGGAATCCCGTCCTGGTGCCTTACTTCGGCTGCGGAGCATGTTAGTACTCGACAGTTTTCGTGGGCATCTTAAAGGACCTGTAAAACAAAGGCTGCAAGATGGAAAGACACACAAGGTGACAATTCCAGGTGGCATGAAGTCTATGTTCCAGCCATTAGACGTTTGTATTAATAGACCATTCAAAGCGAACATGAAGAGCCCGTACACAGAGTTGATGGCAAGCACTATACATGAAGAAACTCCCACGAGAAAAATAAAAAAACCAGAGTTGACACAGATTTGTCAATGGATTTTGGCATCATGGAAAATGATTCGAGGATGAAAATGAGGATCTAGTCGTAAAAAGCTTTAAGCAATGTATTTCAAATGACATCGACGGCGACGTAGACAGTGAGATATGGGACAGTGAATGTGAGGACGTAATTTTCTCAGATCTTAGTAGCAGTGACGAAAACTAAAAATGAGAACTATTATGATATAAATATTCATTAGTGATTCACGATTCTATTTCCACGAATTTTTTTCTTTAGTTTAGTAAGAATAATAACTGCTATTACATTGAGTTTAGTTTTTCCATGTGTTTCAAAACTTTCCCTGTGTTTTCTTGGATCGAAGACGTTTCGGTGTTGTTAAATCGTCCCAGCCCACAGCTACTGCGCAGAAAGCAGACGAGACCACCGCTATCAGGTATCTATCAGGTACGGACGGCATTCTGCTTTCATTTGTTGATTTTCCGACGGATTTCCGTAATCGAATGATCACGGGTTGAAATTGTATATAGTTCTGCAATTATTTTAGTTGGATATTTCATTTCGAACAGATATTATTTTATAGCTGGATAATATGATTGTATACAACTGTGATTTCTGTGTGATGTTAGGAGAAAAAGATGCACAGTAAAAGGGGCTGTGCATCGTGACGATATTAAAACGTAACGCAATAAATTCATGAGAAGGATGCACAGCAACACTTAACTTAGGCTCTGAATTTCTATTAAAGAACGTGCATTCATGTTATGACAAAATGATGGAGGCTCAAGGGCATAAATTGATTTTTTGATAAAAATATTTTTTTTTCCTCACGAGCCTTCCCGAAAATGGGGGTGCGCGGAATACACGAGGTCGCGGCTTACACGAGTAAATACGGTATTTGCATTGTGTATATTTTATATTTGTAATAACCGTGTATAATACAAGTATATACAGTGGGTTTGTGAAGAACGTAATTAAAGGGAAAATAGTAGAAGGCTTGTGAATAAATACGTATACTGAATTAAGAGGGAAGAACATAGGGAGAGCAACCAGAACGTCAGGCATCTAGCACTAGATGGGGAAGGATGGAGGACCGCGTCAACTAGTGTGATGGTTGAACGACCGATGATGATGGGGCCAGGATTTTAGTCCTCTCGGACAGACCACCCGATGAAAAAATGTCGCAGCAGTTTTCGTAATTGGAGGGCTACCCAACTGCGGTTTGCTGCTTGCTGTATTTTGAAATCTAAAATTTCTCTTATTCATGTTTTATTTCCAAATGGTAAGATATTTTGTCTACTGCTGACCCTCCTTTTGTCTAAGACGTAAAATCCAAAGAAAATCGTTATTTGCAATGATTAGAACCAGTATAATGCATAAGAGGATTGCACTAACTCTCCTTTGTTATATCCATCGTTTCTGAGGTGATGCCAGGAGCCTCTCTGAAGCGTCAAAATTAAACCTTGATTTATTTGGTGATATTGGCTTACAATCAGCTTTTATTAATTTAGATAGGACTATAATAGTCTGGTTATAATACAGTTTTATATGAGCGAGATATGTCAGTCCATGGGAAACTGTGGTGCACATTTTATTGCGATGGGCATTCGTTTCAATTCATTGCGTAACTCCTTGCTTATGCATCCATATGGCTCGACCGAGGCTTTTCTGAATAATTTCATTGATAGCCACAAAGGAACGTCTTTTGGTCAAATTGATGAATAACTAACTTCCTCCAAGTTCTCACGTAGTTTTTTGGCATTCAATAGATGCTTACAAAATCACATTAACCCACATAAGATGGTCTCCCGGGTAGTCTTTTGAAACACTTGGCCGTTCCTTTGCGTCCCTCCTGTTTCTTCTTATGATTTTGACTGATAATTGACTGTCCTTGTAATCTCAAAAGAAGCTCTAACCTCGTGTTTGAACACTATTTTCGATTTTGGTAAATAAAAAAAATTTCTCTTTACATCCAGAATTTCTTTTGCACTCAACGTGCACCTTTTACTCACTTGCGTATATTAA
The DNA here is from genome assembly GCA_963169105.1 of Ceriagrion tenellum. Lineage (NCBI taxonomy): Eukaryota > Metazoa > Arthropoda > Insecta > Odonata > Coenagrionidae > Ceriagrion > Ceriagrion tenellum. The sequence goes on along the minus strand of OY720642.1, from coordinate 118,738,717 downwards.
ACATTGGTTTTAAATTAAAAATTTAATTTTTACCGACATTTTCCCTGTGTCCTTACTTTAGTTAGTTTCTAAAGAATTTTTGAATGAATTCAGGACAAAGCTATTCATTTTTTAACTGCCATGTACAAAATTTATCATACCTGTCTGCATGCAAAGATCGCTATCAAATCATCAGTCAACCGACTGCTTGATAACTCATGGGAAGGTAGTAAAGGAAAGACATTTAAAATCCTTGACCAGCCTCTTAAGACTGCTTTGACTCAATAGGTCATTAAGGTATATTTTTCTCATTTTTTGGTCTCCTTACCTCATCATTTTTAAGTTCCCTGTCCCTCATGGGTTCCTTTGACGGAAGTAAGTACGGAAATGCTTCGAGATAACTCTGCAGACTTGGGCGGTATTTTTTATTACATGGGATTTAGGGTCCTTCTGGAATTATTTCCATTTAACTAGATTAAAGATTTTGTGGGAATCTAACCGAGGTAACACAGGAATTGACAAGGCAATCAGACTAATGATGCCGACATCTGGAAAAATCCGTTTATCCTGATTTTCGAGTAGCTCCAAAATGACTAATGATCGAAATCTAATCAGCCATAAGAATGCATTTATTTCAAACGCAATGCAATTTATTTCAACGCTCATGAATAAAAAGATCAAAGAGTATGTAAATGTAAAGTATACTGAAATATGTTGATTAGTTACCAGCCACTGGAAAAGGAGAAGTAAAATATATAATAATAGTAATTACCCGCTGCAGGTTTATTGATGATGCGAGGTCTAAAATTGAAGATTATATCTACATTAGCAATGAAGAAAGGGCTGTTGACAAGAACATGACCCAAGAACATCAGGAAATTAAAGGTTGAGAACGGTGACTTCAGAGTGCAAACGCACTAGATACTGAAACTTGATTTTTAGAAATCGGCAATATGCCGTCCCTTCAAACCTTGGCTTTTTTTATCGAAGAGTGAAGAAAATGAGCGTGGTAGGTTAATGACATGAAGGACCAAATAAATAGAAAGAAAAAGCTGGGAGCATGATGAAAAGGGATTTGGTAGCTGACATAAGTACAGAAATGTGAAATGGGAGGCATTCTTCAATACTTTATTTCCAGTTCATAGTATTTCAATGAGCCATTTGACTAAATTTAATACAGAGGGGTCATATCATGCTAAGGAGTGGAAAAAATGGGATCAGCATCAAAAGTGAATGAAGACAAAATATCATCTCGAAGTTAATGTTTGCCTCTATTTGATATGTATTGATTCATGGCACGTGAGGAATATTGATATGAATCCTCTGGGCATTACCTCTCTCGCACGTTTTTGCTTTCTAATCGAATTTAGTTAAAGGTCGGTGCCATGACAATAAAGTTGGTATTTATGTCCAATTCTTAGGATTTTCATTTATTTTTTTACTCAGCAAGCTAGACTGAGCAAGAGCTGAGCAAGAAAATAAAATATAACACTACGCTCTGAAGGATTCTCATCCTCTTCAAAGATACCAAAACGTTGCTACTGCTCCTTCGCTGGTTAAATTTGTGTGGGTCCAATATGAAAATAGAGTAACAAACGGGTAGCTAGGTCGAAAGTCTCAACTCCCAGCACCGATGAATTTTCATGGATTTTGGCGACGGAGACTATTCAGCTTAATTTATAACTTGTGGAGAAGGTTAAAATGTGTTCGTAATTATCTTAGAGTAAGTAATGCGCACACATGGCTAAAATAATTCATCATCGAGAAATACGTTGAAATTATCTCTATGGGAAAGGATATTTATTAGGCTAATAATCAATCCGTTCCCCTTCATTCCCGATCGCATGACCAATTCCCTGAGAAATTTCTATCGACATTTTAGCATCATCGTCCATCATTCGTCTACATAATAGGGTCTTAAATTGGTGTCCCGCATTTTCCTCATCATGAATGTACCAATACTTTCTAGGTCTGGGGTCCGCGCCGGCCACTCCATCTGGGGTACATAGTTGGTTTTGAGCCGCCTTCTAGAATTTTGGTATTAGCAAACCAGCAAATTTTCCTGGTTTTAAATGAAATATGAGTGTTAACTAGCATTTGAATATAAATTTTTCTCAAAATAGTGGCCAATTTGATGGATACGCATCATGAAAGTGAGAAATAGTTTTTTTACATTAAAACACTAAATAAAAGTTAAACGGGTGAAAGACGAAGGCAAAACAAATCGGGCAATTTTGCGACAGAAAATATTTGCATGTAACATACCCATCACCTGATTCCTCCTCCTGCGAGAAAGATGTGGTATACTTGAAGGCCAGTAAGATGTCTTCACTCTAATGTTTTGCGAATAAGCCTCTGTAAACTGAGAAATATATCTCTGCTTGCTCTGCCTACTCTGCTCGTTTTTCTATCAACGCACTTCAGAATGAAGTAGTTACCAGTAAGCCTGAGCAAAGCTCCGATGCTTTGGGATGGTTTGATGTTGTAAATGACGCGAAGATTTCGAATACCTCTTGCATCAGAGAGGAAAGGTTCGTCGCGCTTCGAGAAATGAGAGGGAACCCGTCAAATATGTGTGTTTCAAAGCAGTCGAACGCCTCTTCATTCCCGTGAGCGAAACGACTGGCCTCCAAATCTTGATCTTTAGCAGAAAATGCATCGCGTACAGCACAAGGCGAAAATATCCTACTATTTTTGGTAGACAACGTCCCAAATGAAAATCATGCATGTATACATTCCAAGTTCGGATGACTATTGACGGTGCTTTCTATCACCACAGGGAAATCTTTTAGGATCCTCAACAGTCTCACGAAATTACTCCTTGCTTTTGCTAAATATTTAGCTAGCCAGCCAAATAAACTATTCACTATGGAAACTAATGACAACAAAGTGAAAAACTATTCAACTTTGCTGCGATAGAATGAACTCTCTGTGATAGGATGAAAGAAAAGGCGTGAAAATATTCTGAAATAATTCTGAGTGGAATAGAGCAAATTTATTTTTAATTCATGAAATCACGTATAAAGGCGTGTTTTCATAGTCTAATTCCTTTACTGGTGGACTAAAGCCTCGTTCATATTAGGCCATGAGCTATTCATAAATAGTTATCAGTTTTGAGATCGGAAATTCCTCTCTTCTCAAAATAAAAACTGTGAAAAATTACATCCCGTTGGCAGTAGTTATTAAAATCAATGCCGCATTTGTATCTCAATAATTGATGTTACGAATACTCGATGTTCATTATTAAGGTGAAAGAGACAGGACGCGTTATTAGATAAGGTTCTAGAAAAATCGACCTCAATAAATGTTTCTTGATCGTAGCAGATGAAAATGTCAGCAAATATGAGAGTTGGATGGGATAGAAAAACATTTTTAAACACATATTTCATTTAAAATGTTATTAATTTGTGTTAGAAACATGCCGAAATAAATATGACGGTACACCTCGACAGAATGCGCGAATGATTTAAGGAGTTAGAAAAAGAGGAAATTTATTATTAAGTCCTGGGGTCCGGCTTAAGTGAGTTCCATTGTGGATATCAAATTTTTGCGGTGGACAATGTCTTCCTCAGTGTTACCAGTCATTCAAAGTATGTGCTGCTCCTAGTACTTCTCATGAATGCCACATTCTGGCGCGCGACAAATTTTGTGTCACTTTATTCCGTCATCGTACATTTGTATCTATTTATTTTCACCGCGTAGCAATTATTTGTATCATTTTTTGTCTACATTGACGCAATCCTTAGCAATGCCTCGAACTGAATGTGGATTATTACCTCTCCAGAAATAGGTCTCCATGTTAAATGTCCATTCATCTCATTTTCCTAGGGAGTTGAATATACCAGTGAGTATTCCCGATATGAGTGCTGAATACTATGCCGTACTTCAGCATAATGTCACTCGTTAACAAAATTATTACATACTTCTCCATCTCTTGCCAGAGAACACTGATCTTTCTATTGAAAGACTCTTCGCATATGTTGCTATACTCTCATTTCTCTCTGCTGCACTTGAATAGAAAGAAACTTGCTACAGAAATCCAGAAACGCATTGTTATAAGTCGGCGAGATTCCGAAAGAGCGAATTTCTCAGCCTCTTACAAAAAATCGGCAGTGGAATCCCTTTCACATTTCTCTGTCTTCCGGAGGAAATAATTTTCTGACGGTGATTTTATTGCTAACGAGGTCGCTTCTCCTTTAAACACTCCTATTACGAACATAATGAATGACTCGGGAATATCTCCTTTGAAGCGGCTTGTTTGAGAGCGAACACGGATGGCGCGGTTATTCACTTATTGATATAAGCGTCTGCGACGAGAAAGATACTCTTGACGTTTATTTTCGAGAACGCTCTTTATTTTTAAATGTCAATCGATATGACGGCTCAACAATAAGAGCTCTCTATGAGTCGTTTCCATGTACTACGACTCTTCAAGACTCAGTTGGTTTGCGGAGTGACGCGCTTCTCTTTCCACTGAAAACTTTATACTCGGGTTGAGATGACTTAAAGCTACGTACATCAAAGTGGGTACTTACATATGAAAGCATGGTATTCAATGTAATGTGATGTGAGCGGATAACAGGAGAAATTCAATTGTGACCAGGGTTGCCCACTGGACCTGAAAATTAAGAAATTGCGGAGTATAATTTTTAAACGTTGAGCCCCACGGAATACGGTATATTCCTCCGGTTGTGGAATTAAATAATTGTAAATAAATTGGATCATAAATTTGCTACTACGAGTTATAACCAATGTCCATCTACTACTACGAATGCTACTAATGTAAAGGGTAACATAAATTTAATTTCCTGAATTTCATACGGCCTATTATGAAAATTTTTAGTAATCAGGGATCAATGATACGAGTAAATTTCATTACGTAACCCTGCTATGCGTAATAAATATTCCAAAACACCTTATTGATCACTCGTTGGGGAAAAGGTATGAATTTTGTATTACAGATTAGTTCATTATTGTCGAGGTGACAAAGTATCACATGTCAGGTCGCTTGTTGCATATGTTAATCAGTTAGGTTAGTTTCTGTCACTGAAAATAGATAACATTTGCACTTTTATGCTATAAATTAGCGTGGAATATTTATTCCACAAGAGTTAGCTTAAAATATTTCCAGCTCAGGGACGGGAAAACTTCAAGAACCAACTCTATTACTTGGCCACCCTACTCGGGTCTCAGCGACGCAACGATACGAGATGATATTTGAACAGCCTTAGTTCCTTTTATAAAAAAATATGAAATTGTCTTTATGAATTGAAAAAAATAAATAAAAACAGTCGTGGAATAGAAAAAGTATTACAAGAAAGGGACCAGCAAGAGTTGAGTTCATGAGGACATTTACGAAGGATGCCAGAGAGAAGACCTATTAAGGAAATTAAAAATTAAGGGATAGAGAAGTGGAAATCCTGAACCAGCCAATCTTCGTGTCGACCACGGTTGATGACTATGAGACTTGAGACAATATTGGGGAGTTAAACATCATTATTAATACTAGAGAGAGAAACAGAATATTGGAATTATGTATATTTCTAATTATTGGAATTATATGTAATATAAGTTCTTTGAAATTACTTTGCTATCACAATATTGACAGTCCTATATTACAGCTGAAGCGTGGTAAAAAGCGTGCTGGCTGTCTTTGGTCTTTTTTTACAACTATTGTTTTTACAATTCTGCGAAAAATCGTCACGAATGTTTTTGATAGAATATTTTGCATTCCTTAGCTGAAGGCCATTTTGTACTTAGATGACATGTATGGGAGATTACTGAAAACTAATACAGTTTTCAGGGACTTTTCATTTATTAAACCTTTTTTAACCGTAAATTACTATCTGGCCTGATTTTGAATGCATAATGGCAGAGAGAGAATCACAACACGGCATTTCTTGTCCAACCGGGTTTTGTCTATATAATTGTTTCTCAAACTATACTTCACGGAGCCGTCTTGATCCGCAAGTAAAGAGTTTGGTACTCTCCAAATATGTTTGTACGTATGCATCTGACATGTACTGGATGGAATAATGTTTAGGAGGCAGTAATGTCATTCCTTCCGGAAGATTAAGCAATCTTTTATGCCCAGTTAATTTGAACCCAGGAGATCTTCTGAAATGGAGTGCATTTCACAGTCTTGGCTAACACACTGTCCTTTCTTTCCGAAAAAATTTCGGAGAAAATTGCAACAATCACTTGTGTACTTGATATTGTACAATGTTTACTTACGATGCTCGTGCAAACAAAGCAGATGATCACTCTTAGGATCAACATTGCTGCGCGGAAAGCAATATTTCCTTGGCACTTGACATTTAAGAAGACAAGATTTAAGACAGAGAGCTAAATGTATGCAGATTGAAAAAGTTCTCCTTTTCTCATTTAAAGAGAAATGGAGACTTAAGACCAAGTCAAAGAGACAAAAGGAATTGGAGACCGTTGTAGTCCTTACGTCAGTGCAATGTCAAAAGCCCATATAGTGCCCTTCACCGTTGAATTCGACGTTTAACCGTGGACCACTTTTGAGCGCCTTTCATCAAAGAGCGAAGGTTGTGAAAGGCAAAGAAATGGAATTGTAAAACTCAACGCTGAGCATTTAAATTGATGGGCGTAACATATAAATAAATAAAATGTGCTACCAGAAAAACAGCTATAATTACCAAAAAAGGTAATCACGCCAACTAAAAATGTATATATGTATATATATAATCTTGTATAAAGTAACTAAAGGAGGCCGTAGAAAACAATAAAAAGAGAAAGATACTTGATGGGAGACAAAATTTGGTCCGAAATCTCTAGCAAAGTAATAGTTGGGTAAAGGTTTCTCGGGTCTTCCACTAGGTGAGCAGATCCATAGGGCCCCATGTACCCGGTGGAAGCTCCCTGGACCTGCTCAACCGGTGGAATACCCGAGAAACCTTTATCCAACAGATACGCCGGGAAAATCTGAGATCCTTCAAAGTAATAGTTATCCATTCAGGGAGAATTTTAAGCAATAATATTACTATCACAACCATAATTCGAAGAATTGAAAGTTTACTCACCATAAATCGTATTCAATCGTTTGTTTCTTCCTTATATTTTTATTATATCTATGAACTACACTGCAAACTGCCGCTTTGGCGTTTGATAGGGGGTGTTAGGACACCAGTCTCAATGGTGTCAATGTATGTCACCAGTTATCAATATATGAAGGTTTTTGTAGGTTAAATGGTGAAGTGTGTTATGGGAAAATTTTCAGCGTAGCTCAGGTTCTTTCAAGATCACTTATTGTGCGTGGAAAGAACGTATGTAAATGTATGTATCTCTTCCATTTTATTTATCACTATTGGGTCTGGAGCTGAAGCTTGGCTTCAAAAGGATATTCTCTGTATCGCTCTGAAACGCACCTTTTCTGAATTTCTTAAGCAAACTTAGTCTAGCGTCCAGTCTCCGAGTCTCTAGCGATTCCTAACCTAATCCCTCTAAAATATGTGAAACATTATATGTCAACTCTTACCAGTTTTTAATGAAGCGCGAAACTCTGTAATGCATTCTGTTTATTTCAATATTTACTTTTACGATAAATGATCCAAAATTCTCTCAATGTATTCAAGATATGGCCGCTTCTTCACTGCTTCTATAGATATACTTCAGTCATTCTAAAAATATTTTGAAAGCTAAATATTCGAAAGAAAGATGGAAAATTGTTATTGCCAGCACTAAACTACTGCACTCTTCTTATTTCTGTGGTAGTCGTTTGAGGATGGGTGAACTTTTTTTTTTAAAGGCAATCAAGTTTTTAAAAATAGACTTACATTATTATAAAAATGCAGACTGTTGCTCACTTTGATACTTCAAGTGTTATTATTATAATTTTAATTAGCCTGGGTTGGATGAGACGGAACCGTTCCCTCTTCCTCCAACCCAGTACATACACAAACACCCAGGCGGGACTCGAACCTGTGACCCTCGGGTTAGGACTTAACCCCGTCGCCACCGGGGCTAAATGTTCGCTCAATTTTTTAAGGCCATTGATATGGTTGTATTCTTGAAGTTTTGATATCAACGTGTTGCCCCCAAGCCACCTCAAGAATATACAGCGAGGTGAATCCTATACTCCAGTAATCAACTAATACGTTCCCCATTTTTTAAACGAGAACATTTATTCGAATGCCAATCTAGTAATACCTGGGCGACCCGTTTGCTTGTGAATTTCCAAAAACTCATTCTTCTCTTAATTTTAATTACTTATTGGTAATATAAGCCTTCAATGTCAAAATTGCAATGGAATTTTTTCTTGAGTTATATCAACTCACTATTGAGCGCTCCAAATTTTCTTATCAATTTATTTGTTGAGTAAGAGGTATCCTGGGATTATCAGCCTAAAATAGGACGAAAAACCTTGCGATGCTTTTATTCTTGCGGGCAACAAGTTTTAGGATTTTGAGGTGGTGATGTAATACTTACTGCACTTCACGAATCAAAGACAGCACATTTGTAAAGAAAAAAACGGCCACAGCTCCTGGGGCGCAAAATTTTGATACTGAACCAGAATTACGAAAGAACCCTAAAGAATTCTCTGTAAAAATAAACAAGAGAAGAAAGTTGACTCCGAACATTATACGAACACTGTTGTACCACTCCTGTGATGATCATAACTTTTTGTATGTCACTAGCAGTCTGTAGATGTAACCCAAGGACTATTGTTCTATCTGATCTATCTTGGGAAGGATCGGGAGGGGGGGGGGTCCGGAAGTAGGGTTAATAAAGGGCGGAGCTGGAATCAACTGACTGAGACTGCGGTCTTCGCGAAACGGGCGTGGCATTGTTCTTGAGGCGCGCGGAAGTAGCTGCTGTTATAATATTTTATTTATGAAAAATGGTTGAAAATTACATAAAAATGGAGTAATTATCGTCTCTTAAAGCGTCGTCTTTTGGCGTGTTAAATAGTGTTTATCTTTTTTAACCGATAAAATTAAAAGTCACTAAATTTATTCCTCTTGAGAGAACTCCAAGCGTCAGCTAATCGAGCCGACTTTATCGGATATTATTTTTTAATCCCATAGCATAATTTGAGCTGTTGAAAAGCTGTGCAGTATTCTTGCGTCGCCTGCCTTGCTTTGATCACGTCCTTTCTATGTAACGCATTTCTCCCCTCTCTTCCAAGGCCACGTCTTAAACGCCTGCCGTTCATCACCCTATTTCCTCAGTAGTCCACGCTTCTGCAACACTCTCATCTCATATCCTAAGTCGAGATCTAAGTCAAAAACTTCAAACTATTAGTCGACACCACCTTTACCATAGCTATTTTGCATATAACAGTGTATGTTAATACATCTGAGATCTATTTATTTTCACAAATGAGAGCAACCATATAGCTTCCTGGTGGTAATGAGTACCAAAAAGCTTAGTATACGAGGTCTGTTTAAAAAGTTCCCGAACTTTATGAATAGCGCGCCTCCAGCTGATTATTTTTGAATCCACATGGTGACTTTGTGTCCGAAAAAACTTTTCAAATAATCACCTTTAACCACTTTGTTGATATATGGTTTTGTTGCTTAGTTACGGCCGTTTATGTGAAAGGGTGTTCGTGGAGTGCGGCGAAAAATCTGATCCGCGGAAATGAGCTCTTTGAAGGAGCAGCGTTGTTCTGTGAAATTCTGCGTAAAAATCTGCAAATTCTGCACGAAAACTTTTAAGTTGATTACCAAGGGTTATGGTGAGGATACTATGTAACGTACCCCGTGTTATGAGTGGTTTACCCGGTTCAAAAACGGGTGGAAATCAATGGAAGACGACGAGCGTTCCAGAAGACCATCAACGTCGACTGATCGAGAAAGTGAACGATCTTATTCGTGGAAATCAACGTTTGACTGTCAGCAAACTTGCAGAAGAGTGTGGCATCTTGATTGGTTTGTGCTACGAAATCCTAACTGAAACATTGAGGATGAATAGTGTCGCCGCCAAATTTGTGCCTCGCCTAATGACAGCAGACCAGAAACAACATCGATTTCATGTCTGTCAGGAACTTTTTGATCGAGCTGAAGAGGATGAAACTTTCTTTTCCAGGATCATAACATATGATGAGTCATGGGTGTATGGGTAGGATATCGATAAAAGTGCAATATTCACAATGGATTGGTGAAACATCCCCCCGCCCCAAAAAAGATCGACAAGTTTGCTGGAATGTCAAGGTGATGTTGACAGTTTTTTTCGATGCAAAGGAGGTTGTGAATAACAAATGCCTACCTAAAGGCCAGACAGTCAACTCTCTGGGGGTTTTGATACGTCTAAGAGAGAGAATTAGGCGAAAACGGCCCCAAATTTGGAGGAGCAGCGAGTGTTTTTTCACCACGACAACGCGAAGGCTCATTTGTCTCTCAAAACTCGTGAGTTTTTAGCCAAAAACAAGATTACTGTGCTTTCCTACCCACCCTACTCACAAGACCTGGCCCCGTATGACTTTTTCTTGTTCCCCATACAGAAAACCCCGCTCAAAAGAAAGAGAGTTTCCACCATTTCAGAGATAGAGAAAGGTTCGGCAGAGGAGCTTATGAGCATTCCGGAATAAGCATTCCAGGACTATTTCAAAAAGTGGAAACACCGTAGGGTTAAGTATATACGTTGGAGGGAAGACTACTTTGAAGGAGACCCAGACCAATAATTTGTTAGTGAAGTATTTTTTTGTAATAAATAAAGTTCGGGAACTTTGTGAACAGACCTCGTAATATGCTAAATGGGGTGAGAAACAAAATCTTTCGTATTAGACTTTTCTCATAACTTTAACGCTCATACGGTGATTTCCATGTAATAGATAATAAAATCAATTTCTTGAGAATTCGACCTGCTATTGAAGCACAGTGTCTATGTATTAAATGGAAGTTAAAATTTATGAAGCAAATTTACCCCAGAAAAATGCAAAACTTTCAAAAAAGTTCGCGCTCTAAAATCGGGTTAACTAGGCTGCATTACCTCAACGCACACGTGCTCAGAAGGCAAACTACTCCACAAATTACATATTTGGTGGAGACTTCAAGAAAATTTTACTTTGTTTGGGAATAGTATAAATTTAATGGGTGATTAAAATAAAACACTGTGTGTCGGTGTTCTTAAATCTAGCCGATGGATTAATCTTAAGTGAGTGAGTAACATTCCAAGATGCTCATTGTAGGATGGCATCACGATCTAAGTAACACGGGTTCTTGTTTTCTTTTAGTGAAACCGCGAATAGTTAATCTCGTTTAAAGAATTTTTACAGCAAGCTCTACGTTTTATGCATCACAAATTGCTGTCATCGGTATATCTTTTTCACCATGAATTATTTTATGACAAAAATGAAAAATCAGTGCGAAGCTCCATTTTAAACAACAGTTTCAATGAGAATAAATATTTTTTTCATATGCTCTCTCCCGTGCACTTTTATCATCACGTTTTAAATTAAAGGCTTAATCGGGGAACTGGGGGGATTGGACTCTGCAATGCCATTAGCGGAGAGACAAAAAACCGCGGTGGCCGCATTGACGATAGGTTTCATCCCAATAGCTTAAAGCGCGCCTCAACGCTGGTGTATGTCCTCACGGGCTGTCGCGCACCGGTTCGCTTGAATGGTCGAATTTGCCTCTCTACGCCTCCAACTTCCTGAGCTTCCGTTAATAAACCCTGGGGATTAAGTTTCATAAAACCATTCTATTTTAAACTGAACCGCGGGGGGAGCATTGGGTTGCCCTCCAGTTCGGTCGGATGGCACTGCGTAGTGTTTTTTCATCCGCCGCGGAGGGGTTGTGTGCGGCCCACGGAATCCGATCCGAACTAACGCTCAACGCCAAACCGAACGGAACACTTGCGGTAGGTTGAACGAGATATTTCCCCAGTCTTAACGGAGACCGAATTTGAATTTAACCTTTACATATAGCATCTGTAATTATCTTGAAGTAAATATTGTAATACTTATGGTGCGACTATATACTTTTACATTATTGAAATTCTTAGCTTATGAATGAAGATAATATTAACTATGCTCAATTTTGACACTGGTACTTTAAAACTACTTAAATACGGAAAATTATATTTGTGATTCTCAAAAAATAATAACAAAGACTATATAATGTTTTCAAATAGCTCAAAGAATAAATAAACTATGCGCTGTTAACTTTTTGACGAGCTCTACATGTTAGATACTCTTCATTTTTCAAACAACGTGCTCTGGAGTGCATACTTGTACCATTCACCATGTAAAATGAATCATGTTTTTCGACATGTAGCTCGTAAAATAGTGCGGTATGGGGCTGGTATGTTGGATATTTTTGAATGAGTATGATCTTTTTCCTTAAAATAAGACCAAATTCTTAGATTTCTAGTTGAAACGACACATCGCTCAAACTGCCTTAAAACCCAGGCGTACGTGCCCATCCTCAGGTTGAGCTACCGTGTCGGCTCGCATGATATTTTTGCGTCATTGCTGCTGTTGATAGTGACCCATGTTTTATATGCTGATATTAAATAGTGATTACAATGAGCAAGAAGTAATAATATTCATTACATTCTAGTCTTCAATGGTGGCACCGTAAAGGCTACTTTAAATTGTACTATCCTTCGCAGTCCATGTATCATATGCAGTGTAGATAGTTCATAGATTTTCTCCCTAATGCTTCTATCTATTGGTACTATATAGTACTAACAGTACACTAACCTCATCTGCAACGTAACGCTTTTCCCTCGATGCATTTTTGTAGTGTAAAATCATAAACGGTTTCAAATTGGCAGCGTTCTTGTTGTGCATCATATATTTTTTTATTTCGCCTCTTGATTAATATATTGGCAGGTTTTCACTGAGGTATCAGTAGCCTAGGCACATTCACTTTGATGTGGTAGAGTGTAGCGCATATTTTTGTTGTCTCACCACCTGCCACACACCCTTGAAGTGGTTTTTCAGAGTACTGTGTAGATGTAGAGTATTTTTATGGCATTATCACTGAAACCTTAATTCGTATAAATGTTACGTTATGCAATAATATCCTCTAATCTACCCTAGGCGTTCACGAAATGAATACCCTGGAGTAGCGTCAAAATAATTGTTCTGAAACACTTAATATGCAAAACCCCCTTCCCGCCCCCCGCCGCCGCCAGACAGCCTTGAACAGGATCGGACTTGTTCGCTAGCCGGACGAGGTCGACGTGCGAGCGTCTGACGCAACCCAAGAGCAAGATTAGCTCATGGTTGGGGAGGATATAAAAGAACCAGCGAGCGAAACTTTTAGTCATATATGCAGTTACTGCAGTATGGGACAGGTTATGTCTCCTATTATAACCAGACCTCTGATCCATGAAGGGAGGGATCAAGAGTTACACGAGTCAGTCTTTGTCATATTGCTTTTGGAAGACATGGATGAAGCCTACTAGAATGGAGTCATCGAATACCGACGTGGATAGAAAAATTAGCCACGCCCCCGAGATTTCTCTGCGAATCATTGTGGAGGATGAGGTGATTGAGCCAACGGTTGAACCATTATAAAGAGAATCACGACGATGATTGTACATCAGACCTCACCGATCCAGCGTGGTGTAAGGATGCGGGACATACTACTATCTACAAGTGCAGAGCTGGGTGGTGCGCATCAGCTTCGCGTTAGCAAAGTTAAGGGGAGCGTGAGCAATGTGTACGAAGTGTGTCTTCCCTCACCGCTGCTGGAGAACAATGACCAAAACGATCTTATTCTTCATATGAAGCTTGACGATAGATACTATGTTGAAGTGAAACATATGGATAAGATGATTGCTCTCGTGGGGCGGAGTATTAACTTTTCTGGCTTTCGGAATCCAGTTACTAAAGTTATTGAGCGGTTCAACGTGTCCACAGTGAAACAGTTGAAACTCACGGGTGAAATGTTGGAGAAAGCAATGAATCAAGAAACATCTATCGTGTGCAATGTGTACAAGATACATCATGATAACACCATAGCGTGTGATGGTGCTTTCACGCTTTATTTACCAAAAGGATCAGAAATTGTGGAACGTGATGGTGGTGGTGGTGCCCATGCATCAAAAGTAAGACCCTTAGGATTGACCTGTGACGAACCAGATTGTGTGCGCCCAGTGACATTTACTACGGGACAAAAGTCAAGAATCAACTATGGACAAACTGACGAGGAAAAAGGAGAGTTTATAAAATCCTACACTTTTGTACTCAATGTTGTACCTAATGATATTACTTTGTTTTAATAAAAAAGAATTATACCTAACTATGCTCTTTTTCATTTAATACCTTACCACTAATGCAAAGGGTATCATAGAAATAAAAGAGGAAAAATATGGGTTTACAAAAAAATATTTATTTTTTTTTTGCAATAAATACATCAACCACACATGGAGGTGTTGGTTATATTGTTTACAAAATACATCGTCTCATAGTTCAATTCACCATCTCCACTAATATTATATTGTTCTTGCAATAAACGCACTGCACTTCTGATCGCATATAATTGCATCTCCATACTCGTACCACTTTTGTTCAAGTATCCATTCTCAAGTAAATAACTCTCAATACAATTATATCCATTTAATTGAACGACATGATAAATGAAGGAAGAAAACATGGTAATGTTACATAACAGAAAAAGACTACTAACAAAACAATCTAAACCACCCATTACAAAAAAGTTTTTAACAAATTTTTGTTTGCATACACCAATTTGCCAACTTGTGACAGTTTTTTCTTGCACATTGCAAATTACCATCCATATGAGCTTCGATTAAACATCCCTCATTTGTAGTCAATTTCTTAAGCGAGGGACAACCATACAATTCTAGATTAGCCACGCAAATACCTCTGGGAAGGAGACTGGTTAAGAAAGATGCCTTTTGTGCACCTTTGGTGAACAGACGTGTAAATGTCTTTGTATAAGTATAAAGTATATTCTCCAATTCGAAATAATCTACCTCCCCCAAATATTCAATCAAACCGTGATAATTATCCACCAACCAAGTCGCCTCTTTTGCATGCAGCAATTTCTCCGGTGATTTAAAGAGCCACGTATTGCAGCATTTGTTTTGAACAGAGATAATAGCCAATTCCTTGACTATGTAACTATTATTATCATTATCGGTAAACCCTTGAAATTCAATAATGGCACTCATCGCGATGTATGTCCAACTTACAAGGTTTTTACGCCCAATGCCAGGGGTTGAACACACATCAAAGACCTTTTGACTTGCAGAATTTTACTTCGTGCTAGAGGTCAAAAAGCCTTACACTCACACGCGCTGGAAAAATCAGAGCATAACCAAGTTATACTTTTTGATTACCAGGCAAATCATACGTTATGAGTACCATCTCCAATTCAAGTCTTTCCAAATCGAAATTAAACGTATTATTAGATAAATTAGTAGCGAGAAATTGTCTCACTTTATCGCGACTGTTCGTAAGTCTTCGAAGAAATAGATTTATCAGCTTGGAGAATTTTGTTAGAGCATACCATTCGTCACCGTTCAAGTTAAACGAGCTTATGTTCTTAATAACCAAATGTCTCTTCCCAAAATAATTTGCATAGGCTAAGCAGGATGAAGTTAATTGTTCTTTTTCACCTTTGTAGAAAAAAACACCCACAGTCTCTTCTGAATTTAGAATATTAGTCCAACCGGCTTGCGAAACAATTACACTCTTTTTGTTTACTTGGTTAAATTGCACTACCGGCTCAAAGTCTCTGCCAGGATCGTAACCAACACACACACTCTTCGACTTTGTACCATTTAAATAATACACTGTTTGAAGTAGCAGATTGTTCGAGAATAGAGATGCAGCGGGACTGGGATGATGTGCAGCTGGTCTCTTCCTCTTGACGGGGGGAGACTGCAGGACCACTTCCTCCGACGGCGACACCATAGCAACTGACAAGCGTTGCGCTCGCAGGTTGCTTAAGAGGAAGAGGATGATGGGGGAGGAGGAGCGGGGGAACAAGCGTCATCACCGGATGGGCATGGGTCAACTTCAGCCTTGAGACGGTTATACTGGAACCATTGAGCGAGGGAATGTGCGTCTCTCAGTGCGCAAGTGCTACTGCGCAATTTGTGACATGGATTGAGGCAGGAAAATGCAATAAAGCTACATTTTTCGGGTGGGGGGCAATGAAGTTCCTTCTTCAAAGAGATGAAAGTACGCTGCGTGAGATTGGAGAGAAAGTCACACTCTTTCTCACTGAATGCAAAGAGAGCGGTCGCTCCTTCAATGATGGCCTCCAAAGTGGGACGGAGCTCAGCGTAAGAGAGGAATCCACTGTGGAAGGAAGTCTCATCACAGTTCAGAGGGTCTTGAAACCGAAGCTTCTTTCCCCCAGCAACAAGTTTGTCATGTTTTTTGAAAGAGCCCCAAAAAAGACGGTTGGAATCAACGTCGACGGCTGCAAGCTCCGTCACGCCACCTTGGTTGAAACTCACGGATGCCACGATCTGCATTCTGCAACTGATTCTTCTCTAATAATCACCTCCTCACCCGATGCACTGTATTTATTCTGGAACAGCAACGCTGGGCTCGGGGATGACACCTCGTATCACTCCTCATCCCACCAAAGGCGAGTCGAAACAGCTCCAGGGTGCGGCAGTCGTTGAGGTGTGGGGTTGTGTGATTGAATTTGATGAGGAATTTGTGTAGCGAGTGACCTAAAGATTTACTAACTGCATACAAGCAACAATATTCCCCACAAATGTCGGAATGAAAGCTTTGTATTTGAACGCGATTGTAATCACAGTTGAAAGGCTTTAAAAAATCCAAAATTTTTGGAACAAAGGGGCTTAAGCCGTACGAGTCGAAGTATTCTGCAAATTGATTATATATGAAAATAGCTACCCAATGAGAACCTGGAAAAGTAGCCGGATCTAAATTAACTATGAAAATGCCATTTTTTGGTGAGTGTGGTAACTTATCGGAAGGATATACTCCACGAAATGATTCACCCAACCTATTACGTAATACTTTATCGATTTGAACGTTATCCATGACTAAAAATTTGTGATAATCTTCCTGTTTTTATCAATTTCTAGTGTAGCATCATATTCAGCAAAGACCAAGCACGTTACGGTTTTAGCCAATTCGTTTTCAAATCTCGCCTCTATTCTCACCACACCTGTATCCCTTAAACTTATATAGTCCTCGTTACCTGAATCGTCCGGTGTGAGATCGAATACTAACATAAAATAACCATGTCCAAACATATCGTAAGTGATTTGATTTCCCTTATCGTGATGCTTTATTCCACTACCGGAGAAAATTGTATCATACGCTCGTGCCCAATATTGTTTGCTGTTGAATTTGCATTCCAGTCCCTCTGAAGGAATCTGAACTCCGTTCACAAAGAGCGAAAAATTCTCGAGTGAGTAGTGAGAGAGTGCAAATGGATTCTTATCAACATCACCAGCGTACGAGTCATTGTCGACCATTGCAAATATTAGAGTGTTTGGTATTCGTCCAACGATTGCGTTGTCAATACTTAAAGTTCGTCCGCCTGAGGGTACAGTGAACGTTTTCAATTCTGTTCGCTTGTAATGATATTTACCTTTGTCTCGTTCTAACATTTTACTATGCGCTACTAATATCGAAGGATTAATATCATGATGCCGCACGTATAGCGTTGCGTCGAGTATTCGCAAAACCCCACCATCCCCACCCATTAGATAGAAAGCAGGTTTCGAGAGCATTAATCTAATATTAATGTCTACACCATTGAATAGCAGTTGTGTTTGATTAAATACGTCCACGTGTAATTTACCATACAATTCAACCTCGGCACTATTCTTGAACCACGATTTTCGTTTCATGTACCCAGCATTGTTGCTATCTGTCTTGTTAACATCAGCCCCCGTGTCCAATTCCCAACCAACATTACGCAAGTGCGTTCTACTAGCATCAGATCCATAGTTTAGAACGTTTTCCAAATAACTTCTATAGTGATAATTATCCTCGGAAGGTGTGACAAGAGTCCCATTGAAATAAACGTCACATTGCTCGAATAGCGAGTGTAGAATATTGTTGACAATACCTGGCTGATTAGTATCTGCATCGGTAAAATCATTAAAATTTGTCTTGCAAATCTTTACTTTGAGCTTGAGGTATATACTATTTAAATCTCTGTACGAGTCACCAGAATCTTTAATTGCAAATTCAATGACTGATCGATTGTCCAACGAAGATATGGGTTTGTAAGGCACCAAGCGTTTAGATAGAATGTTAGTCTGTATGGGTGGATTAGGTTGGAATAAATCCAACGAACTCAGCATATGCTCAGCCATTATGAAAAAATATCTCTCGACGCGACCTTCTTCGCTCTTCGCCCTCTCGTTGAATGCTGTTTTTTCTTTCCACCTCGTGGTTTTATTTTAATCAAGCGAGGACGTTTTGGTATCCTCAATCTCCCCCCTTTAAACAACTTTTCCTCAGCCTTACGCTTCAAATTCTGTCCTGCCTCGTTTAATCTATTGCGTAATATCTCCTTAACCGGTTTGGTGCCAAGATCACCGATGGCAGCTGCTCCCGCACTTGCAACCTCCTTCCCCACAGTCTTAAGTCCGCTAAACAATAAAGGTTTAGCATAACGCCATAGACCGGCTAAAAAACTCCCAATACCCCTCCCTTTTTGCACGCGATATGATGCTCGATATATTGGTCCCACCTCTCCTCCCACCTGTCTTGCATAGTATGCATAATAACGATCCGCTACCGGAGCCATCTCGTTGCTTAATGACGAACTAATCGAAATTACTTCTTTTTTATAAAATGCAACACCATTATTGAAGATTGTATCCCACTATGAAATGGAATAGGCTCACCGAGTTTATCGGACATTAAAATCTCAACGCTTTCAATGTTGTTCTTTTCGACGGGGTAATAGAAAATCGGATTGAATACCTGATACCCTCCAACTCTAGTATTGAGTATACGTAAACAGCGACTCAAGGAATCACCCACAAACTGAGGCTTAATAATGTCGGTGTACACGTAAATGTTTTTAGGAGCAGGAGTTATACTTCTCCTCCCTCGTTTACCACTCGATTTTGAGAAAGTTGCTTTAACATTGTTAAATATATTTTGTACGTTTGCATCATCAACTTCATCCGTCATCCGAATCAGGAAAGACGATAATAATCTCCATTCCTCTTTTATCTTTTTTTGTCCTGCGCTAGAAAAACCCTCTAAAGATATTTTAATTAAGTCTCTGAATGAGTCATAGACTCCTGATGGTAGTGAATATGTGACATCCTTTGCACTTATTATGACTGAGTCTGGTAAACGTCGTTCGTATACACCTACCTGTCCATCTCGTATTGCTAATTCATCTACAGATCTCATGATATTGTTTACTATTTTATCCCTTATACGGCGGGGGGTAGCAGTAAATGACGAAGCAAAAGCAAAACATACGCTTCCGTACGTTCCTTGCGGAATCTCGAAGAAAAGACCTTTTTCTATCGCAATTTTGACTCGAACATCCCCGGGTCCACCTTCTTCTCCTCTAACTAACCCTTCCTCTGTTCGTGTTCTGTTATCTTTACGAGTTAAAGCTTCCTCTTCCCCTCCAATTAAATGGGTTGGGGGATTAGCAGGACCTATCTTTTCTACTACACTACCTTCATCTTTGTGAGTTGAAGCTCCCTCTTCTAATTCAATCAAATCGGTTGGAGGATGAGTCGGAGCTATATCTTCTAAATCGATTGACGGAATCGAAATCTCCGCCAAGCCTACATACCACTCATCATTCTCTATATCGATACGATGACTCAGTTTAGTTCGGTAATGAGCTATTGTGTTTTGAGGAAAGAATTCGCGAGAGCTATCGCTTGGTAACGTCAAGTAAAACTCGTTCATAATTTACGCACGGAAGAAGCCGCAACCCAAGAGTTAAATGATTTCGGGTATCCTTCCCACTTTACGAAATATTCGAGATTAGAAGCGCGTCCTCTACGCCTCAAAATCTTCTCGATCCTGTATTCCGTCTCTGCGGATACGTTCACCTTAACTAACTCTTGCGCGTAAAAACTTCCGCTTATATTCCCCCCATTCATATCCTGCAACTTATAAGTTGGTATTTCTCTAGTACTATCTATGCCTACCACTCTAAATATTTCTCTGGTGTAATTAGCAGTGTAACCTTTAGCGAACGGAAGCCGTTCTTTGCTAATCCTCACGTGATCACCGATTTTAAATTTTGAATACTTTTTCGCAACATTTCTTCTCCGGCTAGCGACCGCAAACGCATTCTTTGCGTTCACCTTGGAGGGTGCGATGCCTATACTCGAATGAACGCTATTGTTATAACTACTCACAAGTTTTGGAAGCACATCAATGTAATTGTAAGTGACGTATTTTGTAAAATACTTGTACATTTTAGTTTTTAGAGTGCGATTGAATCGTTCCACGAGGCTTGCTTTTATGTCTGGATTATTTGTAGTGTAAAATTTCACTCCACAACGCGAGAGAAAATCTTTAAATTTAGCATTGACAAATTCACTTCCCTTATCGCTCTGAATTTTCAACGGCTTTCTCTCGCGAAATATATCCTTAAAAGCGTTGACTATTTCATCTGCTCGTTTACTTCGTATAGCTCTCACCCATGCGTACCTAGAAAATAAGTCTATCACAGTCAAAATGTAACAATACCCTCTGTTGAACTTCTTCAAACCTCGCAAATCATTCAAATCACATTGCCAGCACTCGTCAATGTAGGTCACATCGTAGCGGTTTCGAGGAAATCTTTTCCTCACCTGTCTATGTAGAGTATACGTCTCCTGAGAATCTAACCACTCGCGTAATGTGTTTCTCGGAATCCTAGTCGCTTTGTGTAATTTATCGAGTGTGGAAAAACTCGCGGGATGAGCAGGGTCGTTGTACACTCTATCGATTACATCGTCTCCCACTCTGGTCCGAAAGATTTCTTTTTTATTTTGCGCCCACTTCTTCTCGGTAATACCCTGGGAGGTGGTAACTTTGGTGATGTTTTTCCTTCCGCCGTCCGCTTTCTTTTTCGCGTCTTTTTTACGCCGGGTGTTCGTGACAGACTTTCCATTGCTCCTAGTCTTTCGTTTATGCGTCCCCATGTCGAATCTAAATCAGCGTTTACTTTTTTCACTTCAGCTAATGATTTTTTCAATGCATGAATCCTCTCGTCCTCACTCTCAACCGACCTTGTATGAGGAATGTTCTGAGCCCAAGGTTTTACTATCGGAACGTGTATGGGAGAGTTGATGTCGGAAAGCGTGCTCATATATTTATCGAGTAAACTTTTGTATGAATGCCACTTGTCTACGTCCTTGAGTCCTTTCTTGGCCAACACTCCTTTCATTTCCTTATCTAATGCGCTCAACCTTGCCTTCATATGTCCTCGCTCGAAGACTTCTGGGCTTACTACGAGCATCTTACGCAAACTCATTTTCCTAATAGGCTGCCTATGACACCGCTTAAAATTGATCCGAGTAACATTGGTAGGAAACCACCTTTCTGTACGAGAAGCACGCGTTTTCTCTTAACACTCGTTCCCCGCGTTGCTAACTTTCTCAACGTATTACGATGTTTGGTTAGTTTTCGTTTTAACCTATTATCTATCTTATGATTCCCGTTTATGGTATTCAAACAGCAGTCGCAGATTGTTTTAATTAATTCGTTGTCTGAAGATTTCAGTATCGCAGAGCGCAGTTTCGGTTTTGCAGATTTTAACGCGTGGAGCAAATGCTTATTAGACTTCAATCTTTTCATCATCCACCGGCATATAGACTACGGTTACGATGACTTCGTCGTCGTAGTCGTAGGGGAATATGCTCGTCCGAAAACGAAATCTATCATCAGTGTTCTGCCCGAGGTCTAGAACCAAATAACCGAATGGATTTTCCGTCGATTCCTTATATACCCTTTCCAAATCCTGCGAATTTTTCGGATACACCTGTCGTGCCAAATGACCAAATTGTAATTGATCTCGCGGATTTTTAAACGATACTATATACTTTGCATTCAGCGAAATGTTCCTCGATTGTGCGCTTTGGTAGAAAATATTCTGCGTAATTAGAAACACGGATATGTTAAAATGATGACTCCCTCTCGTAAAGAGTTTGCACACGTCTTTACTATAAGCCCCTTCACTCATCAAATCATCGATAACGCACAAGATTGGAGCACCTCCAAATTTCTCAAAAGGCGGTATTTCATAGTGTATGCTCAGTAGTTCGTGTTCTATATCTGGCTCGCTTCCTGGGCTGCAACACCATACTATCTCATCTATTTTTCGATCTATCATTCTATGTAAATTTTCAATGAATTTCGTAACAAAGGTCGTCTTTCCACATCCTGATGGACCTGCGCAGATGCAGGTAAACGGATGTTTCCAGACTAACGTCATGGTTGAGACTGGAGATTTCAATTTGAAATAGAATATTTAAAGTTTCTCAAGTATCATCATCATCATCGAATGCCTCAGCGTGTGTCCTCTTTCGCGGAATTTTATAATGACCCCAAGCTAACGTGTTTATACCATCCTCACAAATGTATCTTTTGTCATCGAATGCGTTAAGTGTTACCTTGTTCATTTGAACCGTATATAATTCATGCTTTCTGCTTCGAATAACGTTCATTTTTCGAAATTCTGTTGAATTTTCTCTAAGACATCTTACGTAATCGTCAAATTTCAAACCTTTTCCTATCACTGCTCGGGTTATCCCTTTCGCTTTCTTTTTTTCTATAGATTCAAGAACCTTGTAAGAATACAGTTTACTTCTCAAACCTACAAAATTTGTCATAACCTTTCCATCACACTCGTCTTTGAATTTACCAATTACTTTTTTGTTTATCTCCGAATAACACGGGTGATCTTTGGGATAGTTAGATGTGTCAAACTCGTTCAGATTTTCAAGCATGTCTCTATCGATATCGTTCGTTTTAATTTCATATATGAGGCTATCAGTATCAGTGTATGCTAATGAAATGTTTCTTCCATACTTTGCTAGCATTGTTAGATAGTGGAAATTGTACATTAGGGTCTTGCTGAGGTCTAATACACAAAATCCAATGTATATTGGTTTATTCATTTTTATGGTTGTCTTTCGCATGTGAACAGCCGCCAAAGTCTCGGTAAAGATCGTTCTATCAAGAAATTCAGATTTGTTGATTAGTTTTTGCAATTTTTTTTCGCTCGATACTAATTCTAAGCGCATTCTCTTTCTAACATTCTCCATTACTTTGCCAAACACAGCATTGTTCATTAGCTTATAAAAGTCTCTTTGAAAATCATTTGTTGCTAATTGTCTTTGAATAGTATTTAGATCTATGTATGACTTTAACCAAGGTGACTGACTGAATTGAATGGCTCTATGGATCTTTGTGAGTGTAAGTCCGAGAGAAATGGCTTGTTTTAAATTAACATAGTGAATTACATATTTAGTTTTGTTTTCGAGTGTCGTTAGTAACTTATTATGCTTTCCACCCGATGGAATTTTGTTTTCTGAACAGAGTGGTAAATCGCTGTGTGTATCATGGAGGCTTTCCGGATACGCTAAATCAACCTCAACAATGTACCCAATGTCGCTATTATCGGCTACTTTTTGAACCTCAAAATTATCTATTTCGTTTTGATTCAACCATCTAAATTTAGCGTAAGGTAACGGTCTTGAGAGAGCCCATCCATACAAGTTATTAGAATCGTAATACATCAAGTATTTAGACTCGTTATCTGAATTATAACTACTCATGCATCGGTTGTTTGCTTCACAATAACGTTTACAGCACTGTGATATGCCACCTCGAATCCCTTTCTCAATCATTAGAATCATATCATAGTCAGTTATTAGTTCCAGTTCAATTTTTGTGTGTTTTAACATGCTATCAAAAGTTAAAGATGGTGTAGTGAAATACCAAGCAGGATCGAGTGTATAAGCGTTAAAGCAAATGTCTCTAAAGTTTTCGAAAATGTCAGCTAGAAGCGTTACATCACTTTTCAAATAAACATCACTATAGTCTCCTAATGTTTGACATTTAAAAGAATGCCAAACGTTTTTTGCGTGCGCGTAATCTATGTCTGATATGTCTTCATTCGTTAGGATATTGTAGAAATATTTCCTATCTGGAAGTGTGCGTTCATTAAGCCTTTCTATACAATTGGTATAATCATAAGGATAGACTCCTTTTCTTGTGACTAGATTTGACATGTTCCCAAATGCTTCATTCGTAAAGTTAAAATTATTCAAGTTTGATGCAAGTGTGGCTAGTGAAGCTGGCATAAAACGAAAAGAATCAACAAAACGAATTTTAAAGTTGTTATCCACCGTCTTTGTGAAAGAAATATATTTTTCTTCGCTATTAGGAATCACAAAAATTTCCTTGTCGTCATAGTCAAGTTCTTTAACTATAAAATGACCATCATAGGAAGACAAGTTATGAATAAACACTGGTAAAAAATTTGGTATTTTATACTGTAAGTTGCAAAATGAATGAGCAGGACCTCTATATTTTCCAGTTAAGTGGTCATGATCTCGCACTTTATCTGTTTTTAATTCTTCACCACATATGTGACATTCATTAGCCTCCTGAAATGCAGTTACACTATCTAAGCTGAGTCGTTCCATCGGAATGGGATTTTTGTACGTATCAAATACTTTTTTGGCCTCATCCTTGATGCATTGAATAAAAACTCTAACAGCATTGGGGCCTCGATATAGTTGCGGTTTCTGACATCCGTTTGGAGTGACTACCATGTAGCAGAAACTGAAAGGATCATGTTTCTGAAATGCGTTAGTGTAGGAACTGTGAGGTGATGGCTCGCATGTGCTGATATTAGTTAGTAAACATTCAAAATCTGCATATATGACGTAAGGTATACGGAAAGTGTGATTCAGGTTGGTAAATTTCAAAATTTTATCATTCTCGTTAGGCATTATGATTTTACTAGGCTCACCCGTTCCCCTGCACAATATCTTATGTTCTTCTAATTTAGCATTATCATAATAATGAGTAAGGCAGCGCTTGCAGATGAATATTCGATTAGTTCGTGTGATTTGGGATCTAATTAACCTATTGAAATTTTTAATCCAACTATAATGAGCTGTTGTCTCGTTTGTTACGTACAACAAGTCGCGATGGTCTTCAAGTTCTCGATTAACTATTTTTAATGGATACACGCTGTTCTTATCAGTCAGACCAAAAACGTTAATTGAAATATTATTTGCACGTTCAAATGTTGCTATATCTTTTAAATCGACTGGGTATTCTATGCAGTTCCAATTATATCCTGTACGAAACGTTTGAGTATCATATTTTGAAACTCGATGAGGATTACCTGTAATGTTTTTTGACCAAATTGAATATTTAAAACAGTATGGATCGCTATTTTTAACATTGATTACAGATTTAGTATTCATAATTTTAATAGGAAGTTTAATATATGTCGATCCACGTAGCGGTACGTATTTGTTTATTCTTAACTCTAATCCTATGATCTCAGAAAGAGACCACCCAGAGCCTTTCCCTTGAAACTCGGACTTTTCTTGTAGTATTTTAGAGAATGCCTCGTTTACTTTATCGTCTACATCGTCAAGCATTAAAACTCGTTTGTTCATTGTTTTGAACGAAGTGTCTAACTCCTCGTTCTCACCCTTACAAAATTTGCATATAAGGACTAGATTGAATTTAATTGAATTATTTGTAATCACTTGACTGCGAAGTTTTTCAGTCAATCTAGTTTTAACATCGTTCAGAAAAAAAATTACGTCTTGTCCTTCCTCGTCCTCTGGAGATATAAAGAACGTTTTTAGTCGAGAATTGATTGCTGACTCTACCTCAACAAACCCCCTGCCCTGCTGTTCAGTTATATTCCGTCTATGTTGATTGCTATTTTCATGAGGCATAGCCTCATCAATATTGTAGTATATTTCGCAATAGTTACAAAAGTGTCTTCTCAAAGCTCTATCGAGTGCGTCTTTCATGTTAGCATAACCTTCTAAATCGTCTACGGTTTGATTTTCAAAAACTATTTTTTCATGTATTGTCCTAAGTGCTTGTTGTAATTCCTCTGTGGTACTGTACGCGCCATCTATGTAATGGTTTATGATTTCCTGAACTGAGGACATTTTGTATTTGTATGTTACCTGTGGTAAAAGAAAAAATATCACTCAAGTAATCTACGTATGCACCTGTGTATCTACTAAAATGGTAAGCAACTGCTTTTGCACGTAAAAGAGAGAAACTTAAATATTACTTACAGTTACTGCGTTGGATTAGAGAAGAAGATGAGCAGTGTGGTCCTCTCTAGCAGATTTGCAGCAGTGCAGTCAGACCGAAGCTTCCAGCTTCGGCGCTTGAGCAGAAATGAGGGTTTTCCACTTCAGTGCTCCGTTTTACTCGTTTTTTATATGAGAGAGACTGAATGTATCGCGTTCTTTCTAAAAGAGGTTATGAACCTTCTCAAGGATATGAGGGGGGTGGTGCGTTCTCGAGGAGGTTGGGTGGGAGTTCTTGAGGCGGAGGCAAGCCTCTTTTTTTCAAGGATATGGGGGTGGTACGTTCTCAAGGAGGTTGGGTGGGGTTCTCGAGGTGGAGGTAAGCCTCTTTTTTCAAGGATATGAGGGTGGTACGTTCTCAAGGAGGTTGGGTGGGAGTTTTTGAGGCGGAGGCAAGCAAGCAAGTATGGTTACTAAGCGAGCTTTTTCCTTTCTTTTTCGCATGCGACGTCAATTGCTGCAAGGTGGTTGTGAAGCGGATGGTGTTGAACAAATAAAGCGAATAATGAACACAAATCTGTGAAACAAATGTTTAATCAGAAGAACTTGAATCGAGAAATGTATCCGAAGAATTGTATGAATTGACTAGTCTTCGTTTCTGGGCACGGTGATACTCTGCGGTTGGTTCTCAGTACTTTAGTCTTTTATGCGTATTAAATGAAAACGTATATGAATTATATGTTCTATTAGATGTTGATTCGTTACTATCGCTATCTGTTTGTTCGCTTGAGCTAGTATCACTGTCTGTATGTTCTCGAAATTTAATTGAACAGGAATGTTTATCATTTAAAGTAAAGAGCGGTGTGCGAATACAATTCGAGCACCAATTCTCCGTATTTGTAATCATTTCTGCTACATTCGTTGCATTTAAAACTTCGTGATGACAATACACGTACACGCTTTTTGGTTTGTGTGGTCTTATTGAAGACGCGCAATCCCTGCAGAGATGAACATCGTATATGCTGTACATATAAGAATAATGAATATATACTACATGAAAAGAAGTGCTATCTATATAATTTTCTAGATGATCGAGAAATTCAAAAGGTTCATCAACGAGGAGTTGGTACGCGCATGGGGTTAGACGTGTATTAAAATCAAAGTCAGATATAACATGTCTTAATCCGCTATACAGTTGTGACATCTTATCATCTGATAAAGTCTTTAACCAAAATTTCCATAGTACCATCCTATTGCATTCGATAAAGTTTATAATATCTATCTGTATGGAGCGCGGTAAGGTAAGCTTGTATGTATCTGTTTTTTTATCTAAGCGCGTTGATAATATTGCAAGGCAGAGACGATACAGAGTTGGGAAACCAAAATTTGAAGTGTAATTAGTAGGTGATGAAGAAAGGTTTAGTTCCTTAAACTGTGTTTGGTTTAAACGTATCACACCAGACATATTGGAGCTGTAAGGTGAAAAAGATAGTAGAAGACTTAGTACTGAGCCTATATATACGATTGCTCTAACAAGTGGGTGAAGGAGTGGTGGATGATACAACTCTGAATGGTGGGTCTTATCTGGACTCGTTCCTAGTCTCCTTCCGCCGGCTGATGCAATGTGTTGGTAACCTTTCACAAAAATCTGGTTTCGACTGGACTAAATCTTCCATCGACTTATGCTATGCTGTTCCCAAGGTGCCTTTGTTGAAAGGGAGAAGGGTGGAAGTGGGTGGCTCTCGTGTTGGTAACCTTTCACAAAAATCTGGTTTCGACTGGACTAAAGCTTCCGTCGACTCATGCTCTGCCGTTCTCAAGGTGAATCGTGGGAGGTGGGTGGCTCTCGTGTTGATGACCTTTCGCAAAATCTGGTTTCGACTGGACTAAAGCTTCCGTCGACTCATGCTCTGCCGTTCTCAAGGTGACTGTCGTGGGAGTTGGGTGGCTCTCGTGTTGGTGACCTTTCGCAAAATCTGGTTTCCTCTGGACTAAAGCTATCCCCCCTTCCATCGCCTGATGCAGCATGGTAATGTGTTGACGCTCTCGAGCATGGGGAGACAGGCACCACTCCCCATAGTTCGTACTAGAGGGTGTGGTATTCAGACTTTAGTATATAAGGCTTGTGATTTGGAGAACGCTTCACTTGCAAAGCAGAACCAACAGCGCCAACTTCAACTACGACTCAACAACCAGCAGCTCATACAATACCAACTCTACTATCAGTTCCACGTGAGTATATATAATTTTTATCTTCAGTTCCGTTTCATTTTGATACCTAATGTAATATGAACTCTATCATAACGCTAGTTCATGGAGTGAAGAAAGAATTAATTTGGTAGTCTCTCTCTCTTTAAGTAGTGTGAGAACCTGTGCACTAATTAGTATTTTCTTGCATGTCTCATATATATAGAATGAGTCAAAAGACAACAGCAGCAGCCATCAAAGCCGCCGCTGAAGCATCGGCCTCCGTTACACCTCCCACCACCACCGTCGCCGCCTCCACCTCTACCATGAACACGTCATCCATCATCGAGAGGTTGTTGGCGGAACAAAAGGATGCGGCCTTCCTGAAGAAGGAGGACCTTCAGGAAGAGACGCGCTACCGCGTGGAGACCCTGGAAAGGGTCTCCACGCGGTATGGGGATTCGTTGGTGGCGGGAGTGATGATTAATGGGAGAAAGAGGAAACTCTTCCTCCCAAAATATTTTACCTTATCGGGGGCGGAGGTGTTGCTCTACAATTATGGGGAGGTAAAATTTAAGGTGTATGTAGAGAAAAATTTAATAAAAATTGAATAAAAAACCTGGTCTTTTATTGTCTACCCTGAATCCATACGTATTACCTTGAATATTATTCTTGCATCAGATGTGTATTAAATAAATAAGCAACTTTGTAATTTAAACCATATCCCTATCTATTCAAACAGTGGTGTTATTAGCACATTTGGGAGCAACTTCCCAACATGATGAAATTTCTAAGTGTGGAATTTATTTTTTTTGAGGAACTTGCGGAGTAAAATCATAGAAACTAATCATCGATTCGTGTATAACGACTAAATAACAACACTTTCATAACAAACTCAAAACGCTTACTTGCAAATTAAGGGTAAATCAATACCCTGACCCTGAACCCTGACGTATTTCCTTAAATCTGATGTTGGCATTAGATGGAAATTAAATAGCTTAGCAACTTTGTAATTTAAACTATATCCCTATCTCTTCAAACAGCGGTGTTATTAAAGTTTTTCCTACAACGCCACCTGCTTGCATGTTATACGATCCTAATAACTCAGCTAACGTTTTGGTCTCCCTAGCCTAAACTATTTGAGCTATCGAAATTTTGACAAAACCACTAATATTCAACACCGCTCCTAAATCTTTTGGGAGGGTTTAGAGGGTGCCTAGACCACAAATTAAGGGTATATCAATACCCTGACTCTGAACCCTGACGTATTTCCTTAAATCTGATGTTGGCATTAGATGGGAATTAAATAGCTTAGCAACTTTGTAATTTAAACTATATCCCTATCTCTTCAAACAGCGGTGTTATTAAAGTTTTTCCTACAACGCCACCTGCTTGCATGTTATGCGATCTTAATAACTCAGCTAACGTTTTGGTCTCCCTAGCCTAAACTATTTGAGCTATCGAAATTTTGACAAAACCACTAATATTCAACACCGCTCCTAAATCTTTTGGGAGGGTTTAGAGGGTGCCTAGACCACAGTTTATACCGCGGCCCTAGGATATTCAAAAAGGGTCCCCTCAAGTTTTAGCATTAGGGCTAACGGTTATAGTTACCTGTACTGCATTCTGTGATTCAACGATGACATCTAGCGAACAGTCCCCCGGGTGCGGGAGTACTGCATCCAACGTCCAAAGATGACATCTGGCGAAGTCCCTCGGGTGGGGAAGTACTGCATCTGGCGAACAGTCCTCCGGGTGGAGGAGCTGGGGGGGGGGCCGGGAAGGCCCAGGAACTGATACTTGAGTTAAGGAAAACGCGCTATTTATACGATTCTGAGTGGTAGCCAACGCCCAACTTCTCCTCAAGTCCCTAGCTCCCCTCTTAGAGACCAACGCTCAAAGTTCTCAATTTCCAGTGTTTCATTCCATAGTGGCCATTTTGCATCCAATTCTTGGAGGGAACATTTGAATTTGTATCGTTTATGTACTAAAAGGTTTAAAAAATTATTTTCTCCCAAATTTAGATCTCTAGCGAGGAAGTAAAGCACTTTTCGTTAAGAGTCATTGATTGGCTAACAAATTGTACGCTTTGTTATCTTCTTTAACCATTAGTAAGCTAGATAAAAGCTAGTAAACAGCGTCGAGAGGCTCAAAAGTAACTTGAATTGAAGGGAAATTTATACAAAACAATTATTTTCTCTCAAATTTACGATTCAAGCGCAAAAGTAAAGCATTTCTTGGAAAGAGACATGACTCAGCTAACAGATCATATTTTTAATTATCTTCTAAAGTCATTACTCAGCTAGATAAAAATAGGGAAATGAGTAATAATAAACAGCAAGACAATATAAGTTTATATTTTTTATTTATAGAACAGTTATATAAGGCTTACAGTAGTATGATTGAATACATCTTTCAAAATATAGTCAATTCATCCTCAGTGACAAGCTCAAATTTGATTACTCGCAAACGAGCCCCTTTGATTGCATCATCTGTGCTACCATAAATCACTCGAGATTGTTTATGGTCCGTGTAGCACACTGGTCCGTCCACCTCTGTCATCCCACCACCGCCTTTGGATATCACACCACCACCCATGCCAATAACCCTGAGCCTTCCACTTCCATCGGCTACAGTTCTATCTGGAACACTTCCTCCGTGGGGTCGTGGAGCTGGCTTGTAGATCTCGTGCACATCCAGTTGGATGATTGGAAGCTGCTCCTCAGCCTTGAGACGTTTTTCTGGATCGGTGATATCAGACGTCAGGGTAATGTTGAATCTCTCCACGTCCCCATTTCCATCAAGGAAGCCGGAGAATGTCACATTTGCCCCGACCACCGCAAACTCTCGTTTTTGATGTCTAAACACACAGTAGTATGATGTGTTAAACTTTACTGTCAACAGGAAATCCTTATATTCCTCCTTCATAAGGTTTTTAGGGATAAATATTTTGTAGGTAGACCCATTGTCCTGCCTCTCCACTCGCAAATATGCATCACCCAAGCGTGCATTTGGGATCTGTTGAAAACCAGCGATTTTGGAAGACATTTTCTCAACTGCTTGGAGTATGGTGGTTCGCAATATGTGCTCTTACTTCGCTTGACTCTCGTTTATATACCACTCGCATAGGAGGAGGGAGTAAGTAGGAGGAGAGGTCTGGAGGTCCTTTGAAGGAGTCTCGAGCACGTCGACCTCGTCCGGCTAGCGAACAAGTCCGATCCTGTTCAAGGCTGTCTGGCGGCGGCGGGGGGCGGGAAGGGGGTTTTGCATATTAAGTGTTTCAGAACAATTATTTTGACGCTACTCCCTGGTCATTAGCTAAATTATTCCCACAAAAGGATGCTCATAAAACCCTCATCACCTAACACTATTAAATCGTTCTCCAAGCACTTCGGCGTTAATGGATTTGATCTTTTCTGGACTAAAAGGAAGTCCACTCCTCTTGATTTGCAATTTTGTTCCGGTTATTGGATTAGATTGTTTAAAACCCACCTAATTTCAACCATACCGACCACCTTAAAGCATCCAAACATTCGAGCACATGAGTGTTAACCGATGTATATGTTTGTGGGTGTAATTCTTAGCTAACGTGATTCCCCTTGCTCAATAATTCATCTAATTAATTTCATTTTAATTGAATTCAATTAATTCAATTCAATTCAATTAATTCCATTAAACAAAGTCAGCTACGACAAGGAAATACGTAAAATCAAGATAATAGCCCATCGGAATGGCTACATTGACAGCAGATTGAAACAAAACTTAACACAAAATAAAAGATTTCACAAGATCCAAGATAACCAGCCTGTATCCTCCCTCGTGTGGTATCAATAAACAATGACGTGGTGTCTCTTTCACTGGTTTATTGACTAGCAAGGTCGCTAAGTTCTTTCTAAATGAAAAAAAGGACTGGAAAAAATAACCCCTCTTAACCCCCAAAGAATACTTTTTGATTCCAGATCAAACTGCCAGCCCACGGAAAGGAATGAAGTTTATAGCCTTTGGTGTAACACGCCCAATTGCACCTCATTCTAAATAGGTTAAGCTGGCCAACAGATACACCGATGACTAGTTGATACACCGGCCCAATAGCACTAAAGATCCTCAAAGTGGACTTAAACGTAGTTTAAAAACCTAATTGAGGAAAACCATCGAGGTGATTTTGTACCGGAAGTTCCCCTTTTGCAGGGGAAAAGCCCCCAACTTGACTCTCAGGAAATGTTAGTAGCACTTTTCTCATCTTGGAAGGATGAGAGCCTTCTAATTGACATTTTTTATTCATTCCATGATTTGGACTTGTCTTTTTCCTAACGTCTCGCGTGTTTTCTTGCCGCTCTTAGGTGACTACTTGCTGTGGTCAAGTTTCCATTGATTGGTCGAATTACTGAAGTTCATCATCCCCATGAGGCGTAGCCTTGGTGCAGCCACAACTTTCATCATTCTTGGCTTCGAGTCATCCTCTTCAATTCCATATATGAGGCACATTTCATTTCTGCCATCATAATTTTTAAAAACGATATGCTAGTTCAACCTCTCAGTTATTTGCCCTAATCTTTTCCTTTCGTTATATTTTGTATGATTCATCATGCTGGAGTAGTTGACCGATGGGCTTTGCCCTTCCTGTCATAATCATTTTTCATACTTTTCTTCTGCTGATTAGTTTTCTATTTCGCCATTTACTTCTTCAAAACCATATTTCTGCAGTTTCGAGTTCAGTTTTTTTGCTCCTTCTTAGCGTACATGTCTCACATCCATAGGTTGACTCACTCCATGCAAAATTTTTGGAGAATTTTTTTAGTCTCAATGCTTATATTGTTATTTATCAGGGGGCTCTTCTTTATTCAAACAGCTCTCTTTCCGAAAGCTGTTCCTCTTGATCTCTGAGTAGCTGTTGTTATCCTCCTGTATTTTGCGAGTTTTCCAAGTAGTAGTACTCTGTATGTCCCTCCATCCTCACTAATTCAACACCTGCATTCGTATTTATTGCACTTTCTTGCTTTTCTGCCATCGATATATTCGTTTTCTTAGTGTTTTTACAGTAAGTTTTACGAAAATTTCATTTAAAATTACAAGCCTTCAACTTATTCCTTTCTCAGAGCCTGACTCTAAAGAGATATCGTCTGCAAATCGAACACAATGAATTGGTTTGCCATCAATATTAAGCTCACCTGTCCTCCATTTTATTACTCTACATAAGATTGAACAAGTTAAGCAATGTTGAGCAATCTTGTGGCAAAACTGTTATTTTGCCTCCTTCCTTGGTGCCACTAACTTTAAATTCAGTATTTTGGCTTTTGCAGAAGTAAAAAATCAGTTATTCCTCTCCAATCCAACCCTAGCTAGTTCAACGCACGAAATAAAAATTTTCAATCTTGTCGAAAGCCTTTTCTTATTTCATAAATGCTATGTAAGTTTCCCTGTCAATTATTAGTCTCCTTTCTAAAATTTGAAATAATGCCAATATTGACTCGTTTCCCATTCCAAAACCATATATGGTTTTATACTGATCAGAGTCAAAGCCTCGGTCATTTTTCTTTTTTAATTATATCAAATGATTTTGATCAATACAATTTATAATATTTGGAGCGTATTAAAATGGTGCTTTTTCCTGTAGTTCATTCAATTCTTTGCATTTATTTTCCTTTGAATTGTAATAATTCTTCTTTTTGTGTAATAACTTGATAATATTCCGTCTTCATAGTAGAGTTATCATAAATAAATTGACCCTGCAATTGAATGGAAGCAATATTGTCTCTTCAATCTTTCTTTTTATTTCGTTAGCTCTAATTTCAGTAGTTTTGGCTGATCGTACAAGTGTTTACTCCGTAAAAACAAGCGTCGGCGACCGGCAGGCGTCGCGACCTCGTATATTGGAGCTGAGTGAGGAGGTGGGGTTGGAGCGATGGAGCAAGCCCACTCACTCCAAATACCCCCCCAGCAATCACTCCATCCAGCTACAAACGAACGACTTTAATGACCCTACTTGATTTTCTTCATTCTCTTCTCTCTTCATCTCTTCTTTCACTGATGTGATTCGTTCTCTTCTAATGGGTCGACCACCAACGACCCATGCCTAGGATGAAGTATTGATGCTGATAATTTTGTTCATGTCTAGAGGTCAACGCAAGCGGAAAAATATCTAGCTGAGGGCAGCAACCTCATCGCACATGATTCGTTTAAAGGATGAAAGGGACAAAGGGGCTCAAAGCTTGGGTTTCTCCTCCTCTTCAATCC
Organism: Ceriagrion tenellum; assembly: GCA_963169105.1. NCBI lineage: Eukaryota > Metazoa > Arthropoda > Insecta > Odonata > Coenagrionidae > Ceriagrion > Ceriagrion tenellum. Next base: position 118,704,154 of record OY720642.1, on the reverse strand, counting down.
CCATTTCATCGCCCATTGACCCTCTGTCTTCCCCACCCCATGCCCCATCAGCATGGAGCCTAATCATGGAATACACTCCTTACACCACCCGAGTGACGTCAAAGGGGCCAATTGACTCTCTATACTCTTCGAGCGTCCCTTACAGGGTCATCGTGAAAGATTGCCTTAGCATCCTCCCACGCAAAGGTCTTCGAGCGAACGCTTTGACCGCTGTAACCTCTCACTGTATCCTCAGTTCCCTGCATCACAACCCCAGTTCTCAACATCACCTTCTGGCCTCTTCGAGTCATGGACATCAATCACAAAGAGAAGTCATTTTCAAGGGTGTTCGTTTGCTACTGCTACCGATGCTCATTCGTAATGCTTTATGAGTTAGGATGATCCGTAAATATTAGAGCCAGGTTATACTTCAATTGCTTGCCATTTTCAGCTTCAAGCTGTATACCTGTGCAACCATGATCGTCCGTGGTTGGCTGAATCTTGTCTTTTCTTTTAAAATACTATTAATCTGCCAGAGTTTGCATCAAATTGTTTACTTTCATTTTTCTGCAATACAAAAAATTTTTTTCAAAAGGTCTTAAGGGATGTGGTCTCGCAGAGATATAGTAGAGATGAAATGCACGCAGAGGACTAGCAATTGAAATGCCGTACAAAGATTTGGTGAGATAAAAGCTGTGTAGTGAGAACTCGGAGAAGAAGAGACCAAGATTGGAACGTGTTGCGCCATAGCAGAATCTTGGAAAGAATAATGGAAAGGTTATTAAATATGAATAATTATTGAATGTGTTCAAGAAAGGAATGCGTAAGGCAAGTCATGAGGGACGTAAAAACGAAGGAAAATGTAGGAACAAAATGGTTGACTTGGGTGAGAACAAAGTGGAGAGAGTAGGAGTTCGTTTTCTAATTTTTGGAAATTTTCGAACTTTTATACATATTATAAATTGGAGATATTTAAGATCTTTCCCTTCACAATGGCTAAGAGCCCGTTCGGATTTCTCTTACACTTTCCCAGTTACAAAGAAGTGCTTACATATAAAATTGTTTTAGATACTTCCAGCCTTAGGTACCAACAACCGTACATGTTTTTAAGATGTTTTAAGGCAAAAAAATAATGGTGGACGATATATAATTCGAGGTCGATGGACTAGAGAAAAGCGCAGATCAGGCGTCTGTGAGACGGTAGCACGGGTTCACCACATAAATTTATACGGATATTCAATATTTAACATCGCTCGAGGGCATAAAGCTTGTGTTCTCTGCTCTAGGTGGATTATGTAATGGGCTCGAAATTGTAAAATACCCTCGTTGACTTGAAGTGAGGCAAACCCAATCATACCTTCAAACTAAGGATGAGTCGAATCCAAATGTCGATTCTCGATTCCACCGATTCTCAGGATTAGAATCGGTATCGAGAATCGATCGCCTAAAGTCGATTCCGATTCCATCGATTCCAGATAGATAAATATTCAAATCAAAATGCATTTATAACGTCATATTTGTCTCAGTAATTTTGGGTGTGGGCTATCAATTTGCACTTTTCATCTACCTCTATAAGCTGAGGATTTATTTGCTATTTGTTAATAAATATACTTTTTGAGCGACTTAGTTGGCTTTGTTATTTTATTTCAGCAATACTTGAATTTAAATAATAGTCGTACGCTACTGGTATATCAATATCCCACCTATTATTAGGAATAAGATCGATGAAATCGGAAGCGAGAATCGGTAATCGATTTGAAAGAATCGGAATCAGAATCTAAAAAAAGTGGAATCGACTTATCCCTACTTCAAATGAAACTTACTTGTTGGAATCTTTATTAGAAGACTGTTATAAAGTCGCAAAATTTTACTTGTGGTATTCATTCTCCGCAGTGAGGAAAAACTGAAGGCTCGTGGTGGAATGTTCGGATGGAAGTTAGGATGATTCATTCGTTGATTACCAGCGGAAACGGTGATGGAGCGATAGCATAGAGGCTCAAGATACACATCATCCTGAATACTTCATAGGTAAGTAAATTTTTCCTTTCCTTGTTATTTATTTGATGAATTATTCTTTATATGATTGGATTGATTTAATTTTGTATAGCCTATTCGTAATTGATTATCTCTGCAAAATTCAAGTCAGTAATATATTCATACCTTCTCTACCGTCGTTTTAATAATGCAAAGAGTTCATGAAGAAGATTCCATGTATAAATAGTTGTAATGAATGATTTTTCAGTATCTGCAAATTTATGTGCTAAATTTATTTGGTCAGTTGTTCGATGCTGCTCTGTGGTAAAGAATTACTTTTATATTGTTTATAATGTCATTACACACACTTTTATATATAATTGTATTTGTTTGAGCTGTCATTAGTGAGTAAAAATTATTAATTAATTATTTTATCAATAATTATTTATGTCAAAATTATTAATTAAACTAAAATGTTATGGCTTAGATGACGATGTAACTTCATCGATCAGAGAATTTTTGAGCAATTGCGTACAGAGGGTAGTATTAGACGGCACCATCTCCAATGAGGCTCAACTCTTTGCGGGTGTCCCACAGGGGAGTGTCATATGTCCAATTCTATTCCTTTGTATATTAACAATATTGATGAGGTATTTGACATTAATCTTCGACTATTTGGAGACGACGCCGTAGTGTACAGAGAAATCCGTAGCAATAATGTTAATGATGCACTAATGAAGTATCTCAAGAAAATTCCAGCGTGATGCGATGCGTGGTAGCTAGAATTAAGTTTGAAAAAAATGTGTTGCAATGAATGTCTGGGAAAGAACAATTCCCCACATTAAAAATATTACATACAGTATACCCAATAACAGATTAAAGAATTTATTTAACGCCTCGGAGTTAAAATAATCAACTATCTCTCGCCGAAAAACATATACGGGAAATAACCGGTCAAGTTTACGCAAATTGGAAATTGTTAAAAGAGTGGTTGGAAAGAGTGACGATTAAGTCAAAGAAGTGAGCAAATACTGCCTTGTTATATCCCACTTGTAATACGCTGCAAGTATTTAGGATCCTCATGAGGTGGGCGATGAGGGAGAGATTAATAACAGAGTTGAAAAGAACGCATACAGAGATCAGCAAGATACGAGATAGGCCGCTTTGATAGTCGCGTTAGTGTGACATGGAACTGCTGAGATGGGAATTGCTCTCAAATGTCGATTACAAATTAGACTCAATCTTTAATATAATTTCAAAACAAATTTACTTTCTGACGAAGTTTTTTTACAAACTCCGACACTTTACGGTAGATAAGATTATGAAGATAAAATTGAAAAATAGACTGCAGAACAGACAGAGACAGAACAGACAGAGGTTTAAGATGTCGTTTTTCCCTTGGTCGATATGAGACCATAATGGCTGCCTATGATACTTTATAGTAACATAGTCAACAAGGGATATAGTTGATTAGTTGATTGGTTCACTAATGCTTGTTTCTTAATCTGCCGCGAGGTACTAAAATCACGCTTTGCATGATCCTTACTTGACTCTCGTTTACATAATTGTATCATAGATTAACTCAACAGATTCTGTAGCATTTGTAGGATGTCTATACTGTAGCGAATATTGGGGAAAGTTATTTTACATTATTGTGCATGCTGGTGATAAATCACCCCTTGCCAACACCTATGAGGGGGCGTACAGGGTAACATTTAGATGTAGATATTTCTCGGACACAGGTATCTCGAATTCGATAATTCAGGACCCCTTAACACTAGCACGCCCGGACTTTTCAATATCATTCAACGCCCAGAGCGGGTCATTTTGACCCACAGTCATTAATGAAATAATTCCTCACTTTGCACTGATGAGTTTACATTCTTACAGTTTTTTTCTACAAACTGACACTCTTTTACTTTACATCCATGGATATTTTAACTTTATAACATTCATAACTTTGACAATATCGATGATTTATTGATACATGAACTTACGGCGTTTGTGTCAATTTATCGTTTTACAACTTTATTTCAATTTCTTGCCTATAGAGAATTATATCAATATAACTCGAAGAAATTTCACATTTTTTAATACATATCTATAATTTCAAAGTTTTGTTGCAATTAATAAGTTGAAAATATTATTTTTATGCCGAAGTAGGAATTTTCCCGAAAATCAGAAGCAACTAACTGAGGGATTCTTATTATTGCAGTGATGCACATTTATAAATATGGCATATTGAACAAAATAAATTTTATTATTTGTAATAATAGCTATATATTTACTGTTTGTTTTAATGCGAGAATTTTACAAAATTTGGTGTATTTATATAACACGATGTTCTCTGCTACAGTCATAAGAAAGTTTCACGTGTTCATAATTATGAAGCAGACCTACCTAAATTGTGTATAACAGTACCCGAAGTTATATGCACCAGAAATAATAACATAAATTTAGGTCATAACTAACAAATTGTGTACTTAAAATTTTCCGAATTCTGCTCCACGAATTTTGGCAGCATCAATTTGGTCGTCCTTCAAATAAACGTTACCACAAACATATCCACTTTGGGAATATATTCTGATGTGGTTTTCATATAAATACTGTGCGAAATATTCGTTGTTTACTGTAAAATATCTTCTTAAAGCACGGTCTTATCTACAGTTCTTCCCGTGATCTTTCGGCTTTCGTCTCTCGCTTATCAAAAATGACGTCACACCAATCAGATTTAGTTGCGCTGTCAGGTGAAAAAATATGAAATTCCGACTATTTTAGTCGTAAATATCTCATTAAATATTGAATAAAACTAAAAAATAATTTTACTCCGAAGTTTGAAGGAGTAAAAGTAACGTATTAAGATCCGTATTCTTACAATTAAAACTTTGGAACATACCCAATTACCGTGGTTGCTGTTGTATAGTGGCAACCCTGTTCCCAATGTTAACCCATTATTGTGGTACCCCGTCCAGCCTTGACCATGGGAAGTGTACTGTAATTCTTCTCGAGCATCGTTGCTATATATCACTTTAACAGTCCAATATTCCAATGATAACATACGAAGATTATTAATGGCATTACAAAAAGACTGCCAGAACATTTTATCTGAGCATGAAGCTTTAACACTATGATTGAGCTTTGCTGAACTTTCAGGTTCACGGTTTACGTTAGTGGGTATCGATTTTATGCGATTGTTATGTCATCCATGAGAACCCTTGCATTTAGCTCACATTTGAAGAAAACATTAACGTTGACACCAATCATAAACCGAAATTTAACCATTTAAAATAGAAAAATCGAATTCGAATGATATTTATTCGATTACTTATTGGAAATAAAAACAGGGAAACGAAGGGTTTTTTATTGATTCCAAGCACAAATAAAAAACATGACATTAAAAATCATAAATGGCTATGAACTGTAGAGAATGACATGGATGGAGATAGGTAAGGAATAAGAGATTTTTTTGACATTTATTTATTAGCTGTATCATAGGTGATCATTTAAAAAAATTGCGTTACGGAAGAAAAAGAAGGATCTTTGTTGGAGGGACTTAGAAGTCAGAACCTGGTCACTGTCCAAGCGGTCGGTATTTATCTCTGGAATAACCTCAAGTTAAACCTTGGGAGAAATTGCCTATTTCATCAAAATCATTCGATTGCGGAACCAAAAAGCCATGAAAAAATAAGAGAATCAAATATTTTTCGTCCTTGGCATTCACCTTATAGCTAAGCTCATGGAAGAATGGCGATGTAAATGGTGGGACTCGAGACAAAATGGAGCGAACGAATTGAATAATTTATTTTTTGCTCTTTTTTATTTACCAAATGCGATTTTCCAAAAAAATGAATTAAAATAAATTATCAAATTTAATAAATTTAGAGACGATCAATTATTTATTGCCGTTATAGCAGCCGCTCTCTCAACATTGGACATGTAATTTTTGCGAGAGGGAATTTTTCGTGACTTTCTTTCTCATTAGGTATTCAAACTTGTCAATTGGTAATGGTAGATATGGCCTTCCACATGAAAACTGCAAGGGCCATCAATATTTTTAAAATATCGCATAGTGACGTTCACATCTTGATCTGACTTTTATCATCGGAGGGATGCTGCCTTAACCTTTATACTAGAATATAGGTACTCATACCTTTTATGGGATGACTATGGGAGGTGGGTGAATGTATGTAAGAGTATCACTTTCACCCTTCCTCTTGGCAGGTTTTAAGCCCCTACGGCCCCAAGATAAGATTGAACGCTCTCAAACACTGCCATAATTTTGGTGACGAGTCCTCGATTCCAAGTTTTGAATGGTGAAGGGCACGCGGTTCTTGTGTGAGGGTGTTTGATGGCGTTGAGGACTAAATTAAGCATTAGACGGTATGAATAACTGATCAAAGTACATATGTGTTCAGGTGATTCTTTCTCATGACTACGTTTTCGACAAAATATTTACTACAATTTATGTAATAAAAAAACAAATAGCTGAAAATTTAAAATGCTATAAATAAAATACAGAGAATTCTCTCTCAGAGGTGATGTGAAAAAATACCCGTAAATAATTTTCGAAGTTTTCGACGTTTTGTAGTTCCGAAATTGCAGACAAAAATTCAAACCTAAAATTGACTGAAATTTTTATCAGAATGTTACATTTAATTTTGATTTATCCCAGAAAATGCTTTTTTAAAATGCGAGACGTTGGCTGAGTGAAATTAATCAGTATTAAGTATTTTTCGGCCTAAACTCCAGTGAGAAAATATTATAAAAGTGTCGCATGTTAATAAAACCGAAAAACAGAAGGGAGGGAAACTAGAGAGTGCATTTTGAGCATAAGTTCCACTTAAAATAAATCACACTTCTGTCAGTGCACCTCCGCTAGCCCTCTACGGTAACTGTTCACCCCAAACATGGGAATAAGTTTCTACACCCTGAGTATTTTGCCTTCGTGGAATCACCGTTCTTACCCACCTCCTCCCGTTTGTATGATCATAAGGGTGGAGGGGATTTGCCTTGTACTTCCCCCCTGCGTGCAGTAGTGGCGAAGTAATAAAAAGCTGGATATCGTAGCTGAAGGGTTGATGCTAGCTCACCCTCCATCGGTCCTTTTTATCTCATTCCAAGAATCACCCCAGCAACCTTCGAATCTTGTTTCGTACGAGCGGCCAGGCAAAAATGCACCTCTGCCCCTCCACCCCACGCTTGGCCCTATAACACACCCCTCGCCCCCCTGCCCTCTTTGGGGGCAGAGGAGCGAGCGCGCCCCCATCTTTGAAACCCCTTCCCGCCCCCACGCTCTCGCGGGAATTTTATAGCGCCGTAAATCTCTCTCCCTCTTCCGGGAATCTCTCCCGACCTCGCGCTGCAACTTTGTCCTCTTTCTGCAACCCTTCCTTCTTTCTTTCTTCCCCTTTCCCACCATTTTCGCCTCTTTTCCCTATTTCCTCCACACCCGTTTCTCCTCCAATTGTATTAATGAATGTGTTATCTTGTGTAACATTTATATAAATTGTTTTTATTTTTTTGAATGATTTATTTCGCATTTCTATGGTAATTTTTATAAAATAAGGGCATCAAGTATTGTTGTCCTGTGACATGTGGAATCACTTACTTGAAAATATTGAAAAATGTAAACCTAGTAATAGATTTAAAAATGAGTGTTACAAAATTTTATTTCAATTGCATTAATGAATGTGTTATCTTGTGTAACATTCATGTAAATTGTTTTTGTTGTTGTGAATGCACTTTGCATTCATATGATATTTTCTAAAATAAAGGCGTCAAGTATTGGTGTTCATCAGTAACCTATAATGGAATTAATTATTTGACTCTAAAACAATGTATTCAAAATTTGTGTTCCTAAGGGACGTAATCGTCCCGGAATAATGAAATATCATTCTATTCTATTATATTGTTCTGTTCTGTTATATTCTATTCTATTCTGTTCTATTCTTTTTTTTCCGTTTCCCTCGCCGTCCATCGCCCTCTCTCTCTCTCTCTCTCATGCACACCCTTGCCTCTTCCAATCCTCACTTCCGCTTGATGTCTTCCCCCTCCGCCTCCAAAACGGAATTTCACCCCTTTTCTCCCTCACCCGCGAAAGATAGTCGGGCGTTCGAGGGGAATGAGGGGGCGGCGGGGGGGGGGGGGTGTGGGAGGGGTGGAAGCTTGTATTGTGGGTCGCGGGGAGTGTTTGTTCGTGCTCGTGTGCGGTGGCCGTGAATATTCTGAGGAGACATCGAATTCCCTCGGCCACACCACCTTCGTCTCCCCGGCAGTATCCTTAAATCAGGTGACGCTAAATGGCGAGTTTGCGCGTCATTCTCGTGTTTAGAGAAAGAATTCGACTCGGTTCCAGAGAGAAACTAGCACTCTAACTTCAGCAGGTGTTTATTTTTAAAAGGACGCACTGTAAATTGCGTACATGGATCTCCAACTGATGGCAGAAAAATGGTCGTAATTGACGTAAATATCCCTGACTTGGCTTTGGTGACCGACGGCGTTTCACAAGAAAGCACATCGATCATCCTATTTATTCCATACTTTAGATTCATCTTCACTGCCTAGCATATTTCTGTGAAAACTTTGTACGATAACTCACCATCCCACCTGGTTTTTCCGTTTTCCTACTGTCTTCATGGCTGTGGCTCTATTAGTGCCTGCCGAACTCACGAAGGGTATATTGAAGACATCCTCCTCGCTCCGATTACTTTGGGCGTGAATGATCCAAATGAATACCAAATGAATACTGGGAGATGCTGAGATTTTAATTCTAAATATTTCCAATCACGTAACTAAGAAATCACGTGGTACAATAACAAAGGGTTCGAGATTTTGGTGTATATATACCACTCAGATGGTAAGTTTATGTGGGCAATGAGTTTTTTTTGCGTCTCTAATTGCTCTGTGGTTTTAGGCTTGATGGAATTGAATCGGAACATAACTTAATATGAAAAAATAGGCAACTTCCAATGTGATTAAATTTATTCTGACCGGTTTCGCTTTTTACAGTTTCTTTAGATGACCTGACCTAACCTCGCTTTTTACAGCGCCTGAAGATGTTGTATGCCTCGCTTTTTACAGCACCTGAAGATGCTGTAAACAGCGAAGCCGGTCGGAATAAATTTTTTCACAGTGGAAGCTGCATAATTTTTCATATATAATCTCTAATTGCGATACTCATCTCTATCAACAACATCTCCACAGGAAATTTATATCGGAAAGGCTGCGTTAGGTTTTTGCGAGTGACTTAATTCACATCAAAATCTTGAGCCAAATGATGTGGTTCCACTCGACTTCTATGTTACGTGAACGGAATAATCTGGAACGGTTCAAACTCAACCCACATAGTGTCTCTTGATTGCTGGTGTTGATGCAACATTTGCATTGGAGAGGAAGTGAAGCTGGTTGGAGAAAGAATTAGCATAGTAGCGTTTAGGCTTGCCAATCCGCACCATCCATAATAGTTTGGAGGAGAATGCAGGTTGACCGCGAAGTCTGTCATGACCTAACGCTCAGCATTGATAGCCGAGGGACTGAGGTACGGAGGCCGGTGGAGGGTTGATGGGGGGGAGTGAGCGGGCTGCTTTGGATGGGGAACCGTTTAATGTGAGCGGAGAAGGAAGCAAGTTGGGATCATTAAGCGTCGCGAGAGAAGGTGAAAGGCATTGGGCGTTTAAGAGCGAGATAAAGCAGAGCATGAGTACTCTTTATGAGGGTGTGGTGGGGTAACCTTTGCCGGTGGAACACCTGGGATCTCTCTAATCTTCCGCGAATATCTTGGAATTTGGGGAATTTTTCTTCCAGTTGCCCCTAAAAACGGTTTTAACCGCATTTCTTTACGCATTCGGATTCAGCTCTGGAAATTGATTAAGCTGACGCAACGAAAGAAATTTCCGGTTCAAAATGACGGCATCTACAAGTTTGTTTGCATACTAATCGGCAGGAAGAACTTTTTTTTTCATATATGCTTTTTTGTTATTTCATCATTTCAATCACCAACAAGTTTTATGAATAACTCCTGAAATTTTGTGCTGAAATCTACCAAATCACCAAGTTTAATCACTGAAAAAAAGTAGCATCCATAATGGACGAAGCTAACCTCTTCGTGTTTGATTTTCATTGAAATAATTCATGTGAAAGTCAGTATGCAGCCTCTTACTCGGAATATTAAAGTTTTTCTGGAGGTAAATGAAGTGTATGAAGGGTACTGAAATGATGAAGCAAAAAGAAGTATTTACTACCTATTACGGTCTAGATATACTCTATCTAATGCCTATTTTCTAAGTAATTTCGTACGTTTCGTCATTAGTTTTCGAGGCGTGAATTTAAAAATTCCAAGATTATTCAGGTACTCACCACTTTGACCGTAAAATTTGATGACAGTTTTAGCCATGTTTCATCAAGTACTTTGAGGTCTAAATTTAAAAGGAGGACCCCAACTTTAGGACGCTCGTTGAAACACGGGCTAATCTGTTGCCAGGAGAAACAACCCTTCCGGAGAATATCCGAGTAATGATATTACTCATGTGAATAATCAATCAAATACTGTGAAAATTCTGCTATTTGTTAATCCTTCGCAGAAAATATTTGAAGATACTATATTCGTTCTATTGGTGTGAATGATCACCTTATAATGCTCTGAGGTTTATACATACAGGTATATGCAATTTAAATTTTTCCTCGGAGAATCGAGTGAAAGTTATAATGGAGTTTTTTTTATCGGTGAAAAGTACATTGAAAGTAAGCCTGGCATTCTGAATGAGTTCCCGGGGTGATGGCCGGTGAATGATATTTTTAAGAAGAAAGTCACCTGAGACAAAGCTCGTGGCCGTGGGAGAGTGCCTTGTGGGCTATGAGGTGCTATAACCAACTGTTATACGCAGGGGGATTGCTGAGTCTGCAAGAGAGGGCAATAAGGTCTTTATCTGAAGAGATTCTAGAATTATGTCACACACACATAAAGATCAACATTTGGAGCATTGTTGTTCATTAAATTCTGCATATCGAAGATTGTATTTCAACTTAATTGTAGTTCACGTAAATTTTATAGAAATCATGTTGAAACAATGTCCTTTTAGCATCATGAAGATCCTCGTACTGCAATCTTGGTTGATATAAAAATTTTAAAGAGACACTATAAGGATGGAGATATACTGAGATGCCAAAGAGGCAAGAACTTAACGGAAAGGATACAGCGTTTCCAATATTTTTGTTATTACCTCCCAGAGCCCTTCCTGATATGACGAAAGCCATTATTCACTATTTCGTGGACGGCGCGGCGTAATATATATCATTTTCAGAAACAAATTCGCCGCCTCCAGATGTCGCTGGCAGCGATCGTGATGTCACCAGCTGGTTGCCAGGAGACGACCGGCAGCCAACTCGAGCGCCCTGCCTCGCGAAGCAATCCCCCTTCCACCGGCCCAGAGTGACGTGCTCCTTGCGGCCAGCGACTCACCTGCGACCTTTCCAGCGGCGATATCGGGTCATCCAATAAATTACTTTAGCGCATCGTAAAATTCAATCTTCGCTCCACCCGTGGACACTTATCCATTGAATGGAAAGATAATAGTTATTTATTGACCTTTTGTGGAGCGGCAAGGTGCGGAGGCGTGCATACTTGATGTGGTAGCCGACCTCATTTGCGTAGGAACCGCTTAGATACTGGGAGTGTCATCGGTTTTTGTCAGGGCCGTCTTCACAGTAACGGCGGCCCCTTGGAAAAGTAATGCACTGAGCTTCCTTCATTCCTCCTTAGTCTAGCCAAAAATGCTTAGGGTTACGGAGTATTTTGGAAGTAGAATTACACATATTCTAATTAGTATTTTAAATTTATTTTTAAGTCTTAGAAATTGTTCACTGAAGTAAAGAAAATTTTAAAAAATTTTTAGCTGGAAATTGACAAAAACGAAGACTTATTTTTTTAGTACTATGAAACTAAACTCCCTTGGTTTTCCACAGATTTTGTTAAAGAAACTACCGTATTTTACATATGTACCATATTAAAAATGTTTTTTTTAGGAGGAATCTAAGTAACTTCTGAAGGTGATGGCGAGGTAACTTTAATAATTATTGTCCTATGAACATGGAATCGCAAATCCCAAGTTGCGGTGCTATTGCAATGTAAACATATTGTAGAGGTATTTTAAAACGATTGTGTGAATGCCAAAAGCCAGTGACATCTTTTAATGGAATAATGGTAAATTTGGTCTTCATCGTATTTAATATTAGCATCTTTTTTGTAAAGAAAACAATGCTAATTTATGCCAATTTTCAAAATGTTAACCAAAATTATCAAACATTTTTTAATCAAATATATTGTTTCTTAATATTTTGAGATATAGTGGACTAGTTATTACAAATAATTATCAAATTGCATCTTGTTTCAATTTGATAAAATTAAGTCTTTATTTATATTTTGGCGGAAAGATGGCATCGTCAACGAAAATGTTACAAAAAGCAAATTCATTGAGGGCTTCCATACAAGGAACGAGTTATTCGTTTACCGTAAGAGACTATTATCCTCACCTACCGCGTATTTTTTTCACTATCCATGAATCGACCGATGAAACTGGGATGGAGGCCTATTTGTGAACTAAAGAAAGTTAACAAAGAGCGTCAACAGAGTACTCAAGCATGGAATATTTCCATGAATAAATTGTTGCTCTCATGAGATAAGATGAACAGTTCCAAGAGCTGATTGTGCTAATATTCCCTTTAAGAGACAAGGACCAGAGGCGTCACTTCTAAATCATTAAAAAGTTTCTCGACTTTCATGTCTGAAGGAAATAAAAATAATTGAGCTACAAGAGTTATATTCCTTGTATGTATACCTTTTGTTCATAAATTCTTTGGAAAAAGAGCTTGGAAAAATGAAAGAAATAATCACACTTGTAATAAATTTCCTAAAACTCCTCTGCCAATCTCGATGCATTTAATTGATTGAGTGTGATGCTCTTGAGTTTCCCTAAAACTTTCGGTTTATTATTGATTTAGGCTTGACTTCGTGGACGTAAAAGACATCCATTGTGGAGAATAAACCTTTGCACTTTTAAACACTTAAACTTAAACTTTTAAATCTTAAAATAATATGCTGTTCCTGGTTCATTAGGGCTTTCTCAATTGTCAATCAGTGAATCTATAATACAGAGTGAATATAGATGCCATGTTTAATCTCGGATTCGGTACTTACGCCTTTCATTCAAATGAAGGCTCAAAAATTAAAAATAAAATAATCGGGATAACTCAGAGATCCGTTGTAAGCATAAACGAGAATAATCAAACGCTCAGGGAATCATTCAATAAGTCGGTTGCCCACGAAGAGGGAAGGTTGTGGATTCATGTTGACACAGCACAAATATTTCCTCTTGCTTACTCAGTTCTAGTGAGTCAAACAGTCGTAAGATAGGCGAGCACAGAGAAATAAGCCTGTGTCACAATAATGTTGAAAAATTAGTGATAACACTAGTTGACTCGGAAACATGTGCGTCGGGAAAGCGCCAGTTACTCAGCACCAGCATTATCATCGTAATATCTTCTTAGCCAGAGGGTTAACTTCATATTAATTACTGTTTAGCTCGAGAGTCGCTGTAAATGTTTTACCGGAACGGACCCGCACGATGAAAAAATTAGTAACTTCCACTTGATAATATTTATTACCACTGTTTTCACTTTTTACACACTTTCTTTTCTCTTCTTCATCATCATCTTTTCTATTCTTACAGTATCTTTAGGTGCATGTGCAGATGTACCTGAAGATGCTGTACGAATTGAAACGCCTCCCTAACTATCCAATCTAATCCAAGAATCGAAACAGATCGTAATAAATATCATCACAGTGCAAGTTGCTCATTTTTTCTTACTGTAGTTATGTTCTATTTCAAATCTATCAGGCCTGAAACCACAGATTATTTTTGGAACGCACCCGCTAATATTTATAGACCTATTTGACCTTACCCATATTGGCATTTGGATCGACATCATATCCAAGAGTTATTAATACCATTGATCGATTCCGGTTATATGAATTTATTAGTTCAATCAACTTCTGAAACAGTTAATCCCAGAGCCTGTGATCGGCAATGATCGATTGATTGATAATTTCCACTCGATATGTTTGTTGCCGCTAAGTTGCTTATTTAATGTAGTTCACGAAAACACCTCCATTCAGGTGTCAAAGGCTGGCTATTCTTTCCGGTACGTTTCAAATATGTGCGTTAGCCTATACTGATGTAGTTAATTGACTTGTCCGGTAAATGAACGCCTGTTCCGCGTATGGCAATTAGCATTCAATCAATGCGCTCATGTAACTTTGACATTTGAAATGCTATATCATTGTCAATAGTTATGACATCGAACCGTTTTACAAAGTTTAGGAACAAAATTTAAGTTTTTTTGCTCTGAATAAATTATTTATTGCTATAAATTGAAATAAAATATTTTTAAACAGTTTTTAAGCATATAAATATTTGTAATTTCAGTTACCATCTTGGAAATTGGAAATAATTAGCCTAAATAGAGACTGTAAACAATGTATACCAGTATTTAACACTGCTTGTACCAATTCATCTTCATTAATACTAATTCATGCCTCTGATTTTTGTTATTTTCATGGTTATCGCATAATTTATCTGACAAAATGTGCGCGTTGCCATGGCTCCGCAACTAAGGAATGGCGACCCCATGTTCACATTGGCAAGAATTGTTTAAGTTCACCTTTAGAGAATTTCCAGAAGTTACACAGATTCCCTCAAAACAAAAAGTTAATAATATTATTTATATAATACATATTGTAGGAATTGCGTGAAACAACAAAAATTTCAACTCTCATAACGCAAAATATGTTTCCTTGTTTAAAAATTGGAGATTGAAATTGTCTGGCCTACATACATGCATAGACAAAGGGATTCTTGCGGTGGTGGTTTGGTCCTCATATGAGCATGGCGTCGCTGCAAAGCACCCCTTTTGTGAGCCTTTTATCTTTTGTGCTGGGATCAAATATCTCTGGTAGGCAGTTGTTTTAAAAATTAATATTAACAGAGCGAAAGAAGTTTTAAATATGTATCTACAGTAAAAGTTTAGTTATTAGACCAATCTAGTTGAGACGTTACAACCATGTTATATTATTTCTACGCGCTAAATATAAATCATTTACAGGCTAAATTTTGGGGGAGGTATTTAATGCATGATAATTACAGAATAAAAAGATATACACCAGCAAAATCTCCAGTTAAAACCATAACTTTGCAATTTAACTTGTGAGAGATTTATGGGTGTCGCAAGGATTTGAAATTATGGCTCGTGCAAAAATCTCTGAGTGTTACTTGGGAAGACTAATTCTTGGCGATATTTTGCCACGAAAATTACAAAATTTTTGAGGGTAACATTTTTCCTACGCTGAATGAACTACATATTTTTAAGCTTCCACCTGCATATCATTTCCGCATGGAGTATTTATTGAAGAGTACTTATTGAACACGTAAAAAATTTGACAAACTGCCTACCCTCACAAAAAAAGTCCGGAAAAATGGCCTCTTTGGAGTTTTAACCCCACATTTTATTGATAAATTTAATTTTAAAGTCTCTAAAATTACAGATAATTAGACATATGAAACTGTGGAGTTGAGGAAAAATATCTTAACAGGTTTTCCTTCACTGTCACAGAACTAACCACGGCTAAGAAATGGAGGTGCCAAAAATGCTTTCTAACAAAGAAAATATCAAATTTTTATAATCGGTCGACAAGCGGCATTCAGAAAAAAATAAATCTAAAATAAAAGTTTTTTCAAACTACCAAAACAAAGGAAATGACTGAAATGAATGACAATATGATTTTATATCTAAAATGATCGAGCTTGAACAACTTGGAAAGTATTGAGCCGCTTGTCTTTTTCCGCTTATTTGATTTACAGCTGCATAGTATTTCATACTCTCCCAACTAGTTAATCATATTGAAATGAGTTTTTAAAACTTTATTCCGTGAATTTGTTTTCCCACCTGCGGTTCGAAGCAATATAAACGTCAAACCTTTGCTGAAGCTCCATGCATAAGTTTCTGTCGGGTGTGAGGGTCGTTTTTCATGGACGGGAGACCTTGAGCTGGTATTAGATACCTATTGGTAGCAATTAGGGGAGGCGCCGAACGACTGACGTCATGTACCCAATTACCGGATAAGTGGAAAGCTAGTGCCCGTGTGAATACGAGTGGATATTGCTTTCTCTATGCACACGGCCTCGTTCGTAATGATTTTCGGAACGGAAGTGTGGAGTGGAGAGAAGCCAGCTCCTAACGAAAGGCGTCGAGAACATCGTTTTACGCCCTCTAAAACCGACGGAATATGGAACTAGTGGCGGCGTCCGCACAGGGTGCTAGTGAAATGGGATCGGAATCCGATGAAAAATCTCCGCCGCTATGGGAATTGAAACTGTGGCCGTTGGGATGGGAAGCCAATGATTTACTCAACACACAGATCTCATTCATCTGGTCAGCTACAGAGAAGACTTATGCCAATAGGGCTTAACACTACTAAGTACTGGAAATATTTTATATCAGAGTAAAACCGCTAATCCGCCGAAGGCCGCGCGAGCAGATATCACCACTTGGCCCTGAAATATTCTATCCTTGCTTCCTCCTCACCCCTTCCCGATTACCGCTTTCCAACTGAAAGCTACCCCTCACCACCGCGAGCCCTTATCTTCACCCCTCCTCAAGCACCATTCATCGTATATTAGAGAGTTGGACATAAGCTGCAGTAGAAGTCATAGCTACCTCGATGATGACGCAACCGACGTAGAAATCGATCGGAACGGCAACATATACAGTAAATTTTAACCTATGATCTGATCTTATCACAATAGATGCTCAAGTTTTTCCTTTAATTTCGAACTAATCAATGGGCCCATTAAAAAATGAGTTACCCCGAAGTATTTCTAGTTTGATTCTGCGTTAAACAAAATGAAGCAATTTTTTTGAAATTACAAAACTCTCTTTGCACGTGAGCATTGTGAAAAAGTCCTGGTTTTTGATTCCTTCTCAAGGACCCTTATAAAGTTATAACTATAAAAAAATACGTACGATATTATGACAGTTTTATAAGTTGTAAGTACAAATGTTTGAAATGCAATATGTACTCAAGTTGTAAATTTTTTTAATCAGGCAAAAAATAGCTAATTTTTTTCATGTAGAGCGTTGAATTATCCTTTGAAATGGAAATTATTTTGTGACTCTGGAGAAGATACTGCGGTGAGAATGTGATTTATGATTAAATCTAGGCAAGAAAACATAAAAATTACACACTTTAAATTCTGACGAAATCTAGAATTTGGAAAATATTAATTTTTGAAATGAAGTCTCTCAAAAACCGTACCATTTCCCATGTAAAATGGGATTGAAAAATAATATATAGTAGGTGAGCAACGTGTATGGGAATATATAGTCAATGGGCAAATGGCATTTGTATGCAACATGTCTCGAAAAAAGTGCGGTAAGGAGCTAATATTTCGGTAGCATTTGAAGACCGCAAGATTTTTCTTTTAAATGATACCAAATTCATTAATTGCTTGGTGAAATGATATCTCGTTCTAACTACCTTCATTCAAAAAGATTTTTAATCAATAACTTTGGAGTTTGCTGCGGGGTTTATTTTTTTTGAAGCAGGCCCCGCTAACAGAGCAGTCGTGCCTATCAGCGGTGCGTTCTCGATGCCTTGGGCTCCTCATATTTTGGTTGGAAGGAAAAGTGAGCCATGGCCTCAGAGTATGCTCTTAAGTTACCTGAAAATGCACGAAAAAGTAAAATTCAATGTAAAGATTTACATTCACGTGATAATGTTTTCCGTGTAACTCCTCAGGACATTGTGTAGGACAATGTCATATGCTGCATTACTAAGTGGATGCTGTAAATGTTGATGAATTTCAGTGAAATGAATGGAATTTTGAAGCTTTGGTGTTCTTCCATTCAACTCTTAGTGGACGTGATTAGCTCCGTGGGCTTATTGTATTTTCTCGGACAATTAAATGCAATTTTCCCCCGTTGAGTAATCTACGGAAAATCATCCGACATCTCCCATGAGCAATGTCACGGTCATTTTAGGCCCAAAGCTAAAGCCGGAAAACCTCCGATGGCGAGCTGCGTTAGAGGCGTTATGGGATATCTTCGTTAGCTTGCAATCGATGGTAAATGAATTCACGAAGTGTATCATTCATATTATCTGTCTTTACTTGTCGTATGCCGTAATCCCTCACATAGCGCAATCACTTAAAACACTATTTCGATCTGACGCGGTCATAGTTATCTAATCGAATTTACAAGACGTGGCCGTTGTTCTGGATAATTCGCCGTTTTTAGATTCTGAGATGGGAATTAACTTGAGAGTTACGCGCTATTATCATTTACCATATGGTGTTAAGGATTCGGAATAGCATTTAAGTGGAAACCTGTCGAATTAAAAACAAGTTATGAGTAGCTTAGATCATAGTCCATGACAATTATAACGATTATTTTTACACGATGAACAAGTGTCACTTCTTGCTCTGGATTAGCGGTGGTGACTTCTGCATAACATGCAATTGATGGTACATAGCGCGTAATCTGCGAGCCTTTTGGAGGAGGGACTGGTGTGTGACAGTATCTCTTTTACAAATCTCTCATTCTCGACAATCAATCCCTTTCCGGACTTTTTGTATCGATAGTTTCTTTCGTTTATTAATTAGAATATGTTATAGCCTGGTGTAGATCGGCTACGATCCATTTCTTTATATTATAAGTTAAGCAATAATTGTTTTACAATTCAAACTCCATATATAATTTCCGCTGTGAGTGAGGATAGTTTTCACTTTCCCCCGTCAGCCTGGAATCAGCTTTTCTTTAGATTGCCCGTCAGCAGTAGTAGATGGTTATTCCATCGGTTATGGTCTCATCAAAAGCAGCGTATATAATGTCATGCAGAAGTCTATTTATTAACATGCTTCACTGACGATTATAGCCACGAGAACTTGCTGGCAAGGCAATCCACAGCAATTAAATCATTTATTGAAATACAAAATTCTTATTTTATAAACGGTCTTTCATCAAGATGAACACCTTTACAAGTTAACCCCACTATGGTTAAGAGCGAACAACTATGAAATTATTTCACACAATTCGGGCTAATTGATTAAACATGAAGAAAAATTTAACGTTGTATGTTCAGATGGAGGAGTGACACACTGGATTCTTCGCCTGTAAGGAAGGTCTCATCTAAGTAATAACAGAACTTAGAAAACCTAACCTCGATCAATGTGAGGGTTTAATTTATTTTCATATTTGGAGAGTATCTCTTGGGTCTTGAAATTTTTTCACCTCAGACCTAAAAAGGTAATGTCTATTGCCTATGAGTATCCTAATACCGTACAGTTGTTACGACTAAGGGCAACTATGGATTCCTAACAGTATTTTGTTGCAGAAGGATATACTGATATGTGTAGCTGTGTAAGTACATATCTTTGATGCCAACCTTATGATGGCGCGTAAATAAAAGAATGACGCTGTCTTGGACCACACCATTTATTTACGTTTTTATACCAAAAGGCAAAATAAACCGCGCACCCTTCTCTGAACGCTAGGCGCAGGCCATTAAGAATAATGTAACCATGCGCAGTCAGACCATAAACTGGGAGAATGCCTCGTAGACAAACTTGCTACCATGCAGTAAACGCTTCCACATAGATCTATTGGATAGAAATATTTATTAATAATACAACAAAATATTCAATCATGCACAAAACAAATTCACCCCGCATAATTTGATCGGTCTGAGTTTTTCACAGTGTTGGTAAGTTATTGAGGACAACCTCAGAGTCTACTCTATATGGTGAAAGTTGGAGTTTAACAGAACTAATCTTTCGAAACTATTATGGTCCCATATTGTTTGTGAAAAAAATCATTCTATATCCATCCGTTTTACGTTTACCTTTTTATACCAATAGGCAAAATATAACCTGTAATGAATTTTACCGGTAACAGTATCAAAAAGGAACCCATTTTCCTCAATATGTGCTCGTGGCCGAATTAAGGGTGCGTTCTAAGAACCCAAGCGTCCCATTAACATGTGGTACATCGGTATTTTTGTGGAGAGAAACACGGCTGAAAACTAATAATTTGTGTTTAACGGACGTAATTTTCAGTAATGATTCGCAAGTCACCCGGTGACACGGATTCTCGAATACATGGTGTCCGCTTTTTGTTCTCCTTTCATTGTTTTTAACTCCGGGATACTGTGATAGATCGTATCATGAGAACTAAATTGGGGAAAAAATTGCAAAATAAATAGGTCTAACATGTCAATTTTCCGGAAATTGATACAAGACCATAATACTGCCAATGAGACTTTTAAGTAGGTTAGTTGACAGATAGTGTAGCTGAATAGTTGATTTGCTCCCTTGTACTTTCATTTTCTTCAACGAAGTACTAATAGTGCGAAGTCACGTTTTGCATGACCCCTGCAATACTCTCGTATGTCATTTATGAAATTTGCTTTGTACATTGATAAAATAAGTTTCTGTAGTATTGGTGGTATGCATATAGTGTAATGCAAGTTGGTGAAAGATACTAGTGCACTAAAGTGCTTGTTCATGATAACCTACCCTCTGCGGCACACGTGGCTTGAAGGTTAATATGTGGAAGCAGATGTTCCGGTTGATGTTGCACAGAGAGAGAGGGAGAGATCAAGATAGAGAAAGAGAGAGTTTCGAGAAGAGGTGAAGTGTTGGTACGGGAATGAATATTATGGGTAAGCGGCGGAGGTCAGGAGTGGATTTGAGATGAAGTTTCTGCGTGGGCGATGCCATTTTGTTGCTGAAATCCCGAAAAAAGGCATTCGCGCTGCCACTGACAGCGCTCATCCTCTCAACTGGTTGCCCTCCCTCTCCTCTTGGAGTTGTGGAGTGGGAAGGGAGGGATGGCCCGTCGGGTGGTACATGGAGAGGCGTGAGAGGATGCCTCAACCATGGGATTCCAATCCGTGGAGATGGAATGAATGGGTTTGGGCGATGGCTACTCAAGGAACACTCAGCACTCGGGTTATCTCCTGAAGGGGCCGAGACGTGAACGAAGATTACTATTGACAAGCATTGTTATTCGCTAAACTAATTGAAATAGCGGTCGAGAAAAACATATACTTTCTTGAATTTTATGGATTATTAAGTTAAAGTAGTTTGAGCGAAATATCATTTTACTTAG
Source organism: Ceriagrion tenellum (assembly GCA_963169105.1). NCBI lineage: Eukaryota > Metazoa > Arthropoda > Insecta > Odonata > Coenagrionidae > Ceriagrion > Ceriagrion tenellum. The sequence continues at coordinate 118,682,986 of OY720642.1, read as the reverse complement.
AAATCAATGAATTTGGTCTCATTTTAAAGAAAAACATCTCACCCTTCTAACCACACCAAAAATTCAACCCCTTACCGCATTACTTTTGGAGATATTTGCCATTGAATACCAGCCCTTTTGCATGGGAAATGTTACGTGTATGCACACCAGAGGGAGATTATTTACAAAATGAGGCATTTCTAACACTTAGATGTCGTAAAAAGACTAACAGCGTATAGTTTGTATGTTTTCTCAACTATATTTGAAAATTAATCATATTGTCACCGCAGTTGGTTCTTGGGTATCAAAAAATACCTTCCGTTTTGAAGGAGTTTCAAACGCACCGCGCGAAAAAAATGAGTCAATTTAAAGGCTTATTTAGATATTTTCATTTAATTACTTACCATTTCTGTCATATAAAATTATATTATTGCGCCATAAATAAAGCAATATTTTATTGATGTGTCCTACAGCTGGCGAAATTAAAACTTAGATTTTGAATATGGTCCCTATTATGACTAGGGAACAATCTCGCTCGGACTACCTGAAGAAAATAAAAAGTAAAATAAAACCAATTAAGAAAATCAGGCGTCCTATCAGGAAGTAATACGTCAACATTACTACGTTGATTGTTATGATTTACAGCTCTACGACATTAAATTGTTGAAAGTGGAAATAAAAATAAAGAAATGATTCCTAAACTTGGTGTGGGAGGCGGATGCTGAAGATCAAATGGACGGGTTAGATCAGAGACGAAGACACGTCTTTGGGAGAGCTGAAGTGAAGATAAAATATTGCACTCTTAGAGAGACAGAGTGTAGATGGATATGACGTGCATGAAGGTAGTTTAGGGGATTAAGGAACTTAATAAAAGGGAAAGGAGGAGAAAGAAACAAGGTGAACCCAGGAATAAAATATGCACCAAACGAAACGATATATGAAGCGGAGGAAACGCAAGGGCATGAAAGAGTAGGCAGAGCGGGGCAGGATCGGGTGACAAGAGGATAGGGCAGTAGTCCAAATTTAACACAAATAAATGATTAATGTCGCTGATAAATGAAATACATAACTCAAGATTTATTATTTAACGAGTTTATTTAGGCATCAATTTGCAGAGGGTTTCTTTTTAACAATTTTAAACAATGAATGGTTCGTTATTATAAGTTCATCATGGGGAAATATTGTTGAGTTGAATTTATCCCGATTACAGAGAACAGATACTTGTCAATTCGCGTCGAAAATAGGGCTGCCCAAGGATAAGTACGTGTATAGGTGGATAGCTTTTAAGAAACTCACATGTAAGGAGTTTAAATATCTACCGTCAAGAATTCAACGCTTAGCGTCATAAATAGCACCGTACTGTAAAATGTCATTTTGAAAATATCTAAAATAACGTCATATCACTTAAAATTGGCAAATCGTGAACATGACACCTATTTTCAAGAGCGGTGGTGAAGATGCAACTAGTGCCTATAGACCTATTTCCCTCACGTCTGTCTCTAGCAAGATAATGGAACATAATATCGTCAGTTTGATTATGGCGTGTTTGGATAGTCAAAACTTATTAATGCAAAATCAGTATTAATTCTGCCAATATGGGTTTTGCGAAACCCAGCAAGCCCGGTTTATTCAAGATATTCTCTCCTCTGGAGAAAGGCTCATCCAGATAGACCCGATATTTTTATATTTCGAAAAAGCTTTCAGTAAAGTTCTGTGTTCTATCATACTTGTTAAGCTGTAAGCTTATGGAAAACATCACGACATAGAATGCTTTTTTAAAAGTTTCTTAGACAAACACAAACAGAGGTTAATTCAAGATGGCCCTTGTTCAGATACAGTGAAAGTACCAGCAGATTTACCACTGGGAATTCGGTCCCTCACAACACTCATTGGTCCAATATTATTCCATTTATATAAAAATGACATTACCACTGTCGTTAAAAGTGAAATTCTCTTCTTCACTGAAAACGTAGTGTATATCAGTAATGAGTCTGATAGAATGGTGTTATAAGGAGACATTCAGGCTATCAATGAGAGTTGCAATACTTGGAAGATAGACCTAAATTTTAGTAAGTGCGTTGTCATGTAATTATAGAAATGAATGACTCGCTCAACGGAATCCACGTATATAATTAGGCCGTATTATTAAGTGTAGAATTGGTTATTTACTAAGTTCATACCCTTACTCAGGACTTCTCCTGGGGGAGACATATACGGAAAATTTGCGGTTAGAGCAGACGGACATTGGGATTTATTGAAGGAGTCCTTCGCAAATGTGAAAAGGTAGTAAAGGAGTGATGTTACATCTCTCGAAAGAGACCTCACTTGGAGTACACTACTTGCGTATTATGAAGTAGGACTAATTTCGGAAACCGATCGAATGCAGTGAAGAGCAGAAATATTTTTCAAAAGTTGTTACGATAAACTTAGCCGTGTTACAAAATTGCTGGACAATTTATAGTGTGAATCTCTGAGGAATCAATAGGAAAATTATAGTTATAAACTTTTACGCAAGTTTGATGTAAACTATTTTTTGCCGAACGTTCAACATATTTTATTTGGTCCCAACTATTACGGGAGAAATGACCACAGACAGAAGACAAAGAAAATAGACCGTAGAACAGATATCATTTCTTTCTTGTACACTAAGGTACCATAATAGTTGATGTAGGTCAGTTCTGTAAAACTCTAACCCACGCTAGGTCGAGGGGACTTTGTACTTGTGCTAAATGGCTTGCCATGACTATCAAAAACTCACCCCGTTTAAAATTTCAGGTACGATTAGGCTTTTTGCATGGTTTAGTACCTTTCAGTTCTATTTATCAATAGTATTGATTATCTTTAGTCTATGTACTCCATGATATGTCTAAGTAGCACTCTCTTAGTTTCTAATTTAACCGTGCATTGTTCTCGTGACTGCTTTTTGGTCTGCGCCTAGCGGCCGGGGGATCATACGAGGTTCTGATTTGAAAAGGACTAGTATTGAATGCCTAGTGGGGAATCACCTCGTGCCACTCATTCATGTAGTGGCTTCCACGGTGCTTTGTAGATACTGAGGAAATATTTTACTTATTTTCCTTGCATTGTAGGCTTATTTTTCACTCAGTAATGCATTTTTTCTCATAATTATGTACGTTTTACTTTACTTTAATTTGTTTGCAGCATATATTTGATATATTTTACATAATGGTCTGCTGTGCGTTACCTTGTTGCCCTGAACTCTGAAATTAAATTATATTCTCTGTTGTCATGTAGTATATACTATGTCTTACTTATTTGCTCATTAAAATATCCTTTGATTATTCATTAACTGTGGCGGAACTTATCCTTAAGGAATCAGATTTCAATAAAAAATTATTCCACAAATTTTAAGTTGACATGTTTATTTCAAGGCAGCCATGCATGGCAGGTAAATTATTGTTTGCTTACTTTCTAAATTAAAAATCAATTAACATTTTTGCACATATGGAGTTCGTAAATGTGGAATGCTCACTCCATTTAGTTTTAGTCGTGGTATGTTTGGTTGGTTTATACATGATTGCGGACTTAGCTTTACAGATGGAAAACAATGAACTCCAGAAATCAATGAATAAGGAAGTGGAAGCACTACGCTAAATAGCAGGTTAGCCTATGATAACTTAGTATTGTGTGTGGTATCCAATGTAAATAGAATTTTAGGAGTCATCCACGTAATTAGAAGTGTTAACCACCTGAGTAGAGAGCCTTTTGCAATTTCAGGGGATAGCTTTTGGTCGATATTAAACATCGAATGGAGGTCGAAAACACATGAAATGCTTGTGAGTTTTAGTCCTTTAGTACAGCTGTCCTGTACTCATTCTTAAGACACCCACGTAGCAAGCTTACTTATTTATGCATCCTCCGGGCTACTTTAAAAATTAATTTCGCATATAATTGAAAAATTGAAGCTGGTGACTGTGAAGTCCAGTTATCTACACTTTGTATATGTGAGGAAGATGGTCGATAAGTAGTAAATTACTTCAACAAAGTCACATCAATTTCACGATTTTTCGTTGTTCTGTCAGCTGAATGCTTATATTTTCGTGAAATTTCATGCAAAATAAGTACAATACTTACTGCATTCAAAAATTATAATTCTTTTCGGCGTGGATTACGCTGAGCGTCGTTTCGCCCAAAACCTCACCGTCTAATCACTCAAGGGATTGGGGGACAAGTGGGATGATGGTGCGGGAGGGATTTGGTCTACGATACGGGAGGAGAAATACCTAAGTGCAATGAGGACAGGAGTTAGCTAGAGATTTCCTCTTCCTTCCCACGTTCCCACCCCACCGTCACCCCACCTCGTCCTCCTTCCACGGAGTGCAACATTCGCAAAGGCACAACAGCAGCGACACCACGCTCCCCTAACTCCCTCCATTCCCCACCGCCCACCCCCCATCGCCCTCCCCTTTTGCCCTTTCGCGCCCCCGCCTGTCCAATGGGAGTGGGAGCGGTGTGCTCTTCAGTTTATGGGATGGACCGCGGCCAAGGCGATTTAGTCGGACGCCGATGGAAAAACAGTTACTCTCCTCCACTTGGCCTTCCCCTCCCTACCATCCCCCTCCATTCCCCATCCCCTCCTTTCCCCTCCTCCCCACTTCCCGTCGGCCCACAGTGCTCTTAATCCCATATCCACTTTTACGCCCCTTCTGGGATCCGACGCTCCTTTTATGGGCTTATATATACAGCATAAGATGCGGTTTATTTATCCGTTTCCCTTTCTCTCCTTCCCTCCTTTCCTCTTCCTCCTTTGCCTTTCCTTCCCGTCCGTCCCTTCCCCTCTCCCATTCTTTTCCACCCCCCCACCTCTTTGCTTCCATCATCTCCTCACCCCCTCTTTCCCACCCTGTACCACCGCCGCTAATGATTTTCTTTACTGCCCGGCTTTAAAGATCGCGGGCCAAGAATTTAAGTCCCTACGTCCCTCTCTCTCTCTATTTTTTTTCTTTCCCTTTTCTTTTCTTTATTCTCTTTTTTTTCTCCGAATGGCCTTTGGCGTGCGTCGACCGAGTGCTTTGATTGAATTTAACAGCGGGGCGACAGAGGGCAGTGCTGGATCTCAGAATGCGCGCCCCTCCACGCCGAATGGGATTGAAGCTGCGATCTCGCCTCGTCCCTCTTCTTCTAACCTCGAGAAAGGAAAACAAAAGCAAAACGCCTTGTTTCCCCACTCGACGCCGAATCGGCTCCTTTGCCCATTTTGCCCCCGCGAACTCCTCAAACGAGAGAGAGAGAGAGAGCCATTTTCATCATCATTACTTCTTGTGAGTGTGATTATTGTTTGCGGGATATTCTCTTTCAAGACCTCTTTTGATAAAATTATTTTTTTTCTCTGGAGTAATAGATAGAGATTTAATATTTCATTCCTCTTAAACCAACGTTTTGCTTATCTATGTATGTATCCTCCGGGCAACTTTAAAATTAATGTATTATGTAATTGAAAAATTCTACCATCATTACATATAAATGTTACAATTTACGTACGTACATTTTATACACAAGTTTTCTTCGATCACGTCTCAAAGAGTTCCATCCGAAATTTAATATTAATAATGCTTATTTAGTTGAAATTTACTGTAGCTGACAAATTATTCTAAATGTTAGATTCTGACAAAAAATCAAAACGGAATTTTGCCGTATTCTAACTTGTCATTTATAATGGAATTTTCTATATTCGGCACTGTCTCTTTCACATTGCAGGTTGTTTTATGTTTTGAAATTTGTACCATTTCTTTAAACAATCCTTATGAATGGTTGGGTTTTAAATCCATTATTTTCGTGAGTTCATTGTTCAATATGTAGTTGTTTGTGGCTGCGTGATCTTCCAATGCCTAAAGCTGAATTTTAGATTAGGATAAATATGTGATTCGATAGCTAAAGGGAAATGACATAATTTTTCATCGACGTATTCTTCGACCTTACAAAAACATTTACAATCAAAATACAAAAACGAAAAACATTTCCAAACAAAATAAATGATAATTTTATTGCATGCGCGGGCGCTCGAACAATTATATTGAGGAAGGTTGTCCTTTTAATTATTACAGTTTCACATTAATTGGCGACCCTTCAAAGATGCGTTTCAAATCCAAAATACTTCCGAAGCAATAGCTCTGATTAGACGGTATTTACCCATTTAATATCAGCGGAAATTTGCAGTTCAAAGCAGTTCTCATTTTACTCATTAGCGTAGTATCCTGAGGAAATTATTCGAATGTACAGCGAAATGTGGAAAATTAATAACCAGTATTCTTCGCGGAAAGTACGCATATAAATCCGATTGAAATATATAGTCTTACGCAAAAGATACAAAGGTTTACATAAAAAATCAAATTTTCCTCTAGGTGGTGATTTGATTGAATATCCGATCCAGATCTCCATCCTTCTGTTAAATATTGTTTAAAGTTCTCTATTTCCCTTTTTTTAAGAGGTTACACATCATACCTCAAGCCGAAGGAGGGTTTTCTTGAGCCATTTAACCAAAAAATGTCATCGAGTGTAATTTGTCCGTGGCTAAATTACCTTCCTTTTAGATACCAAACTTTCCACTGATGCTCTTAATATTTCTTTGTTATTATACAATCGATTTTATTTACCTTCCTCATTCATCTCAAAGGTTTCTGTTCGTATTGTCTCTCAGTCTGTCTGAAAATGCCGTCCGTTTCAAATGATGGCATAAATGCATAGTCCTCGGATGATGTCTGTATATCTCCTACTCACGGATATACCTATTCACTTGCAATGCACTCATAACGCTCCTCGCATCCGTCTATAATCCTCGGCCTGAGACTTTTCCGTTCGGCGCATTCTAATTTTGAATGGGTGGGCTTTCATATGAGCATGCTATAATAATGTTGTTTCCGTACTGCTACGGTATTTTCTAAACTATTCGAAATTTTTTCTATATGTTTGCGATGACATGGAGGTAAGGTATCATACTCGTACCCATTGGGACTATGCAATGGGCTTTGTTTGGAGTATCCTAGCGACAGGTATGCACTCAAACATTTCCAATAATGAGAAGAGCTCAACCGAAAGTCACGAGGCATGAGGACGATGGATGCTGCATATCGGCTGCTAACATTCTCCTGGAATCGGAAACAAAAGGAAACGCAGAAGAAGAGCGACGCGTAGGCTGTGTGCTTTCATATTTCTTCCCTGAATTCATGAGAGATGAGGCTTTTCATTCACTGTGGCATCGATATCCGATGATTTACGTATTTTTAAGACCGTGAGCTACGGTCACGTGATTCGAAGCCCTCTGCAAATCCCACTCACATACACACATTCTTCCTCAGGCCAGGTCTTTCAGCATCTATAGACAACCTGCCCCGTCATTCTTAGCGGCGAATCATGACGTGCTTACAACGTTTTCTTTCTCGTTTATCTTTTACATATCTGGAATACACATGCGCGACGTACCTTACTATCTCTCAGAGGGAGCTGTAGAATTAAGTTCCTGTGCGTAATTTGTGCTCACAACATGCACACTGAGGAATCTTTCTCGATATGTTTTTATTAAATTCTTCCACTATGCCAAAGGCGTAGTGGTTTACGCCTCTCAAGACTTATAAGCCTTTAATTATCCCGTTGTGAAAAATAACTTGAGAAGAAAAACGAATAAGATATTTTGAGACTGGATGGGAGGAGCACTGGCCCGAGTTTCTCTTCCTTACTCAAAGATATACGGATCAGGGCAGTCATAAACTCATTCATTTTTGCAGGCACTTGGCTTTTCTTTATAAAATTTCCTCTAAGCTCACGGAAAATTTCCCGACAGCTGTTTAAACTCATTTTCTGATTCCACTGTCCATCATGCTCAGAAAAATCTCAATGTTTTGTCTTCCACAGGAAATAAGATCATGGGCAATCTGAAATCATTACAAGAACATGAAAACATCCTATAAGTAGAGATAGGAGAGTTAAATTTTAATACTCTGCTAAATCGTTTAAACTGAAGCTTTTACTCATCCGATGGTTTAATACTTATACATGATATGATATGTAACGCAGTAACACTGGCCTTATACCTGAGCCCGGTTTCTCGAAGCTACAAATCCACAAGTTACTGGTCGAGTACAAGTGTGTGCCAAACGAAAACAGAGGACTAGTGAATTCTCCAAAAGTAAACTGAGGTTTTACAAGGGAAAATGGTGAAAGTCATCCAGTTCATAGTTAGGTATTATTTGAAGATTTCAATTTATTTCGAGATATTTTTGTTATCTTCTACGTTAAAGAGTCAGCGTCATGGTGCTTGGTGTATATCAATGCATAAATAGAAGAAAAAACGTACTTTTTGTTCACAGTTTACCTAATAATATTCCAAGCGAGAATGAGTCTTCGACAAAACTTGAAAATCATTAGAGGAAGTCGTTTTTTCTGTCTCATGGAGTGAAACACGAACCTTAGTTTTTTTCTCCTTATTCACTCATGAAGGCTTTAAGTCTTATTTTCGTTGCCTATTTGTGCTCAAGATTTTTCTTCTGACTTTATGTAAAAAGAATGTGTTTTCACTCAATTTGAGTATGCTGTGTCATATGTCGGAAAAATCCTATCTCCTGTTATCTCATGCATTTCTAAAGGCCTTGCAAATGGAAATTCAAAGAACTAACTTAATAGGAAGTGCCTCACCTCTTTCCGCAGCACATAGCAAATCCTTACTTATCTGAGGTGCTCCATTTTATGACGCCATTTTGAATCTTAATTTATTTGTAGCTTGAGTAATGCTTTCGATAATTTTCTCCCTGTTCATTCGTCTTCTCCTCAACCACGGTTTTCCCTTCTCGTAAATAACATTCACATCCTTGCGAATGAATTCAGCCTTGAGAATGGGTAACGAGTCGGAACCCGAAACGTTGGCTGCCTATGAATTTCTTACCCGGTGGCAAGCCCGAGAAATTTATACAGACATTCATATCCCTCACAACATCCATTTTTTCTTGTCCATCTTAGTCTCGTTGCTTTAGCCTATAATTACGGTTGAATAAAGCCATCGCATTTCGCCTTATATTTTTTTACCAATTTATTTTCTGTATTATGTAACTTGTAACTAAAAATTTGGTTGTAACTTACAAAAACTTGACTCTTTTAAGTTGGTTTTTGAATCAGAATGTGTAGTAATTTGAAATTAATCGTTAAAAAACTTATACCCAGTGAAATGGACTGTTTAGGTAGTTTGAGCAAATTATCATTTTAAAAATCGATGATATTGGTCTCATATTAAAGAAAAATATCACCTATCCATTGACATAAAAAATTCAACCCCTTACCACATTACTTTCTGAGATATTTTCCAAAACATAGCAGCCCTTTTACATGGGAAATGTTACGTGCATACACTCCAGAGAGACCTTATATTAAAAATGAATCTTTTCCTATACTTAGATCTCGTCAAAAAGTCAATAGTGTGTAGTTTGAGTTTTTTCTCAACTTTTTTTGAAAATTATCACATTGTGACCTCAATAAATTTTTCGGGATCACAATAAACCTTCCGTTTTGATGGAGTATCAAACGTACCGCGTGAAAAAAATGAGTCACGTTAAAGATTTACTTGGATATTTTCATTTGATTATTTACAATTTCTGTCAAGTGAAACTATATTATTGCACCATCAATAATACAATATTTAACTCGTGTGTCGCAAATCAGGTGAAATTAAAAAGTATAATTCGGATATGGTCTCTATTTTGATTAGGGAACTATCTCGATCCCATACCTTAAACGATAAACTTGTGCAACGGAGAAACTACATTTTTCAAATTGCAAGGGAATTGACAGTTGGATTTGCGAAACGAGGCTCAGATGTAGGCTTTTAGTATAGCTGAGTATTTTTCAAACTGGTCTTGCTGCTCTACGCTGTAGATGTTCGATGTGTTTCTGAAACTAAGCGTACTTCATATGCTAGCGGCGTGCTTCAAGTGAGATCTCACGAGAGAAATAAAGCATTGCTCACTTAATATTTCGTCAAATTTTCCGAGTGTTCATGTTATAATCCCAGTTTAGGATTAGCCTGATGACGCAAGCACCTCAACGGCTGCGTAGGCTTTACTTAAGATGGATGGTGCGGTGACCATTAGTCGTTGAGAGCTCAATGTGGTAACTCTTCAAGAAAGTCGGAAAAATTAATTATTGGTACGCAAGTCACTTAAGTACATTAATTTATACAAGTACTGTGTAAATAACCATGCATATTATAATATAAATGATAGACAATAATGTTTTAAATTTTCATGTTATTAAAGCATAGCTATGACTCGGTCTTGCAGCGCGAAATTCTAAACTTAAGCAGAAATGAGAGTAAATTCGTGTTATTATTTGGCATGGCATCTTGATATTTAATAAGAACCACTATAATAATTTGGATAGTATTATTTCGCGTGTATGGAAAAATCTGTACTCATACAATCGAGTCATAACTAAATATAGGTCTAGTAACATTAGGCTTCGTTTTAAAATAGCATTTTATTACCTAGAAACCAAATCGGTAACATGACATTTTATTTGCATTCATAAATACATATTACTAGTAAGTACACGTGCCTAAATTTTGCGCAAATCTCTAATTAAAGAAAAATCGTTCCAACCGGATTAAGAGTTAAATGCTTATTTGACTCGCAATGAAATGATAGACGCATATCTCAAGTTATTCTGATTGAAACTGCGGATGTAATGTGCAATTTAAAGATAGGATGTAGGCTTTAGAGATGTGAGCGAGAAGGAATGCCAGGAAGGTGCCAAAGATAGAAAGGACGACAAGCGAGGAAGCGGTGAACGAAAAGGTATGGTGTATGAGGAAAGAATACTTCTGGATGAGATTAGGGATATGCAAAATACATAGGTCAGAGGTGGTTATGAGCAGCGAAGGATATTTAGGGTAGTTTGTGCAAATATCATTTGCATAAAAATAAATGAATTTAGTCTCATTTTAAGTAAAATATTGCACCCTTTAATGACATCAAAAATTCAACCCCTTACCACGTAACCTTAGGAGCTATTTGCCAAAAAATAGCAGCCCTTTAATATGGGAAATGGTAGGTGTATACACTCCAGAGAGACATTATTTACAAAATGAGGTATTTCTAACAATTAGATGTCATAAATAAACTAACAGCGTGTAGTTTTCATGTTTCTCAACTATTTTTGGAAATTAATCATATTGTCACCGCAATAGGTTCTTGAGTATCACAAAAAACCTTCCGTTTTGAAGGAGTTTCAAACGCACCGCGAAAAAAAATGAGTCAAGTTAAAGACTTACTTAGATATTTTAATTACTTACCATTTCTATCATATAAAACTATAGTATTGCACCATCAATAATGCAATATTTAATTCATGTGTCCTACAGCTGGCAAAATTAAAACTTATAGTTCGAATATGATCTCTATTATGACTATGGAACTATATCGCTCGGACTACCTTTAGGTCGTGGTAGGGAAAAGGATTCTGGAAAACGAGGAAGGGGAAGGAAGAAAACGGGTTATTTGGACTGGATAAAGAAGGATATAGATAATGCTGATATGAAGAAGGAAATATTATTGATAAATACGGCTCTGCCTATGTAAAAATCGAGATATAAACTCATTTCCGTTTAACCTAAATATAACGGAAGATCATTTAAATGACAACGATATGCGATATGCTATCTACTCAAATATTAGTTTTTCAAAGCATTTTGATAAGATTTGTTAGAGACTAATTGTCCGATACACGGAAAAGAATGGAGTTAACTTTTTGGTATGGAAATATCAAGATGCATTTCCATAGAAATGGTAGGCTTTCTCGAAGCAGTGAGTCTTCAAGGATGCTTGTGACGGATGGGAGAATTTAAGGACTGAAATACTGAACAAGGAACTTTGAAGCTTTCAACCCTTGAGTGGAGGATTTTGTTTTTCTGATTCAGTCATGAACTTGTACTTGAGACGCAGAAGCGAATTTAAACCCATCGAAGGGCGAAACTTTGAAGGAGGATTGACTTCTAACGAAGCGTGCGCCGTGCGGAAGGAAATAACCCGCGATGCGATGGAAACACTTCCGGGAGAGACCCGACTTCCAACTCGATTCGTCATGCGACTCAAGGCAATTGGAGTAATATTTTTTGTGCACAGTTTTGCGTCAAACTTTGCGCTTGAGTGCATATGAATAGTATGTATTGGTTACAGTGAAACAATTGCATGATACCGATTTTTTTCCTCGGAAAATCAAGGCTATCATGAAACGAAGACTAATGGCACTTGACATATATTTCGAAATAATTGATCACACGCGTTCGGTTTAACAATTAACGCAAATAATACAAATTATATTATAATAACTGTTTCCAACAAATATCGATGTATCATACCGAGAAAAAGTGACGTATTCATACATGAATAAAATTAATCGTCGACAGGCTTACTTTGTGGAAATTTTCCATGGTGTGGAATGAAATAACTTTGTACTTTTCTATACGGTTTATTATTGACTGGTTTAAACACAGTAGCATCATTTTCAAGAGGTTACAAAACGCCGAGGCCATCAGTCTCACACATTTATACCCTGAGCCAGAGGAGGGGGGGAATTAGGGAAAGAGGTTGGGTTGGGAAGTAAGGTGAATATGTGCAAGCTTACTGGGAGGAAGCAAGGTCAGTGCTTGGAAAACATAATTCGGTGGAAGGACGAGGGGGAACTCTTAGAGACAAAAGAAGTGAGTTAATAGGAACAACTTTGTTTACCATATTCTCCTTGTACAACTTGTGAATGGTCATATTTCAAAGTTTTCCAAAAAATCAAATTTGGCACCTTTGTCCCCGGACCCGACGAGCCCACGGGGAAAGGAAGGAGAGAAATTAACCCCCAGAAGGTTCACGAAACGATCCAATATTCAGCCCAACCCATTTTCTTGGCAGAAGAATGGGTGATACAAATGTAGATAATAAACCACAGGGCCAGGGATGGACGAGAAGGGAGATAGGAGCTTACCAAAAATTGCCCGGGAGGAAAGGTCAACCACAGTGAATTCCTCTGTTTTGATTTCATTTATGTGGAGTGGTCTTAAGGTAGTTTGAGTGCATTATCATTTCACCTAGAAATCAATGAATTTTAAAGAAAAAAATATCACCTTTCCATTGACATAAAAATTCAATTCCTTACTTCATTGCTTTAGGAGATATTTGCAAACATATACCAGCACTTTTATATGGACAATGGTACGTGTATGCACTCGAGAGAGACCGTACATTCAAAAACGAGGCATTTCCTACACTTGGATCTCATAAAAAAATCAACAGTGTGTAGTTTGTGTTTTTTCAACTATTTTTTAATATAAATCATATTGTCACCGCAGCAAATTCTTCGGGATCACAATAAACCTTCCGTTTTGATGGAGTTTTAAACGTACCGAGTGAAAAGAATGAGTCAAGTTAAAGACTTATTTAGATATTTTCATTTGAGTACTAACTTGTTCTACCATGTAAAACTATTTTATTGCACCATTAATAAATAATTGCACCATAAATATGCAATATAAAATTCGTGTGTCTCACAGTTGGTGTAATTAAAACGTCTATATGGAATATGGTCTCTATTCTGATTAGGGAACTATCTCGCCCGCACTACCTTAAGAATAAACAAGAATTGGAGAAAAACTCTCTTGTGCAGCAGCGGCTTTGAAACACGCGCCAGAGATGTGTGTGAAACTGTTCAGAAATATTCCGAGCGCGTAGCTATGGCGTCACGAGTTAACAGCAGCAACATTTCTGCTAGCAAGATGGTCTGCAGCCAGTCTCTTCAGCTCCACATACAAGCGGCGTTCAGCTCCATCAAGAATATTCCCACAAGGATAATTGGATTGGAAGGGTTGCGTAAGATTTTTATGAGCGGTTTGAATATAATAAAATCTAAAACTCTTTGTGATTGTACTCCGTAACTCCTTAGTCAAGTGCTCAGAATCATTCCGAGTAGTTTCAAACGCACCCTCTCTGGGTATAATCATCGTCACGAAAATATTTACATCTACATCTGCAAAGATGAGTGCAAACCATCTTAGGGTGTCTGACATAAGATTATTCGTCTCAAGGCATGAAGCAAGTCCAGATTGCCAATTCCCGCATATCCCTCCGGCTTCTGGGTGCCAACCAAAAAGCAGCCATCTACATTTTCAGCCACAAAATTTTCTTGAAGCCACACCTAGATTGTTTGGCGGTGATTCCACATCAGACTCATTCCAGTCCAGTTCATAACTTCGTACAATCTCCCGGCCGCTAGGTGCAGACCAAATATAGTCAGGAAGGCAATGTATTACTGATGCCATTAATAAATGATGTTATATGCTCAGTAATGCGCAAAAAGCAAAATGAGATGGACTTTTTCAAGCAGAAATCGAAGTAGTTGGCTAAGTGAAGTCTGGAGATTCGCAACAAAACTATCCTGGAAATGATATGACACACGATGACGAAGATGGAACCCAATCCATAATAGGTAGCCATCTCCGTGGGTGGCCAAACTGCAGTATTTTAGACTGCAGGTGGCAGGCAGTGTGTCAACTCAATGATCTCTTCAGTACCTCTCTTCAAAAATAGCGTCAATAGACCTTCATCTTGGTCTTGAGATTGGTCCTTCCTGCGGCGGCCAGGATGGTGCATAAGTCGCAGGAGACCCACTACTCTGAGAAATGGAGGAAAGCTCTTGATGATCAAGTCTCTATCGGCTGACCTCCTCGTGGTGCGCCGTGGTCATCTTAGCCAATACCGCTGTCCGCTAACTTTGATGGGATCGCTAAGTTGTCTCGGATTCCTGTACACGTCGATCACCTGGAGAATGACCCGGAGATGGCCACGAAACACCGGGGTTGATGTTAGGGCGGCGCGGCGTGACTGACTGCGGCGAGCAGCAAGGAGGCAAAAAGTAGTAAGCATCACTTGGACTCTGTTTTTAATCTTCTTCTTTCTCCTAGCGTTATTCCCGCGCGATACCAGGGTCCGCTTTTCGGCACGCCCGTCTCCATTTGGCTCGGTCGAAGGCGTCCTCTGGGGCAACGTTGACCTTGCGCTTATCTTCGGCTATTCGATCCATCCACCGTTTCTTTGGTCTCCCTCTTTAGTCCAGTCTGTAGGGAAATTTGAAGGTTTTTTTCGTGATACAGGTTAAGAATAGTCAAAAGTTGTAGGAAAGGGAGAGTTATATATACCTATATATTTTTAAACTTCGAACTAGACGTTATAAACAAATTACAGGGGTTCAAAGTTGGCTAAAAACGGTTTTTTAATTCTACAAGCCAAGGTATTCACTTTAGGAAGAAATGTTTCAAATGTTTTTTGTAGACAATTAAAAAACGCATAATTTGAGCTATGGTAAGTTTTTTTCGATAATTATTTATTGCTAAACTTTGAAAAACTCCCCAAAATGGCGTTTTTTTGCATAGCAATTATTTATTGCAAAAATGACTTTTTAAATACTTTTTTGCTTTGTAATTAAGGCCCCCGTTATGACAAAAAAAATAGGATTTATAAAGCCAATTTGGTTAATTTGTTGCTGAGTTATTCCATTTGTTTATTAAAAACATGCCTAATGTTCAATGCTGTAACTTTTTATTGGACCAACATACAGGGTCGCATAATTGCTCATTCTCTTTGTAAAGGTCCAAAATGTAATAATGTTAAAGAAAAATTGAAAAAAAATTATTTTCAATTCCTCAAATAACGCTTACAAAAAAAGGGCGTTTTTGTTTTATAAATAAATGAAGCTGGGGCCACCCCCATAAACTGTAGATAATGTTTTCTTCAAGATTTGAGTAGCTGAGGTTAATACAAAGAATTAAAAAAAAAAAGTTGTTTTTTGACCAATAGCAACCGAGATAAGAATTTTTATTTTTTAAATCACTGCTCCGTTGTTTATAACAATTAATAAATAAATCCGACGACATTTGGACCTCAAAGACATATGTTCAATATCATGAATGAAGTATAGCTAAGAAAAAAAAGGCCGGCCGGCCGCGGTGGTGGGGGTAGCGCGACGTGCTCTCCCGCGCGCGGGAGAAAACTGAGTTGGCTACTTCAAATCTGCTGCGCTCGGAAAAATATCTCGTATCTCGGAAAGTTCTGAACCAATTTCGATGTTTTTTTTAAATCTGGGATAGCTTCAAATTTTATTAACAATGACATTGTTATTTTGTAAAAAATATTAATACTTCCAGCTGAAATGCTATAAATGTAAAATTATTTTTAAAAACGCCCTTTTTTGTAAGCGTTATTTGAGGGGTTGAAAATAATTTTTTTTCAATTTTTCTATAATATTATTAAATTTTGGACCTTTACGAAGAGAATGAGCCTTTATGCGACCCTGTATGTTGGTCCAATAAAAAGTTACAGCATTGAACATTAGGCATGTTTTTAATAAACAAATGGAATAACTCAGCAACAAATTAACCAAATTCGCTTTATAAATCCTATTTTTTTTTGTCATAATGGGGGCCTTAATTACAAAGCAAAAAAGTATTTAAAAAGTCATTTTTGTAATAAATAATTGATATGCAAAAAAACGCCATTTTGGGGTTTTTTTCAAAGTTTAGCAATAAATAATTATCGAAAAAAACTTACCATAGCTCAAATTATGCGTTTTTTAATTGTCTACAAAAAACATTTGAAACATTTCTTCCTAAAGTGAATACCTTGGCTTGTAGAATTAAAAAATCGTTTTTAGCCAACTTTGAACCCCTGTAATTTGTTTATAACGTCTAGTTCGAAGTTTAAAAATATATAGGTATATATAACTCTCCCTTTCCTACAACTTTTGACTATTCTTAACCTGTATCAAGACAACGTCATAAATGACCCTTTTTTCTCTCCACAGACTGGACTACTTGGTGGGCGTCCTTGCGGACTCAGCCGAGTGCTCGGCACTTCTGTCGACGTGACCATACCATCGAAGTCTGGACTCTCTCATTTTCTCCGCGATTCGTTCCATTCCCATGCGTCGGCGGATATCTTCGTTCGGGACCCGATCGAGCCTCGTAAGTCCAAGGCACCACCTCAGCATCCTCATTTCATTGATGTGGAGGGCTTACTCGTGCGTGGTTGATGCGGGCCAACACTTCGATCCATAAACTCTCTATTTTTTTAATAAAAAAGAATAAATTTTCATTTTGCGAAAATCAAATACCAGGTTTCGTGCTGTGAGTCTCGGACACTGTAATTTTTGCTTGGAGTGAACTCCGTCACCTTTCCATCGCCCAAGTCCCCCATCCTTTTACCTACGGGTCCGGAGCCCATCCTTTCCCAACGAACTCAAATTTTTTTTGAATAAGCTCTTCGCGCAGATGCCTGTCGATAAGACTCCCTCCGACATGGTAGGGCTTCCTATGGCGGCCAGGTCCTCACATTCATCTTTCTGAGCCCAATACTCCGTCCCCATATACCCACCGGAACATGCAAAATACCCACCCGAGCCTCTTGGAGGAATGACGTTGTGTCGGTCTTTCTCATTGAGATGGATAGAGAGGGCTCTTGCTATGGTGGCCAGTGCCTGACGCTGTTACTTGGGCCGCCAAATTTGTTCTCCCACAATTTGCCTCTACATTTACGGGCTAACGAATCGATTTAGCATTTGTGAGATATTTTCCTTCGATACTCCACCTAAGATTACTACGATTTTAATTTTTGAAAAGCGTTCTCGTAAAACTTTTTGTTAGTTTAATTTATTTCGGTCTTAAAAACAGGAGGGTATGTATGGAGCAGTGTATGGGGGTAAATGAGGCAAAAGAGGTTTGCAAGAACAAGTCAGTATAGAGGAAATTAACGAAGCAGAGTTAGGTGTACAAAGTGTGTTTGTGAGTGAAACTCTGTGACTGTGCCTATCCCGCAAGGGAACGGCGTGATGGGTATGTATGAATGTAATAATATTCCGTATTCCCACAAAAGACCACAGTCAAATCGAGTAGAATCAATACCTCCAAACGACTAATATATATTTCAACATATACTTAGCTTGAACTGTCAACAGAGGGCAGAAAATCTTGCTTTACATCCGCTAATTGGTTAATTCTCCATCCTATTAAAAAAACAGGAGATGAAAGGCTGAGGGGAAGCATTATGATAGATATTTCGGTTTTTATGGTACATGGTACAATTTGATAACGTAGTTAACTCTCCATTTGCCTCATTGGACGTCCGTATCCAATGACTGACTCATTCCATTAACCATTCATTTAAGCGGTCGATCGCCCTTGGTGTCACCCCAGTGGCAAGGAGTCGTCGCGTCGGTGAGTGATTCCTCAAAGGAAACGTGGCCTATCTGCGAAATACGCGCCACCGACGCACCCCAAGTGACGAGCGCTCCCGAATGACGAGAAGACGATGACTGCGAGAGCTAATCCATCAAATACCCCACGAGTTGAGGCCGCAGTCAACCATTCCTTAAGTCGCCCCACTCCCTCACCCCCCCCCCCGCACTACACCCCCTCACGTCTCCTTACATAAGATACTTCACCACTGCTGCTTCTGCCGCTGCTACAGGGAATGGAGATCAAAGGCTCTCGCTCCTTTTCATTTCTCTCTATCTCTCTCTGTGTTTTTTTTGTCCACCCTCCCACCCCAATTCCTCCCTCCCCACGCCTCCTTCGCCCTTTCACACAAACTTCAAAGTCTCCTGATGTTCCCTGAAATATCCTTTGAGGGGTGGCACACAGCACCTGCTGCACGAGTGGATGACTGAATGGGGTCCTCCTCCTAACCTCCCCCCCCTCATTCCCCTCCTCACCCCCGCAACTCATTTGCTAAAGAAATTTCTCATTTGAGTGACACGACGGCATTTGGAAGTGATCTCCCCCCACCGCCCTCACCCCTCTTTCCCTTCACCATTATTCGCTCCCCGTGTTCCCGATCCGTTTTTCTTCGGGAGGAGAGTGCCTTCGGGAAGAAACAAAAGAGGGGGAAGAGGCGGAGGAGGAGGCCAAGGCGCGAAGAGCAACGGAGGAGCGAAGACGGAGATAGAGATGGGTGGGCGGGATTATTCAGATCCTTAAAAGGAGGAGCGTGTCGCCGGGGCCGTCCTCGACGTGGCTGCCGCAAGGCCTCATGGGAATCGGGCGGCGTCCTCGTTTCTCGACTCTCAGAGCGGGAGTCGACGAGGGAAGGAACGCCATCTCATCTGCTGTAATTTTTTTTCATCCTCCCAATCGAGAGACTTTTGCCATCTGGAGAGCGCGTTGGAGGATATAAACCACTGTCATTAAGTGCGGCAGAGTTTGATGTGAAACGTCTGGTGAATCAACATTCGTTCCTTTCGATTCGAGGTGTCCCCTCTATCGATATAGATATTCTCAGTCAGATTCATCTCATGGCCGCCGTTTATGTTCTTACTAAGCGTTTATTGCCATAGCACACTCAAGGAAATCTGTGAATATGCCGCGCAATTCGTTATTTCGAAAACAGTTGCACTACCAAATCAAAAGAAAACGTTGAACAACCCACGCTATGCTGGCGGATAATTCACCACAAAAAGCTCAAATGGCGGACTTGTTTGCGTTTTGAATACAGGTACGTTTTCATGAACGCGTTTCAGACGAAGAGACGCGAAAGCGAGATCTTCAGCCAATCAGAAGCCCGGATTTATTTGCGTGAGTTCGCGTTCGTTCGCGTAGAGTCGCATCGTCCGAGTTGAGATATTCTCAACTTTTGACGCGAGGAACGCGTAGAATCAAAAATATGGCTGACCGGCGAAATGTAGGTTCTATGGATGAAATGATCATCTCCGAAATTTGAGAGAAGTACACGTTCCTGTACAATTATAAGGACTATCGATACAGGGATAAAAACCTAAGGGAGATGACGGGGAGAGAAAAGGGATTCAATGATGCCACTGCATCCATTTCTTTCTTTACAATAACTACACGTAAATTAGCTCTCAGGAAGTTGGCGTGCGGATGAAAGGAATTAAGTTGTAGAAGAAATTGAAGAACAATAGCTATTGCACTTGGATGGAGCTAGATAACTATCAACACACAATTATCAACAATAGGTTGTAGAGCGATAAGCACACACGGTCTTTCTTTTTTTACCATTTATTCTCAGCTGTAGATGGCGCGTAGGTTCGCCTACGCGCTGCCAACGCGTAGGTTTGCTTGCATGCGAACGGTTCACGCGAAGAAATGACGCGTCTCGTCGCGCGCGTGCGCGTCTGACTCGTCCATGAAAACGTAGCTTACTGGTTCTGTCAGTCCTCGATTTACGTCAGAGATGAATGTGGAAAAAGAGAGACGTAAGTCGAAACAACGTCAAACGGATCCAGTTATTCGTGACCACTTTAATCCCACCATAAATCAAGGCGTTAATTTCAAAATTCGTTTTTTTCCTTTATCCCGAAAAAATTGCTATTTCAGATAGGATTATTGTGCCTCAGTTATCAAAAAACGCAAGCGTATGCACATACTGTCTATTTTATCAGTATTAAACAGGGAAACATTTTCCGACGATCCTTGAAAGCGAGGACGTAACATCGAATCAGACGTAAATCGAAACGACCCATGCCGAGAACATACTATATCGAAGGTAGAATATAATCGATATTTAATGACCTTTGTGAATCAGTAAAGGTGAGTTTATACATTGAAGTCACTTCCATTACAGCAGCTGTGGAAGTAGCTTGTAAGCGACATTGCAATGTGTAAGCCCGCACTTCCATGACAGTAGTGGTTGATAGTGATGATAATCGACCGAGGTTGCTACTTGCAAGGAAAATAGACTGGTTTCTATTTTGTTTGCAAGTAGCATATCGATTCTGCGATATAAGAGCGTCGCATCCGGTGGAACTATGGTCACATGACAGCAAAGAGAGATTAAAAATGTAATAAACAAATAGCTATGTATGAAGAGGACTTGTTGTACGTTTACATATTTATTTGCACTTGAAAGTATTTTAAATGCTACTGAATCCCCTAAGGTAAGCTTTATGACTTATCTATTATTTAATTATTATTATCATTGTCTTAATTCACACTCTTGACATGATGTAATAATGCACAATTAATTTAATTTACACGAATTTATTAAATCCACGAATGCCCATGAGACTCAAATAGCTGAATACAAACGCCATTATTGTCAAATTTAGGTGATTTTCGTAATTACCATATTCATTGTTTACTTATCTCATCAATTTGTTTGGGAAATGCCGGAAGTTATGTGTTAGCAGAACGATGTGCTGCAAGTGACAATACTATTCAAGATATCCTCACCCTCGCTACTTCCATACAAGTCAACTTCTATTTATAAACCCGCCTTAACCCTTAAGTAGGCGCTCGGGGGTCTAACAGATCCCCACACGTTTTTTATGGCTTTTAACTTTTTAACTGTAAGATGAATATTTTTGAGCTTTTCAGTACCTTCTAGAAACTTGGTCATCTCCTATAATTGATTTTTTTTTAATTGAAGTAGTAGATATTTTCACTCTTATTTACACCTTTTACGTCATGGGAGTCACAGTTACCTCCACCACCCACTAACGTTACACCTTGTGCTCATGGCACCCAAACGAAAAAATTCCTGCGTGCGATTTTTTCAGTTAAAATATTTGTATTTTACGCTTAAAAAGTTTTTATGTACATTTGTGCGTAACCGTACTTTTTATTCAGAATTTAATATTGTAATGATAGAACTAAACTTTTGCATATTTTCCTGAATATGGTGTGAAATTTCAGTAATGATAATAATATTCTCCGTAAATATCCTATGTCTTTTTGCCTCATTAAGTGAGGTCATCTATTGTTGATGGATGTAAGAGTGCTGAATTCCGCAACTGAGGAGCCCATTGTACTTCTAATATCTGAGTGCAAAAGAGTGCTGACGTTTTGGCGACTTTCGGAAATACGTTTCCGACGTTCAAGTTGACGTTTCGCGCGTTAAACCCCTCCGGAAGTGTCGCTATCTCCTTAAATCAGTTTTTAACGTGCAAATATTTTAATGGCGGAAACAACCACGGAGAACGACTACACATTGGCCATATTACATTAAATTTAGTGGAAGTTGAGCTCAAAACCACTCATCATCGGGATTTTGTTGCTTTAGATGCAATATTGGTATTAGCTACCAAGGAATTATTAGCAGAAATAATTGATAGATGAATCAATGTAAACACGGGGCGAATATATATTATTGGGGCGTTCAAAACATCATTTCGATCGCATGATCTAGAATACCCGCAAGAGAAGATCCACGTGTTTTAACTAAAAACTCGTATACCCGGGAAACGGATTACGTTAAAGCATGCCTCATTCTCATCATTAGAGGGATTAAGGTGGGAGACTCGGAGACTACACGCTAGGCTTAGCTTGCTTGAGAAATCCAGAACTGGTGTTTCAGAGCAAAAGAGAATATTATCATGACGCCTCACTACATCTCAAGGTCTGACAGAAGCGATTAAATAAGAGAGATAAATTGCCTAACAGATGGGTAATAAAATCCTTCTTTCAAAATATCAGGGTTAACTCCACATGTCAGAGACCTCCCCGAAGAACAATGTCGAAATCTCCCGAATATACGTAGCCAAGTTACAGAGGGGAAACAAACAATACAGTAAAATCCCTCTGACTCAAAACGGACGTAGGGTTATCTATAAAGCATGGAGTCAACAAATGACAACTTGATAAAAATTAAGATGGTCATAAAGATTTAACCAAACAATTAATAAAATGCAAATAAAGGCTGCACGCTTCATTAAAAACTGCTACGAGAAAGCATATAGTACTTCACGACTTTTACATGGATTGAGGTGGGAGTCCCTAGACTCGGTGACTACACGCTAGCCTTAGCTTGCTTGAGAAATTCAGAACTGGTGTGTTTTTAGGGCGACACAGGGAATATTATCATGCATTCTCATGAAAACTCAGTACATCTATATGTCTGGCTGAAACAATAAAATTAGAGAGATACATTGCCGAACAGATATGTACAAAAACTCATTCTTTCCACGCAAAATAAGCAGTCACAATTAAAACTGAACTACATTAAATACACTCCCATAATGCACGTTCACCATTTCACTTCCCAAAAGCTAACATCATTAAACAGTTGGCGTCATAACATTCCGCCCAAATGCCCATGCGGCGGCTCTTAGGGTTGTATGTAGATGTAGATTAGCCATTATCAATTCAAAGATTGGTTTTCTGAAGATCCCAACCACTCTAATGCATCACAGCTATTCATTTAATTCTGAATCCTCAACACAGCAGCCATTCAACTACTGAACAGTAATCTAGGCCTTTGTAGTTGAGTTTTTTGTAGTTTTTGTAGTACCTATTTAAAGGAGTAATTTTAACGACTGTAACAATTTTCCTAGTGTGTTCCACCCTCATCTTCCTCTTTCCATTCATTTCTCCTTCCGCTACTAGTTTTTAATTAGATGTTATGTCGTTGAGTGTGTCCTTAAAGTGTCTGCTCTCCTTCTCCTTCACAGAGTTCTCATCATGCATCCTTTCTCTCCAAATTTGCCCAAAGACTATCTCCTTGATGATTCTGATCTTTATTATTATTTTGTAGTCGCATGTTAATGCTGATCCCAGTGCTCTTGGATCGTCAAAAAGGAAATAAGAACCAGAAAAAGTAGTAACCTATATAATGTGTATAATGTCCTACAAAGTTGTTGCTGGCTGATATTTCAGATTTTATTGATGAAACGCACTTGATTAAGTCACAATTTTGCGCAAAATTAATGTAATCATTTTCTAATTGAAAAACAGTTTGACTTTATTTGACAAATAATTTGAACTCGTTGCCTTTCTGAGCCTCATGGACCGAACATTTAGTCATTCGGGGATCAGAGGGGCCTGCATTATATCAGTCCCAAACCAATAGCTAGCTTGCTCACGACAAGGATTCCGTACCTACAGGGTCCCTGTTCCCGACGGAACCTTTGGAGGCGACTCTAAGGGCAAGTCTGGCGCCATTCCGTTCCTTTTTGTCACTTCTTTCTCTCAAGCTGCCCCTGCCTCTCAATCTTCCGAGTGTTTCTAAAGCTGAGGGTCACATATTACATGTCCAACAATGGAGATGATAGAAAAAACAAATTACTAAAGAAAACCGTTTAGAGCTCTCGATTGATAGCATCAGCAATCAACGATGTCAGAACGAATGAGTGTAATTGTTTGCATTTCGTGTGAATTTTTAGCGTTACAATGTTTAGTTCTGCTATCAAACAAGTGCTTTATACTATATCCGCATAGCTAGACGCTTCTTTGAGAGTGTGAAGTTTTCAAAAATAAGTGCGTTATGCTACGAAAATAAATTGACTATGACCACATGAATGTAGCAATGAACTTAAAAATTCAATTTTACGTTTATTGATTGAATATATGTGTATGTAGACTTGCATGATAGGAATTAGGCATTTGCGTTTTATTTTCCGTATTTTTTGCTACTGAAGTGATGTAAGGTGTGGAGTCTATCCGATGATGACTGGAATGATTCTTGAAATTAACTGAACCGGATGGTGTGGTCATGAATCTAGAACGTCCGTGTATCTGTTCCAAATCTGTGGGTATGTTAATGACATTGCTGCGCGCTCGTATCATAAAATAGTAATAAATTAATTTCGTGTGGCAAAGTTACTTGTAAAATGAATCTAATGAGTGAGATTAAAAAATTCGGTGAAAGACTGAAGCATAGGGTCGGTAAGTATATCGTTTTGTAAAATTTTCACCTGAATTTTTGTTATAGCTTTTACTAAAAAAGTATGGTCATATTTAATCCAGTCAGAAGCCCTTAAGTTTTATTAGAGCTTTCTTTCCTCCTTTATGATTCCATGCCCAGTTGTTAGGCTTGTCCTGTCGTAGAGGAACCTTACAAAATGTTTAACAGCAAAATTCATCATCATTTGTTCAAGTAGCATGATCAGCGGTATTTACGTTTTATTCCGAATTTAATTAACTTACAGTGATAATTTGAAGTTTAATGCAGAAGATGCCTAAAAATATATTTGATTAGCTAAGAAAATAGAGGCTGGAGAGCACAAAAATTAATTCAATAAAAATACATTGCTTACTGCGGAACGATATCTATTTTTTTCTACGGACATAAGCTATCATAGCGTATATGCTGATGAGAAATGGGGCTAAATAGACAATATTTTACTATTTTTGAATACTCTCGACCAAAATCGTCTATCTGAGGGTAGTTATACCGCAAAAATTGGCGCTCATCGTGGACGTTTGGCTATTGTTGGGAAATAATATTCCGGTAGTCTAGTGTGCTGTATCACCAAAATATGAAGTTATTTACTGCTTGATAGCTCCAAATAGTAAAACGTTTTGAGGAAGCCAGAGATATTGCAACGCCCCGGAAATCTAGTTGTTTTGAGCTTTTTATTTTGATTTTCCAAATGTTTTCCTTTAACTCCTACTTGTGTATTATTTTCAATAGCTCCCTTAAGTCTGTGAACAAATTATATCGGGTTGGTGTTGTGGCTAGAGTACTGGCTAACCATGCGAATGGCCAGGGTTCACATCCTTGCAGAGGAAGATGTTTTTCAGAGGAATCCCAATCCCTACTTGAGTGCCTTAGGGAGGCGCCAACACGTGAAATGGCTGTCTGGAATATCCAGATCCAGGCCTTCCGGAGGAAGAAATCATCGAAGCCCGACTCCCCGAAACTCCTCCCGAAGAGGAAATCCAAATTCCAGTAAGTGAAATTGAAATCAGTGTTGCCCCTCCAATTTTCCCATACAGATACCAAAAAAGGGTTAATGAATCCATTTCACGTGTTGGCGCCTCCCTATTCAGGCCCACAAACGCCCCCAATGTTTTCTTACGAACAACTAAATCAGAAGTTCTGGATAAATCCATAGAAAAATTCCTGGAATCAGGCATCATTGTTCCATGGCCCTGTAAGAATACATTCAGATGCTTTACGGTACCAAAGCCCAACGGTCAATTCAGATTTATCCAAGATATCAGTCCTTGGACCGAACATTATAAAAAGCCCCAGTTTTCTCTCCTTGGCCCCGCCAAAGCCCTGGCTAAAATTCCCAAGAACTCATATTTGTTAAAAATCGACCTAACTTCCGCCTTTTACCAAATACCCATTCACGTCAACCACTGGAAATTTTACGGCATCAGATACACTAAAAAGACCTACGCTTTCGCCAGACTCCCGATGGGCCACCCACTCAGCCCATGGGTTTTGCATCGTTGGGCTAATAACGTGCTTCTCTTGGTGAATTTAAAATTCAAGTGCAACAGTGTAGCGTACTTAGATGATTGACTAATTTACTCCTTAGAATATGTATGTGGTTATGTTTTGTCTGATTTCTTATGGTCTGAATTTGGTATAAGTATAAACATGAAAAAGAGTGTATTAATTGCAAAACACTCCATTAAATACCTTGGGGTGTTCATAGACACCAGTGACTTCAGTTTAAAACTAACTAACAAGTGTATCAACCGTGTGAAGTCTCTAGTGCCAATTTTCCCCCGCCTTAGACAAGTTGACAAACCAAAAGTGGCAGGCTACTTGGCCTGGATAGTGTGGATTCTAAGACTACCCGGGTTCCTAATCCAACAAGTATTTCAACGGGACAATAGCTGGTGGCAACATGTGCTGGAATTAGAATTATTAAATAAGAAGGTGTTTGTGCCACGTGCAACGGATGAAATTTTTGTGTTTACCTACGCAACCCCCACGCAGGGTGCTGTGGTGATCCCCCTGTGGAATCTATCTCGCCAATTCCAAGTGCCAACTGATTGGCATATTAACTCCAGCGAGGCTTACGCCGCAGTCACCGGCCTATTAGAAACAATAAACCTGCTCAATGATTTTAACCTTACTTGTGTAAAAGTTGTTATGCATGTTGAAAATACAAGAGATATGTATTCGCTACAGAAAGGTTCTGGCATTATTTTCCGGGCTCACCCGGAACTTATCCAAATGTATTTTGAAGTAATAAAAGAAACTATGTCCCAAGAGGTGACATGGACCTACATAGCCTCCGAGGACAATCCTGCCGACGAGCCCTCGCGGGCGGTACGTTCGTGATATGCGTACGTCGGCCATGATTGGTCGGCTCATTCATATCGCGGGGTGCGCGCTTGCGAGGGTGAGTTTCGGGATTGCCCTTGAAGGTGGTGTAGGTCCCAGCAATCCACATATATCCAATCCACAAATTATATCACTATTACAGGCATCAAATTAACATAGTTAAGGCAAAGCTCCGAATACATTAGCCATTTGCTTCGGTATTTCTTGAGCAAGCCGACTAATTCCGCATGGTTCCGGCAGCTTTTGCGTGTTGGTCTGACCCACCAACCAAAGTCAGCCGGTCCACAAATTGGGTGCGTTCAGAATCGTACGGCAGTCGGTAAGACGTCCCACCGGGTGAAAAGTCTCCCGTATCGTAAGGTTTTTGGAGATACAGAATGAACCCTTGGTTGGCGTGCTCAGTAAACTAACAGCGTCCCATTCTGAAGGCCTGCGTTCAAATCCTGTTAGTAGATGAGTTTTATATCCATTAGATTTCTCGGTGGCTGGTGGAGGGCATTTTCAACGTAGTATAACGTCCGTTAGATGAGCAGTGACCCTGAGAATCTCATGGCGTCTCCCCCTAGGTTGTCTAAATCCTACTCTGGGTTCCTTTCCGCACTCTCTCTCTCCATTGCCCAGAAAAACATTTCAGCCAACTAACCTTCCCACATATTCCTCAACGGCGTTTATGACCGCGGTTGCTAAACTATTCCACGTGTCGACTACAGACCACTCTTTTAGCTTTATTTTGGAAATATTACAACGATACTTCATTTAATTGCCTCAATAATTTCCCATTAACATTTTTAAGTGCGAATAGTAAAACTGTCGTTACTAAATTTCCCAATCATTCTAATTAAGCCTAAATATTTCCATGGTAGAAAACTTTGACCTCCTATGGCACTGTTGGTGGTTTCTGGCGATACTTTATGGAATTTGGTAAACACTTGAATGAATAGAGTAAAAAAAAAAGTTTCTCCAGAATGAATTTCATTGTGGAAAAAAAAGTTTACTCTATTCATTCAAAATCCTGTGGTACTAATTTGAGAGCATATTTTGAAGAACGGTGATGCAAGGGCGCAGGGATATTCGCCCATAGCCTTTCGTGCGGCACACAGAACGAGGTCTTCGTTTTGCATATATTCTTTCGTCAGTCAATCTTCTGAATACCCTGGAAAACGATTTAGGTAGGTAATTTTCAAAGAACGACAGTGTCGAATTTGTGACGTCAAACCATAGACAAAACATTTACTTGGTGGCAATCGAGATTCTTTGAGGCTGCGTCGTCAGCATTTCGCCATCGTTGCGAATCCACAATTCTGTGTCCTCGCTGAGTAAGGCCTTGCTGGTCCAGGCCGTTGAGATTGAGAAGCGCTCATCGCTGCGGCAAATCATCGTGATTCTGCGATGTGACGTGTGATTGGCCTACTTCCATCCCCCGCCGAATGATTGCGGCGCTCGCGGCGTCCCCCTCGGAGGAGTTTTCGCGCGACGGGAGTCACTTGTTTGGTGATGAGTGACGTCGCCGCTCGCTCTGACGACGAGTCGCGCCGAACGGTCGGTGCGGCACTACAGAGAAGCGCATGAAAGGGGGCGTCGCGACGCCTCATTCCTCTCCCCTTCACGAAAATCCCTTTACATGTTTCCTCCACTCTTTTTCTAAAAGGGCGACCGATGAGGTGTGAACGCTTTGAATGAAAGAGAGTGCCTTGGGCTCAGAAGAGAGGGTTTCCTTCCAACAGAGCCACGCTCCGTGTTTTTCCGATTTATTTTCTTCCGATTCTCTTTTGTCTCACTCTCCCTGTGTGTCCAATGGAACGGATGAGGATATTTTTTGTTTTTTTTTTCATGGGGGAGGAAGCTCCTTCATTCTCCCAGTTCCCTTTGCAAATCCTTCTCCCACTTTCATTGGAGCATCGTCGCCAAAGTCCGACTCCAATTTTGGTTTTTTTTTTGGCTCCCTGCTCTGGACAAAGCCAGTTTTTAACGGAGGGTGCGGGTGACGACGCCATTCCAAGGTGTGTTGATGCATACACACCATGCATGAACCTGCCAACCTGAGAAAGTAATTAGGTGTAAGGAAGCCTTCACAAAGCCCACTTACGCTCTACTATTGAATCTATGTCTTACCTGTATTCTTGACTCAGCTTTCATCTTTTGAACATGTGCACAAAAAGTGTGACATGTTTTGTGTGTACAAGTAATTACTAACGTTTACTCTCCGTAAAGCGCCCTTCGAAAACTCCTTGGTGTGCCTGAGTGGCTAATTTAAAAAAAAAATGCTCATAAAATCTATGCCAAGCTATTTTACGCCAAAAATCAAAATTCCTCACATTTGTAGGAATGTATTTAAAGGAAACATCCAAAGAGGTAGTTTGAAAAAAAATATTTATTTATTATTTATAACACCCTCAAAACCAAAAGTACCAACATTTCTAAAAGTACCGCAAATTAGCCTAATATTTTCCGTACATAAGTATCACAAAAGAATAGAACCGGATTAAAAAGTTGCATGGTAAGGCACCTTGATACTATTAGAAGGAGGTTCAATCAGAATTACCGGTCTCAAGCTCATTGGGAAGTATAATTTAGCGCACAGACAAGCACGCTTTGCTGAGCATATTCTCATGGGGTAAGTAGACTCCGTTGTTACATTTTGAGCATGCATAGTTGGACTACCTTCTTTTACCCGTTTCCAGACTGCAGGTTCATATACTTCTTTTATTATGTGGGGGTGATTTTTCAAGATCATCCAAGGGAAGAATCTTTACGGCCGGATTTGAATGCTGGTGTGGAGGTCTGACGTCATCTGACTTCTTTGCTGCATCTCTTCAACCGCCAGCTCATGAGCAAAACTTTTTCGGAATCTTCCTCGAAACATTAGTTCTAGCTGATGTCTAAAATAAATAACTTGAGAATATATGCCCCCCATATTAAGCATGGCAAAGAAGATTACTATTGGCCAGCGCTTTAAGTTGTAGTGCACGCTATAAGGAGCACATAATATGTGTAATATAGCAATATATCATATTATGTGCTCCTGAATATATCATATTCATCTGCTGTATGTACACCACTTTTGGTGGAGTTGTAAAAATTGATCCCCTCTGCTTTTATTTTCATCTCCAGTTGCTGGACCAATGACGCCATCAAAGTGAAGAATCACGCTTTTCCCTATATGTGGGATGTAGGATGCCAGAACCGTCCTGTCATTGAAGCCAAGCGTTCTGCTGTATTGTATTCTCCCTCTAAAATTGACGAAAGGGAAAGGCAGGTGCTTTTTATTTTTGTGGTCGTGTCAACATATGAAAATTTCATTATTTTCAATTCATCTGTGAGGTTTAAATTAGTAAACCAATTATCGGCAGTTATATTATTACCAGAACGACCAGAACCAAAAAATCGGTGCTACCATTCTCTTCACTACATCCGGTTTATTGCTTACTCAGTATGGACCTTCTGGCTGTATTCCTGCATATACTTCCATATTTCATGTGCAGGTCATTATTGCATCCACAAGAGCAATCAGTTCGATGGTATATACTGTCAAAAGGAGCACCTGTCTCTAAAACCCGGAAGTATCTCCTTGATGGTGACGTTTTCATTAGGGGAATAGGAGTTCTTCATCAATTTTTCCAAAACTTTACGGATTGAAGCAAGTTGGTCCAACGCTTTTTGTTGGCTTCGAGTAGTTCAATCACCAAAACATAGGCAATGAATGAGGACCTTGAAACGTTTGATACTCATAACGAGGCCGAATTTTCAATACTATCACCTTTCTGCCCCCTAAGTTCCTCTAGGCATTAAAAATTTGATTTATAAACACCTGATAAATACAACAAACCAATAAAAGCCTTTAGTTCGATCACATCGGCATGGCTGATATCCCTCTTTCTAGCATTTTTATGCTTGGTGGTGCTCATATGTTGGTTTTTGTACGTTACAATTGTTTCATTTTCAAGTGCGTGACAAGAATTTGATTCATGAATAAAGTTCCCAAATATTCAATAGCAGTTTTAGCATTTTGCGCATTTCCTCTGACTCCAGGAAGGTGAATGATTATGTTATGAGACTGCGCATGACATTCTTGCGATAGTGGCATTTTTTCCATTTTGTTTTTTTATCTAGTCCCGAATATAATTCCATATCTGCAGCTGGTGAATCCTCTTCATCAGAAGATTGGCATTTACCATCTTGTTCGGTTGATGAATTACCTTGTTCTTGCTCCATTTATCCACTTCATCGATGTCTTCCTCACCCTCCAAATCCTCATTCTCAGCAGGGTCTTCTTATTCATCATTCCGCAGTTTACCCCTAATTTCGTCGATGTGGCTCATGTTATTCAGATCTAAGATTATTCCTTTAATTTTAGCAAGATTCTGCGAGAAAAGAGAAGAAATTGCTTCTTAAGTTAACTTGAAAACGATATCGGGCCCGATGAGCCTAAGAGGCACAGGCCGGAAACTAGTATAATGTCACTTGCTTCTACAAATTAACTTCAAATGAAATGTATTATGCATTCATTTAATGGGCAACTTGAACAATTTTTGTAAATAAAAAATTATTACAATGGCCTTCAAAATATAAACGAGTTTAGTCTACCTAACAGGCCAACAAGGGTCCATGTGTTCTCCACGGCGGTAAACTGACCACATGGGTTACGATAACCACCAAAAGTCAGGAATATTCTTGGTGTATGGGGTTCCGGCGACGCGAGGGGCTAGAGGAATGAACTGCAACGTGATGACTGAGCCTGAGAGATCAGACGCACCCGACGGAGGGTTAATCAAGCGAAAGGAGAACTGACATAGCGGTACACGAGGCGGCTTAGTTTTGAACAAATTTAAGAGACAAACTTCACAATGAGTGTGGCAGGAAATGCAATAGATGAGGTTGATGAGCGATGAGTTTAGTTAATTCGTACCTTAGCATCGAAATTTTTTTGATTTTTGAAATTTCCTGATCATTTTTGTCATTTACGACATCGGTATATGATGGATGAGTGCCTTGAAGCTTGGAAATGGTGGTAAATGAATCATGACATCAGAATTAGCCTAATCTTCACGCAATACCCCAAGGGATCAACAGTTGAACGTCAAATCCGACGGAATGAGTAAATTACGTACTTCCCTTTTGAAATACCGGATGTTCATTAAATACCAGAGGATCTAGATTCAGATTCAATGACCGTATTACTTCTTGGATTAGAAGAGAGGCATTCCAGAATGAGAAACCAGTGCTCGAGCAATCACACTATCCAGCACCTCTTCCTTATTGCCCTCTGATGAACTCACAACAGATACGTCCAGTTATGCTTTCTTTGCCGAAAGTCTTTTCTTCTTTCTTGCGGGTCAACCAAATCGCTAAATGTGTTCTTTGAAGTCAATTAGCATTACCCAACTTACGTGTTCACAAATTATATGTCTGCTGATAGCATCACCACTTTTACGAAAGCGTTAGGCAGACGATTTTTGCCAGACGTTTATCATACTTTGCTATAGCCGAAATATTACGTTACAAAGGGCCATAGGCATTAGATTAAGTAAAAAGGCTGGAGAAATAATGGATTTAAAAGGGAATATTTATGATGTACAGTATTGGACCATGATAGTTGCGATAGATCGAGTCTCTGGAACTCCGGCCTTTACTAGGTAGGTTATACTCTATACTCGCGCTTATAACTTACTTTATAACACTGTTAAAAATTCATCCGGCTGAAAATATCCCAGAATATTAAGCTTTCTTCTTGCTTTAGTATCCAATAATTTATTTAAATAATAGAATTAATTTTGCTAATGAGTACTTGTGTCTTAACGAGCGTAATGAATGAAAGTATGTTCGTCTCAGTAGCACTCTCCTAGTTTCTCTTAGAGTCACGCATTGTCCTCCGGATTGCTCTATGGTCTGCTTCTAGCAGCTTAAGAACGTACGTAGTTTGATTTTAACTGTGATGAGTGCTATACGCCTGGTCCGGAATCACCCCGTGCCACATGCCATAGTGGTGGATAAGATGGTATTTCGTAGATGTACCTTCGTTTTCTGCCAGTTATTGAGTAGATCGCTGATTCTCTAAAGAAAAAAGTCAAATGGAGATTTTAAAACTGTACCACTCAACCCTCGGGTGTTTATGAGAATATACTCCTCGTTTTAATGTTGGTCACTCCACCGTTTATTGCTATCAAGAGCGGCGCGCGGAAAGCAATAACCTTTCGTATCTCCCGAGCCTCGTCGAGTGATTCGTCTGCGTGGATCGGGCCTTGAAATGGGGGAGAGGACGGTTATGTTTCTCGCTCGCTCGAGTCGTAAAAGGCGACTCCTGTGACCGCTTGAAGGCGCAGAAAATAATAAGAGTACGTCTGCTTCCCAATCGAGTGGCCATTTCAACTTCTCCGCCTCGTTGATCTAGAAGAAATCGCCCGGCTGGGGCGACTGGTGGAGAGATGGGAGTTGTGAGCGGGGTGGAAGGAGACTGGAGGGGTGGGGAATGTTGTTAAATGGAAGGACTCCGGTTCCCTTAGGGTTACCAACCGCTCTCTTCACCCAGCGCATGTCCTCAATACCGTGCGCATGGTGTACTGTGCGGTAGGAAAAGAGAACTTTGACGTGAAATCTATATTTATAATTAATCGGATGATGGTGAACTAGGGTGGAAATAAAATGAATTCTTTACATGAAACTTCTATTCAAAATTATCAATTTTTATTCATCACCCCTTTTTGTAGCTCCATTGTTAAAGAAAATAATCCCACTCTTCACCAGAGAATAACCTCACCTAATGTATATCCCTACGTATTACTGATTCAATTATGACTGTTTAATTTTCACTAAGTGTACAAATTATACCATATTGGTCAGTAATAATGTTGTATTGGCTTAACTGCCTAAGCTGCTCACAAGTCTCTTGTACCATTTATTTTTTGCCCCTATTTGGATAAAAATCCCCTTTTTCGTGAACTTCAATCGATTATTTATCCGTGGAAGCTTGGATGTCAGAATCTGGGTCATGGTAACTCGCTTTGGCGTGATCTTCGTAGTTATAGGTATCTCTATTTTTATAAGACCCTACATTTTTCTGACTCATCAGTTCAGTCAATATCAAGGAGTCCCAGATGTGCGATAAGCGTCAAAGTCCACGAGGTTGAAGCCAAACTTTGAAGAAAAGAGGTGTTTGCTCTTGTTGGCAAATTTGGATTATATCGGGACAAGTCACAGTATTACGTTTACGGAGTCACCCGCCAGAGCTCATAAGTGCAAAATTCCACAGAGTTAAAATCATTTACCTTGACTGGGTCTCGAGTCTGGACCCCTCATTTTCCGACCGAGTGATTCATCCAGTTCAACTAACCCCGTTATCCTCAAAATTTATCAAAACTAACGAATACCTCCATCAGTTCAATGCCTCGCTTTACTCTCGCGGACTGCGGTGCTTAGCACAGGCTTTGACTGCTAGTTTCATAGTCTTTCAAGCCTCCTTTAGCACTAGTTCACTTACAGTCAGTGACACTTAATCGGTTGCAAAACCTTTCTAAAGCCGAAAACCGTCGAAGTCCTCAAAAAATGATAATACATAATAGGTAGCGAAAATTTATATATCGATATAAAAGTGGTGAAAATGAAATGTGATATTTCATCTTTTATTTAAGAAGAAATGAAGAGAAGAGAACACGGTTGCGAGTGACCGGAAGGAACACTCAAAAAGTTCTGGCCTTCATAAGGGTCCTAGTCTGACTAAAACTTGACAGGGAAGTTGCTCCCACTGCTTGTTCCCACTGTTCTGCTAAGTTATTCCGATCTCTTTATTGAAATTTAATTATAAATTGTCCAGTACTTACAGAGGTACAACTTATAAACCTATCAAGATGAACATCCACCAAGTGTCTAAATGCTGATTAGACTGTCTAAAAAAACGACTTTCTGATGCAGCTAGATGTTTCTCCGCCCTTCGTGAGGCTTGTAGAGACCATATGTGTTTTGGATGACATTTTATACATATATATACTCAAAATGGATTATATTTCCAAGCCCCAAATATGTAGTATTCATTAAAACCCATGTTTGAGCCAACGTTTTCATGCACATTAAAATTAGTCTTTCCTCATCCTTTAACGTAAACTAAGTTAAATCAAAGTATGGAGTGAAACCATCTAAGAATACTGACACATCCGGTATATTTACTAGTTTATTAGTTTTTGGAATGGCATTGGTTGGTAGCAAACTTAAACTGTTAGTAGACATGTATAAAATATACAAAACCGCACTGAGATTGGAAGAGGTGGATCATGAAACATTACTGGAAGCTGTCCTCGAAAGTCTTTATTTTTCCAGTGAAATGTTAATAAAAAGTGGGGTTGGCAGCCGTGACCGCGGAGAATTTGAGGGTGCTGGTTGAGGGATGGAGGGAGGCACGGGGTGGACGAGAGGGTCGCCGGGGTGACGAAAGTCAAGGACGTTGGAAAAGTTAGTTTAACTGGCGGGGAGTGCTGGACGGCAGGAAAGGAGGAGGAGGAGAGGCGGGGGAAGTGTCTTCTCCCTCAGTCTTTTTTTATCTTCTTCCCTCTGCTTTTCCCTTTAAATCCTCTCTCTCTCGCTCTTGAAAGCTCAAGGGGCATTCGTTCTGTCGGTAAGGGGTTATTCCGAGTGACCCCTCCGTCCGAATGAGGGCAGGCCGGATCGGCACCAACGATCCGACAATGTGACGTTCGACAAATTTATCCTCGCCTCCGTGTCCTCGCCTCGCAACGAGTCGTAACAAACAGATTTAGTGCTAGCGGACGAACAAAAGCAAATCCTGAGGAGCAGTGACGAAGAAAGATCATCGCGACGAGACTCAAATACGAACATTTCTTGAACTTCCTACCTGATTACATTCATCATTTTGGCCGATATTTCGACAGAACACTCATTATCCTTGCCCATCTCCAGCATTAGTGTTGTGAATGCAATGTACAGGACTCTGCCCCTCTCTAGTTCTGCCGTTTACAACACTGTTTTGTGCCTGTTCTATGTATATTTATGTAAAATTATTTATTAACTTAATGGATTTAAAAGAAAGATATCGTGCGTCAAGTTTGCGCTATGTTTCCGTTCAAAATGAGGCAAATGAAATAATATACATTTCAGTGTTGTATGAAAATCATCCTCAATAAACGAATAAAGAAAACTAAATGTCAACACGTTTGATAATATATTCCATTTTTAGTGGATAAGTGTTATTTAAATTAGGAAAAGGTACCCGAAGGCACCCGAAACGTGCGGCCCAATCGTAGGAAATACTTCAATTATCTAAGCCCTATAAATAAGGACCCAATTCTAGCGGATAAGATCTATTCGCATTGAAAAATATGTTTGATGGATGAATGTTAAAACCTTAAATCGCAATGCAACAATTTAAAGACTACTTGAGCAGATGAATACTTAAGTAGGAAAAGTTTAGCAGTAAATATATTAATGTCAAGAAAATCATAGATGATTCATTATATATTTAACACTGGGCAGGCACCTTAACCACCTCGGCTGCGGAGGCATCAAAGTCCAAATGCTAACAGAGCATGATATTGCCTCCAATATTTTTCTTTCGTTGCGTAAAGTTACTGCTCTCCATCTGAATAGTACCTGTCCAATTGCCTAATATTACTACGCTGGTTTCTTCTATTTCTGAAATTTGGGCATTTCACAGTAGGACCGACTATTGATAATCCTGACTCATGACGTGGTGAGGTCAATCCTGGGGGCCGATTTTATAACTTGGCTTACGTTCAAACGTTAGGGATCCGTTCAACTTCGATCGGGATCACTAAATTCGAGTGAAGTGTTTCGAGCTATTTTATATGGGCGATCGCACATCAGACCGTCGAACGTCACTCTATTGTCAGATGTATAGCATATTTCTCACTTGTTACTCTTGAACACATGCGCAATGAGCCTACTTGGCTCATTGCGCATGTGGCAAATAAAGGCAAATAAATACAAAAAACTCTTAGGTGAGGAGGTACAATTTTATCTATGCTAAAATATGAAACATCATGTATCGCATACAGACTTCAAGCTTTCACTTTGGCGAAAATCACCAAACTTACAAAGAAAACAAATTTAATAATGTAAATAACTTTCTGCCATGAATTTTCCATTGCATAACCAAGCTCCGTTTTGTAGTGAGTAATCACAGCCATCCACGATATTTTTCTAATTTGTAACAACACTTCAAACACACTAACTAACGTGACACAACGCATTTCAAGCCCAAATTGCCAATAACTTATTGCAGAAATATCACAATAGACATCCGTGTAGGCTATCACAGAAAATGTATAATAATTTATATCATTGAAATCCGCTTGAACACCATTCAACATTCGTCTCGACTACTTCAGGATATGATTGTATAAAGCAATATTTCAAACCAGAACGAACCAACAAACTTCATTTGACAAAATAATCATCGCCATTTCAATTGGATGAAAACAATCACACAATTTACCCTCAAACAAAAGAATAAGCCTTGACATGGCCAAAAATTCAAATAACTACGTCTATTTCAACTAGTTATCACTTGCATTAAACGTAGATGAGTTTATTATTGTCGCAAAGTGACTCTTGGTATGGCAAGTTACTGCATTCAAATTAAAAAACACTTCAATATTTATCCTTTATTGAGGACGTAAAAAAACCACACTTAATACTCAGAAGCAAACCTAAATCACCAACAACATTTCAATTGACATAGAATCCAAATCTCAAGTTAGACATTTGATGGAAGGACGTTATAGTTGCTGCTGTCAGTCATCTCCGACATTTGTTACGCAATTTTAAGTCTTTAAGCACAATACCTGTCACAGCACACAATCTCAATAGACGAATCATAACTCTTATTAACCTTAATATGTTAATACATCAACACGAGCACACACAAAATCCATCACAGCGCATAAGTGACATTTGTAAGCACTGGTATGCCACAATAAACACTGCCGCTTAATCACACGATAAACCTTTTCACTATCCTCAGCAATTATGACATCCACGTCCTTGCAGAAATGAGATTTAAAACTTCCAACTGCAATTAAAAGTGAAAACAAATCGCAACAATAGGATAGTTTGCGACAATTAGATACTATAATTAATCAAAAGAATACGCGTTGTTGAAATACTTTTCCAATACATTAATGAACTGCAATCTAGGCCTCCAATTATAATTAAAGTCAAGAATGGTGTATTATATTTCATTTATAGTATGTAAAACTTTCCAAACGACGATAGCTATTCAAATAACAATCAATTAAGAAACAAAAACCAACCCAACTTCGAACGCTAATGGCCGCTTCGAAAGATATTTTGTTGTGTATTGTAAGCCGAGGATGCGAGCGTGAGGCAAAATACCTTCGAACTTGGTTACAAAATAGGCACCGGCAATTGTTTTCGAAGTATTACCCACAATTCAGCGGTTCTGATTCTAACACTCGAATGTCAAGTTATAAAATCGGCCCCCAGATTTCATGTCATACGTTCAATGTCGTTATTCTCATTGACAACCGATATTGCTTCAATTTAACATATAAATAGCAACGCAAGGGAAGGAATATGAGAGGACATTTCGTCCACGGGATTGAAAAAGACTGTGATATCGCGTGAGGAGTCGAATGCACCGTAATATTTTGACAATTAAAAATTTCATCCGAAATTTCAGTAAATGCCGATAATTACACCGTTATTGCATTCATTTCCTCATATTATCATCAAGAGATGGTAAATGCTTATTTATACATGCATTCAACCTTAAGGATAAGGATGGGAGTCCCTAGAAACTCTGAAGCCACAGGCAAAAATAAGATTAATTTATGGCAGAGATAAATTCAATATAGTTTATAATTTGCGTTATTTTCATGGTAAATTTTTGAAAGTAAAGATTCGGTACCTACTACTACGAAATTAGCCGCGATATGATTGGCTTCCTGGGCAATAATTCGTTTTCTTTTCTTGGTATTAATTATTCCGGAATCCTACGTAATATCTGTGTTCGGAAGGCGCGAACAAAGACCTCGGGGTCACTTTACAGGGTGTCGCGACTGACTTTGGCGTTCAAAGGCCAGTAATTAGTGTGCCTATAACTCCCCCCTCCCATCCCGCGTGTACCTATTGGACCGCTTTCCCGCAGGAGAGCGGAGAACAGCCCTCTCTGCCCCAGCGTGTGAGAACCAAGGTCTCAGTTAGCTTGGCCACGCCACTGTTTGCGTTGGGCGATGTTCTGATTTTTGGTCCCCAGCCTGCCTAAGAGTGCAAAGGCAGTGCAATGGCTGGGGGTGTAAAATGGGGCCCTTAGCCAGGCCAACGAGTGCGTCGGGGGCGGCTAAGGGGTTCTTTCGTGTACCAGCCGTAGTCTTCTCGACTCCCGGTCTCCAAGACCGGAAGCCATTCTCTCCGGGCCGGAACCTCGGGCCTTAGATCCCCAGGCGGGGAGGCCCCTTCGGAAAGTGGTTACGTAAGATCGGTTACCGTTGGTCGGGCCTCTCAAACGTTCCAAATCCCTGTCCCTATCACGTCGCTGATGAACCTGTGAAAGGACGTAACGAGGATGGTATTCCATTCAACACGGCCCACGGGCTGTCTTCGCTGGCTGGTACTCCTTCGGGGATCGTCCTTTCATCAAGGACACCGACTCGTCGCAATGGCAAACGGACTCTTGCAGAAGATCCCATTCTCAAGCTCTCTCCTTTGTTATCCTTGGGTTGTCGACCTTCTTCTTTGTCTGGTGGTGATCACACGATGTTGTCCTGGCTGGAACGTGAAGATTGTAGCAATGATGCCAGTCTTAAATAGCGGATTTCGATTCCGCCCTTCGTCGTGATTGGCCGATGACTCTTTGTTGATGATTCGGCCAATCCGAAATCAGCACGGTATGAATCCAAATCGGCATTCGTGCATAAAAACCAATCCGGTAATAAAACTGAATCCATTCTTTTTCTTTTCCCCACAACAAAAGTTGATTTTTAAAACTTCCTTCATCGCGGAGGATAACGTATGAAAGATGATCAATGGAAACAGAAACAGAAATTTGTGATTACCCTATCAGTTGTTGCGCAATACAAAGTGTTTAATGTTATGATATTATTTCAAATTTCTTTCAGTAATCTCATACTCTCCTGGCTCACGTAAAATCTTGTATTAACCATCAATTTTTTATAATGGCAAATAAAGTGGATATCTTTTCTCATGTAATCGTTAGGGAAAAGAAGACATAACAGGGCCTTTTCAATGCTATCTAATATTTTTCATTTTTTTGACCCGAAACAATTAACAGTCATCCTACGTCTTTTTTCCCAGGACAATTTAATCATTTGAATGTAGCCTTTTCTCGTGGATAGCTGTAGCCTCTGACGACGAAATCTAATGGATACAATGAGACCGACGAGCTAACATATATTCTATCATTTTATGTGATTAACGAAGCTATTATTATTCTCTTTTAAATATTGTGTTACTATCTTTACCATTCTCACCAATTCTAAAATCATAATTAACTCCCTAGAATTTATTAAAACTTTGTAATTTAAATCGAATATCACGAGAGTATTATGTTATTATATGGTCTGTTACCCTTGAAAGTTGCGCCACAAGGATGGATTAATAAGTGTGTATGTTGTTCGAATGTCATCGTTTTTCATTTATGACATCCCCGCAACGCACGAAATTGTGAAGAAAGTTCGTACGACTTGTAACGTCCTTTTCATTTATTTTGTGTAGTTTCAAGAAACACTCTCTTTCATTATTTCAAGTGATTCACATTCACTGTTCTTCAGTATTGATTTTTTTCCAGATTCAATAGTGCCCCACTTGACTCAAAAAAGTTTGCAATAGCTCAGAGCGCGGAAGAACTCCGAGTTGTTGCGACATAATTCGGAAACTCTCTCACTTGTTTCTACGGTTGATTGGAAACATTGTGGATGATCTCATTGTAATCGACCGTATTACTATTTTCGACAATAATTCCGAAAATCATCTTGATTATTACCGACGAGGACTACGCGCTGTCGCCCGACTCTTTGGTCGGTATTTCTTTGTGTCATACTGGAAGGATATAATTTTGGCATCGTGTCAGTAACGCAATTTCTCTCTCAAGTCATATTTTTACGTTGAGTAAAGACTGACTATTATATTGGTCCAATAATATCATTACTTTTAAGTCTGGCCGATTTATATAAAGGGATAGCCAACGGGAATTCTTCGTCGGCAGAAGTAAAGATCATTTTCGAAAATATTGTTGTGAATTATAATACGACCACTTGTAATGAGATCATTCACCTTGTTTCCCCTCAATCGCAGAAACAAACAAGAGGTGGGTGCTTCTAAAGAATGACGCAATAACTCGGAGGCCTTCCAAAGTTAGACCTGCAAGAGTCTTGCCTTAAGTCAAGTGGGGCAAAACCAAATTTCGAAATATCAATATTGAAGGGACGTTTCTGTTGAATGGCTCTGAACAATGGGAAAGAGAGCGTTTGTCTGTTGTCACTACGCGAAACCGATGAAAAGGATGTTCAAGTCTTACTGACGCGCTTCACAATGTTGTGAAAATTTGGAGGTCGTGTTTCGAGAAAACAAAATTGTTATATTTGTCAAAGTGGCATAAAAAACCGAGAGGAGATTTAAGACCAATTGCTTTGATAGCTTGCGAATATCTTTTCAAAATATTTACGATCCAAGTATTTGCACATTAATCGAAATTTAATATATAATGTAGTTATTTCAGAGCATTTATGTAATCATTGTAATTTCTAGGCACGTTCTAATGCTCCAGTACTGTCCCGGCGAAGGCGTAGTACGAAGAGGTCTCGTGTTTCCAGCCACGGTAAGGCAGAATAGATCTCTGAAGACCATGGCGAATGGCATGGAGAATGGCATCGATACGTCACGACTATCAAATGACGATAATGAAAATACGCGTTTGTGCATTTAACCACCGTTGCCAGCCCGCAAGTCCTTAATTTTTAATTATAACCGTCCAGTTTCCATAGTACGATGTATATTCCAAGGATTACAAAAGTCCAAACCTAAAAAAATACTAAAAATAGGTAGGGCGCCTTTTATGAGCGACTGATTGACTGAGCGAGCGATTTTTACCTGAAAGCATTCGATTCACGCTATCTCCATTTGAGGATGAGGAAGTAAAAAGAGCTCTTTAATCTGCGTATGAAAGGAAACTGGATCCTCGACCCAATATTCAGTCAGTCGATCCCTTACTCTTCGATTAGTATTTGTCTCGCTCGTCCATCTCGATTGAGGATTTTTATTCGACGGCTCGCACTTCAAACGGTAAGACAATTTTATTCGATTTTATATCATATTATTATTAACCTTACCTAGAATAAAAGCATAAATGCGCTCGTTAAAAATTTTTTATGCGTTCGTATTTAATCTCACGCCTACCTCCGTGAGCTGCACTTAACCCCTCTGACCTAAGACTATATTCATATTAACTCTGGATATTCACCGATGAATTGTAATGGAGTACAAAAAGCCGATAATAACAGTGGGTTTTTCAAAAATATCAAATGAATATAAATAAGATTATAAAACATTGGCGCATGCTTCAAATTTTCACAGCGGAGGATTGAGTCATATATAAGGAATCAGGTTTAAACTGCTTACCATTTCAACTTGTATGACGTGATATTATCGGTAAAGTTTAATTTTGAATACCCCGACTTATTTTCTTGCTAATAAATACATTATGTATACAATC
The DNA here is from genome assembly GCA_963169105.1 of Ceriagrion tenellum. Lineage (NCBI taxonomy): Eukaryota > Metazoa > Arthropoda > Insecta > Odonata > Coenagrionidae > Ceriagrion > Ceriagrion tenellum. The sequence continues at coordinate 118,640,278 of OY720642.1, read as the reverse complement.
GTGACAAAAAAAAGCATGATCGTGGCGATTTTGTTCAGATTGTCACATCCACTTCATGTCGCTAACAATCCATTATCCAAACTGGTATTATCGGCGTCCAACTCTTATTATGTCTACCATTCGCACAGCTTCTCGCATTCTTATTACAATCCTCTCCTGGAACAAATTCCTTAGAAATCCGCACATAATTTAAGTTTCTATGCTTTTTATTCGTCTCCCGCCTAACTCCGTGAGCTCCGGCATGCAGGCATTAACTCTGGCAATTCACCGCTGAAGTGCAATGGAGCACAAAAAGCCAATAATACCAGAGGGTTTTTAAATATCAAATGAATATATATATAAAAGTATGAAACACTGGCGCGTGCTTCAAATGTTCACAGCGGAAGGGAGCGTAACGTCAACAATGAAAGCTCACGAAAACGTCCATCAATAGGATAGATCTTATCATGAATATATATTATGGATTCGGATTTTTGGCATTGTTGCCTAGGCTACGCGTTGTCTTAATTTGCACATTTAGATCACCCAGTCCTTGGCGCCACTTCGATTAGTCTTTTCTGTTGTTATTGTAAATAGACGTAGTTAATTTCTGTTAACGTGAGACCGTGGTGAATATTCAGTAACGATCGAGGAGACATGAATTACTTGATGCTTTGAATAACATCTTGCAATTTTTGTGATCTAAAATTTACTTTGTAAATGCTAGAAAGGAATTATCTATTACAGGAATTGCGTAAAAGGTTTATGAAACGTCCATCGTGCGACTTTGATTCTAATTTGAATGCATTAAGCCTGTTAGGCTAATATAAATAATTTAGAATTTCTTGTTTAAACAGAACTTGCTTCGTACCAGGCTACAAAACAGGGCATGAGTCTACGAGGACTCAAAATAGGACACTTGGATTGAGAAATAAGAATCTGTTCCAGGTGGCGGTAAGTGCATTCCTTTTTACCTACACTGCAATGATGGCCATTGGGAATACTCATGAAGTCACCTCGCATTATTATTAAATTTCCGTACAGCGATATTCACCAAGTGCTAAGAAGTTAATTGTGCATTTGTGTAATTAAATTTAGAAATAAATATATCTGTAGACCGGACAATATTAAAAAAGAGTATAATTACGTCCCGCATGTAGTACCACATTTTTTATCCACTGTATTACGATTAATTGTAAGTATAACCCATGCATATTCATGGTAATATGGTTATGGAATTCTAGAAAACAGTTTTTGGCGACGAGATCACAATCCATAATATATATTCGTGGATCTTATTAACTAATTTTGAGCTAACCATTAATTGGTGTAGTGTTCCCACATTTTTTACTGTCGAAACGCAATTAAGTAAAAACTAATGGTAATAATGTGTTTTATTGTTGCCTCATATTAACGGAAAGAGGAAACTTGAGCACAAAACCCATTAATACCAGAGGGCTTTTAAATGTCAAATGAATATAAATGAAAGTATCAAGCAGCAGACATGACATACGAAATGAACTTCTAATTGCAAACATTACTTATAAAGTTAAACGAATGCTACCTTCCATATCAAACAGAAGACTTGTCCTAAGACACAATTGTAACAACTCTGGCAACTCATCACTGAAGTGTAATGGAACTGAGGAAAGCCAATAATACTCGTGGGTTTTTTAAAATATTGAACAAAATTACAATGATAGTTGAAAATATTTTGTGTTTTGCAACTTTGACGAGGGAAGGTGGAGTTAGACGTTAAAACCCTTATAATTTTACCTTTTATGGCGTAATATTCAGAGGAAAATTCATTATGGAACACCCCGATTTTGTCAATAGCGAATTAATACATAATATATGTAATGATTGTCATGATAAAACTTGATCGTTGCCCCTTGGTTGGGAAAAACACTTCTCCTTCATGTCGATAACGCTCCATTAGATGTACCGGCATTATCGACAATAAACTCTCATTTCGTCTGCTATTTGAACTGATTGTCGCATCCTTATTGAGAGTGCTTAAGACAGAACGCCTTCTTCTTTGAATTACCGTTTTCCTAATACGAATATAATTCACTATGAAAAGTAAATTTAGGCTTAGTTGATGCACTGCATGAGTTGTCAATTTCATTTTCACACTCCTTTGGAATAAAAATCCTCCATCGAGATGGAAGCGCGAGAAAAATACTATTCTTATCAAAGTATAAGAGTTCGATTGTATAGTAAACTTTCAGGCTTCACTTGGTGGGACAACATTGCGATGATTTTGAATGAATGTAATATTCCACATGGTATTTAGACTTAAATATAGATTTCGACTGAAGACCTTGATAATGACTTAAGTCGAAACCTAGGTCGGAGTTGACTGAATATGGGGTCGAGGAGCCGGTTTCCCATCTTACACGGATAAAATACTTTTTAGTCGAGCGAACTAAATATTGTCTAGCAACGGTCAAGTCCTTCCCGTGCGAAAGTCATTTATTTTTTTCCTTTTATTGGGCGTTTAAAAATAGTAAGGTTCTTTAACTTTACACTTTAGTTCTGACTCCATGATAAAATAATTTTTTTCCCTTTAATCTCCCATTTAAATTGATTTCCTCTGAAGTTAAACGAATATATGTCTCCATATTTTGTGTTTGTAATGGAGCGATTCGACCTATTATTTCTACGTTATTAAGAGCTGTTACTTTTCCAAGCGCCCATTTGTCGTTCTGTTGATAATTATTAAAAGTATTACGACTACACATGAATATAGCAACCCATTTTCAGGATATTAAATCTTAAATCGGTAAAAGTAATCGGTAAATCTTATCACTGATTAAAGGAGAACAACCAAAATTAAGTATTTTATCATTTTGGACGTATTTTTGTAATCCTTGGAGTATATTATGTACCATGGAAACTCAACGGTTATAATTTCCAAATTAATGACTTCCGGGCTGGCAAAGGTGTTTGAATACACGGACTCGTATTCTCTATTAATTCGTTTTACTGTCGTAACTTTTCCATGCTATGGTTTGCAAGGGTTTTCGGCGATCTATTCTAAAACACAGGTATCTCCCTCACCCATCTGAAAATACAAGAAAACTTCGTACTACACCTTTGCCGGGACATTATCGTGAGAATTAAGGCGTACATAGTATTTGAATTGATAGCATAAGTACTCTGAAACGCACTACATAATAATATATGAGGACCCCAAGGAAGTTAATGGGGTCTAAGTAACAAAATCGTTGTTTTGAGAAAACTTTAGTCAAAGTTGAAAATGTTTGGTACAACCCACTAAGTAGTTAAGTGGCATAACCCTAGATAGCATCATCTGTCAATAAAATCACTTGGATAGCTTTATCATCTAGAAGATTTACATTTTCACATCCTATTCCTGTACCTAACTTATTTCTTTTTAACGTCACTTAGACCCCTTGACTTCTGGGGTCCACATATAAAATTAATGCAAATACTTGGAGCGTGAAAATTTTGTAAAGATGGACGTGAACTATCGAAGCAAATGAATTGGTCTTTATTCTCCCCTCAGTTATTTATGCCACTTTTACAAATATAAAAATTTTGTCATGAGATTTCTACAAATAAACCAAGTTACGCCGATATTTCATTCGATTCCTCAACTCATTAATGATTATATGCTAGTTATTTCAAACATGCATTCGACTCTAATTATTAATAAGGCTGGGAGTACTTAGAAACTCTGAGGCAACACGCTGAAATATGATTAATTTTTACCCGGGACGACATCAAAATAGATTTCATTATATAAGTTTCAGGTAAAATTTATGAAGAAAACATGCAGGATCAGTTACTACGAGATTAGCTTTCGATATGATTACCTTGGTGTCCAATGGTTCAATTCCCTTTCCTAGCATTAGTTATTCCCACGCGTGCTGACAACGGTGTTCATCAAATGCACCGACGCGTATTTTCAATATCGTCATTTGATAGTCGCGACGTTTCAATGCCATTGTGTTCGGAGTTATATATTGATGCCCGTGGTATCTATCACCTCAACCTGGCTGGAAACCTTATGACACTCCGTTCTATGCATTCGCAGGGACATTTTGGTGATATTAGGGCGCATTTAAAAATGTAAATCGATAGCATTCGTGGTTTGCACTACACCACATCATCCTTACAATTATCGATTAATATGAATTAATTTTAGAGTGAAGATTTTGTCCGTGTTCTATCCGTGTCCGTGTCCGTGTCCGTGTCCGTGAACTATCAAATAAATCGATCTAGTATTTGACTCCCCTTCATTTTTTTTAAATGAAACTTTGTTAAAAAAAGGTAACTATTATTATTAAAATTCTCTAAATAAATCTACTTACGCCGTTTTAGCATTTAATTCCTCAGCTCAACAGTAGGCCAGAATGTTGATTTTTTTCAAAGATTCCTTCGACTCTAACTAAGGATAAGGCTGGGAGTCCTTAGAAACTCTTGAGGCAACACGATTAACTAAGATTAGTATATGGCAGCATACGATATCAATTTTTAGCTTTTCATACACACAAATTTCAGGTAAAATTTTTGAAAGAAAATATGCGGAACATAAAAGTACGAAATTAGCCATAGATATGATTACCTCGCTTTAGATTCCGATAGCAGCGCGACATTTTTTCGTTTGGGTCCACAACACACGACCAGATTTTACGAATTACAGGGGACTGTATTTTTAACAGAAATATTTTTTCATGATATTACTTTTAACAATGTATTATATATAAGCGTACCAGTGTCTCCTTCATTGGATAGAGTTTGTCATGGAAAATATATCGTTTAAGTGGGGCTTCAATGGAAGTAGCTATTTGAAGCCATAGTTAAGTGGTCCTGATTGAACGAGCTTACACTACAAAAAATTCAGTATTTGTAACATCAAAATATTAATAATTACCCAAAACTACAAAACTGAAGGTAGTTACAAGCAAGAATGCCAAATAGAAACTATCGGATAATGTAAATAATCTTGATAAATAAGCTTGATTTAGCAACATTCCCTTAAGACAGCCAAAGCCTACTACTCAAGTCATAATTAATGGCAAATACCACAAGACATAACATCAATCAAATTAATCAACTATGAATAAATGTATACTTATATATACAGAGTTTAACACAATGGAAATCAATAAAACATCCATTGACTTAAATTTATGAAAATAATATTCCAATTCATTCGTGCAGTATATCCGCATTTGGAACTTGACCACGCATTATTACGCTAACGCTTAATTTTACATTCACTCGTTGGGAATGAAGTACCCACGCGGTATTTCTCCAAGATGGCGCGAGCTTTGAATTTAAAATGTCAAATCTCTTATCCATATAGTTTTTAGGCGGGTCAAGAATATAACTATTTGGTAGTATAATTTTGGTTTCCGCATTTCGTTGTTTTGAAACAACAGTAGAATGTTTCACTGAACTGAACAAGGTTATGCTAGAAAAATTCCACTAAAATAGGCGAAGTTATGCAGTAATGGGAACACGAATTAATTTCGGGCCTTCAGCCCAAGGCGATCCACTCCATGACCAGGGTGTCCAGCAGCTGGGCTTTTGGAAATTCCTTTGAGAGTTCCAGGTCTTCCAGACTCAATTTTTAATTTTCCAGAGGAAATATTGATTTTTTCTCTTTAATTATAATAGAATGTTCGGTATGTTTTTTAAGGGGTGATAAAACGTAAAGATTATTTTTAAACTTGCATATTTGGAGGAAAATAAACACAAAACTTTCAAATAAGTTGAGAGAAATTCACATCACCTCTTAGATTCTTAGATTTAAACATTGTCATGCTGGTGCTGAAGGAAAAAGGTTATTATTACAGCCGGACTTTGCTATGAATGGCATTAATATAAAATGATCAGCAACTTAAAAAAACTGAAGGAATTGACTTTTTTCCTTATTTTGCTAAATGCGGGAAATTTGAATTCGCAACTTGCCGACAAAGGCACGTTCTTTACGCCACTGATTTACAGACTATGGCCAATAAGAACACAATCTATGTACCTATATAGAAAACATTGTACCTACATTCGGTGATAATAGGAATGCAAAAATCGACAACGCAAGGGAAGTTTGACTTTTGTTCTTGCTGAAAAAGGCACATGGCTTCCGTTGCTGTTTTATATATTGACACCACAGATATTTCATTTATAGTATGTAAAATATTCCAAATGACGATAGCTATTCAAATTACAATCAATTAAGAAACAAAAACAAACCCAACTTCGAACGCTAATGGCCGCTTCGAAAGATATTTTGTTGTGTATTGTAAGCCGAGGATGCGAGCGTGAGGCAAAATACCTTCGAACTTTGGTTACAAAATAGGCACCGGCAATTGTTTTCGAAGTATTACCCACAATTCAGCGGTTCTGATTCTAACACTCGAAGGTTAAGTTATAAAATTGGCCCCCTGATTTCATGTCATACGTTCAATGTCGTTATTCTCATTGACAACCGATATTGCTTCAATTTAACACATAAATAGCGACGCAAGGGAAGGAATATGAGAGGACATTTCGTCCACGGGATTGAAAAAGACTGTGATATCGCGTGAGGAGTCGAATGCACCGTAATATTTTTCATAGCCCGAGCATCGAGTGTTAGAACATAGACTGGCGGAGCTGGCGGGCTTATCGCGGAGTTGATGAACTATCGTAGCGAAAGTGGCGCCGCTCGATTCGTGACACGACTTTTGAAAGATATAGTACAATCCGGATTTCATTGCCTTTGCATCATCATCAGATGTTTGATGACAAGCACCTGAGTCTCGTTTGACCGCTGGGGATTATAAAAGTTGTAATTTCTGCTGAAGAATATGATACCTTCTTATTGATGCACCAAATCATAAAAGTTTGAGATATCTCTCTCTAACTTCAAATTCATTAGCTCACTAGATACTTTCAAAAGCATACGACAGACTTGACTTTACGAGGCAACTAATTAGAGTCATCTCAAATTCAATCCACAGTTGTCTCAGTCGTGATTTCATGGAATTTATTATACATTATAAATGAAGTGACTTCGTTTTTCCTCATAAATTTTATTGAAGACAAATTTGATTTTGACGTGGCTCGTCATCATCAGGTACGCATAACATGGGAGACAAGGAATACACAGGCTAGAATATTAAATGCCTATTTATTCTTCGTCTTCTATGTTATATGTACCTGATGATGACGTTCCACGTCAAAATCCGGGTCGTCTTGGATAAAATCTATATGGAATAACTAATTCACTTCATTTGCAATCAAGTTAAATCCTTTCTCAGGCTTTCTATTCCTTTTTTCCTCCCTTTCTCTCATGGCTTCGGCCCGGCTTGACGTCTTTCACATTTGTGGATGAATTCACATGAATGAACAAGAGAGCGTCATTTCATGCAACTTTATCCTGTAGCCTTTGGATTTCGGCCGTGAAGTTAGCATATGTTTGTGCTACGGATGCCACATGGACTAAAAAACTTCGAGTAGTCAATTTTTCGATGCATATAAAAGTACTCATCACTCACTCAATCTTCATCAGATTATTCTAATACTCGATTTTTTTATGTCTTGGAAAAATACATCGAGTAGTTCAATACATCGATGCCAATAGTGCATCACTAGTTAGTGCTTCCAAGTTACATCACCTGACACATTGTATTCCTTGTTTGCATCGAAATTATAGTCAGACCTTCCTCTCCATTTCCGTGTTTTCTTGCATTGCACAAAAGTAATCGTCATTCATGGTGAAAGATTTCCGCGATTACAAGTGTATGCATAAAATTATTTACCTAACATTTATTTATCCTCGGCTAGTGCCTAAGAACTTGAGCATGCAGATCGATAGATCTTATGGGTGGTAAACACGCGGTGTGGTGTTTGTTTTCAGATAAACTTCGCATAAAACGTTACGGACTAAGAAATTGTAAGGACAGCGGCGATGCCACTACAATAGTATCGTAGCCCCACATTTCCTAATAACTGTGTGTTTATTAAGGGAATCAGGACAGGTCATGAGTCATTCAGTAGTACAATTCCGCGAGTTGATTCATTTGAAGGAGTTTATGTCGTTTCAAGGGAATAAACTGGAAAACAATCTGAAGTGGTTAAGTTAAAAAAAAATTGATAGCTAATTGGTACACGCTAAAAACTTAGTGGGTATCAGAAAAAATGTTTAAATTACACTAAAATAGGAAGAGGAGTTTATGCCGTTTTAGGAAAGTAAACCGCGAAACAATCTGAAGTCGTCAAGTATAAAAATAACTCTGGTAACTAATTGATGACACGCTGAAAACTTGGTGAATATCATAAAAAATGTTTGAATCACTCTAAAATAGGAAAGTGAATGCCTAGAGGTATAAGTCACCGGGTGAAGTATTTGTCTTCATTTATATCAACTCGTGAACATTTTCCATTTTTGAGGCTTTTACATGCAATATACTCATATGTTGTTACTGCGGACAATTTCAGTCATTTTTCACTTTCCAGCGTGTGTGTTATGCCAAGGGAAACAATTTCCACGAATTCGAATGAGTTGTTGAGGCAATTCCTCTGGGAAATGAAGCGTGTGAAGAATATACGTAACTGTGTTTGTAATTACAGGTATATGTGAATGTAATGTAGTGTGTGTGTGTGGATGTTACGACGTCGTGATCCGTGAGAATGAGCGTCATCATCACTCGGGTTTAAAATTTCTGTTCCGCGGAATGCTTCGCTAGACTCCAGTAATTACTTTCGTGGCGCGCACGATCGCAAGCGTTAAGGGTTCAATTAAATGTCCCGTCTCCGTTAATTATTTCATGCATGCGAAAGTGCGATCAGATCGCGGAACTGCGTAATTTCATGCCATTACATTTCCACGAGAGAGGATTGGAGGAGGTGGAGGGAGAAAGGGGGGAGGGAATGAGGGAGAATAAGGGAGGGAGAGGTCGAGGCTGTGCTGTGGCAGCAAAACTTGATGGCAGCTGTCACCGCGAAGCATGTCGTCGAGGGAAGGGGATTAGCGCCTCAAATGGGTCAGCAAAAGAGCGGAGGGGAAAGGGAGTACATAAATCCACATCTATAAAATACCAAGCAACGGTTAGGGTGTGTGGTACGGGTTGGTTCCACACGAGACGTACAGCACTCATACTAGTTCAAATTAGAACCTCGCACTCTCCCTCGGTAAAGGTATAGGCGCAGACCAAAAAGCATTCAGGATAATGATGCGCGACTCAACAAGAAACTGGGGGAGTGCCTCGTAAACGAACACGCTAACATTCCAAACAGTTGCAAGATATAATTACTGGCTTGTATTATAAATTCAATTAATAAATAATACTACTGTTTACTAACTCATGCAGATACCATAAATGATTATGTACTATCCCGGCGAATATTATGTGTGAAATTCTCTCGGGATTCCCACCGGGTTAAATTTTACCATATTCCATGCCAATGTGGGACAATATACATTGGTGAAACAGGCCGCACAATTGAAACACGATAAAAAGAACACAGGAGATGAATTAGGTTGTATCCGCCGTGTATAAATCCGCCGTGGCGGAGCATAGCCTAAAGGAGGACTATCTCATCTCCTTTAGTGATGGGAAAGTCATATGCAAGGCCAATGGTTATTGGGAAAGGCTATTTGAGGAAGCCATAGAAATACATTTTCAGCCCAATAACGTACATAGAGACTCGGGGTATTCGATAAATCAAGGGTGGAAACCGTTAATATAAAAAATAATAACGGAAAGAAGTAACAACAATGGTCAGTCAGATGTAACCGTCCAAGACCCTATGTAAGGGAGAACGCAGGCGGCCCGGGCATCATTACCTTGATGACGATGGAAGTGTTATCCATCAAAACGTTGGCAGCAGCCAATAATATAACCCGGTGGGAATCCTGAGAGAATTTGACACATGCAGATACCATATTCATGCTGGTTATTTAAAGTGGGGTGAGTTTTAATAATGAAGGTAAACATTGAGCACAGATACAAAGACTAAGTGAGGGTCGGAGTTTCAGAGAACTGATCTATCGGCTCTATCCATGTCCCTTATTGTACGTGGAAAAAATCCATTTTAAATATGTTCGCTCTGTAGTCTACTTTCTGGCAAGGACAGAATAACTGCTTTAAACTGAAGAGAGAGCTACATATTGTCAATGGCACGTTTAGTGACAAAACTTGCAATACAAACAAAACTGAATCTAAATAAACTAATAATATTCTCAAACATTAAAAGATACCCACTTAAGCCGCTGGATTCAGAGCAGCAGCGAAAATGTATGTGCCTGTGATTATGCAGTCAGTGAAACTAAACGAAGATGCGGAAATGACAGAATTAGAAGAGCAATTTCAGGAAGAGGTTTAAAAAATTATTTATGCGACATAATTCCGGACTCCATATGACCAAACCGCATTTCCTCAGTTTTTGCTGGCTCTAGATTTTTTCAATTCAACGTGTAATGGACATCAAAACCAAACTAGGCAGTGCAAGTAGCTAAGAATGATGATTTTGGTCAGAAGAATATAAATGGGCCATCATGTATTTGAAATGAGGGTGTTTGACTTAATGGAGTGTAAGAAAAACTGTTTTGAGAAGGAAAAATGGGTGACTCGGTGTCATAGAAAGTAGTAAGGGGGTATTCCAAGATTCTTCTGTCTAGAAATGAGGTATCACTTGGTGGAAGGTCGACAAAATAACAAACCAGACATTAAGTACACTGTGTATCTGATGATGGTGTAACTGCCGATACTGGTTGTATTCATAGAAGTAAATCTGTGAAAGACACAAAGTTTGGTTTGCTACAATAGAAATTAGTTTTATGATAGCTTGAGTGGGAAAACGGGTGTAAGGGATTTAATGGTAAAATCAAACTATTGTGACTGTACCAACCCCTCCTATTGGCACAAGGGTTATTGGAAGGCTTTACGAATGAAATTCGTATTACTGAAAATATTTCATTTCATTTCATTAATTACATTGCAATTAGGCAAATGCCTGGTGGTAATGAAAGGAACATTATCACAATACATATGGGTATCATAATACACTTACTGCAGCAATGTAATTAAAATTAAATATGTATCAAGAATAATAAGCATTTACTTCTAAATAACCTTAAGGATTTAGGTATGGGCTCAAAAATTTCAACAGGCAGCAGATTCCAATCGAGAATACCCGTTTAAGAAAGAGTACTTGGCAGTGTTTGTCTTTTGGCTTCTTAGTTTTATTTTATATGGGTGATCATTTATACTTATATGATTAGGCCTCTCAATGGCATCTTTTAGTTCACCCCAACCCTTGTCCCCAGCGAAAATCCTGTAGATTGCACAATATTTACATATTTTCTCAAAATCGTTTGATTATCTGAGCCATCTTAGTTCATGTTCCATCTCTCCATTGTCATTTAATCAATTGTCCTTCTCAGGTCCCGATTCCTATTTCCGAGGGAGAGGAGAAAGGAGTTGGAAGTGAGTAAGAGGAGGGGTGGGATGCCGAGATTATTTTGAAGCGGAGGAAAGGGCACCGCGACGCCCTCTCGCGCCCCGTGAGAAATTGAAGCTGAAGACATCCATTCCAATCCGATTTGATTTTGAGAATGAAACCAAGAATGAAACGAATCGTGAAACATGGCTTCATTTACGATGCATTAATGGATCAAATTCCTGTTCCAGCGGGGAAATCCCCGCTCCCAAAAGCTATCCGTGGCAATAAACATGATTTCCATGTCTCAGGCTCTGATCCCATTCCTCCAACCCCAGCCTTTTTCGCACCATTATTTCACCTCACCGTGCCACCCTTACAACATTAGCTCTCGCCAGCCAAACGGCGTAAGGAAGATTTGGCAACCCAAAGTTTAATCTTTCTTCTGTCGACTTTATGAGCTGTTATTCGCCGTAATGTAGCGCTGCGGTAGTGTCGTGCGCGCTGTTCATAATGGAAAAAAATTGGCTCGGCCATGTTGAAGGCTCGGTCCTTGGCTTTGTGTTATTACGTCATCGTTAGTGGTGAAAATTTAGCGGCCTCCAGCGGCTTGAGCACTCGTTTACTCGTTTACGGAGGGTGCCTTATATCTTTTCCGACGTTCCCATAGTCGTTTTCCAGTGCCTCCTATTAATAGCTAAGTATGAGCATCTTCCAATGAGATGCCACATTTATGCCAGAATTCAGGACCTCTGATAAAACTTTTTTAAACATGAAAATCGAACTTTATACATTTTCCCATCGATAATTATCGCATCAAATTGTCATTAGTATTGAGATGTATAAATAACCCAAGCTCTTAGTTAGCACCATGTTAAAGAAAAGGCTGTGGCATCTTACGGGTAATGCTAACCTGATATTATATTACCTGGCCATAGTGTTTCATTCACGTATTTTTGTGAGTATAGATCTTTATTAAAACTTCCTAGAGGTTAAATCATTAATTTTTATATTTAAACCACAAATACTTTGAAAACGCAGTTTTTACGTTATCTATAATTATAGGCGCGAGATATTTTGTTTGTTACAAAAATTATTGCACAAGTGGAAGTAGCTCCATTCAATACACTTCCATAATACACGTCACCATTTTCCCTCCCAAAACAATATCCCTTTATGCCACTGGTGTCCTAACACACCCTACCACACGCCCATGCAGCGGCTCACAGGATAGTATGTAGTTGAAGATGTGGACGTAGTCCACAGAAAAGTTCGCCCGCGGCCAAAATGAACGTCCGTCGTGTGTGCATCCTCCAGTAACTTGCACAATCATAGTCAATCATAGTCAATCGTACTCGTATATCCGATTGAGCGACAACAAAATCATTACGAATTATGTATTGGCCACGAATGGTTTGTATCGGAATGGAGCAACCTGCGAATACTATATCGTAAACAAAGCATACAGTATAAAGAAAAAGTTACTCCCGTGCTCGTAGCTTTCTCCTCTGGCAAACAGGGATTGGAATTGGAGACACGCCTCTTCAGCATTGATTCAGAGGTTTGGCACTTTACTGGTAAAAAGAAGGCATCTTGAGTGGCTGGTGGTTGGGTTTTTAAGTGTACAAGCAATTTTTCTTGTGGAGCCATCATTGTAGGCCATTTTTGGATTGGTGCACCGCTTTGTAGGACGATGATCCAGTAGCAGGTTTTGGAAGCAATTATGGAAGGCGTTGAAACGCCTACGATCTTTCTCTGTGCACATCTTATGCCAAACCTATTGGGCGTGATTTCGATGTTTGATCACAGGAAGGTTTCAATCGGGAAAGGTGGTAGGTTTGTCTGAGGGAGTAGGGATGAAGGTTGAATCGGTGATATAGACCCGGGTGAGGGTGGTAAGCTCCTCCAAAAAGTATTCCACGTTGCCGCGGAATTTATAGAAAAGTTCAAAGGGCGAAGACGTAGGTCTATTAACCAATGAGAATAACGAACTTATTGATGTTTATTTATGTGGTCAATTTCGGAGATCTAAGATTAGAGATGCTGTGAAGCTTTGATAGCATTTGGGATGGTAGCTTGAGTAAACGTGGAAGGTGATTATCATCGTCTATGGCAGCATTTTGTTTACTTTATAAAGTAATTATCTATACTAAAGTATTAGTTGCTTTTCCAGCCAGAAATACGGAGAACTTCATGCATTTTTTATTACTAAATGTAATTTTTGAAACTCTGATTCTATTTCTTACCTTTCGGTTGTTTTTAATATGTCTTAATTATTCTCACAAATCTAGTGTCTTATTTAAAAAAATCACTTTCATAAATTTGATGTCTCCGGTTTATTCGTAAAAAAACTGGATAAATGAGCGACTTCCCATGTCCTTCGAAAGTTGCATAAATCGCAATCACATTCATGGGCAGTAGATGCCACTACAATGAATACGGCGTTCAACCTAAATTATTTGCAAGATGATTATATTTGATGGCATTTTTAGCTGTATGTTGTGAATCTGAACTCTTGGTATACAAAGCTCTATAATTTTTAGTATTTTTAGTCATGGTTTTTCTGTATCAGGCCCCACTGGACGCCGATCCCGGTTGTTCCTGGCGAAATGTCCTCCATGAGCGTCAACGAGGGTGCCCCTGTGAATGCCGGCCGGTGGTGCGCTGGTTTGCTTTACATGAATCACCAGTGAGAATTAAAACCAACATCGGAGAATGCGCGCAATAATGACCCACTCCGAAGGAGAATAAGAACACCATGCCGAAGAGATCCTGCCACTAAGCCTCCGGAGAAAAGAAGGCCCTGATTGCACCTTCAGCGTAAAATTGAGAATACTTTTCTAGCCTAAGCTACTTGAGATCGGTAAGTGTAAATTTCTTTCGCTAATCACTCATCCAAGTAGTTGTTCTTTTCTTGACCTTTGACTTTACTGCCAAATAGATTATAAGTATTATAAGAATAAGTATAAACTGGAGCATTACGTCAGACGTTGAAGTGGGAGGGGGATCGGACTCTTCCGATTCCAAAACTAATTCAGCCCACTTGAGATTGGTAAGGGTAGATTTCTCACACTATTCCCTTATCCAAGCTGTTGTTCTTCGTTTGACATAAGGCGCTGAGAGGCAATTCATGTAATACGTTGGACTTTTAGGGGTGGCGAGGGGTCGCGTTTTTCTTGCATAGTCTTGTGTAGGGGGTGCTGAAGGACTGAATAAAACTTGCATTTTAAGGTTTTAGGTTTATCTCATTCTTCAGATCGTATTTTTATCGATTTCTCAGTAGCTAGTTGACGAAAAACCATGCTTTGTCTGGCTTATGCATGCATTGAGTCATGCCCTTCTACAAACACGCCACTTCTCTGAAGTTTTATGCACCCAAGGTGGTGCTTCAAACTTTCCTATTCTCAGAAGTCAAGGTGAGTGGATATCTGCTCCTTCGAAAGATTATCCAGGGTGACCTATTTCCTTGTCTTGAGCCCTCGCTCCTTGTATCCGCTTTTTATTTTTTCGGTGATCTGTAGGCTGCATCCTACGCTGAAGTGTACTCCAGCATATTTCTCCTTAAGGGACTCTATGCGACTTTGTGACGAGACTTAAACCCTCGTTTGTGTTTGACTGCTCAGTAATATCTAGTGTTCTACGATCGCGAATAGTTGATTATCAGTCAACTTATGGTTTATAAAGTCAATGATGCTTGTCAATTAATGTCAGAAATGATTTTTCCCAAATTGCTCTCTAATATTCTAACAGAAAAATGAAGGATTCGGGAGCAATGCGTAAGAAGAGCATAAATAAATAAAAAAAATGCTAATGACATATTAGTAAATAAAGGAAGAGTTCGACTGCCAAGTTTCAAATAAACATGCCGACAGTCTACACTTTTATCTGAAGTTTTTTCTACAAGATTTGCATTACGAGTCTAAAAGTACATGAAAGAATTCAAATCCAAGAACACAATAATCGACCTCAAACCATCCTTTTTTGTTTAAGAACCTCCAATGGATCGATTCTGAAGAATAACATGTAGCATATATGTATGTTAGGGAGTTCTAAATAGTCAAGATTCCTTTTTATCAATTAAAATTTAAAAAGGGGGTTTTGGATATCTTTTTCATTTCCGACCACTGTGCGCTAAGGTAAGTGTGGGCCAATGCCGTCGTGCTCTTCAGATGGTTAACCCGAAAGTACTCCAGTCAATATCCACAAAAGTTCCACATTCTTTGACGTTTTCCGCGTTGAGGAAATGGAAAAGTTTTGACTTTCGCTCATTGCAGAGTCGAAAAAACGTATGAGAGTCATGAGGCGCAAGGGGAAAACGATTATTCCCCACTGTTGAACGTATTACTTGCCACGCAAGCGTACAAACACAGGCGTGATCATTCACTCGTTATCCGAGATACCAGATGGAATTAGGCTTCCCTGAAAAGTGGAAGCGCACGCCATATGGTTTACAATTTCACTCTTCACTACCCCGTCGTGTGGGAAAGACAAGAGGCAGAAAATTTCGGCAAGTGAGTATGTATTGAGAAAGGGGAGAATGCGATGCAGAGAGGCTTCTCCCAGGGGCTTATATCTCTTCGAGGGGAGTAAAACTTCTTGGTAAAAACGAGGATGCTTAGGAGGGCAGTGATGCATAAGTATTTAAACACGATACATGGGGAAAGGCCGCCATTGAGATTGGGACGAATACGCTTCCACATGGCAACACTTTTGCTGTGACGATATTCAATCCTGTAGCCAACCAAGTGAAGGAAAAGTAGAGGGTATTATCAGCTGCTATGGAAATTGCTACAGCTGCCAGTTTTACAACAGCTTTTGAAAAATGTTCCGCGCTACAGCTAGATGCTTTAGAAGCTCAGCGCAGGCAATATGGAACGCTGATAAATTATAAGAAAACTGAAGTAATGGAGTTCAAAATAGCAAGAAATGCGATGCTGATTATAAAATTTGGAGGGTACAAGTAGCTGAAATTGTAGCAATTCAACTACTTTGGTTATACTTGAGAAGAAATAAGCGTAGAAACAAAAGCAGAAGGAGTACGATAACATAACTGAAAGAAGCGTCGAGTAATATATTGGATGAAGCTGAATACAGGTTCCTTGGTTATGGTTATAATGAGAGGCTGGTGTAGAGCCTGATGCGGAGTGTAGAGATGTATTGAGCAGAGATGTGGACTCTGAGGAAAAGAAGTCAAGAACAGGCAGTGGGCTATCAAGATGTGGATATGAAGGAGGAATGGCGGTGGACGGAATGCAAGACAAACGTGGAGATGCTTGATATAACTGGTGAGGAAAGCAAACTTCTGGATGAGATTAGGAGAAGGCTAAGAATATGGTTGGGAGGAGTAATGTGGGGCAAATGGTTGCTCAAGGACATGATCGATGGAAGAATATTGGACAAGCAGGGAAGGGAGAGAAAGAGTAATCCGAGTGGTGTGAAGAAGGACTTCATTTGAGATTAAGTAATATATGTTTTGCGTTAAGAGGACCGCCATTTTGTAAAAATTCTCAGGATTTATTTTCTGAATTTTATTAAAACCTACCCTTGCTGGAGGATGACATAATAATAATAATAAAAGAGCTGCTGTAAAAATTATGTATTCAAACATCTTTCTACTACCCATCTTTCCTGGAAGTCATTCAGTTACTTACAATTAGTTGAGAAACGGTTACGCTACTGGGTCAGGTTTTCGGGCAAAATTGACCAAAAAGGTGGTTATGTTTTCACTACCACCTCTCTTAGCTCTAAGGAACGTGCCATTATGAAATCCATGACATTCTTTTTTAATGTCAAGACATAATTTTCTAATCAGCTGATTAAACATTAATTACAGTATATATAAAGCACATATAAAAGAGATATTGTGGAAGATAATGACTTCTTTCCAGAAACAAAATAATCAAAAGCTGCTAAAATACTACGTGAGACCTCGGCGTGGTTTTGATACTAATACGTAGAAATGGGATTAGGAAACTTGGAATCCGTTATGTCTTAAGAGAGAAATATAAGTTTTGATGAATTTTAAACAGGAAACTGAAATAATAGCAGATTTTTGCCTTCCCCTCCATGAATATTTCCTTTCTCACCAAAATATCCTTAGTATGGTGACTTGCCATTATGATATCTAGCAACCTGAAATCTTCAGTCAGCGGCCCTTTTTTTTGTATTACTTTTTCTGGATTTTCTGTAGTATATTGCATTTGAGTAAGTAAATACATTTCATCTAAATCTAATAGATACAAAATTATGATTTTGACAAGATTTTGCAATTGATAATGCTGAGTAACCAAATTTATCCTTACAAACAACTGTGTAGTAACCTACAATTAATGTATTTTAAACTTTGGTATTTAAAATTAAAAGCTACATTTAAGTTGAATAATAATTTTTGGCAATGACTTGAAAAATACTTAAATCAAGCTACTAAGCAGGAGTGAGTTATTATAGTTGATACGAGTTATATGAGTATTGAGTTACGGAAATCTCTCCGGCACTGTAAAATGTTTGTGGTCGTGGTTTACGATGAATGCCTAAGTATGTTAAAGCACCCGCTTAGTCATTTGGCGTAAAAGTCCCATCTTAGAGTACCAGCAAGTTTAGAACTGCCACATTGCACCAAAAACTAGGGTACCAAACTCATTCTGCATTTTCCTCATGTCTGAATTTTTGCATCTCAATAGCTTGCAAGCTGCATATTTTTTCATTCTTTCTCCAGCAAAGTAAATTTAATCCGGTTTGGTGAACCCGTATTTGTTAGGATCTTGCCTTGCGAGACCATTAATCTCATTAGAAATATGCCCCTCACCGCTGGGATTTGTCATAAAGAACTTAACCTAATAAACTATTTAAAATTTCACAAATAGTATACAGTAGCAACGAAACATCAAATACACATGTGCCTTAGTTCTAAGAAATTCACGGAGCTTTGTGAATTTTCAGAAAAGTGGGAGAATGTAAGTATAAAAGGTAGAACTTAGTGTTACTGTGGAATTTCGTTGAAAAAACTCTAGCAGGAAAATATCTTGTGAATAGAACTAAAATGTAGGATTTATTTCATCCAACTCGGTAGCTTGAGTGGAATATGCAGTGCATATAAATGATGCTATTTCCTGGGTTCCTCCCTCAGAGTTCTGTTCGTTGCTAATGGAATTGGGACTCCAGGCGATGCATTTAGGATTTTGATCGTTGTGGTGGTAAAAGTTGCCCTCCAATATTTAGAGGTGTATATACTTCTCGCTGCCGCAATGCAAGTTAAACTTATGAAAGTTAAAAGTTAACTTTGATGCTAAAGAAGGCGTGATTTTGTTTCTCATTGGCTGTACAGCAGTGATGCGGATTCTGATGAGCTAAGAATCCTCACCGAGCCGTCCACTTTCTATTGGAATGGCGTGTCCCACTCGAGGATAAAAGATTTGAGTGTCTTCAGTTCCATTAATTGATAGTTTATAGACTGCAACTGTGCGAGTACAAGATTCCAATTTTCGGGGGCATAACATAATGGACCAAATGCGAGACTTTTATGCATACAACCTGTCAAACAAAGAAACTAACTAAATTAATATTGGCCAGTTAGGGAAAAACGGTCTTGGTGGACTGATGGCAGCGTGTCATCATGATTATCATCGTGTATTTAAATACACTTGGATGCCAGGACCATGTGATTGATACCCATTATTAGTTTATCTTTTACTTATTGGACCATTTTGGTTCTCCCATTCCATTCTCTAATTGACCATTAAGGCGTTTTTGTATTTTTTCTTTCGGTGAAAGTTCAAAATAATTCTTGCTCATTAGCGAGGGTAAGTTTTCCCTGGTAAATGTCACCGTCTTTGACCTCTAGTCTATGCAAAATTGACAAAAAAATGTCAAAAATTTGCCTAATGTAATCAAAATATAGAGGGGGAGACTATTTCCTTTGGGCAATTTTTACAGAAGATCATCAATATTCAAAGATTAGTTCGGTCAAAATACGAAAAACCTCTTTCAACGTAATTTTAGTTATATCGTCATAGTCAGTAACTGCGCAGCACAATCAATCTTTTGCTTGAAGTTACCGAAAATTTTCTTCGCAGCAATTACGGAATACTTTACAGAACAACTAACGGATACAACTACGGAATTCTTATTTCCTAGTTAGAAGTATATAATTGGGTGTTAAACCATATGATTGCTCAAAAAATTAGAGGGCAAACTAAACGTACCCCTGATTGTACCTACTGTTAGAAAAATTTCGCCGT
The DNA here is from genome assembly GCA_963169105.1 of Ceriagrion tenellum. Lineage (NCBI taxonomy): Eukaryota > Metazoa > Arthropoda > Insecta > Odonata > Coenagrionidae > Ceriagrion > Ceriagrion tenellum. The sequence continues at coordinate 118,620,662 of OY720642.1, read as the reverse complement.
TATAATCTTTGTTATGGCGCAACTTGCGATCTAATTGATTATGTAGCGTTTGACGATAGTATAGTTCTGCTTTCTTCGACCAATCTTTCGAAAGAGATTAGCTCCAAATTCCGTCGTATTTTGCCTAAATTTCCAACAAGTAAAATACTGGTTTGCAATGAAGGAAGTACATTCATATACTGCACTCCGGTGCGTGATTCTTCCTATCCCCCTCCTTTATTCTCCATTTCAAGCGTCCTCTCTGTCCTTATCCATTTAATTTCCCCATTTTATCTCATCAATCAGATTATTTGAGAGGTCAGCACCTTCTAAACCTCATTTTGCTTTTTCCGTCGTTAATTCCAAAACCTTGCTGGCTTTTCTTCCTACATCAACATTTTGCATTTCGCCTGAGATCTACTGAGGTTGGTGATACTCCCATAAGAAACAACTTGAAAAATCCCATACGGAGAGCAACCAATTTAGAGCTATTTTTGCATTTGTTTTAAATAGTTCTTGACTGGCAAAATTTTTTGGATCAGTACTTTTCTGTTGGCTAGAGTTAATATATTTTAGATGTCGATCAAGGCATGAAATAGCAATAATTTTGCAAATATAAAATCTAGTATGGAGGTGATCCGAGACATGAGCACACCTTTATTTCTGTCCCACATTACGCTGGTTAACATCACACCCACTTTCACTGTCCCTTGTGTATTTTCTAAAAGCTTCCAATTAATTACGGCTGGTTGCCTTATCAATTTCCAATAAAGATGATTGTTTGATGGTTTACTTTTGTCCCTGTGTATGTTAATAGCTAATTTAGCAATGAATACATACGGAGAAATGTTAAGCATGAATTTTAATGGAATCCTCTCTCTTTGCATAACATACGGCTTGATTACGTGGCGAAGCGGCGGTGTTTACCTCATTTATTCTCAAGATATCTACTCATGTTTTGAGGTACGTCGTACTTTTTCAAAGCCTATCTACCCACTCTTCTATTCGACCGTGAACTTGGAAATTTCAGAGTTCTCTTGTCGTTTGACTAATGTCGTGCCATTAAATTCATGCAATGGTCCTTTGTACACCTAATTATTTATCACTGAACACATAGAACTCAGGGTCTCTATTATTTCATTATATTGGCGGTTCTACCGGACTCTTTTTAAGTATTTTTTTTCATATGATTTAGTTGTTCCCATTAATGTGACGTGGTACTGCAATGCTGTCAGATTCATTGCCATAAGATTGCCTCCTCATTCATATTTCACCACCTACACATCTACATCTACATCTACGTAATACCCTGCGAGCCACCACGAGGGTGTGTGGCAGGGGGTGAAGATCACCAAACATGCACTATTGCCATGTAAGTAGGATATATAATGCAGACATGCTAGAAAATAGGGTCATAGTTTATTAGTTACTACAGTAGATTATTAGTTATTGCAAGTAATTGCAGTAGTTATTACAATAGAATATTAGTTACTACGGTATAGTACAGGTTAAAATCTACATAATAAGGAAGGGATTATTGGTAGTTATTACATGCATCATGCACTACAGACTATTCTAACTATGTTTCACCTACCTATCCCTTTTGCTACTTGCCTATTGTTCTCTCTTATGGTACGCGGGAAAAATGACATTTTAAATCTATCGGTACGACAATCTATCTCTCTAATTTTGTTAATATGGTCAAACCTAGCATAATACGCAGGGGTTCTTAATATATATCTAACGTCATCTGTGAACAAATCGGTTTCGAATTTACTTAAAAGGTTTAACCTAAATTTTAACCTGCGTTCTGATAGTAATTCCCATCCTAGTTCTTCTATTAAACTCGTAACACTAATACAATTATCATAACGACATTTAACAAACCTAGCAGATCTCCTTTGCACGCGCTCTAATTCTTTTATCATACCTTCCTCGTAGGGATCCCATATACTAGCGGCATATTCTAAATGAGGCCTGACAAGTGTAAAATAGCTTCTTTCTCGGACTCTCTCATCGCATTTGCCTAGAACCCTTTTTACGAATCCTAATCTACGGTTTGCTACACTAGTTATTTCCCTGATGTGTTTCCCCCATGACATGTCTTCACTGATGGTGACGCCCAAGTATTTAATTGATTCTACGTTACATATTTTGTTTTCTTTGATGCTATAATTATTCCGGGGAAGGCCATTCTTTTTCCAAAAATTCATAATCGCGCATTTCTTCAAATTTAATTCTAGCTGCCATCTATCACACCAATCATCAATCGCATCTAAATCCTTAGCTAAACACTGTCTGTCCTCTTCATTTATAATTTCTTTATACACTACTGCATCATCGGCAAAAAGACGGAGCTTGCTATTTTTTACTACACTATTCAAGTCGTTTACGTACAGAAGAAATAAAATTGGGCCTATCACGCTTCCCTGGGGAACACCCGATGTAACTTTTACTTCGCCTGAGCTGACACCATCTAATACCACCCTTTGAACGCGTTCATGTAAGAAATCTCCTATCCAGCCTACTATATTACTGTCTATTCCGTATGATGCTAACTTCGCGAGTAACTTACAGTGGGGAACCTTGTCAAAAGCTTTTCTAAAGTCAAGAAACGCTGCATCTACCTGTACGTTACCTTCTCCGGAAACTAAAATATCGTGAACAAAAAGACCTAATTGAGTTTCGCAAGACCGTCCTTTTCTGAACCCATGCTGGTTTGTTATTAATAAATCCTGGCTGTCGAGGTGTCCCATTATTGATGTAACTATTATATGCTCTATAATTTTACATGATAGTGACGTTAATGATATTGGTCTATAATTACATGGCTGTTCCCTATCTCCGCTTTTATAAATTGGGGTCACGTTTGCTATCTTCCAGTCTTTGGGAACCGCGTGTTCTTCGAGGGATTTGTTAAATATTACTTTAAGATACGGAGCCATTTCGAGAGCTAATTCTTTATAAACACGAGCTGGAATTTCATCAGGACCTGAGGACTTGTTCGGGCTAATGTTACTTAGTAAGGATACGATTCCGCTACAAGATATATCGATTGGGGGCATTGGTTGTTGAAATCGGTCTGGTATGGTTTCGCGGAAACTATGCATAGGTTGATTAAAAACACTCTGAAAAAAGTAATTCAAACAATTTGCCTTATCTAAACTGGAAGTTACTATTTCGCCTCTATCGTTTTTCAAGGAATTAACCGTTGACTTTTTAGTTCCCTGTACTTCCCTAACATATGACCAAAATGCTTTCGGATTTCCCTCTAGTTGTTCTCCAAGTACTTTTCTCTTGAATTCGCTAAACGCTTTTCTAAGGGCTGTTTTTGCGGCTGATTTACAAATTTTATAATGCTCGATGGTATTTTTTAGGTCGCTATTAGCTACATTTTTCTTCATTTTTCTTAGTTTCGCATGGCTAACTCGTTGGCGTTTTAAACATTTTCTTACCTCCGCGTTGTACCACCTTGGTTCCCTATTCTCGCTCTTATACTTATGAGGTATATATCTGTTGACAAGTGACCGTGTAATTTGGAGGAACTCTTTCCATTTCCATCCAAGCAAATACTGTATTGCTATTTTTGCTTTTTTTGCTAATGTTCTCGAATTTTTCAAAAGACGCTCGACTCTCTGAATGTATGCGTAAAGCTATATTTTCACTAATACGATATGCAATTGCGAATCATATGCAGAATGGTAAATTATAATATCAGAATATATTGGCGGTTGTTTAAAATTTACACAGTGCCACACATGGGTCATCTTCAATTTCAAAGCTTCAAATTCAAAGGTGCAGCTTAATGAATACATGTGGAATTTCAGGTATTCTTAATGGAAGTACGACTGGCATGGCTGAAAATGATGTGTGACTCATAGAATTTATATGCGGCGAAGGAATTTTCATTTTCTTCCCATCTCTCCTGGAACTTTGCCTAAAGTTTTGTCCCGGAAAATCTTACTCAGCCTCTGGGAAACTTTTTTTTCCCTCAAACCATTCATGAGACCAAGGATATGGTATCAAGAATTGGAGCAAGCTTTTTCAATCTTTTCTTCAATGGATTTAAGAGATGAAATTTTTCAAAATTGTTCCTGCTCGCCAAATATCTTGTTGGGATAATATTTTGATTTAACCTTAACGATATAATATGTTTTTGAGAGCACAGTAATTGATATTTTGAGAGGATAGATCCAGCATTTAAAAGGTATATCATATGCTTGCACTTTTAAAGGCGTAATCACTACTTTTTGATGCCTTTGCTTCAGAAGTTCGAGTACTTATTGCATACACCTACGGAAATAATTTGTTATTTCCTGGAAATTTCTGCATTTTTTAATCAAAAATGGTAATTCAAGTGCCAGATTTTAATCATGATGGAAATATCAGTGAGGAAGGGCCTGCTGAGATAGGATTAGTTATCGGATAAGTTTGAACTTTAAAAGTTAATTTTATCTACGTAATCTTGCGATTTATACTTTTTGGCGGAAATAGAGCGTAGAAATTTTAGCGTCAAACTTCCCTTCTTATTTATTATATCTTAATGATTAAGTAAGACTATGAAACAACGGCCAGCCTGAGACTGGAAATAGGGTAAACGTACCGTTTCTGGATACTTCTCCTTTTTTCCTCCGGACTTTCCATTTGACTGCTCCATAAGGCAAAAGACTCCAAATAAAACATTTTAATTATGGCTATCGAGAAGAATGGAAATAAAATGGAGTGATTAAGGGATAAACGAGGAAGTTCTGGCAAGGGTGAAAAAGAAAAGGAATATTTTTAGAACAATAAGAAATAGGTAGGTAAACTGGAGGAGACACGTCCTGAGGAAAGATTACCTGCTGACAAAGATGCTATTAGGAAAGATCGAGGGAAATAGTGGATGAGGAAGACGAAGAAATAATGTCGACTGATATTATGAATGGACCTGTTTCCGAGGCTCTCTGTTGGTGATTCTTAACATATTGGTTTTTACGAAGCGGGTTGTCAGCCCAGCGCTCAACCCCCAACCTGGAGGACCGGGGTATCTCTTTGCCTGACTCCTACCTCTCGAAGACCTGTCCGGCATGGGAGGCTCTGCCAGTAGCTAAGCTACCGCCGGCAATCCTCTTGAGGTCACTGGAGTGCGCAAGCCCACCCGCCACTTCAAGGCGGAAATGCCTTAGGGTGGGCGAGCGCCAGAAAAAGTAGCAGAGATGGACCGTGGTATCAGAATTGGAGCCAAAATTAACATTTTAGCCTTCGCAGATGACGTTGCGATTTTCGTAACAAGGGACAAGACTAACCAAAATATTTATGGAAGAAACGGCAACAATAGTATCAAAGATAAATGACTCGGAAACAATGTATATGCATATCTCAAGAGCGTCAAAGGAAAATATTGGTTCCCTACATATAGAGGGCACGAATTTGAAAAAAATAGAGTATTTTAAATAATCAGGAGTCATTCTATCAAATGTCAACAGAAAAGAATTAGAGATACAAAACATTAAATCTAGCCAATAGATGCTCACAATCATACCACAGACTTATAGCTTCGAAATCCCTGTTAAATAAAACAAAAAAATTAGACTGTACAGAGCAATAATCTGCCCAGGACTGCTCTATGAATTCGAAACGTGGAAACTTAATAAGAGAGAGGAGAAAAATTTGGTTGCATTTGAAAAAAAATGTTAAGAAAGGTCTACGGGCTTACAAATGAACAAGGAAGATGGAGAAGAAAGTACAATAAGGAAATAAGGGACCTTTACAAGAATGCAGACATCATAAGTGAGATTAAATGCTAAAGAATGAGGTGAACAAGACATCTTCTAAGAAAAGAGGATGGATATCTGATCAAGGAGGTTATGAGAGGAAACCCAGAAGGCAGACGACTCCGGGGAAGACCGCGACAAAGGTGGTGGAACCAAGTAAAGTTAAATTTGTAGAGGGTTGGAGCTGCAGAGGAGTATACAATGAACCGAAAGAGATGGAGAGGATATGTTGGTGTGGCTAAATATCAACTTGGATATAAATGGCCCTGGGAGTAAGAATAAGCAAGTAAGGTATTATGAACGGAAGGAGTTACGAAGAGCTGAGGAAGGCAGAAGAGGATAGATGAGCATGGAAGGAGTAGTTCAATTGAAACCTGTCTGTGGATAAATTCACCTTAGAAAAAACGTTTCTGGAATGTGGTCGATGCTCATACCTTTGAATATTTTTTGAACTCAAACCGACAACCTTTCGGATATTTGGGTAGTCGGTCGAAAAAATTACTACATTGTAAATATTCTCATTGCGAATAATTATGAATTAAAACTTCATTTCGGTGGACGCAGACATTACCTCTCGAATTGCTCTATTTATTTTCAAGGAGACGAGTCAAAATTAGCGCACAATAGCTGATTTGATGTACAAGCCACCATCTTGGTTGGAAGAGGATTAGAATCAAAATTACATCCTGATTAATTTTTTCAAGTTGACCATATGGAATATGCCGTTGACCAATCAGAATAGCCGGCAGGAAGCGTTGTGCGATAAGAATTGTGTTTTGAAGAGGGTATTTTGTGAAGAGAGAAAAAGTCGCACATTATGTATCTGGTTATGGTCTCAAGCTACTCCTTGTATGAAACTTATGCGGACGAATCCTGCACTCAAGGGTGATGCCAACCGCCAGTAGATAGAGCTGTGGCGAGGCAGCTCACCCCGGCTCTGCACGTTATGGAGTCTCCACCGCCACTAAGTAGGTCAAAACAAATACTAAAATTCATATAATTTTCATGATGGTTTTAAGGATATTGGTTACGCTAATAAAATGCGTTAGCTATTGTAAACCAAAATTAAGACAGAAAAAAGTCAATTATTCCACTCACAGTTTTTAACGAAAACTGTTTTAAAACAATTGCCACCAATTGTAGCGTCATTTAAAAGAAATTAACATATTTAGACTACAGTTTTCTCGGTGATTTGCTCAAAATAATGATACAGTTAGATGTATTTATTATTTTTTAACTAATTTATCGATAGTTTCTGCTTCTTAACTTTTTTTGTGAAATGGGCATTTATAATAGACTAGCGGAAGATACCCGTTGAAATTCAATGAGAGCGAAAAAAATTGGACTTATTTTATTAGAATACCACTAAGCCTCAAGAATTCTGTCAGCGTGGTCATTTGAGGAGTTTTTAACCTATATTGTACGTAGTGTTCGTTGTAGTAGATACGCTACCGTTTTCCAGGTGCACGTAGAAATGAGTGACTGTTGGTCCTCTTCCATGCACAGAAAACCCAAAAATGGGCCACGCAGACTCAGTACTACTTAAATAGCACCCAGGTTGATAGATAGAGGCCACCTTGTCCCTCCAACTCACTTGAGACGTCTTCTGAATGAATTAAAAGCTTGATCGCTTCCCTTATGTACAAAAATAAATTTGCATTCAGTAACCTAGTTGAGTTGCGCTATTCAACGCTAATATGTGCCGTATCTTAATCATGATCGGAGATTAAGGTACAATTCAGTGGTTGACAATATCAAAAGGAGCTTTTACAGCCGCAGCCATGTTTATTTGACCTATGAATCCTCCGTCTCACGGACTGCACCTTGTGAGTAAAGATTTGGTAAATTGGTTTCACCATAATCATTGGTTTCTGTTCATAAAAAAAATATATGGTGATTCTTAGTGCAATTGCCGATTTTTATACACGGATGGCCTTCATCGAGCAGAATTTTCCGTTCTTCTTTCGGGTAAGACGCATGTAATTATCATCATTATAATTTCCACCATCTTAAATCAAATAGAAGTTTTGAAACAAATGGTCTATATTTGAACCAGATGTATAGCTGGCTACTCGTCCGTAGGTTGGTTTAGGATGAAATGTGTGCGGTACTTAGCGTAACCCAGGAAACACTATGGGGAGTTGACCGACATAGTTTCCCAATTTTCTTGATATAGCCTTTTTTAAATTTCTATTTTTTTTTCATTTAATGCTTGTAAACACTGATCATCATAGAATTATCTGCATCAACTCATTCGAAAATAGATTTATGCACAATATCTACAGCTTTTTCCTCAGGAGTGTTGATAAACTGGTTGTTGCCACTCGAATCGCGGGAGCAAGCCACGTAAAGTTGTCTATGCGTGTAATGGTGACTTTCCGAGTGAAGACCAGCCGCTTGAAGAAACTGCCCTTGTGACTTATTTATTGTCATAGAAATCAGATATGACAAGCCCGGAAACCGAGGAAATGACGCTGGGAAGGGTGTCTTGATGCATCCTGCTCCCTTCGCGCGTGCCGCTCTTCAGGAGTTTCATTAGATCGATCGTGGGTATGTTTTTGAGCATCCAATTCTCATATTTGTCGTTATTCTTGCGAGAGCTCAATTTCTCGCAAAGAAGACATTCCTTTTGATTTAGAAGATTTTTCAAAAAGTTACTCTTTTTTCTATTAGGCATGTAGATGGATATATTTTTAAGTCCAAGGAGAGAAACACAGCGGCGAGTGAGAGTCTTGAATATGCACTTCGATGATATATGGTTGAATGTAAGTTAAATGCACTTTAACACTGTTAAACATATATAAATAACTCATAACGTTTATAAAGTGGGATATGGTTTAAAAAACAGTTTGCAATCGTAATAAAAGGCAGACGGTTCCACTGCGTGCAATATATCTGAGTATTAAACGATAATAAACAATGCTGTTTGTTGTAGCAAAAGCGGAATTATTACCATTAATATTTGCTGCTCGTATCTTGTACTTTTATTGCGTGAGTATTCCATTTGATTCCTTTGTTTGTATCGCAAGTGTTCTCTCATATACATGCAGTGCCCCTATGAGAGCTACTTTGAGAATAGATATTGAAGAGTATACTTGTAAATATGCATAGAATTTATCGATTATCCCCCGAAGCAATCTATCATGGGGCCTCTGGGACTCTGGGCCTTCTCATACAGATTTTATTTCTACGTAATATCTTGGGCCTGCAGGGAAACGTGATATTTAAATGCTAGAGGCGTGAATAACCTTTGAAAATCAAATCACTGGTTGTCAGGGAAATATGCTATTGATGATTTCAGATAAAAATGTGGGATTTTGCAGCTAAAAACATGATTTTCAGAGAAATACGAAGCGTAAAAGAAAATCGATCAAATAACCAAAATACTTCACCTATTTAGCTCTCCGATAAAAAATCGCAGCTCTCGATCTTGAGTGAAAATACTGTTAAAAAGCACAAATTGGAACCATTGCACCGAAACCAATGCTCACCAGGGGAGCCTTTGGGGGCCCTGAGGGCTTTTTTAATAATAGCAAAAAAAGCGTAAATAGCCTATTTTACGACCAGATATATTTTATATATTCATGCCAAATTTCAGCTCAATCGGTTCAGTAGATTTTGTGCGATGGAGCAACAAAAAAATACAGACAGAAGGATAGACACCATAACATATTTATATATTAGCAAGGATAGGAAACTCGTCCTAGTTTTTCTCAAATTGAGTACCATAAACCTATATTTTATATAAAGTTCACTATAAGTGAAAAATTGAGCGGAAAGTTAACATTTTGTGGTAAATATCAGAAAGGGGACTTGCTATTCTACAGATTCCCTTCATATGACTAAAATTACATAAATGTCCTGTAAAATGTCACTCTTACTTTCACCTGTCCTACCCTAAATGGAATGCATATGAGGAGATTCGCTAAATCCGCAGATTAGCTCCGCACTCAACATCTTGGTGAACACTTTAGTAGGCCAGAGGATTGTTAGACATTCAGTACTTGACATATGACAAAGGCTGGCCATTCGTGGTACTCAGAACGGTGATTTCCTGCCCCCTCGACGCTTAATAACGCTGACAATGGCTTTTCATTGCTCCATCATAGGAAGAGGTTTCATTGCTCTGTTTCAACATAACTGAGGAGAGATTTAAAACTGCAACCTAATGGCTGCAAACGCGAGGCGTTTGCTTACTTGATAGGCGTTCCGACGATGCAATCGCAAAAAATACCGAGAAAAACCGCAGTTCAATTGATTTATTCGGAAAACACCACCCATTGGCTTCCTCATTTATTAAATTCGTGAAATTTATAAAACGGAATATTTAAAAATGCGTCGGAAACGGATTTGAAAAAAATTCAGGTGACTGTATTTAAATAAGACGTAACAAACTTTGTATCATAATATCCATTCATACCTTTGCGGTGAACTCCGAAACTTGACAGCTTCACTTTTCCAATGAATATTTAAAAATGCTACCGGGTGAGAGAGGTGAGAAGTGATATTCAGGAATACGAGTTTTAAAAGTGAGGTTATGGAGTTAATTGCAATTTGACTCACGAAAGACATATGAATTGTGAGCTGTCTGCAACCATCGGAAATATCCCGTTTTTACACCTGTCCTACATCACAGTTGAATCCAATATACTCATGTTTTGACGCGTTATTTCCACGTGCCGCCGACGCTGAGGAAGTTTGGGCGAGATTTTTCCTCAGTCATATTGAAGAATCTTGTTGAATTTTACGCTTTTCTTCAGCAGCTGTAGGAAGCATGAAGTAAATATAACGATGTTATATGTGCAATAATATAATTGTTATGTTAGAGAAATTCTCGGCGATTGATAAAAAATGCTATTAAAGTCTTTAACTTGACTCATTTATTCACGTTTGAAGTTCATTCACAACGAAAATTTTTATTGCAATTTTGAAAATTAATTACTGCTGTGACTTTATGATCTATTTTTTAAATTAGTTTAAAATACTTAAAACTACGCACTTGTAGACACATAGACTTTAGAACGTCTTGGGTTTGCAATTAATGTCTCTATGAAGTAGTACACGCTCGATTCTCATGACAAATGGCATGTATGTTTTGGTAATATTTCGGAAGTAATATTTGCTGTAAGGGACTGATATTTTGGTAACCTCAGAGGTCGAGATATTTTCCTTAAAGAAAGAACCCAAATTCATCGATTTCTAGGTAAAAATATATCTCGCTCAAATTCCCTTAAAACCTGATTGAGATGACTGTTTTTATAAGTAAAAAATGATATAGAGTATCCTATTCGATATTCCACTCTTTGTGTATTCTTAAAAGAATTTTATGTACTACTGTTTAACCGATATAAATGTTGTACGAAAACCCTTTATCCAAGCACACAAATGTATGATGCTGACACGTTTTACATGCTAGTTTGAAATACTTACCGAGTCTGAAGTAAAATAATTGTAAGCGATCGTATCAATTCGTGGTAATGACGAGAACAGAAAATTGAGTATAATTTTATTTGCATTCGAGCTGAGAACTATGGTTACTTGCGCATATCATCCTTTGGAATATCACTGTGTCAAATGGTGTGATTTATCTCTATAGGGACTACTGACATGATTACTGCGTTTTTCAAAGTTCACGCGAGAAGCCCTCGTTCAGACCCGAGACCACTTTCGTTGAAGTGAATGCGGTCGCGTAGCTAGTCGAGGATGCAGGTGACGTACTCGTGCGCTCGCTTTTGTGATTTTGCGTTTGCCATGGAGAGGGGAGATATGGGGGCTTATGACGTGTGCACTGTAAATGTTTTGCATCCGTGATTGCGAGATGATATGCCGAGTGGTTAAATCCAGCGTTCTCGGCATCCACTCGCAAGGCGTCCGAGGTGCCGGAGGGTTGTTAACCCGCGTGCGGCCGCCCCCTCGCGCACACGGATGCTTAGTTGAGGCGCACGGCCACACAATGGGATGAGATACGAGACAAACGGCGCCACTGTCTCCCTCTCTTCGGACTACCCGCACGTACGTACTCGGTCTGTGAGCTCTTGTTGTTGTCGTTGTCCCTTCTACTCCTCGCGCGGGAATCCACTTTGCACCCCCACCCCTTCCCCATCTAAACTCTCCCCCCACCTTGGTCAGGGTTTCTCGGGCCACCCACAATTTACATCAACACCCTGTGACGCCTCTCCTCCACCCTCTCACCATCCGCTTCCTCGTCGTCGTTGTCTCCAAATCGACGCTTCATGGACCACGCCCCCCTATCTTTGCCCATGGTAGCTTTCGTCGACCTGCTTGTTTTACATCTGGTGAGTGTTTCAAAAAGATAGCTAAGCATTTCATGCTGCAACAAGCAGAAACTGTAGAGTGTGGATTTTAGACATATTTCGAAAGAATAAAGGGAATGGAGTAAATTGTTGGTGAATTAACTTAGTGGAAAAATCAAGGATACTTGAGCTCCACAGCCTCGTAGGCCGTAATTGGCGAGGAATTAACGTTCCCGTAAACCTTCACAAGGGTATTCTGGTTGAGAGGCTGTGGTTGGTCATTGACGCTACCGTGAAACCAACACAGTAAATATTTTCTTTTCTATGTTTTGACGAGTAGTGTCAATAGTTACGGCCATTGGAGAAAATTCTCACCCTATTTTGTCAACTTTGTGGTAGTTGATAAGATTCATGTTGATTGCAAAAACTGTACTTTTCCACTCATTTTTAATTTGATAACCTGATCCCTGTGTTAGAGAATGACGTAAATAATTGTTATAACCGTCCGTATTCATAAAATAAAAAATATAGAAAAGCAGAGCGTTTTTTAATCAACATGAGAAAAGCATGACCAAGTGTTACTACAAAATTATCCCTTTGAAATGTGGTATGCATAGCAGTGATGAAGATAAATAAACATAGAACGATTCATATTTCAGCATAAGACACACATCTCTCAGAGGTTCTCCACACATTTTTATACTTTTTTATCAAATTTAGATTTTATAAACGTCAAAGCGTTCTGAAAAATGACGGTCAAGTGAAGTTTGAATTAAGATATTTACAATAATTGACACCTAGTTGTTTTAAAATTCTTATTAGTTCTTATAGTGCAGAGAAATTGTTCCAATAGTTTTGCATCGATAATGGAATCTTTGGAATCTATCAACTGTTTCAATATTTTTCCTCAAATTCCAGTCAGTATCTACTGCCAACAGAATTTTGACAATAGTTTTTGGATATACGTATGTATCTGAAAAAAAAACAAATCTGAAACTTTGAAGGTCATTAACTTTCATTAAATTTGGTCCATCGTCGTATAAAAACCTTACAAATATAAAATTTGTTAATTACTTCCATTGAGTTCATCTTTAGTCATAAGATACCCTTTATACTTCTGGAATATGTTATTTGAGCTTCAAATACGATATTGAGATCAATTGTTCGAACATAACACCAAAATTTTAATCCTCTCTTCAGAAGTTTCTCTCATTATCCCGTCATGTGAAGCTGTAATACAGTGAAACCTGAATTAAGCGACCACCACCGTACCCATGAGATAATGGCAGCTTAAGGAGATGACTGCTGAATGGAAGGGACAGTGAAATTGCTTACTTGTATGGGAAATTTATTCCGTTCCCGGAAATATCCACTGCTTACAGAGCTGACCGCTTAAGAGAGATGGTCGTGGAGGCAGGTTTCACTATACAGCCATTTGCTGGAGTAGCACTTATACTTTTCACATTTTTTATCCAAACATTTTGCTTTCCTGAAAATTTTCAGTAAAGGCTGCGTAACTGTGGTCCCATTTGAAAAATACTGCTCCAGTTTTCATGACATTTCAACGAGGCGGGTTTGTCATCGTATTTAGAGACTCATTCCGCCTTCGGTTTCATGTTTTTGATCGGAAAAATTGCATTCTCTTTGAACATTCTCGGATAGCATGGGCTGCTGTCAAATTCAAACTATTTTACGCTATACTCACCGTAGTAATAAGAGCAAAATGTCTGTGACAGCAGAAGTTAAAATAATTGTCGCGAATAGCAATAAAAGTAAACCTATACAACTAAATATTTATCACGAATATACCAGTAAGTTACTGATGAATGTGGTATTTTGATGAGTAGTCTCTTCTCATTGATGTTGTACAACAGCGAAACCGAAGAGCTACGAGTTTTTATGCATGGGTGTTCAGATTAATTATCATTTTCGAGCATAAATGAGATCCTCTAAAGTGTGCCGGAAACGATTACGAGTCTTTTGTCTCTTCACGAATTAAAATTTATTTCATTTAAAATATTTCTTACAATGAAGTGTAACATATTGCTAATCACTAGTGCGTGGAAATAATTTTTGAACTTTTTTTTTAACCTGGAACTTTTATGTGAATATATGTATATATATATTTTATAATATCAGAAACGTAGCGTAAATATGACCTAATTAGCTTGGTATTCCTGTATATTGGTGTTAGTACAATCCAATGTAGTTGAAAATTACGCCAAAATCACCACCAATTATTTTAAATAAATATTAATTTGTATATAACCTACCAATTGCCATCTTTTGAACTTGCATAATAACTTGTTTATCATTAATAATATATTTTAGGCCGGTTGAAGAACGTAATTTGGTACTATTTTAATTCACTTACGATAGAAGTATATCGTTGCCCATCTTGGATGGTACTACGTCTTATTATATATGTATATCAGCTGCACTTCTATTAGCATCTCTCAGGTCAAAGGATAGAGTTGCACCATATAAAGCTATGGATAGTTATGAGTGTGTTCACTCTTGGCATTCAATTGAAGTATTATATGTGCTAGGTTTGATTGATAAATCATTAAGAGCTACATAGTTGATATAAATCAATGACGATACAATAGAATAACCCAAATTTTCTACCAAACTATAATCAAAACCTAGAACGATTTCCTGGTTTATCGAACTAAACAAGTTTTCGTGAAAACTATGTGAATGCACATGGCTATGTTTTTCATAAGATATGCGTGACATATTCTTCTATATGGTAATGGATAGAGGAATCATTTGTCCACCTCAATTTAATAACCGGTTCCTATTGAGGAAATTAAAATGAAAATTTTCTACATTTGTGAATCATTGACAATATTTTTGTGTGATTTGGAATCATAAAATATGTTTATAAGTACTAATAATTTTCCTTTACTTTTCTTTCACCGTAAAAATTTTACGAATATTTCAGTAACTGTGATAAAATTTCATAGGAGTTAATATTTTTTTACCTTGCTCATAGTGGCTATCATGTACCGTAATGTAATTAAATATTTAATAGGACTTTTATGAATTAATCTTAGGTATTTTCTCCTGAAGATTCTTGTTTTTCTAAATAATTTCTCATTTAAATAATTAATAAAAATCCTTATTTTTATAAAAATAAGCCTTGTAACACTTAACTTGTTAAACTATTTTTTAGATACATTTGTAATTTTTACATCAACTTAGAGCATATTTACAAAATAATTACTTTTTTTAACTATTCCAAAAACTTTTTTCTAAGAGACTTTATAGCCGAAATATTTGAAAATTAAAAATATTTTTTTCGACGTGCTACTAATCACGAGGCCTTTAAATTTTCCGCCTCTTATACGGATTTCATACATAAATTACATATATGTATGAAATATATATAATAGAAGTGGTTTACATTGACCTATCCTATGATTAGAAAATCTTAAATGCTAAAAAGCATTTCAGATCATTTCTTGTAATTTCAGAACATTTTTATGATTGATATTGGTAATGAAAAACAAACTTAAACGTTCTTCATGTTTAACTGCAATCAACCTAATACTTAAATTAAGATAGAAAATATTTATAATATCTTCGAATAAAATGTGGCATTTCCGTGTAATGGAACAGGGTATTCCGTAAAAGGGAACAGAAAGGATTTGAAAAAATCAGCTGAAATTGTAAAGAATGCTCTTAGTACTTTAAAATTGGTGGCGGTGGTGAAACAGCAAATTACGAAAAATAAAATATTTCTCTGGTGTATTTTAAGTGATAATTTTTTCTGATTCAACGCTTTACTTTTGTAGGCACTCATAATCTAGACACTAAAATTTGTTATTTTTCTCCTAATCCTGAGTATTTAAACCGTAAAATAGACCTGGGTACTATAAGCATCGGCCTGAAAATCACCACGTTCATCCAGGTATCCAGAATAGTGTAGGTAGTTCAGCTGTAGGCCCTGTTCAGGTGCCATGGGTAATAAAGGAACAGGTTTCAGCACCCCGGGTGTCATTGTCCACCGTTGCTGACCCTGAGATCATTAGATAATTAGGGTGGAAATTAATTTATACAGGTCGCATTCACTAATGAATATGCCCCTCCAGTACCCAAAATTGAAAAATAAAATGTCAATTTTGAATAGATTGTAGGGTGTAGTTGCAAAAAATAGACTACATTTATGGTCCAATAAAAGTTGAAGTTGATGCAGCTCACAATGCATCCAATAAACGAGTTATTTTACTTTACGCCGCACCGATTCCAGTATATTACCCCATGGTTGCATAATTATTAGTTTTTACTCTGAGAAACTCATTCACAATTAGTGGTATAGCATTTAATATCCTCATGTTTATTTTTGAGGTGCATAAAATTAAATATGAATCTGTATGTCTATGTATTTATTGGCCGGTACAAGATACAGCAACTCTTAATTTCTCTAACAATGAATAATTATTTATATTTTATTTCCACTTCTAAAATTTTCGAAGGATTGAAAGCATTTTTAATATAATCTTATTCAATAAAAATTGTAATACATCAAAGCACTAGGGATTTATGAAGAGATTGATCATAGAAATGAGTATAGAACTTAATTAAATAAGAAAAAAACTTTGTATAAATGAACTAAACAAATATGGAATAAATTAGCTGTACACATATTACCGTAGGCATGTAGTTAAGATAATAAAGTGGGTGTCACATTTTTATATCTGTATACCAGTAATTATTCTACCAGAAATTTTGTCCCTCATTCACTAAAGAACCGTAAGACGTGTAGAAAAAATGTTAGAAAATAATGCATATTTGCCGTAGTGGAAGAAATGAAAATGACCGCCGGATTCGAAATTCCTAGATTCAGGACACACGGTGTGTCCTGTTTAAGAACCATGGGTGTTGACCAGTAGAGTTATTTATGGAGAGTGAGAACCAGTATAACGGTTGCGAAGTGACTCGTTAATGGGTCAGCCACATCTCTCAGACCGCAAGCTTAACTGCTTCTCGCATCACTTCCAAGGCATGCTATTTGAGGAGGTAATGAGAGGCTTCGTCTTCCGTCCTAGTTCCTTCGTGGCCTTGCTTCATAAATAAATACAAAATATCATGTATCCCCTAGAAACTTAGTTTTTAAGAAAACCGCACCCTTTCTTTTGTAACACGCGGCAAATATTCAAATCAGAAGGAAACCTATACTTGGGTAACCCAAATCAGTCATGAGTGACGATATTCGTACTAGAGCCTTGAGGTACATGTAATCCCTGTTTTCTTGCACCCTTTGTCCTTACGATTTTATTTATGAATTATTAAAAGCAAGTTAATAGTAGAATTCAAGGAAGAACCAGTGCTATAGCTACAGCCTCCTTATTATGCATACTGCACTGCTAGCATTTAAAAAAGTCGATGCAAAACACTTATCAGAAATGAGAATTGCCAAGTAGAAGTCCTTTCATACATTCAGTTACACCAATGTATTGGATAAATTGTAATTTTTCAAACTTACTATTAATTTTACAAAAGTACTCAACTTTTTCGATTATTTCATGGGTTCAAATAAAAACTATGGCACCACATATCTGAAGAATCTTCTGAAAAACTACAAATTTCCTCTAGGTAAATATATATATATATACTATTTTTTGTGTGAAAAGAGCATGCCTTTCATTTTTAAAAGATGATGACGGTGATTTGCTTGCGTTGATAAATGGAGTGTAAATACCTCAACAAATCATATTCATCAAAGTATTTTGACTGCTACTTTTATTTGTAACTGCTGTCTATTTGTCTAATGGCCACTGTAATCACCGCTTACAAAGAAAACCAATCGTATACCACAACAGAAAAACTCTTGAGAGAATACAGTGAAAGCAGGAGTCCATTCATCAAATTGAAGGTCTTGAGCTTCAATTTTATCCTAATATTATGTACAGTATTTTATAAATCACCAGACCAGTGGTTCCCAAAGTGGGCACTACTACCCCAACGTGCTTAAATTGAGGGGGGCGAAAATAAAAAATGGGGTTGCAGTGGGCAATAGAGATATGGTCTTGATCTAACGGTACCACATATACAGGTCCCCTTTATTCTTGTGGAGCCCAAAGGAATATTTTGTGTTTAGATCTATTTATCCTCTATGAAGAGTTTTACAAAGTATATGTATAATAAAGTATGAATAATATATGGTATGCATATATTAGTAGAGAAAACAGCAGTAAAAAACGGTAGAAAGATGTGGCAATTGAGTTTCTATGATTTTTTCATCTTCATAACTGCCGCAGACAGAGCCCCTGAGAATCATTTGGGGAGCTCACGTGATTCAGCGGAGCACAGTTTAAAAAACGCAATTATTGAGTTTGCAATTATTAATCCTTACGCTGGGGGTGGGGAGAAGGGAGGCCTTGGGTATAGTTTTGTGAACTATGGGGGACGGTGGCTCGAAAAAGTTTAGGAAACACTGACTTTGGTTTTCAAATTCTCTCAATTTCCAACGAACCATCTTTCCTTCGGCAGTTTTCCACAGATTCCATCATTAAATTAAGTATATTATCACATTAGTATGCACGATCTGATTACTTTGCTGACATTTAAGTGTTAACAGCTTATCATCGTAATCATTAATGCAATATACCATTATACCTTTGTTTTTATTTTGGTAAATTAAGAGGGTACGCTGATTTTCACCCTATCACAGACATTCTGCTTTGGCAGTAAGGGAGAATAACATCTGGAATGAGAGCAAAATTTTCTTCAGCTTCAGTTACAGCAGAATAAGTGGGCTCCATTGATTCCAAATAGTTTATCAAAGTTACATTGGAAATGTCACTATTCAAAATATGTTTGAAAATAATATTGGGATGAATCAATATTGATCTAAAATTTCATCTATTAATATAAAGGAAGTCAAAAATAATCGCATGTTGAAGCGTTTCTTTCCATTTTAAAGACTAGTTGAAAGCCGTTGTTGAAATCAGTGTTCCAACCAGATAAAAAATTTGAACTACGATGCTTTTCATTTGATTATCAATCAGGTACTCGTAATTGCACATAAAATTTGTCTAATTACTACATGAAGCATTTCTTTATTTTCAGATAAAGATTGATATATTGTACTCAAATTCAACCTGCAACTGCAAAGGTAATTCTTTTCTTATCCATATTTGGACTTTATGTATTACGGTTATTCAGGATTGCTTTATTGATGTGATGTCATCATAATCGAAATATTCTATCCCATATCGTTGGCTCCTTTTAACTCTTCCGCCATGATAAAATATATTGTCCCCAATATAGGGACCCCTGGTAATAATAAAATTGACTAAACTTATCCACAACAAAAGGCACTCCTCATGAAAAATAAGAGTATGCCGTAGGTACGAGCATAAATTCCACAAAAGAAAAATTAAATCGCTATGTCACGGAAGACACCTGTCCAAATCCTTTGGTGGTTAGCTGGTACTACCAAGAGAGTTTCTGGACCGTTATAGAGTAGATTGATAAGCTAAATATGCTACGGAGCTTTCTCTTACTCCTTCCTAAGACTCGAATTCATTGGGTGGAACCCAAATGAGGCTCCTTTTTCTCACGTGTGCTTCAGATCCTTCTATTACAGAATACGAATTGGAGCTAGGAACATGTTTAATCTCTTTCCACCCGTAATCTGAGGAGATTCAGGTCACGTAATAGATCGCCAGATCTGATTTCTGGTCGTGCAAACATATTCACTGAGATTAACTCATACTGTGAGCAAAATGACTTAAATCTCGCTTTCAATCGCCGAATAGCCGGCGTTATTTGCTCGTCTAGAGAATGGAATTTTAAATATAGCAAAAAGATTCGTCTTTCAGCCATTCAGTTGTTTCTTCAGCAAATTCATTCAGGAAAACAGCAGCGCTGGCGATTCCACCAAGATATTGGTACATATAAAAAATTGCTTTGAAACTTTCAGGTAAAATGTCCTCTAACGATAATTTCGGTAAACCTGCAAAATATTATTATTATTGTTAATGACCATGCTTTCCCGTCTACAGTGAGATTTATACATATCTACGCAAACCGTGCGACATCACCTTCTAACCAAATGGAACAAAGCATATGGGTACCCTTATTAAATAAAAGAAGAAAAGATAAACACGCATGTAGGTCGTTTCTTTCCCGCATTTTGCAATAACTCAATTTCGATTTTCGCAATTTACCCAGATTGACTGTCTACCCGTACCATATATTCATCGCTTAGTTGAATGCCCATAAGCATGCAACATGTTGGCTTAGTTAATAAAGCAGGACACGTTCATTCTACCTTATGCTTGGGTTTGAGGCACATGATTGATAAGATTCCAATCGGTGCAAAAATTTTTACAGCGGCTATAAAAACCTCTCACATGCTTTAGCCATCCCTTGCATCCCATAGCAATGCGTTGATTACTGCGGATTTTAGGATCTGGCGGCGAATACCTTCCCAAGTGGACTTTTATTGGACGTGATTCATCATATAATGACTCCAAATAAATTATCAAAACAGAGAAATTCAGCAGCAGTTAATTACCAGCTACACCTTCTTTTTCTCTTAAACCTAGATCCATGTGTATAAGCTTAGTGCAGCAATCGATTGATCTATAATCCAAAAGATGATTTCTGTAGTCGACAGGTTTAGAATAAAATTCAAGGTGTAGCACGTTGCCCTTAACAAAATAGACATGGACCAAATATTGGAAGAGAGCTGAAGATCAAATGGACGGATAAATAGGAAATGAAGAAGCCTACAGAATAGCTGAATTCGCGAGCAAATGTGATCACTCGGCGGGCGCGCGGTGGAAATTGTCCGTCCTTAAAGCGTTATCTCTGACTTATTAGCTGAATAACGCTCGCCACACACGATTGCGCTACTCGATGACTAAGATATTTCATATCAATTACGGTTGTTAGAGAATATCTAGAGCCCTATGAGGCTTACAGCCTCTATAATGGTGGGTCGCGGATATTTTAAAAAAGGCGGATAAGTCTCTACCCGCGTACCCACTGAAAGGTTATGATGGGATGAATATGCCTGTATTACCAACAATGCAAACAAATGTACAGTTGTTCCATTTTATTAGCATCAAACTGGAAAATAAATTCCAAAGGCCCTTGTTAGCATGGACGACACATCGAGTCAGACATCACCTGAAACGATGTAAATCTGGGACTAATTGTGTACTTAATTATCACAGTGTATGGCAATGCGAGCATGAGATCAGACGCTAACATTACAAGAGTCTCTCCTTGGTTCTACAGAATGAGAAAGTTAAACTGCTGCGTATAGTCGATTTTAACATCATTGTAATAGACTCTAGTACTAACGCCATGTTGACTTGATTTGACTTTCACTTTATTTATACTGGGTTGGGTGAGGCGCCCCTTCACCTATCGGCCCCTTTTCCCCCAACCAGTTCTAATACAGATGTTTCACATTTTACAGAGTTGTAATATAATAAAGAGTTTCCAATTTTTATTCTACGTTGATAGTCAAGCCTGCTAAAGACTATAATATAGAGTCAGTTTTTAGTTCATTTTTCTTTGATTTTTTTCACAGATATTAGCCCACATTTAAGTATATTATAATTAAAATGTTCTTGGCACTGATTTTTTGTATGCACAGGGAATTTTTCTTTTCCTGCCATGGTTTCCTGTGCAGGTGGCGTCTTGAGATGGAATATATAGTTTAGGCTCCGCCTCTGCATTTCTTGCCAGGTTTCCCGATGAGTAAAATGTTGAAAGATAAGTAGATTCTGCATGTTCCAAGCATAAGTCTGGTATTACGTTTACGTAGCTGCACTTTAGGTCAATTTATTAGCTTTGTAGCGAACTATGATGATAAATAATGGTGCATATTAGTGAAAGTTAATTTACACCCTGAAGTGCATGTTGGCGATAAGTCACCCCATAACAAACACCCTTGAGGTGACGTGCAGAGTAATTAATCTATGTAAATTAATCACTGATTTGTTGCGGATGAGAAGACAAAATCATTCACTCGCTCTGCCTTATCTCACCTTCCGCAGCCTGTTCCCCTCCTTGGCTAGTGGCGGTGTCGTGCTCGATTTATCCGTCAAGTATACTCTCATTCGAGGTTTCTTTTCACCGCCACGCTTTCATTTCCATCCCATTCCTCGCGCCGCGTACTGACACAATGGCGCCACCTACCCTCGCCTCACCTCCACTCACGCGGTTCATAAAACACTCCGGTGGTCGCTGTCGACCTCTCGACTGACTCTTGACATTCGAGGAAAATCATTCGAGCCGGAAAGCTCCAGACAAAGGGTATCTCTGATTGCTACGAACGCAGCGCCTACATCTACATACTTTCCTGCGAACCGCCGTATTTGCGTGTGGCAGTGGGTGTTACGATACCAGCCCTGTAAATGCGGTCATAGTGTTGTGCATTGGTGAACATAAGTTAAATTTTAAGGCTTAACTATGCGGAATGATGATACGTAAAAGAAAATGTTGCTTTGTACTTTTTACATGTTTTATTAATACCGACCATGGTTTTAACAAAATTATCTCGTTATCAAGGTATATTATCTGTCTTTCATTTTCCATATATACAGAAAGTGAGGGAGGTTTTGGGTAGGCGAAGGAGATGTCCGGTATAAAATCACTCATGTGGTTAAAGTACAGTAAATATTTTGCAAACATTGAAGAAACCTCAATGATAGTAATACTTTTTCTGTGCTCCCTTATTCTTATGATAAAGTCCCGTCCAGTAAGAGCAATGTACTTAGCATCTTATGAATTACAACTTAAGGCATTGAATTCAGTTTTGTCAAGAAATTCAAATCTATCGTTTGCATTAAGTAATATTTATCTTCTGGTTAAGGGAAAAGGAAAAGATCAATCATGACTTTTTGACAATTTGTAAAGCCAGATTTTACTGGTTTACAAAACTTGCGTTAGTCATATAAGTTATTTTCCAAACAATAAATCATGATATGGAAGGGTTAGAGCTTGTGACTAAGGTGGTGAAATGAATCGTTTGGGAATAACTGCATGGGTAAAATTTGGTTTTCTTATAATAGTAAAATTGTGCTTAATCTTTAAGAGGAGGATAGTCAAGTCTAAAAATTTTTTTAATCACCACCTGTTTCACAGTAAATTTTATGCTAGAATACAAATTATTTAGTATCTGTTTTGCACATACCTGTTTGTCTGTATGTCAATTTCCAAAGTATTACCAAGCTATAAGCAAAGGACATCAACAACATGCCGATACCAATAACAACAACGTTTTTAAAAATGATGGGTTAATTCAAAAAGGAGTCCTCTAAAAAATTCCTAAATTTTTCTGCTAATAGTTTAGCATCTATTTTGCATAAAAGATCATGAAAATGCGCATAAAACGAAAAATAGTTTTGCCATGTACACGGACAAACTGCATATATATTCGTCAGAGATGATAAAATAAAAAAACATGCAGATAAATTAATTGGACCAGAGATGGTGCTAGCAGAGAACAGTAGAGATAGCGAAGTTTTTCCAACTGGGTATAAAATCTGTGTACATATCGACCGGATGGGAGTGGTGGCGCAGTGCTCTTAGGAGTCAAAGCGTATTTGATGCACACATAGTTGACGACAGTAAAATAGATAGCGTCGAGTGTACTATTACGTTACAAAATAAAAGAGACATACATGTATTTTCATTTTAGACCACCATATTCCAAGATAGACATATCGATTAGAAACCCAAATTTCATAATTTTTTTTGAAAGATAACAAATGTATGATAATTTTTGGTGGGTATTTCAAGATCCTGGCCATAAATTGGGTAAACTAGAGTGAAGAAACAAGTTCCAGTAAGCTTGATATACGCGATACCTTAATCAATACACTTTCAAACCACTCTCTAACTCAAGTAGTTAACAAAACTACGAGAGGAAATAACGTATTAGACGTTTTAATTATTAATAATCCTGCATTGGTTAAGCACGTCAAAATCCCCGAAGACATCAGTTACCATAAATAAGTGTGACGACCTAGTAAACATTAGTAGATTCCATAGTGAAACCTAACCGTAAAGTCTACTTATATGAAAAATGCGATTTCATAAAAGTTGAAGAGACGTTAGAAGCTTCATTCGTGGAATTTGTAGCAAGAGTAAAAGATGAGAGCACCTATGTATCGCCAAGATATTTTTTTACAAATTCTACGCAAAGGGATCGATTAACATATTCCGCACAAATTCAAACATGAGAGTAAAAAATCTCTTTGGTATAACCACGAAGTTAGGCGAAAGCTCAGAAGAGAGAAGCAATCACAAAACCTGTATAAAAATTGTCTTAAGAAAGGTCACAAAACAACGGAACTTTCGGCGAGAGAAATCGAATAAAAATGAAGAAAATAATGCGTAATACTCTACAAAACTTCAAGAAAAAATTCAAGATGAACTATTAGATGAAAATCCTAAGTAATTTAGGCCTGAAGCTAGAGAAATGTAGGGCGAATCTTCGACAGTGATGTATTTTTTGGGTAAAAACGGAAAATAAGTCACCAACAGTATCGCCTAAGCCAACTTATAAAACCATTACTTTGAATGCGTTTATCCTAAGGATAACACATTATTCAGACATTTCTGACATTGAAGAACCGATGGTTGAAATAATTATTCGACGTGAACGATTTATAAAAGAACTATGTGCATTAACAGTAACAAGTCCCCAGGTCCAGAAGAAATATCAATAGGCGGGGTAAAGAAGTTAGGGCCAGACATTGCACCATTCCTAGAAATTATATTTAGAAAATCATTAAACTAAGGCAAAGTGCCTAAAGACCGGAAAATAACCAACGCCACACCAAAATTTAAAAAGGGAAACAGATAAGACCAGGAAATTATCAGCATATATCATTTATATCACTTTCATACAATATTCTCGAACACATTGTCGTTAGGAATATTATGACCTTCTTAGATAATCGACACTTCTTGGCGGGCAGTTTTCTTTGAAACGGCATCCGGAAGGGTAATTCCTGGGAAATACAGCTTGTGCTTACTTCCTGACATCCAAAAATTAGGTGTATCGAAAAAACATGCTGACACATTAATCCTTGAATTTAAGAAATCGTTCGACAATGTTCGTCAAGAAAAACTTATAGGGAAATTGCAATCTTGGGGAGTAAATGAAAAATGAGTGAATTGGTTACGGGACATTCTAAGTGACTGCATACAAAAAATAGTTATTGATGTTATAAGCTCTGATATGGTTAGAGTCACATCCGGTGTTCCACAAGAAGGCGTGATTGGCCCCCTTTTATCCATTATTTAAATTAATGACCTGAGTTTTCGAGTTATCGGTGAACTAATATCATTTGTAGACGATATCATCTTCCGGGAAGTTAGCGCAGGCGTGGACTATGAAGTTCTCCCATCACGCCTAAATGACGTTCATTCATGGTGTCAGGAGTTAGAGCTACAAGAAAACCTAAGTAAATGCTCCACGATTCAATTCTTGCAAAAGTCATGACACCAACCTCATGCCTACATCGCTGGTGAAGTAAAAATACAAGCCTCAAAAAAAGTCAAATGTCTTGGAATCACCTTAGATTCAGATACATCGTGGAGAACAGACATGAAAAACAGATATGGCAAAAAATAATATTTATCAGACGTATGAAAGGAAGGTCTAAGGATGAGAAAGTTAAAAAAAAAGTGGCAATGCGCTCTGGTTAGGCCACGCGTCGAATATGTCGTGATACTTCCGGATTCTGAGTAGAAATATTTAGCAAAAAAATGAATAAAATACAAAGAATAGCTGCGCGCTTCTTAAAAATTCTATCGGCGAACATATAGAGTAATACACCTTTTGTAAGGATCAGGTTGGAAGACGGTAGAGACTCGGAGACTTTACGCTCGGCTTAATTTGATCGAGAAATTCAGCACTGGTGTGTTTCAAAGCGACACAGAGAATATCATTTTGAACCCCATACAACATGTCTAACAGAAGTGATAAAATTTGAGAAATACATTCCCGAACAGATATTCTCAAAAGTTTGTTCTTTCTTCGCAGAGTAAGATAATAATAAATCTTAAGCTCCACTTAATACTAACCCATAATACAATTCACCATAAAATCCATGGTTGGCGAGTTCACTTTGTGGAAGTTGTTCATCTTTAAAATTTTTTATATATTGGTGGAAAAAAACTAAGTGGTTTAATTTTAAAGACAATTCACCATTTCACCTACCATAACCTCATCCTTTACACGGCTGTTATCCTAACACCCCTTGCTACAAGCCCATGCGACGGCTCGCAGGGGTATTTAGATGTAGATGAGAATTCAAAAGAAGGAAAAGAGTAATATGTAGATGTAGAATTCAAAATTGTTTAAAACTGATATCTATATATCAGCATTAGCATTGCTTTGGTTCCAAACAAATTCAATTTCTATTTAACAGAAAGCTATGAAATTATGATATTTCCTTCAGTTATTTGTTTGTACAATGCGTTTCATCGCTTAAAGCGTCATAATCAGGTAAAATGTCTTGTAAAAACAAATAAAATAAAATAGTGGACATTTATAAGCTTGAAAGTCTCTTTCTTTCAAATTCAAGATGATGTCCCACTATATGTCGCCGGATACCGCTGATTATATTCAATAGCTATGTTCACCGCTTCCGTGGAGAGGACAGAAGCAAATTGGTTAGTTACCTCAAAGGATTATAATCTGGCTATTCAGGTGGACTTAAATTGGAGAGCGTTTTTGCTCACTCTAAAAACTTTTTAACACCATACTTGGGTTACAAACCAAAATATTTCCCAAGCAAAATACTTAGTTTACTGAATACTTATGGCAATGTGATATTCGACAAAACTGAACTTATTAGGCAATCATTTCCTTGGATTTGTTAGGGGACCATATAATCTAGGAAGTAATAGATTCGTCTTCTTTAGACGTATTTTTTAAGCTTAGTAACAATTATTTGGCAGTTTTTTTAAGTTAATTCAAAATCAGATAGGCATAATGTTGTTGTTGGGTCCTTTGATTGGGCACTGAACTTTTTATTGACTATAAAACTGTTGCATACAAACTTCTCAACATTTTGATACCAGTACTATTAGATTTCTTTCATCTGCTTTCACAAAAAAATATTGCTCATCTCAATTGGTCTCTTCATTTGAAGCAACTGGTTCAGGTGAGATGACGCCCGAAATAGGAAAATCTCGTTGTTGAGCAGAAACAAAAGAAGGATATCGTCTTAGCAGCTCGGTGATTGGTGATTGTCTGGAAAGAGTAACTTCACGATCTTCTATAAAGTTCTGTAAACAAATTGAACCATAATTATAAAAAAAACATATGGCTCAAGTAAGCATATATACTGGTATCCTGTAAAATTTCAGGCAAACGTTACAGTAGTTTTTGAGGAGTGAAGATACGATTATACAATCACCATTCCATATCTGTACAAAGAGCAGGTAAGCCACAAATGCACCGGCCGAAATATTCCCTTCATTAAGATATACTACCCAGGACACAAGTCCTTAGCTCGCTTGAAAGAAATACTGTTTCTTTACCTAAGCCTAATCTCACTGAATTTCAAAGATGTTTTGTCTATATATCACGAAAAATATTTAATGCCCTTCCGGCACACATCAAGAAAGAAGAAAACATACAAAAATTTCTGAAGGATAAAAAAACTTGGTTATTGCTTTTAAAAAAACATCGAGGCTTTGTTCTGTAATTTGGATGTAATATCTACTGAATTAAATGTGAAAAATGAAGCGTTATCTTAATACCATTGTTATAGTAAGTATAATTGATCATTTATTCATGTGTCTCATTTTTGTAACCACTGTACATTATCATGTTTGAGTCTTTTTTGTTTTAGTTTATAATTCTTCACTGCATTGTTAAACATTTTATTGCAAATTATAAATAATTTTTGTCTGTTGCTATTGCTTTTGCATGGTTTATCTGTCAGTAGCCCCAATACAGGATCATCCTTAGGGGTCATCTACTGTATACTACTCAGTAATTCCTGAAATGAATTAAATTATTATTATTATTATTAAAAAAATATGGAGTGGACGCTTGCTATTGTGACCAATGCTAGAATCTGTAACGTAGGCGTAGCCTGCCCACATTACAGATTTTCATTTAGCGCTTGCTGATTACGTGCTAATTTATCAATTTTTTGACGTTTTCCATCGATAACTTACTAGAAATCAGCATGACCTTATGTCACTTATATGCATTCTCCTTAAGTATATTGTTAATTTATTTAAAGTAATGATAATCCGCATTTACAGCGAAAACTATGGTAAAATGGAGTAAAAGAGAGTCGCGCTAAGTTACCAATACCAAGTGTCAATTGTTACTTAACTTAGAGATCAAACGAGTGGTGGACATTCTTGATTTACACCGCAAAATCGTCTATTCTGTCGTGCTAGCCAAAGGATAGTAACAAAAGAGTTGGGATAACCAATATGGTTGTTATTTCAGCCTATAAGCTAGAGTTTGATGACATACTACCCTCTACATCTACCCAAATTATGTGGACAAAGAAAGAAAGAAATCATACCTTGATAATGACATAATTGTGTCGTTACCATGGCAGGCATTAATATTACAGTGCGGAAAGTACAAATCAACATCCTATTTCATGCAGGAAAGAAGGGTAGATTGGGTGTGTTGAGTACTTTCAGTGGGGCCTAGCTTTTAACATGGTCGCTCATTGTGCGTAAATTAGAGTAAATTTTTGTGCCTATTAGTTTGGCAGTGTATCTCTCTTATGTTAACGCTTATATCGGGCCTTGAGATTTAGTGAGGTGTGAAAATGATATTCTCTGTGTCACACTGAAACGCACCTGTTAAAATATCTCAAGCCAAATAAGCCTTGCATACAGTCTTTGTATCTCTAACGGCTCATAACCTAGTCTCTTAAAAAGCTGTATAACACTATAAGGTCGCTCAGACCAGTTTTTAACGCAGTGCACAACTTTCGTTTTAATTCTGTTTATTTCTCTTTCTGTGGATCTCAAATGCTCGCGACGTTTTCTGAGGAGTAGCCCATTCAGCGCGAAACTAATTGCAGCCAAAATTATTAGCAAATCGGCATTCAATATGGGGTTGTATGAACCAGCTTTTAATTGGTGTGTGGAAAAATTAAGGCAGTCGTCATAATTTTGAGCTCATATTAATATCATCGGACATCAAGCGGAGAATAGTTCAAGATAAGGAGGCCTTCATGGGAAATAGACAGCTGCTGTGCTCAAAGAAGATAGAACTACAGGCCGAAAACAGTATGTTAAAAGATTTGTGTGGAGCATAGCATTCTATGAATAGGAAGCATAGACTATTGGAAAAGCTGGCCTGAATAGACTAGAAGCTTTCAAAAGCTGGTGCCGGAGGAGGATGCTGAAGATAAAATGGATGGTAAAAATATGAAATGATGAAGTGTGCAGAAGGGTAGAAGAGGAAAGGACCATATGGAGCACTATTCAGAAAAGAAGAACGAGGTGGATTGGACACACCCTGAGACACACTGAGTTTGTGAGAAAACATAATGGAAGGTAAAATAGAGGGAATAGTCCTCAGGGGAAGCAAATAAAGAGAAAAGTACATACGGAGAGATACCAGGAGGTAAGGGAATATATTTGATTGAGAAGAGTGGAGGGCTGCAGTAAACTAATCTTATGATTGAACGATTAATGACGATCAATATCGGACAGTTATAAAATAAAATAAAATAACGAGAAGGCCACGTGAAAAATTCAGCTCGATGCGGTTGGGATAATCAGGAGAGTCAAAGAGGTTAGCATACAAGGGACCTTCCCACTGGCTGAGACTAGGAATTGTCTCTCCATTGACAATCCAAATGTAAGATAATGCGAAGAGGATGAAAAAACTGCATTCCATGTGTAATGAAAACGCGCAGAAACTGCCAGAAAATGGAATTTCTTTCTTTGTACGCATTCCCCGATTCCTTGGACATAGTGTGAAAGTATTCCGCAAAGTTACATAAAAGAAATACTCAAACATAAAGGTGTAATGTGCTCTTGCTCTCATTACGTAATCAGCCTAGCCTCGATTGTAAGCTGAATACAAAGGTACCAATTAATGGCGCCTGAGGTTAAAAGTGTTGCTTCTATCAATTAGAAAAGAGAATGAGATGTAGAGTTGGAATCTTTTTAGCATATTACATCTTAAACCTTTTAAGATAACGCTTCAATGACTTCGAGTTACCCAAAAGTGGACATCTAATAGGTTCTCACGCTCATGGGTGGTAGAGAACAATTATTTACTTAAGACGCGAGTATAACCTAACTCTTTATCATCCTCTTTGCCCCTCTGCGCCGACGTTATCAACTAGGAGCAATTATTGAACTTAGAATTGCTTTTACTTGGGTGCAGATTATCACTTGACGTTGGAGGCAATGCAAAGCCACTATATTGGTTGCTATGTTTAGCTTTGCACTCCGATATCACAGAAATGTTAACTTTTATGATCCACACTGGTCAAAACCGCACAACCTGAATTTCAATGATTATTCATCACTATCACATTCCATAGTGATCAATGCAAATTGTTATATTTAACATATCTGAGTTATAAAATGGAATTCAACGATGCCGAATCAAATTTTATTATAATATTTTTGTACTCCGATAAATTCGATATTTTTGGGCTTAACTTTGTGAAAATTCATTATGAAATCAGTAATGAAAATGACTTAGTCCCTTTTCACAGGTATTTTTATTTGTACGACCAGTACGAACTGGGAAACATTGAGGGGGGATGTGAGGTGATGGTCTTCCCATCCCTCTGAAGTCGGATTCCCACCCCTCTGAATGCCCTCACCTCACCCCCCTCCCCTCAATGTTTTTCCTACCACCTTCCACCCCCACCTTCGCCTTCCTTCCCCCCTCCCACTTATCCCTCTAGTAGTGTACATATTCTGAGAAGTTTGACTTTTATGTACCTGAAGATGTTGCCTATGCAACGAAACCGGTCGTAAAAATAAAAACACCTGTGAATAGTTACTAAGTCATTTTCATTATTAATTTCGTTGGTACTCCGAGTTTAACAACGCTTGAGTCTTAGATTATTCGATTTCAAATCCCGGAGTGCTGGTTCAGCCATTCGGCTCGAGTCACACTTCCTCTGTATATACTCTGTGGTTTCAGGCTTGATGGAGTGGAATTGGAGCATAAATAAATATGAAAAATAAAATTTTCTTACCGCCTTGTGTATGTGCTTTCATTACCCATTCCCTACTCCTTTCTGGTATTTCCTAACCTTCAGGCCCGATGACTCTCCACCCTCCTCTCCTTTCCCTTTCCCTTCCCCTCCGTCCGTCAACCCGTCTTACCACCCCCTCCTTCCCACCACCCGCCTGCCTATATATACTTATGCACACTTGATATTTCTTACCTGAAGATGCTGTAAAAAGCGAAACCGATCGGAATAAATTTTATCACAGTGGGAGTCGCCTATTTTTCATACTTAGTCACACTTCCTCTCCTCCCCTCCACCTGCTGACGTGCTCTATTCTCGTGCTAGCACGCGCGTGTCTGTCTGAGTTACCTCTTGGCGGAGCAGTGCGTCGTCGGAGGTCGTTAGCGCGCGCGCCTTGGAGATGTGTGGAGGAGATGGCAAAGGGGGCTGGGGTTGGGGGAGCAGTATTCGCGCCCCCCACCACCCCCTCTGGTTTGGAATGGAAGGCTCCCTGATGCCCCCTCCCTCGTCCTCCTGTGCCATCAATCCATATCCACGTGAGAGAGTGGCGAACCGAACTTACTGCTTCGAATCCCCAACGCGCACTGCGCATCCCGTTTTGCAGCGCACTACTCCGCTCCTTGGGTGTGGAGCAGGCTCTGGAGATTTGTTGACGGCAACCACATTCGCCACCCACGCTCTATACATCTGCGGGACCCCACGGAACAAACTCCACACTTAGGGTAGTTTGAGCGAAATATCATTTTACTTAGAAATCAATGAATTTGGTCTCATTTTAAAGGAGAATATATCACCCTTCCAGTGACACCAAAAGTTTAACTCCTAGCCACATTACTTTCCAAGATATTTGCCAGGAAATACCAGCCCTTTCACATGGGAAATGGTACGTGTGTGCACTCCAGACAGACCTCATTAAAATATTAGGAATTAGGAAACACTTAGATCTCATCAAAAAATCAACTGTGTGTAGTTTTTATGTTTTGTCAACTATTATTGAAAATAAGTAATTAAATTGTCACCGCAGTAAATTCTTTGGAACACAATAAACCTTCTATTTTGATGAAGTTTCAAACTTATCGCGTGAAAATAATGAATCAAGTTTAAGACTTACATAGATATTTTCATTTGACGACTTACTACTTCTGTCATGTAAAACTATATTAATGCACCATTAATTATGCAATATTTAATTCGTGTGTCTTACAGCTGGTGGAATTAAAACGTATCATTCAAAAGTGGTCTCTTTTACAATTAGAGATCTATCTCGCTCGCACTACCTTAAATCTGCACGGTACGTGGAAAACCTATTCAGTGGCGTGTTGCAAGTAAAGTTACTGCTAGCGTCAAAGTCTTATAAACTTAGGCTTAACGAGGGTAAATAACTCCGAGGCAGTTCATAGATTCGCAGACATGTACAATTTCGTTTAGATATTTTTTTAAATTCCATTAATGTGTAGAATAATTTTTGAACTCAATTTTTAGGTTTGTTTTTTTGGCGATCGAGAAAAAAGAAAGTTTCATTTTTTAGCATTACAATGGTGTGCGTAATTTGTCGTCTGATGGCTGCAAAACAAAGCTTTTGATATAAAAAAATTAATGTAATGTGACTAATTACTTTTGAATTTTGTCTGAGGAGTTTCAAGTTTTCATCCATTGTACAGGTTACTATAGAACTCAGTGTTCAAACCTACTTTTTTTGGTAACTGTCCATCATGGAGCCAGAAGATAAGACTGTTAGCGTCCTTTTTAAATTTCCATAGCATATCAAACAGTATATCTCTGTTGTTGTTCGCCCTTAATTTTAATGGAATACTACTATTTCAAGAAAAAGCCAGCGAGCCACATGTTGTACTCTCCGCTTTCAAGCCACGCGGTGTTGCCGCCTTCCTGCCGCGCAATGCAATAGCGCTTTTTTAGTAGAACACTATCGTTGAAAAGTTGCTTTTAATAAATGTTCCACATCTGTTGTCACAGATGATACCTGGGAAGGAGGAATTATATCCATCGATTCGGCAATTCATCTCTCCCGTTTAGTTCCATTTCTAAGCTCGAGAGATGATGTGCGGAGTTGAACAAAAATTTGTGTAACCCTGAAACTCACGCAATCAGCATTTTTAGGTAATTTTAGCCTAGAGCTGAAGCGTAGCACTCGATGGATCGGAAGCATGGCTCATTGGAAAAGCTAACCAGAAAAGACTAGAAGCTTCCGAAACCTGGTGCTGGAAAAGGATGCTGGAGAGAAAATTGACGGACAAAATTAGCAATGATGAAGTGAACCGAAGAATTGAAGAGAAAAGGACCGTATGGAACACTATTGAGAATAGAAAACAAAATGGATTGGACACTACCTGAGACATAATGATTTTGTGAAGAATATAATTGAAGGTAAATTTGAGGGAAAAGTCCCCTGAGGAAGACCCAGGAATAAGTTCATGGACCAATTAAAGAGACAAATACATAGGAAGAGATACCAGGAGATAAAGAAACTAGCATTAAAAAGGGAAGAGTGGAGGGCTGCAGTATACCAATCTTAGGATTGAACAGCCAATGAATAATAGCCTAGAGCGCAGTTTCTTATTTTGTGTCCGCTCTCAACATAGCTATTTCATTTGCTGCTTTTATTCTCTGTTCGCTCGAAAAATATTACAACGAGGCTTACCTTTGAGTTTTTTCCATCTCATCTATGCAATGCGGGAGCCGTAGTTCAATAGTAGGACTTATAAGAGAGGAACAAAAAAGTATAAAAGGAGCAGTCGACAGTGTATCTGCCAATCGATGACTCTTGTGGCAGAGTTTTCCTTTAGACTCTGCGACTTACTCATAAAAATTATAAATTATTCAATATTTTATTTTATTCCATAAGAATTACTTGATTTTTTAAATAAAATTTACTGATAGTCCAATTTTGAGGAGGAGATCCGTTGCATTAAAATGGATCCTGAAATGAAAAGTGTGAAACTTTGCGGGTTGATCGGGCGATTACGCGTATATCCCGTGCAGCAGTTGGTAACAGAGTTAATCTTTTGCATGTTTATCCGTGGGACGCGGTTTTGAGTCCCGCCTGGTTGGAATATTTTACCACTCAAAACGTGTGTTTGAGTCTTTTTTTAATGCTGATAAAACTCGATGGAAAAGGGTGTTTACGAAGTAAAATAAATAATAAAGTTGATGATAGGATAAGTAGGTATTCCCTACAAACAAAAATGAACAAATAGAATAAGAAATGATTAGGATGTAGGTAACGGAACTCGTGGCGAATAGTGGCAAGTGGAGAGTTGCCATCAATAAAACTTATGCCTGAAACTTCCATTTGGGAAGTTGGAAGGAGCAGATGGGTGGAGGGACAGGTGCTGAGGTTTTGGCTTTCAGGCGATAAGAGGTCCTCATATCGATTTCCTGCTTCCTTCGCTCTCCATGCTCCTTGGTTGAGGATCTGTGGCCTCGACTGATCGGCTAAATTTGCTATTGGACGATTCTCTGCGTGCAGACCCGAATTTCTCTCTGGCTTCTCATTTAGTGCTTCGTCGTTACCAAATGAAATGGGAATGTCTTTGGAAAGATGACCGGCGAAAAGTTGGAATATTATCGAGAGGTTTCATTTCCTTGTTTGCTCGTGCAGAAGGTCTACATATTACCCTGCTAGTCACCTCTAGGATGTTTGGCAGGTGGCAACTTATCACAAAATGCATGACAGTGTGGAAATTAACCTTCACCAACCTGCACTGGACTGTAGATATGCTGTAAATGCTACAGCTACTCCTAAGTAAATATATAATGTTTCTACGTAATGATAATACAGGAGTCATACAAAGAACATGAAAAACTTGTTCCTAGCACTATGCAGTAGATTTAGAAATATACATTAGGGCAAAAAATCGATCAGTTTCACTCTCTGTCTACTAACCCGAGGTCGCTCACAAACTAAGCAAACTTAAGAAACTAAAAAACTGTGGCACTGGCCGATCAGCGAATCACATGTAAAGAATTTAAACGCGAGTTCTTTTGCCATATTTCAATTGGCCAAATGTTGCAGGATAGGAAAGAAAAACGATGCATTAGGAGATTCAAAGTAAATGTTTCAATGGGGGAGTAAGAAGTAAGTAAAGATATAGTGAGTTGAAAGTATGAAGAGAAAGTGTTCGCGAGAGGAGCGCTTCAGGTTGGTATGGCTGCTGCAGTGAGTCGACTGCTTCCCATTCCAACGTCCTTGGTTCAAACTTGGCTAAGGCGGAGTTACTTTAGTGAAACTTTGGCTATCTCATGGAGGACGCTTCAAGTGGAGGACTTCATCCATCGGATGAGGCACTTAACTGTGTACACCTCAGTCTCTCAGTCCTTCCTCCGATTCCCCGAGTAATCTGTCTCTTGCCGAACTGTCCACTTACTGAAATTCATGGCGCCAATGACCCTGACTGCCCTTTGCCCCCGCACGTTCAATTCACTAATTATGTCTCGTGGGTAAAATATATTCCAGAAATATCTGGCCCAGCTAATCATAAACTGAGATTGGAAAAATGAGTATTTGAAAAGTGCGCCGATAAAGTCAGAGATAAAATCAACTGCTTCTCCCTAGTTAGGCCCCTCTTGAAATAAGCTGCAAGTACTTGAGAGTCTCGTGAAGTAGGCTTCATAACAGAGCTGGTACACGTGTAGAGGAGATTATAAAGTTACTTAATTGGCTGTTAAAATGATCTCATTGGTTTAACTGACATCTTGCAAAAAATGGGATGTGAAACGCTTTCAGACCACCGATGACAATTTACACTTATCCTCAATTTAAAATGTAAAACCAATTTACTTTCCGACGAAGTTATTAATATCTTACAAAATCCAATATATAACGATATATCATATCATGAGAATAAAATGAGAGAAATAGACTGCAGAAAAGACAGATTCAATAAACCGACTAATATTCATATCAACATGACTTCAAATGAATCATTGGACGAATGTGCGACAGAAATGGATATTTTTGGCCTTTAATTGACGGATAAAACCTAAATAAATATTTGGCATGTTTATGAGAGAGGATAATTTGAAGAAGGTGATTTAAGGTAAAATTTTAAGTAAGTCCAGGAAAGAAAGTGAATAGAAATGTTTGCTGACTTAAGGGTCGGCGGGAGATAATCAACCCTTGATAGGTTTGATGCATAAGACATGAGTGAGAGGAAGATCCTTTGTTTACGGCTGACTTGACGACTCTGCAAATACCTAATAATATTAGAGCAATATTATTTGTTGACTTATTGACGTCATGCCATAGAAATTCGGCATCACGTAAGTGCATGCATATGTATGAGTAGAAGTATTAGGTTAACTGATAAAACAATTGAAATCGGATGCCTCGCGCACTTGCCGCTAGAGGTGTGAAACCTTAGGAGCATGACATCTAAAATACCACGTGCATCCTGTTTCTCAGTAACGTGGTAGCTGTAAAATCATAGTACCATTGCCATTATTTGAGTAGTATATATCTGGAGAGAAGAGTTTCTGGAGTAAGTTGACAGAAACAAATAGTATCCACACTCTAGGAAAAATACCAGCATAAATTCTATATAGTTTTTAACGCCTTTCATGTAAGTTACGGCACATTGTACTGTTATTATAACATTCCATTATTCGGGATATCAAGCCATTACCGTTATGTGCATCATCAACGTGATAAATCATAGGTGTTACGAGGCCCAGGTGGAGGTAATTAGGAGTAGAATGGAAGTTGTAACACCGTTTTCGACATGGGAAAATCTATTAATGTGGTTTCAGGATGTGGTTTCAGGATGAAATTGCAGGGTGATGTTACTGGGTGATATACATTCGTATTTTCATGATTCTTATTTGTTTGCGACAGTGTAAATATATGTAATTTTCGGCACGATTGAAATGAATACGATTTCATTATCTTATCTTAGATATTAAGTTGTTTCAGATCCTAAGAGACTTAAAGGAGTATTATTAAAAACGTACTAACAAGTACTAGAAATCAAAATACTGACTCAGAAAAACACTATCATTGTTACCATCTTTTTTTTGGACAAAAAACAGCCATTATTTTTAGCGCCGTTTATTTTTGGGATTTTGTGATGAAACTTGTAGTTAAATATCATTTTAATACGACAGCACATATATTTGATGGAAAATTTAGCCCTAGATCGTTGATGTATTTTTGTAAGAAGTCGATATAATTAACTATAAAAGTATTATTTCCAGAATTTTTAAATTCATTAGTTCGCAAACACTTTCATGTTTACATCTGAAATTTTGTAAGCCTTATGAGTAACATATGCCACAGGCAAATTTGAATAATTACAAGCCTCCATGTTAATTATCATTAAAAAATTTACCATTGATAAAGCAGTTTTTTATGTTTAAAAATTGTAAAACATTACGTTTTGCAATACGTTATTTATATTATTTTTATATTTTATGACGAGTACAACGTATTTTATATCTAATATTTACAAAGAATTGGACTATTCATGGGGTGAATGGCTTAAACGATTTTTACTGCTAATAAATTTTAGTCGATTCATTATTCAATGAGAATGCCATCGTTGATGAAAACGAAAAAAATACATTTTTTGGAACATATACCTTTGTTTACAAAGAACCTGGGCATCAGTTTTCTTGTAAATGGCTTTAAGGGTTCATCAGCGATGCATAAACTTAAAGTTAACGTATTCATACTTCGAGATTTTTTGCTCCACTCTTTCCACTCTGACCGCTCTACTGTGAAAAATGTCGAGGACGAGGCAATGGGAAACCAACGAAGTTATCTCTGGCGAGATTTAGAAAGAAAACCTGAATATTGGTGAAATGGATTTGCCAATCATCTCGAAGAAACAAGAAGAGGGCTCGTCATTTTCAAGGGGAAGGTGTGGCGGAAACGCCAATTCAACTCTCGAAAACCCTGCCACTTGGTCATGAATAGGAAAGTGAATGCCGGTGGGTATTTCCTCAGGTGGGAGGACCCCCACTCCATACAACCAAGCCCCCTCCCCGTAGCCACCCCTTCCCCTCATCCCTCCTCTCCCTCCTGTCGAGACCTCCGTCCTCGTATTCAGACGTGCTGGCGACCATGAGCTCTCGAATGGCGGACTAAAGTATTGTGCAGACTGTGTTCATGTAGAATTGAGCACGTATCTGGAATCATTGGCTAAAAAGTAATAGCTGAAGCTTTTAAGGTAGTTTGAGCGAAATATCATTTTACCTAGAAATCAATAAATTTGGTCTCATTTTACATAAAAATATATCCTTATTTCATTGTTACCAAAAAGTCAACCTCTTACCACATTACTTTCCGAGATATTTGCTAGAAAAATACCAGCCCTTTTACATGGGAAATGGTACGTGTATGCACTTCAGAGAGACATTTTACACAGAGAGACAAATACCTATTTACAAAAATAGGTATTTACAACACTTAGATGTCGTAGAAAAACTAACAGCGTGTAGTTTGCATGTTTCCTCCACTTTCTTTTTAAATAAATCATACTGTTACCACAGAAAATTCTTCGGGATCATAATAAACCTTCCGTTTTGATTTGGAGTGGGGTTTCAAGCGTGCCGTGTGAAAAAAATGAGTCAAGTTAAAGACTTATTTTGATATTTTCATTTGATGACTTACAATTTCTGTCATGTAAAAAAAGACTATATTATTGTACCATTAATTATGCAATATTTTATGCGTGTGTCTCACAACTGGTGAAATTAAAATGGGTAATTCAAATATGGTCTCTATTATGATTAGGGAACTATCTCGCTCGAACTACCTAACAGAGACGAAAATTTGGAGAATAAATCTCAACTTTTTTTGTATATTACTGGACTAGATATGAATGTAGAGCTCATACAAAACATTCCAAAATCGTAGGCGGTATGTGAACGAAGATATTTTTTTTACTAACAGATGACTTCGTGTATACATTCTTTAGAAAAGTGAACGATGCTGAGTTTTTATAATGATAACTTTTAATTACTACCAAACTTAAAATTACCAGATTGACAGGTTTATCTACTCAATGTGAAGGTTTCATACCCTTAGTGTTGAACGAAATTCTGCTGCGTCAAGTCAGACACGCATACAATCTATTAATACACTTAGATCCCTGTAATTTAAAAACTATATACATATTATGATTATTTAAGAAATGTCAATTTTGTATTTTTATGCACGGGGTAATTTACGGTACGTACTATGGTAAGAGAGCGGAAAAATGCACCACAAGAAATCTAAGTAGTATCTATAGTTAGAACTGCTTCTGAGCACTCTTTGAAAATACGTATGGACTTTATTCAAATTCACATCCGTGGAAATTCAGAGGTTTTTTGGTGATGTGACCAGATTGAAGTGGTAAAAATGGAGTTATTCCCCATTTCCTGCTTTTTGAAGCTCAAAACATAAAATCTGTAACTACGAGAATGATTGCAGCGTTTGGAAAATATTATAATGAAGGAATAGAATTCTTTTTTCTTAACGGAGTTAGAAATACATTTGCAGGTTTCATACATCTACAGATACAGCTGCATACTACCCTCCGAGTCATTTTGGCGTGTGGTAGGGGGTGTTAGCACTCCAGCAGTGTAAAGGGGGATTTTTTTGGAGGTGAAATGGTGATGCCTTACTTGACTTGTGAAGTTAGAGTATAGACTTGTTTTAAGAGGAGCTCAGTTCATGTTATGGTCACTCATTTTGCGTGGAAAGAACAAAAGTATCTGTGTGGAAATGTATCTATTTTAATTTATCACTTTTGTAGGACCTAGAGATGTAATTTGGCTGCCCAGCAGTTTTGACTACTTATAAGTATCTGAGAATACTAAAATCTGAATCTAAATATTACCATGAAAGCCACCTCAAGGGTGCGTGGGAGTAGGTGAGGCATCTCCTACGCGCACTGTAACGTAGCAGTGACTTTAACCAACTCGCACTACCTTATTGAAATACTTCCAATGCTACAGATACTATTTGTATTATTGCATATTTCAGCAACTACCAACACTAACAATTTAGTAAAAGTGATTCAAGAGTCATGCATGGGTCATGAAAAACGTCACCGCAAGGTTGTTTAGCAGGGGTAAAGTTATCACCAAATGCAACACGAGGTAGTTTATTAGTAACTTTCATCAGTAAGCATCTCACTACAGATATGCCATCAATGCCAAAGAAAGTATTTGTGTTCTACATCTACATATCATTATAATATATTGCAACTATGTAATTGAGATATAAGATTCTTGGATGAATCATACAAGTTATGATATTAGTACAGCGTTGCAGATTAAGAAACATGCATTGTGGATCGCACTTGTTAATCAGCTACACGATCATTCAACTAACTTTAAAGTCTTATTTGCAGCCGTTTTCATTTCTAATCGATTGCAGGAAAAACGATACATGTGGCCTGTCTGTTTCTCAGTCTCTTTTTTTAGTGGTTTCCTCATTATATGTTGTAGTTCGTAATACCATAAAACCGCGTAACAATGAAAATTATTTTTGACTTAAAAAAGTTTAATTTTTATTTGTTATCGATGGTCTGAAAGCAAATATACGAAGTTTTCGTTGAAATAGAACGCATTCAATTCAAACAATTATTGTTTTTAAATCATGGCCTGTAATATTAATAATTTATCAACAATTTATTTGTTTAATATTATTGCAATATCATTAAGTTTTAACTGAAATAATTGTTTGTGGAGATGTATTCACAGGCGCAATGGATCCCGAGTTGGAATCAGCGTGTTTTAAATGTTTCATTTGAGGTAAATATGCCGATATCTCAATGTGTCGTGGAAAAAGATTTGCGAAGAAAAATCAATTAGGGCGAAAGTAATTGTGAAATAGCAGTCGGATTATGACTGTAAACGTTTTGAAAAAATCTATCGGGGACAGCTTTTAAAAATAAAAAACTTAGGGACACGCAAGTTAAAAGTGCTTAAGAAATATTCAGTTCAATAAGGATAAACATATACATATACCTTGTATGTGGCCTCGCCGTGAACCGCAATTCAGCTGCTCAACCAGATATGGCCTATGACTCTACCCTTTTTAAATATACTCTTTTATAAAAATGGGTATAAAAAACACTAATATTGGGCATTAAGCCTGGATATTTTTTGTGACTGTTTCTCATCTCATCTGACGTTTTTACCATGAAAGGCGTTTCAACTCATTTTTTTTTTCATACAGGTAGTATATATTTTTATTCACCTTTCGTGCCCGGTCGTAACGGAAACCCATTTCAGCAATACATCGACCTCCAATGGCTTCTATAACCTATGGCAAAAAGGTAACGTCGCAAAATTTTATTGTTCCCTTCTTGATGATATCAGGAGGTTCTTATAAAAGGGTCATCTCACGAGGTCGTCGGACGTAACCTTGAAGCCCCACTCTTTAGTTCACCGATGAGAGTACCTCTCATGGCATGTAGAAGAAGCCTTTCACCGTCGCGTTCAAGCACATACTGTGGTCGCTTTGAATGCGACCGTATTCCTTTTGAAAGGGAATGCGCACCGGTGAAATCACGGAGTCGTTGAACTTGCGGAACAAACAAAAAACATAGAAGAAACTCACGCTTCATTAAAAAACGGCTTTGGGCGTAGAGTGAGTGCTGAACAGTTGATGAAGGGGTTAGTTTTTGAGCCGCTAGAAATTCACCGCCGCAAGGATACACTGTATGTTTAGACTAATAGAAAAATTCTGATCAGGCGAGTTTAAGCTTCTCCATAATGGTGAGAATTAAAATTTTGTGAAAAATATCCTCAATCTTTTAATGTGCACCATTCATGATTTGAACACTAAAGCTCCTCCATAACGGTGAGAATTAAAATTCTGAGGTAAACATCGTCAATCTTTTAATGTGTACCATTCATTGTTTGAACACTGTGTATCATAGATTTCAGCTAAAACGTGCTGGTATGGCACCTAACTTAGTCGACTACTAAGAGCACATACTCGTGTATTAAAAAATGGAATATATTGATCCCATCCAGTGAGCGTTTAGAAGCTACTAACATAGCGTACTACAATGGAAACTATTACAGCAGTGTGTAAAATTTTAGGCAGCTATTGCCCTTAAAACAATGGATCAACGCTTGCCAAAACTGTCATGGGCTTCTGTGCACGTAAATTTGTATGCTTTGCACGAAGCACACTCAATCAATAAATGCCTATCAAAGCAATGAAAGAGATTCCATTGTTTCTACATTAACTTAGGAATAAATGTATATATTTCCATAAACTACGATAATATTAGCGGCTATTTTACCCAGAAATTTGTTTTTAATTTTAATGACATGGATGAATCCAGAAATTAAACACATTTGTACATATACCTTTATATGAATAACAGAAAGTTGTAAATTAATATGCAAATTTAATGAACATAAATGCCATCCATATCTCATGAGAATTTCTCGGCAGATTTTAGTTTATTTTTTTGTCCTGTTTTTATGATATCTCAAAAAATGATTCTTTCGGTTGAGCAAGTCGGAATTATTCTTTTTCCTTCTATATCCGTTTCATGAATAGATAGATGGCGAAGAATATGATAGACAACGGACGACCAAGAAAAAAAATGTTAGATCGGGAATGTATATAGTCATTCTACCGTGGTGTTCTAGTAAAATGCTCAATGACACAATTTTTTAATATTTTCATCAAAATACCTACTTATCTTATATATAAAAATGAATGTTTATTTGTTCGTCTTATGTGTGTTCTTTTTGTTTGTTCGTCAATGAGTTCCAATATCATTCATCAGATTACGATGACGCTTTGTTAAGTTATGGGTGCGCCCGCGAAGGTTTCAATCATTGAATCCATTGTACAATAGGTGGAGCGCGAGTCGTTTTAACAAATGCGAGTTGGCACGCGAGCTTCTCTAACAAGCGAGGAACGACAAGCAAGCAACTAAGCAGATCGTTTACGAGTTACCCAATTACGTGCATCAGAATCGTATCAGTGAGTCATAACATCGTGCGCATCAGAATCATACCGTTGAGACAATTTTTGTTAAAAGGTGTGTAATTTATTTGTACGTAGAATAAGATTTGGTGCAGTGATAACTTTTTGACATTTTTTACAATTCTTTCGATTTTCGTATACTCTTTGCTTTTTCCTAAAATTGAATTTTCAAGCTCTAAAATCTCAAATTTTAGCTTTACTTCAGCAATAGAATATTTTACTTAGAAACTGCAGCATAGGCCTAGAATGGAAATTCATGCCTCCATTTGTGCTTCACGATTGGATTGGATATTTGGGGAGACGACCGACGGCTAAGGTCATTTGCGCCACAGGGGACAGGTAAGGGAGAAAGGGTGAATTCCTGTGTAGTTCGATGAATTCATTGAACTAGGTATCAAATTCGTTTAGGGACCGATTTTGAACATAGAAATAGGCATTGCAACGCATTCTGGGCACAGCAAGTTTTCTATAAAAATACATTTTTATTGTTATGGAAATCCGGTATCACGTGTTAGGCTTTCACTTCATTTTTGCCAAACGTTGCATTTCACATGTAAGGTGCACGGGTACTTATTAGCCACTGAAATTATTCAGCAACATAGCAGCTTCACGGCATGAAACTATAACTAACTCCACGCAATACGACCAAATAAAGTAAAGCAGTTAATAAGGAAATTATTAGCCATGAGTTAATGGCTAATCACTATGATTTACATAGAAAATATATTTTTTTGCATTCTTAGACTTATCATTCACTTTGCAAGCGGTTAATAAAAATGTATACAATTCAGCAGGCAACAACATAATTTAATATGGATATTTATCCCTTCACAAATCCTTTTG
Source organism: Ceriagrion tenellum (assembly GCA_963169105.1). Classification (NCBI taxonomy): domain Eukaryota; kingdom Metazoa; phylum Arthropoda; class Insecta; order Odonata; family Coenagrionidae; genus Ceriagrion; species Ceriagrion tenellum. The sequence goes on along the minus strand of OY720642.1, from coordinate 118,576,675 downwards.
AGCGTTATGTACTGCACAAAACTGATTTTTTATCTCCTTCATGGAGTTCAAAACACGAAAGAAAAGTTTATTTACTACTGAAACACTTAAAAGAATTCCTTTTTTCACGACAGCATGACCAATAGCAACGCTGTGTAACCAAAGCAAAGACAACAGCGAAATAAAATATGATTTTGCGATAGAATGTAAACAGACCAGTTCACTAAAGAAAACAGGTATGCCATGGTAACTGTTGATTTAGGGAAATCCTCATAAGTCATTTAAAAAACAATTGAACGTATTTATATCAAGATGGATTTCTTCTCAATTTTACAAGTATAATATGCTCTCATTTATTAATCTGAAGCACTTTACTTGATACAACTGCTACAACAACTAATATGCATCAGTAAATTATTTACAAGTCTTCCTTTAGTACTGGATGCATCACATAAGGAGTTGAAAAATATATGATCACATGGAAGTCACATTATTTTGCAAATGAAATTAGCAAATATGGTCTGGAAAATTAAACAATGGTATTGATATCTTGAGAAACGGTCATCATACACATGGGTTTATATACCTTATTATACTGTGCGGCGTAAATCAGATTAGACAAGGTGAAGGTGAAGATCACAGTGAAAGCCTCTGTACCAGATTAGACAAGGCGAAAAAGTGATAGTAAACACTTTCCGGCGATCAGAACCATGGAAACTAACTCATTAACTCCCTCTCTTTTGTTAAATAAAACCTTCATAAAGCACCTCTGCATACCACAACACGGAGTCGCAGACTAAGGACAAGTAAACAAAATGCTGAGTTCGATCCAACACTAATGCCGCACGCCGCATATTACGGACTCTAGGAAAGCAACGAAACCAGTACCTTTGGTATTTTTGTCCATAATATCGGTTATGGCGTAGATATATCACCAGGGAGGGATCGCTTGTGACAGGCCGCCATAGAAAGTTGCACCTTTAAACAGGGCGGGGGAGTGTTTAGAGCCAGCCCCTCAAATAGCGGTACACTTGGCGCTGCTGAGATTAATAGCGGTCTATGAATACCATTCTGTGAGTGAGCAACTAGCTAATACGCTACTATGGCGATATGTAGATTTATAGGTAGACAGGCTATTTAGGACTCTATAAATATGGCTGTTAGGGTCATTAGCACGGTACATTCAAAAAGATGCATCTTCTATATTTACCCTGTAGCCAGGAGGAAAAAGGAAGAAACGTGAGAGGAAGGGTTGGTGGAGGAGAGGATGGGATATACTGAAGCCTCCATCCTTCCCTGTCTAATGCTAGTCGCTGAAAGGTTGCATCTTCTGGGAAGGCTAATGTGTTGGTTTCCCGATTCCCTGTTGTTTCCACATCGCAGTATCTCGATCAATTCCGTGAACTTTACACTCGCCTGAAGCTGTGGCTGCTGATACCGGACCGATCCTCTTTATCTGTGCTGTCAACTCCTTCTGCTGAGACTGATACCAAATACATCCACATCTACATCTACATAATACCCCGCGAGCCGCCGCTCGAGCGTGGGGTTGGGGGTGTTAGGTCACCAGCCGTGTAAAGGTGTACGTTTTTGGAGATGAAATGGTGATATGTATTATAGAAGTGCATTTAGTGGAGCTCAATTTTTATTGTGATCGCTTATTGTTCGCCGAAAGAACGAGTTTTTGTACCTATCTGTTCGACGGAGTATCTCTCTTATTTTATCGCATCTGTCAGACCTAGAAATGTAGTGAGGAGTTATGATAATATTCTCTATGGTGCTATGGAAAATATCAGTTCTGAATTTATCAAGCAAGCTAAGCCTAGCGTGCAGCCTCCGAGTCTCTAGGGGCTCCCACCTTAATCCCTCTAAAAGTTGTGAGTCACTATATGTACGCTCGTAGCAGTTTTTAACGTAGCGCGCTGATTTTCTTTGTATTTTATTAATTTTTTTGGTTAAATCAATTTGACCAGGGTCCAAAATGCTCAAGGCGTATTCGAGGTGTGGCCTAACCAGAGCGAAGTAGCATCTCTCTTTGACTTTTTCATTATAGGACCTTCCTATTATACGTTTACCAAAACCTAGTTTCTTTAATACTGCGCCACATATGTTCTGTATGTGTAATCCCCACGATATATCGGATGTTAAGGTAATTCCAAGATATTTTACTGTCTCTGAAGAGTATATGTTTACTCCACCAACAGGATAGGCATGGCATGTTTGTAATGACTCTCGCAGGAAGTAAACTGTGGTGCATTTGCTGATATTTAATGCTAAACCCCACTCCTGGCACCACGAATGAACGCTGTTAAGGTTCGATGACAGAGCTTCCAAGTCCGCGTCTTCGCTCATTCACGGTAGATATAAATAGCAGTGGGGCCAGTTTGAGTAACATGTGGAAAATCTGCATGTACCTATAACTTTTTCACTATTCCCAATTATTACCCACTGGTGAGTTCCAGCACAAACTACCACGTAATTATTGTTGTTCGTCGGTTTTCAGGGTAGCATTAGTATGTAGACTTATTAGATGCGTATAAGAGCAAGTTGATGCCACAGTGGTGCACTAGCCGGAAGCAGTTCTTTGCTCTTCAACTATTATGAAACCCATAGGCGTTGTCAAAGTACAAAGACAGGGAATTTCTTCGCAAATCCGCGGAAATTGAACACTTTTGCTAATGATTAATATAGTAAAGTAAAGCACTCAATAAAATTTAGAAAATATAAACATATAATTTTTTCATAGAGTTTTAAAGTGTAATGTAGCGATTCTAATTGTAAAATTCATCGCAACAAAACAAAACACCTAAAATTATAAAAAAAGAGATTGAGGTCAAATCTTGGCAAAATCATAATTCATGCTACTTGCTCCAAACTTTACGCCATAAGTTAACCCTTGCTATTCGGGATTTGCTATTCGGGATTTGCTATTCGAGCCGATAACGTATTAAATAGCTCGTCTGAATATTTCAATTTCTATAAGTATTCTACCAGTAAAAGTAAGTTTTGATGAAATCCAGAAATTCCAACCCGATTTCTACAATTTCAGGGTCCTAATTACCTCTAATATTTCCTTTTTAGGCCTCAGCATACGATCTACCCTTCTTTATCTCGTCCATGAAACCTATTCTCTTTCTCTCTCTTTGCCTCTTGTCCAACATACTTCCCTCTATCACACTCTTGAGCAACCCTTTACCCCTTATTTTATCCTCCATCCATCTATACTGCCTATCCCGGATTTTTTTTCAGAAGTTTCCTTTCCTCGCCCACCATTTCAAGCACTTCCTCGTTGGTCTTCCTCTACGTACACCTCATCTTCTTCATCTTTCTCCACACCCACATATCAAATGCCTGCAGCCTATTTATGTCCTCCTCTCTAAGGGTCCACGTTTCTGCACCATACAACGCTACGCTCAATTCAAATATCAAGTTCTTCACCAGCCTCTTCTTCACATCCTTACCCAAGGTCCCAGTCATCAGCTCCCTTCTATTACTGAAACCCTCCTTTGCTAAAGCTATTCTCCTCCTAGTCTTTGCTAGTACGCCCATTTTCTCTAAGCGTATTTTCTAAGGAATCAAAGTATTCTACGTACTCGAGTTTGTACCCTCCAACCTTAATGACCAGCCTCGCTTTATTAGTCCGAGAGAACCTCATCATTTTCGTTTGGTTATACTTTTATCTTGATTCCAAATACACCGCCTATTTTTCAGTGAATTATTCCCTTAAGTCAACTTTTGCCTTGACATAAATCAAGCCAATTGCACGCGGAAAATGATGTTAGTTAGGCAGTCTTTCTTAATATGATGACATGATTAGTTCCAATATTACCATTTCGTAACTGTCTTCGCCTTTATCTCTTGAATGGCTATTAGTCATTTCCTCATAAAATGATTCTTAAAAAATGAGTGTGCAATAAGGATCGGTAACATGTGTTAAAGATCGTCAAAATGATTTTAGAATTTAGTGTTACTAGATCTACTAGGATTAAAACCGCTATCAGAACGTCGGTAATAATCCTAGTCTATAAAGTTAGTGCCACGGCGATATATTTTTGACGACGTCAAAAACATGGTACATAAGACGACATTCTGCGGTAAATGAAATAGAATAGTAGTGTGAAAATAATCCGCAGAACGAGTAGGTTGAAGACGCCATTTTTAACAGAAGGGTAGAAGACCATAATACCATCCAGTCAGATATTGTAACCAGATTTTGCAATAGGTATTACTGCAGTATATTTTTCCATTTTCTCTCTCATGCTAGTTTCCTAACGTGCTACAAAATTGCGACTCGCATGCTTCTTGTAAAACTTAAGTATTCATTTGCAAGTACGCAGTCGCTAAGCACTCCAATCCTCTTAGTTTCTGTAACCACGATATCATAGATAGGGAATAGTTTATATTATAGATAGAATATATTAAAATTTCACCCCTCAGTCAGGTATTTTTAGGTTTGCGCTAACGCATTAACAGTAATAATAACTTTAGTTGGCCGTTATGATGTTCATGGCGGAGAAAACTCGACCTTGGCCACACATCACTGATAGGGCTTGCAGAATATTATGTCTATCTAAATGATATATTTTTACGCTGTTACTAGTTTTAAAGATTTGTTCGGTGAACACAATTCTGCTGCTTTGCTGCCAACATAGTGCCTTATATCTGCATTATCCCCGCGAGCGACCTCATGGGTGTGTGGTAGAGGATAAGTTATCACCAACATGCATTACACTCTACCTTATTCATGAAAATATATTAAGTATCTACAACTAATGATGCTCTAGTAATAACCTGCTAAAGCTTTTCAGGGTACATAACTTGTCAAATACACGAAATACTGAAGGCATGCAACTTTGTATTAATGTTTTTACAGCTACAAAAGTGTACAAACCTGTATAACTCCGCAAACATGCACGGTGAGCTGTTGATACCAACATCCATGCGGTGGCATATGACGGTTCACGTCAAAAGTTAAATAGCAATCTCCAGATGGCGACGCAATCGGCCGAGAGTGTGGACAAACATTCTCCAACTCTCAGTCCGAGACGGTGCCGGAGGGGTGGAGTGGCCGGTTGCCATGGCGATTAATCCTTGCTCTTTCCTTTCCACTACCCTCAAACCCATCACTTCCCCCCCCCCATCCTCTCCTGCACATCTCGCACACCGTTCCTCCGATCGGTTCTCGCGTTGCTATGCGAGTCTCATCCTCGTTCTTTTGATTGCTTTTCTCTGCGGAGGGATTTTAAACGTTCAATTTCCGAGCCGAGATTTGGGCGTGTGGGCCGAGCTTATTGTCGGAATGGCTTCGGATTCAGGACGCGTGAAGATGAATCGGATTAGTTCTCGTAAGTACCGCGGAAACGTATGTCTTTGGTGCATTGCTTCCTGCCTGCGGCTGCGCACATTCTGAAAAATTATTGCTTTCTCTCAAGGTTGTTTCCTAGACAACCGAATATTATTTATCAGGAACCAATTGCAGTGTAACCTAGGGATCGATTATTATCAATTTTCTTTTATTGGTCAATGCTTTATTCGTTTTGGTTAAGCGCCGTTTTTGTTCATTTTTGGCTTATATTTACATAGTGTCTTGCAATTATTCCATTCTATTTTGAGGTATGAGTTAAAAGAAAGAAATGTATAGCGTTTGAAGAGCTAAATACCCTTTATAATCATGTTATGATTGCGTGGACTTCCTGTAAGATATTGACACTGGACCAAATGCTATCATTTCATCTGTTCAAAAATCAACTTTGATTTTTTTTAAGGCAGCAGACCGCCATCTAGAAGTAATTGAATGGTTCGCACATTTTCAAATATTATACAAAGTGCAGTCTCACCCATTTGCTTATGAATTTTCTTTTATCCATGCTCAGACATGGCCACGTCATAAAAGCCCCTCTTTAATTGTGTAAAAGTCACATGACAAAAGCATGTCATTTTTTGTAGCTAATCTCACCTCAGTATTTTCAGGCCATGCCTCCCATTCCCCTTTGAAATATAAGCTTTTCTTCAAACCTTCATGCATTGACCTAACCCTAACTCAGTAATCACCAAAATGTACAAATTTTGGACATTTCTACTTGGTTTTGGAACTTGAAATACGGAGTCAGGTGTAGTTTTATTTTGTGGCCACGCAGATAAGGTAATAGCCTAATAGTGGGTCCGAATCGTAATTGCATGGATACGCAAGAGAATATTTATTTTACGACATAAAGCTAAACATAAGCAAATAAAACATTAGGAATTGGACCTAAAATGAATTAAAGGCGAAATCATTATATTTTTACGACTAATTCTTGTGAAAAGGTCTATATATTACGGCGTTTTCGTTAAAAAAAGACAGTTGTGTTGTCAGTATTCTTTCAAAGGTAATTACTGTGGAGAAGAGTCTATTATGTGTAAAATTTTAGAATACTTAAGTTTAGAGACACCAATTACTCATCCTTCAAGATCTCTAGACGCCAAAATACTAGATGGGTGCGTTTTGATTAACATTTTTTGTATAGATTTCTCATTAGGATGTCGGCCCCGGTGGCGGTGGGGTATAGTCCTCGCATGCTAACCCGAGGGTCGCGGGTTCGAGTCCCGCCTTGGTAGAATATTATCTGCCCGGGACATGGGTGTGTGTTCGTCTCTTGTTAATGTTAAAACACCCGATGTAAAAGGCCTTTTTTGTGCTGTTTTTGGGGTTGCGAGTATTAATAAATAAATTTGTGGATAAAAAACCAACATATTGGAGAAAACAAACTTGCTCATTGTTGATTATTTTGTTCTGAGGAGTATCTTGCTTTGTAGTTACAAAAATATACCTTGTACGAGGATAAAGATAATATTTATTTCCTTTTATGGTTAAATGAAAGCGGTTTTGGCCGGTGTGGGAACTCACAGGAGGAAAATGGAGAAACTCCATTGAAAAACGCGTTTGTTTGCCCGCGATGGGCCGTTCCTCTCTCACCAGATCAATGGAGGTTCCTGATGGCTCGAAATGCTCCAGGCAAAACTCGAAATGAGTACATATCGCGTGCACTTCGCACCCCGGAATCAACATTCAAGAATATTGGTGGCATAGTTTTGCCCCCCTCACCTGAGCATCCCAATTTTGTAGGGGTTGAAGAAGGAGGTACTCTCCCCCTTTATTTTAATCCCTACCCCCTTACTTTATTCCCCTCTTCTCCCTACCACAATTTTGCACGAATTGCCACTAGTTGACCTTGCCCTGATTGACAGCGGTAAAAGAATCAGCGTAAACAATGCCTGTACTCATGTAAACTGTTCTCAGGCTCCATATTGGGTCAGGTCTTTCACCGAGGCCGACGTTTCGACAAAGGGGAACTTTCCCTTTGTTTTCAGGACTTCTGAATGATTCATGGACTTAGAACTTTTCGGTTTGTATTGCCCATCCCCTGAAGTATGGTTAGCGGTCATTGGTGGATTTGTGTGGATTTTACCCGCCAAATTAACGACTGGGATCCAGAATTCACCGAACTGGAATCTTTGATCCCTATTGATGCTGTGAGAGGAATAACCGATATCGATTTCCTCCTTGGTTATTCGGTCCCAGGATCTTCGTGAGCGGCAGAGTACTTTGGTGTCGTCCCAGATATCTTGGTGGTGGTCATTTCATTACTCGGCAAAAGCAGACTTTTCTGGATGCAACAGCCTCGAGTTCCTCTAGTGTTCCTTAAATCTTGTTTTAGTCGTTCTCCCAGTCTCGCCAATGTAAACATCTCCAAATTCACGGAGAATGCAGTAGACGCCGGACTACTTTAAGCCAATGGGGTCCATGGCTCTTACAAAACGGCGGCTAGGATTAGGAGGTGGTAGGTGGTTGGTATAAATGTTATGCCCCTTGAGCACCCTGGCCATCTTTCCGGATATCGTAGTGACGTACGAAACACTTTTAATTCTGATAGTATAAGAGATTCCTGAATGAGAAGATTGCCATGCCAAAGGCAGAGGTCGAAAAAATTAAGTCTATGGGCTTCTTGAAATCGTCTTATAAAATAATGACAAATAAGGGTGTTAAATGGTTATCAAATCTCGCCTGCTCCAAATTAGTTAACCTGTGCGTGTAATGCACTAGGAGTTTTGGAGTGGGTTGATTTGAAAGCGTTTGGATTGTTTTAAGAAATTTCGAAACGAAATGATGTCGAACTGAATGTTTGCGCCGAATCCGTGCTGTGAAATTAAACCAATGTATATTTCTGGGAAAAATACCCTGAATAATGGTTACGTGCACTTAAAGCTTGCGGGAACATAGAGTACCGAATAATTGTAAAGCTAATATTAACAGAGTTCCATCAACGGAATATTCAAGAGAATTTTGGGCGAGTCAGAGGTCCTATCCCAATCTACGTTAAGGTGTATTAGCCAAACTACATTGTCGTACATTTAGGAAGTGACATCTCGTTGACAACCTTTAAACTAACTTCACTTCGACGAAACGATTGGTACGGGTTAGCAAGAGAAAAGGCTAACTAGCCGGCCGTAGTAGTCGGACTAATCGGCTATGGCGTCTGCTATGTCACAATAGTTGCATACTTCGTGAGGTCTAATTTGAATTTATGTGAATTTTTCTGCCATTTTTAAGGCTTATTATGGTTATTGTGTTCCTGCATAACCTGATTAGCTACTATTTTCAAGTAAAATTTCATTTCTAGGAGTTTTAACGAGATATGCCATGGTTATGTGTGCTGTCATTTATTTGTCCGACATACTTTTCGACCACATGTCAGTACAAGCGCTAGTCACCCGTTACACTTCGTGAGTACCACTCCGACTCGTAAGAAAGTTAGTGCATAGTACACACTGAAGGGATGCACCTGATTTGGAACACAGAAACTAAAAACGACAGCTGCGTCAGTGTGGCACTGCCCAAGCACGCGGGCTCATGCGGATGTCACGAATCTCATCTCATTCGTCACGTCAAGGAGACGCATTCACTCCTGCGGTGGTGTCGTAGGTGCCGTGTGGCGGTGTCGTAGACGTAACTTACCAGTTAAAGTTATTTTGTGGCTGGGGTTTCATTCTTCTTGCCTCGTGTCTTCCTTTTTTTGCATCACACCACCCAAATTCATGCGCAGCGCTGTTATTGCGGCGGCAACAAGCAGCGCGCGCTGCGGATAGGACACGAAATAACTCCGGATCTTCTCCGGGGGGGTAGGGGAGGGGGAGATTGGTGGTGGGAGCGACGGGAGTCTTGAGTGGGGCTGTGCAGGGCCGACAGGGGTGGGGGGCGTAGGAGGAGAGAAGGCCAACAGCGAAACCGAAAACTTTTAATGGCTCCCCCGGCTGTACTTCCCCTCCCCGCCCCCTCCGCTCGCTTCGTCCCAATAGTCCTATCCCACTTCCCCTCCCACCGCAACACTTCCCCTCTTCTCTTCACGCTTCCCTTCCTGCACGAAAAGTTATCCACAAGGTCCCTTCCTTCCTTCCTATCCTCCTCTATTCCACACTCTCTTCTCACCATCTCTTTTTTTTCCAAGTGGCCTGGTCCACGGCTCGTTTTGGAATGACTCAGGTTGGTGGTGGTTCTGTGGAACTTAAGGTTGTCCGAGCAAGATAGTTCCCTAGTCATAATAGAGACCATATTCGAATTATAAGTTTTAATTTCACCAGCAGTAGGACACATGGATTAAATATTGCATTATTATTGGTGCGATAATATAGTTTAATATTACATAAATTGTAAGTAATTAAATGAAAATATCTAAATAAGTCTTTAACTTGACTTATTATTTTCGCGCGGCGCGTTTGAAACTCCTTCAAAACGGAAGATTTGTTGTGATATCCAAGAACCTACTGCGGTGACAATATGATTAATTTTCAAATATAGTTGAGAAAACATACAATCTACTCGCTGTTAGTTTTTTACGACATCTAAGCGTTAGAAATTCCTCATTTTGTAAATAATGGCTCTCTAGAGTCCTTACACGTACCATTTCCCATGTAAAAGGGCTGGTATAAATTGGCAAATATCTCCAAAAGTAATGAGGTAAGGGGTTAACTTTTTGGAGTCATTAGAAGGGTAATATATTTTTCCTTAAAACGAGACCAAATTCATTGATTTATTGGTAAATGATATTTCACTCAAACTACCTTAAGTTTGCCTCCTATACGCGATGTTCCCTTGTGCCGGTGTTTTCTCTATATGGTAGGTGGCGAATAGTCCTCGGGAGAACCTCACCTCGAATGGCCATCTTTACATAAGTGGAGGATGTGATGATCACCTAAGTGAAAATGCAAGGCTTTTTACGGCCGTAGTCTTATTTTGCATTTGATGACACCCGAGCAGAACAAAGTACACTGCTATTACTCACTGATGGGGTGGAGAAGTCTGTAGGCAATGAATAAACGAGGAACTATTATATAAATCGATACATACATGCAATGGGTTTAATTGTGGTCTTTAAAATTGCAACTAACGCCACACTATTCAACAACAGTTTGAATGAGTTACCCTTGACCTTTGCTATTTCGACCAAATTTACAGGACATGTTCGGTATTACTACGTTGCTGTTTTCCCTTTTACTACACGAAGAGATTGCTACTACGGACGGCAATGTTGCGCTTAAGTATTTATCTAGGTCTTGGGTTTTAGCTCTAAATCGGCCTCCTGGATATAAATTATATATCGAAGGTATTAAAACGCACACGAATATGAAAATATCGTCCCGTAGCATAGGATTCAACTAAAATTGTACGTAAAAAGTGAACACGTGAAGACACAAAATTTCATCTCTCCCCTGTAAGAAAAATAACTATTGAAATTATTTATTGAATCACCCTCTCTTTCTCTCTCGTCTCCCCGACCCACCCTCAGTTTGGTATATATAGACAACTGACAATTGTCGAAACCATGGTCGGAAAAAATAAAACAGTGTGGAAAGTACTAAGTGAACTCTTTTCATGTGTCACTTTTCCTCAAAGTAAAGCCTGAAACTTCAACTTGTATCTTATGCTTCTCATTATTTATAAATTGTATTGGGGCTCATTTCAATTATCTTCGTTGGTATATCCATTAATCATTTGAATTATGTATTCCCTCCACATCAGCCACGGATTAATAGCGTCTCTTAATGAAGAAAATAACTGCGGAAAATGTAGCACCGCGAAAAACAGCTGAACATTGCGTAAATACACAAAGAACATTCTGCGAACTTCAATATCATCTGACTTTAGGGAAGGGAATGCCCTTTTAGCTATTTCAAAATATGATTTTGTCCCTACGCTTCGGGTTTTTGGGCAAGCTTATAGTCGCAGATAAATAATAAGTAAAGTCTGCCGATTAACTGATTTAAAAAACCATTCAGCTACTCTCGAGCTAAATTCACCAGAAAAGTTCACAAGGACAGGTTCACTTAGCGCCAGTCTCTTCTCGTTTAATTTCCGTGTCGAGTGTCACTTGTTGCGAGTCACTTGCCGGGATAGGGCATTAGACTCTCACTACCAACTCGGGAACTTTCAGGTGTTGCTTAGAAAGGAGCTTCCCTGCATGATTGATACGATTTATATTTAACCGAAACAGTTATGGGTGAAGATACTCTGAGCAGCATTTCGAGTTATTCTTGGTGGAATTCAACATATGTTATAAAAAAAACCATCGATCAGCTGTTAAGTAACTTAAAAAAATATGAATTATTCGAACGATAAGTAGATCATCTTGCATTTTATACCAATCATTTGAAAACGTCCATGTTTGCAACTAGTCTTTTGCAGCTTGGCGATTAAAATTGAACCGAGGTCGCCACTTAAAGGTGTCATGGGGTGGGGCATAGGAAGTTAAGATGAAGTGTTAAATGCGCTAATGTTCATTTTGAAATTTTATCCGGGAAAGTGTCTGATTATATTTTTGGAGCCCTCATATACACGGTTATGAGAGCGAAATTGTGTTAAGGTGGTCGATAACTTCTAATGAGAGATTTTCTTATTCAGAAGCGCTGCGTTCCATTTTGGAATTCGAGAGACAATAGAATTCGTGCACTTAAAGCGGTCAATATGGCAGGAAAAACATATGCTCCAGTCTTTTACGTAGCTGTGATACCTTCTGTAGCCATTTGCCTAGAATCAGAGGTCAGCTGGTTCACATTGAGCATTTTTCTCGGCAATATAACTCTTTCTAAAGAAATTGCGTCATTTTACACTTTATTTTGATTGTGAATTGCAACCATTTTGGCACATTTAAACAATAAAAGGTACAAAACATGAAGCGATAGTGCTGATTTTGGCGTATTTATAAATCGTCTCAGATATTGTTGGTGGAATGATGGACTAAGTTGCCGAAGCAACCTTCGATCTTAATTCAAACTAATTGTAACTTCAATGCGTGCAAATCTCATTACTTTCGTTTTATTATGGTTTAATTTAATTCAGTATTTTACTCGCTGATTTTATAATGCAACTACCAAATCCTGCGGTCCCTTTGATGGCTGGCTAAATAGCATTGGGCCGTACACAAATCTAAGTCACTTAGTGAGCGGTCTTGCCATTTAAATTCCCAAATTTTGCTCTCCACTTGCCTGTCTTATCATTAGTTTCTTCGGCTTGAATGTTATTTAGCGAATGGGAAGCAAACAGCCTTGTACAACTCCGCATACTAAAACTACCGTTTCTGACTCCTCATATCCTTCGCTCACCCGTGCCTCCTGGGCCATATAAAATTTTCGAAAGAGTATAATACCCAATAGCGGGGACTTCGGAGAAAATCACTAGGGCCTTACGCAAACATGACGTGGTCATGAGGTTCAACTGTGTTACCAAGATAGCCGACAGTGCCGGGTTCTAGTGGCAGGTCCTATATTCATCTTAATCTACATAATACCCGCGAGGCGCCGCATAGGCGTGTGGCAGGGGGTGTTAGGTCACCATCCATGAAATTGGCGAAACCTGCAGAGCTTTGATCACACGGCTGAAAGAACACCAGAGAGTGACAAAAAATGAGCAGTTTAAAGCATCAGCCATCTCAGAGCACGCGTAAGATGAACCGGGGCACACCATAAAATTCGAAGACGCCAAAATGATAGCACTTCCCGAGAATAATAAGAGAAGATCATCATCATCAAAACGCCAATACATTTCAACACAGATGATGGATACCCCTTACACAGCACATGGAAAAGAGTAATAAGACTCCCGCGCAATCACGATGCTGCTCCACGATTGGACAAAGTATTGCTCGTTTTATGGCACCAAATCTTACCTATATAAGAATGAACAAAAAACCTTCTCACTACCCTTCACCTGAAGACCTCAGCAGGAAACTGGCTGTGCTGGCGAAACTGTTGTGATACCCAACAACACACGCGCGCGCAACCCGGAAAAATGGTGACATCATCCGAGTATAATACCCTTTCTACACCTAGACACGCCATTTAATAGTCGACGAAAAAAGTATAGATGAAACTCTAGGTTCCACTCCAATAGTTTCCACTATCGCTGTTGTATTCCCAGTTACCTTTCTCCACCACAACTCATACTGGTCATCGATTAAGTAGTAATTTGCGTTCCAAATTATTATTGGTAATACTAAGTGCAGCTTTTGCCACGTGGGAAAAATTTCCAAAATTACATAAAGCACGTGAATGGAAAGCTATTTTCCAGATTTTGAGAAAAGCTGAGATTTGCCTTTCCAGGCAGGCGATGCCATGTCAGTAGCGCGCAAGCGGAGGGAGTGGAAAATATGGTGTGGCGATCAGGTAACAAGTACAAAGGAGGACGGCTTGTGATTGCTTTAACTTTGGGTGGCGCTGAATCCAGAGCCCTGAGTGAGCAGTGCCATTCATCAATGTCCTAGGCTGAATAAAATATCAGTTTTTTTACTTGGAAAAACAAACTAATGCAATAATTATCGATTTATTTTTTTATCTTCTTGATTTTATCATGCAGTCTATTATTGAAAGCGTTTGGCTGTGGAGAATTTGCTATATGTTTGAGGAACGAAAGAGGTGAACACTCGAAAAAGTTTGGAAAAAAATTGCTCTAAAGCGTCCAAATTCTACTTTATTCTCGATTTGAAGTATTTTAGATCTCTGCGGTGAAGCTGAATCAAATTATTCGTTTCTATGACAAGTTTTGCCACCATGGGACAATCATTTCCTTCTTGCAGGCAGCTGCGGGGTGCGTTGACTCTAGTTCAGAAGTCTTTGACTCTTTTGCCCTGGGCTCTTTACTTGCGCTTGTATCACAACTCAGTTCACTTATCCAACTTTTCCCCATTTGATCCACTCTGCCCTCAGAATTAGGTATTTATAAGTTTGAAGAGGGTCCAGGGGGTGTAGAAGAAAACTGCATTTTTCCCTCGTAAAACTGTTGACTATTTCGTTGGCTAGGTGGTAAGTTTTGCCATTTTATTTTGAAGCATTATCACAGAGCACTATTAATATTTACCGTTTCAGATTCGTGTACGCAACTTGTATATAGAATTGGTAATGAGATCACTGACCTTACTTGGCATATAGGCAACTGAATTGCTAAGTCTATTCAAATCAGAAGAGTAAATTCTAATCAATAAGGGTATATTTTCTCAATGGAAATATAGGCTTCTACATCTACACACTTTCCCACTAGCTGCTTCATGGGCGTATAGTAGGGGGTGTTGGAGCACCAACCTTATAAAAATGTGAGGTATGAGGTTTTGGAAGAAGCATTTTAATCCATACGTTAATATGGTCTGGCCAAATACGTGGGCCGTAGACCACTGATAAAAATTCTCATGTAATGTTTATCAATATTGCCCAAGCCAGTCCATAGGCATTAGACATTGACATTGAAATTTCTTTATTTATCGTTTTAATATCTTAAAATGGGATGGTCAAGTTATAATTAGTTTTAGTTAATAATTTTTCTCTTTAATCTAACTTCCTTCATCCAAGTTGGCTTACAGCTTATTTTTTCTTATGTTTAGAGCAAAGATAAATGTTAGGAATTAGGTCATTCATTGGCCACAGTTGACTTTTCAAGTTTCTTAGCTCACTATTATACGAGGTGTGATAAAAAAAACGGTGAATGAATTTTCATAGCAGCAGCAACTTACGCTACATCTATTTCAACTAGTATGCCTCATACCCTCATGTGTTGAGACAGACTTTGACAAGTTTGAACACGTTCTGGCTTGTCAGTCAGCTTCTAGAGCCGCTACAGTGAGGTCGTGTTTGCCGTGTCTGTCGTGAAACATGGATCTTGAACAACGCATTAACATTAAGTTTTGTTCAAGTTGAAAAAAGTGCCAAAGAAGCTCACGAAATGTTAAAATCTGTGTATGGTGATAATGTGGTAACTTTGAAGACTGTTTTCAAGTGGTATGAGCGATTTAAAAGTGGTAATGAGTCGGTTAAGGACAAGGAACGGTCGGGACATCCTTCGACCGCAGAAACAAATGAAAATGTGCAAAAAGTGGCCAAACTTGTTCGTTTAAACAGGCGAATGCCTATTCGAGAGCTTACTGAAGAACTTAACATCTTGTACAGGTCCGTGAAAAGCATTTTAACCGATCATTTGCAAATAAGACGAGTGAGTGTCAAATTTGTTCCCAGACTTTTGACTGATGAACAAAAAGAAAATCGTGTTTCAGTTTGCACGGAATTGAAGGAGCATCTTCATGCAGATCCGGACTTTATTGGCAAAATTGTTACTGGAGATGAAAGTTGGGTCTATGGCTATAACCCTGAGACAAAAATACAGACTTCTCAATGGAAAACCAGTAACTCACCTCGCCCTAAAACGTCAGTCACAGTCGAACATCAAGTTCATGGTCATTGTTTTTTCCTATCGTGAGGGCATAGTGCAAACAGATTTATTTCTAAGGGGAACAATTGTAAACTCCGACAAGTACAATGGGGTAATGGAACGTTTGCGAAACAATGTGTGAAGAAAGAGACCTGAAAATGGGCCAACGGCTTTCTTCTTCATCACGACGCGCTTTGCCACAAGTCGCTTTTGATTCGCGAGTTTTTGGCCGATAAAAGTCTTCCTCTCCGTCCACATCCGCCTTACTCACCAGATTTAGCACCATGCAACTTCTGGCTCTTCCTAAAAATGAAAAATGTGCTAAAAGAACAACGTTTTGACCCCATTCCTGCCATTGAGAAGGCTACGACAGAGCAGCTGAAAGCCATTCCGATAGAAGCCTTCCAGAAATGCTTCCAGTCATGGATTCTACGTTGGGATAAGTGCATTGCTAGCCAAGAACAGTACTTTGAAGAAGATTAATGCAAATTTTATGTAAAATGTTCACTTTGTTTTAAAAAATAATTCACCTATTCTATACTGTGTCCTTGTCATTGAGTCTGAAACAAAAATGCCTTAATGCGGTTTTCATTGACGGTACTCATGCTGGCTTATTTAATGACTGACGCATAAAGTATTTTTAACAGAAGAACTAGAGGTAGAACTTATTCTATAATAAATAAAATTTTACGGCTAAGTGATGCCTGGAAAATTATACAAATCATTGAAACTTTTCCAGAAATTTAATGTCATATTATTGGGAGCCTTTTCTCTTTATTAATTTATTTTAATGTATATTAGCGTCATTACCTATTATAATTTGAGTTTTTATGTACCTTCTACTGAATATGTTTCTAATCAAAGCTTTCCCAGGAACTCAGGTTTGTTAACTATAATGCGTTAAGGAGTTCCTACTTTCATGACGAGTTTTGGTGTATTCCCCTTTTTTCAAACATTTCTTAGCGGCTGACATAATTTTATGAAATATTCGCGCTGACTTCAAATCTGAATATAATGTCCTTTGCCAGATTTTTTCCTCTCCTATACGCAAACAGAATATATCATGCTGCAGTCATATAACTAGGGAAACCTTGTGGTTTCCCTTTTGCCTTCCACACCCGATGCCGTTGGCCAACTATGTGGCTCGTCCGCCTTTAGGATTTCTAGATCCATGGGCAAGATTGTGCTCAATCCCCATCCTAAGAAGACAATTGCGTAATATAGGGGAAATTAGAAGTCAAATTGCTCAAAGAAAAGTGGTGTTTTGCAAGATTAAGAAACTGGTAACATCGAGGAATATCAGGACAGATAAGAGAAATAAATTTAAAAAATGCTTCACATGCAGTATTGTACAATACGGATGTGGAACATAGACCGTGAGGAAGAGAGAAAAAAGTACTTGGAAAGCTTTGAGATGTGGCTGTGGCGACGAATGGAGAGAATTGGGTGGAAAGATAGAGTTGGGAATGATGAGGTGCTGAGGAGGATTGGAGAAGAAAGGAGTATTTTGAGAGAAATTAAAATGGGGAAGACTAACTGGATTGGGCTTACTTTAAGGAGACATAGTGTTTGGTAATTAATTATCGAAGGAAAAATAGAAGGAATGAGAGGAAGAAGAAGGAGGAGGCACGGAATTCTGACAGAGATCAAAAAAGGAAGGAGCTATGAAGAGATGAAGAGAGAGGCCCAGGACAGCATGCTGTGGTGGCAGTACCGTTGAAACCTGTCCAAGGACAGGATCACAATGGTGATGATGATGATAGGCTAACGATTTTTTTTACCTAATCCTGTATTTTGACAGCATTTAATATGCTAGTGATTTGATTTTGGGAGGATTTGTTCACGCAATTCTTCACCACAGGACCTTTTTTTGTTGGATACATATATTCAGAGACTCGTTGTGGGTTTAATAGCAACGACCTTTTTTTGGTTTTTACCGGCAAATTTGATTTTCAAATTGTTCCTACAGAAATAATTCCCAGTGAGTCTGGGACTAGGAATTGGTGGGGCGAATAAATTAGGGCGAGGGGAACTTTTTACTCGGGAACTTTTTACCAAGTGTTATTAATTTGAATACATTTACGGCTCGTGCTACGGAACTAGACATTCCAGTTATCAAATTATTGAAATTAAAGTTGGAAGAGTATGCGCCGGGTTACGCTGTGGCGGAGGCGTTGATTTTAATGCGGATAACTGCCGCGCTGTGACTCTGCCGTCGGAAACAAGTGCATACCTCTCGTGTCCAGGGGGAAGTTGAGTCAGCAAATTGGTGGTCCGGTAAAAAACCACACTCAAATTCTCCACGCGGAAATTTGATATTATTCGGTTCCATTCGCGATATCCGGACTGCAATTCGTAAAGCCTCTCTTTATTCGGGGAATATTTCACCTGTTATGTGATTGCTGAAATTTTCTGCGTTGGAGTGGTGATATGCTGCCAACAAAAAGAGCTTGTCGATCTACATAATAAAACCCGAGTGATGTCATGCAAAAAGCTTTATTTCTTCGTAAGTATTTCACTTTAGAAAATCAATCCTTATTCTTTTTCCCTTCGAAATCGACTAAGAGTGTTATCGGATGGAATCAATGACCTGGGGCGGAAAATTATTTTTAGAAATCCATTGACGGGCATAGGTGAGGATGATAGCGTGACCTGATCCCTTTGGTACACCCAGGCGTTGGGATAACGCACAAAATGCCTCCTTCATCGAGCTTCCGGCCATTTGTTTCTATCTCGCTCGCATTTTCACAGAGCGCCATTTCCCTAAATCATGTTTTTCCATTAATTGAAGGGGCCGGGCTGGCCTAATTGCAGATTTTTACATTCCGAATATAATGAAATGAAAAATTTTATATTTCTCTGAGTTCTATACCACTCGGCCGAAGCTGTGAGTTAATATTGGACCAACCTTGTTATGCCAGATAAGGACCATTCACCTTCCTATACTTGCCCATCATATTTTAATTTTTTTTAAATGCATTTTTACATCTACATACTGCCCCGCAAACCGCCACATAGGCCTGTGGCAGGTGGTTATAGGTCATCAGCTATGTAAGATGTAAAATTTTTTGAGGTGAAATGGTGATATGTCCTATGGGAGTGTATTTGGAGGAGCTTAGTGTTTATTGCAGTCACTTTTTGTGCGCGGAAAGAACGAGTTTTTGTACTTATCTGTTTGACAGAGTATCTCTCTTATTTTATCGCTTCTGTTAGACCTAGAGATGTAGTGAGGCGTCATGATAATATTCTCTGTGTCGCTGTGAAACACAACCGTTCTGAATATCTCAAGCAGCTTAAGCCTAGCGCATAGCCTCCGAGTCTCTAGGGGCTCCCACTTTAATCCCTTTACCAGTTGTTTAACACTATGTGTTCGTTCGTAGCAATTTTTAACGAAGCTCGCTGCTTTCCTTTGTATTTTATAAGTTTTATTGGTTAAATCTTTATGACCAGGGTCCCAAATGCTCGCGGCGTGTTTTAGGTGTGGCCTAACCAGAGCGAAGAGCGATGTAGCATCTCTCTTTTACTTTTTCATCCAAGGACCTTCCTATTATTAGGTGAATGTCATGAGCATTCCGAGAAGATTAATTACGGAAGCCGGATGATCGGATACTCAGGTGATCGGTCTGTCGGTCTGGCATATCTTGCACACATGCGCAGAGAAGGGATGATCGGTCCGGTATCATTCGCCACAAATTCTGGCAAGAGTGAATTTAGTAATGAAACGTAATCGGCCAGGATACTGCGATGTGGAAAGCAACGGAAAACCACGATGTTAGTCTCCATCGAAGATGCAGCCGTGTATTCAAACTATGAATGGCCTGACGGAATCCCTCCCGGAGAAATATCCCGGAGGTTAAATAGTCTCCCAAACGGATCTCTGGATGGAGAGTACTGGAAGGGGAACATCAGTGAAAATCACTCCCTTCTGCAGGCAATGGATGGTCGGCGGATAGGCGGTTGGGGTTATTTATTATTATTGTTGCCAAATGTGAATGAAACATCCACCCGGATCGCGAGGCAAAAGCGGCAAATAATACGAGAGAGTAAAGCAAACATTTTTGGTGCCTCACTCATTGAAAACACTTTTGAATGCTGCATTTCTAGCCCTATAAAACAACCTGTTCCATCCTGCGTTTGAGGAATTCGTCTGCGTGCCCTACAGATCCCTCTAACCCTGTTTCCTCGAAACAGAAAGTGCCGCGCTATTTGAAATATTTGATTTCACTAAAAAAGAGAAGCTATAATTTCATGCTTTGCTTTGACCAGCCGATAAACAATTATTCCTAACCTGGGGTTGTCTTTCCTCACAGGATATGCTCATCTTCCCTACTGATATCGACTCCTTTTCTCCATCTCTTAAATATTTCTCTTACTCAGTCATAACCCATCTGTGCATCAAAAAATAATCAAAATCAAATATAGAAGGAAATAAGCAATAATTGATATATCCATTTCATCGTAGTACAGTTTTCTATGTAAAATCTCATTTTATGTTTTTTTATCAGTGCACGTACCATGTTTCTAAGAGTGTACTGCTTTCTTTAATATAAAAAAGGTAATATATTAGTAAGAGTTGTGAACAGAAGCATTATTGTGGCTAAAATCTACCTCGATATCTCCTGGAGGCATTTCTACATAACCATGAAAGTAAATATGCCGCAATAATTCTATTAAGCTTGTCGTAATATGTTCACGTAAGCATCGCAATGGCATGTAAATCCAGTATTTGAAAAATTTTTGATTCATCTAGGTTAATTTTCACTCCCGTCTTATCTCAATAAAAATTAATGAGACAAGTATCAGGAAGATCCGCGATGAATGATATCTTGGAATGAATTTTGTGATTGTTATATGTTTTGAACATGCTGAGCAAATCCAATTTATGCTAATTAATGAGTTTTTAAGGCAAGAGTTCAACGAATGCTTTAGATTTTGTTGGTGTACACTTTTTTACTGAGCGAGAAGAGCATTTTCAACAGAACCAACTATAGTATAAAACCGATGGTATGTTTATAGCCTGCTACCAAATAAATGGAACATCTATTGACATCCCTGCTGATCATTTCTTTTACCATTGTCTTATATTTCTTCATTTTATTCAATATTTCTCCATACTATCTCGCTTTAAGACTCTTCCTGTCCTTTACATGCCTCGGTGCTGTCCAATGTTCTTCTCATCTCTTCCTTACGCTTGCCCAATATCTTTTCTCCCCATAACACGTCGCCTCCAGCCAATTTTCCTTCCTTCTCTCCTAATTTCACCCTATCAACTTGCTCTCCCCTTCCACCACGTCTTCCGCTTCTTCTCACCTGTCTTCCCCACCAAGCTAACTCTTTCCATCCTTTTACACCCATATCCTTAGAGCCTCCAATTTACGTCCGTCTTCCTTACGTAGTTATCAAGCCTTTGAACTGGGCAAAGTCATGCATAATATAAGGGTCTTATCTAATCACATGTTTATAATCCTGCTCAAATTTACGCTCTTCAATGCCACATTTTGATGATAACTTTATTCAGATAATGCAATTTCTCACCGTATGATTATGCCATATGCATAGTTGATCAACACGGGCGGCCAGGGTTTAAACCCATGCAGAGGTGGGTGTTTTTCAGAGGTACCCGATTCCTACTTGAGTGTCTTGTGGAGGGCATTTCAAGTACCGTACCCCGTCTGTCGAATGAGACGTTAAGCCGTGGTCCCCTTGGCGCCTTTCGTTAAGAGCAGGTTAATGCCGACGTCGGGTTTCTATCCACTCTTCCTCCCTTTCCTATACCCTATGGCGAAAATGACCTTAGCCGTCGGTCGCCTCCCAAAATATTCAATCCAGTCCAATGTTTGATCAAATTGAGCGTGATATCCATAATAAAAGTCGTCATTTGTGGTAAATATTATTCAACCAACATCTGTTTGCATATTTCTGGCTGAAAATATCTAGTACTGCAAAGAGAGTACATTGGATGAACATAATTTGCCATTCCCCAATTATACTTTGGCAACTGAAAGGTAAACAGGTTTATTAAAATTATATTTAAACATAATTAATAACTTTATTTGCTATATTTCTGTCCATGAATTGCATCAAAGTTGATGTGACTTACGGAAAAGATAGGTCTCCAAGAAAGCCATGTATATTTATGAATGTTCGCCGAACTGAGGAAATTCCATTAGTGGGAACGCATTTTTAAATTTTCCACCGTGACCTGGGACTCTTGAAAATTTTGCGTCAAGAACTCATAAAGTTTAACTATAAATAATTTGACATTGATTTTGGCCAAATTCCATAGACATAGTGAATTGGTATCCAAGAGGGAGCTTTGATTTTATGAATAGAAATACGTGGTTAACGAGAAAAAGCTCAACAAATTGCTGATTTTCCATATCCTATTCATTCAAAGACTTTCTCTCAAGTAATGGTACGCATTTTTTAATTTCTTAACCATTTTTAGATCAGAAGTGACGAGCTTTTGAATAATGATATCAGCTAATTGAGTACTCTGGAAATTGTTAATGCTGGAGCGGTACATCAACGAGGTGTACCCATCTTGGAAGCAGCTGCCCCAAGAACGTATTTTTCAACTGGGTAGCAGAACTCTAGCTACCTGCTGCTGTTCCGCGGAACTTTCTTCAGTAATGACCGAAAGTAGCCGCAGGCCTGACTGACAAACCGTGTGTAGTTTAATTAATCTCCGTCGGGGGGCGCTCTTCTCTCCCTGCCTCGGGACATCAAGGCCTCGGCAGTGGGAATGTTGCCAAACCGGCAGTTTGATGCGCAGACCAACCTCCCCACCCCCCTCGGAACCAGATAGACACCCTTCCTCCCTCCACAACTCCTCATCCACCCCCCCTCCCTTCCTCCGTCTCGCAGAGGGATGCAGATGGGTTGCTTTCTTCGTCGACCCACTCCATTCGCTCATTCGCGGGAAGAAAGAGGATATTTAGAAGTTTGGAGAAGGTACAAAGAAAGGCGGCGATAAACGTACTGGACAGGCAAAATACGAGAGGGAACGTGATGGAGAAGCTGGGTATTTTGGCGCGGGAGAGTCTGGAAGAAAAGGCAAAAAAAGAATTCGGATCGTTCAAAAAGTAAAAAAAGAGGAAGTTTGGGTGGAACTGCGCGATGAAATGGAGAAATAAAAGATAAACAGATAAAATACGGGAACCGTTGCTCTTGGAAAAGGACAGCCATACCTATAAACATAATCTGAGGCTGCATATATCAATACAATGAAATATAAATTTCCAAACAGAACAATTATATAGAGTGTAGAACAATTATATAGAGCTATCAGTGAGCTGAACAGCTTCTTATCCCTTCTTAAAAAGTGTGAGTGATTTAAAAAGTCATGTTGTGCTAAATTTTCTGAATAATTCTGTTTGATTCTGATTCTATGGAAAATAGTTTAAATTTATTTTAAATTTATCTTTATTTTAATTTCATGCAATATTCTTGATATATTGCATGCCATTAACACTCAATCACCAGAGTGTGTCCACTTCATTTAACAAGCCCATATGAAATAAATTCCATCATGCATTTCAAAACTGGAATTTCATCTCTTTATCATTCTTACCAATTCTTTTAGGCCATAAATTCATTTGAAAAATTAATTAGTAAAAATTACTTTCATACTCCCTGTGCTACTCCGCTTGTAAAATTTATTATTTTACTCATTGACATGGAACTCCACAGAGTTGAACCGAGTTTTTTTATTCATTTGAAAAAGCTCTACTTGTTCAAAAACCGAATATATAAAGGTAAAGCAAAAATATAAGCGTCAAATTAAGTACCCTGACAACACAAAATCTCCATGGGAAACACTTTGTGAACAATTGTAGCAGTACAATATTGAGACAAAGACCATTCCTACGGATAAAAAAAGTTTCTCAAATGAAACAGTGAGTGCGATATTTTGCTTTGCCGCAAATATTTGGGATCTGAAGAGAAATATTTAATGCATGATTATGTTATAAAGGACCTAAACAACGTTTATTCGTGGTGCTAGGAGTGGGGATTAGAATTAAATATCAGAAAATGCACCACAGTTCACTTCCTGCGAAAGTTATCACAAAAATGCCATACCAATACTGTGGGTGGAGTAAACAATATCTTCAGATGCAGGAAAATATATTGAAATTACCTTAACATCCGATATAGCGTGGGGATTACACATACAGAACATATGTGGCGCAGAATTAAAGAAACTAGGTTTTGTTAAACGTATAATAGGAAGGTCTTCGGATGAAATAGTCAAAGAGAAATGCTACATCGCTCTGGTTAGGCCACACCTCGAATACGCCGCGATCATTTGGGACCCTGGTCAAATTGATTTAACCAAAAAAATTAATAAAATACAAAGGAAAGCAGTGCGCTTCATTAAAAACTGCTACGAGCGTACATATAGTGTCTCACAGCTTTTAGAGGGATTAAGGTGGGAGCCCCTAGAGATTCGGAGGCTACACGCTAGGCTTAGATTACTTGATAAATTCAGAACTGATATTTTTCAGAGCGACATAGAGAATATTATCATGACTCCTCACTACATTTCTAGGTCTAACAGATGCGATAAAATAAGAGGATACACTGCCAAACAGATAGGTACAAAAACTCGTTTTTTCCGCGTACAATAAGCGACCACAATAAAAATTGAGCTCCACTAAATACACTCCTATAATACATGTCACCATTTCATCTCCAAAAACACTTTATGCGGCTGGTGACCTAACACCCCCTGCCACATACCCATGCGGCAGCTCGCGGGGTATTTAATATGTAAATGTAGATGAAGATAATGGAAAAGAAATGAATCTGCTACTGTCGCAAAGGCACCTCTTGGAAAGAGAGTGGTGATGTCGCGAGACTCGTCTCGGAGACGAAACGAGATCGAGTTCGGAAAAACGAAACGATACTCTTAACGATACCTCGTTTTGCGGTAACGAGATGAGATATAAGGTTATTATAGTTTTTTTATATGGCTCATGACATGACTCAGGAATTTATCAGCAAATATCTTTATAATCGCTTTTGTTAAAGGTTCACGAATATATTCTTCTTCCAATATTACGGCCCTCCTAGACAATCGCTACTACTTGGATGGAAGTCTGCACGGCTTCCCCCAGAATCTGGCGAATAATCTTATAAAATTAAGCTTGTTTGCACTTCATGACATCCTAAAATCAGGTGAATTGAAAAAACAAGTCATGTGAAAGCAAGAAATCATACAAATAAGATTTTTAAAATGTGCATTGTTGTAGATGGTGGCTTTCTCAGTGATCGTAAAGAGAAAAATGTTATTAGATGGTATTAGTTATGATATGGTTAGAGTCATATTTGGTGCTCCACAAGGAAGCGTGATTGGTCCTCTTTTATCCATTGTTTATATAAATGTCCCAAGTTAAGGATTTAGTCGTAAACTAAAATTATTTGCAGACGATGTGGTCGTTTAACGCAAAATTAGCGAAGGTGCTGACTTAGAAGATCATAACCATTATCTGATCTAAACAGCGTTTATTCGTGGTTCCAGAATTGGAGGCTATAACTAAACCTTAGTAAATGCACCACAGTACAATTCATGAGGAAGTTATTCAAACTAACGCCACTACACTGTGGGTGGAGTAAACATAGTCTTCAGATAAAGCAATACCTTAAAATAACCTTAACCTGAGACATATTGTTGGGAACACAATACAAGACATATACGGCACAGCACTAAAGAATCTAGGATTAATCAAGCAAACAATAGGAAGGATCTCGGATAAGAATGTGATAGAGAAATGGTAATTTGCAGTGATTAGGCCTTCAAATACACAGCAATCATTTGGAATCCTGGAATTAAAGATTTTTTTATTTTGCTTGAGATATTTAAAACAGGTTTGCTTGAAAGCAACACGGAGAATATCGTTTTTAACCCCACACTAAGTGTCTAGGTCCGAAAGAAGTGGTAAAATGAGAATTATACGTTTCCGAACAGATGGATGCTAAATTTTGTTCGTTCCAGGCGCAATAAAGTCATAATAAAGACTAAGCTTCAAGATAGGCGTCAAAACGCACCCTGCCACTTGCTCATGCAGCGGCTCGTAGGGAGGTATATCTATAACTACGTTCTACCCAGGGAGCCGCTGCGCCGTCCGTAGACATAGGTGGGTATTTAGAAATACTTTTCTCTCTATGGGAAAATTGGAAAATTTGGTCCAATGACAAATTCTAATAGCATGCCTGGAATCTGGAACTGATAGCATTCTATCGAATCCTACCTGGGCGGAATTCTCAAGCAGAGGCGCGAAAGTGTACAAGATTGGTAATAAAAGAAATGTAAGAAAGAGCTGTATAGTCTTCAAATTGCTTAAGTAAAAAAACTATCGGCTGCGTTTTTAAATTCTGTGATTGAAGAGCATTGGCGGTGAAGGTATTGGCGCCACTCTTTTTGTGGAGTGTTACTAGAGGAGATGAATTGACGGTGGAATATCACACGCTTTGGTGAAGTTATTGCCTCTCGCTCCTTCGTCACCGTTTGCAGTCATAGTTGGGGTGGGTGCTTTTGAAAGGGGGCTTCGATGGTAATTCTGGAGTACCACAATGATTACGCTCGGATTCAGAACCTTTGCAAAGGGATGTTTCATTTGAGTATACGGTCGATATATAAAAAGTATTTTCATTTTAAAAGTAGACAAATCTTGAGAATTATAACGCATTTTTGCTCAAAGTGTGTCGTATTTGTTGCTTGACTTCAATATTATCATGCAAAACTATGATTATTGCGCTCTTAATTGAGAAATTCAGTGAATGTGTCATATGCATGCTTTTGAAACTCCTCCAAAGAAAGAGCACTTGAGCGAAAGCTAAGGACTTCTCTTGGCCACCTGTGATCAATTTAGCAAGTAACTCAACGGAACAAGACCGGCCTGTTTCTTTTCCATATAGATCCTAAGAAAAGGAACTGGGTCAACGGAATCCTCACATATTTCCGTAGAGTTGCTGAAGTTCTACAGAACAGCTTGTAAGGAGTTATTTTGCTCTGCAGAAAATAACTCCTTGCAGAACTTACATAACTACAGAACATTTGTTCTGTAGAGTCAGGCTCTCATGTTCCGTACAGATCTTTAGAAAATGAACTAGTTCTGAAGAAAGAGAGTCAATTTCTGTAGAATTCCTTACGTTCTACAGAAAAGCTTTTAAAATTTTTTTAGCAGGATGGTCACAGTGAATTATTTCGTATGTATCCTCTGGGGATTAAGTTGGTTATTCTATTTATTTTCAGTGTGATTCTATCAAACTACACCAGGCACGTCACCAGTGGAGAATGCTGTTAAACTCAATTTAAATAATAAATAAATTGAAATGCAGCATAAGAAAGTTAATGATATTGCATATATTCATTGTCGTAGTCCTATTACCCTTGCAGTTTACTCTTTTGAGTGACTAACTCGTCAATCTCAAGATATCGGGAGTGAATTAAAGGGGAAATTTCAACAAAATTCTTTCGCATGCGTAGTAATGATTTAATACATGGAAAATTTAAGGCTTCATTGGATTCTAAGGAACGGTTTACTGAAAATGAATTAGCCATAATTTGGCAGACTAGCGTAGCAATGTTCTTTTCCCATGATAATTCCGACAGCTGAGATCGACATCGCCTGATTTTTCCTGAGCCATCAGCATACACCCTCTGCTTTGATCGTTGTTTCATTTCTGGTATGCAGGTTCATGCCTCATCCATGGTGTAAGACGGCACAAAAATCGATTGAACTTTTTAAAAAATGATCTAGAAACTGCTGCAAAATTCGTTTGATAAGCATTCAAGAAAGGTGGCCCTCATTTTTCAAACTTATTCTCGTAGTTTTATTGCTGATTTAAAACGTACCCTAAGTGTTATTTTGAGATGCATCCGGCCAAAGTTATCTCACATGCCTTCAATCACCGTTCGGTCAACACCATATTCCACACTTTCTCTGTCTTCATAAGTAGTTGCAGTCGTCTGAATTGTCTTAAAGAAAGGTACAAATTCATTAGCATCTAGCCATATATATTCAACCTGTCAAAATAGAAGAAAAAGCATTTTCTAAAGAGTTTTCAACTTAATATGAATTTAAATCGGCCATTATCTGTCCAAATGAAGAATGTAACTAGAGGAACATATCGCAGCTTATCTATTTTAACAAGACACATAAAACCTGTCCATGTTTAAACACTTTAGAAGGAAAACTAATTTACCGATCAGCTTCAAACTAAGCTAAGATACTTTTGACTCAAGTGCAAAGAAAACAAAAATAAAAACAAGAATAGAAGCCATTTTTGTAATAGGTCGAGAATTTTTCACATTACTACTACGATAATTATTTTGCCTATTCACTGGAGGCATCTAGGTCATCTAGGTTGACATCCAGGTCAAGGCTACAGCCAATGTTTGTGACCCAGGTGAGATTTCTCGAAGCCTTGGCCTCCATTATTTCGTGTCCTCCAGAGTATTAAAAGCCCTTTCTACCTGCCCTATCTCCACGCCAAAAGAAACGTGATTGCTGCTTTCAGGTGGGTTGAGCAATTTTAGTGAGTCATTAAGAGCACTATTCAAAAAAATTTCAAGTATGTCAAAAACATTCTTGGACCGTATCTCACCTGTAGTGCATCTATTTCTACAGTGAAAACCACCATGCATGTAATAAAAATGTTTAATTATTAATTTTTCAAATTTATGCCTTCATTTAACCATTTATTGAACTTGGGTTTATGGCGTGGTAGATGAAATTTCTGTGAAAATCATCTGTAAGAACTTTTTTATCGACATGATACACATAATTTTACTCGGCAAAATTTTGAAATGCGGCATAAAAAGCTAATGATATTGCATATGTGCAATGTCGTAGTCCTATTACCCTTGTAGTTTACTTTTTTAGCAGTTACCCGTAAATCTCAAGATATCGGGATAGGATCTAAGATGAAATTTCAGCATGAATTTACTAGCCATCATTAAAATAAATGGAAAGGTATTCGTCAGGGGAAATGTATGCAAATATAATCGAATTTGTTTGAAATATAAGTCTGTTTCCGTTAAAATAAAATAATAACGTGTTAAAATAGCATATAACTGCCATGAAATCAAATCGGTGACATGGAATTTTCCACTATTATTTTGATGCATATTACAAATAAGTGCATGCTCGCGACTTTTCCCACAAAATCTGTTCACAACCAAATATTGCCCCAATCACCTTGAGTCTGCACTGGAAGCGATTCCGTCGGCGCAAGTGCGTGCACCGCGATTAGCTCGCCTGAGGTGGAGTAGAAGAAGCCCTTGACGAGCGAACGGACGGTTCCCTTTGATGCGCACGCCTCCGAAATCTGTGCACCGGGTGTTGTAGGGATGATGCTCTCTCGCTTGTAATGGAGGCTCCGCGCCGCCGCATCTGACGTTAAACCCGTGTCTGTGCACCGACATGCACGTTCTGCGAGCGATGCGGTGCATAGGCGAAAGAAAGTGGATCTGCTCTTGACACGGGAGAGGAAGAGGGGTCCCTGAAAGTGGATCACCGACAAGGCGGCTATTGGTGTGCTCATCTTTGTGCGTTGATCAAAGCAGCGAACACCATGGCCACGGTGCAGTTAGTTGTCATGACAGCGCATTTGTCGCGCTCTTGAGGCAAAGACCCACTGACTTCGACTTGTGATTTATCGACGATTTAATGGTGAATGTACACTGCTCTCTGAAACTTTCGAAAATTACAATGCGTTTCAACTATGTCTGGTAAGATTTTGTGGAACAGCTTATAAATTAATCCACGCGAGTAAATGAGTGTGTATGCCGTAATAGAGTGCACAAGGAAGCAACCATTTGAATGGATGGATACAGTATATCTATGCAAAAGTATACTTGTAGTCGTAAATACTGCGCGTATTCACTCGACGCGTAGTACTAATAATTTCAATCTGTGAAAAAGTGCGATTGCTGTTCCATTTGTGATGAACTCCCACGAAATAATCCCTGAATATGTAGAACTAATGCTTGATTTTTCCACTGCAGTTTTTTCAAAAGCCTAAGTTTCAAAAGACGATTTCCATTTAACTGGAAAATGGAAAGAAAAATGACAGTTATCTGTCAAAATCTAACAAGAATCATTTTAAAAATTAGATGGTGTCAAAAACATATAGTCTTTTTAGGTTTGGTGTTTTCTTCTCAGTGCAATACGTTTGTATGTTATTAATTTATTTTAACATGAGGATATCATATCTTAGGGTAGAATTCATGTGTACTGGTTGGGATTACAAGGGTAAATTATGTGGAAATAATAATTTTTTTAACTTTGCACGTTTTCTTTAAGATTGGTAATGCTATCAACTTAATCTATTGCAAAAATAGTTTATTTATCCGGTGTCGCTTAAAAGTCTTGGAATAGACTGTTAAATTCATAAAAAGTATTGGTAGGTAACCCTAGTTTTTCCCTTTCTTGTTACCAAAATCAGTGCGCACTTTTAAATATTGATAAAATGTATTGATCCACGATCAATTTACATTTAGATCCAGGCCACTGCATAAAAATCTTCCATTTTCATGATTCCTGAAACATTTGATCTTGTGCATTTGTTCTCGAGATAACGTTACAGGAAAATGTGCCAAATAATAGTGTTTGAAGGGAATGGAGGGGCTAATATTTTCGAATATATATTTTTGACTGAGGAGAAATATATGCAAATGAGCCACTGCGTGTGTAATACGTAATCTTGGAGTAAAAAGTTGAGAATTTTGAGTGTAGTAAGAATTTTTGGCTGCTGAAAAACATCTGAAGGGTAGTATGCGGAAGTATATAGTGCCAAATAAACAAGAAAGTGGTCATTATGAGATTGAAAGACGGAAAAATATAAAATGAACATAGGAGGTAGACAAGGATACAATCTTTCACAAGTGCTTTTCCACATATGCATAAAGGAGGCAATGATAGAAGCTTAAGATTGTTAATCTGGGGTCGATGGTTAACTTAAACGGATAAGAAATAAACATGTTCCACTTCGCAGATGACATAGCAGTCAAAGCAGGTAATCATATCTTCAAAGATCACTGAACACCATGGAGAACGTTCTTCATCAAAAATGAAGCAATGTAGTTAAATAAGACGAATACTAAAATCTTCGTTAGTGGAAAAAGGAAGCTGAGTTCAGAGGTCACAAAAAGATGAGAAAAACTGGTGCAAGTGGATTCCTTCACTTACCTTGAAAGTACTATCATGTGAGACAAAAAGTAAAAGAGCCATCATATGTAGAATTTTCTTAGCTGAGGAAGCATTCACGAAGAAAATGCAAATACTGTATACGAAGAAGATAGCCGCATACCGCATTTACCGCATCCCAAAAACTTTTAACTCCGTGGCTTCGCATTCACCCTCTCTTGACCTCCCCTCGCTACCCTCCGGTTTCTAATCCTTCCTTACTAACCAGGTCTGAAAATTAGTCCCATCTACCCTGTTAACTTATCGCTAAGTCCTTTTTCTTATGTTCTTCTGTATCTATTCTATTTTCTGTTATTATGTCTGTAATTATTTAATATTTTGTTGATGCTTATAATTTATTTGTTTAGTTGTCATCCATTGTTAAAAGTCTTTTTACCCTTTTTGGGACTTTTTCAAATGAATAAATAGATCCATATCTATAACAGAGAATGGAATTGCACGATGAAACATTTGAAAGCTTCTACAATGCTGTGGATATTGATGATAATTCACCACCAGCCATAGAACCTTGAGGATGCTTGAATTTTAATATGTAGATATTATGTAAGCATTAATGTGGAGCTTTGCACTAAATGGATTGGGTACGCGGACCATTGAAAACAGTAAACAGAAAAGATTAGAAAATTAGAGAGCCAGTGTTAGGGGTGGATGCTAAAATCAAAAGAAATATAATAAGCAAGGAAGAAATGTATAGAAGAGTAAAAGATGAAATGACCATTTCTAACACTATACAGAAAAGAAGAACTAGATGAATTGAGCAAATCCTGAGGCATAATTGATTTGTGATGAATTAATAAAATAGAAGGAAAAGTTCCAAACGGAAAGTCAAGGGAGAGATACATATAACAGGTAAAAAAGAAATCATTCGTCACACAAGGAGGATTATAAGGTAGTATGGGATCTAACAGTAGATAAGGAAGGAAGAGGCACTGCTATAAACCAATTTTATGATTGAATGGGCAATAAATGTACTACATTTTTAGCAACTCCAGTTGGCTTTAACAATTCGCTGTCTAAAGAGGAATGTATGACTATTAAACGAGTCAAGGAGATGCCTTTATTTTTGAATATTCGATTTGGCCGAGAGAGACGTCCTCTTTTAGACGAGGACTTTTGAATGATTGACACATGGTCTTCATCATCATGGATGATTGTCAATTTATATCACGCCTTCAAAATATTGATATTTGTTTTGTTCCCAAGTGGAGTGATAATGAATACTTGCTTTTCGGGTGTCCTATTTCCGCCCCATTAGAGCATGTTTGCTGCTTCGTATCTGATGGCGTGACGCACTCATATCTCGGTGCAGATGAAGAGGAGATCATTTTAGAATTTATTTTTGCATGATATTTCATTGGAATGGAAGAGGTGCCGATTTAGAAATCCATAAATAAGCATTGCCTCTCCCGTGTGCGACTTTTTCCCTCACTACCTTTGAATTCCGCTCCGCCGGAGGCATCGCTTTCCGAGAGCGCTCGTTCACTCGCCCGTGTCTTCAAATGCAGGGAACGTACTTATTTGCTCGGATGCTAATCGAATCGGAGTTTCCTTTGATGGAGGGCTGGGGGAGGATCTCTTCGGGATCAGTTGTGTTCCAATGGTGCGTTCGTGTGTTTATGAGAGTGAGTAGAAGCGAAAGAGAGACTGAGATTGTGTGGAAGCATTCCTTCCGAATTATGAGCGAAAATTGAGAACAATTATTCTCTTGGAGGTATGTAATAGCATATTTACAACCATGAATTTCCGTGGAGAATCTTGTGGAAATGGTTAAATGATAAATTATAACTACTATTTAATAACTCGAGAAATTACGTTCATTATTTTTTTTGGAATACAATAAAGAAGTCATGCAATTTACATCCATTTCGTTGATTTTCACGAATATTAAACCGAAAAGGGCTCTTTCATTAGCGTTCACATAGAGTGCGAATTCTTATCTCAAGCTAAACAGTTAAAATCAGAATTACCGTATTACCCGGCCTATAAGACGCACCGGCGCATAAGACGCACTGTGATTTATCAGATTAGAATTTCCGAAAAAATACTCCTATAAAAAGCAATGTGATTTATCAGGTTGGAATTTGCGAAAAATACTTTGATCAGGCACAAGGTGAACAAATTATTTTAATGATAATACTTCACACAAAGAAAATGGAACTGTCACATAAAAAAATTGCAATTATAAAAGCGTTTATTCATCGTAGAATCCCAGAAATTTTCATCACTACTGCTAATATCGCATACGTAGTTATTTTTGCTGGAGTAGTCTTTTTCCTCATGCACAAAGTCATCTTCATTTCCATCTAGCGCATTACTAATTCCACGCTTTTTAAAAGACTTTATGATTGTCTCCATTTTAACTTTCTGCCTACGATCGTACAAATCGTAGGGATTTTTTACGATGTACTGTCAAGGATTCTGTCAAACTCTATAGCTTCCAACTGGCTCAAAACGGTGTTATTATCAATATTTTTAATGAAGGAAACCATTTTCTATGCTTGATATTAAAAAAAATATTTAACAGTATCTTTCCTGGCAAATCAGCTCGCGTACTGTAGGACGAAGTTACACGCTTGGCCCACAAGACACAGGCTGATTTTTGGGCACATTTTGGAATAAAAAGTGCGCCTTATGGGCCGGGAAATACCTTTGGAAATCCTGGAATGACCTGAAAAAAAGACAATCAATTTCTGGAATGAGTGCCAATTTCACGTGAACGTTAGCGCCGAAGATCCCTCAAGTGAGTAACGTAGTAACTGCGGACGCGTGGCTATTCGAGAGAGTATGTGCCGATTAAAGAAAATACGGACCATGAGAGGGGGGTTGGGGAGGGGTGATGAAAAGGGAGAAGGAGTAGAAAGAAGGAGAGAGTGAAAGAAAGAAGACTCACTTTAAAAAAACAGACGATATCTGTTTGTGCGCACGGGCTCACAAAGCGAGCGCAGCGCCATTCAAAGAGATCCCCCGAAAGAGTTGAAGAGAGTTAGGGACGCCCGGTGGTCGTCGGCACGAGGTTCAACTGATTTCCCATTCGAAGAAGAGTAAACAGAAAAAAAGAGAAAAGGATCCAGAGAGAAGCAAAACACCCTTCTTCTCCTTCCCATCGTCCCTCCCACTTTCCTCTCCCCCCCCCCCCGGCCAACTAACTACCACCCCCTTCCCCAACGCGCGGAATTCGTTGCCCTGGGATTCCGTTCCTGTAATTGTTTAGTGTTCCGAAACGTTCCTCCTCTTTTATGTGCGGTAATTATTTGTGGCATTGCTTTTTTCTCCCTTTTTAGGTTTGGATTACATCAGCCTGTGACCGCAAACCCTCGCCAAAATCCCCTCTTTTTCATTCGAAAGGGATTATTTTCTCCCTCTAATCTTTCTTCCAGTTGGTCTTTTCATTAATTTCTGCTCTTTGAGTTGTCTTGAGGTTATTTCAATTTTGTTTAAGGCATAAAGAGACGTCAATTCTTCTGGAGATTGTCGGAATTAGTCCTATCGTTATCGGTTGAAGTAAAATTGTGAAAATTTACTTTCTAAAATAAACAGCAAAATTTGGCATTTTATAAACCCAATTTATTGCATAGGCGAGGGTTGAAATAGCATTGAATGAGTCCATACTTGTATTGATTTTGGCCATAAAATTGATACCTACATAATACCCCGCAAGCCGCCGCATGGGCGTGTGGCAAGGGGTGTTAGGTCATCAGCCGTGTAAAGGTGTAGGTTTTTTGGAGATGAAATGGTGACATGAATTATTGTAGTGTATTTAGTGAGCATAATTTTTATCGTGATCGCTTATTGTTCGCGAAAAGAACGAGATCTTGTACCTTTCTGTTCGGCAGTGTATTTCTCTTATTTTATCGCGTCTGTTAGACCTAGAGATGTAGTGAGGAGTCATGATAATATTCTCTTTGTCGCTCTGAAAAATATCAGTTATGAATTTATCAAGCAACCTAAGCCTAGCGCGTAGCCTCCGAGTCTCTAGTGACTCCCATCTTAACCCCTCTAAAAGTTGTGAGACACTATATTTACGCTTAAAGCAGATTTTACGAAGCGCGCTGCTTTCCTTTGTATTATGTTAATTTTTTTAATTAAATCTTTATGACCAGTATCCCAAATGCTCGCGGCGTATTCGAGGTGTGGCTTAACTAGAGCAAAGTGGCATCTATCTTTGACTTTTTCATCGATATCATACTATTTACTTCCAAATTTCCCTTACCAAATTCATTACCTGTGAACCTGAAGATGTAGTTCAACTTAGGTCACTCGTAATTGAATACGGCTGTGTTCCACAATTTAAGGTGATTACTTGAAGCATTTGTGGATAGAAATGTTTGGTTCTTTTCAGCTCCGCCCACTGAGGAATGATCACCATCATTACATGGAAATATTCACAATCAGTTTTACCGAGCGCGTAATGTCCTATTGAATGTAGTGACTTAGAATCATTTTTATATTCCATTTGCCAAAAACTTTTAAGTGTCGGTCTATGCAAAAGGTATCGCCTTTCACGCCATCCTATGTGCATAGACCATTGTTCTGGCTTAGCAGAAGAAAAAAAACCTCTTTGCTTGAAATTTATCTTTTTTCGGGAAAAATTGGATTCACATTTTATTACTGGGCTAAAATATATCACTTTTAGCTATTTGAAATATATTTTACATATAGATTCTCAAGCAACTACACAGTTGAAGATACCAGTAAATATAATATTGACCATCCAGCAAAAGTCCAATCGGATGAAGAGTATATTTTGAAACGTATTATGAAAAGGGAATTCGTGAAATCCTCACTGAACCTAATCTGCAGATTAAGTCCTCCCAGGGTCTTTACAAGCAGAAGCCTTATTTCTTATCTTTGCCACTTACCAACCTTTTGGATGCATGTAACATCTACAGCTGCGAGCCGCTTCAACGGTGTGTGACAGGGGATGAGTTATTACCCACACGCACTACAATATACCGCTAACTTTCACCAGCATGCACTACACTATAGATACAATATCAATTATACAGTAACAATTTGCAAAAATTGCATATATATATGTACATTGCAACTCATCAGCAAGATACCCGAGTCATGCAGGGATAATGCGAAACGTGGTGTTCAGTATACATGGAAGAATAAGAAACAAGCATTGTGGAGCAAGTCAACTACACAGCTACATGACTTACCGACTACTCTACTTCAAAGTCTCATTAGAAGTTGGGTGGAATTTTGGAAGTGACGTAAAGGCGAAAAGGACAGAATGGATCAGTTTCAAAAACCCTTGCTTTCTATTTATTTATAAAATCGCAAAGACAAAAGACATGTCACCATCACTTATGTGAGGTCTGTGGTAGTGACTGCTCATTGCATTGAATCGTTTAAGGGTGTGCCAAGTACTTTCTTATCTTAATTTGCTCGAATCCAATTATTATCCTGAGGGAAGGATTCGCAAACTTTTGCAAATAAAATCACAATTTTGGTTTCAAATTAGTTGGGTATTAATATTGATGGAGAATAAATCCTTATTTTTGTAACACCTAGCGTATTTGTTGGAACGTTCCATGAACTTTCTGCCTGTCAGAGCAACATATGTGCGCGAAAGAAAAATGTTTAAATGAACTATTTGGAGTTTTGTTTAATTACCACAACTATGGTTATAGATAAAGTAGTTTTGATCGATAGTCTTTTTTGTGATAGATATCCATTCCTCTGAAAATCATTGGACAGTGGTGAAGTCTTTGATTGCTGATGATTCCGTTCAATATTTTTCTCAAAAACATGCTGTTCTATATTCGATGTCATCAGTCAACCCATGAAAGCATTAAAACTGTCATCATTTAGACCCTAGTCATCCCCATTACTCTAAAAAAATAAAATAGGAAGCTGATGGCAATTATTAAAAATAGGAACCTACTATGGGTGTAACCCTTATCAAGTCCTTGGAAAATAACGGACATACTTCCAAAAATTGCAGTAAATAGGATTTTCTCCGTACAAAATGAGGAATTATATAACTAAACTTAAAGTGGTGCTTAATTTCATTCCTGAGAAATATATTTTATAACGTTTCCAATCGCCTGCATTAATCACTTAATGCAGTATTTGACCCACCCTTTAGCCTTCCCAAGCTACTGGTGAATGAAAAGGACTCAAATGAAAGACATTTCAGGTTAGGCAATTGCAAACTGAAAAATGTAGTCCAAATGTGCCATGTATTGGTGACACGGGTTGAAAATTAAGTAACAGTCTAGATGAAACACAAATATGGATTTAAGCTCCCTCATTCAGAGCCTTTTGCAGTGCAACCACATAAGCGATTTTCTCCCAGAAATTGTGCACATCCTTCTCAAAGAGTTAAAAATGGACACTCTCGAGAGTTTCGAGATATAAAGGTGTTCGATAGATCCCCATACGACCCTTTGTAACGATTCATTGTTCCTGCAGCACTCCTCACTCCTCTCCGAAAAACAAATCTTGAAAAAAAATCAACTCTTCCCGCAACCTGACCGCATTCATACCTCACTGTTTTCGTGGCACTAACACATAGCTCCAAAAAGGTGATAATTAAATTTTAATTTGATGTCAATTTTATGAGAAAGTATTATTGAACTCAGCCAAACACAAATAAATAAGCTCTCTGACTTTGCATGCCCCGAAAGGGAATAGCGTGATGTGCCAGATGATTTATAAATTAGGTATCAAAACTATGTATAATATCTATTCAAGCAAATAAACGATTCATTTTTCTAACCTCATCTCCCATAAATATGGGTCAAAACCAAGACTGTGCATCTGATTTTTTTAAATTTTTCTTTGCGGAGCTTAAAATAGTTTCATTGACTAAAACGCAATTTCTCCCATCTTTAGTCATTGATATTTCTATACCGACTACGAAAGTGGGACTCCGTTAGTTTATTTTATGTTATCTAAGTTTGCAATGAGCTCACTGCCACCGTACTACTTCTTAAACACATGTAAATTTAACACAATCACTTGCGTGGAAACTCCAGACTCAATTTAAATGCACTGCCGATGCCCACCCTTAGGCGTAAGTCACAGGAATGGATACGCAGAGAGGACTCATTTCTATTCTCGGGAGCAAAATAATCAATGTATTAACACCATGCCTTTATCCAACCACCCATTCTCTACGTTATATCATGAGCCAATGAATAACCGTTTCCTCCCTTACCTTACCCCCTCATTCGACTCCCACTGACTCCCACCTTCCCCTCCAAAGGTTAGCGCCACCCCATCCACCCTGGGCTATGTAATATAATTGCATTGAATGTTTCCATATTTAGTATCAGGTAATGCCGCAAGTTGATGAAAAACGTTTCTATTTGAACCATTTTTCCGATTATAGATATGCTTTGTTGAAAGTCAGAGGAATTTCACCCGATTTTCTACACTTTCAGTGTCCTATCTGTCTCTAGTAATTTCTTATTCCTCAGATCATAGGACCTACCCTTCTTAATTCCGTCCACGAAACCTATTCTCGTTCTTCCCCTTCCTCGCTTGCCCAACATCCTTCCTTTTATCACAGTCCTTAGCAACCAATCGCCACACATCGCACTAAGTTTAAAAATAAATTCTGAGGAAACGTACAAGGCTTCATTCTTCAGCATGAATACGGAATACTTCCACGAAGTGAAGCCTGAATTCAAAAACAGATATATTCCCTTGCCAGGGGTAATAAAACTGGTGCGCTTGTTGTCGCGAGACTTTCCGTCCCTCGAGGTGATTTTCTGCATGGGAGCGACGGGAGAAGCGATTAATCGAAGTTTATGGCTACATACTCAGACATCAGTCTGCTTACATGCAACTTCCGGTCTTTTCGGAAAAGAGAGGAGACCGGACAAGCAATAAATATGACGTTACCGAAAATTGTTGCCTTTTGGCATTTATTATCTTCGATCGTAGCACGTTTGGGTTCCCCAAGCATGATATGTATTTACATTTTAGATCAATAAAGCATTAGTATCTAAGTTAAGAGTAACTTTACTTTGGCCGCACCTGAGCAGAAAGTAAAGTTTTTGCCCATTATTGCAGGAAGAAAGTGGTGCCTTTTCACCCTGTTATATTTCCATTGCATCGTGTTTGGTTATCATAGCAACGACTTATATATACAACTGAAAGTTTTACCGTGTTGAAATTGATTCATCAAAATGAGAAGTTGCGATTAAGAATGGAGAATTCTGTGATTTTTGCTTGGAATGTTGAATAATTTCAGATAATTTGTAACTTGAAAAATCAGTATATCGATTCAATGGACATTTTCGCTTTAAAGGTCATGCATGATCAGAGTATATATGATAGCTATTAAAAGTTTATTGAAAAATAGCTCCTGTATATGCGAATAACCAACTGTATTATTGTTCCATTGGAAGTGAAG
Source organism: Ceriagrion tenellum (assembly GCA_963169105.1). Lineage (NCBI taxonomy): Eukaryota > Metazoa > Arthropoda > Insecta > Odonata > Coenagrionidae > Ceriagrion > Ceriagrion tenellum. The sequence continues at coordinate 118,537,383 of OY720642.1, read as the reverse complement.
ACTTAATAGAAGTTATGTTACAGTAACAAAAGAGAATATTATTATGATGTGTCTCTTCAGATGTGACAGAAATTGGTTTACGCAATCCAAAAAAAAACAATAGAACTTTGCAATAAGACGCTGGTTTGAAAAGTCCTATTTTTTCCTAGTTACACAATATATTTGTAATTTTTTTCGAAACAAAAACAGTTCAAAGGCTTGATACCAATGACCTATAGATAAGTTTCAGTAAATTCAATTTGTTGGTTATAGACTTCAAGGAATTCGCGACTTCGTGGAAGCGATGTTTACGGCTTTTATAACAAAACTTTGCACTCTTTATTTCACTGGTACATTTTATTTATTTCTGCCTCCAGTTAAGCACGGTCCTTTTACGACGATAAATACTCCTTCCCCGCTTCGTTTCCTGCGCCCCTCTTTCTGGGCGCGGCCCAACAACCACGGACGTCGCCCTCTTCCAGCTCTAAGCAGGGAGCGTTGGGACATGAATGTTTCGGGGGGAAGAGTGCGAGCGGGAAATGGGAAAGGGGATGCCGGGTGAATAGCACCTGCTGCTCCCTTTCGTCACTACGAAGCGCGGTCGCAGGGCACGTATTTAGCACGCGGCGTACTTAAAACGCTCCGAGCCCCGTCCCAGTTCCCTCCTTCGCCCCATCCCGACCTCTCGCTTAACAACTTCTCTGGAAGATGAGAATCTCTCCAGTAGTTTGCCATCTCCAAAACATGCGTATTCATTCCCATCCATGGACCCCGTGCTTAATCCCGTGCTTAGGATTCATCCCCGGTCATCTTCTTCATCATTTTGCTAGCTCACTTTATTTTAACACTTTCTGTCATCGTACTTAATTCCACATTTTTTCCCATACGTAATTTACCCTACTTGTGCGTTTTATGTTAGCTACCAGGTCTCTTTGTACCCTCAAGTAGCATAGTTTTTACTACTTAAGTATTAATATTTTGTTCTTTCCTTTCAACACTGCCATTTAAGATACTAATGTTGTAGCTTTTATAACTGAGCCTCCAACACGCTTTATTGTTACCCGCAATGTTAGGTGTTTTGTTATCACTGATTCATCTAAAGGTTTACGCCCAGCCAAAAACTTACAGCTAACATTAAAGCAAGTTTATCGAATAAAATGAAACTTCTGGCAAATCAAACTTGCAACAGAGCAGTGTAAAAAGAAACCCTTGACAACTTCAACCAGTGCCTCTATAATGGTACGGAATGTATTCTGTTATCTTTAATCTGTGCACACAAAGAGCTGCAAGAACTTCATAAAAATTAGTCCATGTACTCATCTAACAAAAGTGTTGACCAGAATTACGTAAATGAAATGGAAGATGGAAAAATTTCTGACTGAAGTCTAAGTTGGTTTCAAAAATAGTATGGAACAAAAGCAGCAAGTGTAGCTTTAAATCTTATCGTATTGAAGAGAATTTCAAGGGATCAGCTCGGATATATTTTCTTTATCAACCGGAGAAAGTATAAAGAAAGCTTAATGAGAATGAGAATTGGGCTTAAGAGTAGAAGAGGAGCATTTAATGACGAAAGAATATTATGAAACTATGTGAATTATATTTGGCAGCGTTTATATGTGACGATAATGCGGAGGAAGAATTTCCTAAACTTTTTTCCTAAACCTTTCGAAGAATTTCCTAAAGTTTTTTCGGGAATAGGGGAGTTAAAAGGGAATATTTCAATTAAGGTTAAACCTGGATCAAAGCCGTTTGCACAAACTGTTCCTAGAATTATACCAATTGCTCTCCTTGAAAAGTTAGAGGCAGAGTTGAAACGACTTCAAAGGTTGAATATTATTGTACCAGTTGAAAAGGCGACTGAATGGGCTGCTCTTACTGTATATGTGCTAAAAAACAATTTGGAACTCCGTATGTGTTGTGACTATACTGAGCTGAATAAGTGCATTGTAAGACCATATTTTCCTATCCCTAAAGTGGAGCTAACTTTAGTCAAACTCCAAGGAGCCAAAATATTTTCTAAAATAGATTTAAACAAGGGTTTTTATCAGATCAAACTTGACGAATCAAGTCAGTTACTTACCACATTTATTAGTCCCTTTGGAAGGTTTATGTTCAAAAGATTACCCTTTGGTATATCATTTGGACCTGAATATTTTGTTTGTAAAGTATCAAAAGTGTTAACGGGAATGAAAAATGTGGTTCATCATGTTGATGATATTTTAGTTTATGATTCTAGTATAGAGGGTCATGATGAAGTACTTAGATAAGTTCTACCCAAGCTAGAAACAGAAGGTATTACAGTAAACCCGGGTAAAAGTGTTTTTGGAGTAGATTAATTGACATATTTAGGGCATGTGTTAACTAAAAATGGAATTTCTATAGATCCAGATAGAATAAAAGCTATCACAAGATTCCCTGAACCCAGTAACAAAACAGAGCTCCTTAGATTCTTGGGAATGGTGAATTTTGCTGCAAGATTCGTTGAAAATAAATCACAGTTACTAGAACCTCTCACTTTTCTGTTGAAGAATGATGTTCCATATTTATGGGGTGTCTCAGAAAGAATCATTTGCAAAAATTAAAACTCTTTTATCAAGTGCCCCAACATTAGCTTATTTTGATCCTAAGAAACCTATAATAATTAGTGCTGATGCAAGTTCCGATGGCTTAGGAGGATGCATGTTTCAAATTAATAAGAACAATGATCGTGGGATTGTAGCTTATGTATCACGCACATTGACTGATAGATAAGCAACGTAGGTATGCCCAGATTGAACAAGAAGCTTTGGCTCTTACTTGAGTTACAGAAAAGATGTCAGAATATGTAACCGGATTAGAAATCATATTAGAAACTGACCACAAACCTTCAGTACTGGTTCTGCAATAAAAAATTTAGATTTACTTACTCCTAGATTACAGCGATTTGGAATTAGACTGATGCGCTATGATTACAAGGTAATGTATACTCCGGGAAAAAAATCTTGCTATTGCTGATTCACTATCAAAAAATCCAGTGGAAACTAGTACCAAAAATGATTAACTAAGAGAGGAAGTGGAAGCATTTGTAAATTTTGTAGTAACTGGCTTGCCTGTAAAAAATGCTTATCTGAGAAAAATAGACGAGGAACAGCAAGATGATTTAGTTTGTAAATCGTTGATGAAATGTTGCAATGAAGGGTGGCCTGATAAGTGTACACTTACTTCAACCCTGTATCCTTACTATCAATTGACATGTGAATTTTCAGTTGGGGAGAATCTACTGCTGAAGGGCACTCGGATTGTAATCCCACCCCAATTAGAAGACGAAGTCCTCGAATTTATTCATTCAGTTCATCAAGGAATTTTAAAATGTCGTCGACGAGCCCAGATGTCAGTTTGGTGGATTGAATCAAGTAAACAAATAGAACAATTAGTTCGGAACTGCCCAAATTTTATTGAAGAGAGAACTATTATAAGGGAAACTTTTGTTAAAGATGCATTTCCAAAATATCCTTGGCAAAAGATTGAAGTTGACTTATTTAAATGTAAAAATCAATGGTATTTAATTGTGACAGATTACTATTCTAGACTTGTTCAAATAATTCCTCTTTCTCAAATGAAGGAAGAGTTTTTAATCTCTCACCTAAAACACATATTTGCTCGTTATGGAATTTTTGAAGTTATGCGGTCGGACAATGGGCCTCAATTTGGATATCAATTTAAGAAATTTGCTAAAGAATATAATTTCAATTATATAACAAATTCACCATACTATAGTAAATCTAATGGTGCAGTAGAATCGGCTGTTAAAGTGTCTATGTCATCAATAAAAAAGAATGTTGATCTCAGTGAAGTCCTTCTGGCCTACCGCATCACTCCTTCAGAAAATGGAATTTCGCCCAGTGAGTTGTTATTCAATAGAAAGTTAAAATCTAAGTTATTATTGCTATCTAGTATCCTTTGTAAAAATGTAAAACCAAGCATACAAAAGGTGTAAAGAGAAAATATATATAAACAATCTGTGTATTATAACAAAAGACAAAGGTCTGTTGATCTCCCAGAGTTGAAAAGGGGAGATAGATTTTGGTTGGTGGATAAAAAAGTGTATGGTAAAATTATTAAACAACTGAGTGCATATCCAAGGTCATATCTAGTGAAAATTTTCAGTGGTGTTGTAGGAAGAAACAGGTGGCATTTAATCCCTTCCCCTTATTTGGGCAAAGAAAATGAAAGTGTGCCGGGGAGTGGGGAGGAGAATAGTGCTTGGCCCCTTAGTGAGGTAGGGGGTGATAGTTGTGATGCTGCTCCCTTGTCCGTGGAGGGTGGGAGTGGTGTTGATGTGGCTACTGAGAGGGGTAGGGTACCTGTGGAGGATGTGCTGCCGGGTGCTAAAAGGGTTCGGAAGCCACCTGTACGGCACAAGGACTATGTATTTGCACAAAGGAAATGGTTCCAGGCTTGACTTTTTGGAAGTAATTTATAGTAACTTAAATAAAACTTTGTATACTCCACTATAGGTTTAATAACACGACCCGGGTTTCGACACTTGGTGTCATCTTCAGGTGCAAATACAACATCTGTCACTCTATATATACAGGTTCGTGGTAGGGGAGGGGAAGGAATCTGGGAGAGGAGGGATGAGGGGGTGTGGGAGGCGGGCGTGGGGGGGGGGGATGCTTGGAGGTGGGAAAGGGTTAGGGGGTGGAGAGGGGAAAAAATCATATTTTGTGTTTTGGGAAAGTCAACTACAATTTACACTGTGAAAGGTATGGTTTGGGTATATGGTGAGGAGCCATGATCACATTTACAAAGTGCACAAAGTTCATCAGTTCACTTGAGTTATCCGGGTTTTTAGGGGGGTGGAGAATAAGGGAGAGTGGAAGGGGAGCACTTGTTCGTTAGCTGGTGGATGGTTTGTGTTATGGAAAATGCTGCTACAATGTTCACTGCGGGAGGTCTGGCATGGGTATATGGTGAGGAGTCACTTCACCCTTACAAAGTACATAGAATTCTTTTGTTCACTTGCCCTTGATTCCGGGTTTTCAGGGGGATGGAGACTATGGGAGAGTGGGAGAGGAACACTTGTTCGTTAGCTAGAGAGTAGTTATTTAACGAATGTTGGACAATTTCTAGTGACTCTAGGGCGTCTAATCTTCTCCCGTCTTTTTCAAAGTGGACGATTTTTGGCGCAAAACTGCTTTGGTGGTTGTTGACACTGAGATGGTTTGCGAACATGAAATCATGTTTTGATTTCTCATGGCACTTTTTGTATTCACTCACTCTAGTTTCCACACTTCTCCCTGTCTCCCTGTCTTCCACACTTGACCTACTGGATATTCTCCATACCTCGTTTGAATGCGTTACAGACTGGTTTCCGAATAAAAATAATTATCAACTCCAATAAAGATGACATATTTCGACGTATTGATTGGTTGAAACAGCTAATTTTATTATTAAACACAAGCTATTTCTATAACAATCATAGAAAACATTGCGTAAAATACTAAAAAACGTTGACGATTGAGATTAATAAGTAATAATAATTCAATTAGAAATAGTTTATTCAACGGAATAAGAAAATATAGTAGCAAATTAGCGTTTTACACACAATATCTCGACTCTTACCTTTGAATACTGATTTAAAGTCAACTTAATATATTGCAAAGCTTAACAAAGAACTTCAATTCTGTACAAGAAGCACTATTTCCTTGATAAAATTAATGGCTGCCTTCAATTTGTTCTTAAACCTTAGGAAAACGCTGTTTATGACGGGAAATCTGACGTGGTTTCCGAAGCATATTCGACCGCAGAAAAGTTACAATGTAGAGCCTCTAAACCCATTTCACTCAGAAGTAATATATTAAATATAATATCTTAACACACACGATCACAGGAATTATTTAAACTGACGAAAGTGAGGAAATTATTTTAGTGTACAGAAATTCTCTAATAGCAGTGTTTTCTCTAACCCGAGCTTATAAAAGAGAAAACCGTTGCACTTATTTTGCTATATCTCTCCAGGTTCAGAAGACAATGATGTCATTATCGTCCTCAGCATAGGTATATTCTTCCTGGTGAATGTGGAAGTAATGTCTAGTTTTTTCCTTGTACGTTAAATATACTCTACAATACGTATTCAACAACATATAACAGTTTGTAGACATTTTCAAAATATTTTCTCATGTAAAATACATCACCTATGTACTAATAGCATACGGGCCATCATTGGACCTACCTTTTCAGAGAATCGTGATGCAGGCTTTCTTATAAGTGGACTATATTAGAGATATTCAAAAACATGTATATAGTTCAACTTTCTCGCATTACTCTCGCTAAGACTGCCAGCATCTTATTTAAGCATTTAATCAAAATTGAAGCGAAAATGATATGCAAGTATTTAATAGCCTTATTGTAAATAAGTACTAGAGTGGTACAAAGATAGGCAATTTTTCCCAATTTTTCATGCCGCCCCCCAATTCGATGACAAATCACAAGAAAACTATTTTTGCAAAATATCAGTTCAATACGACCAGTAGAAGAGGTGTCGTAGAAGGCGTGTTGTAGACGCGGTAGAAGCCATGCCCCACGCATTGTAAGTTTTGGCATTAACGTCCTCAAATCCCATAGGGTAGGCAACACTGATGAGAAAATATTTTTCCTCTTCCTCGAAGGCACGCATTATGGGTTGGGAATCGGCGGTATATTTACTAAGATAGTATGTTATGTTTACTTGACTGACTAATAAAAACATTTTCCATTATGGATCCTTACTTTTTTTATTATTTGGCATTTACAAAGTCAAGTTTCTCCTTTTCTCACTCATTTTGTATGAACTTCGGTTCACTTTTTTTCGGGTCCGTTTTTCAGCACTTGCCGTTTCAATATAAGTTCAAAATACCACGAAGCTCAGAGTTAAACCTTTGGTCAAGTTTAATCAATGATTGTAAAATGTTTTGATGGTGGAGCAGGAAACAGATTGCGTTTCCTTTAAAGATATATTGAGTATTCGAGACCAAAGTATAACTCGGTGACGGGCCCTTGATGCGCCATAAAGGATGTATTTTTATAAGCGTAGTGGATGGCAACTTGCACACTTTTCCGTGGTTGTGACGTTATAAACCATGAATCCTCCTCGGAGCTCCGGGATTATTGCCTCATCAAATGGGACACCGGAATACCAGTATTTTTTGCCTATACCTGTGCTGCCCCACTAAGGTAAAGAACAGTAGCTGAAAAAATAACAAATTTTGAGACTAGAGTTGACTTTGATATTTTTATTCTGGATTTCGAACATCTAAATTAAAAACTGTAACTGCAGGGATTTGCCTAATATGTATCACGTTCCACTTTCACCATATCTAAAGCGTAGAAATCAGTTTTCTAGGCCAGATAACAGTAACTACAATCTTAAGCCAGAAACTAGTAAATATAAGGTAGATAACGTTATTTTTCTTAGACATTGTAGTAACTTTGTTTTTTTTTAGCACTTTTAAGAACTTCCTCACGGTAAGACTGGCAAATAAGTAAAATTTTGAGTTATTGCATTATCTTTACTGGTCTTAAAAATAATTAGATTCCTTTACAGACGCAGATGAGCTTCTTTGTATTCACTTTATACAATATTTATAATGATTATAAATTCAAAACAAATCAAATTACAAGTGTTCAAAATTTATAAACAAAATTTATATCGAACTTATAAACATCAAGTGCATGTTTATAAAAATTGTGTTTTTGACAATCACGTCGCAATTATATTTATAGTAAATTATAAGTATCATGCTTCTATTATTATTTTTTCAGTTCATTACCACGAAGATCGTGTATTTTGCTCGCATTGGTCAATTTTCTTAAATATTATTTGAATGAGTGGATTAAGAAATACATGTAAACGCATCAAATTATATTTTAGTAGGCCATATTTTGATTATCACAAAAAAGAATTATCGTAATTCAGAATAACGCTAAGTAATCAAACTTCATTAGTTTTTATAACCAGGATACAAACAAAGTGTTGTAAGAATACTGCAAGTGATTGACCCCTAGTGTTTGGTTTTGCCATTTGAACTTTCGTCAAAGTATAAAATTGCTAAAGGAATCCTCAGCCTTACGTTAATGAGATGGTCAAGATCATAGAGGGTTCTTTAAGCCTCCACATACAAAGTGCCAATGAACGGAGATTCAGATGATAAATTCATTAAAAACTGTGCCTGCACCAGAATATTGAAAGATAGCGAGGAGCTCAATAAGGAAAAAAAATCATTGAGAACATTTGTCTTTTTATGCTTAAATAGCCACAATTATTGGTTAAATCTTGAAATATGTGAAGCACCGGTCCTAATAACCAGAATTGACGAATAATGTGTAAAATATTTTACATTAGATCTAGAAAGTAATATACATTTTCTCTTAATTAATAAGAATAGGATTAAAATTTGAAGTTACACCCTGGTAATAAATATTTAACCAAAAATATTAATAAAATACTAAGAAAAGCAGCATGCTTCGTTAAAAACTGCTAAAAACTAACATACAAGTATTTAGTTACACACTGTTAAAGGGATTAAGGTGGTAGCCCCTAGAGACTCGGAGGCTACACGCTAGGCTTAGGTTGCTTGAGATATTTGGAACTGGTGTGTTTCAGAGCGACACAAAGAATATTATCATGACGCCTTACTACATTTCTAGGTCCTACAGCTGCAATAAAATAAGAGAGATACTCTGCGGATCAGATAGGTACGAAAACTCGATCTTTTCGCACACAATAAGCGACCACAATAAAAACTGAACTCTTCTAAATACACTCCCTTAGTATATGTCACCATTTCACCTGCCAAAAACTTAATTCTCTACACGGCTGGTGACCTACCACCCCCTGCCACACGCCCATTTGGCGGCTCGAGGGGTAGTAAGTAGATGTATATATATTTTATTTATCCATCACAAATATTCGTAAACTGTTTGTTTACTTGCAAATACAAACACAACAGACAACTATGTAATTAATTTTTTTAGGTATTCTACCGATAAATGGTAGGTTTTGTTGAAATTCAGAGTAACTCCGCCTGGTTCTCTACGCCTTATGGGTCCAATCAACCTCATGTATTCCCTTTTTCTCCTCGGCATATGATCTATCCTTCTCCATCTCATCAATAAAATCTTATCTCTGGTTTTCCATTCCATGCTCACCAAACATCCTTCCCTCTATCACAGTCTTGAGCAACCCCTTTCCCCCTTTTACTTCATCCAATCATTTCCATGAACGAATACTCAGCGCCTAATATTCTTCAAACCTAACCAAAAATCATCAGCTGCTCTCCTACCTTGATCCCCACATCTAGGTCACACCAAAATATTTTATTAAATGAACAAAATAATACTTAAAAAACTAAAACTACGAACTGTATTTCGGTTACTGGTTACCTCCTTCATTTTTACAACAATTAGTGTTATACTAGGCCAAAATATTTCAAATATATATTGTTTAGAACTTATAAATTGGTAAGATAACTGTATCTGCAAAAATATAAATAAAATAATACGTTTACAGTTGTTCATTTAATAGTTGGTAGTGAATGATTACTACAGCATGCAATAGCCTAGAACCGACGATGATGCAATTACTGCCTTGTAGCCTAGCAGAGCAGTATACTAATCTATGTTTGCGGCTTGGTAGGCTTCTTTTTCCAAGTAAAATTAATTCAAATAAAATGTTTGAGATATTTAATGATATTTTAGAGATTCTTAATGCTTAAACCTAACCAGAATACATGTTCTATGTTACTAGCAATTTGCAAGGGCTGTTAACCTTTAAGGAGAGTGAAAATGAATGTGATTATATCGAATTCTTTCAGGGCGCACACTTTTTTGTCATACCTCGCTCGCACCAGGCATAAAGAGGATATAGCTTTCCCATTCTTTTAGAGAATAGTGAGCGTGTTCCTTTGCTACTCAGTAGTAAAAGACATGAGGTAGCATGTTATTTTCCTTCTCATTTTAATGCAGATATTTCTTTAATTTAATCAGCACAGTCAGGCATCTTCGGGTGTTGCTTGAATTTCATTGGACTTTTCTCTGCCTGTAAGTTGATGATGTTATATAACTGAATATTTTTGTATCGCATTTATTAGTAGCCGTACAAAAGCTACCCTACTCTCATTGTTTGTATGTGGGAGGAACGACGAGAAAACATGCAAAAATTATATCCTGGTGGAAATAATTTGAGCCAAGTTTTTGAAATAAAATTCACTCGGGCTATTGAAAGCTTTTCCATGTAACGTATGACCAGCATTGCAACTGCGTGGCATCAGTTGCTACGCGCCAACTCAGAGGCTCCTAATGGAAGCGCCATTTTAATGACGAAAACACCCCACGATTTATTCTGGCTGTCACCGCCAACCCCCGGCTCCCTCGCCCTTCCCCTCGCCTCTACCCACTCCAACTCCAGAAGGCCCTTGCAACCCCTTCGATACGCCCCTACCCCACCCCCTCCGTCCGCTAACACCCCATCCCTAAATTTTAATCACCTTTCATTATATACGTACGCAATGGCATCCTTTTTGCTGTATTATTAATCTTACGGAGTTAATTACAAAATTGGGCTTTAAATTATCTGTATAATTAGGAAAACGACGCCTATTACATTAAATTATACGGCGATAAGAACTGATAAATAACTTCACTTCGCCAACAGCTTCTTGAGGAAACTGAACTATTTTGCAAGGTAAAGTTATATACAACCCCATGAAATAGTACTTGTTTAACTGATTTTTTGTAAGAAGTGTTTGACCTAAGCACTTTTTGATTTTTTTTTAGTTTTATAAGTTTTTGCAATGTCATCAATTCAAGTATGACTTTGGAGAAATTATCGTGTGACCACTGCTCAAAAACCTTCAGCATATACATGTGGTAGAAATCTGTAAACATGGGCTGATTTTCGCTGACTGTTCACACCCGCTCATAACATTGCGTCTGAGGCATAATCCTGGTGACAAATGGTTGAAAGATTGTAAATGGTAGAATTGCAAATTATTTAAGTTACTGGAGTCCACTGTCGAAATTTGTTGGCATACTCTCACATGTTGTCGGATATCGAGTGACCAGCGTGGCTGAAAATTCAGGCACCAGCTGATTATCTTCTCAGGTTCATTCACGTCACAATAATACGTCCACACTTGTCCCGTCTCCTCTGTCTGTCAACATTTTTTCAGGCACCCACCCGCGGAAATGGCGTATCCGTATCTCACGACCGCTATTTTCAGTCTTATCCTTTCAGCTGCTCCCGTGAATAAATTCTCGCTTCCCGTTCAAGAGAAGTGGCTGGCGATGATGCGACGCGACAGTTGAAAAATTTAAGTTCGATTGTATCTGGATTACTTTCTTGATTTCCTGAGATACCATCACCAAGTTTCTCCATGACGACAACATTGTTTACTAGCGTAATAAGTTTATGTGATGTAGTAATTTTCAAACAACCTTTGTTATCTTCGTAAACCGCGTATCTTTTGAATAAAAGTATAGATACTCATGTCTTTAGTGATGTTGAAGGAGGTACACGAGTTTCTTTATTCAATTCCAGCTCTTAGTTGTCGATATTCGTCGAAAAAGTAATTGCCTTTGCAGAAACGTTTATCATTGGATTTATTCACTATCAAGTTGGTTCCTTCTTTTTTTCGTGAAAAGATGAGAATCAAAACCCACTGAATCCCAACATATTCTCATCAATATACTCAATGAAGCTCAGAAATTCCTCATCATTGTATTTTCTCACGCTTCAACCACAGTATTCGAGGCGCCAAACAGATATGTGACAGGGGAAGTAAGAAAATTAGCCTTTGAGATGGAGGTGATAGAAAAGGCAGTTCTAATAATAAAAGAGAGATAATAACATTCATGTTGATGGGGTGTCTTAATCGGTTATAATGAAGTCATTTGCGGAAAGGAATAAAAGGAAGGAAGTTTGTACCCATCATTTATTCAGTGAATTTTTTTCTTTTGTAGCTTCTATCAGCTGAAGAGAATTTAATCCGGACTAAGACGATATCCTGCCTGTCATCGAGAAACTCAAGCTTTCATTTAATCCTAATTAAACGTGATATTTATTTAGTTATCTCTATTTAACATGTTCATTTATTCCACTCTTCAAAAATGTGGCGTTGTTTTGATGTTTATAATGAAACAAGTGCTGCAGCCCAATCTATTTAAAGAATCTGTAGTGTCGGCATCAATTATATTTAAGGTCTTCAGTTTATCAATCCATTGGATATTGGAGTTCATTAATTCTCTAAACTCATGTTCCAAATATTTCAAAGAAAATATTGAAACATGAATTCTCAACTTTATTATAGCTGACAGTGAGTCACAATTATGAACCATTTTGGTCGCAAACCTTCAACGAATTTGAATTTTTTCTCATGAAATTGGCGGTGTCACGCTGTCAATATCAGTAGATACACTATTGAAATGCATATACAAACGAAGAATTTAATTATCTGTAGTCAACCATCTGGTAAGCCATATAATTTCAGGGCTTATTTTTGCAAACTTTTTGGACAATTATCCTTAATAATTGATTACCATATTTTAATTATAGGCATTCTGAGTCCGTGTACGGTTAGAATATTCCGATATACGGACGACTAACATCGATTTTACTGGTCGGAAATCGGGTCATTGGATCGCATATGAGTTTGTTCAATCCGAGCTTCCCTCCACCCATGATTCTATGGTTGTAAACCGCATTAGTGTCGCATCAATGCTTCAATCTTTGGTAACTTTTAGCCTTCAATTGTCCACCTTTTGGCAGAGTTTGAGTTCTACAACGCCAAACTAATTTTTTCCAATATTACCATTGTAAAGAGCTTAGTGGATGATAGAATTTCCTTCCTCGTGAAATATTTGCAGAAATCGTATTCACATCCCATCCAACACAGAGTCACTGCGTTGAGACCTGTCCACTCGGCTTTCCAACACTGTATTTCACATTCACCGAGGGAACCACACCTGTCTGATTTTTTGTATCGATCCTTACCATGCTTGCTGATCCGCGGTATTGACTTCCAGCATTAAATTTCGGAGACTTATTTCTTCGCTCTTCCACTTTTACAATGACTTTTAAATAGTATTTTCATGCCTCCACTGTTTCACGATGCACACCGTTGCCACCACTATTTTGAGCACGTAAGTGACATTTTTCTCGTAGTAGACATCCATGAATTGAGCAATCCCTGTCGTTGTTACTCATGTTTATACTATGTAAAGTGTTCTTATTCCTCAGATACAATCACGATTACATTATATAGGTAACTGTTATCTTTTTTCCTCTTCCGCATTGCTAAGGACTTCGCGTTTCACTTTTAGTTTGGTATCGTTGCATTTCTCATACGGTTAATTTATTATATTATTTTTTTCATTTACTATCTGAGGAGTCTCTGGAGAGTCTTAAAACCCATTAAATAAAATATTTGAAAAGTTAGAAGCAGGAAACTTATTGTTTGCAATGACTTTGTTTTCGATTTTTGATCATTTACATCTCAAAAATGCATTATTGCCTATGTATCATTCCCAGTTCTGATAGATTTCTAGAAAATGTTTTACGTGCATGTTCATAAGCATCTTCGAATTATTTTTTCACGCCTCTATCTCTAGTTATTATTTGCTACAATTTGCGCATTAGACTACAATGCACATTTTGATCTTCAAGTAAATGATCTTATTTTATTATGCTCCAATTCTCATTATTACCAGTGTTATCCCTTCACTCGTCCATTTTTATGTTCCGCAAGTTGTCGCCTGATACTTTAAAAGTTAGTTATCTTAATGTTATGTGATTTGCTTCTTTAATTTTACTCTCGGATCATTAATCTCTTAATATTCTCCCCTTTGCCGTTGTTATTTCTCTTTGACCCAATTTTTTACTGTTTCTTCGAACCAGTATTATTTTTTTAATGCAATTGCTGCTTATGGTGACGTTCAGGGCTGGACAGTAATATGAAACTTGTAGCTAAATTTTATATGGAGGAGCTGTTAAAGTTGAAGCTACAAAAATTTCCGACACCTTATACTGTTTCAATAGCATATTTTTTCTCATCACTTAGTTGATTTCGGGATTAAATATCGTCGCTGCGTAAGCATTGCCATGAAGAAGGTTATTCACTCCATTCTAAATGGCAGCCTATCTCCCATATATCGCCTATAAATTCTTATGCCACTGCTTCTCTTTTTAACAAGAAGCTTTATCGCCTTCAAAGAGTTTTGCGTTCCTCGGAGAAACTTTTCCGCATCGAATTCATCCGTTTTATAATATATAGTACTTAACCCAAATTTTGTTCTCCTCAAAGCACGCGAGCATTCTTTCCCCCACGAGTGGGTTATAAAGAGTGAAATTGTGAGCCATATGCTGAGCATTCCTGTTTCCGAGGAGACTCAATCCAACAAGGTAGCTCCGGTAACGAGTGAATATTCGATCTTATGTTTGTTTTATTGCGTGACGAGCAATACACTTGAGAGATTGGTAAATTGTTTTTCGCTTGATTTCTCATTTCTCTCATCGGGTTTTGTGAATGCACACTGAGTGAAAGTCAAAACGCCTCCCCATCACGGAAATCCAAGGAATTAAAATAATGTAAACGCTAACAGAGCGCGGTCTCACTAGGCGTGAGTTATATGAGACGCGGTCATTGTTATCTTACTAATTTTACGAGACGCGATCGTTCTTCTCAGAAGAACGCGATTTTTTTTCTACAGTCAAAATAAACTTATGGGTCACATTCCATCATTATTTCCTCCGTGGTGTTAAAGATTTGGAACAAAGTTTGACTATCCAACTAGTTGAATTTATACAATAATCAATTGTGCGTAATTCTACAGAGAAAAAAATCATCCTTCTTGACCGGGATTCGAGCCCGGACCCCTCGATTTTCGGCTGAAAGCTTCAGCCAATTGAGCTACCAAAGGGTCCTCTTCCCCTGTGGATTTTTCTTTGCATCGGTAGTTAATTGGATAAAGCACTTAGCCAGATATCGAGGGATCGGGGTTCGAATCCCGGTCAAGGCGGATGGTTTTCTTCTCTGTGGAATTTCACACAATTGTGCATTGGGGTGATTTTGTAAAAGTGGAACCAAAATTAATGTGAAGTCGTTGACCATGAAGTTATGTCGGAAATTTATTACAATAAAATGATATTATCTTTTGCTCTGTATAAGTGAATGTGACTTTTATATTGCACGCAATCGATCAAAATTGCGCGTGATCTGCAAGCCTTATGGAGGAATTCTGGTGTGTGACAGTACCCCATTTAAATTTCTCTCTATCTCAATAAGGACTCTTCTTTCTTGGATTTTTGGTGCGCTGGTTTCTTTCAGTTCTTGTTTGGAATGTAAGTTAACGCTAGGCGTGAATTGGCTGCTATTAGCCAAATTCATTTTTATATATTCTATAGGCAAGTAATGTCTTTAAAGATTCATTTAAGTCCCGTATTTAATTATTATTATAAGTAACGAGCACTTTCCTTCACCACTGTTCTGTAGAAGCCTAACAAAATTTCATTAAGTAATAAATTTAGCCGATTGATGGCTCATTAGTGGCAACAGGTGATCTTGTCATCCTCCAAACCCTCATCAAAAGATATGCATTAAATGTCCTGCAGAAATTAATTTTTAAATATATATCCTTGATGATTTTGCAAGACATAGTTACCATATATCCTTGATTCACTTAACCCTTATGTCTTCCTTGCAATGCGATATATACTAATCATACGATTTACTGATGAATAAACCTCTTGTTAGAAAAATGGTTTTTGATTAAACTAAATTCTTCTCCAAGTAATTTACGGGAAAACTTCTGGGTGCGAAAGTAGTAAGATCAAAATATTTCACTCAATACCGGATTATAGATTATTCGTAAAGTAAAATAAAACGTGTTCAGATGGAGGAACGGAAACCCTCAGTTCTTCTTCTCCCATCTGTTTCGTGTAGGGTGATTTTAAAAGACACGAAGATTTTTTGGAGCTCACATCATTTTTTTGAGGGCTTACTGAACGCAAAACACAGGTGGATCAGGTTGATAAGGTGACAGGAGTACTTCCGGAACAACCGCCTAGAGGGCATGACGTCGGCTTTGGCCAATGCTGGCGCACAGTTGGCAGAAATTAGAAAAATTTTGCCAAACTTCCCCCTTTATTAAGATTTATAGTAATAAAGAAGTGGCAACATGATAGAAAATAACTCCAATGCATTTCCCTTATGATAATTTATAGAATATTTTCATTGTTTGATTACGGTTAGCTCTTGGACGTTTAAAATTTTCCTGAAACTGAGAAGCCGTGGCAACAGATATTTTTGCTAGAAAAGTGAGTGGTTCAGATGATTCTATTTATTATGTTTTTCAACTTTTTTTTTGTTTTCCAACTATAAATGTACACTTTTAAAATTATTTGGCCAAATATTCATGAATTTGAATTTTATTTACACTATTTTCAAGCTAATGTTAACGAAATAACTTTCTCACTAAATATTTCATAACTACAGTTTGAATAAAATCCATTCTGTCCTGAGAATCATGCACCAAACTCATTTCTAGTTGTACTTTGAAAGTGTATCCGCGTTTTTGCTCGTGATTGGTTTAATGCTGTCCTGTTATCTCTACGCCGGTGCAGAAACTCGAAGGATATATTCACTTTTCACCAATTTAACTCATTACCATACAATTTTCATTTCCTTTTACTTAATAGATTTTTACTGATATATATATTTACGCTTATCTGTATTGATCATTACAAAACGGTATATTTTTCTCTCGTTGCTCTTCTACTAAATTTCTCTTTTTGAAAGCAGTTCAAACCTTTAACAACTTATCTTCCTTATTAAAATCACCGGATCAAAGTTAGCCGAAAGAACCCTTCTAGGGATGAATTTTACAGATCCTTATTTCATTATGACCGTTAAATTTCCCCATCTTACATTTTCCAAAGCACCCATAAAATATGTAAAATTAATTCTTAATTTTTTATTCTTGATCCCGATTGATCTGCCTTCTTATTATGATTTGTGGGCGTACGACGTTATAATTTTCCCTTATTTTTGAAACTCCGTTAAATTTCTGGTCCAACTGCATCAGTGTCATTTTTTTCAGAAATTAATTTTTAAATGAAGAATAAATGGGTTGGTCTCAAAAGAAAAAACGTCGATAATATTTTCCCCTATAAACGGCTTTCTGATTACTTGTGCAGATCCATTTTCGTGGATGATCTCCATCACCAGAGTTTTAGCCTTTGAGGAGTATCAAAGAGGCTTTGATACTCCATACCACATCTTGTTGCAAAGGGTTAAGGTCTTCTGCCCTGAGGCACTGCGAATACCCAGAATTATAGGAAATCATGTGGTACACCTCCAACAAGTACACATCCTCCCCTCGTTTCCTATACATGTATGTGATCTCAAATATTTTTTCAGTGGCTGATTATATAACATTGACCCCCTTTATTTTCCAATTCATACTTCTCCATTCATTTAATCTGAAAAATACGAATTAAAAAATACAAAAATATCCCCACCACTTGAATCCAGATTCTTTACATTGTTAAAACTATAATAATTTGAAAATATTTCGGTAGAACAGAGATTACTATTCAGCAATAATTCTGTCCCAATTACGTATTTTATAAATCGTCCATTGAGAAATTGTTTGATAAATGTCTCCCTTTTAGGAAACAAAATACAAAATAAAGAACTCATATATTCATTGCTTTTATGGGACACCATTAAACTGCTGTATTTTAGTACATAAGTTCCATCTCTTTTCTCTCATATTTTTATCTTTTCCCCTCTTGAGAAAGACCTATTCAAATGCGTTAGTTTATCATAACTTCAAAAGCGAAAGGATAAGCTACTCGCTACGATATCCAACTCGTCTCTTTATTCCCGTTTAGTTTCCCCACCCGTGTGGATTCACATTATATTCAATCAGCCAATTAAAGATCGTGCGATACACCCCATCGTGCGCCATAGGACTTTGAAGAAGAAAAAATATTTCCAAACGCCGTTGAAAGGCAAAGCTCCAAAATTTCACGTATTTCTCCATGAGTTACTTTCATACAACTGCCTTGTGTAAAATATTTTACCATATGTCGTACGAGCTACACTATTTATCGCACGGAATTTTATGTGAGTTCCATTTCAGGACCGGTTCTACTTCTGGCAAGATTATCAGTGTAAATTTCTAGTAAAAATAAGGAAAAAGACACTCCTGCACTCTCAGGAAAGAAAAATGCGTTAGTAATAATAGAATAATTACTTAGATGCCACGCAATGTTAATCATCGTTTCAATTAAATGCATAAAAATACCTCCTGACTAATTCTAGTCGACGTTCCAGCTACATGTACACTGTAGCAGTAGTGTACGATTCTGTCTGCAGCAGCAACATGAGTGGTGTGTATTTTGGAAGAGACCATGCGCCAAAAACAATTGGGCTTCAATGAGCATTCAATGACCAGTTAGGTTTCCATACGGAGATACTCGCATTGGGGGATAATACTGTGACATTTTTCGTTCAAAAAATTGCGTGGCAAATAAAATCGTCCAAAAACCGTCGGGAAACTGAAAGATCTTAGGATTTCCCGGCATATCTGGATAATAAGAGTCTCTCGGGTATCTGAACCCTTGAGGATGAATAAGAAGTCGTTTTCCGAAACGTTGGGTTACATGGAGCCGCCAATCCGGTTGAGTCTCCCAGTGCCCTATTCATCAAACGTGAAACCCTGGGTAGAATAGGAAAATACGATATGGGCATTTTTCTCGGATTAGACGGTATTTGGAAATACTAATTAATATATTTGTATAGGCAATAGAGACTTCATGTAAATACTGGGTCATCATTATAGGATGTTCTGTCACAAGACAGGTTGATTGTAGCTCTCTATCCTTCCCTGTATAATGATACTTCCTTTACTACTCAGTAGCTCTTTTCATGTACATTCCTTCTTATTTAGCCTATATAAATTTACAAATCCATTTCCTCAGTGTCTGTTTAATCCATCAGAATCTGCTTCTCTTTCAACTGTTCCATATGGTCCCTTTCCCTTCTACTATTCTGTAAGCTCCATCGTTGTATCTGGGTATAATTTCGTCTTATTTCCGCTTTCTATAGAGATAGTATCTTGTTTTTCGTTTCTTACTTGGTATGCGAGTGCGCTAGATTACCATTAAGCTTCTTCTGGTGGGTAGAGTGACCGATAACAGTTGATTATTTTTTTACCTCAGAGTGAAAGAGTTCCCATCCTATTTGCACCCACTCACTCCATTTTTCAACGCATCGGACGATCGCAAAAACGAACCGCATCTCGTAAGCGCGGAGACAATATGGCGACCCTTGTCGAGGCTCACTTTCCAGCTCGAAGTTGCAGTGAGATGGAATCTGCTCACTTACTGTTCAAAGCATCACTGACATCTTCAGTCCAAAAAAGGGGATTTACTGAGTAGTCAAGAGGATATATGCTTTTTCTCGCGCTCCCTCCGAAGCCTCGCACTCCTCGAGGAATTTACGACCGAAATAAAAAAGAAAAAGGCTTTACTCGGGGAAACGAATACCTGCCTGCCTCCTCTCGTGCTTACCTGTGAAAAATTAAACCTTTGGCTTTTCAGAGCTCTTGCACTCTCGTCAAGCTGGGGACTGGAGAAAAATGGCAGACAAAAGGCTGAAGAGGGTGTGATCCATTCCTTTGCCACAACCCCCACCATCCGTCCCTCTCCCGCACGAGGACGGGCCGCCAACCCACCCCCTACGCCGCACCCCCATTCAGTCATTGCGGCAGACGGGGAAGGACGCTCACGCATGGCGATGGCAAATACCTGAACCTTTGTTAAGGGCGTGGATTGTACACCATATTGTTTCTCCCCGTTAAAACCAATTTGTAGTACTGATACCTACCTCTGAAGCAAAAACTCTCTCCTTCACTGCTACAGTAGTATTTTTACTCCGCTATGTCATCAATGCCTCTACATGAATTCAACGCGTGTTTTCTCCCTTCATTGAAAAATAGAACAAAACATAAGAACCTTTCTTCAATTTGGGATCGGGTTGGTGTGGTGGCTAGAGTACTCGCTATTCTTACGGGCGGCCAGGGTTCAAACCCCTGCAGAGGGGGATGTTTTTCAGACGAAACCGGATCCCTACTTGAGTGTCTTGTGGAGGGCACTTCAAGTATTGTACTCCGTCTGTCGGATGAGACGTTAAACCGTCCTCCCCTTGGCGGCTTTCGTTAAGAGCAGGCTGATGCCGACGCCGGGTTTCTATCCACCCTTCCTCCCTTACCTATCACCTATGGCATAAATGACCTTAGCCGTCGGTTGCTTCCCTAAATATCCAATTCAATTCTTTCTCCAACTGTTCATTTTCTGTGGGTTTCTTGTCAGATACCGAATAACGGAACGTGGACATAAGTCAGATACTTATCTCCAAGCTGAGGGAAGGAAGAGATTTTTCTTCGTCCTGCCGCAGTGTGCAGCCACAGTGCGGCACAGTATCATTGAACGAATATCTCGAGGTACTTATTTTAAAATTTTAATGAAATATATCGAATTTTAAAGGATTCAATATTTGCTCCCCAAGATGATTCCACATCACCTTAACCATGTAACGTGAACCCTGCTAAAATTCCTTAGGTGTTCTGTAGAACGTAAAAAAATACATGTTCTGTAGAGTTATTTTCTGCTGAGCAAAATAACTCCTTGCAAGCTGTTCTGTAGAACTTCAGCATCTCTACGGAAATATGTGAGGTTTCCTTGAGCTTGTAAAGAGTTCTACAGAGCGTCAAAGGGCTTCTGTAAAACCTGCTAAGGAATTCCGCTGAACGTCCTAAGGTATTCTGCAGAACATCCTAAGATAATCTGCAGAACGTCTTAGGGAATTTCGTAAAATGGCGTTTCAATACTTTACGGAATATCTACAGAACTTTTGAAGAAATTCTGTAAAGTATTTATAAGGAAAATATACAGAATTTTTTAGCAGGGAATGAATCACAAATAGGCTGACTTTGCATTCTCTAAAAGAGCGGTAAATTGCATTCTTGTGTGGTACACGAGTATGATTGCAAGAATTTCCAATTACAGGGAATGGGTGTAACCAATATGGTGACATGGGGGTCACGTGGTCCTGACGTCACGTCCCTGGCGTCTATGCCCCACCTCACACTCGCCCCGCGGTAAGTTATATTCCCCTCTCCCGCACCCACCACCGTCTCCCACCTCCCCCTAATGGTAGAGCCACCCCTGACGCACCACTCAATCTTCTTTAAGGCTCTTCTCCCACCAACCCCTCTTCTCCCGCCCCATCCCTTCCTTTCCCTCCCGCACTTCCACCATTACCCACCGATGTGATGGTGCGGTGGCGCCCCGTCAAGGCTCTCAGACTCGTTTTTCACGCCGGTTGCCCCTTCTGCCCGCCCCTCTCCCCCCTGCCCGTAAAATAAAAACCAACCAGAATATGCAAATATGAGACGGGAACATATTACGAGGAGTCTACCGGGAGATTTTTCCAACAAATAAACCTTCGGGTCATGACCCTTCTTCGATGAATCTATGCGATTCGTTCGCGTCGGAATTTTCGAACAAGAATCTACTTTCGGAGGAAAAAAATGAAAGGGGTCCTTTGATTATCCTCCTATCCCTATAAGTGTGGCCCAATTTTAATTCGTAATGCACTTACCCTACTGCGTAAACTGGTTGCGTTGAGACGGGGAGAATCCACCCTGGTATCTGGTCAGCATTTTATAAAAAATTGTCTCAAGTCGTGAATAGTTAGATGAATATACTGCAAAGGATATATCCACAGTGAAATTTCAGGATGAAAGGTCTTTACTGATTTGTATTTGAATGGATATGTCCATGAAAAGTTGAGTGTCAACCTTGGGCCATCATAAGCTGAAATAGCTCTTTTTTGCTGGTTGATTCTTTTATGCGATCATTGGCTACCACGGTATCCCTCAGCTCATACGGTAAACCTTCAGTACCTACTCTAAGAGCTTTGAACACGTTTTTGAATGATAGAGAAGATTGTTTACTTTTTGCAAGTTAAATTTTGGTATTTTAGCTTAGAAAAAAATGAAGACTAAAACTAGTGGGTATGTTGTAGTATGTAATGGGTGTTTGAGGGAAAGATGGGTAGGATAGAGTAAGGAATGGACGGGAGACGAACGTATATATAGTGAAATGAGAGCACCGTGCTTTGGTTTGGTCTGATTTGGCCTCACTGGTTTGATCATTTTGAAGGATTGAATGGATAATATATGAACATAAATCAAAATAAAATGAATGGTATGAGAGATAGGGATAGACTGAGAAAATAATTGGTGAATTTGGTGAAAATGTATTGAAGTAGAGGAAAATATTTGGCGTGTTCAAGCCACGTGTGAATTTTACTGGAACTGAATAGGTATGCAAGGATAGAGGAATAAGGAAAAATCATCGATACAGAACCGACCAATTTTCTACATCCAAATAATAGCATACGAGCTACCTCAAAGGTGAGTGACAGGAGGGTGAGTTATCCCCAATATTTATCACCACAGCACACTACTCAAGTCAACGCTACCATTATTGGCAAGCATCTACCAAAACCTGTCTGGAGGAAATACCACCCACATTCACGCCTCAAAAAAGGAATGATACTTTATATTAATGTTTCTACGACTACACAAATGCACAGAGGTATAAGGATAAAGCGGCAAGCATGCACGACTCACTAATGGTACGGGGTGGTAGATACAGGCTTTTCTAAGAACCTTGAAACTAGCCGCGCAATTACTTCAACAAAGTCACTCGCTAGTGATCACATAATTGTGCAAAATTCACAGTGGAAAAATCATTCGCCTGGACTCGGAGTCGAACTCAGATCCCTCAATTTCGCGCCGAGTGATCTAAACGATTAAGCTACCCAGGTGTTCTTTTCAGCTGTGAATCTCATGAGGGCTTTAAGGAGCAAGTTGCCCTCACATGTACTGTGCATATGAAGCCAGAGGTACCCGTATGCGAGCGCTAAGCGCCACAGTCCACGAGGTAAAGCCCAACTTAAACACAAAGGTGTTTATTTGGACATTTTAAAAGAACTATGGAACCATATTTTGAGTTAAATATTGTGTAATTGATTTTTGAATCACTTTTACTTTTTCAATTATCCTTTAAGTAGGATTTATGTTCATTCTATACAATTTTATACAGCTTGTTATTCAGCATACATTTTTCATGAGTGCCGCCAAGTTTTGACGATATTTTGGCAACATTTTGTACACCCAATAAGTCCTTAGAAGATTTGCTGAGCATATTGTCAAACAAATAGAAAAATAGCATGGTTAATGAACATATGGATACAATGATACAATTCAAAAGAAATTTCTAACAACCATGCGACACTTTTGGAACTTTCTGTTCTGAATTCTGAACACAATACGCCTGGACCAGAGAGAGCAAGCTGAGCTTTCCCGCAAATTGGTGTGTGCATGAATTTAATATACTCTAACTCCTATATCTATCTCGTATAATTTCTTAATTTGGCAACATTTTTTTAAAGCGTCAATCTGTGGGGTCATTGATACATTACCCAAGGAAAAACGTCTATATGACGTTAAATCAGACTATAATTGCACGAAGGATATATCGAGCAAAAACTGTGCAATGCTGAAATTTGTTGGTGCATCCATACATAATTACTGATATAACCCTGCAGCTTAAATTAGGTGCTAGTAAAAATTTGAAGTGCCTAATAAACATTAATCACACCGAAAATCCATCGTTTAAAGTTTTAAATAAAATTGTACCTTATCTCCTTATCGTTATTAACCTTATCGAGCAATAATCTGCAATGATAAACACTAAAGATAATTAATAAATAACTTCAGTTACCGTTGATTGAGCCTCAAGCGTGCCGGAGCAAGGCTGTGTGTAAAGAAACCAATGGTTAATCCCAGCGTCAGGGAGAGACCAAGACAGATTTCGAGGTGGTCCTATACCATTTTTGCGTGATTCTTAGTAAGTCGCAATTAGGCATTTCCAAAACTACAAAAAACCTCATCCCTTTCTTTATTCAATGCGATGGTTTTAGAAGGTTTTGGAAAGTCAATGCACGGCAAAGAACATGATTTGAAACGGACCTATGTTACGTGAGCATTGGAATCATTGTTAGTAGGAGTCCTTTCAGAGGTAGATAGATGGTGTAGAACAGGAAGAGTGCAGCGAACTTTCAGATTTCGCGTCTTTGCTGGTTCCCTAAAAGATTGAGGAGTTCTCGAGCGTCAGGAGGCCTTCGTTCCATATATACCCTCTAGGCAATGAGCGAATCCATCTGGTTTTTGACTGGAATATTGGAAGGGAAATCTCCGTAGTAAGTGTGAGGGTCTGACGCGATCTATTTATATCGCTAGACGAGATAGTTGGGAGCAGCTAGCAACAAGGCTCTTGAATTATTCTCCCATTTACCCCTCAACCGGCCCCACACTCTCCACCCGTTCTTTCACAGGGAAGGCAAGGGGCGAGGGATGTTGCCCTCTCTCCGGGCTACCCTGGGGGAAGGGTAAAATTTGCGCTCTTCCTCACCCGCGGCTCCCCCGTCGCGCAGTGGTGTCGCGGGAGGAAGTAAGGAATAGGAAGAGAATGAGCACTTGCAGCGGGCTGTAGGGGATGAGAGGGTTTTTATTTTCCACGTGTGCGGGATGAGTCCAGGGGTGGCAGGGGCGGCTTGTGCCGGGGGCGGGGGTAGGCGAAGGGATTTAGGCACCCATTAATTAGACGCAATCCCCTTGTAGCAGCTCCTCTGCACCCACTATCCCTTATTCCCTCCGTGAAGACGACTCCGGCGTGGGCCTGGAGCAGGGCTGCCAACCGTTTCGGAATCGGACAATGATTTATAAAATCTCCCAAATCCCGCATTGAAGCATTTTCCTCCAAGTTTAAGTTTGAATATAAATTCAAGAAAAACTCTTGCCATTGCTGGAATTCTTCTCAGATTCTCCACAGAGTTAAATTTTCCACAGTGGCGTACATTTTGATGCCAGACTTAAGCATTGTCTTCAGGGCTGTAGAGCAAAGACGATTCGCGAGTCAAGCATCGATATAGATAATTTGCATCAAATTTCTGGCTATTATGAAGAACCTAACCGGTGGAGAACCCAAGAAGAACTCCTGCATGAAGTTATACGGGATTCTCCAGAATTCACCAGAAAACGGAAGTAACTCCAGATTTTACACTTCCCATTATAACCGAATGCTGAAATTACAATTTTTCATTTACGCGTAATTGCTACGAATATTAAGAATACTTTACAGGATCTAAGCACATTTTATTGATTGATACATTTGAAGAATACTGAGACTTGCAGGTGATTCCACAAAGGTAATGCCGTGGCTACTCTCGAGGTCCTCAAAGTTCGTCAAAAAAGCAAACACCTGGATTTGTTCCATGTTCGGCTTTCACCTCGTAGACGGTAGCGCTAAGCGCATGCGTAAGAACTCTTCTTTTATGTCAACTGGTGTCCAGTCCTGAATATCTTTTTCTTAAAAGCCTTCGAAAACCCAGGAGAGAATAACGTTTTCTTCGCTAAAATCCCCAATTTACTCAACGCACTATTGAGGGACTCGTGTTCGAGGTTCAATCAAGGCACATGCTCATTTTTTTGATAGATGGATAGTATTTAGTCCACTAAATATTCCAACAAATAACATTTACAATAAATTGACATTCAGTGGAATATAGACACCCCTGTGGTAAACAACCAGTCTTGGAGTTGCCATCACTAAACAGTATCTTTCTCAAAGCTATACTTTCTTCCGAGATGTTTTGCATTTGGTTTATACATGATGTTAAATTATTGTATTCGTTTTAACTGACACTTAGCTTTCTCATAACTCTTGTTAGAAATGGTTGAACGATTTAGTTAAAACTGCTCATGTATTGAGAATACGCGCTTAATTGTAATTATAGTTCTGTTTGAACAATCGTTTTCAATTTTACATCTTGGAACCTATTGTATTTGAAACAATGATCTCATAATAGTCAACAACACATCATTTATTGGCTAAGTAGGTTTACAGGGCTCAGCAGACTCATTTGGGAGGCTGGTTGTGAGGCAAAGGACCCATATGGGAGAAGGGATTAGAATAGGAGGGTGTATGGAGGGGAGGGAAGAATGGGGTGCCTCGAGTTATTCCAAATAGCCCCCTCAACATGAGAATCGTTTCCTGTCACCTCAAAGTACTGGAAACTTATTCATAGTTATGAGTTGACCATATTGGAGCGAGGTCAATGACCCAAACGAGAGTCTTTCTTTCTGAGGTAACCTCAGCGTGGGTGCGTTTTGGGGGTGGGGCAAAAAAAAATGAACCTCGTGTTCTTCGTCTTCCTCCATCTTTCAAAGAGAGGCTTGGACCTACTTTGTTTGGGGGCATAGATCCCCTATTTGAATCGTCTTGTCATTAGCGTGGTTGTGCCATTAATATTGCCTGGAGATGGGCAGAAGGACGTATTAATGGATGTTGGCGTCGCGAATGACCGTAGATTCAGTAATAATGAGTTGGCTCTAATGAGATTTAAAATTATCTTTCATCATCTGACCCCTTATTTATGCACCCTCAGAAGAAGAAAATTTATCATATTTGCTATTCTAATTTAAACGTGTCTCTTGAAATACTTGCTGGGGGATGTCAATGAATTTTGGTTATCTCAACTTCCTCGCGAGCCAAATCCTTATTGGGCAGTACTCGTTATTCCTTATAGGGCCGTAAGTACCTCGAACTACGCGAGCAGTATTTTATGAGGAAGAATTGTTTTATTTTGTTATTTATATATACATTTTGACGCTTAGCAGTAAGTTGTAATATGTATACATAATATAAATAAAAAAATGAAACATAAAGACAAAACATAAAAATATAAAGGAGTGTTAAAAACAGGAGGGCGTGTATGAAACAGTGTATGGGGGTGAATGAGGCAAAAGAGGTTTGCAAGGATAGGTCAGAATGGAGGAAATTATTGAAGCAGAGTTAGGTGTACAATTATGTATCAACGAGTGAAACATTTTGACTGTGCCTACCCCGGAAGGGAACGGCGTGATGGGTATGTATGTATGTATTTATATATAATTGTGATTCTACATTGAACATTATAAATTTATAAAATAAGTTTAAAAGTTGTGAATTAACACAAAGTTGAGGGACATGATGGCCTTATTAAAAGTTAAATATATATACAATTAATTTAAAATCTTTAACAACACCACTGAAGAGAGTAACATAAGTTTCTACATTTGAAAAGATGCATGACGGTGAGTTTGAGCGCCACTCCTCGGCACCCCTGACTCAGATCTCTGTCAAGTGAAAGCCCTTGAGGAGCGGAGTCCTCGTGGAGGTCAGTCACCTCCGAATTACTGAAGCACCTCCAACATGTGAGGCTCTTCAGCCTTTCCCGTAGAGCACTGTGAACTTTGATGCGTACCCTTACTCTTCAGGAAAATGTTTCTGATGTGAAGACGCTTTACTTGCGGGGAAGATCTATCGAATGCGTGGATTTCCTTGTTTCAACTCATTTCGGCGTCTTACGTCATCTTGAAATCCTCTCTTCAACAATGAAGGACTCTCTAAATTATCGAGTCTGCTCTTTATTCAGAGTCACCCCAGTGCTCCACAACTCGAAATAGAAACATATTGACTAAAGTGAATCTTTTAATTTTCTTATTTTTTATTGCCTTATTCTAAAATTCATAGAGTGGAAATTTTCCCTTAAAAATATCAGTTTCCCACGTCAAAGTTCACCAAAATATGACCTACCCTTCCCACATGTAACTGAACATGGAACACTTTCCATAAATAGGTCGAATTTTGGAATTTAACTCGAAAGATCATTTATTTAGTGAAGTAAAGTCATTGGGTACAAATGTGTCAAATAGATTGTCAGATGATATCAGCAAAAAGTGACGCATATACATTCTCGTCAAAACGAAAGATCAGGAAATTTAACAAAATCGGCACATACATGACTGGTACGACATTCCAGGTTTTCATTCCGGTATGCTATGAATTTCATTTGAAGTGCAAATCGTATTCAGTTACACGGCTATAAATACATCGTTACTTTTCAGATTTTCATACACTAGGTATATGACGATCGTTTACAGCATGAAACGAAAAAATAACCCTTGGAAAACTTTCAGTTTTTTTCGAAATTTTCAGTTTTATTACACCGTTTTTCTGTATGAAGTTGCGCATTTTAAATTTACGCGGGATTAGTCGCGAGGTTATTGATAAATTCGAAAGCAGTTAGTTTTTATATTATCCATTGACCCATTTATGGCATCAGAATTACATTAGGGCATTTTTTGTTAATTATTTCAGCTGTTGAAAATTGTGTTGCAATTGAATAGTGATAAAGGATGTATGTTTTACTCGATGCAATTAAAATATTGATGTATTTTTTCCGTAAAAAGTATGAACAACACTGCAAGTTAATTTAACATAAAATTAGCTCAAAGGCTTCCGAGGATGCAGTGTTGACTGTTCCTTTTTTCGGGATTCATTCCGCGGTGTATGTTTTGAGAAAATAATATTTCACTGGTCCTCCTGCCAGTTTCATCAGGTTAACTGAACTGTCTTCTCCAGAAAATCTCTAGAGTTCTATACATAGAGCACTAGAGTATACATAGAGCTCTAGAGTACAACATAGTTAGCAGATTCACATGCACGACGAAGACAGGGGACGTAATTCTGAAAGCTAAAGACCCGCTTCCATGGAACCTCTACGGAGGAATATATGAAGTTTTGTGCAGCTGTGGAAATTAATGTGTTGGCCAGACATGCAGAGCCCTAAAAATACGCTTCCAATAGCATCAAAGGACGATTAAAAATAATAATTACGGCATTTCTGCAATAGCCGAACACCGTCTCAGGGGCCCTGCTCATAATTTCTTCTTTGAGGAGACAAGATTAATATCTAGGGAAATACGCTATTACTCAAGATTAATCAGGGAGGCTATAGAAATTGCGACGAGACCGGAGAACGTCAACCGAGAAGACGGTTACAAGTTGAGTAGCAGTCTAAAACGAATTTTTTCAAATTTAAATTCCGGCAACAATGGGAGTCCACACTCATATATGTGTATAAAGACAAGCGAGACTAAAGAGTCAGTTCAGTTAGCCTTATGAAGCTGGCAGGAGGACCAGCGAAATATTGTTTTCTCAAAACATACATCACGGAATGAATCCCGAAAAAAGGAACAGTTAATTTATCATAAGTTCGACTCATCGATCCATAAAAGGTGTCTGATATTGAGATCCACAAACGTCAAATTAAACCAGGATCTCGAATTTTCTATCAGTGGTTCTTGAGACTACACAAAGATATAACCCTTCCTGGCACAGCGGGTGAGTGTAGCAGAGAATGTTCGAATAGCAGCCATAAAATGTAGGGAACAGGAACAAGGAGCAGGTCAGGGATAAAAAAAAGTGCGCACTGTGGTCATAGAGTGTCTATGGGCCGCACTCTGGTTGACTGTGGCATCTTTTAGTGAATCGTGTAGTTTTCTATTCTTATTTCACGAAAAAACTCATTTTTTGCGGAGTCTCATATGCTTGCGGTGTACTACAGATATGAACCATAACTAGAGCCAAGTAAAAACCTCTCTTCTGTTATTTATTCTCAGCATCATCCAAATATCCAAGTATTCATTAAGTAATCTTTGGCTATTTAATACAGCGCGGCAGATGTCTCATGTGAACTTTTACCACTTTAGATCAAATGCTTGTGCGATTCTTGACCTTTTGAATTTACCTGCTACATTTATCGTATATTCTATATTTATTATAAATTTTCCATAATAATTTGAACAAGTAAACTTAATTGATGCTCACTTTGTTGCTCTCGTTACAAGGATGAATATATTCAGTTTTTTTGTCTGGAATAACTCTCAGACAAAAAGTATGGACCCGTAAGATTTGAAGGTTTCTTCATAATACCTGTGATTTAAATACTTCCAGTGGTGTGTCCTCTAAGGTTTTAAGCATATGAAGAAGGTAAAGCTCATCCGTTGGCAATTTTCAGACAATACAGTGTAAAGGTTGGCCCAGATACTGCTACATAGGAGTCATTCCATCTTTTGGACATATATCAACCTGGGTGTCATCACAGACCTATGTCACCAAGTTTTATCCCACCAATGCTGAATTTAAAAAGAAATCTACATTATATTTTACAAAGGCAGAGGTATACCTAATATTTAATTGGCATGAAAATGGTAGCAGAGATAAAAAATCCAAATACTAGAAAAAAAAGCTGCCATATTTTTCGACGTTGCTTAGTAATTTCGCGTTTAACTTTGCATAAATGATTGCCTTCAAAGCTGCAAGAACTTTTACACATGAAAATAGAAAATTATATCCAAGACTTTGAGGTATAAGGTGTCCAAGAAGACCTGTGTTAGTGAAAATGCCTTTTCTAACAGTTTCAAGCATGTTAGGGTAATACCAAAACAAGATTAAGGATAAACCGTGACCGAATATAGAAGAAAATTGTATTTAGTAGTAAGGTTATAGTCCCCGGTAACATCGTGGAATAATTTCATGACTGGAAATTGAAGAAACTTTGAAAAATTTCTCGTAAAAGATTTTTTATTGACGACCAAAGTTTCGTCGCCGGGCGACATCATCAGGTAAATGACGTTACCCAGCAACGAAACTTCGGTCGTCAATAAAAAAACCTTTTGCAAGGAATTTTACAAAGTTTTTTCAACTTCCAAAGTTGATAGTAACAAATCGCTGGTATAAGTAATCAAATCACTAACATTACATGCTAAGTTAATTATTTTTAGAAAGCATACGGTGTTTACTGCAAAATGAAATCGGCAGCGGTGTTTCTCATTCCGCGCAACATCAAGGTTTGTCCCTAAGGGACCGGAAGATAAGGCGACGTCTCAGTTATGAATTTCTCTCTTTAGAATCTCTTATTTTAATCAATTGAACTTTCTATTGGGGGATCGGATCGGTGTGGTGGCTAGAGTACTGGCTAACCATGCGGACGGCCAGGGTTCAAACCCTTGCAAGGGAGGATGTTTCTCAGAGGAAACCCGATTTCTACTTGAGTGTCTTGTGGAGAACATTTCAAGTACATTACTCCGTCAGTCGGATGAGACGATAAAGGCGCCTAGGGCCTTTAGTTAAGAGCAGACTAATGCCTACGCCTGGTTTCTATCCACCCTTCCTCCCTTACCTATCCTCTATGGCGCAAATGACCTTAGCTGTCGGTCGCCTCTCTAAATATCCAATCCAATCCAACTTTTGATTGCCGAGATGAAAGAAGCACGGAAAAATTAATAGAACTTTGTAATCACCAAATATAAAATTTTACTAACATGACCACGATTTCGGTACCTCATATCATCCTCAGGTCATCACCTCACGTTCCCTTGGCGAATTAAACCAATACACTCTATTTTAATCTTCCAAATTATACTTGTCAGAAAACATCGATGGAGGTCCTTTTAATGATATCAAAATATAATATTTAGTATGTCCTCGATTAGAACCGTTGATACGTGCTGAAGAAGTACAGCGTTAATCAAAACATCGAAAAAATGGAAACATATTTGTGAACACTATAATTCCATTATTTGCTTAGGCGTTTATTTTTTAGATTATTTTTCTTTCATTCAAAAATAAATCAATTTGAAAGGCTATTAATGATAGGCTTAATATGTCAAAATTAAAAAAAAATACGCAAACACATGCACATTTCTTCCATTTTAGTAGCACTTTACCGGGAATATTTTCCTGCGGCCCTTGCTAGCATGGACGTTACATCGAATTAGACGTAAACCGTGAACTTACTGTAAGCATTAGCTCTCATTCATAAGTAACTAACATGGCTATTGGATGAGTGAGGCTCCCTTTCGAATTGAGGCGAATTGAGGGAGGAAGGAAGAGAGGGGCTGGTTTGGGGGAGGAATGGAGGATGGTGGCGCCTTTAATATATATATATATATACTTATTTATTAGAAGCGTGTGTGTGTGGTGGGTGGGGAATAAGGGAGGGTGCGGTGGTGGAATGGGAACCCCTTCGAGTATTGGGCGAGGGAGGAGTGAGTGTTGAATGGAGGGAGGGCAAGTGGGGCGTGTGAGTCTCTATGGAGACGGCGAGCCAAGAATGGTTTCGGTTGGGGAAGGGAAGAACGGATGAGAGCAGATGTGTGTTCAACCCGTCGACCTCCTTCCCCAACCCCAGGCCTCCCCCCCCCAACCCCTAGCCTCCTCTCCTCCCGAATCCCATACATATATATATATATTTGGAAAGAGGAAATATTTATGAGAGAGCGAAGCCACCCATCGGATTTGGACCACTTCCACCTCCAGCCCCGCCCCCCTCCCACCTCTACCGCCACCGCCGCGGCCTCTGCCTCCTATCCCCCCGCCCCCCTGATCATCCTTAGACCCCTCATTTTCTACCTTTCTTTCCCCTCGTTCACCCTCCACCGCTTCCTTTTAACCTCACATCCTTCTTCTTCTTCTTGTTCTTTTCTTGACTTGAAATAAATCTTTAAAATCGGTCTGACAATCACTACGCTTACCAATCGAACTCAGGACTATATGCACTCGGACCGGTCTAAACTTTCTAAGCCAGCCTACTCGGATCGCCTGACTTAATAATGCAATACCAATTGAAATATTGATTTGAATCGGTTCATATCGATGTGAAATTTCAGACTGGTAGAGAAAGCGGGCCGAGTTAGCCTGCTTATCATATCGATCCCTGTAGCCCGTAGCGTTTACCATTAAACGTAGTGAATGAAGTATTAAGGGTGTAATATTTTCCACTTGATCTTTAAATGCAGTAAAACTCTCCGTGGTCAATTATACGGTAGTTCTGTTAAGGTAGCCCGAGCGAAATATCATTTTACTTAGAAGTCAATGAATTTGTTATCGTTTTAAAGGAAAACATGTAACCCATCCAACGACACCAAAAATTTCTATCCCTTACCACACTACTTCGGGAGATATTTGCCAAAGAGTACCAGCCCTTTTACAGGGCAAATGGTAAGTGCATGCACTCCAGAGAGATATTATTTACAAAATGAGGCATTTCTAACACTTATGTGCAAAAAAGCCTAACAGCTTGTAGTTTGGATGTTTTCTCAACTAGTGTTGAAAATTAACCATATTGCCAACGCAGTAGGTTCTAGGGTATCACAAAAAACCTGCAGTTTTGAAGGAATTTCAAACCAACCTCGCGAAAAAAATGAGTCAAGAGAAAGACTTATTTAGATATTTTCATTTAATTACAATCACTGTCATATGAAACTAGATTATTGCACGATTAATAATGCAATATTTAATTGATGTTCCACAGCTGGTGAAATTAAAATGTATGATATAATATAACATAATATAACATAACATGACATGACATGACATAATATTACATAACATAATATAATATGGTCTCTATTATAGAAGGAACTATCTCGCTCGGACTACCTTAAGTCAGGAATAGGAATACGATGCGAGCATGGTCTCGAGTGGGCACTCCATATGCGCGCTTTCACTGCGCGACGCCTGGCGACCATCTTGGGCGAGGAGAAAACTCACGACTGCGATGCTTCACGCATATTATGGCGCTTTACGAAAGATATTTGTCACTATATTTTTCCAGAACAACAAAAACATCAGCAAGGAAAAATATATATTCGGTGACAAAATAATATTATGCCATGAAGCTTCAACAAAATTTTCAGATTAGCATTAGAATGTAATTAAAATGGTCACTTTACTTTTCGGACCGGATGGATACTTTTGAATTTGATAAGTTACTAAGAATCATGGGATAACAGAACCGTTTGAACGCTTCACTACCTGAAAAATGAACTATTACGCGAAGAATGGCGTAGTCGTTAAATTCACTAGATATTCGCAATTTGAGCAAGTACCTTTACGGATTAAATACTCATGTTAAATCTTGCACTATAAGAGTGAACAAAAAGAGTGAATAAATTAAACAAAGTCATGGTTACATATTTGGGGATAATTTAAGAAGTCGATTGTTTATTGGTGTTGTCCACACGTTCATGGATATCAACTGATCGAGTCCACTGCCAAATATTTGAGCAATCGTCCTTCGGTGTGGTCCATTCATCCACCTAGACATAATCTTTCTGATAATACACTTCTTAGTTTCCTTATATTATATTCTCCTGAACACTTTCTCGTTTATAATCTTATCCATACATTTTATCGTCACCGTCTGCCTCCAGCCCAAATTTACGAAATTCTCTATTCTTCCCTCTCCCAGCTTTCCAATGGTCCAAGGATGGCCGCTGCTGCCACTAAATATTACCTCCTGATGCCGACAAATTCAGAGGTGAAACCCCACGGCTGGGTCTCCCAAGAAGCCAAATCTTTATATACCATACCCCTTCTGATCCTCCTCCCTACTCATAACTAAGTAAGCGGATAGTTCCGATGGCAGCGGGTCTTTTCCTTCGCCTCCCACTTTCCCCCATCACCTCCCCACCTTCTCCTTCTCTTTCACATTCTTCCCCTCTTCATCTCTTCCTTCCCTTGGCAGCGGCAAAACTTCCTCCCCCTCTCCGCGCCCCCCCTTCAACCTCCTTCCCCTGCGCCGGAGGAGATGCGGTCGGATGCTTTCTGTTGTAGGCACACCTCCCTCGCCCCCTCAACCGCACCTTACCCCACCCCCCTCCTCTTCCCGGAAAGAATTTCTCCAGGTTTCCTCGCCTGGATGTGTGTCCGGGGACATTCTCTCCCTTTCGACGCCCCCTTATACTCGCCGTCGCCGAGTGTGTCAGAGGAAACGACGCTTCCAATTGATCCTGAAATTCGACTCCCTCTTATTTTTGTCTCGAGAGGAGGATTGCTGTCTCCAGAATTCTTTCTTGAACCCTTTCCTCCACTTGCCACTACCTTGGCAGGATTTTAATCACAATCCTTTTTTTATATAAATTTATTCTCAATATAATTACAAGTATAGTCCTGCTAAGTCTATGGATTGTCAGCAGGTGCTGTTATTAATTAACAAATATATTCACACCTTTGATCGGTCAAAAACATTTAAAAATTGCTAAAAACCTAAAATATAATAAAATAATATAAATTACTCAAAGCGCAATAAAATCATTAATTCATATAGGAAAAGTACACATTTTTTTAAATAAAACAAATCTATACAAGAATAAACAAAAGTACGATTTTTTAAAATCAAAACACAACATGTATCCATCATAAATCATTTAAAATATCGACGAAAAACATAAAACGTAAATGAAACACATAAATATTCACAAAACACAATGTAAACTCTACTATTAAATCATAACTACCTCAGAATATGTACAATTTTTCATAATAAACAAGTGAACAACATTGATTAGTTAAAGACATTTTAAAATTATAAATGAAACAGGTTTAACAGAATACCGTATTAAGTCAACTGCATTACTTTTGATACAATAACCATTGTTTCACTTCTTTCTTTAATGATGACATTTTATCAGTTTCTCGAATTGACTGTGGCAATTTATTGAATCCCTTTGGAACAATGTACCTTAATAAGCTCTAACTGTGGTTGTTGTATTATTTTGGAACAGAATATTTTTCAATACAGCGGAGTCGAATATCATGATTTACATTTCTTTGTATTTTGAACTTGTTTTGAAAGAAATTGTCACATATTATGACGTACTGAAAAAATTCAGTTATAGGTAATAGACCTAGTTTAATATATATGCTTGATAAATTGGATTCAGTTACATCCAGACAGGATACTATTTTATTTTGAATTTTTATTACCTCATTCAAAAAACTTCGGTACGTTGTACCCCAGATTGTTTGTCCATATCGCATGATAGCTTCGGCTAAACCTTGGTAAAGCAATTTTTTCACCTCAGTTGGCAACACATATTTCAAGAGTGATAGTTGAAAGAGAATGCATCGAAGCTTTCCACACAATTTAACTGTAATCTGAAGTTGTATTTTTCGTCTAAAATTATACCTAAATATTTAAAATGATTAACCTGAAAAATTACAAAACATGAATGTAAGCGACAGCTACTGCTTGTTTTGCAGCCCTGAGTAAAATGCAAACAAGTGGGAGTGAAGAGCTAGATTTATAATTCTTCTTTTTTCTTTTACACTGAGAAATTGCAAGGAAACAGTTTTTTATTATTAATGACTAATTTATTATCATGGCACCATCTTTGGATGGCACCAAAGTCATACTGAAGTTTTTGCCTAGCCATCTCGAAGGATCAACTGGTCGAAAATAAAGCAATGTCGTCTGCATACATATATATTTTACATCTATTAATATGGTAAGGTATATCATTTATGTATATTAAAAATAGAATTGGTCCTAAAATAGATCCCTGTGGAACTCCAGTTTCTACAGATTTTATAGTGCTACTAGCTGTGCCCGGCATGCGTTGCAATGCCCTATGCTGCGGTTACCAAGTAAATAAAACATTCAATCGTTGAATTAATGCAAAAAATTAAGATTTTCGAGCTTAAAAGTCCAATTTTAGGAAAAAGGGAAGCGTACACAAAAGCCTAATGCAAGAATTAAACAGCTTTAAAAATATTTTTAAAAATTTTATACCTAAAACCTTCGAAACCTTCGCAAGAGTGTACTCAACAACTTCTTAAAGTTTCTTGGCGATCGGATGAACAGTGTAGTAATGCATACAGGACAGACAGACATACATTTGTTTATATATATATATATATATATATATATATATATATAGATGATGATCGAACAACCTGACAACTAATTTCCGGTCGCTGAGGTAAGATCTAAGCCAGGAAAGGCCACGTATTCCACGTATTCCTGAGCGTTCCAGCTTTTTCAAAAGGATGTTTCTATCGATTGTATCGAAGGTTTTTTGGAAATCAATAAACACAGTTAATGCGGAATGGTTCTTCTTTTGACATGTACGAACATCTTTGCTGAAGTCTTCCAGGAGAATTTTAGTACTTTTTTGTTGTTGATATCCATATTGGTGTCTAGCGATGATATTAAATTTATCAAGAAAACCTTTCAACTGGTTGGCAACGTAGCGTTCCATGATTTTACTAAGTGAGGGAAGAATAGATATCTGACGATAGTTATTTGTGTCATTTCTTTTACCTTGTTAGTAGATTGGCCTAATTGTTGCTAGTTTTAAATTTGATTGCATCTTCCCTGGTTTGATATTTAGGTTTATCCACTGTGATATTATTGTGGTTAATTCCTGTCTATAAGTGAGGTCAACCAATCTAATTCTATCATATCCAGGGTTTTTTTTTCATGCTATTCAAAATATTGCGTACGTCAGATGGCGTTATTGGCATTAGTGAGAATGTATAGGGGCTAGTACTACTATTACAATCACTGAGGAGGTGGTGTGAGCAGTTTGGCAGTATGTTTTTTATATTGTTGGTGAACTGTGAAGCAAAACCTTCACAAGCAATGTTTATATTCCACTCTTTCTTAAAGTTACTCTATATTAGTGAATCAACATTTGTTTTGTTTGGAACTCCTCTGAGATTGTTATTAGCTGCCAGGTTTTTCTGATGTTATTTTTATATTTTATACATTTTGAGTTGTAGAAGTCATTTTTGGACTTTCTTAGTTAGGAAGTGACTTTATTTCTCTGTATTTTGTAATTCTGTCTATGCAAATCGTTTGATGGATTAGATTTCCACTTTTTAAATAAGGCATCTCTTCTCTGTATTTCCAAATAAATGACATCATTGATCCAAGGTTGCTTATATGTATTAACTCTATTATTGTTTGTTTTTTTGACGGTAGCCTTTTTGTATGTGACTCAGTTGTTTGTGCAGTTGCTGATATATACACTCTGGGTCTTTTAATGTTAGCAGTTTCAACCAGTTTATGTTATTCATCATCTGCCTTACTATCCGGCTACAAAGGTAAGAAGAAGAATGGTTGGAGTTGGTGTCAGGTATATTGTCATTAGTGTGGATGAAAATGCCAACCGAAAAATGATCAGAGAGTTCTGTTATTATAATGAAGCTATTGGTATTATCATGAAAACCTCTAACGCTAATATGGTCAATGCATGATCTTATCACTTTGTTGTTTTTTATTTCAAATCTGGTGGTTTTATTTATACAGGTCAGGAAACCACTGTTAGCGAGGATGTTTTTATATACTGACACAGTGATATCCCTGTTAGATTTTAAGTTTAAGTTGAAATCTCCAAGTAATATTATTTTCTTTTCTTTTCTGTTCTCAACGAAAGCCTCTAGACTAGTTATAAAATCCCTTTTATCTCTGTGTGGTGATCTATAGATGCTTATTATTATCACAGTTTCAGAGCCTAGGTTAGTTGTAAATATTAGAGATTCGCACTCTTTTATTTCAATATCAATCACCTGACCAGGAATATTTTCCTTTAGGTAGAACATAATTCCCCCTCCTTTTTTAATTTGCCTTAACTTATGGTAGGAGGTGAATCCAAGTACATGAAAGGGATGTATTTCTGACGATTTGACGTTAACCTCAGTTAGGATAAAGCCAAGGACAGGGGAAAAGTTGTTGAACTGATTGTGCAGAACATTAAGTTCATCCCAATGTTTCTTTAAAGACCTTACATTTATTAAGTAAATAAGATAGCCTTTTGAGGATGTTATTTTGCTACACAGGTTATTTATGTTATCATAAGATCTGCACTTAGGGGTAATAGAAACTACAGAATAGGAATCCATTTAGCTATCTTATTTCTTTCTCTTTTAGAGTTATCTTAAAGTCTTTAGATCTTTTTCAGAACCAACCTTAATCACTA
This sequence comes from Ceriagrion tenellum, assembly GCA_963169105.1. Lineage (NCBI taxonomy): Eukaryota > Metazoa > Arthropoda > Insecta > Odonata > Coenagrionidae > Ceriagrion > Ceriagrion tenellum. The sequence goes on along the minus strand of OY720642.1, from coordinate 118,498,599 downwards.
CTATTTCTTGCTTTCCAAATTAATAAATGTAGGTTTTGATTTCACCTTTTCAATGTGGTTATTGGTACAATAGATTATTCCAATTTGCTTGCTTAACCTCCTACGTGGTAAAACTGGCTATTGTTGACGGTGGAGAGCCTTACTTTGTGTAAGTTTTAGTGTGTAGGTGTTATTAAATAAGTAAAATACCATGTACTATTTGGCAAAATATTATTCTAACGATGCATTCCACCGTTTTACGGCATCGTCAGATACCGCAAAGGCCAGCAGACTATTCAATGGCATTGTTAAAATCCAATTACACAAAGTATATTACTTAACCCTTTTGTTCATTGTGCTGCTATGCACTTTTACACGATATCAATTCAAAGAAAGTTTTTGGAGTAGATAAGAAAATATTTTCTGCACACATATTTTCATCCGCGTATCTTTTCGTTTTTACGCAATGAGATATAGTGGGAGATTTGAATACGTGTCTGTTTGATGCAGTAGATGCTTGCAATTTGTTCTCCTTCTTTACTCATTTAGTTGTGTTGATTGGTTTAGTGTTTTTCCAGCGAAGGAAATAGATATAGTTTTCTTGGTTTGCGTATGGGTGAGGCAAATGGATACCACCAACTTTTTTGCTGCTGACTCTGCCATCTTCTTCAGGGTCGGGTGCTTTGATTGACCGATATAAGCTGTAGTTGAATTAGGATGAAGTTATCTCTGCTCATAGAATTGCATATCTTTTTCCTGGTTTGCTTATTAAACTCACGCGAAATCTTGGAATTTCAGGAATATTATCAATAAATTTTTATTACAATTTTTAAGATGTACTTAATTTATTGTCATTTTTCAGATTCATTTATACCCTGTGCGTTCCGTGGTGACAATCATAAAATGCTCCACTTGCTGAAATTTTTTCTGGCCTACTTTAGTATTGTGAAATATGTATGAGGTAGAATTGTGAATCTGATGATTTTAGAGAAGAATGTTTTTTGAGTTGTAAGAAGATACCAGGGAACCATTCAAAGTGATTTTTTAACGATTAAGAAGGTAGTGAATGGAATATTTGAAGAAAGTGGAACAGCTATGCTTTGCGTGAACGCTTACATTCTGCATGGAATACCTCGATTGGAAAGTTTAGAAAAAACTGGTATTTGCCTCGTGCTTAAAGTGAGAAATAGGGACCATGCAATAATAACATGGCCATGTCTATAATGTGCTTTTTTCGGTACTTGGTAATCGAGTTATAATGACAATGCCGATAGAAAAAAAGCTAGTGAAGCCCCATTATATTTGTTTAATAGAGCTGATTGGCCAAAACCGACGGCTAAATACACGCAGGATCCAAAGGAGGAAGGCTGGTTAAAAAAAAACACTCGGCAAATGGAGTGAATATCAGCGACTGAGGCTTTAAATGATCACGAGCTAGCCTCCAGGAGTGGAGCATCGAAACCAGCAATATTTGAGGCAATTATAACTAAGATTTACATTTCGTCATAAGAAATTACAGACGATCGTCCTAGCTTCCACCATTCATGTAACTCGAGTAATGTTTCAGCTCATTAATCCATCTATGACTTTCCATAAAAATCCCTCGTCTTTGGTGGATAGAACTCCAGACACGAAAGCGCTTGGAAAAAGGTAACCTTAGTGGCTTTTTTTGGATAGAATGCTCGAAGTTTCAGATAAGGTAATAATGGTTTGTCAACAACAGTCTTAAGAGTGAACTCGAATAAACCCTCTCTTTTCAACGAAGCGCGTGTTTCGAGGAATTGGTCGAATGAGAGAGGCTACATCCTAAGACGAGGAAATATTGTATCCTTCATCACAAGGACCACCCCTTTGTCCTCCATACTACGTCAACATAACCCTTCCTCAGCACAAGACTCTTTTTAATCAAGTTTATCTTGAATTTACTTGAGCATGAATGCAAGAGCAAGTGAAGCAGACAGACGGGAAAATATAGTTTTTTTCAATGTGAGTGGTGAATATTTCCAGAAAATTTAATGGCAGTAATAAGGAGCCTTAACATTTCCAGCCATAGATATTGAATCGTATGTGAATGACTGCAAATATTGAAACCAAAATACCCTAATTCGATGGAAGTGGCACTGTAGTCGAATTCTTGAATTAAAAACTAGTTAAAAACGAATTAATCGAGAAAATACCATATTTTGTAACGATTTTTTTCCAATAGCTATGACATAACTTCAGTGACTGTATATTTCCGGAGCAATATAATTAATTTCTCAAATTAAATTCGACTTTACTTGAATTTAATAGTAAGAGAAGGAGAAGTGGACGGATGGGAAAATTTGACTTCAATAGAATTAGCTATGAAATATTCAAGGAATTTGCTGTACTTACATGGAGTCCTATTAATTGCCAGAGTCAGTTATCGAGTTATAAGTAAATGACATGCGGTAATTGAAGTCAAAATACCATAGTTATACAATAAGTGGCTCAGTGGTAGGATTTATTGATTGGAAAAATAAGAATAAAGGAATCGATGGAGAGAAGTCCACATTTTCTACCGATTTTTAGTCTAATAGCTAAGGCCTGTCATCAGTGAATTTTTTCAAACAATACGGACGAAGATAAGGAACCCAGTATTTGCTGTTACTCGAGCAGACACGATGGAGCTTCGTGAGGTGAATAGCGAGGGAGAATGATGGGGAATGCGGAGGAGTCTTCCGATTGGCGGGATGTGTGCGGAGGAGGGCGGGATAATGGGAAGGGAGTGGGAGGCTTTTACTTCTTGGCGGGAGTGGCGTTGGCATCGGCGGCGAGCAGAGTTTCTTCCGCCGGTGGGAGAGGTAGGCGAGGTGGTTTTCTGGGAGGGGAGACGGTTGAATGGGCCGCCGCCCGCGGCCCAAAGTTCGCGGGGGAGCAGGGGGATGAGAAGGGGTGTGTGTTGGATTGGAGTGAGTTGCGGTGGGGGAGGGGAGGGCGGGAGATTGTCCCAAATTGGCCTTCGCCGACGGAGGGCTTTTTAAGTGGTTTAGTCGCCCGCCATAAATGCTCTCAAAAGTGTTTAAGGAAGACAAGGCTTGCGTCTATTCGCGTGGAGTGTAAAGAATTGGATTTTTGATTAAGTTCCAGAAAATTTGAGCCTATTAGGTTCCTTAAAGTAGCCGGAGAATGGGCGATTAATTTTTTACTTAAAATTGAGTGCGTGAGTGTTTTTTTTACATTTCAAATTTTAAAAACGCGTCCACTCGAATCATCTATAAAACCGAAACTCACCATACATCATGAGCTCTTTGTTATGCTGTCATTACGGTGTTCCCTCACGCCTTAACTTTTTATAGAGATGGAAATGATAGCTAGGAAATCAAATCCATAATTTATCTTCTAATAATGCTCGTATTTCATGTCAAAATATCCATTTGTTTATGATTTAATAAATTTTGCTTGCTCGTTTTTCACAATAAAGGGGCTCATTTAAAAAGTTTCTGGTGAAATTACTACGGTGTATTCATACTTATTTACTACCTTACATTCTCTCGCCGGGTAATGATTAGATTCCCATTAGTTCTATCATGGCATACGCAAGATAATGTTTTGGCTACGTCCACGTGTTTAGCTTACGAATGATTGCCCCCCTTTGGTAAGAGGCTTAAGTGGTCACATCAATATTTCCTTTTCATAGCTATTGGAATTTGTATCAATCGAATATTGGAATCAATACTTCATCTCACTTTTTGACATTAAAGGCTACTGCAGTTTATTAATTGCCACCGGGAATAATTGGACAAAATCAGATTCCCACTATTACCGACCCTGTTACGTGTACTCCATTATATGCATATCATGGTGTTGACCAAAGTACGTGAGCTTACTTGAATCGATTTCGTAAGGAGTGAAATTTGCAGAAGTGCCGTCAGATTTTTATGAGTTATATCTTATTATGGACTCTCCGAGAGTAAATTTTAGTAGTTTATCGTTAGCAAGTAAAATTTCATTCTCAATGTAATCAAAATTCATGAACAAAAAATACTATAGAAATAGCTAGCGATACCCTTAATGTCTAAGCAATTACCGTCTGGCCAGAAGAAGCATTATCAAGGTCAATCTGGTCACAATTTTAAGGTGAAGTAAAGTACGAAGTTTAATTATTACAATTCGATATTAGCTTAAGGTCATGCAACAGCTTTATCAGATGATTTTACGACTTGGGAAGGAATTACATGTGTCGCGAAATAAATATTAATCTTCTTAAGAAATGGCTTTCCTCGAATAGATACAAAATGAATGTAAATAAAAAAAATATTTGTGTTATAAATTCGTACCTCTTTAATTTGAATATTTTTTATAATTATTTAAACTGTCCACTTACTTCGTGTGATATCTGAGTATAATTTGAACTTGGAACAGCATCACTTACCTGGAAACAACCATAGATCGTGGTTGGAAATGGGTCCAGATTATAGAATCTCTATCAAATTGTAAGGCATTCCGTTAAATTACTTCAACATATGACCGTATTATCTCAAAATGAATATAAATTTCCCAATCTCAGGATTTTTACAATGCTTTGGTTCATTTCAAGACAAATTACGGCATAAATATTGAGAAGGGTCATATATCAACTCGGTAAAACCTAATAGGCTTCCGTAAATTGTATAAACGTAGTGTTTACTGAAAAGAATCTTCATAACCTTTCTCTCCTTTATTTATTTAAGTTTTAAAATAATAAAGTGCTTTATCGCCAATAAAATAGTGAGAATTTTATATTTGAGGAATTGTTTGCAAAATCCTCAGTTCTGAACAGGTCCAGCTCATGTTTCCTGCTAAGAGGAAGGGTATCATTCACCAAACCTAAAATAGCACTGCTCAGGGAATCTTTCTAGCTTGCTGCATTTTAGGATAAATTTAGAGGAATTTTTCCCTTAATATACAAAATCTTGCGCAAGTGGAAGGATTTCTTAATCTGGGAAGCTGGATTACCGCGAATGAAAGAAGCAAGAATGATATTCCCTGCAAAATATCCCAAACATCAAAAGCATCCTTCTATTCGAGTGCTCTACTGATAGCTAGTTAATACATCCTGTGAGGATGAAAGCACATTATTAAAACATACATTACAAACATTTTTTTATGGCTGTGGAGCCTTGACAGTAAAAATTGGAGGGATAGAGAGTAGGTGTAGAACCAATAGTTGTGCGATGTAATCGAAAAGTCGTTAGGGTTGAAATTGAGAGGGGAGCCACAAACAAAGAGGACTTTATGTAGAGAAGTTGGATTGGACATTTGGGGAGGCGACCGACGGCTAAGGCCATTTGCGCCATAGGGGATAGGTAAGGGGGGAAGGGTGGATAGAAACCCGGCTTCGGCATTAGCCTGCTCTTAACGAAAGGCGCCAAGGGGACCACGGCTTAACGTCTCATCCGATACTCAATTAGGGATCGGGTTCTTCTGAAAAACATCCGCCAATGCAGGGATTTGAACCCAGGCCGCCCGTGTGGTAGGCGAGTACTCTAACCACCACACCAACCCGATCTTTTTAATGTAGAGATCGAAGGAAATAAGTGTAATGAGCACTCTGAAAAATAAGAAGAGGCAAACAAAGCGGGTAAAATTTTGATTCACAGCATGCTATTGGAAACAGTATGAGAAGGAGAAATGGATGGGATTAATCTCATAGGACGGCCTAGAGTAGAAGGCATCAAGTAAATGATGGGGGACGTCAAAGTGATGAGTTGTGTGGAACTGAAGCGGTTGGAGAAAAGAGGCGTAGAGTGGAGAGCTTCTGCAAACCGATCTATGGACCGAAGGAAAAAGTATAGATTTAATTTTTTACGTATCTACATCTACATAATAGCCCACGAGCCGCCGCATGGGCATGTGGCAGGGGGTGTTAGGTCACCAGCGGTGTAAGGGTCGCCCCGGTGGCGGCGGGATAAAGTCCTCGCCTGCTATCCCGAGGGTCGCGGGTTCGAGTCCCGCCTGGGTAGAATATTATCTACCCAGAACATGGGTTTCTGAGTATGTAAACTGGGTTGGGGATAGAGGGGACGGTTCTGTCCCATCCAACCCAGGATAAATAAAATAAAAATATCATGTAAAAGGTGTACGTAAGTTTTATGTAGTCTATCTTTTGCTGGACGTTCAACATATTTTGCTAGAGCCTAGCAATTATGGTAGAAACGATCACAGGCATAGAATTAAGGAAATAGACTGCAGAACCGATATATTTAAATTATAATTTTTTCCACGGAGAATAAGGGACCGTAATAATTACGATAGATCAGTTCTAGGATATTTCGAACTTCACTAGGTAAAGTAGAATTTGCACTAGTGCTAATTATCTTGACATCATTATTATGTACTTGTCCCGCATGAAGTTTCCGGAATGACCGAGTTCTTGCATGATTTAATACCTTGAAGTAGGATTGAAGTGGCATTAATAATACTAACCAGTAATGGTATCTCAAACAGTGTACCGCATGGTAGTATTTCCGTCTAAATAGCACTCTACTAGTTCCTGGTCTGACTGCGTATTGGTATACTGTTTGCTCATGGCCTTACGATCGGGGAAAGGTGTGCGGTTCTGATTTCAGCTGGGAATAGTGCTACATGCCTGGTGTGGAATCACCCAGTGCCACATACCCTAGTGGCGACTTGCACGGCATTTTGTTGATGAAAATAGATAAATGACAACTGATGATGAATCTCTTCGATATGCTGGCCTATTTTTTATATTTGATGGCAAGACTTTCCTTCGAGGTGAACTGTATCTCCCTATCTGGTTACTTTTTTTCATTCTGGATTGCATTGTTCCGGATGGATAAAATTTTATTTATTTAATGTTGTCATTTCAAAAGCAGTTCGAGACACTTAGGCCTTCCGTCGACTCAGATTTTCACCTTTAACTTCTTCCTGTCCTACGTCGCATTCTTTTCAATTTCTCCTATTTCCTACTCATTCCTTTGTCCCCTTCTTTATCTAGACAGGTGACCTAAAAACCTCCTCCTGCAGCGAATCGCTATTTGTATCATAGATGAATGATATGGTATTTCCAGTTCATGTTATCAAGGGTTAGCTCCACTGGATATGGTGCACGTGAGTTGAATCTAACCCCGTCCCTTGCTCGGTGTTTGGCAGAAAATTCGTATTGTTAGAGACGGCTTGTCTTGTCAGAAATGCATCATACTTCCGGGTTAAACAAAAAAGTTTTTCACTCTTCAAGATTTCTGTCAAAGTAAAATTTTCAGTTATTACCCTGCGATCCTCATAAAATGGCAGCGCAAAGAAAAATCGGGCTTTCGAACGGATGCACACAGCCCGCAAAGTTTAATTCAATAACCGCACTAATCTACGCATTCACAATTCCCTGCGAGCCAACTCAAAGGTGGGTGCCAAGGGAATAGTTAGCACCAACATCCATAGCACCAAACACCATTTAGGTTAATGTTACTACTACTGATTTATTAGCAAAAACCTGTTAAAACTTGCCGAATAGAGAAATTTCATAATTATGTGCTACTCTATGAACATACTCCCTATTTAACACTAGAAAGACGGAGGGGGTCAATTTTGACCCCTTTTCGATTTTCGCCGTTCGCCATTTCTTTAGTTCTGCACGGATCTTACTTTCAATTTGTGACTTTTATCAATTTAAGGTGCTCTTTAATATAAAATTCTTTCCTTGGATTATTCTTGAAACTTCGGCACCTGTGCACCGTTTAACCTAGAAGGACGAGAAGGGGTCACTTTTGACCCCATCACTTTTTTGCAGAACAACGTTTAACATTGTGTATTGTCTTGTATTTACTCATTTTGGTTATATTTGATAATTTTAAACATAAATTTGATAAATTTATCACTATAAACCAAATTTATAATAAGGGGTCATTATTGATCCCCTTCCGTCCTTCTAGGTAGTAAGCAAAGTCCGTCCGTCCGTCCTTAAGAAAGAAAGTGTTAAGAAAGTTTGTATTGATATTTTTATAACTACTCTATTGAACATAGGTACCTAAGTTACCCCGCAAAAATTCATGGTGTGCTATTTGTTCTAGGTAGTAGATAAGGATACGAACATTACGAAGAAAATCAATTTAACAGCTAAAATACCTATCAAACAAACAAATTAAAGTCTTATTGGCAGCCCTGATTATCTCCTATCTTTCGCGGTAAAAATGGCATTATGAATCTACTACTTCTGCATTCAATTTCAGTAATTTTATCCTCATTATCTAATCTGTAGTAGTATGTCAAATGCAATGCCATGCTCAGTTGTGAATGTTATGGGTTTAATCCGGCCGATTTGCGATGTTGAGAAACGTAGCAGTTGTTACTAAAATAAATCCACCTGAACTAAAGATCGAACCACGGACCTAATTCTACGTTATGGTCGCGAGGGTAAAGAAGCTTGGTTGGAGCAGTGGTGCATTTGGCATGAACCCGTTTGGCAAGCCAAGACTGTGGTTCGATTCTCGATACCGGCGAACATATTTTCCTGAAGCAATTGCTAAATCTTCAGTGTGGTGACTACTAAATGAACGCGTGGTGGTGAATAAAATGAGGATCGTGGTGAGCGCACCTTGGGTACTCCATCACGCTTGCTAAATCTGGCACTAATACCTCATCCGTGCCGTTTTAACGAACCGCAGCGGAGTCGTAGGGGAAGGGGGTCGGGGGGGGGGGCGGGGAATGAGGGAGGGAGAGGGAAGGTGGGGGGTGGAAAGGGAAGAGGTTTTGCGCGGCGCTAGTCTTTTCGTCTGATTTATCGAGGGGGGATTCGGAGACAAGGTCGCGGGAAAGGAGACAGAGCACCGGGGGAGGCATGCTCTGGGTTCTGGGCGCTGGTTGGCCGAGACCCTGCCGCCGTGGAAAGGGATCTTCCTCGTTCTCGCTAAAAGAAGAAAGAAAAGCGTGGGAGGGGGTGGGGGAGGAGGAGGTTGGTGGTGGGGGTTGCAGGTTTTCGGATGGATTTGGAGAGCGAATGGGGAGATGGAGAGAGGAGGAATAGAGTTCGGCCGAGAGTAGTCTGTATGTAGGGCGGGATTAGGGGCGGTTATGCTGGAGATGTTAACCCCAGAATCTTCCCTGCGCCCCTCGTGCGTGATCGAGGCAGTAGTTAAGAAGGGTGGACTAGTGCTGCCGGAATGGGAGAAGGATTGCGGCTGCGGTTGAAATGTGTTTGTGAGCGCGAGAGAGAGGAGTGGGCTTAAGGACTCCCCCCTCGTCCATTTCCACCCCCTCCCTCCATCCCTCGCTTCGACTCACCCTTCCTCCCCCCCCCCCCCCTGCCCAACCGAAAGGGCTCCACAGACGGTTTTTCCTTCTCTCCCTCCTCCCCCATCTCACAATGTACTAACCCACGCCCCCCCTCCCCTGCGCCTCCCCGAGGACGACCCAGAGAGACGAATGCGTCGGCAGGGAAGAAAGCGTAAATGCTATCGTTGACGCGGGTCGCTTACGGCGCCGTAATAAGGAACCCACTCGCCCTTCTCCTTGGCCATAAATACTCTCCCAGATGAGAGCTCGTCTCTCAGAATGCTGGCAGTATTAATAGAGGTGCCTTCCCTTGGCTGAGAGTGCCTCATCGCAACGATGACGGAGAAACCGAAGAAAAATAAGTATTAAGTGCGGTAATCACGGGTGAGTTCCAGTGGTAAGAACAGGAAGAGTCCTTGTGACAGGGCATTAATTTTTCAGCTACTCGGCCTGTAGTTATCTCTGTCGTCCTCGGAAGTCAAGCTTCGATTTTTCTTCCCTGTCATCCCAGAGTGGCTAATTTCTGGATTTTTAATAAAGCCATCGTATTATGTCCAATATCCATTCATTTCTCAAGTTGGACTAAATTACCGCAATTCAGTCTCTGTCTTTTACTTAATTTTAGGAGGACGCATTGGAAGTGGCGGTATCCTTTAGAGGAAAGGTGTTCCAAAATGACATTTTCAGGTTGAGTGGGGTATACACTCTACAGTTTCAGGCTTCACTTCCTGGAAGTTAATAATATCCATATTTAGAGAATACAATTTTGTACTTTTCATCAAAATTTTATTTTGTGTGGTGCAACGTGTTTAACCGTCTTTCGGCATCATCAGGTCGGTGAAACGCGTCGTACCACAGAAAATAAAATTATGTGGAAAAGTTCTCTAAATATGGATTGAATTAGGTGGTAAAAATATTTCTTATACTAAACAGTGTAAACTCAGAAAAAGATGTTTAATCTGGCGATACAGGACAATGTTTTTATAGGATAAGTCGTCTAAGCCTGTGAAGTTGGTTGCCTCCCCCGAAGCAACGAGACAACCAAGGTCGTTCAGTATCGATTGTTTTTTCGATACAGGTCCTCGCAACGTAAACAAATCCTCCATTAATGTCTTTATTTTGGTGCTTTTTTCCTTTAGCGCAGCATTGTCTTTTCAGTGTTTTTGTTGATTTGGCAGTGTATTTGTATTCTTAATTATGACTTACGCTGCATTCCCGCAAATTTCATAGGATGTGACATGGTAGTAATTGTTCAGTAATCGCATTAATGGTGGCCGTAAGGTGGAAATGGTTGCGAAGATCCATATCGATAGAGCTACGGATAGATCGAATTGAACGACCCCGCCAGTCAACCTGGCGATCGCGCAAGCTCCTTAACGCTGCCTTTTGCTAAACCCCCCCAACGGAGACTAATTCGCTTGAATCCCACAAACGTGTTTTTGTCACAGCCACACCTGACTTTTTTTGTGATCCTACAACTCTTTCATCGAGCGAACTGAGGAGAAAAAGTACTTCAATGTATCCCGCATTATTTTTATTTTAAATTAAGTGATAGAGGAGAGTGCCTGCGTACCTGGAATGGCCGCATACGGGGAATAATATCATAAATTTATTTTTGTCGGAGTATTTTGGGGACGTGATGTGACTGTTGCGTGTCTCGGAATCGTGGAAAAAGGGGCAAATGGAAAGAGAGGGCGAGGGAACGGAGGGTGAGTGGATTGTTGCAAGAGGGAGGGAGGGGTTTTGAGCTCGGGAGAGTAAGAGCCGCGCATGGAGAACACGGTCCCACGACAGCCACAGACGGACGCTCCGGAAGGATTCGAGATGAAGAAGCTGCGAGGGGGGGAGCGGGAGGAGTAAAGAGAGAGGCGACACCAACGCGCGGGGAAAACGAGGACCGCGAAAAGGGGTATGAGGGATGGAAGCATTAAAGGCTTAAGGGGTTGCTTGTGGGAGGGGAGAGGGTCGCACGCCGACCCCCACCCCCTGCCCCACTCCTTCCTCCCTCCAGCCACATTCCCAGAATCCCCAGTGCAACGGGTAGGGAGGAGGGGGAGAAGAGGATGAGTTTAGCGGCGTCCAATTAAATTAATTACTCCGAAATGACACGCTCCCCGCCTGAATCTCCCCCTTTCCTCCCCGCCCCCTTTCCCACTCGCGAAGGCACTGCACACTTCACAGACACACCCCCTGCCATCCCTCCCTTTCTTCTCACTCTCTTAATTCCAGTTTCTGCTAAGGAATAGGCGCGGCTAGTGCCCTCAACCCTTTTCCCCCTCTCCACCCTTTCGACTCTATCACTTTGCCGCTTCCTTCACCCCGTTCCAAGGGCACCCTCGTCCTATTCTCCTCCATTATGGCCAACCCTTTTATCCCTTGCCAGGGTCCCCACTTGCCTTCCGTCTCCATCCATTCCATCGATCCTTAGTTGACCCTGTCGAGTCCTTGGCAGACGCGGGGCTAATGAAAAGCGATTCGGCTGCAATCCCACCCTTTCATCACGACGGAACTTCTCGGAGCGTCTCCTCCCTTTCCATCGCAGCTCGGCAGTCGGCCCTCTTGCTCGCGAAACCGAATAATTGACTTCATTGCTCATAACCGCAGTTTTACTCGACGCTTGGCGGTTATTTCGCCTGAATACGGAAAGAGATTGCGTCTAATCAAGGCAAAACCCGTCGTTGAGTGCCATATTAAGCTACAAAAGGGATTTTCCTTTTATGGGGTGAGTGAAATATCCAAAATGTCACCTGTTAAGCCAATAAACCAGCCCAAATGTGTTGTTCATTACGAATACCTGGATTAAGTGAGCCCACCTCTCGCGTTTCCGCACGGATATTCGAGATCTGAGCTACCGTGGTGGATTTTTTTGCACCCGAGTAATTTGAGGACTTGATTCCCCTATTGAAAATAATAATGTTAAGATTGTGTGGCAGGGGATTTTAGGCCTATAGCAATATTAATGGGATGTAATATGGAAAAGATGTTGGTTGGGAGAGGTGTCAATTTATTTACTTGCTGTTAAGAGAGAATATGCTAGTGCTTCCGGGTTCCACATGTAGCCGTTTATCGTGAAAGAGAAGAATAAATATTTGCAAGCATCATTATGTCAAGATTTTTAACTAAATTAATCACTTGTCTTGGACACTGAAATTCAGGGTCAAAACTATACCCTAGATTTCAATCTGAAATTCGCCTTATTTGAAAATATTTTCAGTTATATTAAGCGTGCAGACTTTCTCTCTACTCTCTATTATCTCTATCTTCTATCTTCTATCTCTCTCTCTCTACTATCTTCTGTCAAAATGTTTTCACAAAATTTGTTAGACTATCTGTCCTTCCCTTGGTGTTATTCTTATTTCGCGATTTAAATTATTCTGACGCTGAGTTTAAATGCTCTAGGTTTTCTCAAAACAAGACCTAATTAAGGCATTGTTCCAATTCAAGTGTATACTCTTGTTGTGACCCGGATATTGATGGTCGAGTTTCCCTTTCTTCAAGGTGAAAACAGTTGGATTTACTATTTTCTTTAGAATGCATATACTAGATTTCTCTTTTGTATGTTGTTTGGTAGATCTCAGAATAGCCAAAGAGAAACGGTCTCGGAAGTATAACCTTTCACTTTCCTTGACGTCAATCGTCACTTAGCCGAAAACATCTGTCTTCGGTTTTCCTATAAAAACGCACGGAGCAGGAAGGCCGAGTCAAACAGTTAGGCGCAAGCGGGAGAGTAAGGCTCAATCCTGCAGTTGTGCCATTTAGGTCATAAAACGGCTAATCCGGTGCGGGCCATCCGGCCCATGGTGCATCATTCACCACATCATCGCTCCATTCATCCGTGCTCCTACCCTCAACTTCTCTCCTTCTCGAGACGTGGTAATGTTCTTGTTTGGTTATTCGAGACGCACATTTTGGATTTTTTCATTAATAAATCAAATACTTTATTTAAATAAACTTACATTATTCTTTCAAAACCTCTGTGATTATTTGATCCTCGACCCTAAGGGCAAGAATCCACGACATAATGAAAAGTGTGATCGAGTCCCGTCTCACACACGGGGCCCGTTCACAACACTCTCTTTGTATACTATGCAAGCATTCTAGTACGAGCTTGGGTCACACTTGCAAAGTGGAACGTGTTACTAGCGCTTGGGATTAAATGTGTTGGAAAAAGACGTCAAAAATTGAATTATGGCCCCCAACACCTTGGCATATTTAATAAAATCTCCTAGAAATGAAAATTTTCTTATAAATAAAAGTTAACCAGGTCACGCAGGAACATAATAACAGTTTTAAAAAAATGGCAGAAAAATTATTTGAATTCAAATTATCCCTCACGAAGTCAACAACCCTAGCCTGAGCGGATGCCATGATAGATATAAGAGGCTGATACGTCCGGCTAATAGGCCTTTTCTCCTGCTAGCCCATAACAGACGTATATTGGACGTAGAGATGGTCCAAAATTTGAAAACGAGACGTTATTTCCTGAATGTAGCGAAAATTTAGTAAGGCTTATAAGCCTTAACGTGGATTAGGTATAGTTTTAGCACAGCCTAAGTTTTATCGTATTTTCTCTTTTTCATTCGAAAATCATTCTAAATTTTACTTATAAAATTATAGTCGCTCTGAAAACTTTCCCAAGGTACTAGTGTTTTCCTCCGCGCTGGGTCTGAAGTGACGAGTTGCACGCAAACGGAATCTGTGGGACACCATAAAGGCGCGTTGGCGGAACGCCTCCGCGCACTCCAATGCCATTCGAAATTCTGTGCGTTGGCGTAAAGTTCCGAGGAAGGAAAGTGCAAACCAGGCCCTCCTCGGGTGAATGCTTTCCGCATCGCTCGTTCGTTCGTCTTTTGTTTTCTGCGAGCGGGCACATCCGGTCGAAGGGGACTTCTTCACTTTGTCGCGAAAAGGCATTTCCATTCCCTCGTCACCTTCCCCTCCTCTCACTTTCCCGTCTGACTTCTTTTATTTTATTTTTTTTCATGTTTTGAGGTAAATTCGTCTTTGAAATCAGTCTGGCGATGAGTTGCTATGGCTAAAAGGAAAGTGTTATGTTTGCTGGGGTATCCATTCATAAACTTCGTGATTACCAATGCGATTGAAACAATGCGGGACCGTGATACAAATGTAACTTTTGGCCTTATTCAGTAATAATTCAAAACGTTCGAACCTCGGTAAATTCATTGATCGGATGTCATAGCCCCCGAAAAAATTTCAACTATTGTCGTATTTGACATTTTCAAGATAGGGTTTAATATTTTGGTGGTATTGATGCTCGAAAACTCATAAACCTTACTAGATAGGGTATCTACAGCCGGTGCAATGAATGCAATATACATGGGAGGGATTGAATTGGATTGAATGAATTCAGTTTGCCTGAAATTTTAGGCGTAGACGATGATTCCAACTCGCCACTCCGATGTATTATGGTGCCTTTCTATTGACATCATTTTCATGCGTCAAGTTAGCAAATTCTTAAATTTTCTAACCCCAGTTTTGCTTATAGCTTGACTATGAACGCGCCAGAGAGGATTAATTTTTGAATTTCACTCGTGATCAAGAAGAAGACACCGCCATAGTGTTCGCGTGTGAACTGGAAGGGCTCCGATTTCAGGCGATCCCTATGCACTCTTCGGCTTAGGAGTCATTTAATTCACTCCATTTCTTTTTCCGATAACGTTTCTCCTCTTATGTTGGAGGCGTCTTCAGCAAAAACAACAACGCGGATAGAATCCTGGAAGAAGAAATTGCGCAAGTACCCATTTGCCGCAGAAACCTTGGAGAGAACTCATTTTGTTGCCTAACGCAATGGTTAAGGCAACGGTCCGAGGAAGGTCGGGTGGAGAAAATGATGAGACAGGATTGATTTATTCCTATCGCTGAAAATGTGAACATTCATTCCTCGCAGTTTCGTGAGACGCTGACACCTCGCGCGTAACCACGCGAAAGTCACGTAAAAGTATATAAAATTTGGATTGCGCTAGACAAAGCATTACTAAAATGCTCCAACTTGGATATAACGTCCATAGCATTGCTTGACAGTATTTTGTGGGACTATAAATATGTCAAGGAACAATAAACGTTAGGTCTACGTCACCATGGTCAACCTTATAGCAACGTATGTTTGTGCAGCCTGGATATTATAAGAAAAATCAGAAAGAAGTCATGAAGCGGTAGTGATGGAATTATGGAGAAGACATGGGGTAATATCTCGATGAGAAAATGCTAGGAACATCAAAATTAGAGAAATTATGGACCCCGCATAAATATATCGAGGAAATAAGAGAAAAGCATCTGAAATGGTATGGAAAAGTCCGACAAAAAGAAAATGAGAATATACGAGAATAAGTCATACTGTGGACCCCAATTGAGAAAAGGAAAACAGGAAGACCTAGGAAGAGCTGAATGAAAGAGAATAGAAGAGAGATCCGAGAGAGAAAGTTCTTGAAAATGAGTAATTGAATGACTGACAAAAATGTAGATTACGTATTGGATAACGCCGTAGAGCAACATTAACCGATATATACATACAGATGGCACATTCAAGGGTATGAAAGAGTTTCAGGCGTAACTTTGTGGAAATATTGTACATCCATATTGGTAAAAATAAAATAACGCGATAGTAATTTTCACACCGGTTTAATGAAAAGTGACCATGGTTTTGACACTTTTAATCATTATCTGACCTTGATAATGACATATAGCGTCGAAACCATAGTCGTTTTTTATTAACAGAATGAAAATTACTATCGAGTTATTTCATTTTTACCAATATGGTGCAGTCAAAGTTTATCGAGACTGAGAGAACAAAGTTTTGTATCAGGATACTATTTTCTGACACAGAACTTAAGGGAAAAATGGCACCAACTTGGGTCATATGGTGTCTTCGTGATTTGTGCGGGAGTTCCAAGAGAGCTTACGCATAAACATGATCACCGCGACAACCATTCGATAATATGTATACAAGTAAGCTTACCTTTCATTCAATCATGTCGTATTCAAATGGACAGGTGGACTCTGATAAGTTGGTGTGTCATGTTAGTAGATGAAAGGTACTTCACATCGGATCTACCTGTGAGTGGAATGTGTAGATTCGTTATACCTGACCCTGCAGCCCTAACTGACACTACGGAAAACTTAAATCCAACGGACTCTCTCATTTTCACATTTTTAGATGTTATCGAACTAATCTTATGGGTGTTTGCATGCTTAAAGTTTTGTGTCTTCTTTCGTTGCTACCATTTTCTTTTTAGCATCAGATAGACTCCATGCATGAAAATATTATTAAAAAATAGTCAATATGGTAGTTTTTCATTTAATAAATTGAAGTTTCATTAAGTTTTTTCGACTCGCCCATTTTTATTTATATCATACAGATGGCTTTAATTAATTAATTCTTTATTTTTTTACATCCACATATAGCGTTTTGTCATGATCAAACGTTTTTTTTAAGTTTACATAAATTCATCATCATTTTTGGTATAGCATGTTTCACACCTCATCATCCATAATTCATGTCACACACTGTTGCCTTGACAGTAATGCAATAAAAATCCTATTTCGCGATTTTGTCCAAAAATCTAGAAAATAATTTGGTATCGGTGTTTTTAATGCTGACTTTTTCTTTCGAGTACTTCAAATAAAAACAGACTCGTTTATTCGACACCAGACAATAGCATCATTAATTACGTCTAGCTTTAATTTGAAGTTTTCAACCGTCACCTGTCAAGTCATTGATTAAGTGGCTATAATTTTTTTTAGCTAAATAAGTTAGAAAATTCTTCCAAAGGTTGCAAAACGATTGCCAAAATTTGAAGGTAAATTCTCAAATAAAAAAATACAATCAAACAAAAAATTGATTTCGTTGCAGTTTATTTCGCAAAAAATCTAAATTTTTTTGGAAACACGAATAGGAGCAATCAAATTCCGCAATACAGTGGCAATAGATGAGCAACGGTTTTCTATCTCACCACAGTTTTTTCACTATTTATGTGATTTTAACGTTAGTCATCCTTTTTCTTTTCTCAACTTTAGCCATTTACATGTGAGGTCACATTTTATAGAGGATTTACATGTAAGCTTTTCAATAAGTGTCATCCACTCTTTTCAATAGAAGTGTTCGTCCTCCGTAAAACCTTTCCTACCTGTACTATATCTTTCAAAAGTCGTGTCACGAATCGAGCTACGATAGTTCATCAACTCCGCGATAAGCTCGCCAGCTCCGCCAGTCTGTTCTAACACTCGATGCTCGGGCTATGAAAAATATTACGGTGCATTCGACTCCTCACGCGATATCACAGTCTTTTTCAATCCCGTGGACGAAATGTCCTCTCATATTCCTTCCCTTGCGTTGCTATTTATGTGTTAATTGAAGCAATATCGGTTGTCAATGAGAATAACGACATTGAACGTATGACATGAAATCAGGGGGCCGATTTTATAACTCAACCTTCGAGTGTTAGAATCATTCCCACTGAATTGTGGGTAATACTTCGAAAACAATTGCCGGTGCCTATTTTGTAACCAAAGTTCGAACGTATTTTGCCTCTCGCTCGCATCCTCGGCTTACAATACACAACAAAATATCTTTCGAAGCGGCCATTAGCGTTCGAAGGTGGGTTTGTTTTTGTTTCTTAATTGATTGTAATTTGAATAGCTATCGTCATTTGGAATGTTTTACATACTATAAATGAAATATCTGTGGTGTCAATATATAAAACAGCAACGGAAGCCATGTGCCTTTTTCAGCAAGAACAAAAGTCAAACTTCCCTTGCGTTGTCGATTTTTGCATTCCTGTTATCACCGAATGTAGGTACAATGTTTTCTATATAGGTACATAGATTGTGTTCTTATTGGCCATAGTCTGTAAATCAGTGGCGTAAAGAACGTGCCTCTGTCGGCAAGTTGCGAATTCAAATTTTCCGCATTTAGCAAAATAAGGAAAAAAGTCAATTCCTTCAGTTTTTTTAAGTTGCTGATCACTTTATATTAATGCCATTCATAGCAAAGGCCGGCTGTAATAATAACCTTTTTCCTTGAGCACCAGCATGACAATGTTTAAATCTAAGAATCTAAGAGGTGATGTGAATTTCTCTCAACTTATTTGAAAGTTTTGTGTTTATTTTCCTCCAAATATGCAAGTTTAAAAATAATCTTTACGTTTTATCACCCCTAAAAAAACATACCGAACATTCTCTTATAATTAACGAGAAAAAAATCAATATTTCCTCTGAAAAATTAAAAATTGTGTTTGGAAGACCTGTTACGCTCCCTTTCGCCATGAAAATTTGAAGCACGCGCCAGTGTTTCATACTTTTATTTATATTAATTTGATATTTCAAAACCCTCTGGTATTATTGGCTTTTTGTGCTCCATTGCACTTCAGCGGTGAAGTGCCAGGGTTAATGCCTGTATTCCGGAGCTCACGGAGTTAGGCGGGAGACGAATAAAAAGCATATAAATTTAAATTATGGGCGAATTTCTAAGGAATTTGTTCCAGGAGAGGATTGTAGTAAGGATTAGAGAAGCTGTGCAAATGGTAGACATAATAAGAGTTGGACGCCTATAATACAAGTTTGGATAATGGATTGTTAGCGACATGAAGTGGATGTGACAATCTAAACAAAAGCGCCACGATCATGCTTTTCTTTTGTCAAGATTGCATACATAATGTATTTATTAGCAAGAAAATTAGTTGGGGTATTCAAAATTTAACTTTACCGATAATATCACGTCATACAAGTTGAAATGGTAAGCAGTTTAAACTTGAATCCTTATATATAACTTATATATAACGCGGTGAAAATTTGAAGCATGCGCCAATGTTTTATAATATTATTTATATTCATTTGATATTTTAAAAAAACCCACTGTTATTATTGGCTTTTTCTACTCCATTAAAATTCATCGGTGAGTTTCCAGAGTTTATATGAATATAGTCTTAGGTCAGAGGTGTTAGGTGCAGTCCTCGGAGGTAGGCGTGAGATTAAATACGAACGCATAAAAAATTTTTAACGAGCGCATTTATGCTCTTATTATAGGTAAGGTTAATAATAATATGAAATAAAATCGAATAAAATTGTATTACCGTTGGAAGTGCGAGCCGTCGAATAAAAATCCTCAATCGAGATGTACGAGTGAGACAAATACTAATCGAAGAGTAAGGGATCGACTGACTGAATCAGTCGAGGATCCAGTTTCCTTTCATACGCAGATTAAAGAGCTCTTTTTACTTCCTCATCCTCAAATGGGGATAGCGTGAACCGAATGCTTTCAGGTAAAAATGCAGTCGCTCATAAAAGGCGTCCTACCTTTTTTTAGTATTTTTTTGTTTGGACTTTTGTAATCCTTGGAATATACATCGTACTATGGAAACTGGACGGTTATAATTAAAAATTAAGGACTTGCGTGCTGGCAACGGTGGTTAAATGCACAAACGCGTATTTTCAATATCGTCATTTGATAGTCGTGACGTATCAATGTCATTGCCGGCCATGGTCTTCAAAGATCTATTCTGAAGCCCAGGTGTTACCTTACCATGGCTGGAAACACGAGACCTCTTCGTACTACGCCTTCGCCGGGAGAGTACGTGAGCATTAGAACGTGCCTAGCAATTACAATGATTACATAAATGCTCTGAAATACACTACACTATATATTAAATTTCAATTAATGTGCAAATACTTGGATCGTAAATATTTTGAAAAGATATTTGCAAACTATCAAAGCAATTGGTCTCAACTCTCCCCTCGGTTTTTTATGCCACTTTGACAAATATAAAAATTTTGCCCTAACATTTCCCTAAATAAACCTAGCTACACCGCTAATGTATTCCATTTCTCAAAAAGCTATGATTGTATGTTGGATATTTCAAACATACACTAAAGTATAAGTATTAAAAAGGCTGAGAGTCCCAAAAAACTCTAAAGCCACAAGCAAAAATAAGATTAATTTATGGCAGAGATAAATTCAATATAGTTTATGATTTACGTTATTTTCATGTTAAATTTTTGAAAGAAAAGATTCGGTACCTACTACTACGAAATTAGCCGCGATATGATTGGGTTCCTGGGCAATAATTCGTTTTCTTTTCTTGGTATTAATTATTCCGGAATCCTACGTAATATCTGTGTTCAGAAGGCGCGAACAAAGACCTCGGGGTCACTTTACCGGGTGTCGAGACTGACTTTGGCGTTCAAAGGCCAGTAATTAGTGTGCCTATAACTCCCCCATCCCATCCCGCGTGTACCTATTGGACCGCTTTCCCGCAGGAGAGCGGAGAACAGCCCTCTCTGCCCCAGCGTGTGAGAACCAAGGTCTCAGTTAGCTTGGCCACGCCACTGTTTGCGTTGGGCGATGTTCTGATTTTTGTTCCCAGCCTGCCTAAGAGTGCAAAGGCAGTGCAATGGCTGGGGGTGTAAAATGGGGCCCTTAGCCATGCCAACGAGTGCGTCGGGGGCGGCTAAGGGGTTCTTTCGTGTACCAGCCGTAGTCTTCTCGACTCCCGGTCTCCAAGACCGGAAGCCATTCTCTCCGGGCCGGAACCTCGGGCCTTAGATCCCCAGGCGGGGAGGCCCCTTCGGAAAGTGGTTACGTAAGATCGGTTACCGTTGGTCGGGCCTCTCAAACGTTCCAAATCCCTGTCCCTATCACGTCGCTGATGAACCTGTGAAAGGACGTCACGAGGATGGTATTCCATTCAACACGGCCCACGGGCTGTCTTCGTTGGCTGGTACCCCTTCGGGGATCGTCCTTTCATCAAGGACACCGACTCCTCGCAATGGCAATCGGACTCTTGCAGAAGATCCCATTCTCAAGCTCTCTCCTTTGTTATCCTTGGGTGGTCGACCTTCTTCTTTGTCTGGTGGTGATCACACGATGTTGTCCTGGCTGGAACGTGAAGATTGTAGCAATGATGCCAGTCTTAAATAGCGGATTTCGATTCCGCCCTTCGTCGTGATTGGCCGATGACTCTTTTTTGATGATTCGGCCAATCCGAAATCAGCACGGTATGAATCCAAATCGGCATTCGTGCATAAAAACCAATCCTGTAATAAAACTGAATCCATTCTTTTTCTTTTCCCCACAACAAAAGTTGATTTTTAAAACTTCCTTCATCGCGGAGGATAACGTATGAAAGATGTACAATGGAGACAGATACATTTGTGATTATCCTATCAGTTGTTGCCCAATACAAAGTTATTACTGTTATAATATTATTTCAAATTTCTTTCAGGAATCTCATACTCTCCTGGCTCACGTAAAATCTTGTATTATACATCAATTTTTTATATTGGCAAATAAAGTGGATATCTTTTCTCATGTAATCGTTAGGGAAAAGAAGACATATCAAGGCCTTTTCAATGCTTTCTAATATTTTTCATTTTTTTGACCCGAAACAATTAACAGTCATCCTACGTCTTTTTTCCCTGGACAATTTAATCATTTGAGTTAAGCCTTTTCTCGTGAATAGCTGTAGCCTCTGACGACGAAATCTAATGGATACAATGAGACCGACGACCTAACAAATATTCTATCATTTTATGTTATTAACAAAGCTATTATTATTCTCTTTTAAATATTGTGTTACTATCTTTACCATTCTCACCTATTGTAAAATCATAATTAACTCCCTAGAAGTTATTAAAACTTTGTAATTTAAATCGAATATCACGAGAGTATTATGTTATTATATGGTCTTTTACCCTTGAAAGTTGCGCCACAAGGATGGATTTATAAGTGTGTATGTTGTTCGAATGTCATCGTTTTTCATTTATGACATCCCCCCAACGCATGAAATTGTGAAGAAAGTTAGTACAACTTGTAAAGTCCTTTTCATTTATTTTGCGTAGTTTCAAGAAACACTCTCTCTTTCATTATTTCAAGTGATTCACATTCACTGTTCTTCAGTATTGATTTTTTTCCAGATTCAATAGTGCCCCACTTGACTCAAAAAAGGTTGCAATATCTCAGAGCGCGGAAGAACTCCGAGTTGTTGCGACATTATTCGGAAACTCTCTCACTTGTTTCTACGGTTGATTGGAAACATTGTGGATGATCTCATTGTAATCGACCGTATTACTATTTTCGACAATAATTCCGAAAATCATCTTGATTATTACCGACGAGGACTACGCGATGTCGCCCGACTCTTCGATCGGTATTTCTTCGGGTCATACTGGAAGGATATAATATTGGCATCGTGTCAGTAACGCAATTTCTCTCTCAAGTCATATGTTTACGTTGAGTAAAGACTGACAATTATATTGGTCCAATAATATTATCACTTTTAAGTCTGGCCGCTTTATATAAAGGGATAGCATACGGGAATTCTTCGTCGGCAGACGTAAAGGACATTTTCGAAAATATTGTTGTGAATAATAATACGACCGCTTGCAATGAGATCATTCACCTTGTTTCCCCTCAATCGCAGAAACAAACAAGAGGTGCGTGCTTTTGAAGAATGACGCAATAACTCGGAGGCCTTCCAAAGTTAGACCTGCAAGAGTCTTACCTTAAGTCAAGTGGGGCAAAACCAAATTTCGAAATATCAATATTGAAGGGACGTTTCTGTCGAATGGCTCTGAACAATGGGAAAGAGAGCGTTTGTCTGTTGTCACTACGCGAAACCGATGAAAAGGATGTTCAAGTCTTACTGACGCGCTTCACAATGTTGTGAAAATTTGGAGGACGTGATGCCGTATATAAAAAAACGCGATACATTTGAACAAATTTCACCCTTATTAATACTTCCTTGCCGTGGAAATTCCAAAAGTAAAATACCTTCGTTTAAATTTTGAACTTTTTATGTGTTTAGTACAATTCTTCCATGGCTGAAAAAGGCAGAGATATGAGCACATTATTTCAAAGAGAAAAGTAACTGCGTCATTATATATATCAAATGTTGGAATAAATTACAACTCTTCAGTTGCCTCACATATATCATTCTGAAGCTTCAACTATTCACTGTGAGGTGTAATCCAAATCAAGGTTCGTTTCGGGTAAAGACCAATAATCTTTGCTAATCATTCTGGGTTAACAGTGTATTGAACATGCCGCCTTTCGAGCAGGTGCTACTAATGAGTACTGCTCTATATTGGACAGTGCTAAATGACCTCCAGTTGAAATATTACTTACGCTTCTTGGTCACGCGGTCGACGGGTAACAATGGTGAGGGTCTCACAGATTTAATCTAATTATCTGGTCATAAAAATTCTCGCGGACTGAATATACTGCTCTTGTCCACTCCCCATTCAATTGAGTAAGTTGGCCACCCAGGCGTTGGCTCCGGAGAATTAAGCTGTCGCGACGGTTAAGTATCTATGTGCAAACGAATGGACAACAGTGAATTTTGACAAAGGAGTAAATATGTGACTATGCCCTCTTCATAGCTTGCGAACTGCAACGAGAGATCCTGAAGGTAGTGATTATTGTCACCAGGTCAAACCGATGGAAATGACTAGATGGCATCGACACTGACGTGTTATTTCTTCGTTTTCATAAGTTGTCTATCAGAAATGATACACTTCATCTGCCTCGATAAATAAATGGGTGGATATTACGATATTTTACGTGACCTAGGAGGTATCGAGACTACTAAAAGATACATCAAATAATACTATTCAAGTAATTAATTCGTAACTGATGGAGTTATCACAAACGTATTTGTCTACATTGCTACGATCATCTCACAGACGCAATGGTTCGCGATGCAAGGAGTTTTGCGAATCAACTTTTGATATGGGGAGAAGAAAAGAATGGATTCAGTTTTATTACCGGATTGGTTTTTATGCACGAATGCCGATTTGGATTCATACCGTGCTGATTTCGGATTGGCCGAATCATCAAAAAAGAGTCACCAGCCAATCACGACGAAGGGCGGAATCGTAATCCGCTATTTAAGACTGGCATCATTGCTACAATCTTCACGTTCCAGCCAGGACAACATCGTGTGATCACCACCAGACAAAGAAGAAGGTCGACCACCCAAGGATAACAAAGGAGAGAGCTTGAGAATGGGATCTTCTGCAAGAGTCCGATTGCCATTGCGAGGAGTCGGTGTCCTTGATGAAAGGACGATCCCCGAAGGAGTACCAGCCAGCGAAGACAGCCCGTGGACCGTGTTGAATGGAATATCACCCTCGTGACGTCCTTTCACAGGTTCATCAGCGACGTGATAGGGACAGGGATTTGGAACGTTTGAGAGGCCCGACCAACGGTAACCGATCTTACGTAACCACTTTCCGAAGGGGCCTCCCCGCCTGGGGATCTAAGGCCCGAGGTTCCGGCCCGGAGAGAATGGCTTCCGGTCTTGGAGACTGGGAGTCGAGAAGACTACGGCTGGTACACGAAAGAACCCCTTAGCCGCCCCCGACGCACTCGTTGGCCTGGCTAAGGGCCCCATTTTACACCCCCAGCCATTGCACTGCCTTTGAACTCTTAGGCAGGCTGGGGACCAAAAATCAGAACATCGCCCAACGCAAACAGTGGCGTGGCCAAGCTAACTGAGACCTTGGTTCTCACACGCTGGGGCAGAGAGGGCTGTTCTCCGCTCTCCTGCGGGAAAGCGGTCCAATAGGTACACGCGGGATGGGATGGGGGAGTTATAGGCACACTAATTACTGGCCTTTGAACGCCAAAGTCAGTCTCGACACCCGGTAAAGTGACCCCGAGGTCTTTGTTCGCGCCTTCCGAACACAGATATTACGTAGGATTCCGGAATAATTAATACCAAGAAAAGAAAACGAATTATTGCCCAGGAACCCAATCATATCGCGGCTAATTTCGTAGTAGTAGGTACCGAATCTTTTCTTTCAAAAATTTAACATGAAAATAACGTAAATCATAAACTATATTGAATTTATCTCTGCCATAAATTAATCTTTTTTTTGCCTGTGGATTTAGAGTTTCTAGGGACTCCCATCCTTATCCTTAGGGTTGAATGCATGTATAAATAAGCATTTACCATTCTCTTGATGATAATTTGAGGAAATGAATGCAATAACGGTGTAATTATCGGTATTTACTGAAATTTCGGATGAAATTTTTAATTGTCAAAGTTAAATACAAAGTGAAAGGGGTTATGTTATTTCGAATTTTCTCGTGTTTCTTTTTCAAATATTTTTACTCTCCAGTTATTTGCTAATAAATTTTAAATTCTATATATTTTGCAGTGAGTTGTTCAAAGCACTAATGTTATCAATGGAATTGGTAACTATGCCCTAAGGCTGCCGAAAATATCCCTGGAAATGCCTAATAAAAAATTTCTAGCGTTTCCAGCATGGTTAACGGGATATCGTGGATTCAGGATACGTCTTTGAAAAAAGAATTTGATTATTAAATGAAAACTCCCTAAATTTCGATCGTGGATGAACTTAATAGTAGACGGACCGAGACCAAAGGCATTTTCTTAAGGTAGTCCGACCGAGATAGTTCCATAATCATAATAGAAACCATATTCGAATTATACGTTTTAATTTCACCAGCTGTAGGATACAACAATTTAATATTGCATTATTAATTGTGGCATAATAGTAATATGTGACAGAAATTGTTAGTAATTAAATGGAAATATCTAAATTAGTCTAAAACTGGACTCATTTTTTTCGCGCGGTGCATTTGAAACTCCTTTGAACACGGAAGGTGATTTGTGATCCCGAAGAATTTACAGCGATGACCATATGATTAATTTTCAAAAGTAGTTGAGAAAATATATACACTTCACAGTTAGTTTTTTTACGATAACTTAGTGTTAGAAATACCTCAATTTGTAGACAATGTCTCTCTGGAGTGCATGCACGTACCATTTCCCATGTAAAATGGCTGGTATTCACTGGCAAATATCTAAGATAGTAACGTTGTAAGGGGTAGAACTTTTGGTGTCATTGGATAGGTGAGATGTTTTTATTTAAAATTAGACCAAATTCATTGATTTCTAATCTCGAAATTCCTTAATGGATTTTTACTTGAAAATAACGTATATGTTCGTAAGATTTTCGCGTATAAGAAAAGAAGCGCGATTTATGAGCGCTGTAATTGCAGCGTAATTATAGTTCATTTAACGCACATGGAGGGAAGTATTAAATAATTAATGGTTTACACATATTATATCACTTCATAACATCATTCTTAAGGGTCCAATACAAAAAAAGCGGAACGTGTAGTAATTGCTCCTGCTACCTTAGAATCAACAGGAAAGGTTTGGCTATCGCTGAATATATATTGTTTGCTCTTCGATAAATAGAAATAGTCATATGACCAAAAAACTTTATTCCTGAATCGCTCTATTTTGGCAGAAATGTGAAAAAATTTAAATGGGCAATAATCACGCTAAAATAATTTCATAGAACATTTCAGATTAATACGTTTGAGGTCAAATGCTTTCCGAACAGCAAGTTTGTGTGAAATGTGACATCCTGAGGGACAACCGTTTGTAGTATTCATCTACATACATCTACCAGCCGTGTAAAGCTGTTCGGGATTTGGTTTTTGAAGGTGAAATGGTGACGTGTATTATGGGAGTGTATTTAGTGGAGCTCAGTTTTTAATGTGGTCGCTTATTGTGCGCGGAGTTCTTGTGCTTATCTGTTAATGGTAATGTATCTCTCTTATTTTATCGCATTTGTCAGACCTAGAGATGTAGTGAGGAGTCATAATAATATTCTCTATGTCGCTCTGAAAAATGTCAGTTCTGAATTTATCAAGCAACCTAAGCCTAGCGTGCAGCCTCCGAGTCTCTAGGGATTCCCACCTTAACCCCTCTTAAAGTTGTGAGACACTCTGTGTTCGCTCGTATTGCAGTTTTTAACGAAGCGCGCTGCTTTCCTTTGTATTTTATTTATTTTTTTGGGTTAGATCTATTTGACCAGGGGGGTCATTCTGTAACTCCGAACCGATCGGCATGGGAGCCTTTTCGTCGTGTGGCACGTCACACCGACAACCGTGGTGTTCTGTATGAAACCGATCGGTGTGCCGAGGAGCTACCGTCGGGAGATCGTACCGGCACTTAAAAGCTGTCGGTACCCAGGGTAATCAGTCGGTTTGCTTGAGAGATACCTTAACAAATTGACAACGCATTTAGATTTATGTCTGAAATAGGTTTATTTGATGCTTGTAATAGCGATATAATTTATTCACAGGATTAATGGAGATATAATATGTAATGCACAAGTTGAAATAATGATAATGAAAGTGACGGCCTAAAAGAAAAACCTGAAAACAACTGGGATTCCGATGTGTAGCATTGTATTGATCGCTTGACTCCTCAAATCATTTTACTATTTGGCGCTATCAAGTGCATATACAGGCCAATATTTTGCCTATAAGCATGTTGGATTACCTTATTATAGTGTGTGCAATTAATTCCCAGAAAATCTTCCGCAAAAAATGTCAGTAATTATTGCGGATTAATATATATTCTCAAATTGGAAATTTTACCTATATGGTCTAATTTTGTTTATTCATCCACGCATGAAACCCACTTATACACACTACAGTAGTTTATTATTTGAGAAAATAGGATATATCGTGAGATCTGTGCTTTTATTGGCGTTTTTTTGCGCTTCAGTCACTGTTTTCACAACTCAACTAAACATCTTGAAGCACTCTTTAAACTGAACTGTCAATTATCACTGTGCCTCAATTAATTCGGATTAATACATAAATACTGCCAATAGTGTAACACATTCGAACGACAAATTTTCCACTTGAACCACGAGAAACGTTCCTGCTCGGCGTTATATGCTAATAACTAGGAGTTAGGTTGTTACGGAGGGAAGCAAGCTTCAGCGAAACTTAAGGGCTCCTGACATTAATAAACATATATGTGTACTGGCAATGACATTCATGCAACAGCAGCAAAGCAAGGAAGTGTTCAATGACATACTTAGCGGCACCTCCACTTCATTTTCTCTCACCATAGTTCTTAATACTTCGCATTCAAGTCATTTTTACATTCAACTTCGTTCCACGAAGACGCTAAATGAATGTTTCATGGCACGATCGCGCAGCATAACCATTGATATACACACGAATAAAGTATATAAATGCGAACATTTCATAATCACCCCACAAATATGGACTACATGGCTATTCTATATTCATGATAATACTGTTTATTAGATTCAACTATTAATTCGAACCATCTTCCGAAGGTTTGTTCTCCACACAGAGGCCACTTCTGCGGCCAGAAATACCAAATATATACAACGCAATAAACTGTCTGCTTTCCATCACGCGCGTTAATTTGCACATAAATATAATGAATAAATGGTATACTTGACCAATCATTTTTCTACATACATGCTATCATAACACATTAGTTCTCGTTGCACCTAACTTGTCTTTGGAAAACTTCATGTTCATAAATAAGCTACTTATTGCAATGTACTTTAAATATGGAACACTTTTTTTATTGCACAAATATACATTGTCACGCACTCAATTCACAGAACTTTATTATCCTCCTTCTTTCGACATTACTGTGCGTGAGAATGACTTTAATTTCGACATTACTGAGTCTGTGTATTATAATATTTGTCACTGGATGTCGTTTTGGTTGATGCCCACGAGAGCACTAGGCGGTTTCATTTAGTCATTTGTTTGTTCTATCGTCTCCCTCGTCTCCATCGGTTTAAACGGACCATGTGACCCTCAGCTTCGGCATCACTCGGGAGGGAGGGGTATCTCGAGAGGGAGGAGTTACCAAACCGACTGGAACAGCGCTCGACTTGCTTACAGAATCGCCCGAGAAAGCTCCGTCGGTGAGGGAACTCCGACGGGGACTCCCTGTCGGCACAGAATCAATGCCGTCTGTAGGCTTTATACCGATTGGTGCGGAGCCGACGACAAAATACGGAATGAACCCCCCAAGAGGTCACAAATGCCTGGGGCGTGTTCGAGGTGTGGCCTAACGAGAGCGAAGTATAGCATCTCTCTTTTATAATTTCATCCGAGAACCTTCCTATTATACGTTTAACAAAACCTAGCTTCTTTAATGCTGCTAATGATTTGTTTTGTATTTGTAATCCCCACGATTTATCAGAAGTTAAGGTAATTCCGAGATATTTTACAGTATCTGAATATTTTATGTTTACTCCACCCACAGTATAGGTATGGCATTTGTGTGATGACTTTTCTAGGAAGTGAACTTTGGTGCATTCACTAATATTTAAATCTAAACCCCACTCCTGGCACCACGAATGAATATTGTCCAAGTACAAGACTTCTAAGTCCTAAAAATATAGAGGTCGTCCACATGCTAATAATTGTTTTTATTCGGCAGTTAACCATTATTTAACCTTTACACATATGAGGAATCATTTCATCCCTATGAGAAGCATATTTGCGCGTTTGAAACAAATTTCGTGCATATGTCATCGTATTTAAAGCCATTTTAGACCGTGCTGCCATGTTCGACGAAACGTTGAAAATAAAACAGTTTTCGAGGCTTTGAAGTTTTCCGTAAGGGACATGCGAGATAACTGCCCGGTTAAAAACAATGCAAGAATAACTTCTTCAGTAAAAATTATTACACCTAATACGGCAGAGGTCGTTTTCGAACTTGTCAAATCTAGCGATCTTCCCTTGGAACCTAGAGCTCATCGGGCGGATATGGCGTTAATGTCACGTGACCGCAGACGCCATATTGTCTAGATACCTAGTAAATAAACCACAGGGGTAGCCTTGAAGCTCTCTCCAGCGTGGAGAATTGAAGCCGAATTTTGCGTATTTAGCCATGTTGTGATTATGAAAACCTTGGGTGATCCTATGTAAAAGCATTGAAATCTGATGGCTACATTTATGATCTAATCTGATACATTTATCATCCGTAATGCACAGGTACGAACTTGTGATAAAATATGATCCAATGTGATGGCTAACTAGTTGCCACCCTTGTCCTCGGCCTCTTTTCGTCAGACCATGCTCACAATTAGTATTGGAGAAGACAAAATTGGATGCATTTCTGATATCAATTTTTTCGTGCATATGTAATTGATTGAGGAATATTGAAGAAAAAGAAAAAAACATTTGCTCCCAGCAAATTCTATGACGACGATTGAAACTACTTGGAATGCGAAATGGACATTTATCAGTGGGTATTCGGTTTTATTCGACATCGTAGCAGACGATACCTAAGGCATTCCTGACATACGTCATTACGTCTATGTGTGATAAACGGAGACAAACATAAGCTTTGGAACTGTCATTTATACACAGGAGTTTCCCCAACGATACTTGCATGTAGTATTGTTTGGAAATGGGAGGTTTTCTGTAAGTATTAGGTTTCCAATGGAATCGTAGCAGACGATGATGTAGGCATATGTTATTTTCTCTATTGCTATGAGCTGTCGCAAATTGAAGAATCAAAGCAAGTATTATTTCTAGGTACAAAGGTTAATATAAATATATAAATACATTTCCCGTGTTATATTAGCTCCTGGGAGCCGTATTCGATTATAAGTGCACCGCTAAAATACACGGAGTTAAAGGGAAGAAGGCAATGTTTTCTTAGTCAGAACATGGCCAAAGCGCAAGATTGGTGGCTTCCTTTTTCTCGCGTAAGGTAACCCCTGTGAAATAAAAAGAGTAAATGAAATCGCAGTATTGTTATGCTCACTATGTATTGAGCTAATCGTTGCGCTAATCCATACGACGGCAACCACTAATCGATCTCTTTTGATATAGATATCATGTTCAGCTTAAATGTTCATCTACATCTACGTAATACCGTGCAAGCCACCACTAGGTTGTGTGGCACAGGGTCCTCTTGAGTTAATTTTACAAAAGTTAAGCTTCCAACAGTTAATCTTATTTTGTTTTTGTGCTTTATGCTCCAAAGCGCAGTCAAGTATAGAAGGCGTACGTCTCAGAGGGGAAAGAAAAAAATAAATAATGGAATGGAGAACACTGGATCTGGAATAGATGCGATGTCCATTTCGGATGAAGTTTCTCTTTCACACTATTGTGGATAAAAAGTTCCAAAAATCGTGGAGTGAATCGGTAAACTCTTTTTAAATATGAGGCACTTCATTACCTTCTATGTTTTAGCTTACTGAAGTTGGCATATAAGGACGCCATTGGGTAAATGGCGTTCAGCACAACATGCAAGATGCAAAGAGGTTATGGATAGAAGGATAAAAAAATAATCTCTTAATTTATTTACTGGATTAATGATTTGCAGAATAGACCTTTAAACATGAATCACCATAGTGAAAATGGACTTGATTTCTTACTCGAACTTCAATGGGTGGTGAAACTTTCGCTTGGAAGGAAATACTATTTCTTCCCAAGTTTGTATATCCAGCAGGCAATGTGAAATAAACCACAAAAGATGACCCAAGGATTTTTTTAAATGGACTGAGTCCTTTGTTCTTTTTACCTATTATTGAGCAACAAAGAAAGGGTGATTGGAAGCATGGTCTGGTCAGCTACCTTATTAACTGCATAGGTGTTAGAAACATCGCTAAGTATTGGATTAGTGAAGCGCCGTCATTTCAAGTGAAGGCATTTCCTGGGCGGCAGCTTAAGAGTTCCTTGAACCGTGATCTGAGGTTATATTTTCTTTGGTATCATTCTCCACGACCTCCACATTAATATTCCATCAGTCAAAAAAAATCACCATTTAGAGCCAGAAATTGATATAGAAAATGTCCGGGTCACACTCAATTTGTCATAAAGCAATTAGTAATTGGAACGAAATAATATATCTTCTGAAGATTGTATATCCAGTAGACAATGTAGGTAGGACCGACTATTGATAATCCTGACTCATGACGTGGTGAGGTCAATCCTGGGGGCCGATTTTATAACTTGGCTTACGTCCGAACGTTAGGGATCCGTTCAACTTCGATCGAGCTCACTAAATTCGAGTGAAGTGTTTCGAGCTATTTTATATGGGCGATCGCACATCAGACCGTCGAACGTTACCCTATTGTCAGATGTATAGCATATTTCTCACTTGTTACTCTTGAACACATGCGCAATGAGCCTACTGTGAAATGCCCAAATTTCAGAAATAAAAGAAACCAGCGTAGTAATATTAGGCAATTAGACAGGTACTATTCAGGTGGAGAGCAGTAACTTTACGCGACGAAAGAAAAATATTGGAGGCAATACCATGCTCTGTTAGCATTTGGACTTTGATGACTCCGCAGCCGAACCATTTTTGAGTGATCACAATATGATATGAAATTGATTTTTGAATGATCACAATATGACAATGAAATATCACAATAGACATCCGTGTAGCCTATCACAGAAAATGTGTAATAATTTATATAATTGAAATCTGCTTCAACACCATTCAACATTCGTCTCGACTACTTCAGGATATGATTGTATAAAGCTATATTTCAAACCAGAACGAACCAACAAACTTCATTTGACAAAATAATCATCACCATTTCACTTGGTCGAGAACAATCACACAATTTACCCTCAAACTAAAGAATAAGCCTTGACATGGCCAAAAATTCAAATGCCTTCGTCTATTTCAACTAGTTATCACTTGCGTTAAACGTAGATGGGTTTATTATTGTCGCAAAGTGACTATTGGTATGGCAAGTTACTTAATTAAAATTAAAAAACCCTTCAATATTTATCCTTTATTGAGGACGTAAAAAAACCACACTTAATACTCAGAAGCAAACCTAAATCACCAACAACATTTCAATTGACATATAATCCAAATCTCAAGTTAGACATTTGATGCAACGACGTAATAGTTGCTGCTATCAGTCATCTCCGACATTTGTTACGCAATTATAAGTCTTTAAGCACAATACCTGTCACAACACACAATCTCAATAGATGAAGCATAACTCTTATTAACCTTAATATGCTAATACATCACCTCGAGCACACACAAAATCCATCACAGCGCATAAGTAACATTTGTAAGCACTGGTACGCCACAATAAACGCTGCCGCTTAATTACACGATAAACCTTTTCACTATCCTCAGCAATTATGACATCCACGTCCTTGCAGAAATGAGATTTAAAACTTACAACTGCAATTAAAAGTGAAAACAAATCGCTACAATGGATAGTTTGCGACAATTGGATACTATAATTATCAAAAGAATACGCGTTATTGAAATACTATTCCAATACATTAATGAACTGCAATCTAGGCCTCCAATTATAATTAAAGTCAAGAATGGTGTGTTATATTTCATTTATAGTATGTAAAACATTCCAAATGACGATAGCTATTCAAATAACAATCAATTAAGAAACAAAAACAAACCCACCTTCGAACGCTAATGGCCGCTTCGAAAGATATTTTGTTGTGTATTGTAAGCCGAGGATGCGAGCGTGAGGCAAAATACGTTCGAACTTTGGTTACAAAATAGGCACCGACAATTGTTTTCGAAGTATTACCCACAATTCAGTGGGAATGATTCTAACACACGAAGGTTAAGTTATAAAATCGGCCCCCTGATTTCATGTCATACGTTCAATGTCGTTATTCTCATTGACAACCGATATTGCTTCAATTTAACACATAAATAGCAACGCAAGGGAAGGAATATGAGAGGACATTTCGTCCACGGGATTGAAAAAGACTGTGATATCGCGTGAGGAGTCGAATGCACCGTAATATTTTTCATAGCCCGAGTAGAACATAGACTGGCGGAGCTGGCGGGCTTATCGCGGAGTTGATGAACTATCGTAGCGAAAGTGGCGCCGCTCGATTCGTGACACGACTTATGAAAGATATAGTACAGGTAGGAAAGGTTTAATGGAGGACGAACACTTCTATAGAAAAGAGTGGATGGCACTTATTGAAAAGCTTACACGTAAATCCTTTGTATAAAATGTGACATCACAAGTAAATGGCTAAAGTTGAGAAAAGAAAAAGAAATAATAGAATGATGCTCATAAAATATTTAAAAAGACAAAAAATTGTATTGCCTAATTCTAATAGGGATAAAACAAAATTGTAGTCATAGATGGAGTGGGCTTCTTGGAGTTTTATATCGCTTGCATTTATAATGGGAGTCCTTACATCAGGCTGAATTTGATAGAAGGCCCTGTGAAATAGTAGCATCTCTACGTTAAAAGGTTAAGACAGGGTGTTCTACTTTTATGCTATGTATATTTATTACTACCATTCGCCACAAAGAAGGCTGGAAGAGCAACAGTGGGAGCCAGCTCATGAAAGACTCTGGATGTCTCGGAAAGCGCCAGTGTCTAATTTTTGAAATTTCTTGTGTGTGTCGTGAAATATTATTGGCTTCGGCTTTTTTATGAAATCTATCCATTATTGAGTAAATTTAACTTTAAACACATAAGGTTTCATACCCTCAGCAATTTTCTACACCCGTGTGTTATTTTCAAGGGAAACTCTTACTGAAAATACAACACATTAGAGCAGATCAGGGGGATGAAGAAGATATAGGAGGGGGATTTGGCCAGTTACAATTCGGAAAGGAGAAGGAGTTTTAAGGTGACTTTGTGAAGAGAGGTAGGGTTAAAGCGAAATAAGTTGGCCGATTCATTATGATTGGAGGGTGTGATTGGAAGGAGGGGGGCGAGGTGGGGCATTGGAAGATAATGAGGGTTCCATGTGTTGCGGTGGACGTATGGTAGAGGTAAGGTCAATTTGGAGTGCGATATAAAATAGGATAGATTGAATTAAATTGGAGATACAATTATTGAAGTCAAAGGTGACCCTTTAAATCCAGATGATTCATTTAAGGAAGTTTGAGCGTTTCATCATTTTACCTAGAAATCAATGAATTTGGTCTCATTTCAAAGAAAAATATCTCACCCTTCTAATGACACCAAAAATTCAACCCCTTAACAAATTACTTTCGGAGATATTTGCCAAAAAAAACAGTTCTTTTACATGGGAAATGGTACGTGTATGCACTCCAGAGAGACATTATTTACAAATCGAGGAATTTATAACACTTAGATGTCTTAAATGACTAAAAGCATCTAGTTTGTATGTTTTCTCAACTATTTTTGAAAATTAATCATGTTGTCCTCATTCGTTTTGAAGAAGTTTCAAACGTACTGCGCGAAAAAATGAATCAAATTGAAGACTTATGCTGATATTTTTATTTAATCACTTACAATTTTTGTCATATAAAACTATATTATTGCACCATTAATAATGCTATATTTATTCATGTGTCCTACAGTTGGTAAAATTAAAACGTATAATTCGAATATGGTTTCTATTAAGAATAGGGAACTATCTCGCTCGTACTACCTTAAAAAAGCAATATGAGTAGAAAACCTTAAAATTTAAGACATTGTGGAACTGCACATAAAATAGCTTTGTCGGAGTCACCCGCTTGTGGTCACACAGATCAGTGTAAAAAATCACATTAAACAAATCATTCAGACTCAATGACTATCTTCAATTGAATGAAAACCAGATAATGTCACAATCTGAGATGGTTTGCTTGAATATAGAACAGGATAATATCAGGGAAAGTTCCTGTTATCCCCTTATAGATCTAAAAATTACGCAGAAATTATTTCATTCGCCTGTCCCTCTATGGGGTGGATTTTCATATTCTGCACCATTGAAAGAGGAGATTCCGCTAATGATATTGAAATCAGCAATTTTGATTAGTGATGATTTCCACTTTAATTAGCGATGAAAATTTGAGTTTATAATGAAGTCATACCATGCCAAGTCAGCTACAGAAAGGGAGTTGGGTACATCATTAATTTTTTACTGAATTTGGCCTGTATTATTGCAGCTTTATTTTGCAAAATAATTAACCTCGAAAAAGATTTTTTTCTGCTCAAAATCCAACTCAATAGTCAATACAAATTATTAATACCACCTATTTAATTTAATTTGTGGGAGCTTTAACCTCATTACCGGGCTTAATACTATTAAACACCAATTGGCGTGATTGCTGGAAAACCTGATGTAATACAATTACTCCAATTATTCCGAACATGAATTAATAAAGCCAGGACCGCCAAAAAACTTATCCTTCCTCACACGTGTACGTGAAATATTTTTAATGTTGTGTACATCACTTAAACTTGCTTTAAAAAAGTATATACAATTTTTTTAACGCCTAGCCAAAGGATGAAAGTGGCAAGATAATGGAGAAGGAAATGTATCTCTTTTAGAAAGAAGAGAGAATTTTTTTAGTGGAGAAGGGTTGTGAGCTGGACATAGGAGGGATTTGAAATTGGTCCCATTAGCCAACAAATTGTAGGCGATTAAAAAAAAAGGCTCGATTTCAAAGGAAAATAACGCGCACACCAAGGCCCGGGAGAGATCCACGACTGAATGAATAAGGGGAATGGCGATAGAGTTCTGTACTTTTTGGAGGCGTGAATCCAGCGTAATTGCTACGGAATGAAGTACCTAAAATGTTCATCCAAATTTTAGAGCAATATTTACTTATTTTTAGCATGTTTTGCAAGCTTTTTCCAACGTTCGTCTCGCGAAAGTAGTCCTTTATGAAAAAAATCAATTTAATTAAAGGAAAATAGTTTTACGGGCTTATAAAACATTTGTGGAGCCTAGATGATCGTTTTAACGACTCGAAAAACTATTTCGCAAATTATCAATAATGAATATCTGGTGTACGTTACTTGAGGAACTAATGTACGGAATATTTTTCACCTGAGTAACCGCTCTTGCAAGAGTTTGTGAGAATAACTAGCCCTAGCGTCATGAAAGCGTAGCCGCAGCCTTTGATAAGTGGAGTCTGTTGCTAGGTCAAGAGTTGACTGTTACAAATCATTCATATCAACTCCATGGTGCAAGTGCATATGATAATTAATTTTTAGATATTTATAGGCCATTGGGGTCTATTTTTGATTCGATTCTAAGTGTTTTAGGAAAAATATGAGATTAGTAAAGAAGAGAACGTCGGAAGACCATCCGAAAACGATGCTGATGGTAATCCGCAACGCTTATTGCTGGTTCACCTTTAGATACGAAGGGAAAGTTATGAACCCTATTTTTGTGCCTTAATTTCATACCTTATCTTCCCTCGCATCATCGCAGAGGCCGCAATTAAAACATAATTGGGCACTTAAACAACCCGTTCTAGTTCCTCTCTTACTGGCTATTACTCTTCTTTCAGTATTCTTGCTTACTTTATCGTTGACTCCCTTTGTTCTTCTTCAACACCTTTCACCCTTCGAAGGTATTTCTTCATTGCTGGACCGTACTCATTCAGGTTCAATACCGTTTGTTTTGATACTCTTTTAGATTTTTTGTATGAAAGTGGATTGCCGGGCAGCAGTGCACCGAACAGTTGGTGGCACCTCTCCGCCACGTCACACTTCCTTAAAAGCTTTCTTTTATTCTATACTTAGAGAAATTTGTTCCATCGATATAAAACCCATTAAAAAATGAGGTATAAAAATTTTTATTTTTCCCACAAGCAAGCATTAATTGATAGGCAAAGGGAATTGCTTTCAGGTGTATGACTTTTATATAAAAATAATATAGAATTTCCATCCCTCTGACCAACATTTTGGTAGATAGAAATGAGTAAGATGATTGTACTTGGCAAATTATAACTTTGAACTTTCAAAGGCTGATCACTAAATTGACTTAGGAAGGGAAATACAACCTTTACGGTCAATGTA
Organism: Ceriagrion tenellum; assembly: GCA_963169105.1. NCBI lineage: Eukaryota > Metazoa > Arthropoda > Insecta > Odonata > Coenagrionidae > Ceriagrion > Ceriagrion tenellum. Next base: position 118,460,802 of record OY720642.1, on the reverse strand, counting down.
ATTTGAATTAAAAGGTGCAGAAATGTTGATCCCTGAATTCCACTCAAGGAACTGTGAAATCAGCCATTATTACTAATCCCGTAAAGCCTTCTAGGACATAGAGGAGATACCTTAAAGCAATTTAACTCAATTATTAGGTGAAAATAAACTCTCCAAAACATGTAAGAACATAAAATTTATTAGTTTGACGCTGAAAATCACAATAAAGTACGAAAATATCGAATGCAATACGCAAAAGGTAGGTTGACGATGCAATGCTATGAACTCTCTTCTTGTTAGGAAGAGGTCCATATCTGTAGATACTTAACCAGTTATTTCTAATAGCAATCGTATTGCTTATAAATTGGAAACTTATTGCGTTTTATATCGGCCAAAATAACTATAATTCATGAGAAATTCCCGTGAATAACTCATAAAAAGATGATAGACATTTATCTACGGAACTCGAGCACTTTGAAGTTATTAAATGCCCATCCAAAGGTCTCTGGAAGAGGGTTTTTAAAGCGCTCTCTAGCACATGCGGGAAAAGGGGGGGTGTAGACAAGTGGAATGGGGAAGTGATGGGTGTCCCCTCTCCCCTCGATCCAATTCCTCTCCCGTCCAACCCCGCCTTCAAGACGACAACAGCGTCTCCTCTCCGCCCCGCGGGGAAAGAGAACCCGTTTCTTGTCTCCAAGGGTTCAACGAGGGTTCTCCCCAGTCACTCACAACTTCTCCCCACCCTCGTCTCAATCTCCTTCCCATCCCAGAGGGAACCGTCTACCCACCCTTCCTCACTCTCCACCAATCCTGGTTAGTCCTCTGAGTGCGGGAACGGTCGGGAGGAGGAATTATTTTAGCAAGTGTTTGTGGAGAGAGGCGAGAGTTTAGGACCCCTTTTTGTTAAATAACTGCTAACGATCGGTACCATTCTCTTCATCATGTCAATTGAAAATAACCGAGAGGAAACCGTGCGTAAATTTGGAGAGTGTAAATCCTCTTAGAGAATTCGTAATCTTAGAAGAATCAAATATTACGAAAGTCTCTTTTTGGAGTGGGGGAGTTTGGACATTCCTTGTATTGTCTCAGGTAGAGGTGTGACAGGATTTCAAGATAGCATAACGTGAACTTTTTTTATTACGGAGTTTCAATTTATGTATTTTAATTTTTTATTTTCTCGCACGACTTGTGATGGTATTTTTGTAGCTTTTTAGATTACTATTGGACGAACTATCCCAGTTCGTAGTTCTGTCAACATCGCATATTTGCCCTCTAAACAGTTGTATCTGTTAGGTGGCAAGCACCAATAATATGCAATAAAAATACGCTGCAATTTATTATTAAAGCCTAACACTATACAGATTGAAAAAGAAAAGCAGACCAGAAAATGTTAGGAGCTTTTGAATGATGGTGTTGGAGGTGGATGCTGAAGATCGAACGGGTGGGAAATATAAGATATGAAGACGTGTATAGAGAAGTAGAGGAGGGAAATATCATATGAAGCACCTATAAATTAGAATATATGAAATGGGCACATCCTAATTTACTATATTCATGCTAAAGAATAAACCAATTGTAACGTTCACATAAGATTTAATTAAATTAGCCCAGATTTCGACACACCATGTGTCATTATGAAGGAAGTTCGAAGCATTGGTCGAGAGCCTTAACTAGTGGACATTTACGTAGCCGTGACTCCAAAGCGGCGGGAGGTGGGAAGGGCGGGAAAAACCGGATTGGGAAGGGGGTTTGGAAAAGGACAATGAAAAGGGTATGAGTCACTTAGGAAGGCGAATATTGAGGAGAGAAGATGGGTGGGAAACACAATGTCATTACATAAGGGCACATTTTCTGGGGTATTAATAATCTCGAACTGTTCAAGAAAGTCCATTTTTATACCTTTGTCACAAACATGTAAAATATTCACTTCAAAATCACTGAAATGGCCTGACTCGCATACATTTCTTGCGAACGCTGATTTTTCCTCATTATTAATAACATGTTGTCTATGTAACTTAGCATGTATATAAAACTTTCTGCCTGTTTGACCAATATAATTTATGTCACAATCATTGCACTTTAAAGAGTATACACCACTCCTCTCCAAATCACCAAGACGGTCTTTATAATTAAAAAGTAATCTTCCCAGCATCGAAGGGTTGTACGAATCAAAGGAGAATTCCCAAAAGGAAGGCCAAGGGATAAATATACCAAGTTATGAAGTCGGGTCCGACAGGAACTTAGCAAAATCCGTGCTTGGAAATGCAAAACGATTGCTTTTTCCCTTCTTACTTTTATCTATTGTTCACTTTTATTCATAAATGAAGAGGATTAATTGCACGAGTTGAGTGATTTCTGATGTGATAATTATTTACTTTATTCAATACATGAGGTTAAAAGTGTTACTTTCGACTTACTAACAGAATACAGAGGCGATAAAAAATCATTTGAAAAAATCCACAAACAACACTTTAAAGCGGTAATAATACCCCCATATTCATTATATTTACTGAGAGAAAATTGCATAAAACTCGAAGCAAGGATTTTCCTTCCTTGAATTTTTAATGCTTGCTATTACGTATAAGGTTTAAAGTTACAAGTTAATTAGATAGCTAACAGTATAAAAGTTTTCTGGCTCTATTTTAACTATTGCAGTGTTTTTGCGCATTACATATGAGCATCTACATGGATGGTTAATGATTACCTTATGGTAATTGCATTTTACAAGGATTATTTTGATCATATGTACATTTTTTGGTATTTCCTTGCTGAATTTTAGTTTTGAAATCAAGAAATTAAATTAATTGACTTTTAGCAGGTATTATCTTTCTTGCACCAAGCGGTCTCTCCTATACTCTTATACTCTCCTATAATCCTATACGCCAGAAATCATTAAATTTCAAATAATTCGGAGTCCCTTGTTCCTTTATCATCTAACATTCAGCAAACGTTGTATGCAGAGAAAATTTTAAAGCCATTTTACTTTAAAATCGTCATCAAAAAGTCTGGCCAACCTAGTCCAAAATCCGATTTGAATCACAATCACCTTTCCTTTTGCAGTAAATTCCGTCCAGGCATCAGTTTCTAAACCATCTCCTCACAGAATATTTTCCCACCATATCGAATAATCCAAATTCCGGGAATTTACCTTCTTAATGCCCCACGAATATATTTAAAATACCACTAATTAAATTAGCAGTTTTAGGATCACTAACTCTCTCAGCAAATCCACTCCAGAACTATTGCCACCCGTTGAGCTCGGGAAATAGGTACAACATGCTTGTTTCTTGCTAAAACCAAAAATAAATCCTTAATTGTGACCGTCCATTCGTGTCCTCCACCTCCTGCACCACATCTTAGAAATGTTACTTAATTCCTTGTCAAGGTCGTTCAATATCGATTGTATTCTTCCTAACTTTGCAACGTAGGGAAATCCACCATTAATGTGGTTACTTGGGTTTTCTCCACCGGCGTGTTCCAAATGACGACTTTCATCACATATTAGCATAACTTCTTGGGTGTATCATTGTAATAAATACTCAGTGAACGAATAAATAGCGGCCGTGTGGTGGTAATTGTTGTTGCGAAGGCACATATCACTAGAGCTACGGATATAGCGAATCCAACGACCCTTCTTCTATGCACGATATGATTCGGTCCTTTTATGCTTGCCTTTGCTGCATACTTAAGGATAAAATAAACTATTTTCATCGTGCATCATGCAATCCCTCCTCCCATGACTTCCCCTCCACTGTCTGTCCACTGTCCTATCTGTCGCCCGGTGGATGCAATCGGTCCAACGGTGATTGAAATGCACTGTGGTTTCCTTTCTCGTCAGTAAATTTTTATTAGATCGAATTAAGTGTCCTCCGAGTGGCTTTGGTATTCTGGACAGAGAGAGTGGGCGAGTGAGATAGGGAATCTCGCGTTCACGCGTGGTGTGCGGTGAAAGGGACATCCCCCTTCCCTTTCGGTTCCGCCGCAGCCGCTCCGCACGCCAGAGGGTGCCGTTTCCCGGTGCGGCTGCCCGTATTTTGGCGTCGTTGGTGGACTTCATGGGGGAGTGGGTAGGGATGTGGCTACAGGGATAGCAATAATAAAGGTACTCACAATTAGCATTGAGTGAATTTTTTCCCAACCACATAAGTATTAAAACAAATATCTCGATATTATTGTGACGTATCAACAAAATAATAAAATGCAATAATTGTATTAAATCTGCCTTATTGTCTACGTTATGTAGAATATTTTTCAGAAAAATAAAAAATATGACGTTTAATACGTAGAAACTTGCCATGAAATAAAATTGGCCTGAACCAGGAATCTGGCCTGGATAGCGTATTGGTCTGTACATTGCACCGGTAAGCAAAAGGTCCATGGGTCAATTCCCAGTCCAGGCTGACTTTTTCTCGCAGTAATTTCTACGCTATTGACCGCCGTATCTACGACCAGCTTGAATTCTGACGTTGATTAGTTTACTCATTGATGGCGATATCCGCTTTCTGTGTCGATTAACTATTAACTCCCTACAACCTATTGATTGTAAGACTTGGTGCAGCTCCTCTGCGAGGAAAATACCATACGCAGGCGGTTAAAAATGGTACCTGTTGCAAGGCTGTAGATACAATTCACCAATCAACAATGAGTAATTTTAATTAGTGAAATATTATAGAGAAGTATATAAACTCTAGTTAATCGCGAATAATAAGTCTAGTTGATAGCGAGTTAATGAAATTGTAGTAAAAATGTTAATTGCAGCACAAGATGCGTGAAAGTCTTTGAGAAAGCTTTAGTGTGACTTCAAGGCCTCAATGCCTTAGCAATTGCACAATCAATCAGCACTGTACTGTATTGGATGCCTAAAATTTTGATGCCACAACATGAGTATCTACTCTCTTTCAGGTAAATTATCGAAAGATAAGTATCTAGTACGAGAGTACGTATTAGGATTCGAAGTAAAGATATCGATATGAGAGAAGCATCGAGACTTTTTCCGTATCCCTAGGAGTGGGAGACAATAGCGGAGATTTTTTCGGGGAGTGTTCGGATTGTTTGAACTCGTGGGGGAGGGAGTTAGGGAGATCATGTTTGTTTGATTGTGTGCGGATCCGCTCGGGTGCTTTCGTTCGTTCATTCGTTCAAGGCCGGTTCGTGTGGCGGCTGCGGTGCCTGGCGGGGTTCGAATGAGTGTGGCCGACCGTCGCCGTCGCCACCAGAGGGCGCCAGCCATCCGGAAACAGAGAACACCCCCTCCTCATCCATTCATTCCTCTTCCGCCCCACCGAGTGAAAGAATGCCAAAAAACCTCAGCGCCGCGACATCCCCCCAACATTCACCCACCCCATTCCTCTCTCAACGTTTCAATCAACACAACAACATTGGATTTGCTTTCAGTCACCGAAAAGGGCCAGTTCTGAAAGTGCACTGGCTGTCAATATCAACCATTTCCGGGTTTACCGGCTGTATTGAGTATTTTTTTAATACACTCAACGTTTCGTTCTTCCAACCGAGAACATCGTTCAAAGACAAAGATTCAGTTTTATTGGTGTTATATGCATGCTAAACGACTGACCACTATTATTGAAGTTTAAGATGGTCCCTCCGAGAAAAGGCATTAATGCCATTATATCCTAACTATGGACACTCATTGCAAAATATTTCTTTTTTTAGGTATAAACATAAAATGTTACCTTTCCGTGCAATTTTACTCGAAAATAGAACTTTAAAAAATTTTATGATGTTCAATGGGAGAAACGCGGGAGGAAATTTTTCCACCTAATACAAATGCCATATTCTCGTAAAAATATTTAAAGATGCAAAACCTTCCAAAAATAAGTTATAAATAGATATAGATATATATCTTACGGTACCTATCAATTTTTGAGTTATTGGCTAACTACTGCGAATATTGAAGACAAAAAGTGGCAATTCCGTTGGAATGGTGCTGCAGTCGGCGTCTGTGGTCGTAAAAAAGCGTTCATTAATAATATTTTAAGGACGTAATTGGCAATTTTTATGCCTTTATCTCGGTTTCAAAATCTCACGCATTTCATTATTGAAAGCATGATTTATAAAATTATTTGAAAAATAGTTGGAATATAGTATTTTATTTGACTCACACATCCTTAAACAGACACCAACAAAATATTTAACTCTTGGTCACTGACATATTTGCGGAAATATATCTTTTCGAGACACTACTTCGGAAGTTACCGTCTTTCCAATTTAGATTAGATGTACGTCTGGATCTTTAGATTATTTCTCAAGTCAGTCGGGGATTATGCGTATGAGAACGAACTGTTGAGTATATGTACAAAATTGCATTACACAGGAGGAAAACGAAAACGGTTGATGGTCATAATTCGCATCGCTACAAAAACTTGTAAACAAAGATTAGTACACTAGCTACCGTCCTTGGTAAGTAAGTGATATTATCCACTTGAAAAAAATACTGTAAAGGGAAAGTTTTCGTTGGTGACAATTCATTTACACCTGATAATTTGGTAACACGGCTTTCCAAAAATTCAAGCTCATGAACTCAGGTGTCACACCTCTATATATAATCGCATATATGTGTTCAATTGCATAATTAAGATGAGTAGGTGCTCTGGGTAATAATTATGTGAGGCTTATTTAAATTTATATCTGCTCCCTTTCATACTCGCTCTTTGCTCGTTCAATCCTAACCAGACTGTGCTCTCCATCCTTAAATAATATTATGTTCAATTTTTTATTTGTCTCGTTCAAAACGCACTGGATGCCATTTTTAATAAACAAATAACTTAATTAATGTCAAAGACGTCTTTTGATCAAAGAATTTGTATCCACTAGTAGATATTGATATTATTTGAAAATTTATTTTCTCAGTCAAAACATTCTACAAACTCTTATATTTAATGAAAAAATTTAAATTATGCCAACTACCGTGCGTTGGTCAAAGTCAAAAATTTTCGTCCCAAAATAAATATCAATATATTTGAAAAATACCTCCCCAAGTTTAAGACGCTCTAAATAGAATGCTATTTAGGTGAAAAATAATGCAAGTGGAAGTCTCTTGCTCTAGAATTCAGGGCCACTACAAATACCAGATTTTAGAAAGTTTTCTTTTCTCAGTCAGAATGCTCTAAAAAGCCTAATAGTTTATCAAAAAAATTTAAAAGTTATCCCAGTCGATGTCTCTTGATCAGGTTTTTTTCTACCTATAAAAATTGGATATTTTATAAACGTTTTTCTCTCACTCAGAATGCTCAAATTGAATCTAATTCAAGCCAAACAATATGAAAATTATTTCTCTCGATCAAGAAGTTTTTGAATCAAGAACTTAATGCCATTTTTTATATTTATTATTTTAGTCAAAAATTTCTACCCAGAAAAAATAGTAAGACTCTAGATAAAGAAATTACGTGTCTCGGGTCGGATCCGATCTGAAAAATCGGATATATACGAAAATTTATTCGCCGACTCATGACAAGGATTTAGATGCAACTAGCAAGTATCGAACTGTTTTGAAAAATTTACTTTATCAATCAAAACGCTCTATATTGCCTAATAGTTTAGGAAATATATATGTTTTGACATTCATAACTCTCTCTACCACTACCTATTTCTTTGCCACTTTAAGAATTGGATCTTTTAAAAATTATCTCTTGTCGCTCTGAACCACCTAATACTTAAGCAAAAAAAGAGGCAAATTGACATATCTCAATAAAATATGATCCGAGTCTGCATCAGTCCCCGGATGGCTTCGCGAGTTTTTAACATTGCTACAGGAAATAAAGTCGACAGTAAACTCAGCAGTAAATGATACATCAACATACGACGTGGCATAATGATTTTCACACCGTTGATGTGGCAATTTAACCGACTTAAGAAAAAGAAATTGATGTGACTACTCGAAACATCACATGAGCGGTATGACCGAAATTGAGAAAAACAATACTTTAATATTGGCTATGCTGTTTTCGTAAAAGGTTAAACGCACTTTTTAGGGTTATTTTATTATAATATCCTAATATCTCCATTCTTATATATTAAAATTAAACCTATAAGTTGTAAAATTAGGATTTCAAATATATGACAGTGCTTCTCTTTAAATTATGTGTTTTATTAAATAAAACTTTTGAGAATTAATGTTTGAATTAAAAACTATATTTATTTTTACGTCCTCAGCTTCTCTTGAAGGACCAAGAATAAAAAAAATGAGTAAGAGGCAGGAAAACGTGAACGGTTTCTTTAGTAGTAACCCCACGGCATCAGATAATGAATAAGAGACTCATTTTGATCTAGCAAAGATATATGCATATTCAAATATTAAAAAGCCAAATGGTGAATTGAATATTTCTGGGTTTGGAGGCAGAGGACTGAGATAATTCCATTTATTGTGACATTTGCTCTTTTATGGGAAATTTTCCTGGGTTTTTCCCTCACTGAGACCGAGAATTGAAGTGATTATAGTCACATTTGCCTTCCGTCGCTGAAGAATACGATCCATCCCCGTAATGGAATTCTCCGGAGGTAGTGCGACGACTAATCTGGAAAGTAGACGTCCTTCCGCTTGGGATTCGGGAAGTCCAAAATTTCCCACGTCTAGTGTCGCCGTACCGTTTGGGCATATTTAAATTACGTTTTCTGACGTAGCTTCGCCAGCTTTTTTTATTTTATCATATAAATCTCAGAGTCTAAAACGTTCATTCTTTTCCGGGATGTAAGTCCTCGCTAAAGTAGAAACGCGTTCTGGGTCTATTAACTCATAAATGTCTCTTACGATTTTGTCGCGACCACATCTGCCGAGAGAATTATTTTATTCTTATGCAATTAAAATTAATAGGACTTTTTGAGCACAAACTTATTTTTGTTTATTTCAGTTACTATTTCAAGGATGAATGTAACTTATACCATTCCATTTTTTATTAGTTTGTGCTAAAACTATCAAAGTATTGCGTTAAAACGGTGTTTTACATGTACATATTATTTAAGAGAAGATTTTAGGGAGCTCTGAGCAGGATTCATAGATATTAGTTTCATTAGATGATATTTATTCAACAAGTGTAGAATGATTTAATTTTGATCCAATTTTTAAAAATTATTATTTTAATTTTGTATGAAACTGAACTACATACGCTTTTAAGTGTTCTTTAAAGTAAAAAAATGAAATAATATGAACGCTTGAGGAGTTACTCGGTCAATGAGTCAGTTCATCGTAAAAGTTTCATTTCTGTGGCTCTCAAAGAGGCAATAATACGATGGCTCGTAGATGTGTGGTGGGCAAAATTTGGTCTAGATGTTATTTTTTGGTCTAATTGGAATCAGCATACGAATGGTGCGCGTTGCTGAGCACCTTTGTTTACTTATTACTATTTTGCGTCCAGCGTAAACTTTTGCTAGAGCTCTATGATAGCGTGCAGTCATTCAAATCACACTCGCTATCTTTCATTATTTATTGTTGCTCCGCGTATATGGCGAGAGGTAGGTCGTATGTTAAAGAGAATGGATGGAATAGGAAGAGGTTATTGAGGTAATGGCGTTTTATTAGATAAAAATTGACATTTATAACTGTACAACACCCTACTGAACGCCACATGAGCATGTGACTGGGAGTGTAAGGATAACAGCCATGAAATGGAGAGGCAATAGAATGAAGGACTTTGGAGAGAGGGAGGACGAAATAAAACTGTACAGTTCAAGGAGTGGCTTAAGGTGTCTATCTCAGTGGTGTCAAAATGTTCACTGGACAAAGTTAATTTCGTGTGCTTGCATGTTTGGTGGTCACTCATATTTTTCGAATTATTTCCGTCTATGCAGTATAGATAGCAGACATGAATTTGTATTTCCTGTGTTATTTGAAAATTCGAATAATCGATATTTTTTCAGGTAAACTTGGACTTGTATTTACCTCCGAGGCCCTTGTAGCTTACAATATAGTTCTCCTATTAGCTGTGTTACGGTCAAAGTATGCTCTAGACGATTTTCAACAATGCTTTAGGTCTTAGTGTGTTTTTTTCCATTTGTCACGACATATCTTTCTGAGAGAAATCACTCATGCTTCTTCCCACTGAGGAGATGCGTTATCGTGCTGTGGTAGGAATTGTGGTGAATACGGAGTGGACTTAGATCCATATTTTATCCCTTCATTTGACAAATATTTCCCTGAAAATGTTATCAACTCTCTTAAAAAATTATTTTTAATTGACCGCATCGTCAACATGCAGTCTAATTCTGCCGCATTTTTAATAATTTGTGCAACTTATTCAAATGTGGGATAGCAGAACGCAGGTTATGCCTCATATAAGCCACCTTCTTCATTGGTCGTTCAATTCTAAGATTGGTTGACTGCAGCCCTCCACCCTTCCCTGTCTAATGCTAGTTCCCTTACCTCTTGGTATCTCTTCTTATGTACTCTCCTCTTGAATCGTCCATGAACTTATTCCTGGGTATTCCTGTGGGGACTTTTCCCTCTTTTTGCCTTCAATTATGTTCTTTATGGTTCCATTGTGTCTCAGGGTGTGTCCAGTTTATCTGGTTTTTCTTTTCTGTATGGTATTCCATATGGTCCTTTCCTCCTCTACTCTTCTGTATACTTCATTTCTTATTTTTCTCCTCCATTTTATCTTCAGCATCCTCCTCCATTACCAGATTTCGAATGCTTCTAGTCTTTTCTAGTCATCTTTTCCAATGGGCCATGATTCCGATTCATAGATTAGTACGCTCCACATGAATGTTTTTACATTCTGTTTCCTATTTTGTAGCCCTATCTTCTTTAAGCACAGCGCGAGCCACCTTATTGAGTCGAAATTAAATCTGTCAAAGACTATTTCTTCTTTTTAATCAGTCAGATATCCATCTAACCGATTTTATATATTTTTCAATTTCTACACTAAACAAACGAGACAGATTTATAGCAAATTAGGCGGACCCTGAAGTACAATTGGTTGGTGAAGAAATAAAATGAAGGGAAAATATAGAGAGGGGTCTGAAGAAAAATGCCAAGGGACTAGACAATATATAGGAGAATTGGGTAGGATATTGTATGAAAAGAACGAGCATAAAAAGAGAGTGAAATAACTATAGATAGAGAAAAATTTAGGTCTGCAACCAACCATTCTTCGAGTTAAATGACCGTGGGTGATGATGACTCTTGATTATAGTTTAAATGATAGTATTTTTCTCTGGATACTCGTCGAGCCTCCTAGTACGCTTTCTCTAGAATGTCTCGGTAGATGACCGCATCGTCAGCAAGCAATGTAGTTCTGCTGCTCACTCGAGAGACAAGGGGTAACTGGCTCGTACAGTGTCATCACTCACACGCAAGAAAACGAGACAGCGATAGGATCCGGCTCTCCGCATCCTCGCCAAGAGTCGTAATCCGCGCGGAAGAATTGCTTCCCTGTAGAGAGGGCGGATCGCCCTCGGCGCCTTCGGTGCCGCATTCGGGGTCCACGAGCCCGTCGCGATCGGAGAGGACATCGGATTCACTCAATGAGACGACGGCAGCGGCGGTGGTGGTGCTGTGTGCAGATGGCGCCCCAGAGAGAGGGAAAGAGAGATGATAAAAAAAGAGTCGGAAGCGTCAGCGATTCGCGAGCATAGGCTGGAGCCACGCCCTTGCTCATAAAAGTCAAAAAAGGTTCCCTCCTGCCCAGAGCGAAAAAGAAAGAGATCAGTGCAACGGGAGGGATTCTCTCAGTGTTCTCTCTCTCGTGTAGCGCGACACATTTAGTCCCTCCTGGTCGCAGGCAGGATGTGAAGTAACCTCAGGGTACATCCCGCTGGATGTATTTTTTTCTCGCTGACGCATGCTCTCTTTCCAAAAAAATTACGTGCTTCTTTTTTTTTTACTTCCCATTTTAACTTCATATGGCACCCGGCGTAGGTCGTCATAGAAGGAGTGTTATTTCCCTCGTCTCTTTTTTTTCGTAACCGGTGTTAAGTTACCGTTATGATCCTCGAAAATGGCCCTGAGCTGTGAAGGACCGTGCATCTTAGATGAAGGCCTGGAAGAGTTACTCGGCCGTATTTTTTATTTTACCCTGCAATAAGAATAACTACTCTTCAGCTAAAATGGTAATTTTCTTCCTGCTTGTCGCATATTTTATTTGACCTAAGGCCGCTATGATTCTTAATACGTCCTTATTTTAATAGCTTTTCTGAATATATTAAGAATTGAATCTACATCAGTGAAAGTATCTACGATTCTGAGTTTTACCTTATTGTTACAAGATAAGACAAGTAAAACTAAATTCAGCATTGAAATATTTTTTAATTAATTGAAACAAGTCCAATTATCTACATTCGCTGCTTAAGCCAATATGATTACTTTCGCCTTTATGTTTAAGTAATTACTATCCGTTCTAATAATTATATTTTGATCCATTAGGATTGGTTTTCGTGGGCTCTTGCAAACTTCAGGCTCTGATAACTAGGCCTCGCTCATAGCGTCTTTATGGCGAATAGTTAAGTGCAAGTTTTCCTTTGCTAAGTTTGGTGACCTACTTCCTTAGCCAAATAATGGCAATATATCTCTCTATTTGCTAATTGGTAGGTATAATTCACAAGATGAGTACCAGGAAACTAAGGTTTGCGTTTAAAACCGGTATGAGAAAGCTTATTTGAGAGGAGAATCCTAGCTTGGAATTTCAATATCAAATTAATTGCCCACTGGTGAAAATTTTACATAACATTGCACATCTAGTTCTAAATGGCGTCAATTAAAGATCCTCAATGGCGTCTGTCAACGATACCTATTATCCGTAATGAGTTATGAACTCGAAGCTTATTTGCCATCATAGTTTCTGATTGGCTCTCCCTTTCGAGACTAAAATTTGAATAAATGTCTCACAATTTATGAAATCAGGGGTAAAATGTTTGGACATCATTTCTTTATAGGTCTATTACAGATTAGGGACTGAGTTGAACATGTCGTAAGTAATGTTTCCGTAATTATTAAATAGAATGCAATGAAACGCTTCGTACTTCGATTAATTAATACAAGTTAACATGTTTTGCTTCATAGCTATAAGAGAGATTAATAAGAAGCCGCATTAGACTCGGAGGTTGCGCACTTGCGCAATCTAGCATGAGAAATTCAGAAAGGGGATTTTGAGCGTGACACTAAGAAAACTGTTTTGATACAAGGTCCAGTAGGAGCGATAATGTTGGAGAGTAATTTTTTCCAACAGTTAGGAACAAAAGTACATTCTTTCAACGCACAATGAGTAGTCATAATCAAAGCAGAGCTTTACTCCAAACACTTAAAACTTCCAAAATACACTTTACCCTTTTTACCTCTCTATAACCTTTTTTGCACGATTAGTGTCCTGAATCCCACTGTAAATTGTAAATTATGGTGGTATGCAGGATAGTAATTAGATGATACACACATGAGGTGGCAGGAAAATATAAAAAAATCATCAATTTCTATTTCCAATTAGAAATCTAATACACTAAGGGTTGAAATTTGCCATGAAAAAATCATTTCACTTGACCGGGATTCGAACCCGGATCTGCCATTTTCGAATCGGATCTACATTCAAAATTCGCCTTGAAGGAAGATGGCTTCATGATATAAGTGGTTAACATAACTGACCGGCAACTGGCCTGCAGATCCAGGTTCGAATCCCAGTCAAGTCAAATGATTTTATCGTGGCGAAAATCAACCCTTGTTGCATGTGCACCCGTACGACTGATTTCGTACCACATCATTTGTCAATGCAATGATTGGAAATTAAGAAAGAAAATTTTCTTCCGTCTCATATGGAAAATATTTCAGAATGCAATTTCTATACACTTGATCCATTCATTCTTTAAAGCAATCGAAATTCAGTTTATGATGATTATTTCTAGTAAATAGGCATTTCTACTACAATTAGAAGAGGCGTAATACCCCTCGCCTTGGTACATCGCCTGGATTTGACAACCGCTGGAGTGACTGGCTAGTACAAGTGAGGTATTTCACGAGTAAAAAACGCAGTCGGGCTGTGTTCAGTTCTAGGTAAATTTCACCCTGGAGGCACCGCCAAGAAGTGTGTCATGTGGTCATCGATATGATGACTAAGGTGGCTCTAACCTCTGGGTCACTTGTTCCAGAATTTATGAAACTTGTATACATCTTGGAAGTGCGTTTTATAAAATTAAATAAAGATAAAAAAAATTTTGACTAGCTATATAGTAATCCTTGAAAGTGGAGATATTAACGTGGGCACTCATATAGATTGCTCTGATTACAGCAGAACAACGTAAATATGAACGAAAAAGCATATTCAAACTTTAAATTTAAGCTGTTTGTGTGAAGCAAAAATTCCAGGGAAATAGAATAAAAATTAATTTTAGACACCTTATCCGCTGTTTTTGAGAGTTAGTAGCAAATAACTGCCGTAATTAAAGTAATGTGCGGTAGTTCCCTGCAAATGGCGCTGCAGTCGATAACAAAGCCTGGACAAATGTGATAATTAAACATATATGCGTGGAATAATCTGCATGTTTTATTCTATGATTTTAGTTCCCAATTGTTAACTGATGTCATCAAGGAAAGTAGGATTTTTCAACTGAATAAATAAGCATATGTAACTTAGATTCTGTCTTGACTCACATAGGCCAAAGCCACCGTAAGCATCCGGGTAACTCAGACGGAGTAAAAAATGGCAGCCAGTGAAATATTTCTATTTTTTCTGTCGTCCTTACAAATTTTACTTGCATTATGACCGAGTTTTGTTTCGATATTTTGCCAACTATGGCGTATTTTATTTTTATTATACATAACTTGTTGCTTATTAATTTAAGTAGTAGACTTTCGGCAAAAAATAGGGACATGTTTAGTGTGTGCTATCTATCCGAATTTCAGTGTCTGGTGGCGGAGAGATTTCTCCGTTGCAACCACGTAACTCTAACAGTTATTTTAGTGGTGAATATAGAGAAGTGCCGTGTTCCTTGTCCCTTGAACATGATGAGACCGTAATGCAACTTTTGGAAAGAGAAGTAAATGATTTTGTTCTTTGAACGACGAATCCAGTTAAGCACGAAATAATATTAGATGTGAATTCGCCAGCCAAACAGAAGTAACCCGGTTGGTTCGTCTAACCAAAATTAAATTAATGGTAAAGATGATAAAATGTTATTTTTTGAGGTTACTTGGCCTTCTTATCGTTTGCAGTCCAATCTAAGGTTTCTTGTTCCTAAGAAAATGGCTCTCAGAGATTTGTTGTAGATTTCCGAAATGTGAAAAGTGTTATTAAATTGAATGTAAACTCTATTACTTATATGTCCAGTAAACGCGATTAACTAAGAGAAGGGAAATATGTTACGGTATTAGATTTCAAATAAATATTACGGGCTAGTTGAGCCTCATCCCTCGAGTAAAGAGAAAACGGTTTGTTTATTTCCAGTATGGGAATATTCCATGTCAGTGTAATGCCATTTGGCTTGCTTATCGCAAGGGTCACATTTTGGTGCGAATTGGCTCACGTGCTGGGGACTGAAGCGTAATTGCATTTCTTTACATACGTAAACAATGCCTTTGAGGTGAATCAATCGTTTAACGAGCGTTTATAACACTTATCGGCGCATATTCAAATGCCTTAAGGAACAAAATAGAAGGCAATTGAAGGAAGAAGTCAATGTAAATGACTAAGGGTAAGACACATGGGGCAGATGATACGAAATACATGAATCAGTAGAGCTAAAATGACAAAAAGGAGTTAGCAAGGTAAAATGTGGCTGCTATCAACACATTATCAGATGGAATTGAAAATAATGGTGATGGTGATGATTGTGAAGCATTATTTAAACAAGAAACCATCATGCCATGCGATAAAAATATTTTGTATTGGGTAAGTTGGTTTTTGTAAAAAAATAAGCAAAATTAAAACACAAGTCTCAAGTCAGGTGTACCTAAAAGTAGCAGAAATTCAGAGGGTATCTCAGACATATCTGTCATGGCCTCATACGCTCCGCGGAAAAAAATACGCCTTAAATCTCTCCCCTCTGTAATTTATTTTCTTTATCTCGTACTTGTGGTCGTTTTTTAAACAGTACGTTGATGTCAGCTAAGTATGATGAACGTCCTCCGAAAAAGAAGCTCCTTCGATCGGGAAATAACCTGATCTTCAACATCTCCCTCCAGCACAAACATCAGAGGCTACTTTCGAGTATTCTTCTGTGTGGTATTCATTTGCGATGACAGCCATTCTGCGGAAGTTATCACACAAAAAACAACATCAAAATGACTTTTATTCTATCCCTCCAGATTTTCCGGTATTCTTTTTTTCACCCTCAAAGGGACATACTGCGTACTAATGTTTAGCTTATTAAAGGGTATCCTTTCCTTTATCAGAGGTTTGGTCCTCTAGAGCAATAGTATGATAAAAAGATTCACATTAAATTATGCATGTTTTACCCGCGAATAATGCTCGGGTCATCTCACGTATTTCACGTCTAAAATGCATGAGATTTATGGATTTTGCAGCAAGGTGGGGTGGCTCTGACCTGTGCTAAGAATATAGTCGTCACTGTAAAAAATTGCTAGGTGAAAAAAAGGTCTTGTGCTGAAGGCATATTAACATCAGTGACCCTAAACGATAGAAAAGAAAAAAATAGGAGTAGTGCAAATCTAGAAAAAGAGAGAGAGGTGATCCATGTAATTTTTACATATTATTAAATTAGCGATTATTGTAAACGGTTCCAATGATCAACATCATTATCATATCCTTTTAAACCACTTACAATGAACAATCTGGGGAAAATCACCACGAGTACTTATTTTTTCCAATTTATCAGCCCTGACAATACATTATTAAGCATAATCGCTTACTGTAGTAACATTACCGAAAGGTTCACTCTCATTGTAGTTTGCAATGCTCTATTAGTATTTTATGAAACATGAAGCTCATCGCCTGATTACTCTGGCCAAATCATGAGGAAGTATACGATGAAATATAGAAAATCATGACTTACCTTGGAATTGAATAAGATGGAAATATCTCAATTATCCAACTCGTTGCTTATTACAGCAAAGGAAACGACTAAATGGTTGACAAATATATTCTTTGCATGCACATTTTAATTGAGTATTTATCTACAAATATTTTTTCCATACTATCCTAATTGTAGGGCTCCTTTAGTTTAAGTTACTAAAAAATCTCACGCCAACTGCGAGAAACTGTTGCTTTTAAAATGAATCATTATAGGTGAAGAGATGACTTTTAACAAGCAGACATCCAAATTAATAGTCAAAGTAAACTTATATAATTCTAGTATTACTTGAGAAGGTGTAAATCATTCTTTAATATCAATTGAGGTAATGGCATCGCTGGTGGCATTCTTATTTCAATTCCTCAAGCCTCGTCTGCGGGAGTCATTTCGCACTAGCTACCTGACACTTTAAGGTAGAAGGAAAATTATTAGAGATGATTTAGGCGCATACATTCCAACCTTAACTCAGAGGCGATGGAGCGAATCGGTAGTACCCGGTGTTTCCCCCGCAGCAGGCCGGTCCCCCTTCGTCCTGGCATGTAACTAAACTATGTATGTTGGTAGTAAAGGTTATTTAAAATGAGTTCAAGGGCAATATACTACTCGCAAAGGATACAGGCCTTGAGGGTAGGCCAGTATTGAGTTCTCTAGGTGACCCTCAAAGATTAAATCGAGTGGAAAGAGGCTTTGATAAATTTTGTGACACCGCTTCGAGCATCCCGAGTCGGACATTTTATACAAGCTCACTCTGCGATGGTGCGATGGAAACTGCGAAACAAATTTTTCCTGACGGATATGTCCGTGACAGAGTGAGTCGATTCATCCTCGCTGTTCACCGAATAGTAAGCCGTTCTACATTTACGCGTGCATAAATTGCTTTCCAATGGAGGGATGCCGCGGTTAATTAGTGAGACTTTCACCAGCAGACCGACAAAAACATACCTCAATCTCAAGGAGTGAGCCAAATATTATGCGAGCAATTTGCCGAATCAACTTGAGGGACCCTCAAGCTACTAACATTACGCACCGCCATAAAATAAGTCCCGACCTTTCAAGGCCACCTCCCTTGAACCATAAGCTAGTGCCATTATTTTATATGAGCGGCATTCGCTATGTGAGAATATTTGATTGTGAAAAAAAATAAAAACATGCTGCGGTTAGTAAACCCCAGCAAAAGCTCCCTGTATATTCATAATGAAGTACATTAATCGATTCGTTAGACAATAGTTTTGACTTTATAATAAAAAAATGTCATTAACCTGGAAAGAATAAAGCTTTGAAATGTAAAAGTACTTAACTGAAAAGTGTATCCAGAGCTAATTTTAAATTGGCAGTAAAGACAAAAAATTGCATTTTAGCGAAAAGAAAATAGCAAGGAATGGAAATTTAGTGTAATCGAAAAATGATGACGACCAATTTTACGACGTCAATTACACAAACTTCGAGTAAAAGAACAAGCTTTAAGCTAGCGGGTCGACCTCACCACCGAACTCTTTTATGTCCAAATAATTAAATAAACTTTTGTATCGTTATTTCTGAGTCATCGTATCAATGCACTTGCCAAAAGTTATAATATTCCCAAGAAAGGTAAACTAAGGCTCAGCTGATGAAAAGATTGACTCCAACACCAACCAGCTGATAAATAGCACAAACAGCAAGGGAGTATCTTCAAGTGACATGGTGTAACTAAAAAGGCGCCGTGCAATACCTCAAGAAAGTATTAACACAAGGAAATATAAGAAAGAGTGAATTAAATATACCGACCCATGGGACGTTTCAGTACTCCAAAATGAAGTCGAAGGACACCAATCAAGGTAAATAAAACTCCGTCTTTTGTCACTTGGTGATGATCTACAGTCGACAAATTTTATTCACCAAACTTTTACCACACTATTTAATTAAGTTGTATTGTAAAAGTTTGAAGAATAAAATTTGTTTATCAGTCAAGAATTAAAACGTTCCAAAATATACCCATTGTGAGAATAAGATCTGGTTTAGACTAGATATTCAAGGCGTACAGGGATTCACGAGCACTGCTCTGAATAATTGTACGTAATGTGTTTGTTTATACAAAATACGAGGGTGAGTCAATAAATAAGTCGAAAATGTCAGCATTTCATCATCAGAATCAGTCGTAAACATTTCATTGGGAACGCTTGGAAAATCCACTGTACAGGCCCGACTTAGCCCCCAGTGGTTTTCATCTGTTTGGGCTCCTAAAAAATCATTTGGGTGGCCGTCATTTTGATTCAGATGATGCTGTAACCTATGAGGTTACACGTTGGCTGCGACAGCAACCAAAGGACTTCTTTGCTGCTGGGTTTCAAGGACTTGTAAAGAGATGGGATAAGTGCCTGAATGTACAGGGTGAATATGTGGAAAAGTGAAATAAATGTCAGAAAGTTACTTTAATTATTTTTGCCTCAATTCAGTTTTGCGACTTATTTATTGACTCACCCTCGTATATTTAGAAAGGAAGTCAATTATTCTTATAAGGCCTAATTGTTTTATAACAAGGGCAACAAAGATATAGATATTCCATATTTTCTCCAAATATTTAGTAATCCTCAAAACTGTTGATATTCGTTTGCCATGAAATGTACTTCAGTATTTAGTTTCACCTTTTAGATCTCAGATAAACGCACACGATATCTAAAGGCAATGTGTACAAGATTATACACTCACCTAGTGTGAAGTCCCTTATATTTTACTAATAAAATCAATTTGAAAACAACAAGAAACGAAAAGTTACTTTATCTCGAAATTCACCAGTCAATGTCAACACTTGTGAGTTAGTGTTGTTATAAATAGTTATAACCAAGCCAAATGAATTACAAAAATGTCGAACAACAAATAAGCTAAAGGTTATATCCAAGCAAAAAGTTTTATTTGAACTTCGTTTTTTAAATCAGCCCCTAATATAACGCTTAACAGAGATCCAATCAGATAATGTATACATATGCGAAATTTATGAGCTCTACAATCCCAGTATTATGCTGCATATCATCTAATTTTACCAAATTTTGTTATAATGCATAAATAAAGAATGTATTAATTACGTTTGAACTGGTAATTGGCAGAAAGTACGAATACTAGTTCATATACAGCTTAATGCACTCCATTAGGTTCCATTTTCATATCCATCTAATTTACATTCACCGATGATAATGTCACCACTTTTTATGCTGCATTGTACAAATAAAATGATGCGGCAAGCTTATAATTACCTCAGAGGAAAGGTGGAAATTTACATGCAAATTTAACTGGAGAGCTGGCATGAATAATCACCAAGGACTTTGTCACAAAATGTGAAGCTTAAAAATGAGATTTTCCAGGGTGCAAATACAATAGCTTTAAAAGGCATGGGTCAAAGGCATAAGGACAACAAACGGAGAAAAACAAATGCAACTTAACAAAGAAAATTTTATAAATTAACAGCTTTCTCCGCCGTATTAAATAGAGAATTTAAAATAAAAATTCCCCAGATTTCAACAGCATATGATCATGCATGTTCGCAACAGGCAACATAAAGCATGTTGTCCACTAACTATTATTATACATATAAACTCATAATTGTATGTGAGGATTTCATTAGAACATTACCAGAACAAAAACTTTAATAACAACCATAGATTACAATCTACGGGTGGTAACACACATGTGAAAGTATTACTAAAATATTATGTAAGACTATTCTATAGGCTTTTTCTCTCCCTTCTTTGAAAGAAAACGTAAGATTTTATGAACTCTCAATTTTACAGCAGCTGTAACGAAATTTTGGAAGAATGAGCATAGCTAGGCATTTTATGAATAGTATCTCGTGTAATGTATGCTTCACATGGAAATGCTGAACGTATGAAATTGAAGGTGTGGCGATGGAATAAAGGTTTTATTGAGCCGAGTTCAAATCATTTGGAAACTGGAAATCTGCTCACCAACTCATGCTATTGGCGGTGAGGGAGTTTAGTCTCGAAAACGGCTTTAACTTGAGTAGACCAAGTGACTGTTAAAAATTCAATGCTCACCAAATGCTCACAAAATGCAAGGTAAAGATTTGTTTTTCCCTCAGCTTCGAGCGATTAAATAACCAACTTCCACGATAACACTCTTGTATTTAAGTTCGAGCTAAACCTTAGTTCAGTAGTAAAGAATCTGGTTGACGGTTCTATGTCTAAAGGCCGGTTTATATGGTGCACTTTGTAGCACAATCTGACGTTTATTCGAATATGTGTCGAAAACTTCATAATCTAAAGTGGGGAATTACAATAATACCCGCGCAAGTGCATTAATAAAATATAGGAAAATATCTTCATCTCCAATTCCGTGCCCCTATTATAGCAATTTCTGTATACCAAATATTGCAAAAAAGCGCCTTGTGGAAAATGGCCTGGAGGCCTTGAAACCTAGCACGAACAAAATCTTGAAGAATTAAAATAGTTCAAAGACAGAAATGTTTTATCGGGAACACAAAGTGATATCAATTTACCGGGCATGCGCCTCCATACGCCAGTAATTACTCTTGGTTAGCGTAATAGCTTACAACAACACAGCTATTTGGATTTTTTTATTTGTATCTTCGATACCAGAATGGCATCTACAAAACACCTGTGCTAGCCTCTCCCTCTGCAAATATCGAATCAGTCGTGGAGGTCGATATATGTGTTTGCAGTGGAATTACTACTTCTTCTGGTGGAATTACTCCTTTTTTATCACCACGCAGTTGACGGCAACCAAGCGTGGTATTGTTCTCTTCGACCACCTAACACATTCCTCTCCATGAGTTTTAGTTTTAGGCTTCAGATAAAACGAGTACTGATGCGAAGGAGGTGGAAAAGTTGAATTACTACCGACACGTGCTATTTGAACTAAGGCAAGTGTGACTCGTACACAGTGAAATTACTTGCGCTCATCATTGGTGTGCTCAGGGAAGATGAAGCTCTCTTCTAAATTACGCGAAGTACATTCCTGCCTGCGAAAAACTGGTAGAATCACTCTGTGAACGGATGTAAAAGGCCGTCATCTTAGGGTCACTCCGTTTACGTCGTGCAACAAAACGCAATCACCGAACCGAATGTAACCATTTACCTGTTTTTAGTCGGAGCTAGCTGCAAAAACTGCTCAACCATTCCAACTCTTCGTCTATTATGGCGGAAATGAAATAGGATACTTGCCGGAAACTATTGTGGGACTGACAAAAATATAACAATCCGATAATAATTGTTAATTATTGCATCATATCCCATCTTCTTGTCGAGCAGATGTATGCTCTCTTCTAATTGCCTTCCTTAACTCCGAGTGAGAGTATAATGACATTAAACAACGGTACCCACACATCATGCTTCATGCGTATTCTAGCATTTCTGCAATTTATGCCTCCTTTGCACGTATTTAAATGATACGTTTCATTATCATTAGCAAAATATATTTTTTAGTGACTTCTTCTTTAAACTAATAAAAGAAGGAAATAATTTATTTATGTGGCTCGGCAACCAGAAGAAAACCATCGTTTATTTTGTAAATAATTTATGTATTAACCTAATCGATAGATATTACTACCGACCCTGACTACAGGGCCAGAGAGGCTTGTTCAGCGAGACTTCAATGGAGTTTGACGTGAATTTGATAGCGCGAAACTGCTTTTAGAAGCTCTCCACCGATGGAATTGACTTTGAATGCGATTCACTCGAAGGAGCATCAACATTTTAGACTTCAGAATACTCTTCCACAATGATCCCCATTTACGGTTATGCGGATGTCCGCCATTTATGAAAAATAATGGGACTCGAAGACGGAAAATAGGATAATCAAATCCATTCAGTGCGTCACTTATCCCAAAAATGCCAAGACTCAAGCCTCACCATCTTCATTTTTTGGAGACCTTAAAAAATTCAAAGTGCTCATGCTCGCTCAAGGAAGAAGAGAGGTTGAGATTTTTTAATTTTTTTTAAGAGGGCTCCGACGCCCTTAAGAAAGTTGCAACAACGTTGAAATGGATCCCTCCAGCCGAGCGGGAAAGAGGGATATGAAAAGGGTACGATGACGACCCTTCTTTTAATCCCTAGCTCCCACCGCGGGCACGGCGCAGGGCCATCACCCTTCCCATCCCATGCCCTTGGCCCACCCAACCGCCCATGTCCGCCTCAATCCGTCGTAAAACTCATCGCCCGTGCTTTGGTGGCGCCGCCGAACGCCACCTAAGTGCACCAGAAGATTGCCTAGTCCTCTCCTGACAATCCCTCCCGCCCCTTCCCTCCTGACCGCCTTCCTTGCCTCCCACCGATGCCAAAGCATCCCTTTTCTTTGGCTCCCTCCACCCTCCTGAGGATTTCCGACTGAGACGCTTCGTTTCTTTGGAAGTAGAGGGAGTGGCAGTGGGGGACGTCGCCACCGTGTCTTTTTTAAACCTCCCGTGAAACGATCTCCGGGAGAGGAAGGAAACGAGGAGAGGAACGGGCTGGCTTGTTACTTAGTGCACGTTACGGAGCAGCAAAAGAGCCCCGGATGAAAAGAAACGAGCGCCGCCACTGCTTAGCCACGCATTCGCTCCGAGATAAGAGGCAGGTCACCTGAATCCACGGCCGCTTAAAAGTTATCGGCTAGGGGATAAGGAAGACCAAATAAAAAAGAAAGAAACAGAAAGATTCGACGGAGAGGTGGCTAAGCTGTGATTCCATGGTCCTATTTATATTTTAGCGATATCTACCGCGGTAATACGGCGGTGTCGGCGTAATGCGCGGCTCAGGGATCGTCGTTAAGTATCCGGCAACAAGTCCAAAAAACATTGTTACTCGAAATATTTCAGTAACTACGCAGCCGATAGGTAAAGCATCAAAAACAGTAGGACACTTAGAACACTCATTTAGTTACGATATCCAATAAAATCGAGAAAAGGCGCAGCGTCATGGGACAAATAATGATGATGGATGGTCAATAATGATGGATATGATTTCAAAATTTATAGGTTAATATTTAATAATAAATAATAGCCATTTAAAACTCTCACTACACTTACTTTGAGGTACTCCATTTTTTCACAATATTTAATCGGAAATTAACTTTGACCCGAGTTTCAACAATTTATCGTCATCGTCACTTGACGATAACGATAGATCGTCGAAACCGTGTAATTTTGACAATAAATCGTTGAAATCCGGGTCGAGTTTGATGTGTTAAGTGTGGTAATTGTAAAAGTTATTTCCGATTAAATATTGTGAGAATAGCTATTTAGTTAAACTGAGGCAATACTTAAAAAACAAAACAGAATCTAGGTATATTAGCTTGGGAGTCTCTCTTAACATAACAAACCCAAATTTAAATTAACGGATCAAAATACCAATTCACCATTATTTTTCCATTTCTGCCACCAAAAAGGGCGTGGTTTTAAATAATTGACTATTTGTCAATCAAAATGCATCGTAGAATGAGATTAAAAGCAATGCATCGAAAGCTTATTTTAATCAAATAAAAGATTATCAAGTTAAACTGCAGTACTGAAAGAATGTGTTCATACGTACATTAAGCTCCATAAAGTACGCAAAACGAAAGACGAGTAATTTTATCACAATGACTAGTCTTGGAGCAAAGTTTTCAACTCTAGTGAACAATGACCGGGGAAATTTCAGCAACAATCGATGCAGTCCAAAAGAGTGACCTCAACATGTTCATCTCGTCCTCCTAACAAGAGCGCTTCCTATAGTTTTCTTCTCTCCTGTTCTACTGTACACCAACTTGTTTCTCATCCTTTCAATTTGATTCTCATAATCTGCCTCACGAATCGAGATTTGAATGCTCCACTGTGCCAGCCTTTTAATGATCCTCTGATCCATCTCCGCAGTCCACAGGAATAGTTTTTGATCCTTCATCT
This sequence comes from Ceriagrion tenellum, assembly GCA_963169105.1. Classification (NCBI taxonomy): domain Eukaryota; kingdom Metazoa; phylum Arthropoda; class Insecta; order Odonata; family Coenagrionidae; genus Ceriagrion; species Ceriagrion tenellum. The sequence goes on along the minus strand of OY720642.1, from coordinate 118,435,997 downwards.
ATGCTTATGATCATATTTATCTTCACATTCAATTTTTAATGAGCTATTTATACATGATATCAATTGATGCCCTTCCACTCCATGGCATGTAGCTTCTGAAGTAAGCGAAAGGCTGACTTGGTCTAGCACCTCCCAGAATTGTTTAAGGCCAACTTTCAGCTTCACTCTTCCAACTACTAGGATTCTTACTTTCTTACCGTTTATCCTCATTTCGAACCCGGGTTGTTCATGACTCACTTTGTTTGAGGATGCTTCTTAGTCTTCTCTGCTTTGACTGCTTTCTCATCAATGAAACGAAGAATGTTGATTTATTATCCATTCACTGTAATTATTTTTATTCCCTAATCATTGACTTATTTGGCTATATTTTCTACGCATCTTTTAAGTTTCTACGAGATGCTACATCTTTGACTTTTTTATTCTCTTCATAGCTAGCACAATTTTTATTTTGTTCCGTGCTTAATTCAAATCATTGTGACTAGCATTCTACCGTTTTAATTCTGACATTATGATCAAAGCCTATTCTTTTCATAGTATTTTATTTCAATGACATGCAGCAAAAACCAAACGAAATTGTTTGTTAACATGCTCAAACTTTTGAGTGAGGAGTTTGATCTCTTTGGTTTCTACATTCTTCTTGAGCCTAAATGGGTTGTTTTTAAGCTTTCTGGGAGATCAAAAACGGATGCGCACAATGAATCAAAGTATATTCAGATACATACAGTTACAACTGCTTGGCAGGCGAGGTGGGAAGCGAGTGACTCGCGTGTCACGTTACAACAGGAAAAGACTCGTACATGAAGTACGGGCGAAACACCGCGCATTGGCAGTTCATGGAACTATGAAAAGCAGAGGCTCCCATAATGAATACTATTAAGTTCTGCCTCTATATTCCCCCCTTCAGAATAGGCGTCTTTTATTCACAAGTACGTTTAGCATACAGTTATTCACTCAATTCAATTAGTAAAACATTGCAAGCCCAATCTTTCTTTACATAAATTCAATTTCGGAAATTTATTTATTTAATAATAATTTATTCCACTCCTTAGAGAGTATACAAACATAAATAAAACATAGGGAATACATTAGTGGAATATAGGTACCCCATAGGTTAACCTGTTTTGGGGTTACCATCTTTCACATTATAACTGAGGCGGCGGCTGGAAAAACAAACCTCACTGAGTATAACAGTTTTTACATTTAGTATTTAAACCTATGTGCACAACAGCATTAACTTCTTTACATTTTTACATATTTATAATAAATATACCTTTGGATACAAATAAAAAAATACATCATTACAATACATTGATGAACAGAGATTACCCAAGACCTTTTATTAGGTCTTCAACTTTCTCTTTAGTCAATAGCCATTTTCTTATACTACTCAAAAACTGAGGAACGAAGACTATGTTTGACAGTTTATCTGGGATGGAACATAAAATATTTGGAGCAATATACAAGTAGCTCTGTTTGAATGCTCCATTACTTGGTTTAGGGATAATTACACCAGGTTTCTTTCTAAGTCTGTAAGAGTATTCTCTCGTTTCCGCTCTGTTCCCACCTCAAATGTAAAAAGTTTTTAACACTTTGTAAACAAACAAGTGTATCAAAGGTAAAATTTCGAGACGCATAAAAAGTGGAAAAGAATGCTCAGTCATTGACTTCCGAAAAATTATTCTAATAAATTTCTTTTGAGCAGTTACTAAAGGTTTTAGATTAGAAACATAGACTCCTCCCCAGCATGTTATACCATATTCTAATCTCGAAATTACCAATGTAAAGTAGGCAGTACGGATAACTAAAATCGGACAAATATAGCGCAAATAAAAAAATTTTCTTAATATAGATATCATTTGAGGACCCCAGAAGTCAAGGGGTCTAAGTAACAAAACCATTGTTTAGAGAAAACTTAAGTCAAAGTTGAAAATGTTTGGTACAACCCACTAAGTAGTTAAGAAACATTACCATAGACAGCAGTACCTGTCAAGAAAATCACTTGGATCCCTTTACCACCTAAAAGATTAATATTTTCACATCCCATTCCTGTAACTAACTAATTTTTTTCAAAAATGTCACTTAGACCCCTTGACTTCTGGGGTCCACATTTCTTCTTTAAGTTTATTTATATGCCTTTTCCAGTTGAGGTTTTGATCAACGAGAACTCCTAAATATTTAATGAATTCCACTTTCTCTATTTTTAAACAATATAAACATGTCCTGCCATTAACACAAGTGACACATTTGTAATATAAATCCTTTTGCAAAGAACATTCTCTCTTCAAATTAAAAATTACATATTTTGTTTTACATACAAATTAAATGGTAATGGCATAGTCAAAACATTGGCTGGCATATCTGTAGAAGACATATGAGCAGTTGCACCTCTCCCCTCTTTAGCACGTCTCTGATGAAGTGATGTCTCAGGTCGATCTGCTTCGTCCTCCTGTGGAACACGGGATTACCTGCAAGTTCTACTGCTTCTCGGTTGTCATCATACATGTTCACCTCCGCTATCTCGCTGAAGCCCAGCTCCTTAAGAAATGTCCGCATGTAGATCACCTCCTTGAATACGTCCGATACCGCCATGTATTCCGCCTCGGTTAATGACAGCACCACGGTCCTCTACTTTCTGGACTCCAAGCTAATGGCTGCACCTCCCAGCAGGAATGCATATTTGGTGAAGCAACGGCGGTCCATGCTGTATCCGACTCAAGCAGCATCCAAGTCGGCCTTCAGGGATTGGTTGGACTTTCTAAAGGAGTGGCAAAAATTAGTAGTACCAAGTAAATAACGTAAAACCCTTTTTTCTGATCCCCAATGCTGATCTGTATAACAGCCACTGAACTAACTAAGTCAACTAACTGCGTGAGATATATTTAGTATTGTCCCTATCATCATCCACAGCTCTACAGCCCGGTGTGGGCCTTGGCTTCCTCTACCATGTGTCTCAATTCATTTCTTTTCTTTGCTTTCTCCCTCCATCTCGTGACTCCCATTGCCTTCAAGTCTTCTTCAGCATCCTGTATCCATCTTTTCCGTGGTCTACCTCTCTTCCTGACCCCTTCCATATTGCTATTTAGAATTAATTTTGGCATTCTTTCGATTCCTATTCTTTATACATGACCCAACCATACCAGCCGTAGTGTTTTTGAGAATCTGTCTTTTTCTTTTAGAATACCACTTATCTCCATATTCATTCTAACCCTCCATCTCTCTCCTTCTTTAATTGAGCCATAGATCCTCCTTATTATCTTTCTTTCAAATTTCTTAAGGATATCTTCATCGTGTTTTGATAGAGTCCACGTCTCGGCCCCATAAGTTTCTGCTGGTCTTATCAGGGTTTTATAAATTTTCAGTTTTGTGTTCCTAGACGGCAAGGTTAATTTGAGGTGAGGTACATTCGCGAAATGGGCTTTGTTGCCTTCCATCACTCTGTAGTTGATTTTATGAGACACTTTATTTTCATTATTCAATATGACTCCCAGGTAAGTAAATTTCTTGACCCCCCTAAACTCATAGCTTCAAATTCTTACGTTTTGCAGGTCTCGGGTGGCCTGTGAAGATGACATTTTCACATATTCGGTCTGCTCTGGATTGACTCTGAGTCCCATTCTTTTACCAGTGTCTTCTAAAGTACTAAACATTTCATCAAGAGCAGTCAGATTACGTATTATCAGCGCTATATCGTCTGCATATGCAAATCCTTGTTTAAATTTCTATCGTATTCACACTGTCAAAAGCTGGTCGAAAGTCAATGAATAGAATATATAGATCGAATTTGTATTCGTAGCACTTCTCGATTGTTTGTCTTACAGTGAATATCTGGTCAATGGTACTTCTCCCCGACTTAAAGCCACACTGATATTCTTCCAGAATATTTTCGGCATAGGTGCTCATTCGTTTTAGGAGAATACTAGTGAAAATTTTATATGCTACATTCAACAACGTGATGCCTCTGTAGTTTTTACAATCATATTTATCACCTTTTTTAAAAATTGGGCAAATAAAACCTGTCTTCCAATCTTCTGGTAATTCTTCCGACTTCCATATAATACAAACTAGCCGATGTAATGCTCCGATTAAATCCGGACCTCCATATTTCATCAACTCTGCTGTCACTCCATCTTCCCCTGGTGCTCTGCCATTTCTTTGTTTTCCAACACTTTCATATACCTCTTCTTCATTTGGAACTGGCCCTTCCTCGTCTATTCTGGGAGTTTTCATTTGCTCTTCTATTCCTGGCGTTGCTTCCTTGTTATACAATTCATCAAAATATTCAGCCCATCTTTCCAATATCTCAATGTCCTCTCCAATGAGTTGGCCATTTTTATTTCTACAGGAGTACAATTTAGGTTTCTACCCTTGATTCATGTAATTTACTGCTTGGTAGAACTTTTTGCTTTTTATTGCATCATTGAGTTCCTCTTTTTGTTCTATTTGTGTTTTTAAATATTCCTTTTTTTCCTTAGTATTTTATCTGCTTCTTTCCTACTCTGTCTATACCTCTCTCTATTTAATCTGGTATCCCTTTGCAACATATTACATCTATTCCTATTATTTTCCTCTATTGCATGCTTACAATCGTCATCAAACCACTCTGTATTTCTTTTTACTTTAGTTTTAAGCATTATGCCCATTTCATTCGATAAAATGGATTATTTAATTCTTATCCATTGCTCTTCCACGGAACTGTCCTCTGTCTGTTCTTCAGCACTCTCTCTCTACTTCCAACTTATTTCAACTTTGTATCCAGTAGCTTGCACAGGGTTTCTTAATATTTCACTATTCCATTTACACCTTCTTGGCTTATTGGTTTTCTCCAAGAGGGATAGTCGTTCTCTAAAATTTAATTTCACTAAGTAGTGATCTGAGTCGAAATTTGGCCCTCGTGCAGCTCTCACATCTAATACAGGAGACGAGTGTCTCCTAGATACCAGCACATGATCCATTTGATTCACCATTCTTGTACTTGGATTTTTCCATATGCCTTGATATGTTTTTGTGTTCAAAACAAGTACTTTTAATTATCATGTTGAATGACAGGGCAAATTGACAGAGTAGCTTTCCATTTTCACTCGTCACATCATGTAGGGAGTATCTTCCAGCCACAGCATGCAGGAAGTCTTCCTTGCCAATTTTTGCATTAAAGTCTCCAAGAACCGCAGAGTATGATATTTTGCTGTTTTTTGGCATTCTCTTTCCAATTTATCATAAAATATTTGCTTTTCATCTTTTGGACTGTTATCAATTGGGGCAAGGGCTGATATAATGTCAACAATACGGAATTTTCCTTTTATCGTCATTTTACTCAGTCGGTCTCCTAATGGCTTAAGCTTTATCAGACTCTTCCTCGCCATTGCATTAATCATTAAGCCAGTTCCATACAATCCAGTTCTATGACTGGAGCCACTGTATAACACGATAAAATACTTTTTATAAATTCTCCCATTTTCTTCCCATCTCACTTCCTGAAGGGCTATGACATCCAATTTATATTTAGTCATTTCAACTGCTATTTCCATCACTTCCGCAGGTTTATACGTTGTTCTGTCATTCCATGTAGCTAATTTCCATATATTTGTAGTCCTTGTCTGATTGCCAGGTCGATACCTTTTATATCCATTCTTATCCATCCGAGGCACATTTGAAGGTTTTTTAGCGAGATTGTTTTTACAGTGTAGGATTGCTAGTCCCACATCTAACCCCCAACCTGGAGGACCAGGATTTGTACTCAAGGTTTACTCCCCTAGAGAGGTTGGCTTCTCCTCGCCCAAGAGCCCCCTCTGCCCTGTGTGATGGGGCACACTTAGTCTGGCAGTTCAGTCAAGGCCTGTCCGGCAAGGAAGCCCTACCAAGAGCTATGCTACCGCTGGCATAGCCCTTGACATCATTATCACTCTCAATCCTCCCCACCTGGCACTGAAGATGCCTTCGAAAAGGTGATGCCCCCTGGGGAGGAGTGTTTTCCCTATGCCAAGGTACATTAATGCACCGACAAGTTCCTTGTATTGTTTTCTGTTTTGTTTAGCTGCAACCACATCTTCGGTTTTCCATTTCATCCCAACCTCCAGTGGAATCTTCAGTGGAATGCAATCCTTCACTTGAAACTTCTTCAGTATGCTCTCCAGATAACGTTTTTTTAGATACAGTTATCCCGTTCTCAGACTGAGTGATTTCCATTCCAAGACAGAAAAGGGTAGATCCAAGGTCCCTCAACCTAATTTCTTCATTAAGTCTTTCTTTTTTCTATCAATCCATTTTTGATTTTCAGAAGAGGTCAGTATATTATATACATAAACAAGAACAAGAATTATTTCCTCTCCTTTCCTTGCATGAAACAGCCAAGGGTCAGTTTTATTACTTTTAAGTCCAAGAAACCATAGCAATTCATCTAGTTTGAAGTACCACTGACGACCAGCTTATTTAAGACCATATAAGGCTTTCCTCAAACGACAAATTTTGTCACAAACTAGTAACTTTCTTTTAAGCTCTCTGGAATATTTTACAGTATTCTGTATTGATGCTTCCCTAACTATTAACTATAACTTCCCTTCAAAATTTTGCTTAAAAATTATGGTTTCCATGTTTCCTGGTTCCATGAATATTTCCTCCTCAAGAGATCCATTTAGATTTCCTTTTAAATACCATGCTAAATTAATGTTAAATTCAGCACTACAAAAAAATATGCGAAAACCTTCATAAGGAGGATTGATATAAAGAATTAATTTTTTAATATTTGTGAAGTCAATAAAAATGGGTCGGCTCAAAGAATCATCTGGTTATAAACATTTTTTTTTGATTGTCAGCCGTCGCATTGTGTCGATTGGAAGTCATCAAGAGTGAAGTCATCACGTACTTTGCGGATAATCGATTTGCATTTTATGTTCCTATTTATACTAAGTATACTAAGCGTATGCGTCAACTTTATACAAAAATTGGGTCGTGACCATTTCAACCCTTCAAATCGTAAATCACATTTACCAAGGTTGCAACCTCTCACAAACCGTATTCTTATTCACTAAATGCCTCAATGTGCTCAGATCTGGGCCAATTTTGGTGCCACGAGTGGATAAATTCCGGTTTGTATTCGTTGATTGTCTCGAGAAAGGCCAAAACGAACGTATTTTACTCGTATTTAACGCACGTAGCTCACGCAGCTTTTTAATAATAATCCCTCCACCGTCCAGATGGTCGTGTAACCTAAGTGCCTCTATTCAACAAGCGAAAGTGACTGCGGTGAGAGGCTGACTGAGAGGGGCATGTTGGAAGGAACACTTTTAGTTAAATGGATCCCCATGTGTATTAATGAGCGGAAGGATACCTATCCTAGTGTTTACTGAAGTGTTTGTCCGCCTTGGACGGCTAATTGTGAAGGAGTATTTGATGCCTGTTCAAGTATTAATACCTCAACTTGAGACATCGCCACAGCAGACGTTGGCCCGAATTGACCGGGGGATCGTGTGATCAGACGCTTTCACTACATTCTGTTAAATATGCTTGTTTCCCGGAATGCGTGCGTTTTATCTCCATTATACTCGACGCTCCGAGAATTTACCCTGTCTTCTAACTGGCACAATCTCGTTCTAAGAAGCTAGGAGTTCAATGGATTTCCAGTTCCCAGAAATGGTTGGGATTTATCTTCAATTAGGAGGTTCCATCTCGACTACGTGAGTACGAATAGACTAAATTCAAACGTTTTTAATTTGTTAAAATATCCTGCTTTCGCTGACGACATACTTAAGTTATTAAAAAGCCAAGTTACCTAATCAGAAAAATTAGCCAATTATTCCTCGGATATACTTTTTATTACACACTTACCACGGATATACTTACACGGATATATTTTTCATGATTACATTTTTATAGCCATAGATGCCAACTACAATGCAATTTTTATATATCACCATATTTCGAGTTTCTTTATCGTATTCATTAGCTAATTACTAAAATAATGAGCGGTAAGATAAATATAATATTTAATTTTTATTTGTTTTTTAGGGAGCTTTTTTCTTCTAATACAAATTTTTCCATGAAATAGCATAATATTTTTAGTAGAAAACTGCCATATATCCCCGGATCCCTTCCCTGGTCGCATTTATCTCCATATAATCTCGAGTTTGATTAGCGATTAAAAAAGCACGGAAAAGTAACATTTTATTATTCATATCAGATAGAGGAAATATTTTTCTATAGGTGTCTAGAATATGAATAAAATGTCATTTATGTCCTTATTAGGTGGAACAACCATAATTTGAACGCAAAGAGATCCAGATTTTTTCTCACACACTTCCTTAAAAGGTAATGAACGGAATGAATTTTGCTCTCTCACTCTTAAACTTCCCGGAGATTAGGCAATTTCTCCAAAAACGACGAAAAACCGGGATAATTTTTACTTTCCGCTCGGTTACCGTGTGTAATTAAAGCCCGCTCCGGAGTGCGGGGTTAACTCACGGTGCCTGCATGAGTCCCTCTTTACCTGGACGAAATTGAAGCGTTGACCTAGAAAAAAATGAGGAAATGAGGTGTATAAAATAAACTCAATCAAGGCTTTTAACGGCGCGTTCTCTCTGCACGTGATTTTTATTCTTTTTGTCCACCTGTCCATCTCACTCATTCTATGCTCCGCGTGCCCTTCCCTAAATCCTACTCGTAGTACGCGAATAATACGGACCCTATTCTTCCATTCGCCTCACTATACCCTCTTGCGTTCATTCGCCGATTCGGCAAGGCTTCCATAAGATGACCTTGGCTTCATCTTGAGGCTCTAGGACTCGCGAGTAAGACGCAGATCGAGTCAGATGCCCAGGGTGACTGTCCGACGCTTATTTCCGCGAAAATGGCGCATTTGATGTGCTAGTGCTATAATTTTGGCCGCAATGGAAGTACTCCGTTGCGCTATGTCAATTTAAGCTGTGCAACGCTTCCTTTTACAAATTTCAGGTGGCGAAAAATATGTAAGAAAATTTTAAATAAATTTTCAAATGACTGTTCATTGTTATCAACAACACCAAATAAAACATAAGAGTATGAATCTAATTACACATAGTTGAAGGTAAGATTTTCGCTATTATACCCGCAGTGGAACGGATGAGAAAACTACAGGAATGTCGCAAAGTCGGTACTGCGTAAGAAACATATCTCAACTACCGCTTCTCTTGACCTCCTAATGGAGATATTAAATACGACGCCTGACGCTGTCATGGTCAGCATTCTTTTATGTCTGGGACGGTAAAGCGGTAAGGTCAAGAACATTTACGCCTCCCGCCTTGCATAAGCTGAATGCCACTCAGTTGGAGGCAGGGAGGTTATAGAACCGTCATTGAGCATGATTTTTGAGGTCAAGCCCGCCAGTAAGCCGTGTATACACGATGAATGTATTAAATCTGTTACCGCACAGCTGTATATATACACAATTTCACCATTAAAATCTCGTTGCGTTAATACACAAAAATTTTAAAATTCGTAGACCTTAGGCCATAAAATAGCCCGTTTTAATTTGGGTAATTTTTCATGTATCAGTCCAACTACGTGATTGCGCGGATAAACGCATCATGTAAAAACGCCCTTACAGTCACTACAGTTAAGGCCTCATTTTTTGTTACATTATCGGTGGTCGTGTTTGATTTTGCCATTCATAGCTTGATATCCATGGGAATGTAATATTTTGTGCCTGGTAAGCCACGCCTACTTGGCACAGAAGTCTTCTCATGCACCCTTGTCCTTGTTTCAACTTCGCCCATGAGCGTCTACGCCCATGTCCGATCGTCCGTAAGATAGTAAGCAGAAATTGTAGAGTGTATGCACGTTTGGTTATTTAAAACGATCGATGCTTAACGCTGCCACCTAATTATGGACAGCGCTGGTGTTGCGAGGGGAAATCGTCAATTTTGAATAACGATAATAAAAAAAGGAAATCCATGAAGTGAATTTGCTAATGCTAAATTAATGGATAAGCAAAGAAAAGTGTCATTTGCATGTGAATATGTTTAGGAAACCTCACAACGCCACAGGAATGCCACAGGGGATTCCTTATTTCTTTCGCTTATCATTTACTTGTTCTTTGCGGTGCCCTGGTGTACATCTACATCTACGTCTACATAATACCCTGCGAGACGCTACATAGGCGTGTGTCAGGGGGTGTTAGGTCACCAGCCGTGTAAAGGTTTAAGTTTTTGGAGATGAAATGGTGACATGAATTATAGGAGTGTATTTAGTGGAGCTCAATTTTTATTGTGGTCGCTTATTGTTCGTGGAAAGAACGAGTTCTTGTACCTCTATTCGGCAGTATATCTCTTTTATTTTATCGCATCTGTCAGACCTAGAGATGTAATGAGGAGTCATGATAATATTCTCTATGTCGCTCTGAAAAATATCAGTTCTGAATTTATCAAGCAACCTAAGCCTAGCATGCAGCCTCCGAGTCTCTAGGGGCTCCCACCTTAGGGTGTAGACAAATACAGAGTTACAATTGTAGCGTAAATTCAAGTAGGCGTGTTGCAATGTTAACACGTACGATAGTAGTGTGAATGAGGCGAAACATCCTTGGAGAAAGAGGTGGGCGGAGGTCGAACTGTATAGGATGGGCCGTGAAGGGAATTACAGGATAGGAAAGGGAGAGGATATGAGAGAGGGGGAGGTAAACGCTTACCGGACGTTGCAGCAAACTCTCTGAGTTAGAGGGAAAGAAAACGCGTAATTGGTTGGTCCCTCATTCTGAGCACACAAAGCGGAGTGGATGCGTTCGCGGAGGAACATGGCGATTGTACGATACGCCCATGAATTGTGACTCCTCGATATCGATCGAAGGATGCATGTCACTCTTGCACACTGCAAAAATCCCGAGCGTTCAGAGCATCCTGAAGTCAAGAAAAACATCCATGCATTTCACAATCTTTCATTGACATGGACCCAAAGCCTTCTTATTTTGTAAACAGCTTCAATTCACATATCTGTCATTAAAGTAGTCCTATAAGCTTAACAAAAACTTCAGATGCAAAGGTTTCGGCGGTGTCAATCAGTTGGCATCTGCATGGCTCTTGGGGTTTCACTGCTTTTGTTGTCTTTACTAGACAACAGTTCCGCTGACTGGAATTTCAACCAACTAATGGAGGCTTTAAAACTAACAAAGGCGGTTCAATCCCGAAAGTCATGAAGACACCTAATTCTTCAAGTTTTATTGCAGTTTTGGCCTAGTTAGTTGTTGAACTGTTTCGTGCTATATTAAAAATCTGCGTATTGAGTTTCAATGAATTGGGTTCGATTACACCTTATAAAACTTATTTTCTAATATTGTATGTATGTTGACTTTATGATGATATTAGGATGTACTTGGGGAGTATATTTATCCTAATGGTTAAGCTAACTGAACGAATTCGTAGGAGAAATATTTTTTCTAAAATTTAAGTAAATAGGTTAATTAACTTTTTTAAATTAAATTAAAATTAACAATTAACTTTTATTTTTTCGGAAAACATCTCAAATTTGAATCTATATAAAAAACTGAACCAACGGCGAAATAAATAGTCCATTATTAAATTTCACAAGAAAATCTCTCAGAGGTAATGTTTATAAAGCTCTGAATATATCAAGCGTCTAAAGAAGAATTTATTTATCTCAGCTGATCGATACAGAATGTAAATTTACCGCTTTCCAGATTGTAGAAGGTATAGAGGTAGAGAAATTTTCAAAACCCGAATGAAGTAGCCTCGAGTAATATAAACACCAATAAGAAATGTCTAAGTACCGGTCAGATCCGTAACCTTGTGGAAAGTATAAAGTAACGTGCTGGTACGAAATGTTTTGGAAAGAGTAAAGCATCGTATTGTTACGAAAACATATCGATGAAGTACCATGCCGATCCGAAACGAAACGTTTTAGTGAACTTTAAGTTTCGTACCGGTTTCGAAACTTTACTGATAGAGTAAAGTACCGTCCCGATACGGTACGAAACTTTACGTTTAGTATCATATCCCTGCTTTTAATTTTTACCTTGACCACTCAGCCTGTTACATTGTCAGTAAATGTTTGGTTTTCATACACTTGTCCCAAAGGTTTGTCTTGACAGTTAATATCTCGTGATAAATGTTGAAATTACTTTCCTTGTGTTACTTTACAACAATTTTCCGTCAGTTCTTTCATTGATTCAATTTTACTCAATGTATCGGTTATTTTATATACCCCTTCGAACTTTGTCCGTTTTAATTCCAAGTTAGGCCTCTTTCAGGTTAGGCATATTCTTTTCTCAGTTTATAGTTTACTTTGGTATCATTTGATTAGATCAGCTCATACCAGTGCTGCGCAAAATGACACTGGCCTAGTTTATTTTTCAGAGAGTTTTCTCCTTATACTTTTTGGTGTGGCATATTATTATATTGGTGATATTCCTGCCCGAATGCTAATTGATTTATATAAAGTATTCTCCGTGTGTTGTTGATGCTTCACTTTCCTATCTATTGCGTCCCCAAGGTGGATTTTTCTGATTTTAACCAATCAATGGGTTGTCATTTAAATCGCATGTACCGCACCTGAGAGTTTCCATTCTATGCCGGGTGAATATTAAGGGTTGTGTCATATTTGTACTTACTTTGCTGATTCGCCATTCATCGAACTATTTTGTGATTTCGTCCAAGGCGTCTTGTGCAAGTTCAGCACCATTTTTATTTTTAGAGTCATAGGTGATGGTCGTAAAGAAACACCCTCCTTTGGGTAGCTGCGATGTATTTAAAGTATTTTGCAAGTATTTAAAGTTTTCTGCAAGATATGTTGTGCGATATACATGAATTATCGCAGGGAAACTTGTGCCGGGGTGGATCTGACCTCTGAATTCATGTGCTTGATGCGCTCTGGTGTCAATACATACACGGTTAGATGAACAGAGCCTGATCACATTATCCGTGCGTGTTACGAGCTAACGGCAACCGCGAGCCTATTAAGGGTCTTCACCGCTCCTACGACCGCCTTTATCGTTTCCTTTAAGAGGCCGTATCGTAGTTATGCGCCCTCTCCACCAAAGTAGGAGGCGCATTCTCATGTGCGGGGAGAAAGTTGGGTGCTTTGCAACTCTTGTCATTTCCATTTCTCTCGTATTTTCTCCATTTTTGGTGGGACGCTCGGTTAATATGTTCCCGGCAACAAGCTTCTGTTGTTTTTTTTCCTTCCAGGCTTCTCCATGGAAATAGAGTCGTCTGCTCGTGCGTGCTTTCCATCTCCCATTATGCACCGCGCTTCCTCTCCTACCACCATCTCTTCTCGGCTTTTACCCTTTCTCTCTCATGTTTTTCCAGTCACGTGGTTCCATTTGGTGTTCGGGGTTGACAGAAATAAAGAGAAACCGGAATAAATGCGATCGCCACAAAGCAAGCATTTTTTTAACACCAACGCGGTAAAAGTCAAAGTGAAATACCCAAGTGAAGTATCACTTGTGTTTGATTCTTATATATTAGCGTTTTTACTTAGTCTTATATTTTACATTATGACATAAATATTGCTTTATTTCACGTTCGCGATTGATTCAATCATTTGGCGTTATCAAGAAGCATCTGATGATGATTCAAAGGTATTGAGATATGGATTGTGAACCTAATTTTAGACCACCGTGATTTGTATGAGTAGCCATTTCGTAATTTGCTACCGAATCAAATTTCGTAAGATTTTTTAATGCAACAACCAAGCGGAAATAGCGAAAGCTATTTATGCAACAACCAAGTGGAAGCTTACTCACTGCAGTACCTGTGGGAAAGAATTCAACTAATTTAAAGAAATTTAGTTCATCTTATAATCAAAAGTGTAGGCAATCGCATTCGAGACATCGAGCAAATACTACATCGCTTGGCAAAATACGCAATGAAAGCCGTCGTTGCTCAGAATCTCCGGAAAACAATTTTTACCGTGTTACAGAGTCTTTATTTCAAGAAAAGTAGTTCATCTCATAACCAGAAGTGCAGGAAATCGCATTCGAGACATCGAGAAAATACTACATCATTTGATGAAATACGCAATGAAAGCAGTCGTTGCTCAGCCCTGCTAAAAATTCCCTAGAAACAGTTCTGTATAACGTAAGGAGTTCTACAGAAACTGACTCTTTTTCTTCAGAACTAGTTCCTTTTCTAAGGATCTGGTCGGAACATGAGAGCCTGACTCTACATAACATATGTTCTGTAGAGTTTTTTTCTGCAGAGCAAAATAACTCCTTACAAGCTGTTCAGTAGAACTTCAACAACTACGGAAATATGTGAGGTTTTCTTGGGCTTGTAAGGAGTTCTACAGAGCGTCAAAGGTCTTCTGTAAAACACAATAGTGAATTCCGCAGAATGTCCAAAGGTATTCTGCAGAACGTCGTAGCAAATTCCGTAAAATGACGTTTCAATACTTAAAGGACTATCTACAGAACTTTTTAAGAAATTCTGTAGAAGTATTTATAAGGAAACTACACAGAATTTTTTAGCAGGGAGAATCTCCGAAAAAAAACTTTTTGCTGTGTTGCATAGTCTTTAATGTGACGACGAGCATTCTCGTGCGTTCTCACGGACTCGCCACAACCCGACGACCGCGACGGGCGGAACAAGCAGACGCTCGAAATACGAATGCGTCCTCCAGAGCCGGGGACTGAGTGAGAGAGAGACATCCACACTTGTCCAACCGGGGCGGCTTTCTATGCCTCCCCGCCCCCACACAACCACGCCCCCCTCTCCCCACCCTCGGCACACACCGTTTCGTCCCCTGACCAGTTAGATGAACTGAATATGCATGGCGACAGTGCGGCGTTGCATATTCAGAAGGCGCAAGGCTGTGACCGCCGCGGACGCGCGACGGTCGTCCCGCCCGGGCACTCGGGGCTGATTTGAATGCGTTTATTTAGAACCGCCGAGGGAAAGAGGACCGAAAAGGTGTTTCGACGACGGCGCTACTTCGCCCCTGCGATGTCCGTTTGCCGGGTACCGGCTCTCGAAGCACCCAGGATGTGGTCAGGAAGGGCTTTTGGGATTGTGCTAGAGTAATTAATTGAGGTACTTTCCCTTCGGCCTCCGGGCTTCCGCTGAGAATTTAAATGCCAACTTTGATGCTGGCCGAATCAAATAGACCGGCTTTGCAAGTTCAATAAATCCTTGATTGAGGCTATTTGAATTCATATTCACTTCCACGAAGGCATTTTTCTCGTCCTTTAATTTACATTCGCACCGCATTACATGTTGAAAACGGTTGGTGGGTCAAATGTATGAGTGGAATGAAATTTTTTGTCTTCTATCAAAGAAAACCTCCAAAAAGTGAATACTTATATGAAAAGTAATATATATTTATTAAATAATGTGTTAAAGAATAATTAAATAAAGTACGTTCACTCTGATTTCCGCTTGGGTTCTTGGATACCATGAGGCTTCCGCTGAGAAAGTAGCTACAAACCAAGATACTTCAAGAATTATTATGACAGGTTCCTTAAATTAAGTAAAACTTTGTGGGAGATAAGATGATTTCATAATCACATCCATAAGTTATTGTTCTGCCTTAGTAATCGTATGATGAACCCAATTTTTAGAATGTCCAATTGAGAACGTACTCAGGTATTAGATCATTCTACATTTTTGATATTGTATATTTTAAGAGAATGAGTTGTGAGTATCATTATAAAGTTTAATAGCAAATTTAATTTGTAATAATTGAATAAGATTACTAGTTAAATATCCTTATGAAAGACAGGGGCATACTATTCATTGAAATTCTCTGTAATTTCAAGTGTTTAACGGAAAAAGTTATCATAAATGGTGACACAACTCTCTGCAACGCGTATCTTGTACTTGCTTACTTTCGTTTATATCATATATTTTCACGTCCATTTTTAGTACATTACCAGCAACAGCGTAGTCTAGTCTGGAAAACACCCACAGATAGTTAAAAAATCACGAGATTTCTTAACTGCTGTCTTAAAGAAAATCTAGTGTCTTAAATATATTGTCTACAAGCAAAACAATAAACTGCTCTAGGAAAAATGTCACTTTAGTGGTAATCCAAAATTAGAAAAGTTGAAGCAGAGTTTTCAAATCAAGGCTGATTGCTGACATTAAATATAAAGGGTAAAGTCTCGATGAATTCTAAGTTATCATGGTCTATTCACTTACGTTTTATTTATAGGTTTAGCATTCAAAAGCCATATTTAATGTTGGGTGATGTGGTGCGGTGTTAACTGTCTTGCGATGTCCAAAATTAAACTAACTTGGCGACGCCCATTTTCCGACCCATCGTCAAAATGTCATTAAATGGCGTCAAGTGGCCAACATAACGTTTTGAATTTTACTCATATATCATCATACTGATATGACTACCATATCGATATTCTTTGCGCATGAACTTTTGATTTCAAAACAATATTTCGTTTAGAATCCGTTTCGTGGACGTCATTTTTTGATGGATGCATTTCATTTATTGTTTTTGTAAAACAATAGATACGTCTGGTGTGGAAGTGGTCGCTTTTGCCAGTCATTGGGAGTCGATAATTGACTGCATCTTGACCAAAGGTCTATATAGAAACTTTTTCTTAAAGATATTAATGGAGGAAAAACTGATAATATGTACGTATTATTTTAGCATCTCATTGCAAAAATCAAGAATAAGTTGCAGCTCAATGATGTAAATGAAATCCGAGGACATGATCCAGTTTTGGTATCAGTGAAGACAAAAAATAGTAGGTATGAATAGAGCGTTAGACTGAATTACCATTAATATAGCTTCTTTGGTCCACTGTGTGATTTTATGTCCAAATTGATGGTCCAGATGAAGGAATTTGAAGTAAGAAATTTGAGTCTCAGTGCAAATATAGTTAGTGCTGTCTATTGGTTCAAAATGAAGATGTCACTCTCATTTATTACGTGACAGGTAAGCTATTTCAATCCAGTTAATTTTCCCCTTCGATATTGAAATCATGTCTCTGGTTTAAGGAAAACGCTCCGGGGACGAGATAGTTTACATTTTTTGCAAAATAGCGTTAATTAGCATTATCATGAAGTGAGTAAGTGAATTTATGGCATATAATGTCCTAAAGTGGTCGTTTCTGGTAATAGGTGACTTAAAAATGAAAAAAGTTTACATGAGTTTAAAAGAACACATTCTAATTCGTTTGAAGTAATAACGCGGGGTGATATCATAGCCACCTTTTAAGGTCCTCCGTAAGGTAAGGTCTTCTACCTTGAGATTACTACCACTTGAGAAATTTTTCCAATAGCTGAGGTATTTTTTACCGATTTAATCACCACACTGCAACTAAATCTATATATTTTTTAATAATCTAACTGAATAGAGAAAGTTCAGGAAAGATAGAATAGATTTAACTATGTCCCTCAATGGCTTATAGTTAAACAATAATATCTTACCAGACTCATCAATGGTTTCCATCAACATTTGGTCCAGTGGCTGCCGTGAGTAATATTTTTCGTTCAACTAATCCAATCTGCTGCCAACATTATATTGAAAGAGAGAGGAGGAAAACGAGATAAATGCATGCGTTTCTGGAAACTTGACTCATAAAATGTGACGCAGATTCCGTTTCCGATTTCCGATTCACGTGCTGTCACTCTGGTTCATTTCTGGGCTCCGCCGTTTGAAAAATTCAGATGGCTGTGTAAGCTTGCTCGGCTACTAGTGGAAACAGGTGGATCTAAATATTAAACTATTAATCATTTAAAGGCATCCTTGACTAGAAATAGACTACTAAAATATTATCTCTCTATATTTTTGGCCGAGTATTTACGATAAATGTGTAGTTTACAAATAAATGTGTAGTTACCATAGAGTCTGTAACCGCTCCATAATAACGCATTTATTGACGCATAATGCTTAGTTCAGTTCTATTTTATCCCCATGTATTTTGCTATTTGTTGAGAGATTGTGGTGAGAAATAATCAATGTTACTTGGAATTAATTGTCAGCATCATTTTGAGCCGCATATTGATAGAAATAATTTATTCTTGCTCGTGTGTTACAATGATCAATGAGCTACGAGTAGTGATAACAAAAGAATGTGAGAAATTCTTCAGTCACCAAAGCCGATATTCTGAGGCGAGAAATACAAGAGCTACATCGGATGCCTTGTCGATCGCTCTCTGAGAGATTTTTATATTGAGAGTTGCATTTTATCGAATGTGGTGTTTGTATTTCATTCCCCGGATGTCATTGAGAGCACATTTGAAATTTATTGTGCTGACATTAAAATTATTGACGGCGTTAGTCACAACTAATATTTGTTTTCTTACTACAAATATCACATATCTATTAGTCCTTTCAGCCGAGTTTGTGGAACATTTATTGATGCACCATGAATAAATTCCGTGAATATATGTTTCAAAACAGTGTTGATCACTCTCCCATCTATTTAATATTAAAGGGAATATACTAAGCACTGAATATTTAGGTAATATTATCTTTCTAAATTTTCTTACCAATAACATTTTACTAGATGCATGCGCTGAGTTAATTGGAGCATTTATGGTTATGTCCTACCATCGACCGCGTTATGTACCCTCCTTTCACTGTTATAACGAATTGTGAAGATTGTTGTTTATAGCAATTGGATATTGATTTAATTATTTACATTTTTGAATTATTTACATTATTTCTATGCATATCGTTTATTAGTCTCCCATTCAAGAACCTTACAAGTGACGTAAAATATTTAAACTTACTTGAACCTAGATTGTGATCCACAGCTGGCCATCAAACAAAAAAATAATAAAAATTAATTTAATAGGGTCATTATTTGCTTTACCAAGTCAACTTCTTTTTTCTTTAAAAAACAGTTAATGCTTTTGCATGTTTATTTCCCTTTTAAAATAGCTAATGCTTATTATATCAGGTATAAACTTTCAATTCTAGATAGCTACCCACTTACTAGCAAATCGTTTAAGTTTGGCATTATATTCCATCACATTGGCCATCAGATAGGTAGATTGCAGCCATTAATATATAATATGGATTGTTATCTCGTCGCCAAAAACTGTTGTCTAAAATTCCGTACGCAAACAACTTTTTAAAAAGTGGTGCCGCCTAGTGATGAAAGACGGAAGTTTGAATGTAAATACAGTCAATATTTTGTAAATAAACACATCAACAATAATAAACATCTTCGTCGGCAAACGATGGACATTTCATAAGCCTCATAAACATTTTCTATAATAGATATTTCCCCTCTAGTATTTACAAAGTAACTTTTAAATCACAAAAATAGAAAGATTTAATTAAAAACATCAAGTAATTCATATCTTATCGATCGTTATTGAATATTTACCACAGTCTCACGTTAGCAAAATTAACTACGTCTATTTGCAATACAACTGAAAAGACTTTATTCCAAGTGGCACCAAGGACTGGGTGAACTAAAATTGGAAATTTAGGCAACACGTAGCTGAGGCAACAATTCCAAACATCTAAATCCATGATATATATACCTTCTCCTTCATAATCTATATCAGTCTATCTATCAGCATATTCCCTTCTAGATAGTTCTCTATTACGGTGTCTCTTTTTATCTCTTTCTCGTTTCTCACGTTTCCGTTTATTTGATCTTTAAAAGCAACCTCCAGCATCTCCATCATGTTTCATCTTTACAAAGGTTAATTTCTCTGAACAGTTTTGTGGGATATTCTCTACTGCTATTGAATTATTAATTTTCTCAAACACCTTTTTCGTCCTAAAATGTTGAGATATTTTTGAGAGAGATTTTGAGAAACGAGAAATTTCTTTTTCATAATAAATATTTTGACTTGAATTTTACATTATATGTTTAAACCGGTGGGTAACTTAAACATAAGTATGTAACATTAAGCTTTTTTGTTTCTATCAAGAAATAGTTCCACAGAGTAAAGCCTGTAATCACAAACATATTTTTATTAATTTTTGTTACATTTAAATTTATTGTAGTACTCTCCCTCCGGCCGTGAGGCTTCTACTGCGACTTTAACTACTAACTATGATGCTTATAGAGTCAATTTGCAAGTTATAATTAACCCTTGACAGAGGTCATTTAAATTCAAATTTAATTCCATGAAGGTATTATTCTTGTAACGCCTTTGCAATGATTTGATGACCGAGCGAATCAAGGCCATGGTTCTTATCAAGGCCCTAAGTAGAATTTCAACGATTGTATTCGCAAAATATGAATAATTTTTGATGAGAAGTTAGTAGTAGTTTACGTTTAGATGTACAGTTTCCCAGAAATAGGAACCAGAGGATGTGGAACCCTGATTATATCTGCTGGAAATCCCAATTTCTTGATCAAAGTGATGATTTTTCCTGCCATGAAATCAGTGTTATCGTTTCAGAACTGTCCCAATTTCTTTATCATCTGGTAATAGTTATATAAATAGCTTAAGTTTAAGAACCTAGTAGTCCCATACGGGACCCTATAATGGATATTCGTGGTCCACTCTATGCGGCCCTTTTCAGGACAAAGGCAATCTCCACCCAAAACGCCTCCGCTGGTTCTATTCCACTAATTCTTGGCACTGGAGCTATATTATGTTTCTCATGCCTTACTCTGTTGCCCGATAATCGTGTAATGTTATCAACTCTTTGGACAGATAAGTCTTACCAGCATTCTTTTGAGTAGGAGAGATCGAGGCAAGTTGAGTACAGGGGCATGTTCGTACATTAAGGATAACTTGGTAATTACCGGTGGAGCACGGAAACTGCCTGACAAGCACCATCACCCTTAATTAAATGCACTGCCAGTGAGCTACTTGCTTCCGTTTGAGGAAAGACCTGCACTGCGTGTTTTTGAGAAGGATAGTAATATTCTATATATCATATTTCCTTTTTATGCTAGAGTTAACTAACTTAATTAACTTATTTAAAGTGGTAAATTGCTCAAAATTAATTATTTGGCTACAATGTGGTATGCTCAAATTTATTGCAAATTAAAAAAAGACAACTATAGTTCATGTAAAATGAAAATGATGGTGATGGGACTTGTATGTGAAGAGAAAATGATTTTAAAAAGTGAGAAAATGGGTAAAGTTGGTGATAATGACTGACAGTCCTGAAAAATATCGCTTTTGAAAAGAAAAAGCAGCTGCAAAAGAGAAAGAAATGGTACGTGCTGAGAGGAGCATTTTAAGAACTAAAAACCAAGAGTAAATTGGACTTGATGCATGAGATACAAAAGAAATGGGCTCATAAATGCTGCATTTGGTAAAACAACTTTTTCTGTCTTTAAATTGACAATACACTGATGTTTATGATCTATGACCACTTTGTTTGACCACTTTTGTTTGACCATTCATAATATTTGCGTTGTGATCGTCGCTTGACAGTCAGAATGATTGGGGAACAGAGGAACTCGACTCACGTCACCGTTCATGAGGTTTTGACTAATTAATAGAGGATGAGGAAAATCGGCGCCAATGTGGTATCAGAAAAAGTTCCAGAGGAACCAGAGAAAAACAAGAGAGACACGACCCTCGACTAATTGGAATGGTTTGAAAGTTAACCTCATTTTCTGTAACGTGTCATCACTGGTGATTTTAGCCACCTTATTACCCCGACTTGAGTCCTTGACTTCATTTGGCTTCCCAAGGTTGAAAAGTCACCTCAAAGGACGTCATCTCTGGACACAGGAAGAAATTTAAACGGTCATAACTGACAAGCAGAAGTTAATTTCAGTATCCATGTTCTAGCACTACTACAAAGAGTCAAAAAATCATCTTCATCTCTGTACGACTTTCCAATTCAATGGCTTTGAAGGAGGCAATGTGGAATTGCAATTTTAATTGACTAGAAAATTCATTATTAAATCAGTCTTTGCTTTATTTACACTCCTCATACATATAGCGCCAATATTTTTGCCATTTGCATTTGTAAAAATGTATGTTACTTACCTATTCTGGAAACTATACTAGTCGACACTTAACAAAAAATATGTATCCACCTGCAAGAGGCCCGAAATCTTACTTGAATATATGGAAACTATCCTTCCCTGTTTATTTATTGGTCATTATGTTTCTCAATATTCGGAGGAGCTGAGATAGATATTGTATACACAATCAAGATTTTAGTATAAGAGAGATTGAAGCGTAAAAACTAAGTTTACTTCCTTGAATTTAGAGAAAGATTAAAAGAAGAAGAGAGCTTATTCGATTTTATTTGTCTCTTACTAACATTCCTTCGTTCACTGCAGTGCCAAGGAATGCCTGCTATAAAAAATAATTTCAAATTCAAGTGAAGTCGCGTAGTGAGGCTTCCTCATCCGCAAGTCCTCACGTATTGACGCGCTTCTCGAGCTTGCTGGCGAGGCATCTTGAGAAGAGCGGCCGTCCAGACAGACAGGAGAGCACCTTCGTAAGCTGCAGCAGCGATGCCAAAGAGAGTTATTAGGATTTAAAAATATGTATGTCTCGGCGTACACGCGATATTCTAAGATGAGAGCGGTTGTGGTGGACGAGGAGCAGATGTAGAATTACATGGATTAGGTCAGGGATGGACACTTCTCATCCTTTTCACTCTGGGGTCCGCAACGTGGATCGAGGTCAAGGCTTGTTTCATAGAAGAAAGTCACCTCTTGAAATAGAAAGGGAAAAATGGAAAAATTGAAGTGAAGGCGCACTTCACCGCTTTGTGTTTGTGTGTCCGATGCTCGTCCCGCGAGAAAATTACGTCCTTTCCCTCACCCCCTTCTTTCTTGCCCTCTCATGCATTCCCCTGAGATGAAGATGATGTGATGACGAGAAGAGGTGTTAGGCGCCACAGTCGACCGTGTCCGCTGCGGGAACTGCTCACTCACTCCTCCTGGCTGGCATCGATCGTGGGTCGCCCGAGAGGAGAGTCTTCCCACCCCCTCTCGTCCCTTACACACTCCCACCCTTTTCCCCATCCCTTAGTAACCCGTCCCTCCTCCTTACATCTCCAAGGCTCTTAGTGTTGAGCATCCCGCTCCTCTGTCACCCGTTCGACTGTTGCAAAACAAACGCTGAAATAGATAAATTATATGGATGCAGTGAAAAAATGATTCGCTTGATTAATGAAAGATATTGGATATGGTACAATATTTATATAGATAATTTATATAGAATTGGATGAGGTCGCAGTTTTAGTGGGAAACCTCTGACTGCTAAAAGATAGCATTTAGAAGAAATTTACGGAGGAAGGTTGAAATTATTGTGAGTTTTTTCCTTCTCCTATTAATTGCGACCCTAAAATATGATGGAGTAGTGTAACATATATCATCTGCAGCATTTGTTCCCTTATTGACAATTAAAAGTCAATTTCATCAAGTCTTCATATTGGTGTATATTAAAAATCACACACACTGACTTTATTGAGATAAATGTTTAGCAGTGTCAGTGTTCCATGACTTTGCTCGTGTACACATTATTATTTTTCGTTACTCTATTGAATTGAATTTATGAATCGATGGAATATTATTTATAGATATCACGTCGTTTGCTTCCTACATTACAAAAATTCAAGTTACCGCCATGGATCTGAAAAACCCCCCAGCTAGTAGACAAAATTGGAGGTCTTATTTAACCATATCTCCAGGCTCTACGAGAGTGTTGCAAAGATAACAATTAATGAAGTAGTTAGCTTAGTGACTTTCAATTTCGAATGAACCTTAAACTCAAACGCTTTCAACGGTTTTGCATTAGAACTGATGATTGAACCAACTTATTGCCCACTACAATTTTAACACCTCTTCTTAGTTTTTTGTCACTATAGGGCTCCTGGAATTGAATATCTCCTTCGTTTGGAAGGTCTCAGAAAATGTATAAGACTGAAGCACTTGATGTATACATATTAATGTTTTGGTTGAAGCTGGAAGTATGGTACAGTCCTGTGACCCTCGTATTTTTTCGAATTTTAAAACTATCGTCTTTATTCCAAACTGCACATATACTCTTTCTAAACCATAAAATATATTATATATTTCTGTAAATTTGAATGAACTATAAATTTCGAGTAGAACGTCAATTTTAAACTTTCATCTTGTGTTAGTAGTTAAATAAAGACTTATCCCAGAAACATGGCAACAGGGTACTAAATCATGATTATTGAATTAAGTGTAGTTGCTTGAAAATGAAGAATATGTTTTTATTTTTGAGTTTCAATTCAAGTATCTTGAGTTCTCAGCCCTAAGAATACCTATACGAATATTTCTACGAGAAGAACATGATTAGAAAGGCCGAATGTGATTTTTGTGAGAAGTTTAAATGCATAAAAATGTGGAACCCTTAGTATTTGTACCATGTGATTCCTGAATTACTTGATCGGAATAACCTCGAAGGGGTCAAGCACAACCCAAAAGAGGACCCAACCCCGTTTTGGACTTGCTGCCGGTGTCCCGGCGTCCGGCGACAACGGTTCCACTGTTCCCAATTATCATAGAAAATGACGCGCTCCAGTGACCGATTTTCTAAGTATCGCGACGTTAATTTCGAGCAAATATGACAAAGTATTGAATCTTTTCACTGAAGTATCGCATGCTGTACAACCACTTGCGATTTTCCATGTCTACTCTCGTCACTTAACATCATGCAACCGGACAGTATAAGACAATCCAGCAATACTGAATTGATGAGACATTGTGATTAATTCTTATTTATCCATGCGAGGAGCTTTACTGTGTGAATTTGACCCACAAATTTCGGCCCGAATCTGTCTAGATCGACATTTGACAAGATGGAATACCAAAATGGAAGCAGTGAATTGGAAGATGATCGAATGATCAATTCCAATGCTTAGATCGAATTAAAATTGCTTTCGTTCCATCCATTATGCGTCCGCAATGTGATAATGGTTTTAAGTTGGCACGGTGCATGCACAAAGTGCGGGGCTCTAGGCGACTGGCGTTCGTTTTGCGCCTAGACGGATGTGTCCACGAAGAACATTTCGCGATTATGATGTGATAGAGCGCTGAATTTTGGTTCAAGTTAAATATGTCAAAGGTTTCCATTAGTCTAGTCGAACCGAAAAACTGGCAATGTCTCAAAGGTTTTCAAAAATCTAGGTCAACCAAAAAACTGACTTCTTAATTTTCTGACGAATATGAAATCAGCAAAAAAATTCAGAAAAAGTTAAACACCAGCTATCGACTCATGCTCACCTAAAGCAGAAATCGAAGAAAACACATACTATAAAAATTTGCTTAATCATCAATCGGCCGCTACTGCTTATTCTCGGAACGGAATAGGCGATACTGCTTCTGTGACATCAGGAATTCAGCACAGCAAAAGCATCTCGACCGATGCCGCTAAATATTTCAAACTAACGCAGACTGAAAACCCATGGCCGTGTCCCCACGCGCACATCCGAGTATTTGAGCTGATATTTGGAAAAAAATTAATTCAGACAATACTTGTTCTCGTACACATTTTTGAATTAAAATCGCGTTTTTCTTAAAATAAATGGTGGAAAGGCGTGAAATATTCGTTTTCCCAGGGACAAAACTTAATGATCGGCCGTGGGACACTCTTGAACGCAAGAGTGTTTTGAGTAATGAAAATGTATAAGAATCAAATGAAGATGTCTCGGAGCGGGAAAGTTTTTTTTTTCATTTTCGGCGGACGCCGGGTGGAGAAATGGACTAACAAAAGGACTCTGAAATGAATCGCTATTACTTGGAAGTGGAGTGGAGAACGCTCCATGGGCCCACGGGCAAAGTGCGAGCGATTGCCGTTGAAACAAGGGAGAGGGGGTGGATGGACTGGGGAGGCGGGGGCAGTGAATGGATGTGGATTTTGGGGTGTGGTGGGATGAAGTTCCTGAAGGAGGAGGGGCAAGTTAAAGGGAGGAAGGGGGAAGGGCTGGGGAATAGCGGACGTGAACTTTCCAAATTATCTGCGAAAACTAGCTCGCTTCTGTCTTCAGCTGTGGAGGGGGGGGGGTAACCTTCCTGCGTTGCGGACAAATTAGATCCGCTGGTCCGTATGATGGGCCCACTCCCTGAATTAGGGCCGTGCGTGAGCGGAGGAGGGCCGTGGGATGGGGTGGATTTGGTGAGTGGGAAGGGAAGGGTGGGATGGGCGGCCAGCGACGGCCGTCTTCCGGACCCCCACTTTCATTCCCTCCGAGCTCCAGGAATACTTTTCTAATGGTTCGAAAGCGGCGCACGTGAGTGTGTCCGGGCCATTTGCATGGATGTGTCTCCGCTGCGCGGTGGAGGAAGGGCTGGCTGTCTACGCACGTGTTGCCGAGGAAAACGCTTCATTTTAATTATTCTGCGGTTTATACCGGACGATGGAGACCATTGCATATTTGTGCTTGTGCGCATGTTTTCGGCATAAATACCCACTCTATTGACCCGTTTCAAAGCCGTTTTGACCTCGAGCCCTCGGAAGTTGTTATAATCTATACTGCACTGAGCTCAAAAATCAGCATCAAACTGTCGCGGGTGGACATTTATGTCCACTGTAGTATGCACGTTATGACTGCTGTAATATCCTTATAACTCAAAAAACCAAGAGGGGTCAGTATCTTCATTTTGTCAATGTTACGATTACTGGGAATAGCCGCTACTTGTAATTGTCGCTAGTTGTTTCATGTCTTCGCTAATACGCCGTTTTGTCTTTGACAGAAAAATTTATATATTCCCCTCAACTATTCTTGTCAATGGTATTACTGAAATTTAAATTCTCATCAGCGGAAGAAATAGAGTGGTATGGTAGGGCAGAAAAAATGCCTATGCGCAACTGTGGAACAATGGAGTGACTGTTTGTACCGAAATACAAACAGTCGCTCCATTGTTCAATTTATAAATCGGACCGTCTGTCGAAACTCGAGACACGGAAGATGTAATGTTCCGCGCCGTTTCGAGTGCAACATTCCGTGCCACGCTGCCGCGGACAATCGTATATGTGCTCTTGTGTTGGCGTCGTTCATTTTCGCGTCAAAAATTTTAACACTAGGCTGTTGATATGCAAAGTCGGAAAGCTTTTAGCGGAGAGACTAAATAGGTTGCAGCTTCGCAGCAAAGTGGTGCTATTGATCTTCAAAAATAAGTACGAATGAAAAATGCTACTGTGGCAAAGCATGAATTGCATGATTTACCTATTGCACTTATTTTCTCAAAAATTTTAGTTGCTCTATTTGAATCTCAGTTAAATTTGCTAAGAGTTTAACACTGGTATCTTTTTAACTAACCTCACCTGCAAGAACGGTGAGGTTAAAGTAATTTTAATTACATATAAGTAAGAATTTAGCAAAATAGTCGGTCTTGCATCATGAAAACTACTATTCATCCAAAAATTCTTTCAACTAATTTGCAAATTCCTACGCTGATTGATTTATTGATCGAGGAAAATCGACCAAGTAGCGTAATACACTCCTATAACACATGTCACCATTTACTCTCCAAAGACTTACACCTGTACACGGCTGGTGACCCAACCTCCCCAGCAACTCGCCCATACGGTGGCTCGGCTTTGGCTAAACTGAGTGACCACCTCGTGATTGTAAAAGACCCAATCGGCCTGATGAAACCAGGGGTATATAAAATTCCCTGTGAATGCGGCGTAGTATATGTGGGTGAGACAGGGAGAACCATTGCCACGAGGTGAAAGGAATATCGTAGATTTTTCAGGTTTTTTTCAACCTGAAAAATCGGCAGTTGTGGAACTCAGCATCAATTAAGACCATCGGATCTTGTTGGACAAGACGACACTTCTTTGGCGTACAGGAAACTTGTGGGATGGACTCACCAAAGAGGCAATTGAAATTAAAATTGAAAGATAAAAATATAAATCGTGATACAGAGTATAACATCACCCCGAGTTGGATATCCATTTTAAAAAGAGTTAAGGATGCAAGTTCTCAGCCTCCATATCCCAACGGTCTACGGAGCCAACAATCCGCCTCCGGCCAATCAGGAGTGACTTAGCTGTGGCTATATAAGTCAGAGGTAATTCTAAATCTATCGCAATTCTTACCTTGAGGATGGGTGACTAGTCGTTGACGGAAACGTCGGCAGTATCAACTTATTTAAACCGGTGTGAAGCCCGAGAGAAGTTTATCAAATCTATCCGCCGGGAAATTGTCAGATCTTTCTTTATTTTCTGTTATTTTCCATGCAATCAACAGTCTCCCTAACAACCACATTATTATTTCGGTATAAGTGGGAATTTATATTTATTCTTTCATTACCAATGATTCGTTCCACTGCTCCCCTCACGATTCTGTTTCATCCTGGAACAGCGAGTCCACTTCCTCGTGGTGGTATCGGCGACTTGGGCCTTTCTTAAAGCATGGTTGTCTCCTAGGAACGGTGATAGCTGGTTGGAATGCACCAGTCTCGGTTTTCCAGTCAGCTGCTTCCATGTGTGGTAGACCACATCATTAATCCTTTATACTATCTCATAAGGTCCGTCCCATGATCGCTACGACTTGACGGAGAGACGCCGATGGCGCTGGGGGTTGAACAGCCAAACCATATCTCTTAGCTGATATCCTCCTCCTTCGGCTTTAATGTCGTAGCGTTCCTTCATTCTGCCACTCGCCTCGTGTATCTTATTTCTTGCCCTATCATTCATTTTGTCCATACGTCTTCGAAGATTTGAGACGTAGTCCTCCCCAACTACTTTATTTGGCTTGAAGCCGAACTTCAAATCGCATGGTAGTCGCAACTCCCAGCCAAAAAGCACATTTGCTGGGGACTGCCCAGTTGTTTCATGTACCGACGCTCGATACATAAGGAGGAGCCGGTGTAATTGCCGGTCCCAGTCTTGCTGATGGTTGGAGACCTTTGACAGGTACTTACCGACCGCTCTATTCATCCGCTCTACCGTGCCATCGGATTGGGGATGTAGTGCAGTTGTCCTGGTTTTCCGGATGCCTAGAAGCTTGTAGACTTCTTGAAACACTTCTGATTCAAAATTCCTCCCTTGGTCGGAAGGCAGTTTCAGTGTCACCTCGAATCAACTCACGAGCTCCTTTACCAGCGGTTCAGCTACCGTAAAAGCCTCCTGGTTAAAAAGCGCGCAAGATTCTGCCCACTTGCTGATGTAATCCATTGCTACCAGTATAAATTTATTTCCATTCTCGATTGTAGGAAGGGGACCGAGTACATCAATAGCAATTCTCTCGAAGGGCTTCCGACATTGTACTTCTTCATTGCGGCTCTTCTTTTCTTTGGAGGTTAATTGGCCATTGCACAGGTCACGCACATTCTGCACCTATCAGGTACGTTTATCTTGCAGTTTGCCCAATTGAATCGTTCCCTAACTCTTTCCAGAGTTTTTTGGACACCTAAATGTCCTCCTGAGGTGCCATCGTAGAGAAGCTCCAAAACCTCAATAACTAATTTCCTGGGAACTATCATATGCATTCTGCAAGTTGACGTCATCATTCTCTAAAACCCGTTTCAGCATACTGCCTTCCAGCCTCAGTAAGTCCCTTTGTGCCCCATATGTTTTCACCTCAGGAGCGTAAGGGGCAAATATCGGTCATGAATACAACATCGGTAATGAAAGAATAAGTGATGAATATTCCCACTTATGCTGGAATAACAATGTAGTTGTTAGGGAGACTGTTGATTGGTTAGAAAACAACAGGAAATAGAGGTTGAAGTGGATTGTGTTTGTCGCAGAATTAAGAGTCGTAATAATTTCTTTAGATTTCCGAAAAAATCTTGACTTTCCGTGCTTTAGACGCAACTGTGGCTCTCTTCAGTCAGCCGAGTCAATGACTTGGCAATGCTGGAAAAACCGAGGACAAACCCACGATATTAATAGCAAAGTCCCAGAAACTTTCTCACCTCATTTTTGTCCCTAGGTACCGGTCTTTCTTTAATTGTAGTAATATTGGCTGGATCCACAGATACTCCTTTCTCTGATACTACGTGGCCGAGATGGTGAACTTGCCCCTTAAATAGAT
Source organism: Ceriagrion tenellum (assembly GCA_963169105.1). Lineage (NCBI taxonomy): Eukaryota > Metazoa > Arthropoda > Insecta > Odonata > Coenagrionidae > Ceriagrion > Ceriagrion tenellum. Next base: position 118,406,153 of record OY720642.1, on the reverse strand, counting down.
TTCACTTCTTTGGGTTCAGTTTCAAGTTATCTCCACGAAGGCTCTGGAATACTCGCTCTAAATTATTTAGGAGATGTCTAAATCCTTTACCAAGAACAATTATGTCGTCCAGATATACTAGACATTTCTCCAACGTCAATCCTTGGAGTGTATTATTCATTAACCACTCGAAAGTCGCTGGGGCATTACACAGGCCAAAAGGCATCACAGTGAATTGCCACAGCTCGGTGCCTATAGTAAATGCAGTATTCTCCTTGTCTTTGTGCTCTATACCGACTTGCCAATAACCGCGCATTAAGTCGAGAGTTGAGAACATGGTGCATCCTCCCAAAGTATTTAACGTATCACCGATCCGCGGCAAAGGGTAGCTGTCCTTCTTCATCACATTATTGAGTGCCCACATTCTCTCAATTCCGGCAACGGCACTCGATTTCCCAGGATTTCATGGCTTTTAGAACTTGCTAGACAACATCCTCTACGGGGTATTAGATGCCATGAGCCTCCTCTTCATCGTCATCTAGTGCTCTCACTCGAGCATATCCACGAATGGACTGTTTGACGGCCTCAAACTCCAACGCCTGAGATAGCGCTTCACGAAGAGTCTTCGGACGATCCAGTTTTACTGCTTGCTACGTCTCGGTTTCACGTAGGCCATCGAGAAACTGTCCACGGCCAAGCTCTCGGAAACGTCCTCTGGCCCCGTGGGGTACGCACATCTTATTAGACGCACAATGTCGGCCTCGAACTCCTGCAGACTCTCATTTGGTCTCTGTAACGGGTTTTGAGCAGCGAACGGTAGACTTTTTCCATGTGGCTGTGTCCCAATCTCACCTCTGTTTGTTGGGTCAAAATGTCGTAATTTTATCTCTCGGCTAGAGGAATGTCCTGTAGTGCTCTAAGGGCATGACCACGAAGAGCCAGACAATGTAGAAGCCTTGATGGCTTCTGACCGGTCGTTAACCATCGCTGCAGTTCCGAGAAGAGTCAAATATTCCTCTAGAGGCGTATTTCCGTCAAACGTAGGCAGCTCGCTCCGTCGGAACGCTTGACAATGCACATTGTCTTGCCTACGTACCTCCTGTGGATCGTTTAGTTCGCTGCTTGATTTATTTTTTCCCGCCAGATATTCAACACGACTCTTGAGTTTCTCCAATCCGCTTTCTTGGTACTGCTGCATTTCCTATTTCAGCCCGGCAGCATTTTCCCGAATCCTCTCCTCAATTCTTTCTAAGAGTATTCTGAGATCTTCCTCCATTCTCTCTCCTGTTCTTCCGAACATTTTCACCAATTATCCGTCCAACTTTTTTCAACTTTTTCATTCAGTAACTTTCTTAATTCCTTGCTACCGACTTGCACCTCGAATAAGAATTTCTCCGGATCTTCTCCCGCCTTCTCCATCGCTTGCATCAAGCGCTGTAATAACACGGCTTTCGTACCGACGGTATCTTCATCTCGTGCTTCTAACTCTTTCTTTAAATCCGCAACTTTTAAGTCCTATATTTCACTATTTTCGTCGCCATCATTCTTCCACACAAGTACTCACATATTTTGCAATCTGATCCCACTTCTGGCTCTAATATGTTACGGGTTTGGGTAACATAAAAGAAATTATTACGACATTTAATTCTACGACAAACACAAGCCACTCCAACCTTTATTTTCAGTTTTTTTCTAACAAATGAACAATCTCCCTAACAATCACATTACTATTCCGGTATAAGTGGGAATATTCATCATTTATTCTTTCATTGCCGATGATTCGTTACAATACTTATTCAGAATTTTGGGATTGATTTCATATAATTTCGTAATTTTGGTCCCGTAGTTACTGATTTCCTGCAAGCTGCTCTTGAATAATCCAATCATTTTGTTAAAAGATCAATGACTAAAATCTTAATCTAAAAAAGAAGTAGTAACATATTATCCAATATTATTACTAAATTTGCAAACCAAATTCTTTGGCCAGTGCAGTCTCACCTCCTGGACGACTATACCTAGATTTTAAAATAAAGATGATATCAATACATGTTTATTTTCCTTCTATTTCACAAAAGCAGTTACGGCGAGTATGTAAAGTGGTGTGGTTATCAAAGTAAAAATTTCCGGAATTCAAGAAATTAAATAAAATTTGGAGATTATTTCAATTTTTTCAAACGGAAAATGTTGAAAATACATTAGTGTTTCGAAGAAGTCAATGCTGCAAATGAAGCGATATGCTCACGATATAAATTTTTTTTGATATTTTTGGCCGTGGGAATAGTTTTGATAAGCAAGTGAAAATTGGCTCGGGAGTAACCCTTTCCCTTTACACTGTAGTCAGACGTATTTTGGAGGTATAAATGCTCAATTCTCTTTCTTCTCCGGTGTATAATATTTATTTCGCATCTTGGTGCGGGGAATTTACAATTTTGTCACCGTTGTTTAGGTCGTCAACCTCTTTTCCGTATCTTACCGATGTATCTTGCATTGGCGATTCTCTAATAACGATGTGTAATACATCAAGGACGAGAGCATACGGCAAAAGGATTACGTTGAAAATATCATGAGAAAATAATCCGAAAATCAAAATGTTTCCACTATCAAAAACTTTTACTCAACCTGCTTTATTTTATTTTTATTTTAACGCAGTTAACTTATGAAACTGTTTGTCTTATGTTGGCAAAGAAGGTATAAGAAAATAAAAAAACATATTCTAAAAAATAGCCACATTAAATAAGAAACAAGGAAATATTTTGCAAAAACGTTTGTATGGAGCACACTGTTATATAGCTGTGAAAGCTGGACATTGAGAAAGATGGAAAAGTCGTTGTTGGAAGCTATGGAAATGTGGATATGAAGGAGGATGACAAAAACAAGATGGACTGATAGAAAGAGCAATGAAGAAGTGCTGAGGGAAATAATAGAAGAAATATGACTGATAAAAGAGATGGAGCAAAGGAAGGTTAAATTCATTGGTCATGTTCTTCGACATAAGAAAGTTTTAGAAAGTATAATGGAGGGAAAGGTGCTCTGCAAGAGAAGCAGAGAAAGGCCAAGAAAGAAGTTCCTAGATGATGTACGAAGTACGTTGGGACTAAAAACATATGCTGTTTTGAAGAGACCTGCAGTACGCAGGGGCACATGGCTGCAGAGACAAGACTTAGCCTTTAGAAGATGATGATGATATGACGGAATATCTAATCATATGTTACGTTTTAGTAACCCAGTTTTTCTAGGCTCGTGGACTTTTAGCCTTGACGAAAATAAATAACTTGTATTTTGGAAACATTTCTTTGGCATTTATTGAATGGTGTGTTTTTTCTGCAAATTAACTTTCATGTGTAACGGTTTTTCCCGTTCCTCTTTCAGTTCCCCTATGATTCTGTACAATTCCTACCCCTAGCTTATGGACAAATTATTAAGTAAAGTTTTTTTTTCCAAACTCTGGTTACTTGAATCCGACAGTTTTGTAGTCACTCAAAAGTTTGAATAGGAATTGAAATCCATGATTTTTGTCCAATTATCGTTCGGAATAACGTGAAATTGCAGTCATTCATGCGCCAGGCCCTTTCATGATTCAGTACTTAAGCGAACGTGAATTTAGTCATTGAAATTACTGAATACTTACCCTTCACAATAGATAGGGAAACTCAGAAGTTGTCCAGGGTGAACCCTCACATATTTGGAAAGGTCAATTGTAAAATAAATACTCAACACTCGTCACGCTTTGGAAACCATTTATTGAGAAATATAGATGAATATTCAACCGTGAATTTCACACCACGACTGTGTCCAAGAGCTGTTGGCACTTTGAATATAGAAATATGACAAAGAGACATTACAACCACTTCTCCAGTTTCCCACTTTCCCAGATCACCACCACTCAATTCGCTCACACTCAAGTGATGTGATTAATCTCTCTTTGTTCACACAAATGCAACTACACCCATACACTTTGTAAGCTTTCGTTGATTATGTCTCTTAAATTTTGCACAGAACTGAAAAGCGTCCTCTAGGAGTCCATTGACGCACTTTAAACATTCTCTTGCCAATCCCCTCGTTGTTAGTTCACAAATTTCCTGAAAATGGATCAACTTATCGGGACGTATCCTTACATCACTTTTCTTAGCTTCAATTTTGTTGTTAGTAAAGATACAACATGCATTAGTACAACAGTGAATAGGATTTTCTTTTAATTGTTACAAGATTTCCAGTACAAGAAATATTCCTATATTTATAAAAATATACCATTCAAATCGATAGATGGCAAAACAAAATCGATGGAAATAGTTTTAGAGAACATGCATTCCACTACACTGAGATTATAACAACTTTGTTTTTAACCATGAAACAAACTAGGGAGAGGTATTTGTCTCGTACTGAAGGTTCTGGGTAGTAGTCTTTAAATGAATTCTCCCATTTTGTGGGTATATTTATGCAAAGGAAGTGTAATTATTTCGTTGGAAAATACGGTTTCCATCCTTGGTATATCATCGTAGTTAATACTCTTCAGATTCCAGGACGTTTACATTTTGTCATCAATTCAGTCTGGTACACGTTTAAAATCAGCAAAAATGCAGTAGCCATTTCTAGGCCTGCTATAATTAGACATTCACTCTGAATATTCAGCAGAAATTGTGACATCCTGCATGTTAGTTTATAACAGAAAAAGAGATTCCTTTCTTTACCAATGGCATATCCATTAAATACAAGGGTATATAATGGCACAGGTTCTCAATAGGCATTTCACTATTGGGCACTGAATCGTGAGCTATTTAATGCTCCGAAGGCGCAATGATAATCATTCTAAAGGAAATGAGAAAGGAATGGCAACAATATCTCGCTGCAATGCTGGTGACTGCACGATGTTTAGCTTGCTGTAACCCACCTTATTTCGCTTGAATTCGATAATAAAAATCAAATGTAGAGGGAGTATTGATTTCGGATATTCGTTGTCATGCCTTTTTTCTCAATCCATATAAAGGCTTCGTTTCTGTTAATATCAGTGGAAACACTTCAATAACAATCATTATACATACATTTGACACCAGATTTTTCTTATGCTCCGTCTCGCCCCACGATTTGGTTTACGACTTGGTGATAGTCGTTCAGCGTTCCACCCACGGGGGGCCCTCACTCGGTGTACTTCCGGATAATAGATGCAAAAGTGGCATATGAGATTTTGAAAACCTTTTGGAATTTACCGCGAACTATCAAGATTGTATTATAATTGAAGGAAACCATTTAGAAGTTATTTGACGAGCAAAATTTTACCACATTTGCGACCGTCATGAAAGTGCTCTATTGACTTGTCTCCCCAATATAGATTTTTTTCTCGCTAACAAACATACAACCATTTCTACTCCTCTCTTCACGAATTTGCATTCCCTAACATACTCTGCAAGCTAAGTGTCGAGCTTTGACACACGAAAAACTGGGAATGAAACAAAAAGTCTTATTACACACAGAATATCTTATTCAAAATCCAAAAATGATGCATGAGAAATTTACATTAACATATATTTTAAGTCAAATCTCCCAAACTAAGGCTCATATATCGGTGTACCTTATATTATTTCGGCCTTATCTCCAGGCAGTTATTAAAGTCTCAAATCTCAAGAAAAATTAGGAGCGATGTGGGTCGCGGAAAAATAAAATTGCAAAGGATGGAACGTGGAGTTACAGCGTCGGCTAGGGCCGCAGTTGTGATCGGGGCGCAACCGCCGCTGTTGAGGCTCTCCATACACATGGGATTTACTCGACACTTAAAGCGCTGGACGTTTCAGCCTATCGGTGTGATTTGACTTTAGCGCCCGTCATGCCTCGTTCACACTACTATCGTAAATCGTAGCAACCCTGCTGCCTTATTTTTTATCCTTAAATATAGAAAATACTTTAAATTATAAACAAAATATTTTCATAATGTTTATTTGATACACATTTATTATGCGGTTGGAATTTAAAATAGTTTTGTTAATCTTGCGTTTCTGAATTTACAAATTAAATTTCATGCAAATCATTCATATCGAAGGGAAGTTGAAGCATTTGCCCTTAATTCTTGCCATTCTAATAACCCCTGCCCCATAATCAGAATAAGGAGGGCAAGCTCATTTGGCCAAGAAGTGGCTTAGCCTACTAAGCCTTCCCCTTTAAATGCCCCAGTTATAACTATTCTTTGACTCCCGCCCGGTTTATTACCAATGAAATACGGTCAGCTTCGTGGCGATAGCATTTAACTTAAATTATGAATCTGGCCATAATTAAAAGCTTTTAGTTCTACCCGTCACCGCATTTCCGCTGAATCGTTCATTCCAGTATAACAAAAAGTGAGACAGTTACAAAAACTAGGGTAAACTCTTGGTAGGAATATCGGAGAAATCAAACGTTTGGCCAATGACAACCATTTTTACCAAAAACTCATGTTCGTATTCATAATTACGAGAAATACTATACAGTGAAACCTCTGTTCACGGACACCTCTGACTTACGGACACCTCTGACTTAGGGACAGTATTCAATTCCCCGGCAGAAGGATATGCATTTGTATAATGATCGAACCTCTTGTATACGGACACTCCCACTTACGGACACGGACACCTTGATGGGCAAAATTTTTCTCTTATGCGGACACCATCGCCATGGGTTTTCTGACCCATATCTCAAAAATGGAAAGTTTTTCCTCGAAAAATAGCGTTTATGAATAGCTGGGGGAAAGAGAACAGGGAAAATGGTCAAACTTGTGAAGATACAAGAATGCGCATATGGGGGAATGAACGAAAGGGTGTCCTGGAATGCATTCTTGGATATGCTAATCCCAAACGGAAGAGTACCCCGCCCAGACGCGCGTAGGACCCTCGAGCAAGCGGTTACCTATGATTCTTACGCAGCAGTCTACAGATAACACAACTCGCAGAGGGGTAATAAACAAAAGGGTGTCTTGGAATGAATTCTTGGAAATGCTAATCCCAAACGAAGGAGCACCTCACCGAGGCCTTGGCCCCGAGGGTTGCGGGACACGGCCACGAAGAAAGCCTCGGTAAGACGCGCATAGGGTGACCGCTGCCCTCGAGCAATCGGCTGCCTATGATTCATACGCAGCCAATTACCAGCCGTCTTCTACTGTTGGATGTATAACTCTTAAGGGCTTTCGACAGATCATGCACTTTCAGTACCTTTCGAACCTCTCCAACTATGCACCTTGCCGTCATTTGTGCGTTTTGACAGATCTGTTACTGTACTGTTTACGGTGCTAGGGGCCATCTCGATTTTATTACGCGATGCCGAAGGGTAAAAGTCTTTCCTTACGAGAGAAAGTGCAGGTGTTGGAACATGCGGATAAAGAAAAGAGTGGTGTCCGTAAATTAGCGGTTCATTTTGGTGTGAGCAAGACTCAAATCGCTGATATTCTAAAGCAGAAGGAGACCATCATGAAGTTGTGGACGGAAAATCATAATGAAAACGTTAAATAAGTGATTCCTTCGAGAAACAAATTGGACGCTGTTCTTTTCGAGTGGTTCACGAAAGTGAGGGCAAATAATTTGCCAGTCTCCGGACCACTTTTACAGGAAAAAGCGCTTGAAGTTGCAGTGGCACTGGGTATAGAGAACTTTAAGGCCTCAAATGGGTGGCTGGAAAAATTCCGTTTAAGACATAATATCGTGTTTAAAGCTGTGTGCGGGGAGGCTGCAGAGGTGTGCATAGAAGGTGCTACGGATTGGATTGAAAGGTTACCTGTGCTGCTAGAAAACTTCGAACCCAGGGACATCTACAATTCAGATGAAACAGGATTGTTTTTTAGAGCCTTGTCTAACAAAACCCTGGCCCTAAAATCATAAAAATGCTCTGGAGGGAAGGCGTCTAAGGAGAGGCTGACGGTCTTACTTGGCGCAAACATGGAAGGTGATTTTCTGAGACCGCTGGTGATAGGAAAAGCTGAAAATCCAAGGTGCTTCAAGGAGTGAGTAAAGATAAACTACCCATTACGTGGAAATCAAATAAGAAGGCTTGGATGACTACAGAGATAATGACAGAGTGGTTGCAAAAACTCGATAAAAAAATTGGACAGGAAAAAAGAAAGATTTTGCTGTTTCTTGACAATGCTCCTTGCCATCCCGATTTAAAGTTAAAAAATATCAAATTAATTTTTTTCCCTCCAAACACTACAAGTGTATTACAACCAATGGACCAAGGCATCATCAAAAATTTCAAAGTACTCTACAGACAGTTCATTTTAAAAAGCATGATGTCTAAAGTTGACCACGGGCATTCCCACACTCGTGTGGGGAAGTCGATAACTGTTCTTGATGCAATATTTTGGATTGATCGAGCGATCAAAAACATAAAAAGTTCAACCGTGTGTAATTGTTTTGTTAAATCGGGGTTCTGTAAAATTAAATTATCACCAGAGGTGGAAGATGTTACAGATGGCTTGCAGTTGGACATTTTGTAAAATGATGCTGGCGAAAGTACTGAATATGTGAGCATTGATTCTAATTTGTTAACCGTGGACCACGAGGTTGACATGGATGAAATTATTAAAAGTACTCTTGATGAAGGAGATGGCGAAATCAGTGAAAGTGATGACAGTGAGCCTGAGTCTATAGTGGAAGAGATTCTTGTGGTATAGTATGCCGGTGCGTTGCATCAAATTGAACTGTTAAAAAAATTTTGCTTTTCAAAAGGCAACAGCGAGGCCTTAAGTAGCCTTATTGATGTACAGTTAAAATTTGAAAAAGAATTTGTTACAAAAAGAAATAAACAAACCAAAATCAATGATTTCTTTACGCCTAAGTGAGCTTCGTGTTTGTATGTATACATATTAAAATGTGTAAATGCTTCGAGAATTTTAAATATATATGAGTAAATGCATTACGTTATTTTATTATTTCCAAATTATTTTTAATTATTCAGAAGTGATATTTGAAATAAAAGGATTTCTTTCAGCTGCCTTAAATTCCTACAGTATAATGTTTTCGTGGTAAAATAAAGCGTAAAAATTATGTTTTCTTAGGGTCACCTCCAACTTACGGACACCTCTCACTTACGGACACATTTTCTAGGACCGTTACTGTCCGTAAGTGAGAGGTTTCACTGTATTTTATATTCTAAATTTTTCTATAGTTTTTAAATAGTACAAACTATACCGACGACTATCACCGATTTTTGGCGTCGCAAGATGGTGTTTATCGGTGAAGCGCTTTGTACTTTTAAAAGACATAGGAAAAGTAATAAGTATTTTACTTAATTATGAATACAAACAGTCAAGACTTCATCGAAATAAACTATGCAGCAGTTAATTGTATTTCAACTCATGTTTATATTTTTTCGCTGATAATGCCAATGGCGTGTCTGATAAGGTAAGTTGAAAGAAATACGATAAGGAACTTATTTAGTTATAAAAGCTGTTGATACGTTTTAAGCAATAAGACTCGGAGAAATTAGGGCAGCCTAAGTTTTGCATCCTTTGCGGGACAAATCTCCGTAGCCTAAAAGTAGGTCATAAACATTGCCATCTTGCTGAATGTATGGGCAATGAAGCTGTCTAAAGATGTATTACGAAGCTGACCTTGAGAAAGAGAAGAAACAAATGAATTTGCTTTGAATGGCCTTAGAACCACATTTTGAGATACATTTTGTGAGGTGATTGCTTCACTTTGAAGAATTCGACCAATAAATTAGCTTTCAGACATAAAATGGAAATATATTTCCGATATTTTCCTATTGGAGAGAGGAGTTCTTTCCATCCGTTCTAATTCTCTATTCATTTTGCAATACGAGAGCACTTTTCATCCGTTTTAGAACCTGCGCACCAAACATTGCGCACTCCGCAACTCACTGCGAGCATTATCAATGGAAGTTGGGGGAAACAGGAAGTTTAGAGTTTTCAATTTTCAGTGAAGGCTTCCGGTCTGGAAATTATACAGTATTTAATTAATGCGTGGTAAAAAAAAACTTTTAAAGAAGAAATTTTGAATAAACTAATTTTATTCATACCAAACTTTCGGCTGAGATTATTGCATGCCTAAAGAGTAATGACTACGGGTGAGTTATTGAACGTTTCTCCTGCACTGATGTGTTATGATATTCGCCGACGTCAACATCGTGAATAAATAGCTCCCATATCCTTTTCCGTGCTCTTTGTTGGGGTAGTACAGAAGTAGAGCACTTAAAGCACACTCTCCTTTGGATGTCCCCGAATGTGGGATGCTGCCGATGTGGTGCACGGCCTTTCCCACCGTTGCAGGAGGCGTCTCTCCGCTCCCGCCGACCCTTTTCCCCCCGACCACCGCTTCCGTTGACATTTGGGGCAGTCCGGCCGTTGGGAGTCACGAGTTGGCAGAGTCGCGATCGCTGGCCGAAGGAAAGGGCAGCGTCCGATGGAGTGGATGGCAACGGTGACCAGTCCACCGGCGTCAGAGCGCTCAGCGCCGATTATGGGATACCCACTTTGGCCTCACTCCGTTAGCCGCGCTCCAACTGGAACAATTGAACGGGAAAAATGGTTGAACACCGAAAAAACAGTTTTCTTATACGGAGAGGTGATTTCATATTTTCAACAATACATGACTATTGCCTTAATTTTTTTGAACAGTTACAAGATTTATTTAGCAGAGAGAGAGAGAGAGAGAGGAAGAGTCATCCATTGCAAAATTAAGAACAACAAGAATGTAAGATATCTTTATTAGTAGCTAGTAAATAGTCATCCAATGGCAACAGTATTTTATAGCAGAACACTTTTAAATACTAACATATTTCAACAATCTTCCTCAGAAAGTAACTCGGAATCCCAATATCATTTCACATTCCTTTGAATCTAACAGAAAGCATTGATTTAGCCAATATGTCTGCAAGTTGCCTCTCTGTGATGGCTCTTACTTTGTGGAACAAACCACGAAAATAAGTGCCAAACATATACTCTTGATCTGAGAGGTGGTCCAACTAATATGCTAGCTAAGGAATAATTATTTAAAAGTAAGACTATCTTCTAACATTCATCACAGTCCTGTATTCTGAAATAAAAGAAAAACCATCGTATGAGACCAGTATGAATGCTCTCTCACCGCTGGAAGAATTGTGTACTCTCCAAATAAAGCTCACAAAAATATTCTTAGATTAAGAATAATTTATTGAGCCTAGCAGTTTTCAGACAATACCTAGTGGATGACATTACTTCCGAAAAATCCGGATATGAGAATCGTCTAGAAACAAGAATCCTGTCTTAAATGTTCAATGCTATAATATTTCGTACTAAATTTTAGAAAACCATTTTATCAGTGAATTAGTCGCGCGACAACTACTTATTGTTTCGCTAGACACTAAACATGAAATACATTACAACTTATATGTATTTAAACATAATTGCTAATATAATATTCTTTCCTGCAAGCCACGCCTAATAAGTGTAATTTTTCTCATGTTAGTAATCAAGAAACCTGATGGAGGAAATTGGGAACGTGAAAGTAATTCCTGTTGAATATAGTGGGCAGTATGATAAGCTGAAATAAGAGTTTAGATTATCATTGAACTCATGACCCTCAATGCACCTGCTACCGATATTTGATTAAAAAGAGTTTTCTGAGGGCTGATTTGAATATTGCGGAAAGAGATTGATCATCTACTGATAGTCTCGGGTCAAATGCTACGACCACTTTGCAACATGAAGTTGCATTAACTCCAGGACGTTGGATATAATTTCTTAACTTTTGACATTTTTTGATTCTTGGTTGATTTTAGAAAAGGAAAAGAAATGAACACATTTTTTAAAGTTATGGAAATCTATAACTTTTTCTGAGCCGAAACTTTACAATTTGACCATAATTTGCTAGATTTTAACAACGTGTTTTGGTAAATATAGTTGGCGGTGGTGCCAGTGTTTGTAGGTTCACTGGAATGCTAGTTCCGGTAACCCACAGGAGTAAACTTGATAAAACTACGCTCTAATTAGAAAAGGAGAAAGTGTAAGTTCTTAAGAAAAAGTAGGTTTACTTGATGCTTAAAACATTATGTTTAAACTGTATAAATAAGGCATTGTGGTAATGATTTTGCACGTTTGCATTCCAGGTATATAATGTATGGAGGAGCGTGGTGTCAACATTATCCAAAAGATATTCAGGATCGATGAAATAGTGAGGGACGGTTGAGTTTATTTTTTGACATACTTAAGTAGAATTGCAGAGACAAATGGGCAGTGAATCTGTAAAGGGTGAGAGAGAGGAGTGAAGAATTTCGGATTAGACGACTTTGGAGAGGATATTTTGTATGTACGTTCATTTTCGATGAGATTTTTTATAATATATTTTTTGGCTGCTTGAGTGATTAGGAATCATCCTTGATAGCCTGTAGCTTGATAGCTTAATTATTGCAGTCAGATCAAGGAATTGGCTAGCATTTCATAGTTTCTCCCATAATAAGCTGTCCATGCATTGCTCTTGTGCTTCTTACAGACACTGGACTTGAGAAAGCCCGCAGGATAGCGGGAAAAATATTGTTCTCATCATGAATCAACGAGGTGGAAACTCGGGAAAACGGATTCGACTTACATTCAAGCCCCGCGGAAGCCTTCATCAGAACTTTTCTTATTTTGTTATATACTGCGAGGTAATAGATGAGTAAATGTAACTTTAAAATTAACAAATAACAGATTATCCTGTTCTTCATATGCATTAGCAGAACCATGACCTTCTTAAATGTTGAAAGACCCATAGACCTTTCGATAAGCTTTAAGATAGAGGTCATCGAGGGAGTAACCATTTTATAAGAGGCTATCTAGAACTGAAACCGAGAGTTTGAGTATTTTGACTTTGACTTGTCCGTAAGGGAAATGGTGAGTGGTATGTACTCGTAATGCTAGACTCCGTTAGGATGGAGTGGTCAGAAACGTGCGCATTGGTTATCGCAGTTTCCTTGAGAGAGAGAGACATAGTGGCGGTGTGCATTGCCTCGCGTGGCTTTTGTTCTTCCGCTTCGCACTCATTCAAGCTCGATTAAAGGAGCAGTTTATATGCGGAGCGGAAAAGGGACTCCCCTACTTAACCGTCTCCTTCACCTCCCTCTCCATCTTCTTGGAGAGATGGAGCGGTGGCTCTTCCTTTCGCCCGCCGGCTGCTGTGCGTCCCAGAGCCAGTATTTCGATCTGTAGTCGGGCGTAAATCCTGGAACGTGTTGTCAACGGCGCTGAAAAGGTCGCTGTATCATGCATTTTTATGAGCAATTATTTTTGATGCGGCCGGAGTGCTTCCGCGTGCGCGGGAACTCTTCTCTCGAAGCGCGCGCAGTTTTACGCGAGAATTTAGCGACTGCGCGGCAGGAGAGGGAGGAGGGGCCGGTGAATTATATGGTACGTGCGAGTCAGCAGCAAATAGCGAAACTTTATTAGCTTATACGTGAAAGGCTCTTTCCTTCTCCATAACCTCCTCTCCCCCCTCTTCTTCTCTTGGAATGGAATGCCGCTGCGTTAGTTTTCCCCGTGAGCTATCAAGTTAACCTCCTCTTTTCCCTCTACGAAACCCCCCCCCCCCTCCAAGTGGAGGAAGTGCTCTCATTGTCCGCCTTTTAGAGTAGGGGCGCTGCGAGCGCGCGAGTGTGTAGTGGGGGAGAAGTCGGATGCTTCGCTCCTCTCCTCGCAGGAAGGCGGTTTGAACCCGCCTCGGCAAAACTTGAGGCGCTACCCCGAAAACTTAAATCAGCGAAACAAGTGAGCAGCGGGCCCCGAAAGTTCTCCGTCTGCAGTTTGGAACACCCTTTAACGGGCCCTGGGCCGCATTTGGAATGGGGGGGGAGGAAGTGGAGGAGGGGTTTCAAATGTAGAGTGGAGAAGGAGAATGGTGGGTAGAACAGAAAGTGGGTGAAGAAAAGGGACGTAAATATGTATGGGTGTATGCTTGTATGTGTGTACATGTACATATATATATATTTATTCATGTGATATTGAGGAAGTAGGGGGAGGGTGACTCTTCCATTTCCTCCCCCCCACCCGCCCCATCATCCTCCTCAATGCCCCAAACCTCTCCTTGTTCACTCTCCTTCCTTCCTCAACTTTTTGAGCACCACAATGCAACAACGCACCATAGCTCTCTGCTCCAACAACGCTACATCGTTGTTCTTTTGTTACTGTCAAAGTAACTTGATTTTAAGTTATAAATGTGCGAATAAAGTCTGTATATTTACTGTGTCATGCTAACACCTCAAATATGAGAAGTTTTCATTCCCACCGATCTTTCTCACGGAAATATCTAAGAGATTCATCGTTGTCATTTCGCCAGGAATGATTAACACCCAGCATGGTCTAGCTCGGCATATATGTTCAAATGGGATCAAATGAGATATGACATCTTGAAAGTCCCTTTCGTTGCTACTCTTGATAAATAGTAAGGGCTCAATTATTGCTTCGGAATTAGGAAGTCTGGATCGCGAGGTGGCCCAGCGAGCCAAAGGTCCGTGGTTCAATAACCGGAACATAGCAATTTTTGGCTCATGGCAGGTAATTTAAAATGTGTTTCTTTTACCTTGAAATATGTCTACCAGAATAGCAATTAGCTTAACAGAATAGTAAATTGTACCAGTCATAAACACTATCCGGAGTAAACCTGGCCTGCATCACCTTGTAACAGCAAAAAATTGCCTTGCCGTAGTTCGATTCGTAGTCAAGGTGGACCTTTGCCTTACTGGTGAACAGTATGGCCTGAATATATATTATGAAAATTGTGTATGAAAATAAAATTTTAGTAAATTTATTTCTCAATTCATTGCAGCAAAAATCACATCTCTATATTTTAAAATACGGAAGATATGGTAACTTAACTGATGTTAATACAACGAGGCAACAAATGTCCTTGTGAGTAAGAGCTTTTATTTGATTCGAAAACCTCGGCAATTAGTGACGCTAATCAAAACTTGCCTTTGAGAAAAAGACCCGAGGAGAATATGCAACCAAGGTCATGATCTGGTTGCTGAGAGTCACCCTGTATATCCACTGTCGTGGTAGTTTTATTTCTGAGGAAATGTCTATGTATTTTCATTGTCGGTTCCGTTGGAGTGAAAAATAACTTCATATAAAACTAATCACGGCATACGTAATGATGAAAGATTTCAGGTTTTCCCGGTGAATAGTATGTAGGAAGGATTCTCGGGATTCCATCCGGGTTGGAAGGTCCATGACCGACGTTTCGGCTGCTTACTCTGCAGCCGTCCTCAGGGAAGTGAGATGCCGATGGTTGGAAGTGTCCCTTTATATATAGTGTTAGGGAAGGGCAGGTGCGAAGCTGTTTTCCCGCGCTTTCCTCTGATTGGTCCGCGTTGCCTCTATGGACTTCAATACTGGTTTCCAAGTGTGGCTGAGGTGGAAACCGCTGTCTCTGTTGAGTTTTTTCTTCTCTAGTCGGATTTCGACGGCTTCTTTCACCAAACGGTCCCAATAGCCGTTTTCCCGGCAAAGTATAGTTGTCTTGTCGAAGTCAACTTTGTGGGCGTGAATGAGGCTGTGTTCAGCTATGGCCGACTTGTCGGGTTGTTTCAGACGAATGCATCGTTCATGTTCTTTCAGCCTCGTCTCCACAGTTCGTCCAGTCTCCCCCACATAAGCTTCTCCACACTCACAGGGAATGCGATATACACCCGGAGTTTTCATTCCCAGTGGATCTTTTACTTTTACTAGGTCGTTAAATAATTTCCTGTGGGGTTTGTGGATAGTCTGTATCCCATTTTTTCCAAGAATTCTAGATATTTTCCCCGATATTGTAGACACATATGGAATACATGCCTTGGCAAACGGTTCCTCTACGGTCCTTTTCAGGGCCATGACTTCGGGAACTTTTCCTATGGCTCGGTTTACTTCTTTCCGGGAGAATCCGTTTTGGTGGAACGTCTTCTGTAGATGGAGTAGCTCTCCATCCATACTTACTCCAGCTACTCCATCTACAGAAGACGTTCCAAAGGTAATGTTGCAGGTTAGTGTTATGCGGGTTGTGGCTATTTTGAAGTCCATATTCCCTCACAAGTGTGATCCTTGATTAATCGTTAAGTATGACATCATTGCCCTGTAAACGGTATATTGGTTTTTAGGGAAGAAGACCATAAATTATGCCCCTTTCCTCGCCTGAGGAAAATTGAGAAAGGGAGGAGAAATACCCGACGTTGGCATCAGTCTATTCTAAAGTGCCCCAGGGGTTCACACGCCCTCTCAAGGGGCGATCTGATTGGGCGACGGGTCCGATGCCCGTGAATTGTTGAAAATCCGTTGGTAGTGAATAAGAGATGGTAGCCATCTACCTTGTTAAAATTATCGGGATTCGGATGATGTGGGGATCGGGTTAGTGTGATGGCTAGAGTACTGACTAACCATACGGGGAGCCAGGGTTCAAATCCCTGCAGAGGAGGATGTTTTTCAGAGGAAACCCGATCCCTACTTGGAGTGTCTTGTGGAGGGCACTTCAAGTATGGTACTCCGTCTGTCAGATGAGATGTTAAACCGTGGTCCCCTTGGCGCCTTTCGTTAAGAGCAGGCTAATGCCGACGCCGCGTTTCTATCCACCCTTCTTCCCTTACCTACTTTCTATAGCGCAAATGACCTTAGCTGTCGGTCGCTTCCCCAAAATCCAATCCAATCCAATCGGATTATATGTATGACTCGATGGTTTTTTAGTTCTTTCGCTCGTGTCATATAATCATAAAAGAAGCCCTCGAAGCACAGCACTGTATCACACAAAACACTACAATAGGCTTTTTTCCAATCATTGCATTCAACAAATGATGTGGTACGAAGTCACTCGTACGGGTGCAAGTGACTTCGTACCACTTCGTGTAACTGGCTAACATACCTGACCGGCAATTGGGAGATCCGGGTTCGAATCCCGGTCAAGTCAAATGATTTTTTCATGGTGAATTTCAACCCTGGTGTATATGCACCTATGCGAGTGACTTCGTACCACATCATTTGTAAAATGCAATGTTTGGAAATTTGTCAATTTGGTCGTTTTAATAATGACAATGTTGGGTTTATCCACTGAGACAGTGGCTTTGTAAGCATAACTTCGTCTCATGTGCTACAATGTAGACTTGAGGCCTGAACGTCTATTTCACATAAACCCCCCTCAAAATACGCCTTATGGGAAGATGGCTTGGTCGTGTAACTGGCTAACATACCTGACCGGCAATTGGGAGATCCGGGTTCGAATCCCGGTCAAGTCAAATGATTTTTTCATGGCGATTTTCAGCCCTGGTGACAACAATTGGAATCAAGATTTCGCAAAGGCATCTCAACCAGTGCAGGGGTTCGAACCCGAGTTGAGAACTATGAGCCACCATAGCGTCGAAACCGAAGGAGGATGACTCGGAACGAGCAGAACCGCTACCAATCTCGTTCCCCAATACCAATCTCTCAGAAACTCCACCCCTCCCGGCCACTGCAACTAGGCTTGTGTGATGAACGAATTTGCCCATAGAGGGTCGATGAAAAAAAATCATCGGGATGATTCGGTTTCGATGATTGTCATCGACGACGATGATTAGATGAATTCATCGCCGTCGATGAATTCATCACCGCCGATGAGTCGATAAACTCACCGACTTCGACAAGTCGATACATTCATCGCCGTCGATAAGTCGATGAACTCACCGACCTCAAGAAGTCGATGAATTCATCGCCGTCGATGAGTCGATGAATTCACCGACCTCGAAAAGTCGATGAATTCATTGATCGCCGACGGAAAGGTAGGGATAGGCACGGGCGGGTGACGCAACACAAATAATTATCATCTAATGGGGATGGATTCATTGACTCATCTACATCGGTGAATTCATCGACTCATTGACGTCAGTTTACTTATCAACTCATCGAGGTCAGTTAATTCATCGACTCATTGACGTCGGTGAATTCATAGTCTCATCTACGATGATGTATTCATCGACGTCGATGATTGATGACATTCATTGTCATCGACACGGTTCATCGCAACGCGATGACTAAAATCATCGTCGATGAATTCGATGAATCGGCTCATCGCACAAGCCTAACTGCAACACCCTATGCCTGTAACCCTGGAACACTCGCTCAAGACTTCTTCCTCGTTCTTCTCTCGTTCCCTATTCGCTCTCAACCCATCCCATTCTCACTCCTCCAAGACCGCCTACCACCCCACCCCCTCCCGCGGGCGAATGCGAGGGAGCGGGGTCGTATTGGATGGCTCCCCCGCAGCCCTTCCTCTCACTTCGCGGTGGCCAACTTGCTCGGCGCGCACGCTATTAAACTATTCACTGCTGCCTACACTACTAATTCCGGCCTCTCCCGTTCCCCTCGCCCCGACACCCTCTCCAGTTCACCTCACCCCACCCCAACGCCCTCCCCCCCTCGCCCTTTCCTCCACCGCCACTGCTGATTCTGTAATCGAATTAATGGGAGGTGAGAATGAATACCTGCTCTCCGAGACGACGCTACACTCTCGAGGCCCTCTGGTGCGTGTAAACACGGCGACGGCACTTGTTTCACGCCGAAGAGGGAAGCGGGGAGGTCGAATGGGGAGGTAGGGTAGGAGTGAAGGATCGTCCTTTGATTGTGGAGGTTGGATGAGGAGTGCAATGGCAGTACATGACATGAAAACGGATATCACGACTCATCTACATCTACATCTACACAATACCCCGCGAGCCGCCGCTCGGGCGTGTGGCGGGGGGTGCTAGATCACCAGCCGTGTAAAGGTGTACGTTTTTTTTTTTTGGAGATGAAACGGTGACATCCTTAACGCTGCCACCTTTGTATGTACAGCGCTGGTGTTGCGAGGAGAAATCGTAAATTATGAATAACGATAATTTAAAAAAGGCAATCTGTGAAATGAAACAGTTAATGCTAAATTTATGAATAAGCAAAGAAAAGTGTCATTTATTTGCTTGTGAAAACTATTAGGAGACCACAATACACCACAGGAACAGGGGATTCCTTATTTATTTCGTTTACCTTTTACTGGTTCTTTGCGGTGTCCTGGTGTACATCTAAATCTACATAATACTTCGCGAGCCGCCGCTGGGGCGTGTGGCAAGGGGTGTTAGGTAATGTAAAGGTGCACGATTGTTTTAGATAAAACGGTGACATGTATCGTTGGAGTGTATTTAGTCGAGCTCAATTTTTATTGTGCCCGCTTATTGTACGCGGAAAGAACGAGGTTTGGTAACTATCTGTTCGGCCGATTATCTCTCTTATTTTATCGCATCTGTCAGACCTAGAGATGTAGTGAGGAGTCATGATAATATTCTCTATGTCGCTCTGAAAAATATCAGTTCTGAATTTATCAAGCAAATTAAGTCTAGCGTAAACTATATTTACACTCCCAGCAGTTTTTAACGAAGGTAGTTTGAGCGAGATATCATTTCATATAGAATCCAATCCAATAAATTTGGCCATATTTTAAACAAAATATTTTCCTTTTCCAAAGGTATCAAAATATTAGTATGTTTTAACCAAACTACCTATGAAGATATGTGCTAAAAATATAGGAGCCATATACCACGGGAAAGGATCCAGGTATTCACTCCAGAGAGATTTCATTTAAACTTAGGAATTTCTAACGCCTACATATCATCAAAAATTGATCAGCGTGAAGCTTTTATTCATCCTCAGCTATTTTAAAAATAAATCAATTTCTCACGGTATTAATATTTTCAGAATCTAAAAGAAGCCATCCATCCATCCATCAGTTGGAAAATCGTTTTCCCCTTACCGCCTGGAAAAATGAGGGATATTTGCACTGACGAGTAAGCTTAATCGATAAAAAGTCTTCAATTTGACCCTGCACACGTAGAGTAAACCGGAAAATTACATGAACATATTCATCACTTTTATAGGAACTTAAGTTGCATGAAACTATACTTCAGTGGCAGTAAAGTTACCATATTTACGTCATAATTTTTACAGCTGCTTAAATAAAATAATAGGATTCGAATCCGATCTCCATTATGAATCGAGAAAAATATCGCTCACACTGTCTTAAAAGATGGAAAAGGGAAGACACCTTAATTGGAATTTTCTATCTAGAATTAATAAATAATGAGAGTGGAAATATTGTGGCTCCCTTTATCATTCATGAAACGCGCAGCCTTAAGGGTAGACATCGGTTTTCTCGTGTTGTTGATGTCCATCATGGTTAGATCGTGTATATAATTCATTTAGTATCAACATATGTATACTACTCTGCAATCCTCCACATGGACGTGAGACAGGTGGTGTCAGGATCCCAGCAGTGAATTGTTTTAATGGATAAGGATATTGAAGGTGGAATGGTGAAGCGTATGACTAGTGTTTTAAGTGAAAGACTTAATATAATATTATAATAATTTTTTTACCTATATCTTTTCTTTGTATTTCTATTATTTTTCACTTCTATTGGACCTGAAGATACTGTGTGGCGTTAATTTTATATTAAACAACAAAATAATATAGCGCAACGAAAGTTTTGCTATTATTTTAATATGAGCAGCAAATACCATAAAGTTTTGATTCTGTTAGTGAGTCCCTGTCTCAAATCTGGGTAATATCACGGTGATAACTAAGGTAATAATTAGAACTTTTCTATTTTGCTGTATTAATTGTAATCTGTGTGCTAGCATGATTGGTAAACCCGCATAGCCGCGCCAGGATCGTCGTTTCCCCAAACGACCGTGGCCCACATTTTTCAGTCTTCACTGACCTTTCTCCGCGCCAGCCCGGCTCTCTTCCCTAATTCGCCCCATCCAATGGCCGCCAACGTTTCCTTCCTTACCCGAAGATCACATCCACCACTAACACACGTCGTTACACAAGCGAGCACATTCTACTCTACACGCTCCGAGAGAAGACATCCAAGCCAGCCGCAAATATAGCGGTGAAAACAATTGAAATAGCCATGAGAAAAACATTTTTGCCTGCGCGAATGCGCGGAGCACTACGATATCCAATCCGCTTATTTCCAGGGGGTAAAAGTTAGGATTATAAAAGACAATGCAGCAGTATCTACACATCATTAAGTTATAACCCTTGCGGTCCATTAGAGATATCATCACGAGGGCGGAAAGGGCTTCGTAGAAGCCACAACACTTGCGGTACATCCAAAACCAGTACTTATGCCATGCCTGGCTCTATGTGACGGTATTCAAGCCTATTGTATATAAGGTAGTGAAATACGTTAAAATTCGGGACTATGCTCAACGTATCTGATGATGTCGACAATTCTATAGTACCAATTGTATTGCAATAAATCCTTAAAATGTACAATATTAATGTTCTGCCTAATTAAAGATGAAGATGAAAAAAATAAGGGATGGGTTAAACAGCTGCTGCCTTCCACTGGTTTCGGTAACCACTCCCAGTGGTGTGGGGGACGTGCGCTACGAAAATCAGGCGGGGCAGTGTCGGAGAACTGAGCCAACAGCCGGTTTGACGAGAGCCCGGCTGAGTCAACGCATCATTCTCAGCTTTGGTTGCCATTCTGTTGACTCGTTTGCGTCATCACTTCACCAAGGCGTGTTGAGTCGTCATTCCGACGTTCCCAGAGTGTATATGACTTAATCTTCAAACTTAGGTACGAAAATAGATTTGAAATGTGTTCACTTTAATATGGTTGCTTGATTGGGAATATCTCTCGAAGCACAAGTCATAAAATCATCTTGGGCACAGTCAGGTACGTCATGCCAATTTCTGACACATAGCTAAACTCACAAAATGCTTACTTGCTTGATATCGCATCCCAAATTTTTAGGGTATGATACCATTTTGAAGATATAATTTTATATTTTATTTTGGTTCGGACTGGGTGCTTTCCTATAAATTCCTAAATTCCATTGTCCTAGTTTTTCGTACAGATATTTCCAAAATAGAATCTTAGATATCAGATTTCATTTACTATTGTAAATGGTCTTCATTTTCTTGAATTATGGTATGGACATCTGCAAATAAAAATGAGCTTAAAAATTTGTTTTCTCCTAGTGGTATTTCTTATTTTTTCAAATTTTAATTCTATCAAATTGATGGGATCTTAACCAGTTGAGCCCGTATTTTTAAACACTGCTTCTGTGGTTCACCCACTGAGTATCACCATTCAATCAAAGGGCTAGAAGTTAGTTTTCACAACCAAAAGTTAACTGAGAATTACGTCTAATTATTACACAATCGGAAAGTATCGGGAAGTTTCATTCCAGAACGATGTATCGTACAAAAGATACCTTTTATTAAAAAATTTCAAATTTTAATGCCAATCATAACCAGTGCGTGGCGTTGAATCGATGAGATAAGGCGGTGGGAAATGGTAGACAATGGCAATTTTCCACAATTTCAGTGCAATAAAATCATCTCAAAATCTCTAAAAGAGAAGAGACATATCTAAGTTGCGGACATTTTTTCGGCAAGACTGCCCTCTTTGCTCTTCATGGCCAAGAAACCCCCCACCACTTTCGGCCCCCTTGCTCCTCACCACAGGGGCGAGGAGGGGCGAATGGGGCGGTTGGCCGCTTCTCAGCTCGCCCTCTCAGCGCTCTCGTTTGCTTGGTCGATTTGCAGTGTGGCTGGATCGACCCAAAAGAGTCGAATCGGTGTTGACCCAGGTCGGGTCAAAGTGGAGACGGGATCCTTTCTCACCTTGTCGTGGGGCCTGATCGCCCCCTCTCGCCCCGCGCACCCATTGATTTGCTTACTCGACATCTCTATACGTCGGTGATCGAAGATTATAGATTATTTCAGATCGCTCCGATTACCGAAGGATACAAATAAATATCAAGCTAATTATTCTCTTAAATGTTCCACTAAGTTTATTTTACAGCAGTCAAAGAATATTTAAACATATGATCTGATGATTACAACCCTAAAAATTGATTTTTATCCCCCAATATCTTTAAAATTTAAATAACTTTGATAAAATAGTGCTTTACCTAATCGAAACTTATGGAAAAATTTCCACATTCCGCAAAAATTTAACTGAATAGATACTTAAGAAAAATTCAGTGAATTTTGAGGTGAAAAATGTTTTGCATTAATGTGATGATATTGATAGTGAATACAAGACGGAAATATAACTTGTAAGAGATATCTGGTGAAAATATAGTACCTAGTCTTTTGCACTGTGTATAGGATTTTTATTTTCAGCTAAATGCGTTTTTTGCAAAAAATACATATCTGAAACTAAAATACTCTGGTAGGAAATAAAAATGTCATGGGCTGAACCAAAAAAGGATTAAAAAATGATTCGCGCATCTCCATTTTCAAAAATTTAGCGCCGGGGTGACGAAGTCTATAAATCTTATGTATATGAAATAATTCATCCGAAATATTTCGCCAGGCTCTTCACTATCCGTGAAAATTTTCATCGCTGCTGAAACGAATTTCAGCAGCAAGTATTCGTTCAATGTGGTCTTAGATGATTATAACTCTCTTTAAACTGGATCTCTTTCGTTTTAAGGTAGTCAGAGCGAGATAGTTCCCTAGTGATAATAGAGACCATATTCGATTTATAAGTGTTAATTTCAGCAGCTTCAGGACACATCAATTAAATATTGCGTTATTAATAGAGCAATAATATTGTTTTGTATGACAGAAATTGTAAGTAATTAAATGAAGATATATAAATAAGTCTTTAACTTGACTCATTTTTTTCGGGCGGTGAGTTTGAAACTCCTTCAAAACGGAAGATTTTTGGGAGACCCAAGAACCTATTGCGGTGACAATATGATTAATTTTCAAAAATATTTGAGAAAATATGCAAACTACATGCTGTTAATTTTTTCACGACATTTAAGTGTTAGAAATTCCTCATTTTGTAAATAATGTCTCTGGAGTGCATATATACCATTTCCCATGTAAAAGGGATGTATTTTTTTGGTAAATATCTCCAAAAGCAATATGGTTAGGGGTTGAATTTTCGGTGCCATTAGAAGGGTGAAATATTTTTCTTTAAAATGAGACCAAATTCATTGATTTCTAAGTAAAATGATATATCGCTCAAACTACCTTAAGAACCACATATGCTATTCTTTTTATATGAAGATACTCGTAATAGAAGTTTGTGAGAAATAATTTGCGTTAAAATATTTCACACATTAGTGCTCGACATAATCTTGTGAATTCACATATATTTTTAGAGAGAAAGCAAACCGTATGTTGTTAAAAAACTATGTCAAAATGTTGGATATTATAAAAAGATTATGCTTCAGATTCTCTCTGCAAGCAGATTATAGCTTTTACCATTCTCCGTTATTTGAGAGTTTCTCAAAGATGGGTTTCCTGCTGATCACCATTTTATTTTACACTAATTGAACACTAGAACGGCGGCACTTGGACACTGACGAGAACGACAGACTTAGCCATTTTGGCTATTTTGAGATTTTCGGATCTCAGGAGTTATTAACATTTACAAAACGAAATCACAAAGGGTTATTTGTAATCACATTGTTTACTCTCCTTTATAGGTGAAATACTTTTTAAATGCAGACAAAGAATTTCTGCTAAGAAAATCGACGCGAAATAAGAGGAAGACGATTAATCAATGTATTTTTACGACGATGTTGGTTGCCTTCGTTCCTAAGGATAATGCTTCGTGTATGCATTTTTCATTACTCTTTACGCCGGCATCTTTAATGTTTAGATGCATATAAAGTCTTTCGTTGCTACCTTCTTCTGATGATAGCTTTCCATTAGCACTCCTTGCCTTTGCATCACATTGTTTTCAAAGAGATCGTCTCTCTATGAGGGACCTCTCATGAAAGCCCTAAGGGGTGAGAGATGCTGAACCGTATCACTTAGTATGAAGTTAACTGTAAATAAAGCACGGCCCTATGTTGACTTAACGTTCGCAACAAGGTATAAAAGAACAGTCATTCGTTTGAGTGCTGCACTTTTGTCTCGCACGTGTATGCCTATAGTGCTTTAAGAACTACAGACGCTGTTTGTCACTTTGATATATTTTATTCAGAGAATTTTTACAGTTTTGGGGAATGAATTTTACACTCTACCCTGGGTAATAAAAATTACTTGATCTTTTTTTGGTCTAAAATGTATAAAAGCAACGTGCTGAGCCTAAATATGACATTATTATAGATATTTTTTACACATATTTATTTATTTTAACGAAATTTATGAGCTTCAATTTAGAAACCCGGTCAATGTTTTCATTATTTTTGCCATTCATTATTTCAGTGACCTACATTGTTTTTGCCCATTATACTTTCATTTTGTTTACTAAAAGTTTTATTGTTCCATCGTATTTACAAAGGTTGTAATAATTGGTAACATTTTATAAAATTAAAAAATATCTCATTAGATCCAGAGAATTGAGTTTGGAAAAAACATTACTTTTATGTTCATGGTTAACATCACCGTATTTAGCACTAAACCTTTAGAAAAAAAATTGATCAAATTGTGTTTCGTAGTTTAATCAGCGTTGAATGGTAAAATAAGCGAGGGAAAATAATTTGACAAAAAGAATGAGAAGGAACGCCGTGAGAATGCGTCAACTCCTCGGACAGTGGCGTACCCAGGGGAGAATTTACGAGCATCTGGTGCGTCTACGAGGAAATTCTTTTGAGATCATTTTTACGGCTCAGCGTTTCTCCCGTCTAGCTTCCTATTCAGCTGTAGCAATCTAGGAAGGTATAATTCACTGGTGTGCCTTCCAAAAGTTGCATATAAATGAGGAGACTGCTGGTTATTCAAGACAAAGGTGGTGGTGATGAGTTGCGAATGACTAAGAGAGCAAATAAGATGAAAAATATGTTGATAAGAGCATTTAGTCGTAACCCGTGCCTTCCTGAGTGGAAAGTGTCTCCAGATGGAGAAGAAGTAATGTCTCTTTGTGTATTTTAAGGAGAGTATAATTATGAAAGGAAATAGCGGCAAGATTCTTGGATGACAAATTAAAATAGAGTTAACTCTGCTCTACAAGGTCACATCTTGATAACACCGTGAGCATTTGAGACCCAGAATAAATGGTTTAATGCCCAAAATAAGGGAGTACAACATGGAGGAAGTATGATCTATTTGAAACAGCTATGAGCAAACTTAGCCGATGGAAGGACTATGTTGGGAGTTGCCAAACAGAGCCTAGATTCCAGGCTTAGGTAACTTGAAGAATTCAGACTGAACAAAGTTTTAAATACCGATATAATTCGAAGAAATCCAACAAAAATCCATCTTCATTCGTCATTCAACGTTAAGATTGGTTGACTGCAGCCATCCATTCTTATTTTTTACTGATTCCCTTACTTTTTGGCGGATTTTTCCATGTACTTTACTCTTTTTTTGATTAATGAACTTCTTCCTAGGTCGTCCCCTGGGGACATTGCCCTGGATTTTTGCCATCAGTTATGTTCTTCACAAACCCATTGTGCTTCAGTGACTTTCCAATTCATCTGGTTATTCTTTTCTGCATAGTATTCCATATGGTCCCCCCTCTTCTACTCTCTCCATGATTCTTATCTCTACTCTCCATAATTTCTGATTTTATCATTTCATTCCATATAATTTCTTATTTTATCTCCAGCGCCTGGTTTCAAAGACTTCTAGCCTGTTTTGGTCAGCTTTTCCAATGATCCACGCCTTTGATTCATTGAGCGCCAGTAAGTTACCAATGAAATAACTACGATAATTATCAATCAGATAGATAAAATGTTGTCTTTGATGACTTTGTGGTAGTCCACTTTTAATGAATAGGACAATGTATAAATTAGTTAAAACTTTTGTTTAAACCACAGAGTTTAAAAACACAAGTTAAAAATCACGACCCGGGTTTAGGCGCTAAGCACCATCATCAGTTGGAGACAATTTTAAAGCTTTTATACATAGCAATGACAACAAGAGTAACTTTGCCAAACACCTTTTATCTTCTGACCACCTCAGTGATTTTGATTTTAGTATTTTACATTTGACTGACGATAAACGTGAGTTGGACTGTGGAACAAGTGGAAATTTAAAAATGTTTGCACGACACTAAGGTCACTCTAATTAGCGAATATTTGTACCCTGCCCCCTCCCCTATTCTCGACGATGTCATTGCCTCCGCTCCGCCCCACACACATTCAAGGTATTCCACCAGCGCTTCGCCTTACCGCTCCCTCCTCCCACATTCGCCATCGTTCCCAACAGTAAACCCCACCCCCTAACCCAAGTATCTCCTCCCATTCCTCTATTTTTTAGCCATATGACGTGGCATTGATGTATATATACAGGCTACATGCACCTGAAGATGGTGCTTAGCGCCCAAACCCGGGTCGTGCTTTCTAACTTGTGTTTTTAAACTCTGTGGTTTTAGTAAAAGTTTTAACTAATTTATTCATTGTCTTATTTATTATTAATTAAGCTATAATTACCAGATATGTATTTCGCTATTTTTTAGCAGAGAGATTGACTATTCGAGAGCGTTAACAAGAAATAAGCGATAATTCACTAATTAGCAGCTTATTTGGTTGTAAGCAGTGAGCGTCCCTTTATAACTAGCCGCATGAAAACGACGATAAATGGACATATATCGCAATTGGTTCTCGATGCTCTGGGTCAGGGGTGGCGAACCTCTTGGCGATTGAGTGCCAAAGTTTGTGAAATAAGAGTATACTCGCTCGACTCGCGTGCCAACCCATCGAGTGAGATAGAGGTATCCCTTAGCGCCCTCCCAGCTCTGCGTGCCGAAATAATTGCTCCGCGTGCTATAGGTACGACACCCCTGCTCTAGGTACTCAATTTGTGGCTTTGCTCTTTCGTTTGCTTTTACTGCCTGTATCATTCCGGATCATGCCTTTATTGAATAGTTTAGAGCGGTGGTCGCAAAAGTGGCCTGCCACTCAGATTTTCCGTGCTCAGTTACCCGGACGTTTATTGCTCCGATGAGTTCACTGATTCGTCGCGTGGAAAGAGAACACCAGGATCGTTGCAAAATGCTATATATTTGCCTTCTTTTGCAGTCCTTCAACTTACTTATCGTATAA
This sequence comes from Ceriagrion tenellum, assembly GCA_963169105.1. Lineage (NCBI taxonomy): Eukaryota > Metazoa > Arthropoda > Insecta > Odonata > Coenagrionidae > Ceriagrion > Ceriagrion tenellum. The sequence continues at coordinate 118,378,250 of OY720642.1, read as the reverse complement.
GAGAGTTATATAGGTTAAATCTAGAGCTAGAGCTAAAAAGAGCTAGGAGATTAAAATTTAACGGAGAAGGCATGACCGTGAACGCTTATGTGTGAAAGTGAAGCAAGTGCGCATGGGCAAGATTTTGTAGAGTTGGCGTACCATTCATGTCAAAAATATCACATTATCTGATTTCAACTTAGATGTGTAGCAACTCAAATACCTTCTCCGGAAACGTAAACAAGAGTGAAATCTAAACTGGGCAGACTATGATGGCGACATTGGTTTCAAGTATAGAGAGAAATGTCGCCTGTCGAACTTTTCAAATCTCCTTGCTGACATCTTAGGGAAGGATACTTGTTCAATCGTCTACTGCTGAGCTCATCCATCTGGAACGTCTAATTGCAAAGGATTACTTGACGCTTTGTCTATGTATATCTGACCATATTGCGATATCGCCACTGCAGACGATGTCCCGCTTCGATACAGGTAACGTGTGTCCTGATATTGTCGCTAATATCTCTTACATTGATAAAAAATTAACTTTCCTTGTTTGTTTGAAGTGGCCGAGTTTTTCTATACTTAAATTATTGGTACAAGGCCGTGATTCCTATGACATCAAAACCGGGATGAAAAAAACGATGTTGACAATGATTCAATGAAGGAGGATTGATTGTGGAGTATGTTTGAGAGACTCACCAGGATGGGTACGGCGAATCCTGTTCCTCCAGCTGGATCTGTACATTTATCAGTTTCAGCCTAACGAGAACAAATTGAACGTGTAGATTGTCGTGCCGAGGAGTGGTGGACAGAGTTCAAGTGTCGAACCACAATTTAGTGTTACTCCGCCGGCCCAGGTGGCGGCGGGATAAAGTCCTCGCCTGCTAATCCGAGGGTCGCGGGTTCGAGTCCCGCTTGGGTGGGTTTTTCACCACCCAGAGCATGGATGTGTGTCAAGTTCTGTTGGTCCGGTCCCTGGAAAACCTGATGACAGGCTCAGCAGCCTATCGGGATTCAGGGGACATATGGGCCAACAGAATCGTCCGGCAACCAAAAAAAAGTGGAATATCATTTTTTGGGACTCGTGAGATGCTTGAATGAGTGAGGGAAACACTATGGTCAACCGAGAGAATAATTTGAATTCATACTTGTCCCCAGAATTTACCGTCTAACGTTTCACGTGAATTGTACAAGCTATTTCTGTAATTGGTATAAGAAATAATCGCCGTTAATTACTTAATGAGTTGGGTAGTTATAACTGACTTGTGGCAGAATGTACCGCTTATTCGAGTGTTCATACAACAATTGCCTCTTTTAAAATTCTAATCCATGCCTGATTTAAATAGTGCTTTCTGAAATGTTTTCATTTATGATGCCACAATTGAGATTTTATTGCATATATCCCTATACCTTAACGCGAATGGCGCAATAATTACGCTCAAATAGTCACAGTGAATCGGCGGTTCGCTCGTCGAGAGAGTAGTAGCTGCTGTGAGAGAATGCAAAAAGGCATTTGCTGGAGTGTTTATCACTATTAAAGGTGTCAGCCGACAGTTAGCTTATTTATATCCTTTTAAAATATTAATAAAAGTGAAGTATCGAAATTATCAAAATTTTACTTGCATTAATACGTAAGAAAATAAGCATCGTATTAATAGAATTATTGTCTGAATGTACTTTATCATTATCTAACAGATTCACTAGTCTTTCCAATGAAATAATTCTCGCTCGTCATGCATTAAAGGGAATTATATTGTTTCTTGCTTGTAAATTAGCCATTTGATTAGTTAAAGAGACATCAGCTGAGAAATAAAGTTTATTATTATTCCAAAAATTTAACGCTTAAGCCAGGAGTATAAATTTGCTTTTTGGTTATAAAAAGTTCTAGTATGAATTGTGTACGGTTAAATTGGAACGCAAATTGTGAAGAGAAATGGCAATATTTTCTTTTTCAAAATGGTCGTTAATGACTGGAGATAGTGCTAATGGTTTAACATCTAGAAGCATAAGTAATCGCTTGAATGACGACCCGTTGGCTTATCTTCCTTATCGCCAGCCTATATCAGGGCATTGGGTCGTTCAAGAATATTTTTATGATCACTGAAAGGGAGAAATTAGCCATCCCTGGAAGTCATTCGCCCTTTACCTGCCCAGTCACATTGATAGAGCTCAGTAAAAATAAAATTGACCATTTGGAATAAGTGAGGATTATCAGACATTAAAACTTTCAACGATAACAAACCAATTGCTTCACCGCAATCTTTTTATTCGGCTTCTGTGGAGGAAGCGTGGGTATTCACTTGCTGATCCTATATTTATGGGCTCGGATTCTGTCAAGGTGGGATTTCCCAAGCAGAGACACCTGTGTTTGTTGGATTCGTAATGAAATTAATACAGGGAAGAAATGTATAGTCTGCAAAAGCACAGAAATTTTTGCTGAAACGTATGTTAATTTTGTCATTTGAGAGGGATTGGCGTTAAAGTCACTGGCGCCATTCTGCGGAATCGAAGAACAAACGGTAAATGAGTGTCGCATCCCTTTATGTTTTTGGCGGCACCATCTCGTCTCTTGGTTTATCACCCCTCGAGCCCAATTTGAGGTCCTGGATGGAAAGGGTGTAGTTTAGATGGAGTTTCGATCCCGTCTCGCGTGCTTTGCGACTGGGTATCCCCGGATGTTTGCACAAAGGTAACCTTGGTAAAAGTAGTCTTTCGAGTGTATCCTCTGGGGATGAAGTTTGCTAGTCTAATTTATTCACATCCGATTGCATCGATGCCTATGAGACATATGTTATCTCACCAAGGAGAATACTAGAAGACTTTTTTCACGCATGAATAACTTTGAACTGCGGCATGAGAAAGTTAACGATATTTTATTTGTGCATTATCGGAATTACACTACTCGCACAGTTCATTTTGATCATTCGTCAATTCATAAAACTCAATAAATTGAGACAGTTTACAGATAAATGATAGATAGGTAAAGAGGATATTTCACCATAAATTCCTTCGCTTATGTCATAATTGTATCATTAACTAACAAGTAAAGGGCCAACTTGGAATGAAAATTTAACAATTGAGGATATTTAAGAGTAATTTTCATAAAACCATAACATAAAACTTTGGTAAAAGAGATTTCATGAACGGGAATGGTAATTTTTGAAAATTTAACTGCAGTTTTTGCATTTCATGGTAAAGCTCATAAGGAAATAAAAGTATATGAAGTGAGTTTTGATGGCTTAAAAAACAAATAATATTGACAACCTCATTTTCCAGTTTTTATTGGTCATTAAAATTGATGGGAGATCTCTCTACTAACGTTATGTAGTTAAGGTAATAACTGATATAGCCGTAAATGTTAACGTCATTTTGAGTTTCCTTCATTTATGAAAAATATTTATACATATATTGGATTATTAGCTTTGCCATATATTTGTTGACATATACAATTCATGATCGTATCTCATTGTTTTATAGGAGAGTATTATTCCCAACAATAGGTGGAGATTGGTACTAAAAAAGGTCTGCGCTGAGCACCTGAGAAAATTATCCATCATCAGGGATACGACGCCAGGACTTCATCTACCGCGGCACCTCCCACCAGGTAGGTTGTGTTTAAACCGTTAGGGATGCTTTCGTTTACGTAACCAAGGAGCCATGTGGAGCAGTCACGAAGAGTTGGAGATTTTGGTGTATTTTTACCACTCGTAAAATCTCATGCAGCCTTGCCGATCGAGTTTTTCTCGAAATTTTGTTCATGGAGTTGAATAGGTATCATGATAAGAGACGTTGTAAACAGAATATCAAACGCCTAATCAAATCCTTGTGGTACAAACATACTAAAATCTTAAACCATTCGTTTTTTCACCGCATGACTCCTTAGTTACATGATCAACAATACCTCGAATGCTTTGAAGCACAACCCCACGGCTCTACACCTCGATGAGATCTCTATTAATCATGTTGAAACCGGATATTCAATCCACTCATATAAGTTTAGCGTCTCATACATTTGCACAAATTATCTATTGCTGGTTTAATACGATTTCTTTGTCAGCGAACGATGAGTTTTTAAGGACCAAGTATTGTACTCTGCGATCTGTAATTCTCTCGTAAAACCGGTTAGAGCACTGTCTCTCATTTTCCACTGCCGGAATGGGCGAATCACAAAATCAAGTCGTTTGGTTTGATTGACCATTTTCTCTCTCTTCAATTGCCATTCTGCGAGCGAAACGTCCGCTCCACTCAACTGGCGATCCTTATCATGCGTTTGGAGTATATTTTGCGGCGGGACACGTGTTGTACTGGGTAGGGACTGACTGGGAGTGAAGAGAAAAAATGCATCGTTTTATTCCGCTGTGGATGGCGATAAGCAAGTGGGCAATCAACCCACAGGGCAGCCGGAAGCAATATTTCTGCGGTTATTGGCGAGAAATCATGCTCGCTGGTATTTGATAACATGAATCGGAGCAGTTGTTCCCGAGTCACGATTTATTAATTTCATTTCGTCACGTTTTGATTCACAATTTGGACGAAATCGTAGAATCTACGAATATATTGGAAACAATGCTCAACGGGTAATTGGAGATTCACCATTTGCTATTAAAACATTTTGCCAATCTCCTTATCATATGAAAGGTTTGCCTCTGAAAAAAAAACAAACGCGTGGCTGTCGAGAAGTGATATGATTTTATGTTTTTATTTTCCCCGGAGCTAGCTTATCTCGAGAGTGAAATAATAGCTCCAGAATATTTTGTTGAGAACTTATGGAGCGTTCTTGATAGAGGGAAAAGAAATGTTTCAGTGGGTTTGTCCATCATTATCTATACTTAGCTGATTTGTAAGCTCGCCGGGAACCAGAGAAACGACGCCATTAGCTGTAAACTAATACTAACACCTTGAGCAAGGAAAGCAGTGACCTCATGATGCACTTCTTCTCTTCGATCAACTTTGGTAAAGTGGTTTGCATTTATTTTTAGAACCAGTAATGGTGAAGTCATAACCTTATTCCTGTTCATTAGAGCCTTTGCAAATAGAATGGCAATATGCCACTGCGAAGAAAATATGAAGTATGCAGTATAGTTTGGACTAAAAAAACATTACAGCATATTTTACCAACGTACGTAGCGCATGGATAGATCTAAAATATAACTGACATACTCTATAAATCTCTTAGTTACGCTTTCCATTAATCATTGCTATTATTTAATTTCTCATAAATAATGTTTCTCAGTTACTTATGACGTAACCATGCTCCGATATCACTATCATATCATACGGATGTTTTAAGTTCAATGAAGGGAGACAATTTGAGAAGAATATCCCGGATATATAGATAAAATCATTAGCAAAAGTTTGATGTAGACTATTTTTCTCCGTACGTTCAACATACTCTGCAAGAGCCAAATTCTTATAGTAGAAATGATCACAGGCATAAAATCAAGGAAATAGAACATCTAGGGAATCAAGTGAATAGAACCAATAGATTTCAAATGTCATTTTTCCACGTACAATAAGGGACCATAATAGATGCGATAGATCCGTTCTGGAAAACTTTGACCCTAACTAAGTAGGTGTTCTACATGTGCTAAATACCTTAACAGCATTATTAGCAATTAACCCTGCATTAAATTTCCGGCAAGATATAGCTACATGTGCTAAATACCTTAACAGCATTATTAGCAATTAACCCTGCATTAAATTTCCGGCAAGATATAGCTCCTGCATGATTTAGGACCTTGTATTACCATTTATCAGTCGCATTAACAATAATAACCAGTAATTGTATCTAAATTAGTATATTGCATGGTAGCATGTTCTTTATCATAGCACACTCCTAGTTACTGGTCTGACAGCGCGTTGTCATCCTGATCGCTTTTGGCTTGCGCCTGGTATCCGGGCGAGCGTATGCGGTTCTGATTTCAGTTTGGATGAGTGCTGAATGCCTGGTGTGGAATCACCCTGTGCCTTACTCCCAAGTGGTGGCTTGCACCGTATTTCGTAGATGTAGATGAGGGTCACGTTTAGGATAGAAGCGGTGTAAAAAAATGGTGCTGAGTAATTGTGATTCACTTCGGGTGGTGGCCAGGTTTAGTGCAGGGCAATGAAAGGATTGGGTGAAAGGGACGCAACGAGGTTTTCCTTCGCTAAGTTAGAAGGTATTTAAAGGTAAGAAATTGTCTCTAATGCATCCATTATACTGCAACTAAGTACAATGTGGAGATATCTGTAATTATAATCCCACCCTCTGGTGCCCTGCGTGATCAAGGCGTTTGAAAAATTGTGAGTTTTCGTACTGTGACCTTAAACCTGCACGTAAACTGTGACCGTAAAATTGCACGGATATATTCTTAAGTACCAATTGAAAATAACGCGCCGTTCAGTTGATAAAAGTTTTGCTGAAGTCATTGCAAGTTAAGAGAAGCAATCATTGAATTGGTGAACTTTGCAGATGATGGGGAACGAGACAAAAATACAATTATTTTTATGTCTTGATGAATGGTAATAATTGCATTCCAATTTTAGCTCATCAATTTTTATTCATAATCAGTATACCTGTTGGACATCATCGGCAGCAGAATTTCCATGTGTTATAGGTTTCATGGTTTGCTTCAATCGTAGAATGGTTGATGGACTAATTCATTTCTAGGAATTATTTATTTTTTATTTACTTTCACTATCCCGAAAAAAGCACATAAAGGCCTTTTACTTCGGGTGATCAACACTAACATTAGACAATACACTGACAACCACTGCCCGAGTGGTGAAATACCACTCAGGTGGTACTCGAACCCACGACCCTTGGATTGACATGTGAGGACTTTACCCCATCGCCACACAGGCAGACGCAGAAAGAGGTAGGCAGAAAGGTTTTTGTTTTAATTCCGTTGTTGCAAGTTTACTTGTCTAATGGCCAGTTGCAGGAACGTAACATATGTATTCCATAAAGTTATGGGACCCATAAGCCATGACAACCATTCAATAAGTGTTGCACAAACATTCAATAAATTCATTGGTCTCATAACTTATGGCATGGAGTTATGAGTTCCATAAGTAGCCAAGATGGCGGATGCGTAATGAACCGCTTGGAGTCTTAATTACTTGATTAAAGAGTTGTTTTGAGACTAGTGGCCAGTTTGTTTACTCTTACTGACTAATTTTAATGTGCATTATCAATTATTCATAGGCTAAACTTTCATAACTTTTATCCGGCGGTGGAAGATTAGATCAAATATTCGAGGCTAGCAACTATTGGTAAATAAGTTATGTAACTAATAGATGTATTCATGCAACCCGAATATATTTATGAGTTCTATAACTTTATGGATCTCATAACTATTGATTCCATAACTAAATTTTCTTGCAACCGGCCATAAATGTTAAAAAGAAACGATCATAACAGGATTCCCTCCACACCTACTTTCATATCATGAGTCCCTCTTCTTCCCTCCTCCTCTACGCTCCCACAATGTTGTATATAAGGGCCACGAAATGCCCTTCAGTCACCTTCATAATGAGTTTGCAAAGTTGAAATCTGGGTAAGTATCAATATAATAGAATGGAATTTCACTTAGCGGAGTTTTTTTCCCAAAAGCAATACAATCCATTGCCAAACATGTGGCTCGTATATAACCGCTGGCATTAATAATCTTTATTTCTATGCATGTAATGAGGTGATCACGGTATGTAGCGGGTGAATGAAGGTGGAGTGGGCCTAAGCTGGCGAAAGAAGGAGGGGAGGGCGAAATTTGGGGCCGATGCAAAAATGCGGGTGGGCGGAGGGGCATGGTGTTTTGATAGGAGCGGAGTGGGGCCCAGGCCATCGGTGCGGCAAGTTATTCTATTTGGGGATTTTTTTGCGTTGGCACAGTAGAGAAGGAAAAGGGCCGAAGGCGGAGGAGGGCTTTTCTCCGCTCATCTGCTGCCGCTTGGTGGCAGGTGCTGGCATAAATCATGCACCAGTTAACACGCGGCTGCGTTACTCTCCTCCCACCACGCCCATTTGGTCCTGGTGGGGGGAGGTTGTGGGGGCGGGTTGAAAGATGAACGGTGGGAGTTAGAGGTTGCCTTGGCAGCGTCAAAACACCTTGAGCGGGGCCGCGAATTGATCTGAGGGGTGTGAGTCTTGGAATTTCTGGGCCTCGAAATTGGCGTAATTTTGACGTCAGATCTATGGATATTTCAAAATGGAGTATTCAAAAGTTGAGATTTGTCGGGGACTATCGCATTACACCCATGGTTTATCCTAGGTTTAACCCTGTTGAGTACTAAATAAATACGGCCCCTGTATAGTACTGACTGGAGGAGCCACGAGGGCGGGCAATTACCAGCGAGGGGGAGCGAAACATATGAATCAAGTAGCGACAGAAATACACGCGATGATGACGTATCATTGAGGCAACTTTTCCTAATGAGTGTGGGTTAATAAATGAGTGTGGGTTAGATGATCCAATAATGGACGTGTATGAAAGGAGTGTGCTTCTTTGGTATGGCCATGTAGAGAGAATGGATGAGAGTTGAATTACGAAACAGATATATAAGAGTGAAATGAATGGTGCGAGAAGTAGAGGTAGACTGAGAAAGTTGTGGTTGAATGTGGTTGAGGAAATTCTTAGGAGGAGGAGTGTTATGAGACTTAAAAACAGGAGGGCATGTATGAAGCAGTATATGGGGGTAAATGAAGCAAAAGAGGTTTGCAAGGATAAGTCAGTATGGAAGAAATTATTGAAGTAGAGTTAGGTGTACAAATATGTATTTATGAGTGAAACTTAGTGACTCTGCCTACACCGGAAGGAAACGACGTGATTGGTATGTATACTACAAGATGCTCACGACATATTATATGTCTATGAACCGAAAAATTCTCCATTCGAATATCTCTATCATTCCTTAAAATGGATCAAGTACGGCTATAAGGTTGGAAAATTGCAGTTTTGTCCCTATTGGCTTTCACTGGTTATGTTCAATCGGATGATATAATTTGCCCAAATGGTGACTAACGCATACCTTAACTCAGTTTATTTTTCGCATACCTTGACTCAGAGTTTATTCTTGATTGTCAGTCAAAAGTGAATCCAGAAAACTCTTCAGGGGTCATAAAAGGCCTCAGGTGTATTTGAAGAGTTGAAAATACCTCCAGAATGATTTTATCAGGTTTCAAGGTCTGTCAACAAACAATCACTCAAATCTGTAATTAGGAATATAATATTGCTATGACGATATGGTAACGCCAGTTGGTACTTTTCTGACGTCACATTTATATTATTCAAGCATAGCGTTGAGTATCATTTCACAATATAGCTTTTTTATCCGCTCAGGGAAAGCGTATCTATCTTCACCCTTGGAGATTAATGCGAATCTGTGGAGTCCAGAGGGTATAATATCTTACGGAAAAAGTTTAACTGTATCAGGCTGTACTTTGTGGAAGTTGTCTATATTCATACTTAATAAAAGAAATTGGTAATATCCCACAGATTTATTTGATGGCACGACGCGTTTAACCACACTATGGCATAATCATGTGCCGCAGTGTGCCACATTCAGCATGAATCTTACTGAAAGTGTTATCGTTGTCATTCACCCTTATTTAAATTATTTGAATATTTGTAATAGGCAACTTCACAAAATAGGCAACTTATTTTCCAGAAATAATTTTTCTCACTTGGAATAAAGAAAAGCAAATGAAAGTTTTAGCCTTTTAATATACCTTGTAAAATAACCACGGACCAGTAAATTAACTAGTGCTTTGTCACCGGAAATAAAATTCCATGACTTTCATAGCAACAGAGTCATCTGAGCGTTAGCAGATTTCTACCGACTCAAACTCTTGCATATTGATTCCTTGAATTACCGCTGAATTGTAAACAAATATGTCTTCTTTCCTATTTCAGATTCTAGTCTTTAATAAGATACACTGGTCCCCTGTATTTTACGTCCCATTTCCTCTCAATGTACCCGGGAAAGATTTGTGTAATTTTATTTAATGGCAAGTAATAATAAAATTTTAAATATTCGGCGACAATAGTCACAAATGATAACTCTATTGCAGAAGAGATTGAAGCGAGAATTGCAGCAGGAAATTGATCATACTATTCTTTGCAAAAAGTATTCAAAGTGAAAACCGTTAGCAGAAATTCAAAGAAAAGAATCTATTGAACTATTATCAGGCCAATAGTCATCAATGGTTCGGAGACATGGACGTTGACGGTGAGAGAAGAGAATTTTTTTACAGAGGTGGGAAAGGAAAATCTATGGACCAGTCAATGAAGAAGGATACCGGAGGATTAGAAGGAATAGGGAATTACAGCTTCTGTATGGGGAACATGATATATTAACAGAGATTAAGAAATCGAGAATTAGATGGGCAGGGCATGTGCAAAGAATCGGTGGGGAGAGAGTAGTTAAAAAGTTTTGGAAGGAAAACCAGAGGGAAGAAGAAGTAGAGAAAAATCCAAGAAAAAATGGGTGGTGGATGTAGAAGAGGATTTGAGGAAGCTGGGGGTCCGGTGGTGGAGAGAAGTAGCGGAGGACAAAGAAGAAAGGAAGGAAGTGTGAAGAAGGCCAGGGCCAGGGCATGGGCTGTAGCGTCAAAGATGATGATAATGACGAATAATAACATGCCTACTGACAGGTATTTCGTGTGATAAATTACAAGGTGTAACATGATCGACTTGGTGTGACATATCTTCATAGTTCTAGGAGGCCATATTTCAAATACATATCTTACAATTCAAATGATTTTTAGCTCAAAAAGAAGGTTGGTCTTAAAATAATTAAACCATGCACAAAATTAGAACAATATATCTAGTAGATTATAATAAATATTAGGAGCCATTGGCTCTTTTTTATCTTTCAGATTTATCAATGGCTGTTGCATCTAGAAACATTTTAGTGATTTGGGTCTAATTTTAAACCGGCGGCATTTTGGCCAGTAGAGAGGAAATTTTAATGGTATTATTAGCTAAAGGTACTGCAATTGAAACCATAGCTTTGCAGATTATTTTGTCCCAGAGCATTTGTTTTTTTGTTTGGTGATCGCATGATCCAGAATTCCTGTCCAAGTATGCGGTGAAAATTTGCGAAACATGACCTACTTCAATTGAGATGTATCCCATTTGTACGCTGCACGGAATTTTTTATAGCGTAATGCAGTGAATCGCATTACTTGTGAGCGCAGACAAGCCGTGATCGTTGAGCATCCGGACTATTCTATTAACGTTTTTGAGGCCGCGCATTTTGACTCCAGGTTCTAGTAAACTCTCTGTGATTCACCTCTCGTTAGTAAAAGATTCCTTTTGAAACAAGATGGAATAAATACGTATGTTACTGGTTGAGTACGGATGACATTTAATTAACCTTGAAATTGCTTCCACCAACGGTTAAAGTTAATTTGGAATTAATTTTAACTAAAATATCTAGCCGTAGTCACGTAAATGTTTCAATCGAGAACATTTTATGACACCTGCAAATAGCACTTAAAAATAAGGACACAAAGCATAAATTTGTAACATCTGTAATAATATAAGTATGAATTCAAATAGCATATAACCAATACTAACGCTAGTTACGTGCCAGCTTGTGCTTGCCAGTTGCCATGAGTGTTGATATTTAGACAATTGTGCTGGTGTTTTGAGTTAGATTTTTGAGTCTTTGAGCTATGATTATTAATATTGAGACAATTTAGACACTGTTTATACTGACTAGTTTTCTGTAATATGTCATCGGTAGGAGTAACATCATTGAATGCGTTTCGTAATAATTCTTTTTATATTTCTCAGAGCGACCGACTCATTAGTATTGAGCAAGTTGTGTTTGAGGCTCATTTTTGGTAATATTTCATATTCTTATATCCCATTTCTTAATGAAATACAATAAATAGTGAAATGCTATTGCAGCTCATCTCCTTTGAGTCTGCGTTGCAGTGTAAGTAGCCGATCGTTTATTGTATCTGAACAAGAGAAAGGCCTGGATAATTTAACGCATAAGAGCACATTCTCGTAGTGATTTTCTGTCGGTTTCTCTGTTTTCAGGTCAAAAAATATTTTGTAGGGAAATTATATTAACTTATGAAATATTTGGTCACATCAAGGGCTTCTTTATTTAGAGATTCATGGCTCTACGTTTCAATTTCTGCCAAATACCCTCGAGTTTAGGAGGATGAGCTTTGATCCTTGTGATTCCATATTTGATTCCATTGTCCGAAGTAGAATATCGCTCACTAAAACGCAGTAAAAAACAAAACAGCGCAGTTTAGGTTATCCGATGTAATGTGAATTGTGTCCACTTCGTGTAATATCCCCAGGGAGTGTGAGGGCTCAGCCGAATTATTAGCCTATATAAATCACTGTAAAGATGATGCACTTTCATGATTTGGAGTGTTCCAGTTTGTGGCTACTAAAGAATGAATTATTGTGATACATTTCTGTGTAAACCTATATTGAGCCCATTTGATACATTTCTGGCGTTCATTTTCCCGAGTCGAGCTGGATTTGTGAGGACAAATCTTATAAGTAGAAGCAGTCCCTCGCAAATCAATTTGAAAAATCATTTTGGTGGTTTGACTGGTAATCTAGAGTCAATGAGTGCAGAGCGAATCGCAAAAAGAATTTTTGGTCCACATTTCACTTTTTAAAAATTCATTTCTTCTTATACATACGTGCATGTCGTTATAAAAAAGATGCAAGAATTACATGCAAAAATTTTAGCCTTAATTAAATCATCATTATGACTAGGGTTTGCCACGCGAAAAACGAAATGTAAGCGAAGGTATTATGTAAAAAGTTGTTTTTTGCGGAGTTATGCCTTATTCAGCATCAAAAATGATTATATAAAATTTAATTTTTGCGTTAAGGAAAATGTAATCGAATTACATCTAAATTTTTGTTTAATGCTATTAGGTTACGTTTTTAACTCTAGAAGCCCCGCGTGGGTCATTTTGACCCATTAGCAAGTTTCTGTTCCTCCCATTCAAGCTGTATTCATAGGAAAAAGAAATGCTTCCGTGACTTTTATTTTTTTAGGAAGTTTTATATGTACCCTAACTAAAATTTGTGTATCTCGTAAAGTTTCCGAAAAAAATATACTTTACCCTAGAAGCCCCGCGTGGGTCACTTTGACCCACAGGGCGTTATTTACGGATTCACTTAATTTAAGTGCCGCTAAAAATTGTTCTTTCTGAAATTGTATCAATACGTGTTGAGTCTGGTCCTAACATTTATAAATGGTACATTGTTACACTTCTCTGGGACATTTTTTAGCATTAATTCATGTTTTAGGATGTTTCCATCTGTATTCATATTTGTCACCTCATCTGAAAAATATAAATGAATTTTGCTCAAAATGAAAGACAGTGCACTTTTACGCAAGATCCACGGCTAGTTTGCCTTTTCAAGCTCTTGTGATACGCAGAGCGTATTCCACATCTGGAAGAGGTAACCTTCCCCTCGGCCACTAAACTGCCCAGAAATTTGGTTGGTGTCAGCCACCGGGGACGAGTCATCCAGTTGGTTCAGCTTTCTTTTGTCACCACGTTCGTTACAGAAGAAGGAAGAATGAACACCGAATGCATTGGTAAACTCCCGTATTGTATCACTTTTAGAAAAAGAGACAAAAAATTATCCAATGAACTCAATTGCTGTACGAGACGAATGAAAGATTCATTGTCATTCTCGTTTTTCAGTGGCCCAGGCAAGTGACATTGTGTACCAGACTGAATGGCTACCCCTTATGCGTGGTATTTTATAGTGCTCAGTGATAGGGTGGCACCGATCATAAAAGACGGGCTGACTCGCGGATGGTCGACCATCTCGCATAATTCCTTCGCGGCGCCACCCAATGTGGCAGGACCTATTGCATTGCATTCTGCTTGACTCCACTCTGTCGCCCTGAAGGCATCGTAGTATAGGAACATTAGGCTGCAGAAGGAAAACCTCGCTCTGCCTTGCAGTTTGTACCTGTCTCAGATCAGGAAGCATTGCTAGCAAAGGGCTATGCTCTAGCGGATCACTACTTTATGACTTATTGCAGGAATAACACGTAACCCTTCCGATGCACAATAGAAAGCAGATCGCCTTCGTGGACGGTGGACGTGGTGGACGAGGAAGCCGGGAGTTCAAAAAATTTAATGCTTACTAGCAGATGAATCCATCAATATAGCTATATAAATAATTCATGGAAATAAATTTTTTCACGAGTCTTATTTTACCGCATCAAGCTTTGAGTATTGTGTAGAAAGATAATGTTTTAAGTTGAACTGTATTGTGAAACTTGTATATGACGCTTAAACACTATTCCGTTTGTTTAATTTAATATTCATGACATCAAAAATCAGACTTACTTGATACTAATCACGTTGTATGATATTTCTTCCAAATAAAGAGTATGAAAGAAATTGTTTAAAACATTTTTTCAAGGTTTTTAACAATAATACATCATAGGGATATAACCCTGGATTTCAAAGAGAGTAAAAATAACCCAGAAAAAAACAAAATATCTAAAATAAGGCATAAAATCACGACAATATAATACAAAACCACGCATGGGCCATTTTCACCCACACGGGGGTGAAAATGACCCATTATAGGGGGGCAGCCAACCCCGAGGGTTCTAATGTGAAATTAGCAATGAATTGCCAGGAAATCCAAAATAATTATGTGAAATTGTAAGTAGCCGTGGCACTCTCGTCGTCGGGCCGCGGCTCGCCGGAAGAATAGAAGGGATCGCACGGGAAAGGAAAATCACCCGTCTGGCACACTTACACTTTATTGTGTCGCTTCATGTACATACAAACGCCGACTGCCGACCGTGGCGTCGTCTCCTTCTCGTCGGTGCGTCTTTCCGCTGCTATTGGCTCGCATGCCTTGCATGATAAGGTCCAAGGTACGTCTTACTTTACTTGGACATGCAAGCGCTCCCGGCGGCCGAAAGGACTGGGTGGTGGGGGGTTGGGAGAGCAGAGATGCTTAGCACAGCGGTTAGGTGTGAGAGGAATGAAGGAAGGAATATGTCGGCCGCCTCTTACAAAATGTAATTTTTGCGTTAAGAAAAATGGATTCGAATTATGTCTAAATATATGTTAAATGCCATTAGGTTACGCGTTCAATCAACAATAAATTGCAGAGAAACTTAATGTGTCACATGCAATTTTTCTTACTTTTATCTAAACATATGACTAATGAGGGCACTTTTACAAAGTTTTATCTAAATTTGAGCTGATTACAGCTGAAGAGAAAGTTCCAGTCGCTGCGCAGAAGACCAGTTTGGAACATGGGCTACGGTTCTATGAGAATATTGCGAAACAGGGGAGGGAGGTTGTTTATCGCCGAGGGATGGTCAAATAACCTGTCTAACTAATGTCAACACAAACGCTTCCAGACGTAGAATTACTTTCCAGTACTCGGCGTCCCAATTCGACTATCTCACAATTAAACAAAAAAATACGGTCCTAAGTAAAGTCAAAGAGATGGGTGCTTTTTACCAGTTGCCATGTACTCTCACTCTCCCACGTTGCTTCCCTCTCTTCTCCTCCGTCCTTTTTACGTCCTCTTCATTTTTACCTCCTCTAGTTGCTGCGCAGATAAGTGCAAGAAACTTTTGCGGGGACTATGCATATACTAAAATCTCTCCAATCATCAAAATTACCATTCATCTACATCTACATCTACATAATACCCCGTGAGCCGCCGCTTGGGCGTGTAGCAGGGGGTGTTAGGTCATCAGCCGTGTAAAGGTGTAAGTTTTATGGAGATGAAATGGTGACATGTATTATAGGATTGTATTTAGTGGAGCTCAATTTTTATTGTGGTCGCTTATTGTTCACGGAAAGAACGAATTTTTGTACCTATCTGTTAGGCAGTGTATCTCTCTTATTTTATCGCGTCTGTCAGACCTAGTGATGTAGTGAGGAGTCATGATAATATTCTCTGCGTCGCACTGAAAAATATCAGTTCTGAATTTCTCAAGCAACCTAAGCCTAGCGTGTAGCCTCCAAGTCTTTAGGGGCTACCACCTTAGTCCCTCTAAAAGTTGTGAGACACTATATGTGCGCTTGTAGCAGTTTTTAACTATACGCGCTTTTTTTCTTTGTAGTTTATTAATTTTTTTGGTTAAAACTATTTGACCAGGGTCCCAAATGCTCAAGGCGTGTTCGAGGTGTGGCCTAGCCAGAGTAAAGTAGCATCTCTTTACTTTTTCATCCAAAGACCTTCCTATTATACGTTTAACAAAACCTAGTTTCTTTAATGCTGCTCCGCATATGTTCTGTATGTGTAATCCCCAGATATATCAGAAGTTACGGTTATTCCAAGATATTTGACTGTATCTAAAGAGTATATGTTTACTCCACCAAAAGTATAGGTATGGCATTTTTTAGACGACTTTTGCATGAAGTGAACTGTGGTGCATTTGCTGATATTTAATTCTAACCCCCACTCCTGGCACTATTCAAGTAATGGAGACCGTACAGTACTCTACGTCTCAAAGTGAGCGTATGCATACTCACCTTGTCGTTTCCTCTGGCGTCAGTGGGCGATCACCGCTCTGCAGACCGGGAATGGAGTAAGTCCGGGGGGCCGCAAAACATGCATCAGCAAAACTCGCCACTTTCGGCCGCCAGGGTGGTGATGTAACATGGCGGCGGCAGCGGTGAGCACTTGGTGTCACAGTCCTCTCCTTTCGATCCGAGAGGTGTTAGGCGAGAGGCTGTTCTCGGCTCACTGGGGGCGCGGGGCAGGAGAAATAGGGGTGGTTTCCCATCCCACCCCTTCCTGTAATCGGTCTGATGGGGGGAACGTAACCCCCTCACCTGCACTCTCGAAAAAAAATATGCGGAATAAGTGCGTAAAGGTGGGCATTGGGTGAATCCATGCATCACGAGGCTATCTTCAATTCGAGTGTAGCGAGGAACTTGCTCTTCTTCTGCGCCCCCGAACGAGTCGAGAATAAACGCATTACCGTCGCATCTATATGGCGTTTTCCTTCTTTCCCGTCCATTGCACCTTACTTCCTCCGGATAAACGTTCGTATTCTAACCATTTACGATGCCATTCGTCGCATGTGAAAGAAAGGGACGGTGAGGAACGATGGGTATGCAGGGGTTTTAAATGGGATTGAAAGTAGATCTCGCGTGAAACACGGTCGAAACTACTACAGACTGATCCCTTAGTTGTAATTAAAAATTCGTAGTTTTAAGTAAACATTTAAATAAATAAAAGAGACTTTGAGGTGGTCTGGTGACCAAAGGCGTGCCTATGCCTTCTATCCTCACAAAATGTCCACGCCATCTATGCCTTTCATCCTCACAAAATTACTCTCGAAGACGGAATTCGGCCCTCAAAAGCTTTAATCCCAAACTTTTGGTGTTGACGATGGTATTATGAAACCTACCGTCTGAGGAGCGCGGCATCCTTTTTATTACATTTTTTCATAGTTTTTCCAAAAGTTAACCATTTAAGTGGATTGATTAAATGGGATACAGGACCATTTGAGATAAATGGTATTCTTCCCCTCTTTAAAATAAGATTATTGGAGCCTCTTTTTTTTAAATTGACAGCCATTACCTGTAGAGGTCTTCAAAGCAGACAGTTGCGTGCCGCTAAAAACTGTAATACCATGACAAAATTTTGTTTCTTTAACTTTTCATATATCTGGCCATTAATATTTTTCAGAAGCGTCGCAAACGTCTTAACTCAACGAGACCAAAATGAAACTCTCTCATGAGAATTTCCGCTATGGGATGTTATTTGGTATAGTTAAGTTATCCATTGAAATTTTCTGTTAAAATTTATTGTATCAGTTTATCAAAAGGCTTTTCCTTTATAATGATTCAAAGGCTGATTTCCAACGGATAATCTATTCAGGACAAGAAACCCTCGGAATTTTCATATGAATGGGTACGAACAGTTTATTTTTCAGCAATATTAATAAAACATTTATCTCCCACTCCCAAATCCTTCGTTTGGATGCTCTGTTTAAGTCGATTTTGCTTTCCGAAAGCGGAGAGTGTACTGGGTTCCATACTTAACGCTGAAAATGGTATCTGAATTTTAATCAGAGTGAAATAAAGGCATTTGCCATGCGGGAACGCTACCTCTAAACACTCATCATTGTATGCCGGAGAAAGTCTGATAATGCAAGCTTTCTCTCTTATGGAGAACATTTTTACCTGCTGTACTCCACTTTCATTTCTCTCTTCAGGTTTGCCAGAGGCATTAGAGATTGCACCGTTTGCAAAACATATAGAGATTGCAGGACGAGAGCGTTTAAACGGGCTCGGGAGGCGATGGGTATGTAGTTGGGTGAAGAGGGGCATTAGAAATCAGCCGGCTGCGGTCGGCGATACAGATTCAATGTAACAAGCATGCAGACGAACGCTCTCCAAGGGGATAGAATCGCCTTTGTCTGTCGTCCTTCGCTAAATGGCCGATCCGAGTCGTGCTGTTTTGTCTCCCTCCTTTTGAGACTATCCATCTGTGCATTCCATAAATCTCCAGGGCAAAAGAAGCACTTCGCCGCGGCTGCACTCATATATGCCCGTGTTTCGACGACTCCGCTGCAATGTTGTTCCTCTCGTGTGTAGACGTTCGATTGTCGGGACTCGGCGCGACATCTGCGATCTAGTCCTCCGGCAGATGGGAGCACCGTCTCTTTCGAATTCCACGAGGGGACGAGCCTGAAAAAGGTCGCTCAGATTCGAAGCGTGAGATTCGCGGGAGCGAAGATCTCCGCGTTCGACGTACTTCCTTTCCATTTATACTCAATAACTCGTAGCCCAGTGTCACAATCCTTGTTCGCGAACCGATAACACCGCTCTTCCACCCCCCTTCATCTCACAGCACTCGCTTTCTTGGATGAGCGCTTTCGATTTGGATGTGGTAATGGACGGGGAAAGGGAAACACAGACCGAGAAAATGATGATGGGGAATGAAATGCGAGCATACATTGATCTCCCCACCTGCATGCCTTTCCCGTCGAAAGAGAAAAAATCGGAAGACCCGAACGAAAGTATGTCCCAAAAAGAGTCATTTTCTTGCCTCTGCTCTCGCGCTCGCTGACACTCCCTGTTGATCCGAGCGATGCTATCACTCTCCATGACGTTTCATGTCATTTGTTCTCTTTGTTCGACGAATATGACTTCTGGGGGTGGGGCGGTCTGAAATGCGGGGGAAGTTACGAGTCTTGATTTGAAGTCGATAGAGGGAAGATCGGCAAGTGGACTTTCAATGGAGATGCGTGTGCACGCGTTGTGCCTCCGATGCCCTCACATGCACCGTCGCATCAATCACTACCTTTTCCTCTCTCTACACTATCCCTGCTCCTTCTCTTACTGCAGAGACTCTCTTTCGATTCCATCTGAACGAATTCGATTTGGAATATCTCGATTTTTCACGGTGTAGGTTAAAAATAAATTGTAGGTTAGGAAAGGAGAGAAGGGAGATGATTTTTCCCAGCATTCTTCGCATTGGAGCTCCTCCTCTACTCTTGACACTTATATTTTACGCCTCCCAGACTCTCCTTTATCACAAACTACCACATCAATTTCTACACCCACGCATTTGGCTTTGATCTCGTTCCTTGCTTGGGATTTTGAAATGATAATTAAAACGTTAACATCAGCATAATTTCCGGGACACATCATATAACATTTACATTTATATACGTATGAATATCTTTACATATTTATATTTACATTTAGATATTTCTTCCGTTTTTCATTCGTGAAACGTTTTGAAGAACCATATATCTCTTCCTTCATCAGCACTTCAAATTGTGTCTCGGTCCCGTGGGACATCGTTACACAAACGTTTCTTCACACTCACAAGCAAAAATCCTGGATTTTTGCGTGAGCTCCGACATGGCGTTTTCTTTCTGCACCAAGTTATCCTAACCAATCTCATTCGGAGATAAATACATTCGCTGAGAAACACTTCTCTCGTAAATGCGTAGAAAAAACTCGCACCATCCTTCGTTTCTATTTACATACATTTATAGTTTTTCTTGGTGTGTAAATACTTTTCGAATACGCAATTCAAACTCTTCTCATCATCCGCCATCTAGCGTGGGTGCCACTCTTGGCCGCACCTCGAGGGAATACGCGCTTCCGTCACTTCCGGCAAACAAAGCGCCATTCGACCGAAGCTTCATTCGACCGAGAGTCAGTCATTCGACCACAGAGCGGATTCATTTGACCGACGCTGCCGGGACGTGGCGCCTTCACGCCTGGGGGCGTCTCTTCCGGCGCCTGCGGCTCCTAGGCGCCCCCGACGCCGCCCTCGACGCCGTGCCAGCGCCCCCCCTCCACCTGCCCCCCCCTCCGCCGCCCCCCTCCCCGTCCTCGGCTTTCCTTCGCTTCGCCCCGGGCGACCTGGGTGCCGACGCGTCCGACGCCGCCGGTGCCGTGCCCGTCGGGGCGTGGGGGCGGGAGGTCAACAACAGGTAGGCGGAGGCGGCCGCGGGTAGGGCGGCCGAGGCGGCGAGGAGCCAGGCGCCCGGGGCGACCCCCCGCCCGGGGCCGGACCCGCTCCTGCTGCCGTGCTGCATCGCCGCTGGCTTCTCACCTGCGAATTAGATCGGGGAGAGAGGTCACGTTAGGAGTACATTGCGGGAAACATTCACGAAATAAGTCTTGGCTATGAGACAAAGAAAAAAGTCATGCTTGTGAATTTAACATGAAGGCGACGTGCAAACTTGCGTCGTGAATAGGGCTTCAATGACCATTTCATTGTACTAAAATATTCGAAATTTTTTCTAGCTCTAAAACCCTGGGTATCTTAATGGTTTACTGGACAGAATGAGCGTGATGAAAAGGAAAAATGCTATTTTCATAGCTAACCATCTTTAAATTGAATGAAGTTCTCAATATAAATTTACATAGTATTCACCAAAGAACAACCGTAAATGCGCCAAGGAAAAAATTCATATCCAAGTAACTTTTCAAGTTTGTTTCCTAATACGAATATTTTCGTAATAACAGGACAAATATTCATTTTCCAGACAAATGTGTTAGTCAAACAAGATTTGGAAATAATCTGGGGCAACATATGAGTATTGTGATAATACTGAGAATAATAGGACCAAATAGACAGCAGATTAATGGAATTGAACTAGTTGACTTCCCTTTTTGGTAGTTTTAGTGGAATACCTTCTACCTAATTGGTATGAAGTCAATATATGGTGTAGATATATCTATGAAGAGAAGCCTCGACGTGCAATGGAGATCTTGGCTTTTTGCTCGCTATCGCATTCACATTTCATCAACGAGCTAATGCGCATCTCAATTTAATAATCTTAACTTTCTGCAAATAATATCACATATTACGGATTGGATGTTTGGCTTTTCTGGGGAGGCGACTAAGTTCATTTGCGCCAAAGGGGACAGGTAAGGGAGGAAGGGTGGATAGAAACCCGGCGTCGGCATTAGTCTGCTCTTAACGAAAGGCGCCAAGGGGACCACGGTTTAACGTCTCATCCGACAGACTGAGTACTCCACTTGAAATGCCCTCCACAAGACACTCAAGTAGGGATCGGGTTTCCTCTGAAAAACAACCTCTGCAGGGATTTGAACCCTTGAAGCCAGTACTCTAGCCACCACACTAACCCGAACCCCAACATATTACGTTCTTGTGAATTTTTAATTTTTTTTTCGTTTTTCACTCTTATTTTTAACAAAGAGTTCTATGATCACCAGTTGCAAACTTAAACATTACCGAGATAAACCTCTCAAAATTTTCATTCAATCCTTCTAGAAGGTGTGATTCTCTGTTTTGCTTTTTAAACATGTATACCAGTTTTTGCCATGTCTACGTTTTTCCCTTAAGTATACGTATAAATCATTCCATATTGTTTTTTGTAAAAGTAATAATGTATAAATTCTATTACGTGTCATATTTTGCAAAATTTTCAGTAAAATTATATTTTTCGGGTGTGACAATAACGAGAGGATCGATTAACTTGACTGGTAAAATTCATGCCTCTTTAGCCATTTGAGTGCGACATGACGTGATACCACGTCATGGTTGTCTTTACGCTGGTGCTGATGACGTGATGTCACGTCAAGGGTACTGTACTGTGAACACTCAGGGTACCCTTGATGTGATATTACGTCATCAGCACCAACGCAAAGACAACCATCATGTGATATCACGTCATTCCGCACTCAAAGGGTTTTAAAGCCGATTATCTATCCATACATCTCTTTTAAAGTCTTTTTTTGCAAACCTGGGAAAAAATTCGGCGCTCGTCTGAATGCGTAATTCAATTTTGCAGGAGTTATGCTTTTACCGTAACCTAACGAAAACTTCAAGGCGAAGGTTGAAAATGGCTATACGCTTCAAAACTTAACCTCCACAAGTGAAAAAGGAACTCAAAGTTACCAGATTCCCTAACATTCGAGTAGTTTGCGAGCTCACTTCATGAAAGCTTTCCCGTGTTATAACTTGTCACAGATCAAGAGATGTGATGGCCTCGAGGCGTGACAACTCTATTGAAAATGCCAAATGGATGCAAATTTTTAACAGCGCTTATTGCCTAAAGTGATAAATTCATCTTATTGCTGCAATAGCTGAGTCATTAATACTCTTTACTTGATTTGACGTCGTTTACCAGAATCAAATGCATGAGAAACTGCGTAGCGTACGTTTTATTTTAATGTTCTTTTTTATCCAAGCCAAAATTCTTTATTTCATTTTTCTCCACCATTTCCAATATCATATATAAACCTTAACTACTCACATATCCCACATTTCGTGGGATTCATCTAATTCTAAAAAACTTCGGTTCTCATTTTTTAGGGGAATGAAGCGGGAATTGAGTGTCATAGAGTGCTTATTTAAAAAACTTTTCATGTTAGTCGAAGATAAAATTCTGAGACCGCATTTCAATTAAGGACATCTGTTTATGTACTCGTAGTTAGATAAACATACATGCAGTCTAATAAATGATGCAAAAATATTTTTTAACGATTGCCTTATTTAAAACATTGTGATGACGGGAGTTTGCGGCACCAAGTTTGAAATTTCAGCGGAAATCATATCAATGTGATTTTTCACGGCATCACACCTTCATATTTGTTAACATCTAACATAATAAAATGAAAAGTGATTTTTATTCACGTACATGGGAATAACTATGCACATGAAAACGAATTATTCCGAAAAACTTTTTAGACTTTATGTTAAAAGAGCATTGGATTGCTAAGAAACCAAATCGGCAACGTGTAAATTATTCTCCACTTTTATGTCTGAACACAACTTATAAGTATAATTTTTCAAAATTTAATGCAAATCTAATTATAAGTAAAATCCCATCAATCAACCTTTTAGATTACCAGCCTCAATGTGTGAATATTTTTCTTGTTCCTCCATGGATCGTAATGAAAAGACCGGATATATGTATTCTGTTGTTCATTGTTGCTCTCGCGTAATTAGCGTTTCCAGCATTTCTACAGCAGGAAAGTTCTTCCCGAACAGGTAAAACAGTAGTGATAGCAAATATTTCTCTTTAAAACTTGGAATCGCAAAAATTTAATTGAAAGAACTCCAGAGGACACGTGGTGGTTGCTGAATTATTTTTCATTATCTTGTTATTCTCAATGTAGTATCTTCATGAGACCTACCGTTAGAAGCCGCTCCGATTTAATATGGTACGACTACGCAACGCCCGATATGAGCAATTACGGCATCGCACCAACGACGCCAGTAATACTAGCAACTAAAATTGCATACACCGTTATTTTGCGGTCTCACCTCTTGTAGCGACTTCTTATTGACTTCTACGGTGTATTTAACCGCGTCTTTTTCTCGCTAGGGCAGCCATAGCTTACATAGGCAGCAGTTGTCGTATTAATAATTGCAAAACCTTGGCCCCTCGGGAAATGGCCATGAGTGCTTGATTCTGCATTGCGCTGGTGGATAAACAAACTGACATCTGATACTACAGCTACAAACTTTTATCCCCATCTATCCATCCTTCCCACTATTTATCCCCTCCAATGCTACCAGCCGCCTATTTACAAAGCTTAACCATTCCACCTCGACCTTACTGACCAAAACACCCGTCCATTGGCTGTTCTGGACCACAACGGCATAGTCTGGGTCGGTCAGCGTACACTGTGCAAACACTCGGACCATATACCAATCACGTAAACCGTACTAATCGTTCTTAATTTTCCCCAAAGTCAGGAATTGATGCAATATTTTCAACCTTAACATGTGTTGGCTTAATAAATTGGCAACAAAGTCAAATCCATCGCATTGCAGCTCATAATCGCTAGACAGCCGCCCGTGCGGTGTAACTGAGACAGAGTAGAAAACGAAACAGATCGCTTCAGCTATCAGTTTCCACTGATCAAATTCAAGTGCAACAGTGCGGCTGCGATAAGATCATGAAGCTAGCTGCTCTTTGCAACTGTTATTTGAAACAGTTTTCTGATGGAAACAGTTTCGGCGGCAGCCGTTTCGTTCCCACAGCACTTTATTCCAGCACTACTTGTCGGGAATAAAATTAACTGGGCACTCTTGAGGATACCGTCATGCATTTTTCGTGTGCGTGGTGATGACGTTACATGAACGGACGCGCTTTAGTGGAACAACCACTCACCGTTGAGCACGTGCACGTTGACGGAGGCGGGACGTGCGTTGGACGGCACGCAAGTGTAGTTCCCCGAGTCGACTCGTCGCGCCTCCCGCACGACGAGGGCGCTGCCGAAGCGCTCGGCTTCCACGGACACGCCGCGCTCACGGTCGTAGTTGATCATGCGGTCGTCGTGGTACCAGAACACGTACACAGGGGGCTCTGTGCTCTGCCGCAAGACGCAGGACAGACGCAGCGTACTTCCGCTTTTCAGGTGAAGGTCTGGCGCGCCGATGATCTCCGCTCGGGCCTCTGTGGAAATGAAAGAAGGATGAAGGAAAGGATTGTTTAGCACCATCGACTCCAGAAACAGCTATGTCACATAGTGTACACATTAGATTGTTAAGATAAGGAGGAGTGAGAAAGGATGATTTGGTGCCGGCTGCTCTCAGTAAAAAAGATATCCCACACACAAGCCACGCTGTCTACATGTGATTAGTACCAAGACACCAATTCAGAAACTCACTCTGAGAAATTCAGTTCTATATTGGCGTTGATTTGTCTTTGAATTCTGTCTCACAATCACGCATCAGGACATTTTTTCTGATGATGTGCAAATATTTAGAAATAAGTGTACATTTATTTTACATGAGCAGTTCTCTCGTTTTTATCTTTTCTTCTGTGTTTCGTTTTAATCTCACGCTGCCAACAAGAAAAATGCCTAATTTTACTATGCTATGTTAAATAAATAAAATGAAAATAGTGGAGTGACGCTTGCGGTGGTATATGTTAACGGTAAATATGAAACCATGACTAAGTAAAAGAGTGGTCAGCCGCTGCTAAATCTTTCGCGGTGCAGTGTCAATTTAATAAATTTAGACGAGATTCACTTTTTGTCTGTGAGAGCGACTATATTTAAAACTAATGACGCAAATTCAAACGGAAACTACCCTGGAACTCAGGAATTACTTCATATTCTTCTCGCTTGAGTTCCAATGCATTTGGTTGCCGTTTAGTATACCAGACTTTGTCCTTTTGTTTGACAACTTACCATTATCTCTATCCCTTCATCTCGTTGGAAATGCAAGCACGGTTATATTCCCCCCACGAACAGTAGGTCTAAGTATCAATGAAAAAATAGCAGGTATTAGTTACAACATACAGTAATAGTTACGCCTTACACAGTATATAAACATGGATGCCAATTTGGCACTTCCTTGGATTCTGGTTACACCGTAAGTTTGTCTTATGACGGTTTTTTTCTGTCAGCATTAGATGACAAGTCGGGGTGCAAGTCTCGATCTGGAGCTGGGACGACGCCTAGGGTGGGATCACCCCATACAAAATAGTCTGGAGGTTGATTAAATGGTTTCTCTTAGATATAGTTTCGGAGCACTATTTTACATGAGGGTGAGCCGTGGTCGCAAAAATCGTAAGAACCTTTCTAATGAACTAAGTTTACTGTGGAATAAGCTCAAGCTTGGATTGGAATTCGAATCTGAATACCAAGTTGTTTTTACGCAAGATGATTCGATCAGTCTCGATTTTCAGGCCTAAATTAATATAAATTCTAGGTTATTGGTTCCCAATCCGGTTTAGGCCAAATGTTTTCATTTTAAATTTAACGCTATTCAAACGTTGATACAGGATATAAAAGATGTGAAGTTTATACCTTCACTGCTGATCGATGTATAGAACAAATTTTCATGGAATTCCCTCTCGTACACGTGAATATTTACTACGAGCTGAATACCGTTTCATTTCACGAGGCTGACTTTCACTGTTCCTTGTCAAATATTTATCACGAGTCTCGATTCAGAGTTTGCCGTGAAAACATTTTGGGCATTCTTTACTCAATACTTATTGAGAATTTGTTCGTTCGAATTGGTCAGCCACACTCTGGTTGTTTCGTTTCTTCCGATTCCCGAATTTACTGCCATTTCATATTGTAAGGGGAATTTCATCTACGGATTTTGACCGCGGTCTTTCAACACTAGTTGAAATAGTTTAACAATGAAACTCATGGAGTGAATATTTATACAGAATCCTTGGAGCTATTCAATCCACTTGGGTGAGGCAATCATTTTAGTAACATGGCCCTTCCATCCAAGGTGGAGGAAAAAAACCAAATGAAAGTCAAAAGTATGGGAAGAACATTTGATATCTGTGAGGAGAGTCTGAGAGAGAGGATATCTGTGAGGAGAATCTGAGAGAGAGGAGCTTTACGCTAACCATCCTTATGTAATCAGTGCGAAATTTCATCCGTAAATATGAAGTGCGGTTATTCATTTCTCGCAAATGTGTAGAAGAGGGTCTCCTAGAATGCTCTTAATAATTGTGTCAGAAATGATTTGATTTTTTTCTGCACAATTCGACAAATCATTTTGCATAGCCATAGTTTTTGTCACAATTTTTACTTTAAAAAGTCTAACTTTTACTCGGCTAAAATGGGTTTGACATTATGGGAGGTTCTTCCTTGGTGCAGCCATCAGCCGAGAAAGCTTCTTCACTACCAATCGAGTTGGCTGTCTGATGCAACGAGATCTTCTTGTGCTCTCGGAAAGTGATGCGAACGCAATACTGCGATGCGGAACACAGCATAGCGAACATCGATAGTAAATGGATGGTACGTCGAAGATGTTGCACTGATTTCAGCTGATAATCGGACCAATTTTCTGATATCCAACAAAAAATTGATGCCTCACCCCATATTTTCGCGAGCGTAATGAGTGTTTGTGTGTGAGGTTTCAAAAAAAAAGCGTTTGCGATTCGAGATGGGTGGGATATAGCGAGGGGCGTGGGAGAGGCGTTGAGAAATCTGCACACTCCTTCTCCCTAGGGTTCAGTTCAGACAGCAGCGTCGTAAGGGCTCTTCTTCCCCCAACCCCCGCTCCAGAATGGCCTCCTCCTCTTTGCGATAAATAAATGCGTGCGGGGCGGCGGAGAAGGCTTGAAAGAGGGTTGGGAGGGGAGGGGTATAGAATGTGATCGCGCCCTTGGGTTCAATGGTCCTTTCCTTCCGCCCTTCCACAATCCCTCCCTCCCCCCCCCATCCCCAAATTGCCTCTTCCTTCGCATAAAGAGGAGAGAAGCATGGAAGGGATGGGGATAAAGGAGGAGAATATTGAAAGTAATCCCTTTAAGAACAACTTAAACACAAACGAGGGGTTTTCTTCTCGGTGGGCTCTTAGGAAAGGGGAAGGATAATAGTCGGCAACAGAGCGTCTTTATAGGAATGAAGTTTAAGGAGGCGAGACGGTGAAGGGAGTGCACTCCCCCATATTCCCCTCCCTCCCTCCGCCTCATACTCCCTTCCTATTCTCTTCTTTCCCTCCCACCTCCTTCCTCTGACCCTCCCCCCTCCCATCATCCACTCCCTCATCCTCCCGCAAGGCATCTACAAGAACAGTGGAACTTACTTTCTCCTCCCCTCAACCCCCCCCCCCCCGTTCCCCGCCCCGCTCGAGGCTTCCAAAATGAAAGCAGAGGCTAAATGAATCCGTCATTCACAATCCGAACATTCTTTCTCTTCATCTTTTCTTCTCGCTCCCTGCGGCTCAGCCTCCTCCTTCCATCCCTCCGCCTCTTACCCCCTCCTTCCCCGCGATTCCCTCTCACGCCTCTTCCCTTCTGCCCGACGAGAGATTGCACGGGCCAAAGGAGGAAGTTGACGCGATCTCAGAGAGCGTGCACTCGGTAATTAAGTCGTCTTTCGCCTCCTCCTCCTTCCCGCCCTCCTTACACGACCTGCTCCTTCCCCTTGACCCCTCTCCTGTCCCCCCCCTCTAAATCTTCCGCAGCGCATAGTGGCCGACTTCTACTACAATTCCTGCCCTTTGGTACGTTATCCTTTCACAGAAGTTGCTTCTAGAGGGCTGGTTCTCAATAAAACAATCATGTATACCTCTTGTCAACGTTTCGCAAACATAGTTATGCACTTTAATAGCAACAATAATCGACAAGTTCAAGATAAATAACAAAATGTTCTTAACGGATGAGATAATTATATTTGTTGTGAAATGTGGAATTGACTGAACAACCTGGGCACAATGTACCCAGGGTATAGTATCTAAGAATTATTATTTGTTCTTAGTTGCAATACATATATAATAACAAAAAATTATTTATTTTATCAGTTATGAATGATTTGTTATTGATCTTACACTTATTTATTAGTCTAGCCCTGATGTTACAAAAGTACTTTTACAAAACATTGAAAGGAGGGATGTGGAACTGTTATATTAAAGACTAGCTCTACAGAAGTGCTCTTGTCGATAAAAAGTGATCATAACCTGCTCTCATGACAGTTATCATTTTCTACATTCATTTTTACCATATGTTTCAAAAATATAATGACCTATCCATGTGCGTACCATTTGCTAGCCTTTCCGTGAAATTAGTATTGGAAAGAGCCTTGGGATTCATAATATTTAGACTGCATTTACGAATTGTCTTCAGTGGCTGTCTGGAAGATTAAGACGTTGTCCAAAGAAAGCGTCTCGTCGTCTTTTTAACGCTCCGGAGGACGTCTAACTCGTTTCACCGCGGATAGAATGTAACTGATCAATGGGTTACTTACTAGCTCACTGTCGGATGAGCTGCGTTCTCCTGTCTTCTTTCTGTAATATTTTGGTCAGTGTAATATGACATTTGAAATTAAATTATCTTATCCTTAATGATTTATTTGATATGTTGCCGAACATTTGGTTTTTCGGCGAAAAACTCGTAGTATGTTTCAGTTCTGACATAAATTTTTTTCGTTTTTCAATTACATCATTGTATTCTTCTATTTTTATTCTAAATAGATTGTTTCTCATTAAAAGTTTATTTCTTGTGAAACGGATTAAACAATGAGTGCTATCATATGAATTTTTAATAAAAAAATAATGATATTTTGAAATAAAGAAATCTTGTTCAAATCAAGAAATGTATTGCTAAATTTTAAATACCAAAAGGTTTTGAAAACTCAAGAGTATCATATAGTATGAGATATGGAGCTAGAATTGTACGATTTTTAATTTTGGTCATGCGGTGAAAAACAACTGCCATGAGGAGTAAACTCATGCTTTAAGCATGCATTTACAGCTTCATTCTCGTATTTTTGCGAACAGCCTTCCTGCCTGACCTGTCACTGTTAGATGCGATATGTAAAGTGCTCGCCCTAGGTCTAGAACGAGGTAAAAGTAGCTCGAAGTATGATCGGGAGAATAGTGGAGTTAGGCACAGGAGCGGAGGTTGGATAGAATTTGGCTGTAGGAAGGAGATGGGTCACCTACCAGTCATCAACTACTCCTACACCGTGCACCAAAATTTAGCAAATGGCAATGCACTCACCGGATACAATGAAATTATTTTGGAACTAAATGTTCAAATTGGTAATTATGCCGTACAAAAATAATCAGCAAAGGATTTGTTAAAGTTGCTTGAAAACAATTTTGAATTTACTGACGCAGACTTTGAAATGGATCATTTGACTGAAAATAAAAACAATGTGACTTTTCATTTATTCTACTTAAAACAGTTCACTGAATGCATGCGTATTTTCTTTATAACTTTGAATGTCACAACGGATTGATGGTAAATTTCTCTTTGAACCACTCTATAAGTTGATGCTGTCTAAGATTCACCTGAGAGGCTAAGATAAATGAAAAGAGACGATGATTTAACACTCCTTAGTATAAAATGCTATAGCTGATGATTTAAGTTTCGGGAAATAAATTGTCTTTAGAGTGTTTCAGGACTGTTTGGGAGCGGACGTATGATGTAATTTAGTAGAAGGAATGAGAGTCTCTTGCTGGTTGTGGACTGGTTATGACGGACGACTGCTACGCGACCACGATTCGCTGACGGTGTACTGTACCCGAGTAATTTCCTCAAGACACGCTAATTGGAAGCAAAATTTTCTCTGAATAGTTTTTGCCAACACTGGGACAAGAAGACCTGTCCTTCATGCAATCAAGCAGAGCTTGAATTACTGTCCAAATTTCTCTCCTTCACCACCAGAAGGCGAAGCCATTCCCCTACAATATAGACACTTGCACTCTAGCCACCGCGATAATCAAACCTTATGACCAGGTTTGCTACTCTTAATGCACCCTTGGTCGGATCTTAAGCATTTACGAAGCAAAGATTGTTAACAGAGTGAACTTGAGCTTAATTTTCGTTTCATGATCGTCAAGTGAGACGGCCTCACGATTTTTTTTAATCGGGCAAGCTTCATCAAAATTGTGGCTTAAATTTTAATATAAACATAAATTATGAAGCCGAAAATTGATTATTTTTACACGCAAGAAGACTAAATATTGTTAGGCAAGTATTTTGTGGCGAATCAAAAATATATGCCAGAGATAATCTGCGGTTGAAGAAATCTACTTTTTGAGGTATAAGAGTAAAAAATTATCATTAAATCCATTTCCTCTGGATGTGTTCACCAAGATGTTCCTTTCACAAATTTCTCCTGAAGATATTTTCATACATTTATCTCTCTTAAAGTCATTGAAAATCAGGAACCAGAGAGTTTTTCTTGGTTTATCACCGGAGTTTCATTTTCCCCGACCCAGGACTCGTCGCGTCACGACATAGACGGGTATTATCTTTCATAGGGATGCTTTCTTCGTACTACCGGCGTATTTAATAAGTTCAATAGTTTGCGGTGTAATTTTGTGGAACTTTCTCATAGAAATGAAAAGATTATCCTGATTATAATAAGCAATTTAAAGTAAATTTTTGCCTTCCCTAAAATATTTACAATATCACCGAACTACCATTCCTCCCCACTTACTGCAAACATAAGGCATAATATTGCATTATATTCTACCTGATGATGCCCTAACTGGTGAACTTGTTGGTGCGGTGTTATTAAAATGATTTTAGGGAATTCAAAAAGTTACTTTTAATTGATTTAAATCAACATTAGTCAATTCCACCACGTTACGCCAAACATTACTAATTTTATGAAGTTTAATTAAAACAATTCATATTTATGGCATATGTCATAAACATTTAATAATTATATCTAAAAATATAATAATAAAGCCATGTGGAAAAATTAGGCCAAACCTTTTCATTCCATTGAGTATACTTCTTAAAGTTACTCTTAAACTGTAATACTTATTGCAGAGATATTCCAGTTCCACAAAACGACAGATGCTACGTAAATGTATGAAAAAGTGATTGTGATCGAGTGATGCACTAGCATTCGCTAACGCTTCATGAAGATCCCTTTGATAAAATAAGAAAATCTTCATCAGGACCATTTTATTTTTTGACTTTGAAATCGAGGCTCAAATCAGATTGCCCTCGGGAATAAAGAGATCTTCGTCAAGACGGTATCAAGTCACGACTCAAGAGATGTCGTGGAAAACGTGCCTCAGTCTCCATTATAGCAATTATAAGAGCGTTGGCAGTGGAGGCCTACGGGCTCTCATCCGTGAAAAATTGAGTGGAGAGAAAAGGAACACTAGAGGGGGAAAAAGAATACGGAAGGATATGCGCCTTTTCCGAGTATAAGTAAAACAGCTGAGGGAAAAACAAGCATTTTATGGCCTCAAATAGTAACTCCTCGAAGTCAGAGACACTCGGTGACCAACGATTACCGCTCTGGAGCCATCTCATTGTGAGGGGTGTGGGGGGGGGGAATAGGCAATGCGGTGGGAGGGGCGCTTCCCCTGGGAATCCCGAGGGTGGATGGGGAGGAGGGGAAGGTGGTAGAAGGGAGACGAGAGGGAGGGGGGGATGATGTCGTTGCCGTCGGATAGAGGTCTGCGAATGGCGGGAACGGCCCGGACGAAATATGGCGTCGATTCGAAAGCGCGCTCCCTCTTCTCCGTTGGATTTTTAAGCCACTCGTGGAGGAGGAGGGTTAGGGGAGGAAAGAGGGGTCCCAAAAATGTGCTGCACGTCCTGCCTATCGCCCGTTCTGCCACCCCAACCCCCCTCTCCATTACACCAAGCACCACCCCCCCCCCACTCTCCGCCCCCGTGTCTCTCCAAACTATTTATTTACACACACACACTTATACGGCCACGATCTTTTTCGCCCCTCCCCCTCCACTCACTCCACCCCTCTAGCCCTCGTATTGTAAGTTAAAGGGGGAGGGGACAACCAAACCTACTCCTCTTCACTTCCCCTAAAAAAACCACCCGTTCTTCTCTTCCCCCGTCGTCTCTTTTCAACCCCTCTAACCTCCGCCCACCCCCAACCGTTATATTCCTCCTCCTGCCAGAGAAGTAAATGGGTCGCTCTCCTTGAGCTCTCGGGAGTTTCTGGGGAGGCGACCTTATGAATCGGACGTGACTTCGCCGCGGCCAATGCTCTCTCTATCTCACTCTTTCTCTCTCTCCCTCTCTCTCCTCTTCTTATTCATACAGAATGATATAACGAGGCACGCAGGGATACTAGGGAAACAAAGGAGGTGGAAGAGGATGAAGACGGGGATCTGCGCCATTTCAAGGACGAGGTTATATGGAGCAAATAAGGCAGAAGTCTTATGAAAAAAATGTGGAAGAACGCGTGTGTTTTCGACTCAAATGGAAGGAGATGAATGTTACTGCTTCAGGTAAAACTAAGTGTAAGTTGTCAGAATTCGTGGTGAAAGACACGCTCGATGTTTTTCCACGAATTTATTTTTAATCGGCACTTCGCCCTTTTGTGGCTCAGTCACAACGCGGCGTATGATTACACCACAGTGTGTCGTAACGCATCGTGCCAGTTTGATAAGTTTCTCTGAATTCATTCATATCGAACAAAGTGAATTGCTTCCAGTAGCCATCAGGGTTGATGAAAATTCCACCTTTTAAATTTATTATTCGCCTCTGGAAAGCTTATCATTCCGGAGAAATTCATGATTGATGGAAGTTGACTCTTCAGAGATTTGCCAGAATCAGTCGAGGTTTTTGAACTAATGGATGTATACTTTACTTGCTCATATTTTTGCAAACAACGTCAAACTACTATCAAAATCATCGTGAGTTTAAAATTAGAACTTTGAGAGTTTATATGATTAAAAAGGTGATAGCGATATTTTTAGAAAAACTCACGCTTAGCCATATGCCTGTGCCTTTTAGTTAACCTGGACTACTTCGAATCGCAATCATTGAAATTTTCACCCAAATATTTTGATAACAGTCAAATGTCAAATAGAAAATTCATCTTTGTTCCGCTCAAGACTAAGGGTGTAGCATAGTAAAGTAATCATTTATTTTAGAGCCTGAATACCTTTAGTCATTAGGATTTAGAAATCTCATCTTACTTAAATCATAAAATCTCGGGCGTTCACTGAGTTTGCTTACTGTCAACAACCAGCGAAAGGCAACCAAGTATTAGTTAAAAAGATGAACTGGGATTTTTCAAGGAGCCAGTTGCGTGAGTTGGGATATCTGAGGGCTCTCAGTCCAGGGTACAGAGTATTCCTGCCTGCCTAAATTGAGAACTCTCATTTCATGGAAATGCCTTTTCTGTCTATTCTTTTTCTATCTGTAAGTATTTCAGAAATGTTTGAGCGTCACGCTCTTTATTTGAAAAAAAAATTTGGTCCTGGCGTATGGGATAAACTGTGGTTAGTTTCCATACGATTGAAACTTAAATGCTTAGGAAAATATTTTTATTTTCGGAACTATTCAGGATTTTACTTGGATGACTATAATGTTCTCCTTAAGGTAACTCAGGATTTTCTAATTGAGGAGTGCTACACTCTTCTTTGCAGTCTGTTAAACTACTAGTCCTTTATCTATTTTTTTATGAATTAAAAGGCTGTTCAAGTGGTAAAGAACGCTCCGAGGAAGATTGAAAATGGTCTAAGGCTTCAAATTGCAATTATATACATAGATTATTTCAAAGCAACGAAATGAAGTACATATAATTATTTCGAAAATGTTCACAATGGTTCAATCATTTAAAAAAATATTTACTTCCATATAGCATTTAGAATTAAATCTGTTTAGCTAGATACCTACAACATAGATGCTGACTTCTAAATCTTCATACTAATGATTAAGTAATATATGAGTCAACATTGGGCGGGCTCAGCTATTGTAAATGCAAACGATGACGTTGACACATTGGTCAACAGTCACGCGATAAGCTTTACAATATTCAACTGTTATCCTAGGACAAAAACCAATAAAGGTTTAGTGTAATTATTATTAAAAGGCCTAACGCATTGAGAAATTCTGTGTGTGATTTTAGGTATTTTATCGCCTTTTCTTTAGTTTTATACTTTTTGAGGGCAAGGCTATTTCGCATCCACAGGAAAACGTATTAATTCCAGACTTTATACATTGAAAATATTTGCTGGAAGATTATAAAACCGGGTCTTAAAGTTATTTTTTTATTCGGGTCATGCCAGTGGCACCCAACAGTTCCCAATGATCAAACTCGTTATAGTGAACGACGGTCAGTGGAGCACAGCCACGGTGGCTCTGAGCTGTCCTTGCTACGGAACTCCACGCAAACCGCAAAATGGGAGCCGATTCCATTTCTTCAACGGGCTGCACGCCAAAGCTTGATCGGAACTCTAGCTCCAATTGAGTTACTCTGTCCTATTTTTAAGTGAAAATTGTTCCTTTTTCATTCAAATTCCACCGAAAACAAACTGTTGGAGTTTACACATTACCCAATACTCTCATTAATTCATTCACAATTTATTACGCACACAGAAATGTCGAACGTAAGCATCACCTATTAATCCTACATTTACTATAATTATTAATATTTATATGCTCCGATTCCAACATTAAAGTATTCAAGAGCCTTACAACAGCAGTTTATAATTATTTTTGACGATATCGATGATGATGTAACGATAAGTGACAAGTAAATCTTTCCACGGTATTTAGCGTTTTTGACGAACGAAAGAACTTTTTGTTCAAATAAATACTGCTTGAAGATTAGACAAATTTCATTTTCATCTGATTTCTCATCTTGATGTCCATATAGCCCGGCCTTTAAATTAAATCCAGCACACGGATATGTTACGAAAAGTTTAGGCACCTACCTATATCTGGTTGTAAATAAACTATTTAGTAATAGCCTGAGAAACCACTAATAACTAAAGCAGTTACAAACGTAAGCAGGTTAAAATCTTTGTCATTTTTGCTAGTAAGTTATATAAGCTTGCTCAAATTACTGTAGTGTATAATTAGAAGCTATAGAGAAAAACTATTGTCTAGCTATGATATAAGTTACTGCTAAAGCGAGATGGAATTGACTTCGGTCATTTAATTGGCTTCACGATCTTTTGGATAAATTTGGAATAAAATTTGATTTTTTAGGTGACTACTTGGACAAAAAAGTTCAAAGATTTGATACCGTTTTCTGTGGAAAGGGTTATTCACATACATTTCTTCTTTCATGGAAACTATGTTGTCTGTAAAAGACAAAAATTTTGAAAAAACAAGTAAGATGTGTATTTCTATTCCGGTAGACACGTGGTTGTAAGATAATTTCCCTAATTGTTAATCTAAGTGGTGTTATGCGCTTGAATGCAGCAGATATTTTTGGGTGGAAATTATGGAATTGACTTTTAAATATATTGTGTTACCTGTCGTATTAAATTAAAAATATAATCATCTCTTCTTTCTGAAAAATTTCCATTTTATAGAAAATGTATTCGTACTCAAGTTTGAATAGCATACCATTATAAAAATTTTCACTCTGCCCATCTGAAGAGCAATTTAGTTTTGAATTTTACCATCCTTATTATTTTAGTTTTGATGGAACGATTACTAATCTCAGCTATTAATCTTTTCGTATTCTTTAATTTTAGTAACGAAGTTTCATCCCATGGCAGAGATAAATTCTTTCTTTCCCCGAGAAAAAACTCCAATAAGAAATAATCTTCAACTTTCAATCGGCGAATTTTTCCGTAGTCACACCTCTGATGGAAATCTTTTCACTTAAAGTTTTTACGCCACACAAATTTTAATGAGCAGATGTCCGGTGGTTAATTCATATTACTTAGTTTGTAAACGCCAATACTCCCTCTCTTTGCAGTTCAATTATTTTCCTCGTTGAGTTTTAAGTTAAACTTCTTCATGTCTCCAGTCCTCATTCTTTTCCCTCGGATCGCAATATGCAGGTTTGCTGCTCGAGAATTTCACTCCGTCCCGTATGCTCCTTCGTTTCATTACTTAGGAGGTCCTACCTGCCTCTTGCCTTCTTTGGCTTCCGGATCATGAGATGCTGCCGTATCCTACCCCCCTCCACCCGCCTCCCTAGTCCTCTCTTTCCGTCTGGCCGCCACCAATTCCAATACCTCGGCGGTGTTTACGTGACTTAATCCCACGGCCTTTTCCGTGGTGCTTTGTTCACCACCAAGTGTTCCTCGAATTGCACCGAGTAATTTTAAAGTGTTTTCCTTGCTCCACCGAGGCATCGTCTGCACCGGACTGACTTGGACGCGAACGCCTTAAATAGGGGCTTTCCTGCCAACGTGGAATCCTTCTTCATTGGCAAAGGAAAGGCTTCTCTTTACTCTGCGGCCTTCCCATCTCTTCCGCATTGGCACCCAGTCAAAGTATTCACCGTTCGTGTTCAGTTGTAAATAACGATGGACCTCATCAAAGAATTCTAATACGACTTAGGAGTTTTTAACCGGGGTTCTATTCAGTTGCTTGTCACGGTTAAGTTTTTAGCTTTAGTCTTCATATAGTGAAGCTTATAACATGGATATTGCTGGATATCCGTAGATGAGTTATGGATTTCCGCGGAGTAGTTAAGGATTAGAAGATTAAGAAAGATAGATCACCTTCCCAAATGTAGGTCGATTACCAAGGAAACAAGAAGGTTACACCAGTACTTTATTATTATTTTAGAATTATAGTTTAAGTAGCTAATTTTCGTCGACGCACTCAGTTTGTCAAAAGGTTGTTTCATTTTCAAACAGCTACTAGGAAGTCAATCCCGGCAATACGATTATTCCAAGTACTTATCGGTTTACAAACTGATCGTTCTAATCCATAGAAAGTGTTTCCAATACGTGCGTGTGCACATATATTACTCCGTTCTTATTATAACTTTTAAATTGATTTGCGAGCTGAGAATGACATTTTTTGCCGTACACTGATCTCATGAAACGAGGAGTTTGGAGGTAAAAACTCATTCCCAATGTAAAATTCGTATTGAGGTTATTTCTATTTGGACGGAGATAAGGAAGAGAATGGCATAAACGAGGAGGGAAAGCGCACTCTCTCGAATTGGTATGGCTCCACTACGGAAGTTTTTTTTCTCGTCCTTTCGCAGACTTGGCCAAAGCGTCTCTCGATCTGTCCCCGGACGTGGTGAATTTCTGTGGAGGAGTCATCGTCCCGCGAGCGACAGAGAGAAGAAAGGAATGGTTGAGATTGCGTGTCGGAGCAGTTTTTTTTGCGCGCGTGATCGACTCTCTTCAGTCTCCGCGTGCTTTGCAGCCGTCCCCCGAATATATACGTGTGCCTCCGTTTGTGTTTGTGTGCGTCCCCGTGTGATCTGCGAAGGCGCGGGGGAGTATGGTTGCGGTTTCCGCCGCGCACCGCACCACCAGAGTGCGCCCTTTTGTTCCCCTCCCTTTTTCTATCGTTTTTATTTTTTTATTTTTCATTGCGGGCAGCGTCGTGCATGTGTCGTCCCTCTCGCTCGGACCGCATCCAACTTTCCGAACACGTCCCCGCGGTATTATTTCCTTTTGTGAGCCTCCTCCACGCCCTCCTCCCCCTCCCAACCAACCACCCCCTCTTACCTCCCTCCACCACACCCCTATCCCCCCCCGCCCAACATGTAACTCACGGGACTGTGTCCGATCCAAATAGCGCGGGCATGACGTCGAAAGCGACGCCGCCGACGGCGAGACCCGAATCGACTGCGCCCCGCCCCCACTCGTCCTCCCCTGCCTCTCGCCTCCCTATCCACCCTACCACCCACCAACCCACCCTCCCACCTCTTGCTTTTGATTTCCTACATTCGCCCCTTTCATGCTCCAGGACTTTCTCTCCACGAATCGCAGCATCTGAGAGGAGGAGGCCGGAATGTGCTCGAAACATTTCAACTCCGGGGATTTCAGCGTAATTTCAGGTACTTTTCTAGAGGTCATTGTACCCACTTTGGCCGCGTTACCGTGGAATCTTGATTTTTTTCCCAGCCTTGTTGAAGAATATCTGAGCAAACATGAGTTTCTCCGTGGCTTCAAAGAGTATGTATTTTTGTTTACGTAATAGTCTTTATTTTAGAAATAAATCTTTTAAACATACTTGCTAGAAGGTAACGCACTATTTAATAAACTTTCGGGTTCGTAATTTCAATATTTAACCCAAGAATACAGTGCCATATTT
Source organism: Ceriagrion tenellum (assembly GCA_963169105.1). NCBI lineage: Eukaryota > Metazoa > Arthropoda > Insecta > Odonata > Coenagrionidae > Ceriagrion > Ceriagrion tenellum. Next base: position 118,339,403 of record OY720642.1, on the reverse strand, counting down.
AGCAATTATGCACAAATGTGCATTACTTTTGACCCTTACTCTTCGTTGCTTTTGACCCTTTCTGATCCAATTTAAGGCATTTCTTAATTTTCATTTATTTGTACCAAATGTAGCTTTGATTCACCATGGGCAGGAATTAGTAAACAAATCTCTTCGGGTTGTTTTAGGGAACTCTAATCTAGATAGTTTTGCCATAAATTACATTGTTTGGTTAATTTTCAACTATGATCTCATAGTGATAAGTTAGAATCCCACATGGGGTAATTTATTTTCATTTATTTTGACCATATACCTTTTGATCACTCCATATATAGGTCTATAATTATATTCCACGAATACGAGCTTATCCAGATACTTTTCGCAATTATACAATTGATAGTTCTGATATACCATTGCTCTAGATCACGGAGATCCTTAAGGACTCAACTGGCTAATGTCAAGTATGATAACGGTAACATATCGATATTGGAATGAAAAGATGCAGACTGATTCATTGTTTCTTGGCTGGTTGCAAAACCATTCATCACCATTCGTTAAGTTTACTTTCCAGGGCACTTAGCATTTAATGCATTTAGTTGACAGCCAAGAGAAATAATCCGTCAGATATTATATGGTATTTTCTAACTGGTGAATAATTTTGGTGTTATAAAATGTAATATGAATAGTCTACTATTTTGTATGACGCAGTAACCCACTTCTCCATATTTTTACTCCACCACTTCTTTTGATGAACCATTATTTTACTTTAATGCAAAGTAGCAAAAACATTTCCTCTTACTACAAACCGTGGGTTTTCCCAAAGGTAGCTCTTTATTCTGTACCTCCGAGGTTTACCTCCGACACCGGCAGTTGCCTGGTGGGCATAAATCGCGTCTCCTATTGATCTTTCCGGCAGCCCTCAGATCTCCCGCTGGTAGACTCGGCCTCATTGCAGCTCACGACTCGGTCGCTTCGCATTCCAGATGTGAACTCTTTGATTCAACGGATTTGTGGCAAAGAATTCCTTTCCCTCTGATATAAAGCAAGGAGTGCTTCCCGTGATTTTCCCATTCAACTAGAGTTATTTGCAGATTTTAGATAGAAGACAATATTTTTTGACGTACACTCTTCCGATAACTCTAGGAATTGTGTATTTTCTATTCTGAAACGAGGAACGATAATTCGTTTCTATATCTTTAGAGAACCGTTCAATCCGCTGCAAGAGCACAGAGAGAGGGTATCAGAACACCAGCGATGAAAAGAGGAGATAACGTAGGAAAAGGCATCGGAAGAGGGACAAGGAGGCTAGGGAGTCGGTTTTTAATGGAATATCTCAGTGTCTCTTTCAGCTTTCGTTGTCACCACTGACAGGGCGTGGAAAGAAGGAGTATTTGTAACCTTAGTTCCGCAGTGCATGTATCTCTCTAGTATTGTCACTCCTGTTAGTTCCAAATATATCTTAGGATGTTAAACTTATATCCTCTCCGCTACCCGAAACTCGTTTGATCTGATATGTAAAATATTTAAAGGGATTGGCATTTCTACATAAATATCCTCATAAAGGAATATTTACCCCTTAGCAGCCAGTTTACGTGATGCATCACATCTGCTCAACCGGTCGTAATGTCTTGATATCCAGACCCGATAAATTGTTAAAAACTTATATAGTCGAAGAAAAATTTACAGAATGTAAATTATGAACTTTTGCCAATGGAAACCTGCATTTCCAATAAGACAATTTTTTTCTCGGTGCATAAATAAACCAAGGACCAATTAGCAAGAGGTTGAGTTTCTTTTTACAAATACTAAAAGCTGTATTGAAAAATCGTAAATATTGGGAAATGTATCAATCGTTCTCCTATCAGAATGTTTAGTAACAGCCGTCATTGTAATTCGAAAAGATCTTTAGTGGTGCCTTTTCTACAAGCTACCCGAGAGGTTATCGGCGATGGTATGCTCAAATGATGACGAAAAAATTTCCTCACAGAACATCGGTCAGCGCGCTTCCTGTATCTACGCGCCGGAGACTTGGCAACCACTAGCAAGAGACTTTCTGTGAGCAAGATGTATCCTAAAAAGAGAGTCACCTGACTTTAAACGCCTCGATACGGTGCCAGTATCGCTGTTTCATAGATATTCTACCCAACTATTCCTTAACGAAGGGTAAGATGTGCACTCTTAAAAGGAGATGAGGCATTTTTGCGCGAGCTATTTTACCAGCATCAACGCTCAAACAAAATGTAAATTATTTTGGATGATTTTTGCCTTCACAGCGTTGCTAGCGCTCTTGATAAATTCAATAGTGTAAATAATTTCGCTGAAAATATCTTCAAAATCACCTTGACAAACATTTTAGTAACAAAATACGCAAACTACATGTCTCCGATGGTCTCCTTGGTGGTTTCCTGTCCTGTACCCGTATATTCGCGAGAAGCAGTGGAACGATTCACATTTACATAATGCCCAACGAGTCACCTAAATGGCTGGTGACAGAGAGTGTAAGAATACATTAGCAATGCAGGACTCAGATATAAGGAAGGAAATACAGCGGAGTAAAGTAGGAAAATAGATATGCTATAAAGGAAGTATAAGCGCTTTTGAGAGGAGCCAAGTGGATCAAAACTTTGATCAAGATCAATATCAAGAAGATGAAAAAAGTCGGAGTGTTGAAATGATAATCTGGTGTAAATTCTCTTTCTCTTTGACCGTCATGTTTAGATTCAACGTCCCCATATGGTGAATTTCTCGTCATCGCAGTTACATAACCACACTTAAGTTTTCACTATAAGCAATGCATTTGTTCATTTTTCTTCAATAATGAGTGGATATTTATTGTGTTGCGTGTTTAAACAATGCATCCTCCCTCGCAAGCACGTGGCTGGACATATGCGTGAACAAGTGCTCCATATCAGAACGGACTATTTTATGTCCCCGTGTTCACGATATTGCGCACATTTGTGCTTACATGATTTTATTTCAATGATGAATATGTTCACGCATCTGTTCGAGCAAGTGTACTGTAACGGTTCAAACCGTCACAAGTACGCTTAGGCGACCAAGGCCGGAAAGGCGGCGCGAGTGACCGGGGAGGGAGTGAATTAAAGTGTGTGTGTGTGAGGGCCGCACTTGACTCCGCACGTACCAGGAACAAGGCGGAGATGTGTTCGTCACTCGGCCCTCCTTCCCTACGTCTGTGAGGCACACCCCTTTTCCCCATTGACGCCGCTATATAACGACGTGTTTGTTCCGAAAATTAGGCATTTTAAAAAAACGAAGTCCTATGAGAAATCGCTGGCCAAGAGAGGGCAGAAAGCTTTCACACGCCGGCAAAGTGACGAGTGTACGTGAGGTGGCGAGACATGAGAGCACGCATCCCTGACGGACCCAAGATGAAGAGCGAGCGGCCCGAAAATATAGTCGCTACTCCTAGTTGGCGGAGAGCGGGGTGATCTTCCCAGAACGTCGAAATACGGGGGGCACCGCGCCTCTTCCCAGGAAAGCCCGACATCGGGAGCTCATCGCATCGGTGATCCGGGGAATTGCCCGCTAAATTGCCCGCACTCCAAGAGCACCGTTCGTCTACAAGTCGCAGGTGTGAGGCCGAAGATCGCCGGAAGGGCGAATGTCTGCCGACGTCTCGGGTCAGTGTATCCAGCTATCATCCTAAAAAAGGGTGTCTCTTTTTTTGTTCATAATTTTCTGTAACGAAAGTCAGGAGGTTTGCACCCTACCCCATCAACTGTTTGAAACCAATCTTAAGCCCAGCAAAGGGGCAGTGTTAAAATATTTTGGAGGGGTTACTCAATGGTAATTTGTTATGGGGATTTTCTGGTGTATTTGATCGCTCGATCGTTTCCTTTTTGTAAAATATTTTATTATAATTAAATTCTTACTACATTCATTTCACAACATTCAGTTTCGATTTTAATTCATAACCCTATCATTCGCGCCATAACTGGTTTTTTTCTGTTATGTGGTGCTGGAGATTGATTCCGGAAGCAGATTCCCAAGGTGAGGATTGTTGTATCGGGGGCCCACGCTCCTCCCAAATCTTGAGGGAGGAGTACCTTACTTTAAGTAACGGCGATCGTTTCCATGGTGGTCGCAGAGAAAAAAAACGTTACAGAACACATCTCGAAAACACGGTTTCATAACTTGTTTTTGTGATTTTTGAGTCCATGAGTTAAATAGCAGATTTTCATTATTTAGACAAAATTGTCATTGTTTTTCACCCGTTTTTGGATATTCGGAAAGCAAAATGTTTGTAGAGAATAACTGAACTGGAAAAGGTTCATATTTGCCACACGCAACAATGGCACATTATTAGTCAAACATTACCTTTTTCACTTCTAAATACTTGTATTTGTAATCTTGATAATGGCCTGAAAAGGCCGAAACCGATTGATTTGTGGTTTAATTGGTGGAATGTGGTTTAATTGGATTGGTGGAAAAAACTAAGTGGTTTCATTCTTAACATGAATTCTAATAACTTTTCAAAATTGATTTGTTTACAGAGATATTTCATTTTCTGTTCTTCAATATGCATTTAAAAAGCGTTTTACGACTGGTCTGACTGAATGTTTTCAATTTTCACTGTTGCCATTGAATGCCAATTTAGGTGCACGTTTGTTTTGTCTGATTATCTTTAACCTCTTAAGTTGCTGTTGACATATTATTCTCTCGTTCATCAGCTGGTTTATTTTGACATGTTGTTGCTGTTGGATTTATTTGATTTTATGTAATTTCCAAAGGCTAGGAAACTTATTACACTTATTACACACACGTCTTTTGCCTCTTTCTAGAGGAACAATTGTTACATAAATAAAGCACAAAAGACTAATGCAATTTTGCCGTGTATCTTCGTCGTAGTATACACATTCTATATGATTGTTCTTCGTAGAATGGAGTTAGCATTTTTCTTATAATTCTTTGAGTGGCGAATATGACATTAACAATACTTCTGTAATTTTGAAAAGATTCCGGTACTTATTTAGTACATTTTTGCCCATAATTTCAAGGGACTTATCGTTTTATTGTAAAAGTTTGAATGTCTACTTAGATTATCTCGATATCTAAACTAGATCATAACTTAGATCATCTCTATATCTAAACTAGATCATAACTTAGGTCATCTCGATATCCAACTTTGCAGGTCCTTATTTCTGTTATGCGGGAATCAAATTACTGCGGTGGTGCCTTAAATTAGAAGAATGTTGTTAATTTTTAATTGATTGAGTCTACTGATATTGAGTTTGAAAATATAATGCCTAAGTGCTAAAACTACTTTAAACGGATTAGTTTTGTGCTAAGTTTTTGCCACAAAAATAAGTGCATAGCGGAAAGGTAATAATTTTTCAAAAAGTCCGTCCGCCCGTGGATTTTTCTTGTACTTTCGCAATTGCCCGCTCTGCAGGTGTGGAGCGTGGGCGTAGAATAACATCTGCCGTACGAACCGCGGTAGGCCGAAGGAAATGATTCCTGAGGGGGTCGTCCGATACAAGAATGGCAAGACTACAGAAAGCGGAGTGCGCTACTAAATTCGCTGGCTCAACTGCCCTACAGCGCGCATTGCAATGCAAATGCACACGATTCGCTCTGAGGTGGGTGTTCCGTTGAATTCATTTTTTTTATAGTGTTCTACATTTAGCTGACAGTATGGGTCTAATGGAGAGCGTTGTTGCCAAACTTACCCTTAGTGTTCTCACTTCTTTGTCGCGAAGGCAATATTTTTCCACAGAGTGCTAACTTTATTCATTTGACTTGAGGAAATGATATTTGTATTTTAGAAAACTCAAAGATGTGTTGTCAATTTACGATTATAATCTTCTTCTTATACATAAAAAAGAAAGTGTGAATGTGCGGTCAGTTATTACTACCAAACCACTGCACGGAATGACGTAAAACTTTGTAACATGATTTATTATGGCCCTAGATAGGTTTATGGCTACTTATTATTTACCTAAAAGTCTCCGGTTCGACTCCAGACGATTAAAAGCGTTTCTATAAGAAATACATGGTAAGTTCGTTTTTCTGGCATGAAGACCTTTTTTCTTTTGCATTTTTATATTAGAAATAATGGTTGTATAGAGTTGCGACAAAGACCATTGGAAATAAAATTGAATAAAAATTCATATTATTGCAATCTATTTTTGTTTTATAATTGATTTACTTTAAATTTTGAAAAAAAATCATAAAATTGCCGAAAACTCAGCGTTTTTTGTACGCTGTCCCCTTGATGACCGATGGCATTGTTGAAGCCGCACCTCATATGGAGATATATATAGGCCCAGAACGTATCAATCGAAATATAAAATCCATAGAATCCATAAGAAATACATTATTTGCGATATATATATCTATATATTTTGATAGCTATCGATAGTATAAAATAAGTTTAATGCTTTTCACACCCGTAGAATTTCAACGGGTACCTTCCGCTAGTACTAAATATAAGTCCTACTGCTGTTGGCAGCATTGTATCTCCTTTCTTACGAATATTTACGCAAGAAACGAATCGCAGTAAGTACATTTGTTATCAACTAAACGAGGAAAGCTCTATATATTTTATATGTGGACTATTTTCGTGTTCATTTGTTAGTGAATAAAAATGCAAGGAGCAGTTATCTCGGCCTGGAGTACCAGTGATAAGAAATCACTAAATTCAAAGCCGTCCGATGTATATCTGTATCATTACTCGATAATATACGCCGCATTCGGCCATTACCGCATACATGGCGCTCGTTCTCTCTCTAGTCCAAGAGTAGCTGAATTCGCGCTCCACGCCCGGGTACGTCGCCCGGGACATCTCGGCAGAAGTACGACCACCGCCGCCCCCTGGGAGAATATCACATTGCGGCGGATTGGACGCTGGGCAGGTGCGCAGTGAAAGTGGAACTGTCACCCGTCTCATTTTCTTGGTGTCCGTCCCACAGGTGCCCTCATCCACCCTCTCGACAATTGACGCCACTATTTCCCTTTCCCCGTTTCCTCTCCCTTGCCTTGGTGTCGTCTTCCGTTCGTCTTTTGTTCGTCACGCGCCTCCTTTCCGGTCCACCCTCCCTAGGGATGCGGGTTGGATCGACGCGAGCCATCGATTCCCTCGGAAATGACAATCCTCTCAAGTGATCCCTTGCCCTCAAAAACCTTTCTGAATATCCCGATTCGAGATTATAAAATATTTCCAGCATTTTACACAAAAGGAACTAGAGTTATGATATATGAGTGGCATTCTAAAGATGATCGTTGAAACTTATATATTCTCAGAGATGCTGACACATGAGATAATTGTAACAAACAGTGGCGACAGTGGCCAATGGTGGGATTGCAAAGGGTGCCTGAAAACCACCAATGATCGAATAATCTTAACAATATTTTGATGGGAACAAGCGGCTTTAATATTCCTTTGGTGATTCTTCCAACAAGACAACGAGCTATGGCTTGATTTTAGGATGAGATAATTATTTTTCGCGTTGTTGTTTTACATATTCCAACGCTATGATTCAGTAACAATAGTTAGACATAATATTGTTTGGTCAAAATAGAGCACCTTGTTCTCTCATTTAGATGGCATTTAGAATATGTAATGCATTATTGTATCCTGACGGTATGGTTTATCTAGTTGTCATTGATAGCTAAATCGGGAATTTTCCGAATATTTCGTCAAATTAGTACCAAAATTTATATTTAAAGTAGTCGGGGTTAGACAAATTTTTGGTGACAGTGATCTGTCAGTGCTATCTGTAAATTGTGATAGTGCCGAAAAGAAGTCATGCCTGTGCTCTGGGTGCAATCAATGGAAGAATCTTTGAAATCTATAGATACATTATTCCCATTTATGGTACGATTTCACAATTTGAACCAACTTTTGCTCTGCTCTCCCTTGAAATTAAGCAAATGTTACTTGACAATCTTTTCTCCAACCACTTCAATAAGTAAATGGTAAATCAGTCATAATTTTACTTTTGACGATCCGAAAACCAGTGAAAGGCAGTTGCTTTTCCTTTTGCTCAAAATTTATATCGTGTGGTATAACCTTTTGGCAGGAACTCTTAACAAATTTTAAATGTCGAAAGATAAGGGATAAGTGAATTTTTCGATGCCTAATAATTTTTTTCTAATGATATTCTTATATTTGACTCTATAAACGCATACCTGTGATCAATATTTCGACCTTATTGTTAGTATAGAGCGACCTTAGCCTTCATCGTAAAACAGTAATTTACTAAGTCATAGAATGAAGACTGATTTTGTGAGAAATATGGTTTCTATCTGTGCAAATTAGCATGTGGAATAAAATAAAAATGCTGTAACAAGTTGGAAAGAAATATAGGTAAGGAGTTGGAATATGTAAGGGACAAAAATTGAAGTATGTTGATGTGATATCCTTGCACCGCACTCAGATCCTGTTTACAAGATAATTTTTCAATATGTTTTGGAGAAAAAGAGCGTTGTCGAACCAAAAATAATATGTTTTACAAATCTATGATTTAAAATAGATACTAATAAAATAATTTAATGGCACACCCTGCACTGAGCGCTGCTGCCGTTCCAAGTCAGTTCCAAAGACTTTGATGGAGAGACCTAGCAATACTTGCTCTTACTTAAAATGATTATCCTGATGGCTCTTACTAAACCTTTGAAACGGAATGGATACATCAAATAGTTTGTATATGTTGAGCAAATTCTGATCAGTATATTTTAGGTCTTGAATCTACCTCCCTCGTTTATTCAATCCCGCAGAAAAACATTCTTTCATGGCTCAAATTCTGATTGAAGACTGTCATTTGAAGTGCTACCAGTTGTTACGCAAATAAACAAGAGAAAAGTACATAAGAAGAGATAAGAGAAGAAATAATAAATCCAATAAATCTAGGATATTTATTTTAAATTTAATAAGATATGAAATAAAATTGGTATGGGAGAAGCCCAGTGGTACAGTTTGGAACCACCTCATATCTAAAAAGGTGGATGTGAGTAAATCAAAACCAAATTTTATCATTGCAACCAGAAAGCAATGCCAAAAAAATATGTAAATAGTATCAAAATCTACTGAAGAGAAATATTTAGACTTTAGTAGGTTAAACAACGCCGTAATTGGCCCTCTTTTAAAACTATACCAGAGAAGATGAGATAATATGAATGCAGGCAGAGATTGAATCTATGTATATACACGCCGTAGCTGAAGCTTTGGATTTTGGGAAATGAAATTTCCTTTAAAGAGCTTAAGATTTGATTGTTTTAAACAAACTTTAGTGATCACCCTTCCTTTTAAGGGATATCAGGTGTTCTCAATATCGCCTGAATGAAGAACGACGCTTATGGGATCGTTCCTAATATTTGTAGCATCTCCTCTTTCTTGCTATCCCTCTCGTTGCTCCTCTCCCTCGTTTTTTATTCACCGCTCGGATCCAGCTCAAAAAACCCTCCCTTCTCCTCAACTTCCCGTCTCTCTCCCCTCTCTGATATAGCCCCAAGCCTCCCTTCCCTACCCCCACCACACCTTCATATATTTATCGCCCCTATATCCATGTACCCTCTTTCTTTTTTTTCGGGTCTCGTCCACAAGCGCCCCTTAACCCATTATTCTCCCCCATTCCCCCTCTACCCGTGCAGAAACATTCCAAGCCAATGGAAGCCCACTGTCGTAGAGACGAGGTAATGGATCAGATTCCCACGAAGGCACGTGCATCATTAGACTAGATGACAACAAGCGATGAAACGCCATCGGAGGACCGAAGGTCCGTTCTCCCTGCCTAAATGCGTCCTTTGAACGACAGTAAAAGTGAAATTGTTTGTGTCAGCAATGATTGCGGATAGAACAAGGTTTTTAGGTCATGAATTCAGTGAATATGATAATGAGTTGACAAAACGAAAAAAGAACCGATATGGACAATTAATTCTTGGATTTCAAGAAAGTATTTGACAAGTTTCCTCATGGAAACATAATAGTTAACTCAAAAATAGGTGGTTGAATCACAGAAATTTGATGCCTGACTTATCAAATCATTGCAAGGAGTATTAAGTAATCAACAGCATTGGTTTCAACATCGTAAGTGTGGCACCTGATGCCAAACAAGAAAATATGACCTGGTCCCTATTCATTCCTTACTTAGTTCAGAACAACAATCGAAAAATAGTAAGTTCGGTTGATTGCTGTTGACGCGGACGTCTAACGAGAAATTGCCGACGTATACGTGGTGCCACAGTGGTGATAAAAATTGAATATTAGTTGACTCTCTGCATTACTATTCTTGCTTAAGAATGGCATCTTCTACAAAAAGTGGCAAAAATAAAAATACATGTGGGAAATTGCCCTGAAAACCACCGTGACTGCAGACTTAGTTCGAGAGAAACACGAAACTTTTGTGGCCCTGCATTATAGGAACTGCGATTTGTCAAGCAAATAGTGGGAAGTTTTTCCAATACAGAGGTAACGAGAAACTGCTTTTTTCCTCCTGGTTACTGATATTTATATGAGCAGCACACTTATGACCGCAAGATTAGTGATGACCATTTTTTTGTGCTAACAATGGTCCACTTTTTTGGATATTCAGCCTCTATGGCGTCAGTTTCTAGACAGCGGTATATAAGAGTAAAATGGTTTCCCTTTGCTCCCTCTAGGTTGGAAACATTATTGGTTATTTGGAGAAGTGATCATCCACTGAGGCCATTTATACAACTCCTCCACCATACAGCGGTGAGTCGGTTTTAAAGAGATAGATTGTATTCGAGAATGAGAGTATACGCGTCGGATTTCTTCCAACTGTCCCGAAAATGAAAATAAATTTACCACAGTCACGCGCGCGCTGATCCATTTGCTAGATTTGGTACACTCGTAATATCTCCATTACAAAATCTCTTAAAATCAGTGACAACATGTACGTATAGCTTGAAAATGGCGAATCCAGGGAGTAAAGGTCCACACAACTTGAACAATCCAACGTAAAATCATAGTATTTTCTGGTCCCGCTCTGCGTAGCTGGGTAACGACGTGCGATTCAAAAGTCGAATTTATTTGTGGAATTTTGAGAATTTTTCAAAAAGTTTCGCATAAAAACTTTGAAATGTTTTTACTTAATGCTCTTATGAAGTAATTACCCGCACGTATTCCTAAAACCGATTTTAAAAACTATTTCAATGTGGAAATTGACCTGAAAAAAGCGTGCATCATGACGCGATAGCAAATAAATACAGATGACAATATTGGAAACTTTTACAGAGTACAGAGAAAGTATCCTGCTGACAGATGGTTCAAACATAAAAATTCCTTTCCATGGAAATCCTTTCATAACTCCACTATCGGCTTGACTTATAACATTTTCGCAGAAAGATGTAAACGGGCGTCTAATTGTTAATTTGGCTATGTTTGAGCCTTCGTATCCAAGTAACGGCCTAGATCTATAGAAAATGATTTGCAGTTCCATTGTCAGAAAATATTTTTTAGCATATGAGCTAAGTTTCAAGTTTTATCTCAAAAATGCAAATTTGGACTTTTGTCTGGCGTTTTTTGATATCCGAGCACTGTGCAACGCCACTATAAGTCCACTCCTTGCCACTAGACAGAGATTATTATGTGACTATTACGCCTGGAATGCTGCCTGTATGGGATCCCAAAGCAGGAATCAGAACTCCAATCTCTCGCTCAAGTAACATCACCAGCCCTTGCTGATCACTGTCGCAGTTCTCAGCTGCGTCTGCGTCGTCCATAATGCCATTGGTCCGCGCAACTGCCTTAGTCGCACCATGCCTGAAGTATGTCGCCGTTATCATTCATTTCTTTGGAATTGAATGTTCCTCCCACGTATTAGGGCCGGACTCCTGCTAAATAACTTTGAAACGCTCTAACGTGAGGCCTAGCGGGCTTTTACTTTGATTCTAATAGAAAAGTGACTTGCTGGATAACACCACCTTATTAAAAAAAAAAATTTGGAAATCTTCTGCCGATTGACTGAATTTTGACTCCTACTATCGCATCTGTGGCCACCAAAGAATACCGCTCTCATTACGCAAAAAATGTCAATAACGTTACGCGATGCTCCTATTTTAGTGAAGAAATCGGATGGCGATCCTAATTAATGGATATTTTCCCATAAAATACCTATAATCACAAAAATTTGTATATACTCATATATGACATTTGTATACGTAAGCATAAGTTGAATGCTGTCAATGAATGGTATTTACCTCCTTGCACATCTCAAATTTTTAATGACAATTTGAGTACTAACTGCCAAGATTATTGGAGATTTACTTGTGTAAGTCTAACTTGTAATGATAATAATGAACTTGACTCTTGCCTTTATAAATTAACTCTAAAACTAAAAGTTACGTTTCATTTAAAAGAATGTCTATTATATATTGACAAACACATTTTAAATCTCCAAAGGTATACCTTCATTTGACGCAAAAAATTCATTAAATTATCGTGACTTGTCTACTTTGCGGTTCATTTCAGGGTTTCACCGTAGATGTCAGTTATCCTGATTTCGGTTCATCTATGGATATTTCACCCCTGAAAACTGGTGCTCGACTAAATAATGATTTGGAAGACAAATCTTGTTGCGTGGCAATTGGCAGATTTTCACCTCGCGATGCTCAGATCTTGGGAAAACTTTTATGCCGCTTCGACGAGCGAACACTACCCCCCATGGTCCTCCTACTCTTTTTCCTCCCCCTCCCTTTTTCCTTATCTTCCTCTCCTCTCCCTCATTCCGGATTTATCGCTATTCTTCTTCTCTCCTTCCCGTCACCCTCCTCCTGTTTCCAAACCATTCGTTCCGCTCTTATCGGTTCCAACCTCCCACCCGAACCCTCTTCCTCCTCCCTTCCTCCCATTCCCAAATACCCTTTCTCTCTCCCTCTCTCAGTCCGTACCCTGATCGGCGGCGGGGATATCTCCTGGAGGATCCCTTTTCCCACTCCCCCACCCACTCGCGCACCTGTAAAACCTTCCTCCCAAGTGGGCGTGAATTTTTCAAGCGCAGAAAATTTTCAAACATTGATCGGGGCCGAGAGGTTGTATGTGAGGTGGGGGGGGGGGCATGTGGGGTGGGTAGGCGGCCTTGGGGTCGATTCGGGTGGAATGAGTGATGCTCATGCTCCGTGCTTCTCTTCCACTCGTGTGTGCATGTGTGTGTGGCTGTGTATCGCGTTGATGGCGCCTTGAGGAGAAGAGTGCCGAAGGAATACAGGTTTGGTTGGGAGAAGGGGTCACTCGAGGACGAGAAAACACGCCGATGGTGAAGGGAAAACAGCGATAGATACCCTTTTTGGCCCGCGGATCAAGAAAGAAAGAAAGGTAGCGCGATATCAGGATTCATCAAATTCGGTAAAAAACAACTTTATATCGATTAGAGTACTCGTTATGCAACTTCCTTTGAATCGTTTCCCAAATCGAGATGAACGTCGAATTCCGAACCTTGCTAAAAGGTAACTTTCTACAGTTTCAATTTCCGCCTTTTTGAAATTTAAAATTACTATCCATAAGCAAACCAATGCTTTTTTTTCGATTTGCATTTAATAGGTGCACGAGGATAATTGGAGGTTCCTGATGCAAAAATGCAAATGGAAAAATGGAGGTTTCTTGGGAACTATAAATCATCCATTGACTTTATGTGCCCGTTTTTAGGTTAATTGTAGCGTAACCTCGTAAAGTATGTTTTCGACACCGCCATTTTTATCGCTCTGGTGGTGATATTAAAAGGATACATAATATTATATGTCTATGCAATTTATGGACGTTTTTGTGGACACCATAAATGCGCGAAACTACCAGAAATGAAACGGGTAATATAGCCAGAAATAATCTCATTCACTGGAATTATACGATAAAAGCCTTATGTTGATCATTGAAAACTCCATGAGATATCGGACAACTTTTCTTTTTCTCCTCTTTAGATGTTTCATTCGTTACCTCTGCCAATGTGGCTCTGCTGAAATATTCTGCCGCCAAAACATAGGCAGTTTATTTTTTCTCCCGGAATTTCTGGAGAATTAGCAGCAACATCAGCTCAAATGTAAAAGTTACCGCTCAAAAATACTAGATGCTATCAAGACCAATCTCAAAAAAATGAAAAAATAAAAAGACGTTTGCTAAGGTGACATGTGCCAGTCGAAGTTTGCAGCAACAGAAAAACTAGTTTAACATTTTCAAACAGGAGATAATCCGATAAATTCATCCAAGATGCGTTCGTTACAACTGAATAGACTCCATCCACGCTTCCCGCTTCCGAGCGCATTGTTTTATTTCCTTTGCCGAAGGTCGTCATGACATCACTTCCTCTGATTCTCCATCGCTCTAACTACTTGGTTTTTAAGTGGCGGGAGTAATTCTGTTCACGAGTCTAGATACTTGTAATGGAGTCTCCCAGCCTTTGGAAGTCCGCGACATTGGATGACGAAGGCTTCTCCCGCCGTGCACTCAAATAAAACCTGCTTGTGAAGTGCATAGTAAAACTTTGAAAAAGCAAAATGAGAACGGAGCACAGCGTGAAACACAAAACCTTTTTATCTGTGGATTCAAAGGGTTTTAATGTTCATCCTCAAGGAAACAATTCCTCAAAGTTACTCCAGCTCCTCCGACGCGGGCTTCGCTTGAAAACTTGATCTTCACCCTTTTTGAGAGGAAGCTGCTGCGACACTCCCATCTGCCGGCAATCGTGAGAAGCATTCTCTTTCCACCCACTCCTAGCTTAGTTCCCTCTCTCACCTCCGCTCTCTCGACCACCTGCTTCAACTGACGCCTCGCTATACGATTCTACTGATGCATTTTATAATGAACCCTCTCCTTCAGTTCTTTAAACATGAAGAGCCTCTCTAACTTGCTAGGTCGGCCGACTACCAAAGAACCCGTGGGTGGGGATGGGCTGAAGTACCAGTATTCCATTCTACGGAGTACTTTTTTGTAACTCTGGTGCAGCTGTACAATACTTAAAGGGTGATACTCGAGAAATCCTCGTACTGAAAAGACCTATATTTATGAATTGAGCTCAACTGATTCTCCAAACATGGGACTTTACCCGAGTTTTTAAACAAAATGCAAACATATGCATACCATTTTTACTTACTCTCGGACCGAGATTTTGATTGGAGATTACGATAGCCAATTTTTATCGAAGTAACACGTCAACAGATTTTTATATTTTATG
This sequence comes from Ceriagrion tenellum, assembly GCA_963169105.1. Classification (NCBI taxonomy): domain Eukaryota; kingdom Metazoa; phylum Arthropoda; class Insecta; order Odonata; family Coenagrionidae; genus Ceriagrion; species Ceriagrion tenellum. The sequence continues at coordinate 118,324,278 of OY720642.1, read as the reverse complement.
CCTCATTAATGCCTGTGGAAAGTGGAAAGACTTATTATCACGTATAATTCCTCATTCCATGTTCCATCCATGCATAATTACAGTTATAACATAGCAATTTCCAAAGAACCACGGAATCAGCCGTGCATTTGCTTCATCAGAGTAACCCGCTAGTGATCACACAATTGTGTGAAATTCACGGTGGAAAAATCATTCGCCTGGACTGGGAATTGAACCCAGATACCTCGATTTCGCGCCAAGTGCTCTAACCAGTAAGGCTACCCAGGCGTCTTCTTCCACTGTGAATCTCATGGGCTCTTTAAGGAGCAAGTTGTCCTCACAGGTACCGTGCATAAGATGGCAGAGGTACCCTGGTTAGAGCACTCGGCGCGAAATCAAAATATCTGGGTTCGATTCCCAGTCCAGGTGAATGATTTTTCCACTGTGAATTTCACACAATTGTATAATATAGCAACTTGACTCAGGTGCTAACTTTGAATGACAATTAAGTGTTAATCCCGCAAAGGATTTTTCTATAAATGTATAAAGAATTGTATCTGTCACGCTAAGTGTTTAATTAAATAGATAAAGCCTGAATATTATAGAACCATTCTTAAAGCAATTGATGTATAAATTAAGTAATCCCAAATAGTCGAGGTAGTAAAAAAATCTATATCGGGATTCCAGATATCTTTAAAATATGAAATAGCAAATTAAATTTATGAATACAATTCACCAAATGTTCTTTTTTCAGTGGTGAAAAATGAAAATGCGAGAGAAAATATAAAAACAAGAATCATAAAGACTATCTTCAGGTTTCTAGTGTCAATGTCAGTCATGCCTACGCATATAGGGTTTAGACGACAAGAAAAGTGTGCCACCAAGTTTTTAGTTGGGCGTCTCCGAAAGTGTTACCCACGCATTTAAAGCTATTCTTTTTTAGGGAGCTGGTTTATGAAGTGGCTAGAGTATAGACTTCCCACCTTGAGGCTCACAGTTTCACTCCCAACGGCGGCGTAGATTCTTCAGCGGAATTTTGATCGTTAATGGGGAACTGGGGGGATCCGTTCCAGTATATGAATTAATCCATCTTTCGGAAAGAACACTAATTGCGGTTCCCTGGCGCTCCTCATCAAGAACCCAGTCGCCGGGTTTCTCTCCATCTTTCCTCCATTCTCTACGCACTTCATTTCAACTAAATGGCTTCACATCTTGAGGATCTAGTTTCATATTCTCTTATTGGCGTAAAATTCATCTTGGTTGCCAATCGTGTTTTCAAGGGCTTAATTCCATCCTACAAATAGGATGTCTACCCGTTGACCCATGTGGTAATTTGAGAGGGATATCGTTTCGCATATAATCTAAAGCCAGAATCACACGATACTTGACCTTCTACAAGTCCGAGGATAATAGCGAAACTGGATTACTAGTACGACCCCTAGCATGCTTGATATCTTCCTAGGTGCTATCACACGATACTTGAACTTGCACTAGGTCTGTTTAGTAGACCTTTGATCTAGTACAGTCGCGGAAGGAGTTTGACGACCGAAATGGATGATTTCGAACAAAGACGACGGCTTTTAGCGACTGCAGCTCCTCAACCTCAATTGCCTCAGGTACCTAAGCCATTGTGTCTTGTTATGAGGTTTGGGTTGTTTATTTGATCGCGGGAAATTGTAATTCTCACGAGGGACTATGGAGGTGCTGACATCATAAATTTACGACCGCATTGCAAAGAGAAAAGGTGATTGGTCGGCAGCTACTAAGTCCTACTAGGAGCAAGTATTAAACTAGTACCGCACCAATTACAAAAACAAGGATACAAGCTAGTATGCCAGTGATCATGCAGAATTTCCAGTATGCTTGGTCTGTGTCACACGATACTTGACCTTTCACAAGCCCTAGTGTGATTGCTAGCATCCTTGGACTTGTACAAGGTCAAGTATGGTGTGATTCAGGCTTAATGAATTTCATCTCATTTGAAAGAAAAATATCTCAACTTTCCAATGATGGCAAATATCGGCAAATATTTGCAATTGTCTTCTAGATACATGCCAAACAATAAGAGCCATTTTTAATGAAAAATGGTACTTCAGAGAGACTTTCTTTTAAAATGAGTGATTTATAGCACCCATATCTCGTCATGAATTTAACAGTGTATGCCTTTCAACCATGTATATTTTTTCGACTATTTTTCACAAAGAAATTAATTACTTACCGCAGAAATGTTCACAGATATGAAATGAGTTAAAATATAGACATTTTTAAAATATATTTTTCGTTAACTACTTGGAATTTCAGGCTTTTAAATAATATTTTTGGGACATTATTATAAAAATATGTACCTCATCCTTCTTACGGATTATGAAATGAAAAAATGAAATTCGAACAAGACTAGAAAAAAATCTCACTCAAATATTTTAAAATGTTGACAATGGTGAGCTTCTCTCCAGCCACTGCCAAAGCTAAACGAGTGGTATTAAATGACGCACGGGACCTCATTTGTCGGTCGTCACATCCAATAACCAACCAGACCCCATCCGCAATGTATTGTTGCTCTCTGATCCACTTCGTTGCCACGCGGAATGAATTATATTCTTCTCAGCAGTTGCGCATATCTATGCATTAAAGGGGTCGAGAATTGCAGCAAAACTTACCTGCAGCGTAGCAATAATGAGAGCGTGGTATGCGAATAATTTGTCACGGGCGTCGCCGCGAGTGAATTCCAACGCCGCCTGGTTTCTTCCGAGTCTTTTTTGGCGCGAACCCACGACTAGTTAGTAGCTTTTACGGTCCCGAGGAGATGCAACGACACGACCGCGAATAAAACGTACAAAGCAACTTAGAATTACGCAAAGAGAACTGAGCGCGTTAAGTACCATTCATCCCGTCGCGCGGTTTTGCCCACTGTATCGAGGAGCAGTAAAAGAAGCAAGGGGTCTTCCCCCGCCTTCCCATTGTTCCTTTTTAATGTCCCCCTCCGCCACGAGTCTCCCTCGAGCGGGAGGTCGACCCGGACCACAACAAGACACGAGGGAAAAAGCCCGTCCCCTCCCTACCCAAAAAAAAGACAGTAGAGTCCGGGCATTCACAGCCACCTCCATACCTCCTAAAGCACTCTCCCCCCTCCCTCTTCCACAACAACAACCTTTATCTTTTATACGTCCCATAGTTAGAGGCTCAACTATATGGGAGTTGAATTTCACAAATGAAAAAGTAATTTTGTTTCTTCCACAGCTTTATTTTCTTGGTTCAACATGTTTCGACACAGCGGTGTCATCATCAGGTACCTACCTGTACCTCTAGTTAAAAAGTGAAATGGACATTTGTATTTGGTTACTGATAATTTTAGTCATATAAATCTATTGGATTGGATATTTGGGGAGACGACCGACGGCTAAGGTCATTTGTGCCATAGGGGACAGTCAAGGGAGGAAGGATGTATAGAAACCTGGCGTCGGCATTAGCCTGCTCTTAACGGAAGGCGCCAAGGGGACCACGGTTTAACGTGTCATTTGACAGACAGAGTACTGTACTTGAAGTGCCCCCCACAAGACACTGAAGTAGGCATCGGGTTCCTTCTGAAAAACATCCGCCTCTGCAGGGATTTGAGCCCTGGCTGCCCGGGTGGTACGCAAGTAATTCAGCCATCACACCAACCCGATCCCCACACATAAATCTATTTTTGGACCATTAAAATCGCAATATTTATTTGATACTTCTTATAGTTCCGGGTCCGGTGTCGGCCCCGGTGGCGGCGGGGTAAAGTCCCCGCCAGCTAACCCGAGGGTCGCGGGTTCGAGTCCCGCCTGGGTAGAAAAAATATCTGTAACTGCCCAGGACATGGGTGTTTGTGTAATTGAGTTATATGTAAGAGAGGACTGCATAGTCCTAATATCGCTCAAATAAATAAAGACGACATAATAGTTGTTGAAATGAAAATATGTAATTATAAAATGGTCTCTTGTATGACAAGGGAAACTATAACTCGCTCAAACTATCTTAAAAGTAGTGGAAGAACCTTGATACGGAAATGAGGATAATGTAGATATCAATAGATCAAGCTTTAAAAGCCTAATAGGCGATATAAATTCGATCTTGGTGAAATAGATAAGGTCGTCCTTATAGTCCATTATTCCTTTCCGGTAGCTGAAAATTGCAGCGAGAGGCAGTTGGCAGCCCTGCCCCGATTCCAACCCCTCCCCCACCATCTCTTCCCCTCCCTCTCCTCCTCGTTGCTATGCACGACCCTTAAAATTGCAACCTCTTCTCTCTCTCTCTCCCTCTCTCTTGCCGTTGCACTCTTCCTCACACGCATTTTTCAAAACTCCCCCTCTCAACCCCGTCCTGCCCCCCTCCCCCACTCCAGCCCTCCCTCCCCGTCCCACCCCCGTTGGCGCATTGCTTTATAACCGAACGAATGACCCGACTCTCCGAAACTCCATTTCCATTCTTCATCATGATAATTTTTTTTTCGACCCCTTCGCCGCTAAAATTTCATACAGTAATAACTTGTTCGCTGCAACTTAAGCATTCTCTTTTGTAGGTGCAGCAGTACAATTTTATTATTTGCGTCACTGCAGATTTTGCATGAATAGTTGTAGAATGAGGACATTTTCCATCGTAAATTTTTGTAAATTATTCTAGTTCTCCCGAACTTAATGCCTTTTCTCCACTGCCAATTAACAAAGCTCTACCGGTAGGTATCCGTCAACTGTAATGGTATTTCGTGGAGCCTTTGCCTGAGGGACTGCTTCCCTAACGAATGCAACTGTTCACGTCGTGCTCACACAAGAATTCGTCAAGAGTTCCTTCGAATATTTTGTTCATTTATTTCCTTAGTTTTTCTCAATTCAGGAATGCTTGACTCTTTGCGAGTGTCTATCGATAACATTCACCAAAGTAGACTTATGAGCTCACAAATACTAAGGACACTGACTCAATATGTATTGAATGGTGGTAATTATGTAGTCTAAATAAGTTCTATACAGTGCCCTTCTCATAAAATAATCTCATTAACACTATATTTATAAAGTTTGGGAAGTAAAAGTTAACCCATTGAAAGCCACCGAATGCTTGCTGTACTAGTGTGATTTGCCGATGAAATTTGGAGTAAATGTAGCATATGTAAAAACAAAAAAAATCAAAAATTTTTGCTTATGACATCGTTTAAATATTTCACATAATTTATAAACAGAATTACTACAGAGCTGTAAATTTGTGCTAAGTAGCCTATTCATGAGCCGATATATCGTCCCTCGGCACTTTTCACCTGAGAGGAAAAAGCCAATATATTGGTTCGCGGCTCAAAAAAGGTAAATGTAACTGACGAAAAAATCAGCAAACGCTACTAATCGACAATAATAATACAGCAGAAATAACTTGTTATTCACCGTAACTTCAGACCTCATTTCCGCCTTTAAACACTTAATCCTAAAATTGGCAGACTGCAACTCTCCGTTCCACCCCATTCTCATCTAACTACTTAATTCCTACTCAGCTCTTTTGTTTCACATTCCATTTTACCTGATCGGTGCTTTTGTCCCTCGGTTTCTCTTTTTGGATTGACAAAAACTTCTTGGGTGTGGCTCCGGGTTGGACCTTCCATGACCCAGGTTTCGATGAGCCACTACCTTAAATCGTTCTCGGGGCAATGAACTGAGGGTCGGGTAAATTTCGGGAGTGCCTTGTAATAGCGAAGGACACCCTAGGCCTCAGAATACTTGCAGTATATCACGTCCCTTGTAAACACTGCCAGGCCTTCATTGGATAGACCTCACCTAAGAAAAGAACACAGGAACACCAGAGACACATAAAAAACTATCAACCCGATAAATCGGCTATTGCAGGACATAGCCTCGATTATATTCACGCCATTAATTTTGACCCCCCTTTTTTATGGCGACTCTCCTAACACCTTCTTTCACATGCCTCTGAGGCGGCATGCAGAGTAGTGTATATATTCAGCTGTCCTTAGAAAAACATCGCTCCCTCTTCTAAGATAGTACGCATTCTCATATAATAAAACGTACGGAAGCGCAACATGATAATTTTCAGAACTAATATTCCAAAATGAGATTAACAACAAATGTGGAAGGCTGTGAAACATTTTGACGTTAGGAGTTAGAGATACTTTGGTAGCATTAACAGAGCGCAGTGAATTATTTGAGTCCTCTATATGGGAAGCACGACTGCATGTGACATATTTTCTATTTACTGATTGGTATAAATTCAATTAGGCAAGGTTTTGTTCATAAATGTCCTTTGTGCATGTACTTTGAAGGATTCTGCGGTTTTCTTTTTTATTGGTAACTTTCGGGTTCTCCCCCCGTTGAACCATTATTATGGACCATGAAAATGGTTCAACGTGGGGAAACCCGAAAATTACCTTTGCACATATATTTGATAAATACTTTAAATTTCATAGAATAACTACGCAGTTATTTGGAAAGCATGAATTGTAAGATTCAGTGGCTAACTTCAGTAATCGATTGTCAGACAAAATTCGAAGGAAAATTATTGAAAATGAAAGTGAGAAGACCGACATAGGTTTTGATCACTCAACTACATTTCAGCTTATGCATCACGCTCGATCGCTTCGCCTCTAACTAGATCCATCACAAATGCAAATTCAGAATAATTTTTCATTTCAGTTCCAACATATTGTCTGAAACGCAAAAGACGTAATGCATAGCGTTTGTCGACATCTTGAGACGTAAAAATCGAAGAGTGAGCATCAGCTATGTACATCGCTTCCTAAGTGTATGTTACCAACAGTTAAGTGGAAATCATTATTAAAATTCATTCAATTGCCAGGTTTAATCGCTTTAACAACGAACATTTTCAAAATTCAATATGTTCTTTTTTGAAGTACCTATGGAATATTACTCATATTTCTCAGCTCACAAATTTGGAGATTTTCTCGTGTTGATGTTCTTAGTTCACGTTTCGTTGAATGCGAAGATTTTTTTTCCCGAAAGCTGTTTTACTGCACTGGAACTGGTGAAATGATTCCTTAAAATTAGGCATAAGTCAATACTTTTTTGACGTATTTTGTTTAGAGCTACCGACGTCATGAGATACTTTATGAAACAAAGACTTGAATTTTTTTGATTAACAAAGGAGTGTTTTAATGCATTGGAATTCAAACAACGAAAAATCTTATGTTCGCAACTCGCAAATTATTTCTGTTTCCCTCAATTTCGCTAACCCTGGAGTAGTCGTGTTCAAAGTTTACACCTAAGATAGTAGAATCGATTTACACCTAAGGAAGGCACCAAGTATGCTTCAACAAGGAACACTATGTAATGACTGGGCTAATTCAGTGCCTCTCAACTAGGAATAACTTGTGGTGACCAGAATCAATTACCAACTGCAGACGCTCTGACGGCGGTAATATTGTCATAAATCCGTATGGTTTGAACTGTGCGATAAACACTTCTAACTGACCCGAATGTAACAAAGAGTGTAACAATACCGAGTCTTTCCAAGAAATCCGCTCCTTGCTTCTGATCCGATCTTTTATCCTAGTGGTGGTGCTAGCAGAAAAAAGACATATTCATTGCAAATGTTTTGCAAACGAAACATTATCAAAAAGAAACAGTTCCGTGATACACCATGTTGTGGACAGCCACCAGACGCACACCACACATAAGGTGATCGATCGTCGCTGTTAAAAAGCGGTGGTAGCTCTGTATTCTATGTAATGAGAAATATTTCACGCAAATAAAGTAGCAATTACGTATGTATTCTTCAAAATTACTTCAAAATTTCTATTCAATGGGCGGATATGTGTTGGCTAAATAAACCGGCAATAGTCTGCATCAAGTTCCCACACAACATATTGTAATTTTTAAACCGAAACGGTAGGGTGCAACTGGAATAGAATAGAAGAAAAGACATCTTCAGCCATCAGTTGCCACTGAAAAACAAACAGGAAAACGAGCTGCGGTACGATCACAAAACTAGCCTATTCTTTTTCTAAAAGTTATTTGACAATTTTGTCTAACTGAAACAGTTGCGCTGCAGCAGCTTTACTCCAACAGCATTTCATCCCACCATTAATACGCAGCTTATTTAACCATTCACACTAAGAGCGATACACATATTTGCATTTGCATTTTGTGATCACAGAGAAAAATTACTTCATTAACTTCTACTTTTAGGTTCAATGGCTTTTAGCGGGCGATGTCAGTCTTTATATTTCTATCAAAAGATCTTTTTTGTACATTACTGACTACAAAAGTTTTTCCGATCAACAGCGCAGAGGGCTCGTCTAAATTGGAAGGTGGAATAATTAAAAAGAGCATATTATTAGGAGTCAATTTTGCTTATCTTTTCAAAATGTACCCTGTAAAATTGTTTATTTTTTAGAGGTATTAAGTTTTTATCGAAGGAATAAAGAGCAAATTTCAATCGTTGTACCACCCTCGATGAAAAATTACCAACATTAAAAAAACTTGCCCATGAACAATGGTATACGAGTCATGTCTATATTTAAACCACACTTTTGGACTTAATGTGAATTCATTACATATTATAACTATAATAAGTAATGCTAACGCGCTTTTTTACTTGCCGTTTCTGGAACTTGAATTTTCCATTTCGATTGATTATATCGAACCATTAGAGCCTTTGCTTTGCTTTGATTTCGAAAATAAAATACTGGAAGGAGGTTAACAACCTGGTACACGTCTTTTTTTCAAACAAAGAAAAATATTTTGAGCTACGATTCATTTTCTTAGTTAACGAGTGATAACGGGAAAAAAATTTGTCTTGGATTATTAGAAATTCAGCTAAAGTGGAGATTTTTCCCCACTTGAATCATCGCACTTTACGCACTAATAGGTGGCATCTTTAATCAAAAGGCAAAACCTCGTCTGGTTCACTATGCTATAAAAATCGTCTTTAGTTCAAGCCTACTCTTCTATAACAAATCATTAATCATTTAAATTATTGCGATATTCCACACTTCTATTTTAACAACTCCTACTGGCTGCAACCTCACGTACAAACACGCCATTACCCAAAGGATCAGTCTCTTTGTATATGAAGTACGTGAAAAGCTAGAACTGTTCAAAATTGTCGAAAGAATATTTGGAATGTTTATTAATATCTTTTTAATCTTTTATGTACAGTAAATATCCTCTTAGAGGCCACGTATATAGTTATCATTACTACGGTTTGTATTAAATTTTCTAATAATAACAAAAAATTCCCCCAAAAAATCGGTCGTTTACAACTCTAACGAATAGGTTTCAACTTGACCGATTCCAAATAATGTAATCTTTATAGAAAATATTTCTTAGAATAAAAGATGATGAGAGATTTAAAAATATTGTATATATGTTTTATCGCAATCTTTTTCATAGGAGAGGAACTTGAAAGGAAATTATATCGCGGTTGAAAATTGTAATTGTATGTAGGAAGAACTTGTATTCGAATTAGAAAGGAAAATATTATTGCATTTATTTCCTCCCAGAGCCTTTTAACCTCAAAAGAGGTCTTTTTTGACTTATATTGCTTCCATTAGTGAAATTTCTTGTGATCAGTGAACGAGATACGCGAGACGAGGCTCCGCGTTGCAGTTGGAGCGGAGATGAGGCGATTACACCGAGCCTCATAATAACTCGCAAATGTCGTCTATAAAGGATCGTTGCTTCCCGCTGTGACAAAGATAAACTTCTGATGCATGGTCTTGCTTTGCCATCGCAGCTCTTTGCCGCATCCTCGCTTTAAATTGCGCCGCCAGCCTGTGCTAAGTGCGGACAGACTGGTATCATAGAGCCACGCAGCATGGGGATCAATTTTAAGGGCTTCGTGGATAACTTATTGCACGTTTGATACTTTTATCCTTTTGTTTTGTGCGGAAATGAGGCAAATGTACTGAATTGCGGTGAGTTACTTATAAAACTTATGGGAAATAGTGGTACGCACTTGCTGTATCCGAAAGAGAATTAGATAGTGCATCCGCGCTTTGAAATTAATGCCGTTTGTTAGTTGTCTTTGAGAAAATGAAGATGAATTGTGTTTTCCTGGTGCCACTGTGTGGTACCATTTTGAGAAGTGTATATCTAGATGAAAACAAAAGACTATATGGATGCTGATTCCATTTAATTGTGTTCCTTGCTTACACTTTTTTCGAGCTAGTCCGTGCAGTATGCTCTAACTAAAACTTCACCAATGAACTCGCCTTACTTTACCGAGAACTAATTCCACGCTGTACGTGGAGTTTTGCAAAAAATGTCCCTACTGGAGATATACGTGAGCCATGAGAATGGGAGCGTTTGGGAATTGCTCAAATGGTTCCAGCTGTTCTTTTAGAGATAACTCAAATTTGGACTTGGTTTTTTAAACCAAGATCGTTTCCAGAATTTGTTCATAACTTTTCTTTTAAACATTGAGAATGAAATGCGCGAATTTATGAATTGAGGAAATCTGCGGATTCATTCGAGGCGATCCAGATTCAGTCTTCATGAGTTATTTAACCTGGGTCCATAAACAGCACGCGTGACGTCTCATTCTTCTCCCTCTGCCTTCATCCTAAATTTCCCTGTCTTCTTTCCATTTTCCTTTATTTTCCTACCTTCCCCCTCTACTTAGAACATTATTCAGCTCCTCCTCTTGAGGAGTCTCAGGGCCGCGACATCCAAGTGGATGTATTTATTGCTCTCGCATTCACTCTCTGCCCTACTCCTCCCCCTTCTTCTTCCACTTCTTATTTATTCCCACCCCCCACATCCGGAGACGACGCCACTTTCCCCTCCCATTGCCTTAATTTCGGGAAGAAGCCTTTTCTTCGCCTCTCTCCACCCCCGAACTCTAAGACCGAAGCTCACAACATGGCGATCGGGGTGTGGACTTGGGAAGCTTGTCGTCTTGGGAAGCTTTTTACCTAAAATTTCAGACAGTGTCACTTTCGTCATATTTCACTACCTAGAAAAATGCGTTAACTCAACATGTATTGTCATAAAACCTCAGCTCTCTTTTCATTCCTTTTACAATTAATCCTTGTATTTTTATGGGCCAAGGGTGAAAATGAATGCTGGAATTTTGGTAAGGAAAGCAGGTGAAAGAAAAATATTTTCTCCATGACATATTTTCTAGTGACCTATTTCCAAAAATCTTATGAAAGTAGCAACTTCTAATCATTATTTGAATGGAAGTGAAATGATAGCATCAATTCACATAAACGTTTGAGGCCTAAGTGAATAACTGAGAGATGTAAAGTCAAAAATAACTTGTTAAACAGTCGATCTTCGAGCAGAAAATTTTTTTTTAAATTAGCACATCGACCGGCAGGCTATTTTGATTTATAATGACTCTAAATTTTGAATGTATTCGAGTACTAAATGCCAAATAATTGCTTATTTTTAATGCAAAACTGTTCAAATGTGGAATATCTCTTTTATATTTGACTCGTGCTGTCTCTGAGATGAACCCTCCTGTTCCTCCCTCTACCCCTCCTCTCTCCCTCTAATCTCCTTCCTCCCCCTTCTCCACCCCCCAACCCCTTTCACATACGCTCACGTCACTAAGTAAGTATAAACACTGCCAAAAAGCCTAGAATTATTCATATGTTCATAAATTCACAAAAAATATGATCCGGGGTGGATCTTCACTTTCCAGCGGAAGGTGGTGCTTGTCACTCAGGTCTGGCCCCTTTTTTTCACCCGGGACGTACTAGAAAAACGGAGGGGCGTGCGAATTTCACCTGGGAATCGTTTTCCTTGGTGGCAGCTAGTTCATTCCTTTATACATCGAGGTAGCTATCTAATTGTACGAACGGATCCAATCACAAAATTTTAAGAAGCGCAGCACCGTATTACGTTTCTTCAGTGACCGATTTGTTGCTACCCCACCTAAACCCACCAAGGTACGTATTCCCTGCCGATTTAGTGCTGTTATTTTCGGAGGACAGCGGGCCTAGAGGTGGTCTATATCTATAAATCGTTCCTTAATTAGTTAAAAGCATGGCCTGTGATGGAGAATCGTCTCCTGTGTAAGCCTCTGTATGGTTATTAGTGCAATGTTACCATTAGCAGCAAGATAGTTATTGTTTTAGGAATTTATAATCTTAACTGCTCATCTGGTAGTTTTCCAATGTGCAAGTATTATTTATAATATTAACTTATATTAATTTTTCGTTGGCTGGAAATATTTTCTTAGGTGACCTTGAGGTGAGGAGAGTAGATTTGACGACAGTGTTCTCATTATGCTCTTACTAACTACTAAATGTGGAATGGTCATAAAAGAGGAGTAATAAAGAAAAGGAATAGCAGGAGGATAAGGATGGAAGTGAAACACATAATAAGGAAGTGTCTTAAAAGGTGGCTTAAGTGGTAATAGTTAGTGAAAACTGTAACAACTTTTCGTGGATGTCAAAAAAATTCTTGGGCCATATTTCACTTCAATAAATATGTTTATTTGAGGGAAATCACTATGCGTGATGCAAAAGTTTTATTTTAAAATCTTCGCTTAAATTAAAGTATTGTTATAACATGGGTGCAAAAGACACAGTTAAAAATTCAAGCAACAATAACATGTTAATGTATATTTAGTATTTGTAATACCTTAGTAATTGCCAGCTACCTTTACAATAATTTGAAACGTAATATTTCGCGGTTAGAAAAAATTCTATGTGCACAATATGGAATGATCTCCATTATTATTTCAGGTGCCGTAAGACTACGTTTCAAAATAGCATTGAAATGCCAAGAAACTAAATAGGTAACACGCCAAATGTTCCTTTTTTATTTATAACTATTACTAATATGTACACGTATGCGCAAACCGCAAACCTGGACGTAAAATCACTTCAACCACTTCAAGTTTTCGGTATCTTTTTTCGAAAGTGTATAACGGTGCATGGGAAGAATGAAATGTTTCGCTTGTCGAAAAGCAGGTCATTTCTTTTATTTTACGACCTCTTTCATTTCAAGATATATGGAGCAGACTTATAACGATAGCCACGGCGTCACTTTAGAATCTACGAAATCGTCATTCTAAAAATAATCTTCGACCGACTAGGTTGTCGCATGGATGAGGATTTGAATTGAAACATAGGGCAAAAAAATTTAAGGGATGACGCCAGGTATAAATTAAGTATGCTTGCAGCTATAAATTGATAGTAAGAGAACGGAATCGTGTCGATAGATTGTGTGAAAGAAAGAGTGAGTGAGATTGAGACTTATCGGAAAACTACATATGGAGTAGTTAGAGCAAATCATGAGGGATGCCAGATTAAGGAATGGCGGAGGGATGAAGCGGTTGGAAAGAGAAGCGGTTGCAATAGAGAAAGAGGGCAAAGCTTAAGAAAGCGCTATCGATAATTAATTACTGCTGTCGTTGATATACTCCTCTCTATCTCTAGGGACGAATCTCATCCATTAAGTCCTATCATGCCAGGCTAAGTCGTCGCCATTGGCTCATGCTGTAGCTTTAGTCATTGGAAACACGGTTTCGAAACAAAAATGCATCATTGATAATAGCTATGCCATAATAATGTTAATATTTCACAAAAGAATTCTTTAAGGTGGGCATAGAAAACTAATATTTTTCCATCGTAAACTTCTCCTGTATATACGAACTCATTAATGGTGGGTGAAAAGTGGCTTGTGTATGTTACATTGTAATTGCATGCCCGTTTCATCCAAGTCTTCATATACATACTCAAGAGGAATGTCGAAATAAGGTAGCATTTTAGTAATTCTTGAAACTGATGGCTTGTACCCAAATGTTTCTAGGGAGACAATATGTTAAAACGTTCGTGTGGAGCGTGGCACTCTATGGATCGGAAGCATCAACCATTTGAAAAGCTGACCAGAAAAGACTAGAAACCTTCGAATTCTGGTGCTGGAGAAGGAAGCTGAAGGTAAAATGGACAGACAGAATCAGAAATGCTGAAGTTTATAGAAGAGTAGAAGAGGAAAGGACCATGTGGAACTCTACGCAGAAAAGAAGAACCAGATGGATGAACCCTGAGACACAACGGATTTGTGATGGACAAAATTGAAGATAGTTAAGGGAAGAGTCTCCGGAGGAAGACCCAGGTATAAGTTCATGGACCAAATAAAGAGGAAATTGCATAGAAAAATCTACCAAAATGTAATGAAACTAGCATTAAATAGAGAAGGGAGGAGTTCTGCAGTCATCCAGTCTTAGGATTCAACGACTAATGAATGAATGAGCATATAGTTGATGGGATTAGATTCAAAGGCCATGATATTCGTCTCTCTCTCAGGCTTTATACGCGAGAGCAAAAATTACTTACCTATAGCCATATACGCTGAGTTTCTACAGACGCTTAGGTCATCATTGCAATTCACATTTAGTGCGGGGCTCTATCAAGTCATTGCTGATAAAATAGGACTGGAAAATAGATCTGCATCCCAAATATTTAGATGAAACAAACACAGTTAAATGTTTTCACGCTTACACTTCTATATTTCGTACTCTCAAATGATCGGCGGACCTGTTTTGAATTTATCAATATGGATTGAGTATAGTAGAGTATACAAACGATTCGGCGTGCAGTCATACGCATAGGTGGTAAGACTTACCAGTGTGATGAAAAACTGATCCTTCCATTTGACCGGTATTTGAATCGGGATCCCTATTCTTTTGTTTGAGTCCCCTATCCCTCAAACATATAGATATCTATATGTTTGAGTTCGTTTACCAATCACCAGTATTAGCGATCCATTATATTACAAAGGGATTTTCTCTGCGCTAATCTTCAAAGAGACTCACATTGAACTTAGATGACTTGGTGGTGTCCCTGAAACACACACTTAGCCGGAAATGGAGAGATCCAAGTTCATATCATAGTCTAGTTAGATGATTTATCGTAGGGAATTTTATCACATCGGAGAACATCTGATGTAATTAGTTTTCATTTTCATTATATTTTGGGGGGATGCAATTTTCTCTCCCAGTTATTGCACCCATCTATTTGTATTGTGCCGATTTCCAATCATGTACTCTAATGACGTCATATGCTGGAAGCCATTCCATACCCAATATAAGAAAGAGTAAGGTATATTTCAAGTCGAACTTTCGCCGTCGGCGGTCTCGTTTCCGTCCCATTGAACGCTGAGAAATAGCCATCCCCCTGCCAACCCCTGGCCTTTCCCTTCTCCCATCCAGATCCTCTCGTTCCTCCTCATCCCTTACGGTCAGAACTTTCGGCCCCCCTGACAGGGAGAGAGCAGGGGGGACGGACGCGAAATGGGAATGAGGAGGCGTTCTCCGGCCACGGCAATCTGTCCCCGTTTGTCCTTTAACGGCGCAGCGAGCGGCGGAACCAGAATCCGCTCCCCATCTCCTTCCCCTCCCCGTTTTAATATTCCCGTGTTGTCCGGCGGCCGTCTCATAAGCCCATCCTTCTCCTCTTCCTTCCCCCATTCGTCCTCTTTCTTCCTCTTCCTCCCTCCCTCCCTTCCTCTCCCTCCTCTCCGCCCACTTTTGCCCGTTCCCATTATGCTGCTTGCTTCCAGGCTGCGGATCTTCTCCTTTAACGGTGGTGCCAACTGAAAATGTGCGTCCTACAGCAAGTGCGACGGTGTGATCACCCTTTCTGCCATGGAGGGCATTAAATGAATCAGTAGTGCTCTCTCCCTCCCTCTCTCTCTCTCTCGCTCCGTCGTAAAACTTGAGTTTATCAGGTGGATGAATCGTAATCATGCTTCTCAGTCATTCGGGTTGGGTGTTGCGCAAGCGATGCAAATGTCCAGCCACGGAGAGTGAGATGGTATCCCGTGCCTGAGAATGGCCACCGCCGAAAAAAGATTGCGTTCCATAATGGAGAGCTCTGTTCGGCAGGTGGAACGATTCCTGTACTAACTGAAATAATTCATATAATATTTCTATTTCAAAGATTATTGCAGTATAGTTCTGCTTTGAAAGCAAATATATGTTAAAATAAGGAAGGAATATATAAGAAATTCTCCTTTAAAGGAGGAAGTTATGTTCCCACAAATTTAAAACATGTAGGAAATAAAATTTTCTGCCACTATTGGTGTCCCATAATACGTTTTGAATATTTTCTGACCAAATTTTCGACTAATACAGTTGAAAGGAACTCTGAAGTTGCACCGAAGAAAGATTGCATTCCGTAATGGAGAGCTCTGTTTGGCAGGTGGAACGATTGCTGTAATAATTAATTTAATATTTCTACTTTAAAGATTATTGCAGTATAGTTCTGCATTGAAATATATGTTTAAATAAGGAAGGAATGTATAAGGAGTTCTCCTTAAAAGCAGGAATTAGTATTCGTACCAATTTAAAACATGCAGGAAGTAAAATTTTTAGCCACTATTGGTGTCTGATAATACATTTTGAGTGCTTCCTGATATCATTTTTGACTAATACGGTTGAAAGTAACTCTGAATTTGCAGTTGTATATCCCCGAGTCGCTTGTCCTTCTCTAAGTTGATGAGCCAATCAATGTACCTTCACGGAATTGTGATTAGGGTGTGGAATACCTATTGTCTTTATCATTTGATAATGTATTTATTTATTTGATTTCAATATGATACCAACCACCAATGTAGAAAAATACACGTCTATTCCCGACTAAGATTGCGTTATGTATCATGAATAATTGTCAGTACCCTGCCAAAAAATTCTGTATAGTTTCCTTATAAATACGTCTACAGAATTTCTTAAAAGTTCTGTAGCTATTCCTTAAAGTATTGAAACGCCATTTTACGGAATTCCCTACGACATTCTGCAGAATACCTTAGGATAGTGTGCAGAATATCTTAGGACGTTCTGCAGAATTTCCCACGACGTTCTGCAGAGTTTCGGTATTTCCATAGAGTTACTGAAGTTCTACAGAACAGCTTGTAAGGAGTTATTTTACTCTGCAGAAAAAACTCTACAGAACATATGTTCTCTAAAGACAGGCTCTAATGTTCCGTACAGATCCTTGGAAAAGGAACTAGTTCTGAAGAAAAAGAGATAATTTCTGTAGAATTCCTTACGTTCTACAGAATTGCTTCTAAGGAATTTTTTATCAGGGTATGCGTATGCTCCGAGCGGTTACTCAGTAAACCGAAATATTTTAGTTAGGTACGGTGTTCACATTTCACAAGTTTAGCTGTTCGCCATATACTACCTACATAGATTCAAAAGCCGAAGGTTTCACTTGGTGAAAGGTCGACTTAATTAGTCAACCAAACTTTTGTCTTCCACAGTTTTACTATTATGGGTACATCCGGTTTCGGCAGTTACGCCATCACCAGATATACTGAATTAACGTTGATCGGACCACAAATATGTATGTCTGAGCTGGTGCGGGTGAGGGGAAAGGAATGGAAGAAGGAGGACTATTGGTTTACTACAATACTACCTGCATGCAAGGAGTCACAAATTTTCTGGGTTGAAATATAAAATAAATTGGCTAGGATTAATGAAAGGAATTATATTCAGTGAAATAATTAGCAAGTTTAACAACGAAATTTATTCAAATTTGAAGAGTTTACTCGGAAAATCTAGTTTGGAGGAATGGAATCCCCAATACAGTTCGACGCATAAGAAACAACAGAAAGATCTTATTGCAATAGCTGTTAGTGGTAAATTGTCTAATTTATGGTTATTGGTCTCTCTGAAATGGATAATAATAGAGAATATCTGACCCAGTCACTCTGAACATCCATTGTGAGAGGTCGTCTGATTCAGTCATCGTCCAATTTTTGTCAGTGATTTCAGAAAACGATCGGCATTTGATTCTATGACTTCACAGCCTCCTTGCTTGCTTCACAGGACATACACTACTGAATTATCTCGGAGACTTTGCTAACTTACTTACACTTAAATTCTTGTGGCCATATAATATATGTATTTGGGCAAAATACTAACTCGCCTAATAAGAAGATACATATTATATTAGACGAAGGTGTATTTATTTCCACCAAACAATGTGATTTTTCACGACCTCTAACCTAAATTATCTGCTTTAATTTGGCAAAAGCACGGAGGTAGATGGCAAGCACATTCGTTAGAATACTTATGGAATGCGAGTAGCGATAATATATCCTCATTATCACGGGCGTGAATCATATCATCATACCTAGGCTTCTGCAGCGGGGAAGTTTTTGAACCTCGTAAGAAGGCATTCAGTTTAATGGCTATAGGTTCACTGATCTGGAGATAAGTTTTCCTTCTCTAATTCCTGCCTTTTAAAATATGTATTGCTCTTGAGTATCATAAATGAAAACAAATGTTTCGAGTTGCTTCGATCGAATCTCTTTCCTTTTTCCTCTTTTGCTTGACCTGGTCACGCATCGCAACACTATCACGTGGTCAGTGATACCTTTCAGTATTTGCATTTCTTTTTGCTGCGATGACCGAATTGATTGGTTGGCACGTTTCGATATTTTCTAAGAAAACGTCACTTTTTGAACTAAAGGTGAGAAATCTGATGAACTAAATGGGCAGAAAAATGCTTTTCACAATCCGAGAAACCAAGGTCGTTGATATTTCTCTGAAATCATTTTTTGTAGGAGTTATGCATATAGTATTTTTTCACTATAGGTAAGCTGATGCAGTATCTGTGAAACCATAAATCAATAGCATTTACGTACGTAATCTGAGTAAAGCAAATGGAAGGCCCACGCTGAAACCACGACATTGGACACTAAGATATCACAGTAATATTCATTTCACGGACCTTCCGCTTCAACAATACAACAACACCAATGGTATGCAGCGCCCTAGCCGAAACTCCAGGCTGAGTAAATAAATTACTAATACCAATCCCTGTTCAATTTGTGAATGAGGTTGTTGTGGGGGCTAGAGCACTGGCATCTTATCCCTGCAGGGGATCAGATTTTTCTATCATATCCCTATTCTTTTTGGGAGCAGTGGTGAAGACGCTTAAAGCATGACACTCCGACCACCTGATCAGGCCTTGGCGCCTCATTCTAAGAGTAGGCTAACGTCAATGCCTGGTTTATCTCCACCATTCCTCCATCCACCTAACTTTACAGCCCTACTAACCTACCAACCGGCCATCCCATGGCGCAAAAGACCTAAGATGTCAGGCACCACAATCGATTTTACTAAACTGCCAGTTAGTTTGTCATTTTATTACTGTTTATACGTTCAAGAATATTTCATCCTTGCCATAAATCGAAGCAAATTTATCTAAAGATTGGACGGTTGTTATACCAGGGTTATATCGTAATGCTAGGTCGACCGCTTCCGTCAACCTTGGCGCCTACCGTAGTGAGCTGCAATTAATATCATGTCAGAGCACAACTTGCGTACTCAACGGTGGTGATTAAAATTCAGAACATAAGATTCCCACGCAGTGATATTTTTCTTAAATTGAAGGAATGAAATTCGAATAATCTCGGCTTTGGAACGGCACGGCCTCGCAGGTAACGCCTGTCGTAGTCCTACATATCTCCGCATGGATAGTTCTTCACATGACCAGCAGAAAAATTCATTTTGTGAGATCGATAAGGAGTGTGGTTGTTTTTGTATGTTATTCAAACAGCCATATTTATTTAAGATGCATATTAAAGAGCCTATTGAGAAAATAATGTACAAGACTAATGGCATAAATTTTAATCGAAGAAAGATACACTGCGTCAGGTTTTCCGATAATAATGCGACCCAAGCAGTATCAGCCAAAGATATGAATGATGCTCAAAATCCTGTCCACAGCTTTGGCCAATCGAAAATTGGAAATAAATGCGAAGAAAACCAAAGCTATGATACTTTTTAGAAACAGGACTAAAACCCTTTTAGTTTTATGATAAGTAAATCAATAATAAGACAAGTAGAACAGTTCTGCTGCCTGTGGAACATAATTACTGACACAACAGATGCAACTCTGCAGTGAACAGAAGTCATATGAAAGCAAAAGGAATCTGTTATTTTACAAACATATGATATTGGAAATTGAAAAAAATCTTTCGCAATAACGTTTATTTGGTGTACATTATCATATGGGTATGAAAATTTCATATAGAAAAAGATGGAAAAGACTCGGTTGGAAGCGAAGGAAATGGATATTTGGAGAGGGATATCAAAAACATGATGGATAGACAAGAAAGGTAACACAGAGGTTCTGGGGTATATTAAAGAGGAATTTTATGAAAGGGATGGAGAAAAGGAAAATGAAATTTGCTGGGGATGTCCCGCGGCATACCAACTTCCTAGGAAAAATATTGGAGGGAAAAGTACTTGGAAAAAAAGGAAGAGGAAGGCCAAGAAAGAGGCTCCTGGATGACATAAAAAGTACCTTGAGAGTGAAAATATAAAAAGATTTGGAGAGAAACATAATGGAAGCAAATAGACATATGGCTGCAACAACAACATGTCTTTAGAGGATGATGATGATCAGCATGAAACCTTTTTAATTAGTTACATAACAACTCAGCGGGGAATGTCGGTGATAACGTTGGAATTTCTGATTAATAGTAGCATGAGCGAGATATATTTCACCTAAAATTTACTAACTTTTGTCTCATTTTAGAGAAAAATATCTCTCCTTTTCCAAGATACTAAAATATATGCCACTCATTGCTCTATAATAGCGATATTTACAGACACGTTTCAGCCATTTTACATGATTTATGGTACGGGATGTACTTCGAAGGCACTTTATTTAACACTCCAGTGCTCGCTTGGGATACCACGGTATCCCAAGGTCATACTTTAGAATTTCTGTTTTGTTATACAGTGTATCCTTATCACTATTTCAATACCATCTAAGTAAAGCATTCTAATCCACCCGCTGTTGTCTCAACCGTGTGACTTTGTATGTACCGTTAGTGTCTCGTAGTCAAGTCGCTTTGGACACCTGAGTATCCCATGATGATGTTTTTGTTACATGACAGTTTTGCACAGAAAACATGAAGCTTTTATATTCGTCGATATTGGGTAAGTTTGCTGTGCATGGTTGTTTTCCTGATGATTACTTTTGACAGACGTATAGACCTTAAATTATTGATATATTTTCAATATTTATCTAATTGTATTTATTTTGTTCTAACAGTTATCTCGTAGCAAACTCATAGGAGCACCTGAATACGAAACGCGATATGTTTTCACTGAAATTTTACACCAAAAACATTGGCTGTTCATCAATGTCCGGCTAGTGCATGGAATTCTTATATTGATTTGATAGATTTTATATCAAATTTACTGGTTTTATTTGATTGAATATGGTCAACCTCCACAGTATCGCAATTTATATTTTTTCATTTAGATAATGGCAACAAGCTGAATAAGTTAACAGTGGCAGAAATGGCTAAAAAATATTAGAGGATTCTAATAACGAAGAACTATTCATGAATGGATACGACTCGAAAACTGAGTAGAGGATCAGTTTTAGCAGTATGGACGGTATTTCTGAGTTAGGAGCCTATTACTTTCAAAAGGCTCAACACACTGGAAGAAAAAAGTTTCAATGAGAAATAAAAAAACGCCATCAAAATAAAAATGTTGTTCCATTTATTTAACTAATTGAGTTTTAAATAGCAATTTGACACTTGAGGTAAGAATTTTCAAAGTTTTAATCTATTTAACGAAATAGATATAGGAAGATACCATGATATCCCATGCGATCACTTTCATTATCAATAAGAGCGCGAGTGGTAGAATGTTTTTTTGCGGAAATTTTAACATCTACATCTAGACGGAAATTTTACAGTGAGTAACTTGTATTTTTTTCTCAATAATTTTGAAAGATAAATCAATTAGTTACCTCAGAAATGTTTTCAGAATCACAAAAAAAGTCTTCCAATGTGAAGGCTTTACCCCTGTGTGTGGTTACCTCGGTTTAAATAATTGAGTAAATGACATCGAGCACATATATACCTAGTCAGTTATTGGAAATATCAGTCATATAAAAAAATATTTTTAATAGTTACGATAGATCAGTTCTGTAAAGCTACAACCCTCACTTGGTAAAATAGACCTTTAACTCATGCGTAGTGATTTAATATCAATGATATTAAATCACTCCACTTGTATTGCCTGACACGCTTCAGTTTTCAACATTTTTTAGTATCTTGTCGCATTTATATAGCATTACCAAGTAATAATAACCAAAAGTTGTATTTTGACGACTGCATTCCATGTTCGTATTTACGTCTACGCAGCATTCTCCTGGTTTTACGGCGTCTTATTGGTCTTCGCCCAATGGCAGGGTGAACGTGAGAGATTCTGATTTCAGTTGGGACGAGTGCTGCACGCTTTGTGTCGAATCACACCGTGCCACAAACCCTAGTGGTGGCTAGCGCGGTGCTTCATGGATGTAGATGAAATTTTCATCCATTAGTGCTCGTGTCCAATGACAGAGTGAGAGTTGGCAGTCGCATTATGGAGGGATATTTATCGTGGGTAGGGCTTATTATACGAGTACCCCTATTGGTCTTCCTCCCCTCCCTCACCCCCTCCCGCCCTAACCCCTTTTCTTTCGCGTCAGCCATCAACTACGTCACCAACACGGTCACACACATACACACACACACGATCCCTTATTCATAACTTTTATGAGATTCCGTGTTAGTTATATGCGTGTAAAAAAGGAAGGGGTTTTTATATGAAGGTACGTATAACGGAGGGCTTGTAATATTCCTATAACAAGACGGAGCGAAAAGCGTCGGGAATTCCCTCTTCCGGCCAGGAATTCTTCCCCAGCGCCGTCCAATCTCTTTCTATTCATTCTCTCCTCTACTCCTCCACTTTATCACCTCACACCCCCCTCCCATCATTTTTATCGCCCACGCTCCTCTTCCCTCAGTTCGGACCGCCCCTCCCTGAAGGCATCTCACCTCACCGCACGCCTCCCCGCCAATTACGGTCGTCCCGGGGTTGAGCCAGGGGGGGTCGGGCGGGAGAGGAGAGGCAGCAATTGCCACCGGCCGGTCTTTTTATCACCACTCCCTCATATTACCCACGAATGCTGTCGTCGCCTGGAGAAGAGCGGTCGCCGAGGAGAACATATTTCGTTGCGCGTCGGGACGCTCGCCGCCGGCCACTTAAAAGCCCAGACAAGGTTTTTTAAGGATCGCCCAGGCGAACGGGTGGTTAAGGCTCTTCGGCGAATTATCGCTAAGTATGTGTGTTCTCCTATTCTGCGTCCGCGACGTGAGGACTGCGTCCATGAAATGGAAAATATTGTGGTGATCACCTACCCATGGCGATGAAATAAAATGGTGGACATCTATCCATAGGCGTTATTTGGGAATGGCAGTTGCCACTCTAAAACTTTGAGGAAAAATAGTTCCCTTAATATTACTAACTCAGCAATACAAACTTAGCAATATGTGTTTTTGCTACCCGACTAAATTTAACTTGATGAATTCATTAAATTAGAGTTATTTACATATATTATGAAAGTTAAAATAGAGAAATTATCAATGATGACGCAAGTTGCTCTCAAAACTCTTTCAAATATGGCTCATTTATTTAATATGAGTTAATGTGAATGCGAGCGTTTGATAAATGTAGGGAATATAGCAAAGACAGAATCGGAAAATATCATTGTTTTAAAATGGCTATTTAATTTTGCAAATAAAAAAAGAATCCGTAGACCTCGATGGAAAATCTTTGATTTTCCTTGGAATCGGAGAGCCATTGCATCGAAAACGCAGACAGCCATGAAATTTTCTCAGAATATTGGAAACACGTAGCTTAATATTCCATTTATACATGGCTCAATCTTTTATGAAAAAAGTTTAATTATCTTCAAAAATATGGAGTGGATGCCAACTAAAAGAAGTTTGACTAAAAATGAGCTTCCAATTCTGAATTCACAAAGCAGAGAATGACACGAAAAAATCCAACGAAATGTAGACAGAATTCAACGCTAAAGGTCATGACAGCGCCATCCCTCGACATGTGAGTGTGAGATGTTTTATACTACTAACACCTGGGGCGTCGTCACGGACACCACTCGGTAGGGTGACAAATTGAGCTTGTGAACGGATTTAAGAAGGAGTAGCAGGTTAACAATCTTTGCGAGTATATCCAAGTATTAATGGGATATATAGCTGTGTGTTTCCAATATCCTGGGAAAATTTTATGACTGTCTTCGTTTTCGATGCAATGGCTCTCCGATTCTAAGGAAAATCAAAGAAATGATCATTAGTATCCATATTGAAAAGAATACTTTATACATTTCTACTATTATCCAACTTTTGCGACGCGTTTTGCGTTTTCATTGCATCATCAGGTAAAAATATTATAATAATATTTATTTTTTAATGTGGTGATAGTAACGTGATGTGGGGGATGTGGAGAATAACAATTTTTTTAGGGAAAGCAGGCAAATAAAGATAAAAGGTTTATGAGATTGGGAAGGTAGATGTTAAAATGAGAAAATTATGTCGTAAAGAAGTGGGGTCTAGTTTATTAAAAATAATTAATGAAATACTTTCTTGTTTAGGGAAATTCTCCCATCATCTAACCCCATAATGCTTATCGAAGTGTTTTCCGGCCTTGACGTTCACCTTGCGAAATGCTGTAATTAGAAAAGCAATTTTTTGTAAAAGCTATGTTGTTTAACTCTGGTAGCATAGTATTAATAATTTCCCTTGAACAACTTAGGACGTAGAATTGCTTTTCATTTCACCTCAGTGACCGTGACAGCATATGATGAAGCATACAAAGCCTCTTCGGAAACCTTTTAATTTCGTCTCTTTTGAATTTTTATGTAATATTCCGCAACGTTCACACATGTAATACAAAAGCTGTTAAATTTTTAACTAATTTTTGAATCATACTATCGTTAATAGACTGCATTTCACCTCAAAAATGGAATAGCACGATGAAACTAAGAGTTTTACATCGCTTGTGGTGTTTCAGAAATGCAAAAACGAGTCTTTAACCATCGTGCGAACGCGTATTTCATTTTTTAATTTGCGATCGTGCGACGGTTTATAATCATCAACGTATTTTATTGCAAATTCTCTACTGTCAAGCTCCTAAACACACGGTATAAGAGAAGTTCAAATATGAAATAAATAATAAAAATAAAACTCACTCATATTCATCCAGAATAATTTATTTAAACACCCAATGACGGCACAAACACCTCTCGCGTGATCACACGAAGGCAAAGCAAGTTGATTACATCACAGTGAGTCTATAATTCAAATGCTACCATATATGTGCATGTCTATAGGAATGCAGGAAATTTATGTACCACGACAATCTTAAAAATCATCGCAGAATAAATATTAACTCAGAGTTATTACTGTGATTAGAGTGATATTATGGAGATGGCAGTGGTACCTAGTAATGTTTCACACACTATATTCTTTGCTAGCTAATCTGTCAACTAATGTACAGGTTTAATCAAGGTCATGACGAAAAAGAAAAATCTCATAATAAATTCCACACTTAAAACTTTTATTCCCGACCTAGGTTTCGATTGACTTGCAATCATTTTCAAAACTTTTACAAAATCTTTTCAAAGCAATTGAAACCTAGGTCGGGAATAAAAGTTTTAAGTGTGGAATTTACTAAGAGATTTTTCTTTTTCTTCATGTCTACGGTAACATTCCACAAAGTTACGCCTTCAGCCATTAAGTTTATTATTTCTAGGTCAACACGTAAGTAGCGTGTATGTATGACAACCACACGTAACTGTACACATGTACAATTCTGACAATGGATGGAATTTTGCGCCTGAATATCTCGACATTTTATGGCAATTTCAGTGGAAATTGCAGATTTATCATCATTTTGGTTCCTCATGCCGCTTCTCTCATTTGAGGTCTTCACTTTACTTCTAAAGACTCCTTGGCTGTGAATTTCCGTGAGGTTTTCCTCCACAAAGAAATCGACTGGCGATTGGTCTCTTAGCACAGATCTCCTAATCACTTCGACTTCTGTTCGCAAATTTTAAAAGGAAGATGTCCCTCGTCACTAGAGAATTTATTTTAAATGTTCCCTCAGCATCGCGACCAAGAATTCTCACTTCTCTTCACTTTATTTCCGTCTTTTTAGCAATTTTACTTCTCTCTCGACGCGTTCATTTGATGGCGAGGGAGGGCGCCGGCCACGATTCTCGACGGCGGTGTTGGGAACTAGGGGTGGTGGGCGACAGGGGCGCCGCGGTGCGGCCGATGGGATGCGAGGAGTCCATTGGCATGCAGCTCTCGCGATTCGCATTAATGAGTCCCAAAACCTTTTGGCGGTTCCGTTTTTTTTCTTTCGCCTTCTTCGTACTTTTTGTTCTTTTCGTCCCACGACTCTCAGGGGAGGGGAGAATTAAAGGAGGAGGAGGAAGGGTTGGGAACGTAGGAAATGGAGGAGGTCCTTCTCCCTTGATATTTTTTCATTTCGAGTGCTTCCGTTTTTATTTTCCATCTGACGTCTCCGCCATTACGAATTCTGTCCGGGAGGTGTGTGCGCCGGAGGAAAGAAGCTCCATCTATCCACGACGACACTCACACTTGCACACTCTCGAATGAGGACGCGTTTTGAGAAAAGCGTTTCGGAGGGAATTCAAGGGAGCCTGGTTGGATGAGTGATTGAAATTCCGGCCACCAAAAGGACTCTTGTTTGTGTTTGTGCGAGAGAAAGAGGAGGTCTTTGCTCCGTCCCTATTAATATCATTTTTGTACCACAATAGAGAACGACAGTACCGAAACCGGTACCTTATCTCTATTAACATCACTATCAAAATATTTACTGTCTTCATATGTACTATGTATATTCATCATCCTTGTAATAATAATCCTTGTTCCTTGCTCACTTGCAAGTCTTACCCTTGTCGTAAATTTCATTCAGTTTGGCTTGACTTTCGAGGCCAGAACGAGTTACATAGCCCTGGAAAATGCACAATACCGCGCTGACAACAAGGTTCTATAATAAAAGAGCATCTGACAATCTTTGTTCATGTTTTGGCATCAATAGCCATACTCTCTCGTCGCATCAAGAGTAACTGATATTTAGTTAGTAATATTCAGGGTATTATTCTTGGAATTTTCATGTGTGTGTGTGCGGTGCAATCCTTACTTTTCAAATTAATAAATCAACAACTTTCCAGTCTTTTTTAATATCGACCGATGGAAATACGTAACCATCCTTTGTATCAAAAATATGTCAAAATTGAGATAAGTTCTATTGGTCCCAGAATATTAGTTGTATTTATTTCCATTCTATTTGGTAATGAAGAAGCTTTTCAAATGAGAAGGCGTTATTCGAGGGCATTTGTGATCCGTCTGCCAGTTCTCGCTACTATGACTGCTCTAGTGATTGAGCAGTCGGGTGCAATTGAGCAGAGCAACACACCTGAGGTCCAGAGGATGTGACCTGTATTCTCATTTAAGGTGGTTGGAGTAATATTCCTTCATAGACCGGTTTGGGTAAAACTTTTCATACCCCTACTCATTAGAAATACATACGGTCAAAGGTAAAAAAAATTCATGCTGCCACTCATTTTGTTTCTTGGCACTTTAATGCGATTTTCGCACGTATCCTTATGGAACTTGACATAGATTTCGAAGTAAATCGATGAGATATTTGATAATTTTTTCTTACACGCAAAAGAATACCCTACATATTAATAAAATTGTTCCAAAAATATCAAAGTATCATGCCGCATAAAAATCACGCGTTGATATAAGGATTTTGATTAAATTGACAATTCTTTACCGTTAAACCAAGACATACCAATGCTTATATGGAGACAAAAATTTAAAAATACGGTTTTTAGCAGCATATTATTAAGAATTAATAAGTAAAATGTGGTCCAAGAGGTTTTGTTTTCGACTATTCTGAAAAGTTATTAAAATGTGGCCTAAACGACTCACGAGTTGCACTCAAGATATCAGCAAGTTACCCCTTAGAAGAGTACTTTAACCAAAAAGTAGCTTTTACCCCTTCATACCTTTGCTTCATAATCACACATATAACATCTAACATAACGTTCAGGAATTAGGGAATCAATCAATAAGACCTTGTGTAAAGAGTAAACTGCAGACTGTCGAGAGAAGACAATGCAGGAAACATAAGAAATATGAGCCGGTTTGAGAGATAAAGCAGATTGTGGATTAATGTTTACCATTGCCATGAGAAATTATAATAATTAGTGGGAAAATCTGAGGTAAATGGGCAAAAAGTTAATGAGTTAATAATAATTATTATTAAAAAGAAATTGTTACTAGGCGACCATATGTTCGGGCGGTAACATAGATCGGTATGAACCGAGTATATCCCAAAATACATGTATGTAAAAGAGAAAAACAAATACACTGCCAAAATACAAAAAAACAAAGATATTACAATATAAAAAGGGGAAAAACCCTCAGTGCAATTTTCTTTAATTTCGTCATTAACATCATGTTTTATTTGGGAAGGGCTCTAATACTTCTTTGGGTAATTCATTCCAACACCTTATCCCCAGATGCAGGAAGGAATATTTCAATGTGTTTGAGAGCTGCCTTGAAGGCTCTATCGTATATTTGTGACCTCTTCTCACCGGACAACTAGGTTATTTTAATCTTTCGGGTACGTCCCTCTACGCAGGATTGCCAATGTATACCTTATGCATGCACTTAAGACGTGCTTTCCTCCTCCTCAACTCGAGTGACGGCGATGAAAAGAGGAAATTGTATGCTCAAGAGGGAAAAACTGAGGATAATGCGGAGAACAAGAAAAAGGAAGAGAAAACTGCTATTCAGAACTCTCGTGAATGGAAAACGAGAGAGACAGCATATTCAAAGCTAACAGAGAGGGTAATTTTGATCAATCACCACACGATTCGCTACGAAAATTTGCTTGGTTTATGAGCAAAGTAAGCGAAATTGTATTGCACAACAGAAACGTTATAGATTGCTGAATGGGACTCATCCAACTTCTCTGTGTCAACCTCTTGAAGTCCCTGATGCCTTTATTTCGTTTTATATGGCATAGTATAGTTTAAGTTGCAAGCTACAATAAGTTTTTCGTGTCATTCGATTGAAATAGACAAACACAACTAAATCTGAGACTAGTAAAATTTTTTTCATCTTTCTATAGAACCGTTCCTTCCAATCTTCTCCTCGGGTTACGTGTGGAGGAGATTTAAGACGTTTCAGTCCTTGACTTCAAAGCTAGGATTTCCGCTTAAATCGCAGAATCACGAAGGAGTGAACACCAGAGGAGGTGTGACATTACCAGGATGGCCCAATTTTGGTTTTTACTTCCAAGTTTCTATTAAAGAAGGTTGAGTTCGGTGATTCTAGAAGCCGCAGCATAAAGTTGTGCATAGCGTGATTAATTGGAATTTGCACTTGAGATTGTGGTCGACGTGAGGGTAAGGAGAAAAGAGAATTCAAATGAAAAAGAGGCGACGGGTTGGAGAACGTTGAAAACGTCTTGATATTCTGAGAGAGAGAGAGTCTTAATTATATTACTTTACGTTCCCCTGAGCCTCCAATCCCTCTACCAGTTAAAGGATGAATACGAGGAGGGTATTATTGGATTCAAGTGTGAAATAAAAGCTGTGTTTAACACAAGGTGGTCCACATAACAAGCGGCTCCTCCGTTCCTGTTTGAATGCCATAGGCCGTTTTCTAAGTTGTGGTTAGCGCTGACTTCAATATGACGTATTCATTACGGTAACTTGATGTGAACTTAAGAGTTCAGGTTCCGTGTACAGCATGAGGTAGTCGGTTATTTGACGAAAGCTATCAGGATTGAAGAACATGTTAACTATGGGTTTCATGCCGAGAAAATATTTAACTAGAGATTTTAAAACTAGGCCTTGAAGTCATAGGTGTAATTAAAGCTGAATATGGTAAGAATTATTATGAAAATATCTCGTTGCTGCCAATTACTTTTCGAATACAGCATTATTTATTTTGGGTCCCTTTTATTCTTATGCATAGTGATATACATAAACAAAACTACGCATTCTAGGAATGAAAGCGACGACTTTTGAGTTCAACGCGTCGCTAACGATGGGTTGGCTGTTTTGTCATACTTTTGTATGTCTCTCGCAGACTCCTTGGTTTGTTAAAAAGTTTGTTCCTTAACGAGGTGAAAACAAACGAAAGTTTTTACATTTTAATTATGGCGGATAGAATTTAATTTTTATTAATCCCGTCAGATGCTTTTATACAGCAAGTTGGCGGGATACATACACCCGTCTACCCACACGCATCCGAGTTCATGCAAACATGGACATGACCCAGAGTGGGTAGGTGTCGAAAATATTAAAGGTGAATTTAAAGTAACAGGGGTAGCAGTGGCTCTTCAGCTCCCGCGCTTGCGAAATATATATGCATATATATAATAAAGCATGCATTCATTGCGGTGTAAACTTTTTGATCCCTTTTTCACGGGCTCTTTGATCTTGACGCGACACATTCTACCGTCACTCTCACCGCCCCGCGGCTGACAAATCAAAAGCGCGCTGCGAAACGGCGAGAAAAACTAAATTCGCCGCGAAAGTGAACTCGGAATTTTCAGACAAGTTGGGAAGCGCTGCTTTTTTCGGCCGCGCGATTCTTTTTTTCAGTGTTTCAGGTGATTGCTCCGGGCACGAGAGTGGCGACAACGGCGCCATTTCGCCTCCCTCCACCGCGCATAACATTCTCCCGGCCCTCTCATGTTTCCTCTCTGCTCATCATACCTCGCGGGTTTTTGCCATCGCCGATTGCGCCGTTTCATTAACCTGTTCACCATTGGCACCATAAGGACACCCCGGCTACAATAGTCGAGGCAGGGTGGTGTATTTTGGCCGCATTGCATCCACGTTATTATGGAGGTCACATCAAATTATTGCCGGAGACAAATTCCACCCAAATGTGAGAATAAATCGAAACAAATGAGCCACTTGAGTCGCATACTGATGGACTATTAAGGCATAATTGTACATGATGGACTATTAAGACATTACGTTCACATCTTGCAATAATTTCCAAGCTCAAAAAAGCCATATTTTTGTATGTTGAAATACTTAAGTGAAATATGTGATAAAATGATGACCAGATTAACTATTATAAATTAGAGATGGACGGATACCAGAAATTGCCGATACCAATACCGATTCCGATACTACTTCGTTCTAGATATAATACGAACTCAATATTCCATTGGCGGTAAATATCTGAAAATTGAAGAAATCTAAAAAAAACTGACGTGAGTGACGATACCATATCTACCGATGCCATAAATATCGGCCGATACTTCATATCGGTATCGGCCCATCCCTATTATAAATTCAAAGCTTCTTCCAATATATTTATTTGAAGATTTCGAGAGTTGCATTACAAAACACCATTGGTTTTCGTTGAAGCGCAGAGGCAAGCTACCAGTTAAATGATTGGTTAGACTTAAGTTGACAATTTTCTCTATCATACTTGATTTATTTCAGGATTGATCGCCATGTCAATCATGGTATGCAGGGCTCTCCAACCGGGTGATAGTGGTTAGTGGCACCGAAGTTTCGAAGGTATAGCCTGCCATCGTCTACAGGGTGGATATTTTGGCTAGAAGGATGTAACTTAATCATACTATGTCAATATAGTCAAGTTTTTTGTGACTGGTCCACTTTTCTCGCTCTTTTTTGTCAGACTAAAGGCTGGTTTACACGCACTACTAATCTGAAAACCTTTGTCTCTGTTCGGTTTTATTCCCTTGGCTGTTAATTCATAAATCCTCACTCACGATCCGGTCTCAATGGCTAGCAACGGCATAAAGAAGTACGATCCCCTCAAAAGTGATCCAGTATCCATGCTCGAGCCTGTGTTCTACCAACGCAGATTTACCGGGGTGGAAGAGCCTGATACACATTTCGTGATCTTTCAAGGATTTTTCAATGGTGCGTCCAGTTCCGCTTTTTTCGTCCTAGAAAGCCTAAAATATTACGTTTCTTGTATATTTGTATACATGTCTTATCCTTTTCCACTGCCAGTGATACTGCGTGTGACACCTCATAAATTACTTTATGAGACTAAATTAAAGAACAAAGTCTGCTCTTCTGGAGAGTGCTGCCCCTGCTTTGCCTCCCCGGCTGTCGCGGCTTCCCTTGCTGCTAGCTCGATAGGATTATTTACCATGCCGCCGTGGACGCAATTCTGCCTTCACTCGACACCTCAAAGTCCACGTCTTCAGCAACGAGTACTGTTGCCCTCCCTATTGCTTCCACAAAGCGCAAATAGAGCCCACAAGCGCACCCAAGGTTGCACTGCAAGACGTTAGCGGGTAGCTTGGAGGGCAGGGTGAAGAGGGTGGCGGGTCGCAGGTGGATATAACCTGACCGCCCAGCACAGTGAAAACTTGGGTAGGAGTAGGAGAATTGGGTTCCCGAATCATTTTAGAAAGTCAATCAAGAAAATAGTACCGGATTCGTTGCAGCATTACGTGTTTTTAAAAGTTAAAAATATTGTGGAAGTTGACAAGTTCACCATTCTCTCCCCGCAGGGCGGTCGAGCCAAAGCCGAAAGGATGGAGAACAATGGATCATTTGTAGCTATGCAGAATAGAAACAATAAACGCAGCACTCCTCCACTTTAGAAAGAAAATAGAGTAAATGTTCAGGAGTTCCAGAATGCCCAGGATGTCCAGGACACAGATGGAAGGATTGAGAGAGTACAGCTTGACTGATTCGATGTCTCTGCGCCTAGTGACTAGTTAGGAGGGTAGGTTGGAGGGTTAAATTTCGATTTTCGCGCCGTAAACCCAAGAATTAAAAGTGCTTTAACTGAGGCAATTTGAGTAAAAATATAACTGCAATATCATTATATTTCTATATACATGTTGAACTCCTCCGAATAAACAGGTGTACCCGAGCGAAATGAGGTCCAAGGATTTTTTTCGGCTTACTTGAAAGTTTTTTAAAAAATTAATCACGATTACCGCTCCATCGCCTTAAAACCACTCTTAAAAATATCAATAAGCCTTCCCGATGGAGTGTTTTTTGCATAAATGTTCGTGATGGAGTTGAATATTGTGAATTGAGACGCAATGAACGGCATTTCCTTCAATAATTCTTCTAAAAAGACAATTTTGGCAAAATATATGTCCCATCCAAGCTGACTTCCTCTTTTTGATTTCCCTCAGTACTTTTCTTTCTTCTCCTATAGTCGTTAGTACTTCCTCATTTCTCATTCTATCCTTCCACTTCACCATAAGCATTTGTCTTCACAACCACATTTCGAAACTTTTTAAGAACTTTTCATCTTTCTTTTTGACTGTCCATGTTTTGCTGCCGTAAGTAAGGGAAAATAGAAGGAAGGCGAGAAAGGGATAGAAGAAGAATGGGAATGCTCGACGACATAAAAAATGGCTGAAGTTTCAGGCAAATGAAAGAAGATGCTCAGGACCGACTGCGATGGAAGGCATCCAGTTGAAATCCATTAGAAGACAGATTCCACAAAGAAGGAGAAGAACGGCATATGCAATACTTAAATTATCCTTTCGAGTTGGTAATTCTAACAAAATATCGAATCTTCGTTCTACCTCGCGATTCCTTAGTTACGTGATCGGAATTATCTCAAACGCTTCAAACGCCATTCATCTAGCTTTGCAGCATGACACCGTGGACATCGCCAAGGTCAATACTGACAAAGATAAAGGAGGCAGCGGAAAACATGTCCTGGTGATATCTCCTTTTTCGATAAATTTCGATGGCAAGTGGCGCAAACCATCGCCGTGGTTACGCCCCGTCGTATTTGCCGGAAAACTATCTTCCAGTGACGGTTTATGATAGGTGGAAAATTTTCTGGGCACTGGCATCGTTCCAATTTTTCCCGCGGAAGGGCGCGAATTCACCTGATGGGATCATCCGTCCCTCACGCTGCCCTCACCACCTCTCACGAAATATTCCCGAGTCGAACTTGCGCTCCGCCGACTTGCGAGAAGTTTGCTTCCATTAAATATCGAGTAGTCGAGTATCTCCGCTCACGACCCACTTCTTGAGTTCCTACCGAAGTTGTCCAATCACTTACTAGCTGTGCTTATCAGTCAAATATTGGGTATCGGCGAGTTTAAAAGCAGGCTTAATGGGGAGAAGGAAGAGCCATTAGGGTATTGCGAGAGAAAACTACAAACTTCCTTGAGAAAATACTTCGATACTGCATTAAATAAGGTATTCTCTTCTCAGACTTTCGAATACCAGAGTTGCAGAGCTTCTTTACCGGCACCCGCTAGTTCTTACTCTTTTGAACCTTCCTATACAACCCACACCTAACTTGCAAAATATCACTGTACCGCGCTGAGAAGACTGTACGATTTATCAAAAATGGAATAGACGCAACTCAACCAGCGTTTGCTATTGTTTATGCGTCCTTTACGTGGGGTGGAGAAAAAAATGTTTTGAAGCTTTTTTTGTGGTGTGTTTCTACATGAACCAACTTTTTCTATGAAATGAAGACTGAAGGCTGGATAAGGGTTCCATAGATAACCAAACTCGGAGCCATATTTAATTGCCGAGAAATACATAGCCGCATCAACTTTCAACTCGAGACAATTTCAATTTTGCTTTTGGACATGTTAACATAAATCAGATTAATATTTCACCTTTTCTCTAACGATCTCAAGCGGACCTCTGACAAAAATGTTTCATATTCCTTTGGTTAATTATGAAGAACCTTCTGGTAATGAAAAATTTTATCAAGGCAATAACCTATCACCAATACGTCATATTAAATGAAGACGGATGTTTGGAAGACATGTTTTGGCCCCCACAGTTTTTCTTTTCCGCGAAATAAAATGTTTCTTTTTATATTGTGGAGCGTATTCCATTGTATATTTTAGGTGCCTTGTTGGAGATTTGGAATGGACTCAAATAAAATTTGCTTCTTCTTCTAAGATTTGCGTCGTAGGACGGAAGCATATAAAAATGATAAGGTACAATGAAACTGCTCAGTAAAAATATTAAATCCACTGATTTCAGTAAATTGATTGCGTCTCATGTTGGATGGATGCTTTGCCAGCGAATGAATGAAGTCGGGCTACCCACCAAGTCGGGTTCTTCAACTCCCCCGACGATTCTATGTAAGATATTTCCATCGTCATTAGGGTTTTAGTCAACGCCTTTAGAGCTGCTGTCTGCATCAACAGCCCAAAAGCTGATTAAAAATTCTTACATCGAATTGCTGGTGCAGATGGGACACCGTACTTGGTCAGAAACACGAGAGACATTCGCTTTTATTACGAAGAGTGTCCCTATACCTTACCTTCTCGATAGTAAAGCGGGGCGATACCGAGGTTCTCCAATCAAGGTATTAATTATAGTGGAACTAAGAACTGTTATCGCCGTAAAATACTATAGACTGGCTCAGTTGTGTCCCCCGCATGAAGTCTGAGCTTCATTGGTAGATCATGTTCGGAAAGAGAATTCATTTACCTAAATATTGAAATAAATGTTGGATGAATTTCATTTGCCTCCTTGATGCAAGTGAAAATAACTCAAATCAATATTCAGTAAAACTGGCCGACGTTATACTCGATCATGTTTATGAAACTTTGAAAGGACAATGGTGCATTACAGCAGAGGCAAACTTTTATCATATATTTTGTGCATAATCATGAAGCCGTCGACAACATTTCATTGTCCGTTCATCATCAGTCAGACGGTTATACGCGTTTGAAATAAAAAGTCGATTGGAGTCAACAAATTTTGTAAGAGATAGAATTTTTCTAAATTTCATAAAAGGGGTCCAGTTTAAAGTTCAAAAATAAATTTCAATGTCTACCAAAAATAGTACACTGAAAAGTTCCAGTAATGGCTCAATCATTTCCCATTCCACTCATCATTCCAGTGGCATTCTTACGTCTATGAGGCCGTGGCACTCTTCCCAGGAGGAGGTTCGGCGTCAACCTGGCTGCTGGCGGTGGACAAGGTGTGGTAGGGGCTGTCTGGGACGTTCGTCTCTTTGTCTCTTTTGTCACCAGGGAAGACGTGCCTAGCCACTGCGGGTCACATTCACTCCCATCTTGCGTCTGCTTTTGCGCCCGTTGGGTGACCACTGTGCATTTCAAGAGGTTAACCCCCCGCCATCCCGACCTCTCTCCCTTTTCTCTCAATTCCGCCACATATATTATTAAGGATACGCCCTCCCCTCACCCTTTGGGCCCTTATCCCTGGCCCACCCGGATGGGCGGCTGCCCATCATCATCCCAAGCGCCCAGTCACTCGCTCGCTCCGTGTTCTTCTCGATCCCACCGAAGAACCTTTTCCTACCGTCCATTCCGGCCGAGATGGACCCCTGGCTCAGCCCTACCACCCCTGCCTCTCCCATTTTGGGTGTGGAAGAGTAGGGAGGAAAAAGAGAGGGGTAGGGGGAGGGATGTGGATGCCAGGAGGTCAGAACAACCTCCCCAGCTGCCCCTCCCACTTGCAATCCATCGCCCCACCGTTCCTCCTCTCTGATGCGCTGAATTTTTCATTCCACCCTTTGACTTTTGCCGTGTTCTTTATGCGTAACACTTACCTCTCTCCCTCCCTCTCTCTCTCGCTCTTTCATTCCATTCCACCTTCGTCTCTCTCTCCTCTCTTTACTCTCCTTCGCCATTCACTCCTCGTCCCGAGGAGATACACTTGCTCACTCCTTTCTCTCCCCAATATTCCTCTCTTCTCCCTCCTCCTCCCACCGGCTATGGCCACCTCGTTCCCCCTCTCTCATTCCCCCGCCTCCCGCCTCTCCCCGCCTCCAACCGCCACGCGCGAGGTGAACATTGATTCGGAGTCGTGTTCGGTTAAACCATCTCTCTCCTCGACTCCTATCTCCTCACCCCCGTCACACACCCTCTCTCCCTAACACCCTGCTTTGCAGTCGAAAATCGTCTTCCTTGCAAAATATTTGCTCCTCTTCTCCATCTTCATCATCGAGTTGGAAACGACGCTTTGACGACGACCGTGAGTATAGCATCCATGGATGGAGTTTAAATCCATATCACCAAATAGTAATTATTCCTAAAAGTTCAGAGTTCTGAGAGATGTGCCGATATTTCAGTCTTTTAATAGCACTGTAATAGAAAATTAAATTCATTGGTCATGCTCTTCGACATAATAATTTTTTTCAAAATATAATGGAGGGAAAGGTGCTCGGCAAGAGAAGCAGAGGAAGGCCAAGAAAGAAGTTCCAAGATAATGTACGAAGTACGATGGGATTAAAAACATTCTGATTTTAAGAGAGCTGCAGTATACTGGGACACATGAATGCAGAGACAAGGCTTAGCCTTTAGAAGATGATGATGAATTGCTTCCGCTAGGACTAATATTTAGAAATATTAATAGTTTTACAGTAATTACTACTCAATGCGCACTTTTATCGACGAACAAATACATAACGTCAAATAAGTTATATTTCATTTCCATCGTTTTGCCAATGTTTTTGCATCTTGATAGCTTTGAAATTAGCAAACCAAAATTGAGTCACCTCTGTGAGCTCTATTATCAGTAAAGAAAACTCTTTACTTCTCATAGATCTGATATGGTTGACATTCATTAAAGAGAGAAAGAATCATTGAATTATATTTTGCTTATTTTAAAGCCCTTAAGGTGGCTTGAGCGAAATATCATTTAACCTAGAAATCAATTAATTTGATCTCATTTTAAAGAGTTTTATATCACTCTTCCATTGACAAAAATTCAACCCCTTACCACATTATTTTCCGAGATATTTGCCAGAAAATACCAGTCCTTTTGTACGGAAAATGGTACGTGTATGCACTCCGGAGAGACTTTATATTAAAAATGAGGCATTTCATACACTTTGATCTCGTCAATAAACCAAATGTGTAGTTTTTGTGTTTTCTGAACTATTGTTGAAAAATAATAATAATATTGACACCGCAGTAAATTCTTTGAGATCACAATAAACCTTCCGCTTTGATAGAGTTTCAATCGTATCGCGTGAAAAATATGAGACAAGTTATTATTATTATTATTGTATATTTAGCCTGGGTTTGATGAGACGGAACCATCCCCTCTTCCCCCAACCCAGTATATACATAAACACCCATGTCCTGGGCAGATAAAATTCTACCCAGATGGGACTCGAACCCTCGACCCGCGACCCGCAGGCGAGAACTTTACCCCGCCGCCACCGGGGCCGAATTAAAGATGAAGACTTATTTGGATATTTTCATTTGATCACTTACAATTTCTGTCATGTAAAACTTTATATTTGCACCATTAATAATGCAATATTTAATTCGTGTGTCTCACAGCTGGTGAAATAAAAAGGAAAAATCGAATTAGGTCTCTATTATGATTAAGGAACTATCTCGCTCGCTCCACCTTAAAATGTAAAAAAATAATTTGGAGAAATGTTGGCATTGAAATATAAAGTATTTGGCTACATCTCGGAAAACCTTTTTTAAACCGCTGCTCCAACGTATTATTGTATTTGATCTAACATTATACCAAGTGACATCATGTCAATCAATGTTTTCATAACATTTATAGCTCCTGAAATGAAAGGTTAATCTGCATTCCGCCGCAAAGTTACCTAAAATCTCCATTTTTATGCTTCGTTGTGGGATTATACAGAAAATTTCTGACACCATAAATTTAAAATCCAGCAACGGGTGAAGTAAAGGCCTCAAGCCGTTCCGCAAAACGGATATTCATTGGAAAATCAAAGTAACTGAAATTATCGCACCAAAATGCTATCACACTTTCTTCAGTAAATCATTCCACTATAGTTGGCGCGCTGTCTCATCACAATATTATTCATTATCAACAGTCTTCAAACGAATGATGTGCTTGCATCGACTCTCCACTGCACTCTCTCCTCGGCCAACCAATTTATTACTACATAATTAAGTATTTACCAATACGTTTTTTGTTATTTGCGAGATTGAATCCATTCTTGGACTTCCTCTTTAATTTCTCTCATTCATTTTTCCTTCCAATATCGTTTTCATCCGGCTGTTAGGTCGCTAAATGTGTCCAATATGTTTTTATCTCCTTCCCGGTAGACTTTTCATTACGCTTCTTTTCCCTCGAGCGCTTCGCACGGTTTATCCCTTCAGTGATTTTCTCCGTCCATTTCATCTTCATCATTCTTAGGTAGCACTATCCCTGTATTGTTCCAATCTCTTTTGCTGTGTTGCTGTTATTTTTTACGCTTCACTGCCGTTTAAGCCAATGCTTAATTACTGTCAGCTGAATCTTATTCTGGCAGAATGCTTTCTTTGCTCATTGCTTCTTTAATAATTTTGTTCGCCATGTCTTTCCTGCTTCTTACACCACTCCCACTCTTTCCAAATAATAAAACTCATAAACTAGGGGCTAGTCATTGTTGTTCAATTTTTACAGTACTCTGCTTGATTCCTAACACAAAAAATATATATTCCAAATGAATATTAAACTTAAAGTAATATTTATTCATAGTTTTGTCCATGATATTCTGTATTCTGCTCAGATATTCTTTCTTCTCTGCTTGAATCACTATCATCAGCCAATTCATTTTGACTCCAATTACTTTTATTCCTATTTCACAGTTTTCCATTTATTTATTTAATGCGTTTTCAAAGTAAATTCTGAAGGTCATGGGTGTTATACCGTATCCTGGTCGTACTCATTTCCTCAATCCTATTCCCTTCAACTTTCCGTCTCATGATATTCCTACGCTCTTCTGTGATTTTAATTTTTCATTTTAACGCATTCAGACGCATTCAATTGAAATCCACATTATCTAATGATTTATCTAGATCCAAGATTCAATGATTTAACATTCAATTTAAGGTAAAATTTTAATATAAGTAAGCCATATTATTTTTTAAATATTACATACGGAATATTCTTCATGGCCTATCTGCCTCTTATTTCTATCAATAGTTATTCGGTTTTGTCACGTGTAATTTCCCAACACCATTCTCTGCGCAGTCCACCAGGATAAATTTTCGAAGAAAAAAACACGGTAGATCTGTCTCACCTCATTTTATAACCTAACAAAAATCACAGAGGAATGTAGCTGAGAGTTGAGCAGTATACATAGCACTGGGGACAAGTATACTTTGGCTGATTTTGCTTGTAAATTTTTAAACTGTGGGATATACAATTGTTTAAAACAGCAAAATCGATTAAATATTTATAAAAAATGATTTATGGTGGCATTTAAACTCATTGTTGCAAAAACATAGCTGTGCAGTGTTCCAGTTCATTCATCAATTCACCGATTTCATTTAATAAGGTATCTCTCTTGCAAATGTCTCATCAATATAAAACATGCCACATTAATAAAATGCTATGCATAGGCACATAGTTGTGTTTTTGTATTGGATATCATACACTTTTACAAATTCAGGGCTTAAGACTTACTTAAAATAATTTTAAATTCGTTGTTAAGGAAGAAAAGAATCATTTTGTTAGTGTGAATCAGAAGAGATTTATTTTTATTTATGACAATTTGCGGTAGAACTCCAAATAGATAGCTTTTAGAAATGATTAACCCGGCCTAAAAGAGATAATTGAGAGAAATTTTAGCTCTACGGCAATTGTAAGGTACTGGAATGTGAGCAAACAGAGGCGGCCAATAGCATTGGTAGGCCGGATTATTGGCTTCCTACATGATTGCTGATAATAAGAAAATAGCTTTTCCATTATAATCTTGCGTTTCTGAGCTGCTCACATCCTTAAGTGAATATGAAAATTGTTTTCCTTAAAATTGTTCCAGGCGATTGTTTTAAATGAAAAAAATAAAACATGAAGCGAAATAAAATAATTCTAGCGTATTTTCGCTGTCGGTCTCGAGTAGTCGGCTGATAGTTTGAGAAGTGGAAAAAAAGATAATTTTCTGAATATCTGCTGTGTGATTAAACGTTATCATCCCTTATAAGCACAAATAACTGAAAAGATAAGAAATTTTGCCCTGGTTTTTATTTTAATTGGATTAGTGATAATGAATCAAGAACGACCAACGTAGTCCAATATTACATCGTACATAGATAACCGTTGTAAACCGTACTGACATTTCCTTTTTCATCACTCAAACCTCATTTGCTTGGTAGGGATAAATCCAAGAATTAAATTATCTAATTGAATCTCCCACATTCTTTGTTCATCTGTCCCATTCATATTTACGCACATAAACCTCCCTTCTTCCTTCTACTATTCACATCAACGCCTCTTTTTCCATAATCCTCTGGGGAGCTGTGGGCGCTATAAACAAGAATATGTTTTCTTGAGACCTCTAGAAATGGCTTTCATTAAAGGTTTTGGAATACTTTGTAAAAATACAGTAATTAGACCAAAATGGCCCTATTAATTTACATTGAGTAGTTCAGTGTAAGCCAGGACAGCGTCACTGCCTACTAAACCGTGTAAAGTTAGTTTCAGTGGCATACAATTCGATATAAGTCCTGAGTATGGTTCCAGGTTTTTGGCGCTGATTTCAGAGCTGAGTTCTGCACTGAAATCATAAACATAAAAACGTGTAAAATAGCCTTAAAGGGGTCCTATAAAAGGTGTTCGATCCAAGGCGAGAAAGTTTTTTGGAGATTCCGGGAGACTAAGTAAAGAGCAAAATAATAACTGTCATGGAGTGCGTATTTCTCGGTTGGCAAAATCAAGTGCTCGAAGTATCGTTATAAACCAATGGGAACCACTACAGTTTTCATTCCGAGTAGAAACCATTCAGAGACTAAAACCTGTAATAAATTATGGAAGATGATAACATTTTTGACATTTTATGAGAGAACGAAGGAATTACGCCTCAATCCAGGTGAATTTAAACCGTAATTATTCGTTTAATCCTAAAACTAGCTGACTTCAGCCCTCCATCCTTCCCAACCCAATATTATTTCTCTTCCCTCCTGGTTGTTCTACTAAATTTGTTTTCTCTTTATTAGGACTTTGTTTTTATCACCAGATTCGCTCCCCTTGGGACTTTTTACACTTTTATTATTTCAGATATTATCTTCAGAAATCTATTGTGCCGTACGGTGACCCTTGTCCATCTGGTTATTCTTTTATATATCGTCTTTCACAGGGTCCTTTCCTCCCCTATTCTTTTTTATTTTTCTTTATTTTATATAATACGCGTTTATTTGATTTTCAGCATTTTTCTCCAACATCAGATTTGGAAAGCTTCTATTTTTCGCTGAGAGATTTCTGAGATTTAAAATATCAGTGTCATATTCCGGGAGTCTCCTTTCCGAGAGGAAAAGGAAACGGAACAGCCGAAGTTGGCAACCCTGTTTCCACTTCCTCATCATTTCTGCCCATTCCCCCAATCCTCTCCTCCCCTCTCAATTGCGAGTAGAAGGACCCTTCACCCCCACCAGTTCCTTTCCCCTCACACCACCTCCGCTCCGCCTACCCGATTGCTCCTCCTACTTCCCCACCTCCTAATTTTCTTCCAATCCCGTCCCTCCATCCTTTCCCATTCATTCCCCGCACAAAAGTAGTCCTTCACTCTTTTTCCACTTCAGGTGACCGAATGATTCTTCTGATTAATTCTCCCGAATAATTCTTGCAGCCTCGAAAATTAGGCCTTTTCATCATCAGGAGTTTCAAATGAGGACGGAAGGGAAGGGTGGGAGGTGGGAGTTCTCCCCTTAGTGGAACGGAAGAAGGGGCCCTGCTGTGTCGTCACCCCCCCCCCTTCGCCCACTACATAACCGATCGATAACACGGGGTTTTCCCTAGTCCAGGTAGTTTGAGCGAGAAATCATTTCACCCAGGATTCAGTGACTTTTGTCTCATTTTTAAGAAAAAATCTCGCTCCTCCAAATATACCAAAATATCAGCTCGCTACCTCACTACTTTCCGCGATATTCCTAAAATTATACCAGCGATTACTCATGGGAAACGGTTCGTACATTCACTCTAAAGAGCTATTATCTAATTAATAAGGAATTTCTTACACCTATATCCCGTCAAAACATTGGTTTCTATTTTGTATTTCTTCTCAATGACATTTTTTAAATAATAACATAATCATCGTTGCAATTTATTCATGATCGAGAAAATAACCTGTAAAGACCGAGTTTAAAACTAACCAATTTAAAAAAATTGGCAAATTTAAAGAGTTATTCAGACATTTTTATCAATTACTTACTGAGAATTTTGGATGCATAAAAGTAGATAATTACAACATTAATATTGCAATATTAACTTCATGCCTCCAATAGATACAGAAATTGAAACGTATATTTCGAACATGTGCTGTAATATACGAACGTAGTCTCCATTGTCAGTAAGAAAATATCTCGCTCAAAATACTTAAACTGATGATTTTATTGTGCATTCGTACTCAGAAGGTTGAAGTTTTTTTAGGGAGGAGGACTTTTTTGTCGTCAACGGGATTGATAACAACTTTTATAAAAGAAGAATTTTTATTCTTTTTTTCATTCCAGTCCTTGGAGTGCCCACCTGCTGTTTTTTACTATTTTTCCTCCTCTGAATGACAATAGTGATTTATCATTACCCTTATTCAGGTCGCTCCAAAAGAAAAATATATGCTCTAGAAATG
This sequence comes from Ceriagrion tenellum, assembly GCA_963169105.1. Lineage (NCBI taxonomy): Eukaryota > Metazoa > Arthropoda > Insecta > Odonata > Coenagrionidae > Ceriagrion > Ceriagrion tenellum. Next base: position 118,280,911 of record OY720642.1, on the reverse strand, counting down.
AAATTCATCAGTTCAGGTATTAAAAATTTGCCCTTACAGTAGAATCAATCACCTTTATTTGGATCTCTGTTCCTTCCGTATCATTAATGGTAAAGTATCAATAAATAAGCAATTTGTAAATAAATGAGCTTTTTAAAGAAAGAAAAGAAGAGTAAAGAAAAAGTTCCCACAAATCTCTTAGTACTTTAGGGTACCCACAAGAAGCCAAATGGTTGGCACTGTTAAAGGTTGTGGAAATGTCGATAGAACGAATTAAATTCAATAAAATATTTACACTACAAAAACGTAAGATTGCTGCTGGTATCGCAATTTTCGGAGCAGATGAATCTCAAAGCTCTGAGAAATGAAAGAGGAATTTATATAAACCTTTAGAATCGGAATTGCTTACTTTTTCTGGTGAGTTTTCACTCTATGTTACAACTCAAGAAAAGTGTACCGTAAGAGTATAAACTGAAATTGAAGTTTAACTTATGAGACACACCTCGTTGGATTTCCAAATATCCCATACCTGTTAGAAGGCTGTTGTTTTTTCATTGTTTTCTTTGCGCTGGAGGCAATTTCAGAGAGTAGCTCAGAGGGATCTCTGCTTTTTCAAAAAGTGTGTTTAAGTAGACGAGTTGGCGGGAATTTCCCTTTTTCCGATACGAGGATTTTAAAATAAGAATAAAATAGTGAAAATTCTATTTTTAAAAATCTGTAAGTTCTTTGAGTATGCAGAAATTTATTGGAAAGTGAGAATATTGCAGCAAACTGTGATGCAATATGCGTGAGTTACAGAACTTTGAGCTGTTTAGGGGACTGGGTATTTTCAACATAGTTACATGATGACAAAATTTAATTAGAATCTCATCCCACTTCATGAATAAGATTTACCGATAACTTATTGATTGATGTTTTTTAACACATTCCTGGAAAATATTTAGGAAGAGAAGGTGAGCGTAGGCTACATATGACTTCTGCGTGGCTGATCGTAATTGTACAAACACTAAATATAATTTGCGAGCTTAAAATACCGTTACATTAGCCGGGCAGTAATATAATCACTGTGATGATGGTTGATTGGGAGAATCAGCTCTAGTTTAACACATAAAATTTGATTGATTTAGCAGGAAAAAGTATGCAGTGTGACTTTTGTAAGAGATTTGAAGGCGTTCCTGATATTTTTGAGGCGGGCGGCCAGGGTTCAAACCTTTGCAGAGGCGGATGCTTTTCAGAGGAACCCGATCTCTCCTTGAGTGTCTTGTGGAGGGCACTTCAAGTAGAAGTACTCCGTCTGTAGTATGAGAAGTTAAACCGTGGTCCCCTTGGCGTCTTTCATTAAGAGCAGGCAAATGCCGACGCCGGGTTTCTATCCACCCTTCCTCCCTTACCTATCCCCTATAGCGCAAATGACCTTAGCCGTCGGTCGCCTCCCCAGATATCCAATTCATCCAATATTTTTGAGGGAAATGGTTGCAATGTGAATTTGATAAAGAATGGTATCCATACGGAGAATAAACTTCATGGTAAATAGTTAAACCTTGCTTATTTTAAATTCCAGTCATTCTTTGTCCCAAAGCGAGGCAATAGATATTTTGGTCATTATCATTCTTCAAGTTTGGTTGACTGCAGCCCTCCATCCTACCCTTTCTAGCGCAAGTTCCCTCACTATCTGCCCTGTGTGTTTGATTCCTGGGGCTTCTTCTTGGGAGTATTCCGCCTGTTTATCCACAAGGTCTACGCGAAACCTTTGTGCCTAAGTTTGACCAATATTTCTGGTTCTTCTTTTCCGTATAATTCTCCAAGGGGCTATTTACTTTTCTTTTTACTTAATCCTATCTTATGGTATCCGTATATTTAATCTTCACCATCCTACTTCAACATCATGCTTTCCGATTAATAGAAAGCCACGCTGCACAAGAATTATTTTACATTCCGTTTTCTCATTCAAACTCCCATCATCTTTGAACACAGTTGTTGCGTTTTCACCATAAGCGCTTCCGTAGCTTGGGAAATTCATTGCTTTAATATATGTTGTACGTCTTCCCTCCCGCAGGATGGTACTTCCGAATTAGGTGAAGGTATCTACTTGCTAGCATTTTGTGGGCCGATTGAACAAACCCTTCAACTCAAAAATTATGATTTTCAATTTTTGTGCTAATTGTGTAGGTATATGATCCCTGAACAGTTCTATCAAACCTTTTAGAAAGTAGATAATGAAAGAAAGGTTAAATTCATTAAAATAGATGTAGCAAAACCTTATTACAAGTAAAATATGATCACTTGTTTGCTTTCACTGCAAAAAGTAGGAGATAAGGGTAACGTGGTTTTTAAATTAGGCCAACGGTATACTGCCAAAGCTCCTTAAATCCATTCCAATCTTTTTTTCTGCCGCTTCTCTCGAGAACGTCTCAAAAAGTCGTGGAAAAAAGTGACCGCAGGAGTCACTTCCAAAAGACTCGCCTTTTCCGTCCCTAACACGGGGGGTTCTCTCCCAGCGCCAAGCCTTTACTTTTGGTGGAAATCCTTCCCCATCCCGTGAAGTTTGGTCCGAACAACGTCCCTCTCGTCTCTCAGCCACCCAAGGGTGATCCCGAACACTGCTGCACAAACCCGAGAGCTAAAAGGCTTCCTTTCACTTTGGATGTCCTCGACGCACACCCTTTCCGATAGCAGGGGATGAGGGAGGAGGAAGAGAGTATGGGTGTGGATGGGGGGTTGGACATGCCCAATTTAGGAAGGGGAGGGGGAGGGTGTGAGAGAGAGGAATGAGTGTGGGAGGGGGGGATTGGTTCCCATTCTTCCGCTGTCGCGCCACCGCCGCTCTGTGACAGGCGACCTCCTCGCTCCGAGAAATGTGGAGGGAAGGCAAGGCGGGTGAAGGAATTGAGGAGGAGAAAAGTGAAGGGTGAGGGGAGGGAAGGGACGAAGTATAGAAGAAGAATTGCGCGAGGGCACAAAGGTGAGGAATTGTGATGGAGAAAGCGGGAAAAATCTCACCATTCTTGTAGAAACACGTACGTCTTATTGCTTTTACGAGTCTGAGATATGTATGTTATTTCTCAACGAAAGGAAGTGATACGAGAGAAAATGTAACAATAGGTAAAATAATAGCATGAGGACCGAAAAAATCATAGCATTGGAGTATTTTTACTCTGAATAGAGACTTTTAGAACACCATTTTTTCTCTTGCGTAACATTCCTTGCATGTATATCTACATATTGTCACATCGTGTTGTCACATCGACGCCAGCTCGGGACTTGGAAAATTTTCGGCTTCGAGGTGGTGAGTTTTTTTTGGACAGGAGTATATCTTGTAGTGCTATTTATTTGTCACATTAATAATACTAACCAGTCTTGAGTTGTATGCAAGTTGTATGCTGTGTTGTATGTAGCACGTTCTTCTTCGTATCACTCTCCTAGTTTGTGGTCTGAGTGCGTACCTTTGCCCTGACGGCTTTGGCCTACGCCTGGCATTCGGGGGAACGCGCGCGGTTCTGATTAAACTGGGATGAGTGCTGCATACCTGGTGTGGAATTACCCCGTGCCACACACCCTAATGGTGACTTTTACGATATTTCGAACATGTAGATGTAGATGTAGATATTACCCTACAATCTACCTCAAGGGTGCATTGAAGGGGCCGCAGGGGCATATTTGACCAAAAGTTTGAGTATCTAGCTTCCATGAATATCAATGAAATTACTATTTACTATGAAAACGTTGTAAGCATTAAGGTTTCTGCAGTAACTTAGCAAATGTTCACCGCTCCATTCAAGGTCTGGATGGATTTTATCTTGATGCATTTAATGCGTAATTTTTTGTATCATTCCAGTTTATTGGAATCCGTAGTATACTGGTATTTTTTCAATGACGCTTATAATCTTTAAAAACATATATCTTGAAAAGTTTATTGTTTTGTTTCATTCAACATCTACCATGCTCTGATAGAAATTTTAATTTTCACCTCTAAGTGACGGAAGAGAAATGAAAATTGGATGTTATGTATAGCGAGCGAGTTATCCCAGGTAAAGCTTCATTTCTGGTTCCTTCATTCCCGGAAGCCACGAGAGCGCATCCATTGTCTATTAGTCTTCATTCGATGAATGTGAGAAAAAATGAAAACGGAAATAATTTCTACATTTTCTGAATATTGTCCTTGCACAATACCGGAACATTTTTATTGTATCGAACTTGTAGAGACTCGAGTGTGATGTGGTATTTCTTTGTACCATATTGGGATCATTTCTCAGCTGCTCCAAAGCTAGTTGCTTTTGATATATTTTTTTGCACTTCGGATGAAATAATTAAAAAATATTACGATTGTTCTTTTTCGTGTCATTCTTTCATGTTCAATTTTCATTTGACTTGTTGCGTCTCGACAGTTACGAATTACGATATTACGATATTGCGTTTTTCTCCAAGTCTCACAATGATTCACAACTCTCCTCTCACATGATTCCTTGTTCACACATTTCTTGTCCCCTAGTAATGCTTGAATGGATCTATCACGTGGCAGTACTTCCATCCTATGTTCTGTCCCCAACTGCATCTTAATTACTAAACGCTTTGCCTTTCCACTGCGAGATTAGCTCCATTCTGGTTACCTAAAACCTCAATATAAGAAGTTCGTGATTGTAGGTATTAGGAGGATTGTAACACGAAGCATTTCTACTTTTCGAGAATAGGGACATGTGAGATCGGCGAGGAGCGAAGGGGGCGTGGCTGTGGCTGGCGGCAAACCGACAAATGTTTTCGCGCTCACTTATATTTATGTCTCACGTAAAATTAGATTTTTCCAAATGTTCTATAAGCCATTCAAATGATAAAAGCCGAGAGAATAAAAAAGTAACATCTTGGAATTGAAGTTATAACCGTATGAAAGAAGATGGCCTAACAAGAATGAACCGTGTGCACGTCCGAGTACAATGGGTGTAACAAGACGTGAAAAAAGCAGTTTACCAGCGTGAAAAAGATAGATTTTTTAAAGGGAGAGACAAAAAACAAACTGCAATCATAAAGATTAAAAAACGTAATGATTTTACATGTCAAACATGGAAAATTCTGAATATTGTGGATATATTAACAAATTATGAAAGTTGATACCTGAATGAAAAGAGGTTTAAGGATGAAATACTATCGAATACAGAACGTAAAAAGCCTAAATCTTTATCTACAGAACGTCCCAGGAGATTTTGAAGTTTCCTCCACGAGTCCCGAAAAAACGTTTATACGCCCAGAATAGTGACATGGATTAAACTCTTTACTTTTTTTTACCACCAAACGCTAGAGTGATTGATAAAATTGTTCATAGCCGACTCGGTCGCCGATTGCAATTCAATACGATTCACTTCGCAATTATTATGGGCTCACGTGAACGTATTCGGTGGAAAACACGGCATGAAAATCCTTCAAATATTATTGCCACTATGCCTGCCTGCCTCCTCACTCCCGAAGCTATTCTCTAAACTTACCAGTTGTGTCTTAAAAGAGACGGGAACTGCGAAGCCGGGGCCTTAAGTGTCCCCAAAAACTTGGTCAGAATACACTTTCCCCGCTTCTGATATTTTGCCTTCGGAAAAGTTATGGAATGCGAGGGTTGGCCCGAGAGGAAGAAGTGAGTGGGAAGCCGGAGGGGAGGGACTTGTGGGGAAGGGGAGGGTTCCCCCTCCCACCCTCTTTCATCCCTCACTTCCCTCCCTACTTCTCATCCCTCTTTCTCTCTCTCTCTCTCACAGTCCTGCCGTCAACACTCTTTTTTTATCCTCTCCAAATCTCTTTCTCTCTCATTCGGACAAAAGAAAAGTCCTCTTCTTGCTCTGCTTAAAGGTGTCTCGCTTCTGATATGGGTCCACCACTCACTTTCTCTTCCTTCGCCAACCTTTCGTGCATCCTGCGGAGGTGGAGAAGGACGGTGACACGGTATGGGGTATTCAGGGACGTACGTTACAAGGCCCGCACAGCTTGAGACCAAAATGAACCTTAGGGGCAACACAGCTCTTTCATTCATTCACATAATATCTCACAGGCGTGCTCGCAGGCATAACAAGTGATCGTCAACTGGTTTTATACTATGAAACCTTCGATGTACCGTAGATAGCACAAGGTAACATTTCATACTCATGAGATAGATTTCCTATATCTTTCTGCCTATAACTTGATTTACGAGGTTTAGCACAACGGTTTACAATTGTTTGGGCGAAATTTTGCAAGATAAAATTCATCATAGTCAATCCGAAGATTCCTTCTTTATCTCATTGTCTTCTTCCGCCAAATATTTTTCAATCATCATCATTGGTCGTTCAATCTGGGGGTTGGTTGACCGTAGCCCTCCACCCATCCCCATCTAATACTAGGTCCCGTATTTTCTGGTAGCTCTTGCTATATACTTTCCTCTTTATGGTCCTTGAATTTATTCCTGAGAATTCATTTTGGGAAGTTTTCCTCTATTTTACCTAAAATATGTTCTTCGCAAACCCACTGTCTTAGAGTATGTCCTATCTTATTGGTTTTTCTTTTCTGTAGAGTGCTCCATATGGCCGTATCTTTTACTCTTCTGTAAAGACATCATTTCCTTCAAGACTTTCCTTCAAGGGAAGTGAAGCCTAAAACTGTAGGGTGTATTCATCATTTCCTAATCGTTGTATTATTGTAAACTTCATCATTTTTCCATCATATACCATAACAATTCATATTTTCTGAGTTAGGAAGAGCCGTTTTAGAGCTTTCAAGACCCCTCAAGGGTCTTTACATCTTGTGTGCGGTGTCGTAAATTAACTGCTGGTTGTTCAGATGCTATGGCTTAACTGGGTAAACCTATAAAACATCCGCGTATCGCAAGAAACTTCCCACTCAAAGAGGGAGGGATGTTGAGACAGGTGTACAAGAGCGTGTGTTTGAAGATGGAACGCTTGATATGAACACCAGGGACCCCTCCTATTAGCGGCTGCATGAATCGCCCGTTATCTACATCTCCCTTCCTCTCTCCCTCTCTTCTCTGTATCTCGCGGCAATCGAGCCGTAGCAATTAACCTGGAGAGCGACGACATCTGTAGTTGTTGATGCCATGCGTCGCCATTTGATCAACATCCCTAATCGCGAAAGAGCAGAACTCTCGGCTTATTGTGCACAAGAACACTTCACTTGCGCTATTGTTCCGCAGCCGATTGAGCACCGTGCTGGTGACGTCAGTGCTGGATGGAAAATTGCACTTCCCACGCGAGATATACGGTTTTCCTCGTTCTAAAAATCTGCATCTACATAAAATTCTGCGAGTCGTCTCTTAGGCATGTGGCTAGGGGTGTTAGGACCCCAGTCATGTTAATGTGTCAAGGATAATGTTTAAGGAGGAGAAAAGGTGAAGTGCATCATCGACATTTTTAGGTGGAGCTCAGTTTTTATTATGGTGACTTATTTTGCGTGTGTAGAACAAGTTTTTGTACCTATCCGCCTATCTGTCCGTCGATGTATATCTCTTGTTTTTATTTCCTCCAACGGACCTAGAGATGTAGTTTGGCGTCAAATGATATTCTCTGTGTCATTCTGAAACAAACCTGTTCTGAATATCTTAAGCAAACTAAACCTATCATGTAGATTCCGAATCTCTTGCGGTTTTCAACCAAATCTCTCTAAAAGCTGTGAAACACCTTGCTTTTGCTTGAAGCAGTTTTTAACGAGACACGCAGATTTCCCAAGTATGTTATTAATTTTTTTGCTTAAATCTTTCCGTGCAGAGTTCCAAATGCTTGCCTAGGTGTTCGAGGTGTGGCCTAACTAGAGCGAAGTTGTACTTCTCACATTTTCATCCGAGGGCCATCCTTATACGCTTCATGCGTCCTAGTTCCTTTAATGTGTGCCGCATATGTTTTGTATGTGCGTTTACCGGGATATGCCTGAAGTTGAGGTGATTCCAAGATATGTGACTTCATCCGAAGCCTTTATATATTTACTCCGAAAATGATTGATTTACGAAACCCTGAGAAATAGGTGTTATTTTTAATTCAAATATGACCTATGTGGCCATCAAGTTAATTGATTTAGACCAGCAATTTGGTCGGGTCTCACATCTAACTGAACAGAGAATGGTAATCAGAAGAAATAAAAATGAAAATACACATAGAATATTCCAAGAAGTTATGATCGCGCTGCTGATTGTGGATTACTATACCTAAGTCCATGATTTGATTCGAGTTCCATGAAATCCTTTCCCCAAATATGAAATTCAAATATATGCAATCCTCGCATGCAAATGTATGAGCAAAGTTAATTTCTACGAATTCAATGCTCGTCACATTTTAGAAATAGTAGTCTTGTAAATTAAGATGAACCTATGCATCGATAATTATTTAAATCTCCCCACGTCTACAAATGTTACCAAATATAATAGCGTGAGTCGGAAAATAATTTTCAATTCACTTGTTCCATATCCAGAAACATTGGTTTACAGCGCAGTTCACGAGGAAAAATAATAACGCTACATAGCCATAGGAATGTTAATATCTGCTGCATGTTTACAATTTTAAGGTCTATTGAACTGACATTTGCGCACCTTAATGACAACTTAGAGCTTCAGCTCTCAATTTATATGTATTTTTCGCAACAGGTTTTGACCGTAAGGTATAATGTCACTGTTTTTAACATTATCCTAGTCAAATCCTAAGGAGGTAATAAAAAATCTGCATTTTGTTCTCTGAAATCTACTTCCACTTCTGTTTTGAACACAAAAAACGCTGAAAAAGTACTTTAACTTTTTGTAAGACATCATTTTTCTCAAGTTGCTATCGAAATATGATATGCAAAAGAAAAGTATTTTACAATGTTCCTAATATCTCCAATCAATCAAACCAATTTTTACCAGAATAAAACCCATAAGGAGTATAGAATAAAAAAAAGAAATAAGAACACTAAAATATCGCATCGGTATCCGACCGAACATAAAGTTTGTACGAAAAATCATGCTCCACACATGTTTGAATGATAGGTTAATTTGGAGATTACCCAGTGTCAATACATTCATAGTTAAAAAACCTACTATTTTACAATTTGTAAATCCATTTTCATTAATTTCATTTTCATATTCCACTTTCGTAAACTTAGGACTGGCGATGTTCAACTTCTGACTCAATATATAATACATTCTCAGGGTTCACTTGATGGAACAATATTGCGAAGGTTTGTAAATAAATTCACTTTGTAATATTCTAAATGGTTCTGACTCAATCACTCATCCCCCTGTAAATTTACGACATATTTTTGACTCTACAATCCCTTTTCTAAATTTAATTAAAAGACGCATCTTTAACCCCCTTTGTATACACCTCTGAGCAGATTAATTTAATTTTTAAATAAATATTTGTAATGAATTAAAAAAGGAGAAAATATGATCTAGATGAAAACCATGCACGAAAATCATGAAAAAAGTACAATCAACCAACAAATTAATTGGAGTTAACAGATTTGATTCATCTGGTTGGGACACCAGAAACGCAAATCTTCGTGGATATATTTGAAAAAACATGCTACAAAATTACTTTGTAAAGTAAATGCGGAGCATTTCATGTAAGATTTTTTATAAACAGCGCCATTTCTAAGGAATTGCAATTTTATAGGAAATACTGCACAAAAAGGACAACTATTTACGATAATCGTCGAATTATGACCTCTATTAAAGCATTATGTCAAGAATTTTTATGATTTCTCTCGTTTGCAGATAAGAGATTCGAGTGATTGTACTAAACAAAACTTTGTGTCTCCAAAAATGTATTATTACAACCAAAAACGGTTTCAGCAGTTACGCCATCATCAGGTACTCTAAATCGAGCGATTATCGCGTAACTCATGCCAGCAACTATTTTGGTAAGTAAGTGGTAAGTAAGGTATTAATGCAACGTCATTAATGCAGAGCATCGAGTTGAAGGCCGTTTTATGAGTGGTATTCATCAATTCTGGAGTATATACTGTTCTCCATTTTGAGTTCTGTCCCAGCGCAGACTCAAGAGAAAGAAGAACTTAGACAATATGGAGGAGGCCATTTGGGTCCTAAATTTCTTTTTTAAGCTAATGTACTATAATATCATATTTATAAATCCTAGAATTGATATCAATTACCCTAAGTTCAAATGAGCATAACCGGGTGCAAAACTCAGTGGCTGAAATATACTTAACGGAAATATTTAGGATATTTTTAAATACTAAAAATATCTCGAATTTATATTTGAAATAAATACCATGAAATACTTTTTAGGTTATCACAGATGAAAAATATCTAACTATTAAAGCATTGCTAACACGTATTTAAATATGTGTGTTTAAAATACTTCCTTGTCCTGAGCCATAATCCCGTTGAAATGTGACAAAAATTTCCCATTGTAATGGATATCGTTCACTTCGACAAACTATCGCATGAAGTAATTATTTTTAAGAACAAAGATGTTCTTTACAGATAATTTGATGCTTTTCAGTTGTTTGCTTTCTATCTTGTGGTTTGTTATTAGCATGCAAAAACTTATGTGATTCGATTCGCTCCTTGAGGACCCAGCTTTCCTACGGAAAAGTAGAGTCGGGTATTTCATGCTCTCATATAGTGGTAAGACGTGAGACATCTTTCTTCAAAACCAACCCTTAATTTTTTTTAAAGAAACTACACAGGACAACCTATGGTCTACGTGGCAGCCTAACGTCGTGTTGTACTTATAAAACGCATGAAATATTATGTTTTTTGCGTAAATGGCGTATGTACAATACTTTTGTGAAGGGAAGAGTTTTTCCTGGCCTTTCTTTTTTAATTGCTTTTTGATATTATTTCTTTGAGCATTGAATAGAGGTAGAGAGCCTTGTGAGCCCATAAAGTACACATCTGATTAGGAGTTCTTTATGCAGATCCAAGCGGAAGTCACGGAATTAATCAAGGTACATCGCATCAAAGAAAAGGAGATTTGTTTGGTATGTATTGCACTCGTATTTATTATAAAAGAATCAAGTTTTTATCTCAAAGAAACATGCGGCCATATTTGCCAATGTAAATGTTTTATTGATTCTTGAGGTAGATAACTACTTAAAGAGTAAGGACTGCTTAAGATGGGTTACAATTTCTTCCGCCGAGCGAATTGTAAATACGGCGATATTTTCTACTTATTTAAATTTCACCCCACACTTTGTAATTAATTCGTTTTATACAAAAAAAACGTGTAAAGGGAATTGATTTCAGTACTAGGCGTTACCTTTTAGTGTTCAAGACAGGCAAATAATGCCGTAAGCGCAAAGTTCACTTATCAGTCTTCATGTATATGAAGTATAGTACATGAAACAGCAAGCAGCTATGAGGTTAGGGAACAGCAGTATGGAGTGGTTTGAAGTTGAAAGAGGTGTGAGACAAGGAAGTAGTTAATCTCCAACACTTTTTACCATCTATATAGAGGAAATGGTTGAGAAGTGTAGGAAAGAGGAAAAGTAAGTAAGTATAGGTGGACGAAAAATGAGAACAATTAGATTTGCAGTTGATATAATGTTATTCACAGAAAGTGAAGATGATTTGATTAAAATGCTTGATCACCTAGCACTAGCAAAGAGGAATATGGACTCAAAGTCAATAAAAAGAAAATTAATGTAAGGAAAGAGGAGATGAAGCAAGAGTTGAATACTTGTGTGAATGGAGAACATCTGGAGCAGCTAAAATTAGTCATGTACCTAAAAACTGAAGTGAGGACTGAAAGAGTAAAATGGAGATAAGGACAAGAATTGGTATGGCTAAGGATGCATTTAGGAAGAAAAAGAACTATACTAAATAGTAAAATGGAGCTGGAACTGAAGAAGAGAATCATCAAGTTTTTTGTTTGGAAAGTGTTTTTGTATGGTGGGGAAACATGGACGATGACAGAAAAGGATAGAGAGTTTAGAAATGTGGATTTAGAGGAAAGTACTTCACATCAAGTGGTCTAATAGGGTTAGGAATGAATATGTGTTTGAGAGAATAAAAAAAAGGAAGAAAGCTTTTAATTAATTAATTAATATAACTATTGAAGATAGGAAGAAGAACTGGATGGGACATGCACTGAGACGGAAATGTTTGTTAGGAGATGTACTGGAAGGAATGGTGGATGGAAGCCGCAAAAGAGGAAGAAAGAACAGAAAGATAATTGATGACCTGAAGGATGGAGGGAGTTACAGAGAGTTGAAAAGGAGAGCAGAGGACAGAGAGAGATGGAGGCACCGAGGACCTGCGAAAGCAGACGACTAATGATAAATCTTTGAAGCAAGAAAATGGAGATTCAAATGTTTTTATTGCCAAGAAAACCTTATGATCATTCACTATCATGCAATGCATTACTGTGCACAAGTATTGTTCAAGCTCAAAATATAAAATGTTGCATTTTGAGCCTCTTCAGCTAAAATATTGATTGGAGAAACCATCCTCCTATGTAGAACGGCATAAACTAATTTCTGTAATGTAAAACACAAACAATTCTATTTCTCCCATTTTTACGTATAAATTTCCTCCTCTTGCACTCACTATTGTTATTCCCAATTATCACTAATCAATAACTATCGATTATAATCGACTTTGCGATATGTGTTGCTGATACACACACGCGCTGATTCCACAGTGATAAAAATTAAAGTGACTGACTGAGATTCCACCAAATCTTTTTAATAGCACACCACAACCATGATGATAAGAATAAAATGACTCACTAATAATATCAACACTCTTTATAATGCAAACCAACCATTCTTTCAATGCATTATGTCACTTTCTATGCTTAAGGTTCCGATTAAAGAAATAGAGATTTGCTGTATTGTACTCGTATTTATCTTTAAAATAATCAAATTTTTATCTCAAGGAAACCTGTGGCCATATGTGCCAGTGCAAATGGTCTATAAATTCTTGAGGTATATTACTACTTAAAGAGTAAAGAGTGTAAGATATACAATATTTCCACAAAGTAATGCCTGGAGATCATTCATACAGTACAACCGGTTTCACACTTTAGGGCATCATTCGGGTTAATTCTGGACTTTCCATAGACCAGCGATCATTGTAATGAGGATTGTGTACCCTGGGTTACGGAGTATGCGGGAAGATGTTAAACACTGACTGAAGTACGTGAATATAATAGTTAAAGTATGAATTATTAGTGGTTTTTCTATTTAAGATGTTTTTTTATCTTGAATTAATCGATAAAGTCACCGAAAATGTTTGGAACGACGATCTTCAAATACTGGCGACTAGAAAAAAGAACAAGATTCAACTCTTTATAATTCCTACGTTTGCTATGATTCCACAAAATAAAATAAATATCACTCGGGTTAAAATGATGGAAGTGACTCACATGAACTAAACGTAAAATCAACTTTTTAAAGTACACAAAAATGATTTATATCACACAGTACAACCAGTATTACTCATTAGGGTATCATCAGGTAAAATTTGTCTGCTAGAACAGTGAAAGATAGGACAGTGAAAATGTCTTCGAACATAATCAACCAGTAAGTCGAAGATCTTATCACGGTTTCAGCTTTATCAATAGCAGTTGACGAGTCTTGTGACATAAATAATGCAGCGCAAGGTTTTTACTTTTTGTACGATTTATTTCATCCATAGATCCTAAAGAAGAACTTGTAGGACTATTTTCACTCAAAGTTCAAACACGTAGAGAGGATACAGCAAAAGCTATAATTAAGTACATTGAAAAACATCGTATTCCACTCAATAAAATGGTCTCAATTTTAGCAAAATAGCACGACCAGCGTTAGAAACGGGTTTTTTTTCTATTTTGAAGGAAAAAATCAGTCACGAGATAGTTACTTACCATTGCGACATTTATCAAGAAGCGCTTTGTGCGCAGACATTTCAGAAGAAATTTACTAAATTATAGAATTGGTGATTAAGATTATCAACTCTATCACAGCTATAGCTCTTAATCATCGCCAACTTGAAGAATATTTACCTGAAATGGAGAGTGAGTACGCAGATCCTCTGCTGCATAACAAGGCACGTTGGTTATCAAGAGGCAACATTTTGAAATGTATTGCGTTCTTATTAACAGACTTTAAAGAATTTCTCTTGAGAAGGGTTTTCACAATCTAGAACTAACGAAAGATCAGTGGATCCAAAAGTTTTATTTCATGGTAGTCGTCACATCTCATCTAAATCAGCTTAATTGTAAATTACAGAGGAAAGTAAACACGAGTTTTCGATATTAAGAGAAGTTATTTCATTCAAAAACAAATTATCTCTTGTTGCTCAAGATTTTGTAAGATAAACTTTGATTCATTTTCAAAGCCTGTTGAAACGTCGCCAAGAAAATAATTCTGATATTGACATTCGCTATTTCAAAACTACACTTTTAAATATGAGGGAAGCTTTTCTCAAATGGTTTTGGGAATTCAGAAACAGCATGGAGATGTTATCTTTTGTTAAAAAAACTATTTATTGCTAGATTAAAAAACAATGAATTGTAGAATTCGGAAGTTGAACATCTTTGTGCTGATTTAGAAAAATTGGAGTAAAAAAAATGTGAACTTAATCCACAGCACGAGTGGTCTGCTTTGAAAGACCCGGAGAAGGAAAAATATATTGATTTTTGAGAACTTGAACATTGTTCCTGACTCATGTAATCTGCTGAAAAAACTAGCCTTTGCTGTTCTTTAATTATTTGGATCTACATACTCTGGTTAACAATCATTTTGGAGCATGAACCTTGCGAAGGATAAATTGAGTAATCGTCCTATTGATGAGAACCTGTAATCGTGCAAAAAACTAATAAAAAAGCATACTGACCTAATTACCCAAACTTTCCAGGGATATACAATGCCATAGTTTACATTGGCGTTTGTCAGTAATTGTCATAATTTAATTTAACGGTTATGTTATAATTTAATTTTATCAACGAATAATATCGCTATTGTGTATGAAATCAAGTTTCATTCAACGTAAATGTAGTTTAGCTAAGACGTAAAACTTTAAGTAAAGTTTATTAAGTTAATTTTGGGTCCGTTGTGGAGTGAAAAATAATGTAATGAGGAAGGTATGTTGAGATAATTTGAACATATAGAGAGGATGAAAGCAAGGAGATGCACAAGGAAACATACACGACGAGTGTGGATGAGAAAGTTGGAAGGGGTCGACCTCAGCGAACTTACTTCAATCAGATTGAGGACGTTTTTAGCAAAGGCAAGCTTAGAAGTATCCTAAATAAGTTAGTAACAATGTACCTACCTATATGTTTTAAGTTTAAAATATTTAACTTTAAAAATATATTTCAAAAATTGCACTGTTGATATATGGCTCAGTTGACTAATGAGTGTGCCGACCTCTGCTCTGAATTCACCAAGTATACCACTGTCTTGTTTGACAATCTTTCAGACCACAAAGTTCTGTATCAACGTCTAAGAAGCATGATATACTCAAAATGCTTCAAGTATGATAAAAGCTACTTAAAATTTCCAATTGATTTGATAGGGGAATAATTTTCATACATATCCATTATCCATTTCCATACATAAGGCTCAGCTTCAACAGTATTGTGGGTCATTAATGGGATGGTTTACCTAAAACTTCTCTAAAAATAAGATTATATTTTAAAAATTTCATGAAATTGAACAATGAATAAAAAACGGTTGAGAGAATATCAATTTTCATCATATTTCATTTCATTTGGGAATCGTCGCGACTTAATTATGAATACGGCCACTATCCCTTATTTAAGTCGAGACGGAAATTACGGCAAGTATTGATAATTTTAACAGTTATACTCACGTAGGTCTTCACTGTGGTAAAATTTTGAACGAATGATTAAGCTCTGCACACCAGGTCAACCACAGAAGAAATAGATAGCTATAAGGTACTTATTTTGTAACTTAAATGTGCAAAGGAAAAGAACGCTGCAAGCAAATAACATGAGCAAAATACGTGTATTTTCATCTGAGAATAGACTTAGCGAGCAGACAGATAGGCAGGCAGTCCGAAAGACAGACAGACTGACGGAGAAACTTTGCTTTTTTTATTAATGATTAATGAAATTTTTTCAGAAACGCCACTGTCATGTCTCGACGCAGTCGCTTCGGGCGTGTTCACTCACCGACAACTTTGAGTTCGACGAATATGGAAGCGGGTGGGTGAGAGGACACTTGGCACTCGTAGAGGCCGGCATCCCTCGGCTGCACGAAGCGGATCTGCAGTCCCCAGTTCTGGAAGGCGGAGGAGGGTGGTGAGTTGTGCTGCGTCTGTTGCTGCGAGGGCCGGCTGCCGTGGGACGAGCCCGACGCCGACTTGGGCTTCCGTCTGGGCGGACCCTGCCACGCGAAAGAAAGGAAGTTGTTAGATGAGCCGCGGCATGTACGCGCAAAAAACGACTTTTTGACTTTAAAATCCCTTGAAGGTGGTTGGAGCCATCCCTGCGCAAGTTCGGATCTGCGTGCAGCTTTGTACACGAGTTTGATAATAAGTATGGTTAAATGTGAATAACACTGCACATTAACGATTTGGTTTGTGGTCACGTTTATGCTATTTATACGCATAGCATTAAGGTACTTATACGTATTTGAAAATAGAACTTTAACATACGTTCACTGTTTTTCCAATACGAGAAATGATGCGTTTCTAATTCATATTACCGCGACTAAAAATTTCAAGGGGTGATTTCAAGTTTAAATCACGTATTTGCACTTAATTTTCACTTAAATTTCGTATTCCGCGCCGTGAATCCAAATAATTACAAATGCTTTCATTAAGACAAAAAATTTGATGTATCACCCTCGGATCATTTATAGTAATACATGCACAGTAATTTTCACTATATAAACAGATGAACCTCAGGGAAATATGAGCCAATAGTTTTTTCCACTTAAATAAAAAGATAAGATAAAAATGTGGACTCAATAACTCACGATAAGCGGTCCAACCATCTTCGGTATCGCAGTCATGCAAGTCATAACATGTAGGTATAACTGGCATTGTGTTATTCTTGTTAAATTATAAGTACAATGTTAGTAAGTGTTATGCGTAACTCTTTCAAACATTACGCTAGCATACCATCATATCTATTTGGAGATCTATCATTGCATGCACACTGGACCCTTAAAGAAAGAGTAAAATTGTTTTTTCTTAAAGCATCAGATAAAGAAAACAAAAATAGCTGTTAAAAAAACCGTAAAAATCAACGCGAACATGAAATTCAATCCCGCGTAAAAATCGACTCATCCGTTAAAACCCTCCAATTCTACTTATACAATGTATTCAGGCCTGCCATGAATACCACGGTGACATACAATGATGCGTTCTCTTGCCAACTTCATTGTGCCTCTCATTCTACGCCTATCTTGTTATACGTATGTGCGTTGAGTAGAGACTCCCGCTCTGAAGCACCCACCCATGTGAAACTACTATAAATACTTCAATGATGATGACAAGGTGGATCTTCATGAGTAGGTTATATAGCTCTACTGCAATGAGCCGGTCCTATGGGGATTGAAATACATCACGGAACCATGGCAATTCTTTAGAGGAACTCTTTCGTGAGTCATTTTCTATGAAACACATTGTTTCAGTGAAGATGTGACGATTAATGACTTCATAAAAGTTATTAATTTCTTATCATAAAAGTTATTCAAAATAATAATTCTTCAACGCAATGTTATTGGGCGAAAATTGTCAAAAGTTAAAGTTAAATCTGTTGAAGAAACGGGTTAGAGCATATAATTTCAGAGATGTGTCAAGAAAAACGTTTTTTCTATGCATTACTCTCGATTGCATAACTTTCCCAGCAAATTAATGTCTAAAATTTTTGATTATTCAACGCTTCAATCAGCACATCCTCCCCAAACAGACTTCTTTTCCAGCTCTTCTGCAGCTACTTTCTCTCTTGAGGGGAAAGGAAATCCGCAGCTGCTCTGAGGGTTAATTTCAGTAGCTTGCAGTCGATTCGACGGTGTATAGTGCAAGGCAGGACGCAACAAGGCTAAAAAAATGGAAGGGGATTTCTGCGCACCCATATCACTAAGAGTTTTGGTTTCCGGAGAATCAAAGAATCAACGGGTGAAATTAGATCCAATTTTCTGAGATCGTTGCAGAAGAAGGCACAAACGAGCAATTGGCGTCACCTCTCGCCGACGTCTCGGCAATTCGCGGTCTTTGAATTATTTCTCCTAGAGGCGTCCAAAAAGGTGCATTGCAGTCGTTTGAGTGAAATAAATTTATAAACTGACTACAAGCACTCGGTCGTTATATCAAATTGTTAAATTAAGAACTTATTGGGCATATCGATCATGAACTACAATTTTACATTACCTCTGGCCAGCAAAAATTTACACAAAACCTTAGGCTATGGCAAATGATTATTAATCATATAATCATCAGTCTACTGATACTGTTTTCTTGGCAACACTAACGGAGGGCGATTGGTTTCTATAAATAAAACCGCCCTCATTCTAAGAGTGTGCTTGTTATCATATTTCTTAACCGTTTCAGATGGCTGAATTGGCTCCATTAAATGTAGTAATCCCAAGTATTTTTTTGTAACTGTCAAGAATGGTGATTGGACAATTGATTTTAAAAGGCTGGCATGCATCAAACCAGTAAAAAATGTGTTTTCATCGCATCAAATGATTTCACTCCCTTCCAAAACATAACAAATTACATATTTAGTCGTTCCTACAGTTCAGTTCAATGCCTTAGTGGCACGGAGAAAAAGCCATAAGTCAGAAAGAATTACATAAACGCACCAGTGGCAGCCAAAAAGATGTATATTAGAAGATTATATGGAATTCTGTCTTGAAAATTATAGCCCTCTTCACAAACCACAGGTGAAAACAGATAAGTCACAGAAACGGCCCATTTCCTATTTCCTACAGTACTCAGTTTTTCACCGAGTTATATCAATTAGAAGAAATATACGACAAAGTTCCTTTCCAACCTCCGAAGGCCTACACGACGAGGAACTCGGTTGAGGAGGACCGGTGAAATTAAATGGGAGCATCCTCGGTTAGCAGTAGCGAAGTGGACATAATGTATTCCTGTGACCCGGTTTTTCGTGGTGGCATCCTGTTTTCGGTGGCGGGGCTGGGACTGGGAGGGGTAGGAGAAAGGGCGATGGGAAGGGGGAAGAAGGCTCGCTCCTAGTCGGAACGGTCGCGGTAGGGAATTTGTTTGAGAGGGGAGGATGTGAAGGGGTGATGTGAGGGGCAAGTAGGAGGGCTTGTCCTTGTTTCGAGGATTCGGACGCTCTCAGCACGCGGCGATTCTTTCCCTCGATGCCGTTTGGAGCGTCCTACAGTGACGTGCGGTGGTCCAACCGTGTTGCACGTGTAATGCGAGCATATATCTACATAATACCTTGCGGGCTGCTTGGGCGCGTGGCAGAGGGTATTAGGACACCAGCGGTGTGAAGGAAAAAATTTTGGGAGGAGAAATGGTAAAGTCTATTTTAGGAGAGTTTGAGTGGAGCTCAGTTGTTATTGTGTGCACTTATTGTACGGGGGATGTGCACATTTTGTAACAATCCATTTTTCAATGTATCTCACTTGTTTTATCTCTTCTGTCGTCTTAGAAATGTAGTGCGGCGTCAAAATTGTATTCTCTTCATCACTCTGAAGAACATCTGTTCTGAATTTCTCAAGCAAACTATGCCCTGCATGTGGCTTTCGAATATCTTGCGGCTTCAAAGCTGATAACTTTAAAAGCTGTGAAATAAGTGTACTTGCCCGATTGTAGTAGTTTTTTGTGCACAGTGCAAGTGCACAGCTCTCCGTGGTATATTATCAATCTAATAAATTTGCTGTGCAGTCCCAATTGCTCTCGAGGAACGATTGAATCGCACACATTTAACTTCTGATCCTTATAAAAAACAGATTATTCTGGGTGATTTAGTTGTTTACCACAATTGACAACTATTTTTACTTTCATTTTTCGAAAAAAAAATAACAAAATGCATAAATGAGTATTGCCGTATTTAGCTTTTAATTTGTTTCCCATAAAATCAAACGCAATTTTTATAGCAAAATAATGAATTCATTTTATCATATATAATGTTCCATTATGTATCGGCCACTTCGCAATAACTTCCTGTTGTCATTTAGATAAAAGCATGACATTTTTGCAATACTTACGCAATTTAGAGATTTTGCATTTCACTAATTAAAAATAATATTATCCTTAGGAAAGAGCTTTAATCAATTAATCGATATAAACTATTAGTCAATTTATACTATTATAAAATAGCGTACAGAAAGTATTAACCTTAAGTTTTGACATGGTTTAGAATATTTTAGGACAAGTATTAGTATATTTTAGGGGAATGGTTCGAGTATTTAATTTTTATTTATTATCAATATAGAAATTTAACGAAGGATCGTATGTACATAGACACAGAGAATATGGAACATGCATCTGAGCTAGTTTTTATGGGTCTTTTGTGCACAATCAGCAAATCAGAAAAATCAGGGCGATGAAACTATAGTATTCTAATCCACTTATTAAGCTTTGCAATTTTACGATAAGACTTACGATAAGATTAAAAATTCTAGAATTTTTGATAAAACTGATGGAAGTGACTTCATTTGGTATCACTCTTTACAGATGCAAAAATTTCTCTTCACTTCACGTTTCAGTTAAATAGTCCCACAGTGGTTACTTCGTGATCCAAAGAGCTAAAATCTATGCCAGCCTTTATTCCTTGCTAAGCATCAATCGCACAACAGCAAATTATGAAATTAAAAAATAACTTATTTTTCGGTAAAAGTATTCCAAAATATGTTAAGTAAGCGCGATAAAGAGATGAAATCTATAAAAATTAACCATAGATTAAGCTAAACCCGCACCACCATTACATACAAGAATATCAGACTCTTTATTTCTTCGTTAAATTTATTTCTCAATACTTCGTAAGTGAGCTAGAGAGCGATCTGTGCCGATTGATATTCCGCGTTAAGCCTCTTCAGTACCTAAAAAAAATGGAATTTTCAAAACTAATTTCCAGTTAAAGCGCTCCAAAATGCTTAATATGCGTACGAAAAAGCTGAGACCTATTCCAGTAAATGTTCTTTTTTCTCTTTATCGGTGCTAATCTTTAACTGCAAAATACTGAAGAACTTTTTCAAACGACTTACTTTTTTGGAAAATATGTTTTACAATATTTTAAATTGTTAATAGTAAGGTAGCGAGACAGCTGAAACCTATAAAAATCTGTGTTATTCGTAAAATATTATCAGCAAAATCATAAAATGTGGAAACATAATTTTGGCAATGTATTTCACAATGGTAATTTAACGGACCGTGAGCTCAACCTATAATTTTTGACCTCTTTCATCAAGCTTCTTCAACGCTACCATCAAATACGCTAATTTCAGACTGATTTCTTTGCGGTAAAAGTGTTTAACGGGGCTTAATTAGCAAGATAGAAGATGAAATCTAAGCCAATTGGCACCAAACGTTGAGCTACATTCAAGCCGTTACAATAGATGAACATTTTTGTCAAACTTTAATGTACGGTAAAACTCTTATAAATATACAGCAATATAATTTGACTCTTTTAAGTGCCAGTAAAACTTAGAGCCTCTAAAAAGTGGCGACTTAAGGAGTATCTCAAAGATTTTTAGCTCTCAGAATTGAATGGAAAGAAATACTAATTCAATGTATCGAAGAAATCCTCGCAGATATATAGTTTTGAAAAAGATAGCCAAGCTGAAATAAGATATGAATAAATACAGAAATATTGTTTTTGCTGATATAGTAAACAAAAGTTTGTTATTTTTGATAAATATGAATCATACGTTGACGTCTTAAACAAATATGGTCTTTCGACAATGCACTCTAATGCCTAACCGAAGGATTTTAATACCTCAAGCTAAAGTCGAAAAAATTATGACCGTAATAAATCGGAGAAATCTCGCAGGAATATAGTCCGGAAAAATGTACACTTAGGAATATTTATACATACATTTAGGAAAAAAGTTCTTAAGATTCTTAGCTCACAGAATATAATAAAAAAATATAACTCAAAAGATCGATGAAACCCACGCAGAAACATAGTTTGGGAAAAGATAGCCACTTGAACCATGAGTTGGATTATTGCGGATGCAGTAAACACTGGGTTGTTATTTCAGACAGATAAGAGATATACGTCGTCGATTGAAGAATAGTAATTAAAAAATGGTCTTTAAAATAAATCTCTTGTACTCTAAAATCTATCCGAATGATTTTAGTTTCGCAAACTAAAATCGGATTTTTCGGATCTGATATATTCTTGCATATACATGGTTCCCGAAAAGAAATCCATGTAGGAACATTATTTACAGAACTTCAGAATTAAAATCTAGAAACTGTATATTAATTATTTCCTAAAAAGTTTTAGTTCACAAAAATTAGCGAGGAAAAACTGATTCCAAGGATCGAAGAAATGCACGCAGAAATATAATTAAAAAAAAGACTTCCATGTCTTAATATGATTTAGAAGAACACTGAATTTTGATATTTCATGGAACAGTAAATTGTGAATTGTTATTTTAGATAGATAAGATTAAAACGTCATCGATTTAATAATTTAATTCATAAAAACATTATACATTATTATACTATCACATTTATCCCTTTTTCACTACACAATTATGCATTAAAAAGAGATAAATGTGATTAGAGAAATGCAGGAGTAAATGGAGTTTCTGATGAAATGCCAGCGTTGAACACTTTTTTATTAAATCAAATTATCAATGAGATTATTACCTCGTCGTTTGAAAAATACCATTAAAAACATGATCCTAAACATAATCTGATGTACTCTAAATTCTATCCGAGTGATAATTAAATTTTTCCGAGAAAATCACGCAGGAACATAATTTAGGGATATTGTGAATTAAATTCTTCAAACTGGATAAAACGATTTCCCAAAGATTTTAAGATAACTGAAAAAATGGAAAAAATCTTAGGAAATACACAGGCGTTCGATTTTGGAAGGGGCAGTAAATAATGGATAAATACATTCACAAATATCATTCTTACAATTCCAGAAAAAAATCTTCCAACTAATTTCCGAAGGAGTAATTTTCACAGAAGGAAATCAACCATGATAGCAAAAAATTAAGTTTATATTACATCACAAATATTTGATTTTTAAACACGTTTTTATTAGATGACTAGAAAATGATTAAATGAAGTACTTAACACTACGACAAATATTTTAGTTCCTTTACCTTAAGTCAAAAAATGTACCATAAATTATCGGAGAAATACAGAAAGGAATAAACTTTGGTATAATAAATCCTCGCAGAAAAATCATTCTGATTCAGAATTAAAACCTACCAAATGGAATAAACTAATTTCCGAAGGAATTAATGTCATAGAATGAAATAAAGCATGCTACCAAACAAATTAAATTTATAGTATTTCAGCACAAATTCAAGCAAAAACATACTTTAGAATAATAAATGCGCTCCGGAATATCATTCTGAAAATTTCCATATAAAAATCTACTAACTGAAAATCACCTATTTTGCAAGGAGTATATGTCATAGAATAAAATATCAAATGCTTTCCAATAATTTTATATTATTTCTGCTCAGGAATTACATTCTGATAATTTCAGAATTAAAATCTCTACCAACAGGAACAAACTATTTTTCGAAGGAGGTAATTACACAATACAATAAAACATGCTACCAATAAAATTTAATAGATATAAGAACAACATGACTTTGATTTTAAAATACTATTTTAAAAGACCAACATAAACTGATCTGATGAAATCCAATAACACTTAACTCGAAAACGCACCATAACTTAATCTGAGAAATCCAAGCAGGAAACTATTGGAATAATAAACCCACGCAGAAATATTATTCAGACAATTTTATTGTTAAAGTTACCAACAGAAATATACTAGTTTCCAAAGAATTTATTTATACAGAATAAAATCAAATAATCTACACAAAGAAACTATATTTTTATAAGATCAATACGACTTTGATTTTAAAATACTATTTTAAGAGATGAGCATATTGTGATTGTTGTGTACATATTAATTATATGCAAAATATTTAAGTTTCTCTACCATAAGTCAAAAAATGCGCAATGAATGGAGAGGAGAAATCCACGCTGAAATATACTTCCGAATCATAAATCCCGCGACACATTATTCTGACAAATTCAGAAATAAAATCTAAGGAAAAAGGAGTCGTATTCCCAGAGTAAAATCAAACATGGTACCAAATACATTTAATTCATAATAGATAAATATGACTTTGATTTTTAAATACTATTTAATACTATGAACATAAATTCTCGTACTCCTTATGACTACGCAAAATTTTTAGTTCCTCTACCTTAAGTCAAAAAATGCACCATGAATAGATACAAGAAATCCTCACAGGAATATACTTTGAAATAATATATCCATGCTGAAATACCATTTTAACAATTTCAAAATTTAAATCTACCAACAGGAATAAACTAGTTTGCAAAGTAGATATTTCTACAGAATAAAATAAAACATGCTACCCAAAAAATTTAATATGTATAAGAACAACATGACTTTGATTTTAATAACGATCTGATGTAAAACTGGTATGATATATTCCTTAAAACTACGCAAAATACTTTAGTTTCTCTACCTGAAGTCAATAAATGCGCCATGAATTCGATGAAGAAATCCACGCAGGAATATACGGTGGAATAATAAATCCGCTCAGGAATTACATTCTGATAATTTCAGGATTAAATCTACCAACAGGAATAAACTAGTTTTCGAAAGAGATAATTACACAGAATTAAATAAAGTATGCTACAAAAAAAATTTAATTTATATAAGACAACATAAATTTGATTTTAAGCTACTATTACGAACGAAAAAGACGAACATAAACTAATCTGATGTACTTCTTAAAACTACACAAATTATTTTAGTTTCTCAACCTTCCATCAAAAATCTGTATGAGATGAAAGGAGAAATCCACAAAGAAACATACTTTCGAATAATAAATCCGCTCAGGAATTACATTCTAATAATATCAGATTTTAAATCTATCAACTGGAACAAATCTGATGTACTCCTTAAGACTACGCTAAATATTTTTGTTTACCTACCTTATGTTGAAGAATGCGCCATGAATTTATTGGAGAAATTCAAGCGGAGATATACTTTGGAATAATAAATGCACTCAGGAATATCATTCTGAAAGTTTCCATATTAAAATCTACTAACTGAAAATCACCTGTTTTGTAAGGAGTATATTTCACAGAATAAAATAACAAATGCTTCCCAATAACTTTAATTAAAACTGGCAAAGGTACCCGTTGAAATTCAACGGGAGACAGGTCATAATAAAATATATTTATGGTGAAGAAATCAGTATTCATATTTTAAAGAAATAAGCCATCAAGCGCGCATGGTTAACACAATATATGTTAAATTTATAAGGGTCTCCTTAAATTTTCCCCAAATTCTGGTTACCAAATTGTCCTAGTGGTTGGAGTTGACTCATGGTAATGTCATGGTAGTAGGTTCGAATCGCTCATGATGTGTATTTTTTTCTGGGCAAACTATCTATAATTTAAGTTTTATTTTTTATTTCAGCAGATGAAAACCGAACTATATTATGCTTACCGAGATTCGACATTCTTTTGCAGTAACATATAGAAATTAAACTCCATGATATTTGCATTTCAGAGGCTTTCCGCATAAGTACAACATCGTGGCATTCTCCTGTTTTATATGGGTCCAACTTAAATTAGTCCACTTGACATGTATTTTGCCAATTTTAGGCCAAAATATCCCTGAAAATATCGTAATCAGCAATATTTCAGTGTATGCCTTCGATTTCCACTATAGTGACTATCTCTAGATATATAGGCCAGCCGCCATTGTAATTCCAAGCCCAATGCTACTTTCACGATTACCAAGGACATATTCTATTGTTGAATTCATGGTTTTGACATTAAAAAGGCAATTTTTAGGTAAATTTTAATCTTATAAGAAAACTGAATAAAAATAAAGAAACTGCAATCTTTTATCCATCTTATATCTGTAGTATAATTAATTGAAATTGCAAAAAGAGAAACCTCTTCACTTGAACCAAAATGTTCAGACTTGAGTTTTTTAAACACATTAGGAAACAGACGGCCCAATAGGCTGCCCTTGGGGAAGGCCTTCCTTATAGTCCTAATTTCCTAAAAAAAGCTTTACTGATCCCATGTGTGGAAATTACACTAAAATCGGTTCACTCGCTCAATAACTGAGGCTTAAGGCTTTTAAAAAAGTATTCTTTTGGAACCTTAGGCCCCCTGGAACCCCCGCGTGAGTTACGACCCCGTGATTGTTGCATATTCAGTATAGGTATATTTTACGTGTTTCTAATACAGGCAAGAATTATCTTCCAGGGCCAATTTTTGGCGAATGAAGGGCCCACTTAAAGTCCTTCTTGGGACTCAAGGCCCTTGTTCTATAGCCTATGCTCGAACCACTTATATCAAGTATCTTCCTGCCAAATTTTGTTTCAATCAATTCTGTGGTATATGAGTGATTGAGTAACAGACAGACCACTACATTTTTATATATTAGTAAGATTATATCAATACGACCTTGATTATTTAAATAATTAAATTAAAGAATTTAATACTATTTTAAAACATGAAAATAAACTGAAACTGTTGCATTACTATGACTACTCAAAGATTTTTATTTCTATACCATAAGTCAAAAAAATGCAAAATGAATCAATCGGAGAAGTTCACAAATCCATACGCTTCGGAATCAAAAATTGTGCCATGAATTAATCGGTAATATCCGAGTGAAAATATACTTTCGAATAATAAATCCACGCAGGAATATTATTCTGCCAATTTCAGAATTAAAATATACTAACTGGAATAAATTTGTTTCCGAAGGAGTTAAATTCACAAAAAAGCAAACATGCCGGCGCAGTAATATTTTTCGGAAAATTTTAGAATTAAAATCTACAAACTGGATTAAAAGTCTTTCGGAAGGAGTTTAATAGACAGAATAAACTTGAAAATGATTCCCAAAAAATCAAATTCAGTTAAGATTAACATGTCTTCGATTTTAAAATTCATATCAACATAAAGAGAATCTAGTGTATTCAAATTGTCTACTAATGAGATTTCAGTTTCTTCACCTAAAGTCGATAAAATGAATCAATTTAACTTATCGGAGAAGTCCTCGCAGAAATATACTTTGGAAAAGAAAATTCACGGAAAAATATTTTTCTAAGAAATTCCGAATAAAAATATACAAAATAGAATATGTCTTTCCGAAGAAGTTTTAAAAAATTCTAGATTAAAAGATAATTATAGAGAGAATCGGGTGTTCTCTAAAAGTTTACGCAGCTGATTTCAGTTTCTATGCCTGGATTCGAAAAATGGACCAATTAGTGATCGGAAAAATTCAACATATAAATGTACTTCAGAAAATTAATCTACACAGGAATATTGTTCAAAGAAGTTATGAATTTCCTTTTTAAAGGAGATTATTCCAGAGAAAAAGATTTCATTTTCTTTACGTAATAATAAAAATTGCACCATGAATTGATCGGAAAATCCACGCAGAAATATACTTTGAATAATTAAATCTACGCCTGAATTATATCTGACAATTTGAGAATTAAAATCTAAACCGAAAAAAAAACGCCTTTCAAAGGATTTCATTTAAGAGAATTATATCAGGAATGCTACCTAAGAGAGTATCAGTAAAATTAAAACCATACTTCTTAAAGAAAATAGCAATTATAATCTGGTGTACTGTAAAACTTTAAGAAAATGATATTAGTTTTTCAAACTAAAGTCTAAAATAAACGCCATGAATTGGTCGGAGAAATCCAAGCAAAAATATTCTTCTAAATAAAAAATCTGCACAGAAATATTAAAATGTTAAATAAGATATAAAAAATTAACCAATAAAAATTGATCGGAAAAATCTACGAAAGAAATAGACTTCGTAAGAATATACGTGGCAATATTTTTCTGTGCATTGAAGAATTAAAATCCACAAGCTTGAATAAACACCTTTTCGAAGGATTTATTTTCACAGAATATATACAAAAATTATCAAAAGAATTATATTTATATAAGATTCATAAGTGTTCTTTTTTAAAATACTGTTTTAAAAGATAATTAATAACAGATTCTGGTGTTCTCCAAAGGTGTGCGCAACAGATTTCAGCTACTACACCTAAATACAAATACTGCTCCAAAATATGATCGGAAAAAATCAATGCAGAAATATACTTCGGAAAAATAAATCCACGCCGGAATAATTTTCAAAAATTTGAGAATTTTCTATCCAAAGGATTTTACAGAAAAATAATTCATTTTCTCGACCAAAAGTTAAAAAAATAAGCCTAGATTTAATCAGAGAAATCCACACAGCTATATTCTTCAGAAAGTATTACTACGCAGGAATATCTGTGAATTTCAGAGTTAAAATGTACACACAGAAAAGATTGCCTTTTCAAAGGAATGTTTTTAACAGATTATAATAAAAAATGATACCTATAAAAGTATAATTTAGAATCAACTATACTTCATTAATTTAAAAATACTATTTGAAAAGGTGATCATAAACAGAATCAGGCGAATTTCCAAATTAAATATTTTAAAATTTAATATTTGCTTTTCCAAAGGTGTTTTTTTTACAGAATTTTATCTAAAATGACATTCTAAAGATTTGAATATAGATAAGAGTTATACGTTCTCGATTTTAAAATACTATTTAAAATGATAAATATAAACAGAATCAGGTGATCACAGTACGTCATTGCATTAGATTTCAATTTCTCTACCTAAATGCGAAGCAATGCAACAATATATGATCAAAAAATACTCAGATATACACTTCGGAAAATTAAGTCACGCAGGAATATTATTCTGATTTCAGAATTGAAATCTACAATAATAAATAAACGCCTTTGCGAGGGAGTTTATTACACAGAGTTAAGTCGAACGTGATCCCCAAAAATTTTAATTTAGGTAAAATAAATGTCTTCGTTTTTAAATACTATTTTAAAAGATGAACATAAACAGAATCTGGTGTATTCGAAAGTCTACTGAAAATATTTTAGATTATCTACCTAAAGTTGGTAAAAAAGTACCAATTATAATTGATCGGAAAAACCCACGCAGAGACATATCTCAGAGATATAAATCCACACAGATATATTTTTCTGAGGATTAAAAACTGCAATCTAGAATAAGAACCCCTTTAGGGAGAAGGAGTTTATTTTACAGTAAAATCAAAAATGCTAACCAAAAGATTTTAGATAAGATTTACACGTCTTCAATTTTAAAATACTAATTTAAAAGATAAACATAAACAGAATCTGGTGTACACTTATCGTCTACGCAAAAGATTTTAGCCTCTCTACCTAAAGTAAAAATAATGATCCATGAATTGCTGGTCGGAAAAATCTACGAAGAAATTGACATCGGAAAAATCCACGCATTTATATTTTTCTGTGAATTAAAGAATTATAAACTACCAACTGGCTTTCCGTGGGCGTTTATTTTACATAATAAAATCGAAAATGCTACTCAAAAGATTTGACTTTGGATAAGAATCATGCGTATTCGATTTTAAATTACTAGATTAAAAGATAATTATAATAGAATTAGGTATTCTACAAAAGTCTACGCAACTGATTCAGTTTCTATACCTAAATTCGAAAAAATACAACAATTAGTGTTTGGTAAAACTCAACATAAAAATATATTTCGGAAAACTTAATCCACGCAGGAATATTTTTCCAAGAATTTATGAACTGCCTCTCCGAAAGAGTACGAATACATTTTATTTACCTAAATTTAAAAATTGCGCCGTTAATTGATTGGAGAAATCTACGCAGAAATGTACTTCTCAAAAATAAATCTGCACAGGAATATCAAAATATCTAATAAGATAAAAAAATTAACCAATAAATATTATTGGAAAAATCTACGCAGAAAAAGACTTCGAGGGAATATTTTTCTGGGCATTGAGGAATTAAAATCCATAAACTGGAATAAACGCCATTTCGAAAGATTTATTTTCACAGTGTATAAACAAAAATGCTACTCAAAAGAATTATCTTTAGACATGAATTATAAGAGTTCGTTTTTAAAATACTGTTTTAAATGATAATTATAAACAGAGTCCGATGTTCTCCGATAGTCTACGCAACAGATATCAGTTTCTATACCTAACTACGAAAAAAATGCGCCAATTAATGATCGGAAAAAATCAACGCGGAAATATACTTCGGAAAAAAAATCCACACTGGAATATTTTTCTGAGAATTTAAGATTTGCCTTTCCAAAGGATTTCTTTCACAAAAAAATTTTCAATTTCTCTACCTAATGTTAAAAAAATGTGCCATGAATTGATCGGAGAAATCCACGCTGAAAAATACTTCGGCAAAATTAATTCTACGCAGGAATATATATCTGTGAATTTCAGAGTTAAAATCTAAAAACTGAAATAAACGCCTTTCGGAAGGAGTCAAAAATCTACTTAAAAGAGGATAATTTAGATTGCAACTATATAATACTTTAATCAAAAATACCATTTATATTTTTAATAGTATTTTATAAATCGGAATAGTCTAGTTCAAAATGCCATTCCGAAGGAGTTTGTTTCAGAGAATAAAATTAAAAATGATACCCAAGAGTGTTTTATTTAGATAATTAACACGTCTTTGATTGTAAAATTCTCTTTAAAAACATTAACATAAACAGAATCTGGTGAACTGCAATAGATAACGCAAAAGATTTCAGTTACTCTAACAAAAGTTGGTAATATGCACCATGAATTGATCGGAGAAATCCACGCAGGAATATGTTTCTTTAGCTTTCAGATTTTAAATCAACAATCTACAATACACGCCTTTCCAAAGATGTTCATTTCACAGAATAAAATCGAAAAATCGACTTTAGGTAGAGAAACTGAAATCTTTTGGTAAAGAAACTTAAATTTTCTGCTGAGTAAACTTTTGGAGTGCATTAGGTTCTGCTGATGTTCGTCCTTTTAAATATTATTTTAAAATCGAAGTTGTATTACTCTTATCTAAATTAAAGTCTTTAGGATAGCAATTTAGATTTTATTCTGTGAAAAATACTTCTTCAAAAAGACGTTTATTCCAGTTTGTATTTTTTAATTCGGAAATTTTCAGAAAAATTATCCTGCCCAGATTTATTATTCCGAAGCATATTTCTTCGTGGTTTTCTCAAAAAATTTCTGGCCCCATTTTTTCGACTTTAGGTAGAAGACTGAAATATTTTGCATAATCGATCGGAGTACACTAGAATCTGTTTATGTTCATCTTTTCAAATAGTATTTTAAAATGTAAGACGTGATTATATTATCTAAATTAAAAACTTTTCAATAGCATTTTCAATTTTATTCTGTGAAATAAACTCCTTTGTAAAGTCGTTCATTCCAGTTTTCAGATATTAATTCTTATATTCTCTCAATGAAATTCCTGCTTGAGTTTTTTCCTGAAATATATTTCTGTGTGGATTTCTGCGATCAATTCATGGCGCATTTTTTCGATCCGAGATAGATAAACTGAAATATTTTGCTTAGACTTTTGAAATACATCGATTCAGTTTTTGTTTATATTTTTAATAGTATTTTATAAATCGGAATAGTCTAGTTCTAAACTATATAATAATCTTTAGGGTAGCATTTTTAATTTAATTCTATGAAATAAACTTCATCGGAAAAGCAGTTATTCCAGTTTGAAGATTTAACTTCTGATATTCTCGGAAAAATATTCCTGTATGGATTTATTTTTCCGAAGTATATTTCTTCGTGGTTTTCTCCGATTAATTGATGGGGCATTTTTTAGACTTTGGATAGAGAAACTGGCATCTTTTGCTTAGAATTTTGGAGTACACCAGGTTCTGTTTATTTTTATATTTTAAATACTATTTAAAATCGAAGAGGCATTAATCTTATTTAAATTAAAATCTTTTGGGTAGCATTTTTGATTTTATTCTGTAAAATAAACTCCTTCGGAAGGGCGTTTATTTCAGTTTGTAAATTTTAATTCTTAAATTCTCAAGCCAATATTCCTGCGTGGATTTATTTTTTGAAGTATTTTCTGCGTGAATTTCTTTGTAAATTTTTTCGACTTTAGATAAAGAAACAAATCTTTTGCGTGGACGTTTGGAGTACGCCAGATTTTGTTTGTGTTCATCTTTTAAATAGTATTTTGATATCGAAGACGTGTTAAAGTTATCTTAATTAAAATCTATTGGTTAGCATGTCGATTATATTCTGTGTAATTAACTCCTTCGGAAAGGCGTTTTTCTAGTTTGTAGATTATTATTCTGAAATCCTCAGGAAAATATTTCTGCGTGGACTTATTTTTCCAATGTATATTTCTGCGTGGATTTCCCCGATCAATTATTGGGTTATTTTTTCGGTGTTTGTTATTAGCTCTTTAGGTATTTCATCATGCTGTGGCACTTGATGATGAAATCGTTTATTGAAATTTCCTTAATTTATAACGATTCAAGAGTAGCATGACAAAATCTGGAGTTAGTATAATTTAGAGACCTCCACCTTGCATATCATTTAATATGGAAGAGTTTTAAAAAATAATCTTAAATTTCGGTAATTTATATTGACACATTTGTAGCTAAACGAGGGAAATCGATTGGTAAGGAATACTGCACTCTATAACTAATATTAATTATTTTGTTTCTGTTTAAAGGAAAAAATATTTCATTAAGTTTTCCTAATATTTAGTGGCACGATTGTAGCTAGAAAAAACATGTCAAGACGGATACTTTTTATCACTCTAGCTCTCATATTTAGCATCATAAAGTAGAATGATCGAACAATAATTTTTATAACATTTACATCATTTATTTTGGCACAAAACACGTTTATAATTAAGAAGTATATGGCTTTCAAACCAAAATCATGTTAGGCACAGCCAGCGAAACCATAAAAGACGGTCATTTCAGACTATAATTTTAGGTTTTGGTACGTCAATATTTCTAAATGGCAAGCTTATTAAAGAATTAAAAACTCAATACAATCGATAATCTGCGTAATAAATGAAAATGTTGTCTCTTGTTATTCTTATTTAATGCCTCAAAAAATACAAAAATTTCACCTGATATTCAATCTAAAGTCTTACAAATACTAAAGAGGTATAACATAAACCATTTTTCTCCGAAAACTTCATCCATAATAATTAAATATGAAAATTTCATAGAATTTTTTACAGCATAAAATTGTTCCATAATGCCCTAAAAGGGAACAAGGGACATAAAACCTATCTCAAACCAGATATTTCATTGATCTTCGTCAGCGCCGTTATGAAATACTTAGGTTGCTATAAAAATAGCTATGGGGAAAATGTACCAATTTGTTAATATGCGAGCTAATAACTAATATGTATATCAATATACATCCCTCTTTAACTACGTCTGTGCCACAACAAAAAAAACAAAAAATTTCAAATAGCATTCTTAGCGATTAAAGCTTTTTAAAATGAGTAGCGAACGATTTAAAGAGCTTTTACCTACACTAATCGGTGTTCTGAGCTTCTTCTTTTGGTTTAGCTTTTCCTGGACTATCATTAATAATAAAAATTTCAGATTATTTTTAACTCAATATGTTGCTTCATAATGCTTAATTAAAAGCTAGATGACATTTTTGGATGAAATGTACAATCGCAACGAAAAAATATGGAAACTCTCGGCAATAATCTCTGGTTGTATAAAGGCTACTCGGGATTCCATCCCAGATTCCATTCTATTCACCGGGAAAACCTGAAATCTGCACGCGTGCTACCATTAAACACCTAATTTCATGACAACATTTATTTCATTCTTTATTAAATTTTCTAAAATGCTAAATAAGGAAATAACTGAAACCAGTGCCATTAGACCTCCCTCGATCAGCTCCTTCGAGCTGCTGCTAATTACGGAAATTAAGGGTATAAGTAAGTCCAGCCAGATAACTACAATCTATAGTAATTCGTGTTTTTTGAAGAGGTAATAACGCGCCACCATTAATCACATAAATTCGGGACTCTATTTCAGTTATAATATTATACAATGCTCTATAAGCACGCTGAAGGGTAAAAACAGGTTCTAATAGACTACCCACGATGGGCTGCACTCGCGCCACAATAAAATATGATAATTTACGCGCCGCTCTGACGTGCTGCGTTGTGCAAAATGCGACGGGGAGCACCTGACTGGAAGTGCCCTTGATGCCCACAGAAGCCGGCGGGACTGGGCCTCGCAGTCCCCTAACCTCTGCTCCTGCTATTCTAGATGCTGCAACTCCGGAACAACCAGTAACCACTTCAGATCTCCTGCGCTTCCGGAGCCTGGTGCTATCAAACCGTCATCTGACCGGCCTTACCCTTTGTCAAACTTGTGGACGGTGCGACCCGCGAGGTTCTTTATCCGCGCGGTGCAATCACGGAAATCGCTGCTCGCCAACATTGCCAGGACGAAAAACGTGGGCCCCATTGACGTTTAAGTCACTTATCATCAATTCTTTCTATAGTTCTCTTTTATTAGCATTCTATTATTCTGTTTATAAATTTTTGAGCTCCCAAGCCAAGATCTACAGCCTATATTTTTATTTAAACTTATAACGGCTTATTTAAAAAGCAACATTCTTAAAGTCTATTGATCACTTTTTTCTCTCTAGTAGCCTTTTTTCTAGCAGCCAAAGATAGGTGTGCAGGGACACATTTCAAGTGTCCAAACTTAGCAACCAATACTTAATTGCTTTGATGTTTAGTTCTACTTTTCTACCGCTGAATTAAATAAAATAAATAAGTTTATCCTACACATTTTTTAGCTATTGCATAAAGTAATTAGTTATCGACAGTAATCAAAATAAATTTAACTGCATATTAATTCTTTTATCAAGGAGTTAAGTCCATACAGCTTGTTGCGCTTTCGCCATATTGACTAATTACTAATATACCACTAAAACTTATAATTTCATTCCGAGACAATTTATGAAACCATTAAAATTATCAAATACTCATACAACACTTATAATTTGGTCCCATAACTTATTGAGGACGCAGGTGTCGTTCCTGCAACCGGTCTTATGTCCCGCTAAGAACGCGTCACAGTTGGAAATTTTTCTTGGAGGTAAGTACCCGTTTCCTCACCTCCGAAATTATTCACTATTTTCGTTTAAAACTTTACTCATTTTCGTCAATAAGTCGCTGTTGACACTATCCTCGAAGCTCGTAGTACACAATTTTTATCTGTTGCTAAACTGTCCTAATTTGCCTTTTATTGTTTTAATCGATAGGCAGAATGTTTTTCAATATGCCAGTGAGAATGTTGAATCCCTCAACTTACTCAAATTAAGGTCCTCTTACAGGAGACACCTCTCTCACTGTCTTTCTTATGATATCTTTAAAAGCATGGGAAAAAAACTGAAAAGGAACAGCTTATGAAGCCTGTTCAGTAAGTGCAGCATCTTAAATGATCAAAATCAACATTTGGTATTTGTCATCTACAAATTAGAATCCATCTACACGACCAATAGTGCCAAACTTGGATAAAAACAAAAAGTTGCATATCAGCTGTAGGAAAGCTGTAGGAAATGTTGAGTTGAGCAGAAAAGAAGTTAATATTCTAGGGAATGCCACAGAACTTAAATTTAGAGCCATTAAAAGTAATCATCTTGCTCATAATTTAGGCCAGAAGGGACATTCACGCCAGCCTCATCTGCCGCCTACGAATGGGAGCGGGCATTGTGCATTATTCGAAGGTCAAAGACATTCGCACATTGATCCATTTGCAATCCAGTGGAAATGAATTATCAGCTTAATTTAGGTAGGTTTAAAATAAATTGTGACACTCGGTTGATGGGTTGCAATGATAATTAATTGAATTACAATACCTGGAAAGCAAAAAACAGTGAAACCGAGTGTCAAAAATTACATTCCATAAACAAAAGTCATTAGTATAAACACCACTTCTAGCAGTTAGTTAGTTTTAGCTGTTTATCAGTTAACAATCATGAATTCCGGATTAAATTACTGTATAGATGGCGATGCATGATGAGTCGTCTCATAGCTTCTTCAATTTTTGTGTCTTCAAAATTCTTAGACCATTTCTAGGTTTTCTTTCCCGCGGCATCAAAAGCCCGCGAGCGATAAGAAAATCCGTGTGCCTTGAAAAACTTTGGACTAAATGTCTTTGCAATATTAACAAACCAGATAATTACAAATAATTTATTATATAAAAATTGATCCAGGCTTTTATGTTATGGCATCGTACAAAAAAGGAAACTAATATTCATGATGGTTATTCCCTTGATGGTAACACAGGTAGTTTTTAGTAAACTCTGTTGTTTGTAAAAGATTTCAAATAGTAGTCTATTTAATTTGGACCAGCATAAAATTAAGACTGATAGCTTTACTTTAAACGGTCTGCCCTCAAAATTTTTTACAGTGAGGCTTGTGGGCTTGGCCCCAACAGACAATGAAATGAGTCGTCTTTCTTCCATGTAATTTTTTCTACTGGAGTAATTCTAAACGGACCACAAATTTACTTTCACTGGTTCCAGAACAAAAAATGCTGCTCATTTATCATAAGTCAACGAGGTATACATATTTGCAAAGTACCGTTTGTGTACCTGAAAGTTCTAATGTGAAATAGTGCCAGTTGCGCTTTTTCTCCTCCTCAAGTAAATGACAACTTAATGTGACTGCCTTAGAGGATTGCCTTAGAGTGGGTGTTTTTCTGCACAGTCCAAATTATCCGAGTATACGCTAATGCTGTCCATTTACAGATGACAGTGCGAGTAGCAAAAAATCGTAGGGTGCGCATTGGAAAAGGAACGAAAGGAAATTGAGAGGCACTTTGGGAGTACTCCCTGCAGTAGGAATAACGAGCATTACAAAAATTACTCATAATTCACTTTGGAACATAAAAGGAATTTTCAAACATAAATATCCACCAAATTAATTTAATTTGAATCATATAAAGAAGAAAAGACAAAAAGCAGCAGAACATGTTAGTTTGCAACCACTCGTATTTTAACGCGAAATTTTGGGTTCTGGTCCATACTCCACGACTAGATGGACCCAGCAACACGACCACGGTACAAATAATAAATATGACATTTTGATAATAATATTTTCAAATGCAATGTCTATGAAGTATACACTTACTGTCGTCTGCATTGGGTAAAGTTTGCCGGGAAAATTTTCTTTGTAGTACACTAATGGAGTTAGCCATATGCGCTCTAATTAGGTTATCCAAATGACGCAGATTTCTTCTATCACATTTAGTAATCTGTAATTATATGCAAGGGAGTGATTTTTATCGGGTAAAAGATGTCAATGGGTGTCCGATTATTATCACATAAATAAATGTATTACACCAGTAAGTTAAAGTTTCCATATTTGGAAAGTAACACTGGTACGATTTCCACACTTTCATTTTCCATCGCCGACCACGGTTTCAGCATGTAATGTTATGATCATGCCATAATCATCAACACATTTACATGCCACCATCATTACCTCGATGATATCATAATGTGCTGAAATCATGATCGGTGACGGAAATAAAAGTGTGGAAATTGTACCATGTTTCTTTCCAAATATGGAAATCCAAAGGTATCACAAAGTCAGTGCCAATACGCTCTCTTATAAGTTGAAGTTTGTCTGGAAAAAATCATTTAACTTGACAGGCGTTTAACTCTATCTGGCTTTTTTTGGAAAATTTGGCATCAAATTCCAATCAAGTCAAATTATTTATCTCATTGATTATTTCGACCCATTGATATTTGCACCCGTGCGAGTGACTGCATAACACATTAGTTTTAAAATGCACTAAATGGAAATACATTCGTAATTCTAAAGGGCGATTGAATGTATACCACGTTTACTTACTACTTTTCAAATTGGAATTAAATACGGCACCATGTATAGTGCCAATTTTAGCATAAAATTATATATATTTAAACATTTTATAAAATGTTACTCAAATGGCACATCCGATCCTTTGCACTGCTTATTCCTCCTAATATTAGCAATTACTCATCGTTCATCTGCACCGATGGTTTAGAATCAATATGGTTCAATATTGACCGTAATTCTTCCTTCGATAAAGGTCTTCGTTGCGTAAACGAATCCGCCATTTAACGACTTATTTTGGTTTGTTATTCATTAGCAGAGCATTGTTCGTTCAGTGTTTTGGCTGATTTGACAGTGTGTTTGCATTTGAAAAGACGACTTGCGCCGCATATTCGTAGATTTCCTAAGGTATGACAGAAATTATGAGCTGAGAGTAAGAAAAAGTAAGTGGTTTTGAAGACACTTTCCCCTTGAGCAAATCGAGCGGCCCTGACTAAGAATAATCGTTAGCGCTGCATGCATACGAGGCAATAATCCACGTAGATGTGGTGTTAGTTTTCAAAGTGAGTCACGTTAGTAATTGTTTTAGTGGTTCTCGATCGTTTGTCACCGGGGGAGATCCTGGAGGCATGCCGGCTCTCATCTCTCTCCCCCGTCTCGTTATCGTTCATTCCAGTGCATTCCAGCGTGTCAATGTCTCTATCCATCTCACTTGATCTCTGACCCCTGGGGAGTAGTGCACTCCGCGGGCGGTGCCTCCCGTGGCTTCCCAGAAGCTGAGAGCTCCCGCCTCCTCCATCTTCTCTTCGCCGACCGCGCCTTCTCCATCATCATCATCATCATCCCCCGGCCATCCGCGGCCGTCACCACCGCCGTCACTCACCTGCAGGTGCCGCGTGTGGACGACGAGGAAGCGGTCATCGCTCGAGTAAGTGGTCAGCCCAACGGTCAGCAGGTGGAAGTCCTTTCTCCTCACCCACGACACCTGCAACGAGAAAAAAGAGAAGAAAGGGATGATGTCAGGACTCGGGTCGCAAATGATGGCAATCAACCTAAAGCTCTATGAGCGCATGAATTTCCCCTCTAGATCTTTTAGGGCCATTTAAGGTAGTCCGAGTGAGATAGTTCCCTAGCCATAATAGAGACAAATTTCTAATTAGTAGTTTTAATTTCACCAGCTGTAGGACACATGAATTAAATATTGCATTATTAGTGGTGCATTAATATAGTATTATATGACAAGAATGGTAAGTAATTAAATGAAAACATCTAAATAAGTCTTTAACTTGACTCATTTTTTTCGGGCGGTGCGTTTGAAACTCCTTCAAAACGGAAGGTTTTTTTGTGATACCCAAGAACCTATTGCGGTGACAAGATGATTAATTTTCAATACAGTTGAAAAAACATACAAACTACATGCTGTTAGTTTTTCACGACATTTAAGTGTTAGAAATTCCTCATTTTGTAAATAATGTCTCTCTGGAGTGCATACACGTACCATTTCCCGTGTAAAAGGGCTGGTATTTTTTGGCAAATATCTCCGAAAGTAATATGATTAGGGGTTGAATTTTTGGTGTCATTAGAAGGGCGACATATTTGCCATTAAAATGAGAATAAATTCATTGATTTTTAGGTAAAATGATATCTCACTCAAACTACCTTCTCCGCTTGTAACGCAATTACACGTGCTATCTTACGGTAACGAGGAAAAATTTGATCCACGGCCTTTTCCCTCTTTAGTATTGTGACGGCAGATTTTCAGGGTTAATGCATAGAAATTAGATGAATAAAACATGGTTATATCCATTGAGTAATATTGAACAGTACCATTCGTTGCAAAGGCGTCATCATCAGGTCCAATGTATATTGATTAGCGGTCAATGGCATCATCAACTGGTACACTGGACATTGAACTGGTTAAAGACGACTTCAACACGTCGAAACAAGTTGTAAATACCATAAAATT
Organism: Ceriagrion tenellum; assembly: GCA_963169105.1. NCBI lineage: Eukaryota > Metazoa > Arthropoda > Insecta > Odonata > Coenagrionidae > Ceriagrion > Ceriagrion tenellum. The sequence continues at coordinate 118,241,130 of OY720642.1, read as the reverse complement.
ACTTAGTGGACATTATAAAGTTTTATTTACATAGTTTCATCATGATTTTCTACTTCATTTCATCGGATATTGTTTAAAACATTAATGCAAACTCTGTTTAAGAAATTTCAGGATGCACGGTAAGGTTTGGCTCATTTGAATAAAAAAACGGTTCTCATGGTCATTTGCACACCTCTCTAGCGAGATAAATGCCTCCTATTTATGAGCCAGACTGGCATTTATTCCCTGTTCTAGGAAAAGATATTGGAAATGAATAAATATAGGATTATTTTCAAGAGAGATCAGAGGTAGAATATCTGTGAGTCATTCTTCCCAGAGCTTTCTAGAAGGATTTTCGGAATTCAGAGCTTCCTAAACCAAAATATAGGTGGTTTAAAATCAAAATGCTCAGAATCTCAAGAGAAGAATCAGTATTTTACATATAGCAGCAGATTAATCAGAAAAGATCAAGCAACACGAGCTTGGTGTGGATATTCCATTGGATGTGAATATTATATTTATAATGCAAAAGACTATGCGTAAGTATGCATGATTCAGGGGTTAGATGTCGTGACGCAGATGTGCACCAATAGCATGGTCCCTTAAATGCTCTCCACTTACTGACACATAGCGCGGCCGTATGCATATTTCCAAAAACACGCATCACAAGTGAAACTGCTTAAAACGGATTCCTTCACCACACCACACTTTCTTCACCACAAGTGTTATACATAAAGAAATATTTCACATTTAAACATTATACCTATACTCTTCATCGTATTTCATGAATTGTTTTTCTTAAAATTTAAAACCACAAATCTGTGTGTATTTGATTATTTACATTATTTATCACTCTTTGGCTGTATCGCAAACATTTTAGCCTATTGCTGCAGATATTTCGAAGAATGATCAAATCTTATCTTGGCTACTGCATGTCTACCAGTGTTCGACAATGGAATCGCCTCTAAGTCAGGGGTAAAAGGTTTTATCCGGTTAATGACAGGGTACACTTGGGTCTCATATCCCTCTTATGCCCTCGCATGTGCTGCATATTCAAAGGTGTGAATTGTGAATCCTCTCCAAATACATGGCTTATGAAATAACAAAGAAGCAGCAGCTGATAGGTTTAGTCCTGCTCTGCCTAAAATAAAAATACTCGAGCAGAAGGTAATTTAGGCGCAATGATATTATGGCTGGAATTGGCGATCCCTAATCACCATTTTTCAATGATGATTTGCAATCTTTAATTCACTTTCTCTTCAGCGCTCACATTTTCCCCGTCCACCCCTTTTGACTTGAATTCATAACATGCTTTCAAGCCCATCAAGTCCTTGGATTGTTATGGATCCAAGGAAAAAATCTTTAACTCAAACTTCAAAATTTGCTCCTATTAACTTTTAAATAAAGTCCTTAAAAATCTAGTAAAATAATAAAACCTGAAAACCTCGTTTCGATTAGATGCAAACATCAAATAAGCTACAGGATATTTACTAGGTGTTCCGGTGAATCTTATTAACTCTACTATATGGCGGAGTATTGGCTGAATTAAAACTTCTCTTATAAGGTAATAATTAGATTTTATCATTTAACATTATGACTGTAAGATTTTAATATATCCTTGTTGATACTAGATAGAGTTATGGATTCCATGGTAGCCCTTTATGATAAATAATGCATATATTGATTCAACTCTTTTGTTGTCAAGAATCCATGTGTGATGTAAGGAACGAGAATCCAGACATTATCAATTCAGCAATGGACTTCCACAAGTTTACGCCTGAATGGATTGAATTCATATTGTTAATGCTTGATAAATATTCTCAGGTTGCTTGGACACTGGTTCTCTATCCATTATCGTAAATTTCATGACGGTAGTTACGCTATCACCGACTTGAGGATGGTTGGTACTCTCAAAAATGTATTTTGGCAGCATATTCTATCACACTATGTCATTAGCTATTTGCTACTTTTTGGGAGTGTTGAATTTTTCGTGGGCAATATATGCGCAAGCACACTGACCAATTTTAGGTCCTAAGTACTGACGTTTCAGCTCGCAGATTATTATCCGCTATATGATACGGTAATCCTTTTAGTCTAAATCACTATGAGTTTAGGATTTTAATGATTAAGATTCCAATGTTGAATTCAGAAGAAATACAACTCAGGAAATTGTAATATAAGTTATATGGCTGCATCCTCGTCATCTTCCACCCAAACTGAGGCTCCTTTTATGAGAAACATTTCTCTGAGCGCTGATCTAGTCAAATGTATCCAGAATGTTTGGGCCTGCATAATGTTGTCAGCTGATTGAGGTGATGTTCTGGTGAGTAAAACACTGCCAAACCAGCGCTTTCTTATCAGCTATAACTTGTAAGCCAGGGATAAATGTCTGTGAGAGGTTTATTGCCAGAATTCCCACTGATTTAATGTCTTAAAATCAGGCACATTATTTTGGCAGCCCGCTACAAATCCACCTCTCACGGAATCCTCCCTGTAGTGACTCTTCCTTTCCCCTGATTTCAGGTCATGTGTGGAAACGAGTGAACGCACATTTCAAGTACTTTATACAAGTTATCAAATTTCAAAATAAAATCAGTTCTGTGAGAATATTTCCTATTGAAATGTACGTGCAGTGAAGTCTTGAAAGATTTAAATTAAAAAGAAGAAGTTCTCAAAGTCATGCATTTTTTCATTTTTAAGACCTCATAGCTCATCCAAAACTTATTTCTCAAAACTAAAACTCAACAAAACGGTAGATAGACAGCATCACGTAAAAAATAGTACCATAACCACTGATCCGAAACAAAAAAATGCCGAAATACGTGCAAAAAAATTCCGTAGTTATCCAAAATTGGACATAGCACTATTGTTTCTAAATGCAGGGGAGAGGTGATATTCAATTACTACAAATCAGGAAAACTTTAAGCGACTGATATTATTCTAGCGCCAAAGGTTTGCGTGTTAAAACTTTTCTTGTTGACGAACCATTCGAAATTCCGACCTCAATGTTGCGTTCTTTGAGGGAAACAGTATCTCTCGTAGTGGGTCTAGAGGCACTGGGATGAGTAGGGCACCAGATGCAACAATGTCAAAATTATGCTATTGGATATAAATGCGATAGACTACATACTGAGCGAATAATATTTGAATGAATGTTATATATTTATGCATAAGCGAATTAGAAGTTATTTCTAATATCCCTACTGCAACAAATAATCACAAGTCGACAGTTTGTTTGAAGCATGAATTGATAGGATAATTCTTTTTCTGGTGAATGACTGGATTTTGCTCGCGTGTAGCTTCACCATTGCTGAGCGGAAAATACAACGCGTAAGACCTTGTATGCACTTGAATTCAAACTTTTGTAGAAATTCAATTACAAAACTAAACCATGTCATGCTATACTACATTTTCAATAAAGTAATCGGAAAATTTCTTCACCTTCTGAGGGGTTACAGAGAGACTTCTTGGAATCCGTTATACAGACGTATAGGCAAGCCGAGGGTATGAATATGAATGACATCGGTATGGGTAGTATGCACCAAATTTTCACATCATGTGTGCAATCACTCGTATTTATTTTACTCCTCATAAAACCATGCATTCTAAACTTTCTCATGACGCATAAACCAGAACTCCCTGTCGTTTAAATGGGATTTTGTGACTTTTAAACCGAAAATTTCCCTCTCATACAGATATCGAATTTCAGACCAAAAATCACATTTTTAGAATTGTTCTACTGTTGCTTGTGACAACAACATTATTAATTAGTTCACGGACGTGGCTTTTATGTGAGAAATGTATTTCTTCTCTATGATAGTACCGACCAAATTCATTGCTGATTCTAATCGTCCATTTGTTGGCACGCCATTTTCGCCCTTAGGAATCCCTATTTTTTGATTCAACAATCATCTTTCAACTCAACCCTGATTTCTGGTGTGAGTCACGTAAACCGGCGTCTTTGTGGTGAATTTTATGTTTCGACAATGGCTTTGATTTTGTTTGACCTGCTGAGAATACTAAATAATTTTTTTCGTAATCGTAAAATAACTATTGAAAGGGAGGGGGAAAGTGAATCGCCTGCAATAGTCTCGGAATGTTTCGTGCGTCCTGTAACTGGGCAGAGAGGGCGGGGGTAGGCTGGAGGGAGGTGGAGGTCACGTGATTTCCTCAGAGGGGACCGAATGCGATCCGAGCACGTCAGGCGGAGTGGCTGGAGGAGGGGGAGGAGGAAAGAGACTAGGGGGCGAGGTGGAAGGAGGAAGGCCACATTGTGGGGTGGAAGTAAAAAAAGGGACTTTTCGCTTTATCTTCGCTCTCTCGCTCCCCGTTCTTTCTTTTCCTCTCACCTCCCCGGCTCATCCCTTTAGATGGATATACGGGGTTGGCTTTGTGGGGGCGGGGGGGGGGGAAGGTGGCGGAAATATTCAACTTTTCGCTTTACCCTTAGGAAACGGACATCATTTGGGGCCAGGTGCGGTGGGAAACGCCGTGCGCTGCGGGGGAAAGGGTTGGATTCCACCCTCCTCGCGCCCTGGGAAACCCTGGGAAAAAAAGGAAGCGAGCGGCGGCCGTTTACGGATAGCCGTACGCTTATAATTTTGTGACCCAGTTATCCCTTCCACACGGACGGAATGAGAGTCAATTAATTTGCCCAGTGCTGAGGTTTGCCGTGCGGATCGAGTTCTTCTCTCTCGCCTAGACATGCGATTCTTCAATAAATAATGGGAAGAAATTAAGGCTCCCAAAGTCCGTCCATATCCTTGTCGTTGAAGCCAGAGCTCTCAACTACATCCGTAGAGAATCGTTCGATATCAGAAATTTGACAAGTAAATGCTGCCTTAGTGGAAAATGCGAAATCAATGAACCAGAACCCTGTAATCGACCTAAATTAGAGTTCAAGCCTGCTGATTGGCTCGCCTATCGATACCCTGCGGATTACTTTCTCCTCCGTTGATACCGTCAAAATGAAGTTCTCATAACCTCACGTACAAAAATAATTTAAATGAGCTGGAAAAAGGTGTGAGTTCCCTTGCAAAACGTCTTATTACGTGATTATTTACTGCAAGAATAATCTATGCTGACTAGAATCCTGATGCACACAATAAATTCACTTGTCTGTTTTATTGTTGATTAGTCAATGCCACTCCATTATCGATTCTACCATGTGCTCTCCTATTAAGTTTATACGCATTCAATGTTACCGTTCTAAATAGGCAGGTATTTTTCGTAATCTACCCCATAAACTTTAACAATATTTGTCTGTCTTAAATAGTTATAGTATAACTGCTTCATCACGGTTCCAGTTGAATAAAAGGATTAGTGCTTTCACTACGCCCGCAGGACACATGCAGAAAATGCCTGAAACCACCACCAATCACGTGGCTTCATTTTCTTTCCGCATGGGTGTACTTTCGAGCAATAGAATATCGAATTTCTTTTGCATTAGGAAATGAACATTAGAACATTAGAGAAGGCTAATTTACGTTTTAAGAAACATCCTTGAATGAAAACCTTGTAGGGACTGTCCACTAATTTACATACTCAAGTATGTTAATTGGTGGACTCAGTCAATAATTATCCCAAAAATAGTCAATAATTACCCCAAAAATCTTTCTCTAACCTGCAATATTTTATTTCGAAACTCTTTTCGCTATCGTCAAATTTACTCTCCCCGAGTATGTCCTCTCATGGATTACAGCAAATTGAATGACATGCTATGTAAGCAACACTATCCCTACAAAATAAGTTCCCTGTTAGGAGCGACGTTAAATTAAATCATTTAAAACTAGCTCTTAAGGATATTAGAGAAATCAGGCGTCTGCTCTCTATATTTGAACTCCAAAATATGTCGCTCCTTAAAAGGATCTGCATAAAAGATGAAATCCAGCACCTTTTTTCAACTCATTTTAATTATTTTTGTACATGAGATTAAAAGTATCTCATTGTGACGATATCTGCAAAAACTTATGGTGCCTAAAATTAAAACATCCAACGTTACTGTAATTATTATTTAGAAATGTATAGATATTTTAATTGATTATGAATATGTTCACGTTCAGCGAAAGAACTATGTGTTGCAGAAAAATGTGGATTGCACATCGTCATACTTTCAAATACTACAAAAATTTTATGTCAGGTTTTTGACTACGGTCAACGTATCATGTTATAGACTTAAAACCGAGAAGAGGGCTTATTTTTACAAATGAACAGTTTAAAGTTATAAGAATTTGAATCAATAACAATACAACATATTTGAGAATTTGTATGAATTTAACTTGACCCTGAATTTGGGACGTAATGCCAAATGAAAGTATAAAGCGTTGAATAAAATGGCAGAATGAAAGCATAGGGCATTCTAATGACTACTGCAAATTGGACGTCGATGAATGGTAAATGTTCCATTGTTATGGATTATCACCCGGAAAAAAAGATTTTATAGGTGAACTCTTTAAAGATTAGGAAGATTTGAAACTAATGTTAAACAAAATATTTGTGAAATTGGAGGAATTTCACTTGATCATGAATAAAGTACGTACTTAAACCAAGGATCAAATGATAACCGTCTAATTTTTACATATTTTTGTATTATTTTTGTTTAAAGTATTTAACTAACTTTAAAGTAACTTATTTAGGGTAATTGTAATGACCTACGATGTTTTGTAATCCGTATTTTTCTACGCCTCCCGTCAGGTCCAAATCTTTTTTAACTCACATATTTCTGAAGCCAAAAAAGCCTAAATTTTCAAGTTTAGCTTCGGTTTATTGGCCAAAACAATTGCTCGTATTCATTGGAAAGTCCTACATTGACGTGCAATCTGTATTTTTTTCAATCCATGCTTCTCTTTCATTACATTCAAGTTCATGATCTTTATTTACTAATCGCTAACGGCAATTGAATATCTGACATTTCATTTTTTGCAATCGTTGATTTATCCTACATCGTCGTACTATACATATTTCTATACGCCTCATTACTCTGAAGCAGATTGATCTAAAAATTAGGAATACTGAATACACATTTTTATTTCTTAATTGAAGCTTTCCACAAGTATCTATTTTTTCCGTGCAAAACTTTCTTTTTCCCAGTTTTAGGACTCTCGCATCCGACCGCTAACTGTAGTCAAAAACCCAACATTAAAGGTTCTGTTTTCTTTGAAATGCCCTACTACATCGTGCAAACCGTATTATTCTACGACTCATAGTTTGACTTTTGCTAAACGTCCAAAAGTCAGGAATATATTAAACATTTCATTGATCTCTCACGTACTGCTTATTTTTCAATGAAACTCTTCCGCTCTATAAATATCTCCTACACAAAAATTGCGGATTAAAGACTCCGAAAGCTGAATGTAATAAAAAATTTGACGTTCAATTTTGTTTGTCCTTAAAAATAGGAGGGAACTAAGGCCCCCGAAGTAGGTCACGGTCAATTACATAAAAATATTTTTTCCCGCACTTGCTTGTGAGCACGTACATGAACGTTTTTCGCAGCTAAAATATTATAGAGTCCTGTGCGCGAAAAGAAGATTTTTCGAAGATTATGAGTCAGGTGGAAAAAAAGTAAAAAACCAAGAAATTAATTTTTGATGAGGGTCATTCACTAGAAAATCTATAGTGGACAAATTAGTGATCTAAATGATTCTATTGTTTGTGTAAAACATTGTTTGACTGCTGCTAGAATTGAGCACATAGCATGAGCTCGTAAGTTGATTAATACCATCAATCTGAGATTTGAATAGGTATGTAGGTGACAAAACGAGTTCTGCCTTTTTGTCACGCTGATTTCTGACTTGGTACTCATCATTATCTACAAAATAATAAATCTCTTCTTGGAAAACAGAAATAGGCTATGATTATTAAAGATCACCATAATTAATGCCATTACAATCTTAGTCTTTTTGCGTTGGGAGACAAAATAATCAGAGAGCTCATAGGCATTAGAGCGTTTAGATAATTTTTACTGAAAGGTTTAGACTTGTAAATAATTAATATTACTGCTAAATAACTCTCTCAGCTCTCAGGAAACAAATATCAAAGTACATTTACTGTACTTATTAACGAAATCTTTCATTTGAGAATCTTTGATTTTAGGTATTTGAGAAACTCCAAACCTTGTCAAATTTGACACACTTTTATTTGTCCTATTCTATTAGGGCTATATATATATTTTTTTTTAGTCGTATTAGGCAGAAGTTAGACTATAAGCTGCAGATAACTACTCTCCACATAGCACTCATTAACAATCTTCTTCCTGCTATCAATGTCTAATGAAGCCATTAATAATTAATAGTTCTCAACAGCAAAGGCAATTAAGTCACTTTTTATTGCATAATGCTTGTGATTATTTCGCGTCTGTGATTTCCACTAATTATTACAATCCATAAATTGAGGGAACTTACTCTTGTTTCTTGCTGTCAAAGTTGTATGAGTGTTCACTTTATGATTTCACACTGTGGCTATCCGTCCTTTGCAGGTCTCTACCAATGCTCTATTCTCATCAAGCCGTCAAAACAACATCGCCCATTGTGCAAGTGATAACTGCGTGTTCAATTATCTACGGGTCTTAGCTGAACTGGGGCTACTATCATTTGTGAAGATATAGGACACCTACTCGGAATCAATCCAAGCACATGTGATTCGGCGTTAGACAAAGAAAACGACGCAGTTGTTAGCCATTTTAAAATCTGCCTCGGACGGTTTACCTGCCTTTGAATAAATTTTCTTAAATGCAATCATCATTCTGAAGATAATAACTCAAATAAACACGAAAATGAAGCTGCTCTCCGGTGCCGGAAATCGACATCATGGCTTTGGCAATCAAACGGCCGCGCCATTGCATTCATTGAGTAACTTTCCACGAACAATGCCCAGTGATTGCTGACTAATGAATTCCGATGTACTCAAAAGCTGAGTATTTACCCAGCAGACGAATCGGTTTTAAGTCCAGTTATTCCGGTAGAATCGAAAACCGTTTTTGCGCCCACAGCATCCAATTTGGCAACGCTAAAGGGAATGTTTGTCGACGATCGGAGGCTAAACCACTCCCATCGTACATAGTGAGAAGGGAAAAGTTAAATCTGTCGTGGTCATTTTAATGTTGGCTCAATGAATTGGCGAAGGGATTGTCGATAGCGGTGGTCGTTTTAGCCTCACAGAGGACACAGTTGGGTAATCATCTGAGAAATTAAGGAAGAATAGGGAGAAACCATTCGTCAGCATCAAAATACATACAACAATAAAATTTTAAGCAAATTGTTTTTGACCAAATAAAGAACGAAATCTTCCATCAAAACCTTTCTTGTTAACTTAATGGTCGAAAATATTGAAGGGGGACGAACTAGAACGGTTGAAACTTTTGAGGTCAAATGCAAATGAGTATTTCCCCGCAGCTACCCTAGAAAACAGAGAGGTACGCAGTTAAAGTGTTAAAATGCATTTTTATGCGTTTATGATATCTACTGATTTTGCTAACCTATTTCAGCTCTGTAGTTTATGACCTGAAATACGTGGTTTCGTGCTACCATTGCTGGTGTTCACGTCCTCTAGGTATACCTGTGACGGCGTAATTTTTTCTTTAGTTTATTCAAGTAGTTTTTAAAATTTGGGACCTTTCTTTTCATAGGATGAGAATAAATAGTTTTTACTCTTTCAAAAGTAGCTAAACTAGAAATGAATATTCACTCTTTAGTTTGACCAAGTGCCGATTTCTCGTTAACACTTTCACTGATAGCACCTCTCGGTCTGTCATCATTTCTTGTGGCAGGCCAATTGAAAGAAGTACGAGAGAGAGAGAGAGTGTCAGTTGTTATTCCCTTAAATCGACAAGCAGACCATCCATTCTTCAGAAAAAGAGCTGTTTTCTCACATATCCTCTAGGTGGGCCTTTTTTGCCTCCTTCCGTCAGTAAAGGGAGACAAGAGTGACGAGTGTTATAGCAAAGTGTTCTGTTTCACTCATCGAGATCCAACAATACTACACAAGGAGCGCTATTCAGCTGTAATGGCGCTCATCATTGCCGAGTGAATTGCCGGCTTCACTACTTTCGGCGAAGGACTGGGGGTAGTTTGGTGTTTCAAGGAAGGAACATATATTCGCCTCCTTTGAATAAGGGAGGGAAATAGATTGACTGCTCTGGAAAGGGGTTTTGGAAGCTCAAGACGGAAACACATTCACGTGCTTATTCCTATGAATATACTAACTCCAAATCTACTAACTACTCTGCGAGCCGATTTATGGGCGAATAGCAAGAGGTGTTGGGGCACCAGCCGTGTATATGTATAGCAGAAGGTTGTAGGGAGGTGATGTAGATTTTCGGAGTGTTTTGAGTGGAGCTCATTTTTAAACATGGCTGCTATTTGTGCCAAAAAATACCACTTTTTTATTATCTGTTCGGCAGTACATCCTCATTTTATCGATTCTATCGGTCCTAGAGATGTAGAGCGGCGTAAACTTAATATTTTATGAGTCGCTCTGAACCATACCTGCTCTCAATTCCTAAAATAAAAACTAAGCCTTGCATGCACCTTCGGGGATTAGGTTGGAAGCAAGCACCATGCTTCCATCCTAATCCCTAAACAAGCTGTGAATCATTTTTTCTTCGGTCACAGATATTTTCAACGAAGCGTGCAGATTTCCTTTGTATTTTATTTATCTTTTGGTTCAATATTTCTGTTCAGGGCCCCAAATGCTCGGAACATATTTGAGGTGTGGCCAAACCAGAGCTAATGACCTACTCTCTCTCACTCTTTCATTCGAGGACCTTACGCTTGATCAAACGCTGTTACATTAAGACAATGTGCATGTAACGTTACTGTAACGTAAATTAAAATGAGAGGTCTCCCTGCTGAGAGACAGCCCTAGTTTAAAAAATACCACATTAATTAGTTTACAGGACACAGTTCATTATGGAAGAGCTCAACTTTCTAGTGGTACGTCCGTCGGATTATATTTATATATCTCTTGTTTTATTTAGGGAGCGTTTCCATTTAGTAAGCTTTAGTCAACGATGGGCTTCTCGTCATCCTTCCCAAATAAACGTGCCCATGACCATATTATTTGTCATCTTTTCGTAATGGCTAAAGGACATCAACCAATATTTTCTATCCCCGATAATTAGGCAATTAGAGTCGGTTTCATTTTAGAATCCTTGGAAGAGGGGATGCTTTCCTCTATATTTATCATATAATATACACCAACTTCCTATTTGGTGGCTGAACCTTGGCGTTAAAATTGGTGTAGAAGATTCAGCTAGATCAGTAGAGCCGCGACGCAATGAAACACAGGATCGTGGTTTCTAGCCGTATATTTCTTTCCTTGATTTTCGACCTAAACTTTCATTAAACTTTGCAACTAACTTTTTCTACTTATTGTGGCATCTAGCTGATGTACAGAATGTGGTTAAATTGGATATCTTGTCTAACTTTAAGGATTCATTATCCAACCTTTCTTTTCAATGTAGGACAGCTCTTTTCCTGCTTCCTCTTGACCTTGACCGCTAGCGGAGGCAATAAATGAGTCTCGCGGGACATGGCGAATGAACGCACAGGTGATGGATGACGAACGCCTCCCTAGCACGCGAATGACACGCGCCTGTCCACTCTAGGGGAAGCCGCTCCCCATGGATGCAGGTGCGGCTATTTTTGGGCGAAGGGGTCAGTGCTGAGGAATGGCAAAGTCTCCTCTTGTAATGGATCCCGATTTGATTCAAGGAGTTCACACTGCTTTCCTCTGGCGCGCGGAAAAACATAGAGTTAGGGAAATTCCTTCCTGCGCGTTGCAAACGCAAAAATATGTCCTTGTACATTTCTTAATTATAAGGCAATTATAGCCACATTTTTTCATGAACGAAGTTTCATTTGACATAGTGTCAAATAAATTTCTCATTTTTCTATAAAAATATCTTATCTCTACCAAGAAAGCAAAAGATCTGCCTCATACTGCACTATGTTTTTAAATGTTTGTCTGAAATCAGAGGCTGTTTTTCATGGGATAGGGTACGCGTATGCACCATAGAAAGACTTTATTTAAATAGTGAGGAATTTAGAACACTTAGCTTTTACCATAAATTTAATAGTTTGCGTAATCTTTAGACTAATATTGAATAGGTCTATTGCTTGCCGCATAAGTTTTACAGAATCACAAAAAACCTAGTTTTGGAAGTGTTTTGACTGTGCGGGCTAAAAAAATTGAGTAAAGTTGAAAACGAGTAGTAAACTTGTGTAGCTATATAAATATGGTTTCCAAGGGCTCTATAAATAAGATTTTGTGTAGTTTGTGTGCTTTCTCAAATATTTTTGAAAATTAATCATATTTTCACCGCAGTAAATTCTTCGGGATCACAATAAACCTTCCGTTTTGATGGAGTTTCAAACCCATCGCGTGGAAAGAAATGAGTCAAGTCAAAGACTTATTTACATATTTTCATTTGATTACTTACAATTTCTGTCATATAAAACTATTTTATTGCACCATCAATAATGCAATAGTCAACTCGTGTGTCTCAACAGTTGGTGAAATTAAAACATATAATTCTAATATGGTCTCTATTATGATTAGGTAACTATCTCGCTCGCACTATCTTAATTAATACGTCCTTCTAATCTATTTGATAATGTTTAATCGAGAGTGGTTTAATTTCTTTCTCCAATACATAACATTTCATTTTCTGAGGACTCGTATGAGCTTGCCGATGCAGACGAGTGCAGCATTCCCGTCTAAGATGCTGCAGATAGCAAAAAGAAGTTAAAAAAGGACTGTTATCATTTGCAATGCGTTGAAAAATACCCAACATATTCCTCTTGGTTTTTCAACGTCTGCTTTTCACGGTGCACGATATTGTTACTGGAAAAATTCTTGTAAGCGAGAGAAATTTTCCGTTTCTTCATCAGCTCCGCCATTGTTTGCGATGCATCTTCGGAGAAAGAGAGAGGAGAGTAATTATCTCCACCGCTTTGCGCATCTTAGTTTGAAATTTTCCGAGCTGGGAGTCGTGTTTCATGGTAAGGAGAGGCAAATGGATAACCTAGCTGTGCTTCTGAGGAATATACTCGCAAGAAATAACACAAACGTGAAGCAGCAAAGATTCCGCCCTACGTCCCATCCTCCTCTTTCCCCTTATCGAACGGATATACAGTTCTATACTTAATGCCATAAATCCGGTCTCCTAAAATGCCCTCTTTAATTTAGGACGACCGCAGCGCGCCAAACGGCGATAATTTGGACCACAGAAAGAGGAGGGAAGGCCCAGGGGGAGGAGATATGCTCCCGCTTCGGCGAGGTGATTAATTGCAAGGGCCATCCGGTAGAGGGGAGGACGAGCAGAGAAAAAGAGGGAATGCCTGCAGAAGAAGGATAAAAGACCAGGAAAGACGCTACTCAGGTATTATTGCACATTTACTGTACTTCGGAGCGACTCCAAGAGAAATAACAAGAGGAATGCCATTCGGAAAGTATAAAGAAACTACTTTTCCCTCGCACAATTTGTGAACGCGATAAAATCTCTTCAGGGGACAAAGACAATTCGTAATAGTACATTGTGCAACGAGGGGGGTATAATTGTGGATAGCGCACGTTGGCTACCAACCTCCCAAGTAGCGCTATTCGCGACTACAGTGCACTCGCTGAACGCACAATACACATAAACACATTCATAAATGCAAGTATTGCTTATTCAATAAGATAAGCTGTTCAGGACGATGCTTGGGAGAAATTTCCCGTTCATAGCCATTCTTAGGCTTGCCAAGGAAAAATGAGACTGTTGAAATGTAAATTTCGCCATTAATAACGTAGTTTTTCAAAGAAAACGAAATAAATAACAAAATCGAAAGCATAAAAATAGTAATACACCCTTTTTGACATCCAAAAATCAGAATTAGAATGTGACATCTTCAATGAAAAAATATATTAATCTTTGAACCTATGTCAGTATTTTTATTATAGGGATAAAATAGAGGCCCATTTTGGGGGCCCCATGGCCCTCGTGGCCCTGAGATAATTGTCTCAATAGGTTTCTCGTACTTTACGAACCTAAAATATAGAATCTTAGAAGAACTGATTAAATAATTTCCGTGAAAATGTCTCTATACAGAAGTAAGAGGGAGATAAAAATGAGCGTGCATTTTTCATCAGCCGCACGCTTTAGCCCAACCAACGCTTTAGCGTGCGGTAATGAAAAGAAATCCAAGCAGGGCATAATTGACCATTTTTCTCTCGAAGGATCTCACGCTTTATAGCATTATCATGGCGGGACTTGTAAAATATTTTTCTTCGCAGTTCGCAAAAAATCATCATAGTCTCCCTCTTTCAATTCTTTTCCTTACTACAAACCCTTTAATAACTGGCGTCCAAACGGCACCCTCTGCTACTCTCCTCTGCCAAGGCTTCGTAAAGTAGTAGCCATATAGGTATAAACGACCAACTGGACGATATTTCTACCTTAGAGCGCCATTGTGAAATAGATACAATTTTTTTCATATCACGGAAGATGAATTCAGGATAATGAGGTTATCATACATCGAAATACAGGCCTAAAGTTCAGGTATAGATGTTGAATTGGTACTAGATAAGCATTTAAAAAAACGCAAACTCTATATCACTGAGTAATGAAAAAGTTTACAATAATTGAATTTTACGACTTTACTGACAGTCAACAGGCTTAAAATTAATCCTGGATTTTTGACGACGTTCTTTTCTGGTTTGACGTACATCAGATTCGCCCCCGATCTTTCCTCCCAAGAGAGCAGGGTGTGCATCGAATGGAGGGAAAGTGCGCTGTTATGTTGCGAAGTGATTTGCTCGAAAGAGCAAATGGAAAAAATACCAAATTTAGAGTAAAGTAACGCTAACATGGCTTTGATTTCACAGTGGATGATTTTTTGTAGTCAGGTAAGATATATACGAAAGACGGACGGATAGATGAGAAGATAAAGAGACGTGCAAATGCTGGAAGGAAAGTGGTAGGTAGCATGTAGAGCATATCAAGGAATGAGTGCCTGTCTAAGGAAGCGAAAATCGCTATGTACGAAAGTGTACTTCTCCCCACTTTGTTGTATAGTAGTGAAACATGGATATGTCAGGATAAACATAAGAGTAGACTAAACGCCGTGGGTACGAGTTATCTGAGGAGTTTTTGCGGCAAAGGTAGGATGGATAGGGTGAGGAATGAGTGGATAATAAATGAACGTAATCTAGATTCTCCAGTAATGGACATACATGGAAGGAGTGTGCTTCATCGGTTTGGCCATATTGAGAGAATGGACGAGAGTCGAATAGCGAAATAGATATATAAGAGTGAAATGATTGGTACGAGAGGGAGAGGTAGGCCGAGAAAGTTGTGGTTGAATATGTTTGAGAAAGTTCTTAAGAGGAGGAATATTAGGAGTCTTAAAAACAGGAGGGCGTGAATTAAGCAGTTTATGAGGGCAAATGAGGCAAAAGAGGTTTGCGAGGATATGTACGTATGGAGTAAATTATTGAAGCAGAGTTAGGTGTAAAAATATGTATTTATGAGTGAAACTTAGTGATTGTGCCTACCTCGGAAGGGAACGGCGTGATTGTTATGTATGCATGTATGTTTATGGGATGTTTTCGAAAGATGCATTTAAATGTTCACTCAAGGTATTCCGAGCGAGATAGTTCCCTAATCATAACAGAGACCATATTCGAATTATACGTTTTAATTTCACCAGCTATAAGATACATGAATTAAATATCGCGTTACTAATGGTGCAATAATATAGTTTTATATGACAGAAATTTTAGGTAATTAAATGAAAATATCTAAATAAGTCTTTAAATTAACTCATTTTTTTCGCACGGTGCGTTTGAAACTCCTTCAAAACGGAAGGTTTTTTGTGATACCCAAGAATCTATTGCGGTAAAAATATGATTAATTTTCAAAAATAGTTGATAAAACATACAAACTACACGCTGTTAGTTTTTTACGACATCCTAGTGTTAACAGTTCCTCATTTTGTAAATAATATCTCTCTGGAGTGCATACATGTACCGTTTTCCATGCAAAAGGGCTGGTATTTTTTGGAAAATATCTCCAAAATTAATGCAGTAAGGGGTTGAATTTTTGGTGCTATTTGAATGGTGAGATATATTTCTTTAAAATGAGACCAAATGCATTCAATTCCGGGTAAAATGATATTTCGCTCAAACTACCTTAAGTGGTCAGTGTAGACGCGGCATTACTTTCCCATTCTCTCCGAGCCCCATCTCCCAAGAAGAGGGCGCAAGAAATTGACGCCCTCTTCGCCTCGACCAGTCGCTTGTCAGTCTTGTCTCTCTCTCCTGGATTCAGAAGCAGTCTGCTCTCTCGTCCTCTCTCTCAGAGCGGAAGGTGTGGAGGCATGAGAAGCACCTCGTAGCATTTTACTGACGACGGACACTATGTGCACCCCCCGACACGTCTCGGCAGATGGCAGCACACTCGTTCGCCCCCTCCCCCTCCTAAGTTAGCAGATGGCAAAGCATGTAAATACACCCATCTCCCCTCTCTGTCTCCTCCGACTGCTCTCTCCTATCGCTACTGTCTCGTCTACCAACCTCCCTCCAACTCTCACACAATCACACCCAACTCCCACCACGATTATTAATCTCGTCTCTCCGTGTGCTTTGGTTGCGCAGCGACTCGAAGTCCCTGGGCGAACGCGGAGCATAGCGGACGCCCTTCACAAACGACGTAATCCAGAGGGCGCAACACGCCGACGACGTCGGATTGTCTGTGTGTTGTGCGCTAACAACTGTTGTATAATTTGCTATTGTCCCAAACGGCGATGTCCGGAATATCAGCGCCCTGTGCTGTTTCCAGCCTCGTCTCCACATGTTCGGCTTTTGCACTCTGCATTCTGCAATCAACTTTGGGGTGTTATGCTTTCTCGTGCAATTCCACGTTAGTTGCTTAGCGTTACTTATGAAAAACTCTGTAAAGTGCCCTAATTCTTTAACAAATCGATCGATTGCAACATATTTAGCGTTAGTGAACTCGGTACGTACCTTGATAACGCCGCTTCAGGCGTTGAAATCGATCGCGTCGTTAAAAAATTATGGAATTAATATAGCATTCCGTAAATAATGCTGATAATTGATAGTTCCGCAATATCACGCCTTGCTCCACAAATATAATTCACACTAGTAGAAGTACGCTTTTAACTTTCTCATTAGGCTTCTAAATGATAAAATGCTTTCACAAGTATTTTTATTATAACGCCCTTGATTGGAAAGGATGAAATGGTCAGTAACTTATTTGAATATCATGTGGCAAACAAAAGAGTGTAAGTATTTTACAGCCGTGATAGCCAAAAGGTGCGGGCAAATATTTGGATCTGGAAGCGATCGCTCTTTCAGAAAAAGATCTATTTGATTCAAATTTTTCTCATGCTATCGAAAGTTTCTCTTGTTTTCTGCCGGTCACCTTTACTGTAGTATGCAGCCATTGTTTTTGCGGCTCAGTCCGAGGGAGATCCATTATTTTGATGGAACTCGTCCCGCATTTTTGACGTGTCGAGTAATTAAACTCGCATGAAGTTCAGTAATGATCCCAACTCCATCAACTTTTACTTTTTTCTTTTTTGACTGTGCATCAACAAAGTTATCATAAACGAATGAAATACATTTAAAAATGGCATGTTTGGCTTATGTACTTTTTTCTGTTAGCATGAGTCCAGCGAATATTGTAAAAATTGAAGGGGCGATTTCGAATGACAAATTATGGTTAATTTGCCACGATGAAAAATTCAATTGCCTTCGACTAAGGGGTCTTTTTCGTTCTAATACTTTCAAACGTTGAGCATGATTTTGTGACTTCGTTCTTTTTGCATCGTTTAATTTCGTGGAATCGTCTAAAAAATTGACAAATTACTTAATATCTCACTTATTTTCCCCATTAGTACGACCTCCGATTAGTTTCATCGCTCTTAGCTTTCATAATTAACTTAAATGTAATAAAACTGATGACATAATTGTATTCCTTGATTTTTTCTCACAGATTTCATACAAAAATTTATAATAATTGAGTTTTTGAAAACCATACTAAATTTTTATCGGCTTTACCCGTATGTTTTCTAGATCAACAACCAAAATATTTTAATCTTAGTTCAACCGGAATTTTCCTCTTCCATGTTATTTATGTGAAATATTCCTTATAGGAGAGAAAAATATAAATTGGAGAGGAATTTCTACTCTAATTCCAGGAGTAACATATCTTGGTGTGCATCTTCTAAAAATTTAGAATGTAGTCTCTATAAGAAGATAGGCAATCTTCTACAATTAAGAGTATCCGTTCCAAACCAGAGACGCCCACGTCTCGTAACTCATTAGCAACACGAAAGTATTTTAATGTTCTAAATTTGAAATTATAAAACGCGGTTATTGTGGTGAATATTATCAGTACATAATTATATGCCGGCATTACGCGTTTATTTTTCCACCTGATTACTTTAAAAATCGAAGAAATATCCAGCAGATGGTACTTTCAGAGTGCATCGAGATTTTATGAGATTCAGGATTTAATATATTGCTATCCATTGTCATGTGAATAATTATGCCAATGTAGTATTAACCGGGTGAACCTTATACACTGCGGTAGGAGGAGTATCGATTAATGATCGCCATGATACGAATATTCATTTTTATAAAGAAATTTTTGCATACAACAGGACCACTACAAATTCTCTCATCATTGATTGCCTGCGATTTTGAAAGTACTAGCAGGTGTTATGTAAATAAATAAACAGGTAATAAAATTTATCGAGCCCCAAAGAGTCAAAAAAACGAGGCAAAAATTTCTCTGGAATCTCGCGCATGTTGGAGCAAATGATTATTAAGTTACTCTGCAGTTATTTAATGAGGTCAAAAGATCCTCCTAACTATTCAAAGGCCAAATAAAATTATGGGGTCAAAAACTAACCCTCACGATTGGAAAAAGTTTTTCTTTTTTTCTTGGAAGCACAATTTAACAGAATTGAATTTAGTTTTGCAGTTAAATTAAGAAACTTCAAAGCCCTCAGGTACATAATTAAAAAAATACTATTTTTTGACCTTTTCTACTTTTAAATTTCCTTTCCAACGCTACGCAAACGTGAGGTGTGATGCAAAATATGTAACTTATCCTCAAAAGTATATAAAAAATAGGTTTAAATTATGTGATGCAATGCAATAAACAATTATAAAATTCTATTATGTGGAAGGGAGAGGCAGAATGCAGAAATCACACCGTGCGGTCAGAAATTGGAGCAAGAGGATTCCTTCACCTATCTCGCAAGTACCATCACGTATAGTCGAAAATGTGCAACAGATATAAAATGAAGAAAATCTGAAGCAAAGAAAAGACATGGTAAAGACAACTGCTCAGTTCAAACAAGATTGGACTTAAGACGAGGAAGCAGTGCATGAAAACTTTCCTGCGGAGCGGGGCTCTCAACGAATCGGAAGTTTGGACGGTTGGAAAAACAGACCAGAGCAGACTATAAGCCTTCAAAATCTGGTCCTGGAGGAAGATGCTGCAGATAAAATGGACAGATAAATAAGAAATGATGACATTTACAGAGGAGTAGAGGAGGAAAGGACCTTTAGGAGAAAAAAAGAACCTGATAGATTGGACACATCCTTAAACACAATTGGTTTGTGAAGAACATAATAAAAGGTAAAGCAGAGGTTTAAGTCCACAGAAGAAGACCCAAGAATAAGTTTATGCACAAAAAAAGGGAAAAGTACTTAAGTAGAGCTCTCAGGAAGTAAGGGAACTAGCATTAGATAGGAAAGGGTGAAGGGCAGCAGTTAACCAATCATAGGATTGATAGACCGATGACGATAAGTTACAAAACACCTTTAGACCGTATCTGCCAGGAAAAATATGGCATGGTGCGTATGCCTGTACGAACCACTTTATTTGAAAAGAATTAAATGCACGAGTTACGACCGAACGCTGAAATCTATTTCAGCTTTTCATCTCACTGCAAATTTTGAACGATAGTGTTGAGTTGTTACCTTTTGACGCAGCGAAAGCTCTTCTCGGTCGAGTTGCTTTCCCTAAGTTCATTTGTCTCTTGAATCACTTCCTCCGTCTCTTGCGAAACCCTTCAACTCCCAAAACCAGTGCCGCCAATCCACTAAGGCACGCCTTCATGTCTAAGAATCCAACTCCTCTTCCGATCCAATTACTTCCCGTGCTTCTCTTCCTTTTGCAACACGAATCAGCCAAACCCTGCCTTCAGCACTCAAGGTCGCAGTCATTAATTCCCCCATTCGCCGTCGCTCGCACACAGCGCTCCAGCTCTCGCTCCCCATCCAAAGCGCCATCCATTTGTCTCCCCTTCCACTTCCGTCCAACTCACTTTCCTCTCATACGTGTCTCAATAGCATCCAATCTCCACGTTTCATCTTTCATAATGCCCAAGTTGCTGCGAATGATGAACATGCTCCAGTTGATCTCTTCCTTCAATGCTCGCCCACGCCGCGATGGATGGATGGATGGATGCTGCCAGTTACTCGTAAGGGTTGTGGTGAAAGCGAATGTTGAAGTAACGCGATAGCTGAGATTGTTCCACAATCTCGGGTTCAGGGAAATCAGACGCGATCCTCAGTTAAAGGCCGTTTACTCGATACTTAGGTCATTACTTAATTAAATTATTATTATATATTGTTACTTTAGTAACATTCCCCTCCAAGTTCTCGGCAAGCATCGGGTTTCATTGCCGTCATAATGGCAGAGGACTCGGGAGCGGTTTAGCAGTTATCGCAGGTACGTCCGACGCCCATCGGATTTGTGGCTACGCTACCGTTGGGTCGTGCGTGCGGAGTTGACGGAGGAACCCAAGTATTACGGCCTTCTGCATGCGAGCTGCAAGTGACTCCGCCTGTGCCACGCAGGGCGAAATGCATTTGATGCTCTCAAGCTTATTAATATATTATTATTATTATTCAATTCAGGGGTGAAATCAGCGCCAAAAACTCGGAACCACACACGCGACTTATCGAATTCCATGCCTCGGAGGATGTTTTTACACAATGCTGATTTCTGTGCGCAAAGATGCTGTCCGAACATGCGCTGAACTACGCAGTACAAATAAATTTGACCATACTGTTCAAGCATCACTACTCTGTTGTTCACAGATCTTTCTAATACAATCTTCAGAAAACCAGTTGTTTGAGTCTCAAAACAAATTGTCGATGACTTCATACAGCACCCCCGAAGATAATTTTGGTAATCTAAAGCTTCACCATTGGCATTCTCTTGAAACACTCAGTTTGCCTGCTTGCCTGTGATTGATCGTTGGATTCAAGAATCGGATGAAAAATAAGTATCGTACTTAATTCTCTTTTCGGTACTGATAATCAAATTCGATTCCATAATCGGATTCGATCACACCCTTTACATGGTACGATTAAATACATGCTGAGTTGAGATTGATTTTCAGAATGCAATTATGCATCTCGCAAAACCACTCTTATAAGCTCATCATGGGCAAGACACGAGTTCCTGATGGAATACTAAGGTGATGTGCTTGATTTACTGAGGTGATAGAATCTACAATACACAAATTGTATAAAAATGTTGACCTAATTTAACCTGTAACCTTAATAGTAACTCTTTTGATTTTCGCATCTTTAAGTTGCCTAAATTTATAATACTATTTCTGAAAGAGTTCGGCTAAGTTTTATTGGAAGAACACTTCATTTTAACGAGCTTCAGTAGGGATTCTAAATTTTGGAAAGGTACATCTCTCTTATTCCTATCCCCGTCACCTTAAGTTTTTCTGGTGAATCAGGCGAGGCAGGTGAAGCAGACCAAATTTTACAGCTCATGATCTTTAGTAGCTTCCTTTTTTATACTGCTCCGATGTACGAGCCAAATATCACTTCGCGTGAGCACATAGCAACCTTCGGTCTGACTGATTGTGCATCACCACTCGTTGAAATGGATTGGATATTTGGAGAGGCGACCGACAGCTAAGGTCATTTGCGCCATAGGGGATAGGTAAGGGAGGAAGGGTGGATAGAAACCCGGCGTCGGCATTAGCCTGCTCTTAACGATAGGTGCCAAGGGGATCACGGTTTAACTATATCTGCAGGGGTTTGACCCCTGGCTGTCCCTAAGATTAGCCAGTACTCTAGCCACCACACCAACCCGATCTCCGTCAATTTTCATTTTGCATTCTAGAATCATATAATTATAATCTGCTCTAAGTTGTAATTTTCTCACTTCAATCCCAAATCTGAATAAGAAAATGAAATTTGGCGTTAACCATTTGCCGTTATTACTTAGTATTTAAAAAAATTACCGGAAAAGTCTGATTCTAGAACAGTAAATCTTATTTTTATTCTACAAATAAATTTTTTTTTTCTTTCCGTAGGGTTTATCACAGTTTATTCCTAAATCTTCCATTGAAAAGGATAAATCACGTTTTCCTACCCAGTATTTTAAAACATTCTGGTATACTTTTCATTTTAGACTTACTACTTTTGATTTTGCATTGTAGATTTTGCCTTAAGTAGTGATTTTCACCCTCTTCACCCAAATCTAAATGTGAAACTGATAATTGGCGTTATATAACTCAGTTTTTAAAAAAGTTCCCGAAAAGTCTCATTCTAGAGCATTTAATCGTCTATTTGTTTACTAAAAATAAATACTAAGTTTTTCTTTTGGGAGGGTATATTATAGTTTATTCCAAATTCTACTCTAGCCACTACATCCTCATCACTATTCGTTTTCTCAAATACTACCTATTTTGTCGCAGTATGCAAAGAATGATAATATATAAATATTTATAAGTATTTGCGGACATATAATAGAAATGAATCATTTATTTATATCCAATAACTGCAAACGGATATTTTGCTTTAATGAAGGAAAATAATGTTCTAGTCTACTTATATGACTTTATAACCTCCGCCAAGCACTCTTGAGGTGGCTTGCAGGGTAAGATGACAATGAAGATGATCTATAAAATACATAACCTAAGTATCTTCATTTTTTGTTGTGAATTGTTCCAATGAATATTTGAAAATTCATATATTTATGCTTATATTGAAAACCATTCAAAAAAACTGGCATCATCTTTTTAAAAACTCCAGAGTCCTAATCGGTCCGGGAGTCCGATGCCACTACTCATCTCCCAAAACTTCCTGTCACTAATGTAGAGTTAAAGTTTAAGGCTATAATGCACTAAAATAAATGTCTTCACGATAATCAACGACAAAGATGAAAGATGCCACACAAAGAGACATGAGTCTTTGAGAATGAGCTTGGTACATGCATGATTCGTTTTACTACTTAAAATTGTTTTCTTCAAATTCAAATGCAACAGTCGGCCTGTATTACTCTAGCCTTGAAATCATCAAGAACTCGTTTTTCTCCGCGTGAATTCTGCTGACGGATGACGGACGATTGTGGTTGGTTGAAGCGACGGTTTTACCGCAGAGAGCAAAATGAGACGTTGGTTGTGATGTCGTAATGTTTTCAGCGATGATTCAGCATTGTAAGCGAGTAATGGCTTAATCTTTGTACCCACTCTTTGAAGAAGTGATTAACTTGGCTTTAAGTATTCTTTGAGCAATTGCTGTTACTCCCAATTTAAAATAATAACTTTTAAATAGCCTGAATCTGGTCGATGAATGTGTCCCCTGCCGTATTTCTTGGAGCATGAGAAATTCAGCCACCTTTGTTGAGTGAGCACCAGAAGATTCTACGGAGATCTTTTAAATCAATTTTATAATTAACAAGGGGATAATAAGTTATAATTAATTAATCCCTTAGAATGCCCGTGAGCGTAGTTTTGACTCTACCGAAATATAAGTATTTTTTGAGGAATCAATCTGATCTGACAGGAAGCATTTTATGCACATCTTTGTTTGTAACTGAT
This sequence comes from Ceriagrion tenellum, assembly GCA_963169105.1. NCBI lineage: Eukaryota > Metazoa > Arthropoda > Insecta > Odonata > Coenagrionidae > Ceriagrion > Ceriagrion tenellum. Next base: position 118,217,281 of record OY720642.1, on the reverse strand, counting down.
GATATTATGCACTTTCCCAGCACTTTAATGCAGAGAAATACTAGTCAAGCCTCTCGAGCATGTCAAGTTGACAATTTCTTTAATTTCCAGTCATTTTTTCGAGTAATCCTCGAAACAATAAATTAATTTACTCCAATGGTGAGCAATCGGGTGATTAAACTCACCAAAAGTAAGAGGAGCTCAAGTGGTAGGCTTGACAGGCTGACTCTCCACCTCTCAACAATTCAATTTCCTTCCCATACCACATTTATTGCCCCTCATATTGTGTTTGACCTCACGACAGAGACCTGCGACAACATTGGGCGGATGGGGGAGGAGGTAGGAAAGTTAAAAATACTCCTCCACGACAATGTATTGTAATTTATGGCACTAAGCAGTTGCAATTACCTCTATTCAAGCTCTCTGTATGACGGAGTCAGTTCGACTCCTCTCGGGCGCTCTGGGTAAATCTTCAGTTAACTTGAAGATTTTGAAACTTGGTCGTCTTAACTATTTACACAGCGTAATACCACGGAATTTAGGGTGTCATGAAAATAGACGGCTTAGATAATGGAACTATAAAAATTGTAGCAATTTTCCTGGTGGAGGAGTATAAATGACGTCTGCGGGCGTTCTAGTGTAAAAAGGTTTGGCTGAACACTTTGGCAAAATCGTTACTACTATTTTCATTGGATACATTATCGTTTAAAAAACCAAGGAATTAAGAATCCATGGAAAAAATATTTCTCTGTTAAATTTCTCCCAAAATGTGGTTATAACTCAACATCAATGAATTACTTTCCTGGGGATCGGTTTGGTGTGGTAGCTAGAGTACTGGTTAACCATACGGGCGGCCAGAGTTCAAATCCCTGTTAAGGAAGATGTTTTTCTGAGGAAACCAGGTCCCTAATTGAGTGTATTGAGGAGGGCAATAATCTGATTTAATATATTCAGTACTCCGTCTGTCGGATGAGAGTTTAACGGTCCCCTTGGCACCTTTCGTTAAAAGCAGGATAATGCCGACGCTGGGTTTCTTTCCAGCCTTCTTCCCTAACCTTTCGCATATGGTGCACATGACCTTTTATGTCGGTCGCCTCCCAAAAATTCAATCCAATTCAATTAGTTTCGCGATTTTATGCGACTTTTCAAGCTTGATGCAAAGCCTCTGTATAGATGCTTCATTTTACCTTTTTATGAAAAATGTTGAAAAAAATTGAACACAATATTGCAATAAAAATTGAATATAGTTGTAAATTAGGTTTTACATTATCTAAAAAACGCCCCTTTTTATGTATTTTACTAAATGGAATTCAAAGTTTTAGCATACACTCATCAATTTACATGGATAGAAATGCGACATTAATCTATTAGCCAGATTCAGTAGTATTTCCGCGAAATCCGCCTTGCATTTACAATCCAACAAGATAATAACTAGGACGTGTCCTCAAAATTGGGTCCTGTTTAGGTAATTAAAAATTTATTACGTGAAATTTATATAAATATTCAGACATTGGCTGGCTCAATTCTTGTCACTGCAGCATACTATCAATGAAAAATTGTTGTAGCACCTAATTTGGAAACAGATTTTTAGCTATCCGGGACTAGCCACGGAGTTCCACTTTTACGGAGTCACTCGCAATGTAGAATTGTGCGACTTTCCACAGAGAAAAGCTCATCTGCCTTGACCGGGATTCTAACCCGGATCGAATCCGGGACAGATTAGATCCGGGTTTGAATCCCGATCAAGGCGGATGATATTTTCATTGTGGAATTTTGCACTATTGTGCATTGCGGGCGACTCCGTAAAAGTGGAACTCCGTGGCTAGTCCCGTATCGCTCAAAATCTGTCAAATAGAAAGAACGCCTCTCTGTGTTCATAGTACGATCTTCCCTCGTGGTCAGTGGCGCTCAGCGCACAGTAGCGACTGGTTGTTGCATTGTATGTCTGGCAGTTGAGAACATCTGGTCGCGTAAAGGTCACTAAAATCCACAGGGGAAGAGAACGTCTCGGTAGCTTCACTGGCTTATGCCCTAAATGCAGAAGGATAGACATTGTAGTTCACAAAATACTAGGTTTTATAGGACCAAACGGAATGGGAAATAATTAAAAACCTTTTTAGAGACAATGATACTCAAACGATATCGTACTGTTTACCAAATTTATTTCAAACTCTTACAACACGTGTTTCAACTGTCTAACAGTCATCATCAGGTAAGACTATGACTGCTGACTGCTAGATAGTTGAAACACGTGTTGAAAGAGTTTGAAATAAATTTTTGTAGACAGTACGATATCGTTTGAGTATCATTAGTAAATATGCTGTTCTACAATATCTCGCCGGAGAAAGTGGAGTTTACTTATTAGAGACTTCGACACATTCGAAGATGACGATATTAGAGAAAAGAATATGTTAACATTGAATTTTAAATTAGTTCCTGCCAAGAATAGCATAATCTTAACAGAATTAATAGCAACTTTTGTGGAAAGTCAAACAGGTCAGAAAAATATAAGATCGACTTTAATCGATAAAATTAAAATAGTAAATAAACAGTCACACTCCTCAGGGCATGAAAAAGCTTGGCTCCTGAACGTTTTTTAATATTAATGTATGAAAAAAGAGATAAAAATTAAAATGTGTCACATGTATGTGTCAAAAAATACTTTCAACAAAAATGTATTATAAATGTATGTGTCTTTGGAGCGGATTTTTTTGCTATGTATGCTAATTAATGTAATGTAATATGATGTTGTTGTAAAATAAAAACATTGGAAGAAAAAAAAGCACTCGGCCGGAAATCGAGGGATCCGGGTTCGAATCCCGGAGCAAGACGGATGATTTTTTTCTCTGAGTAATCTCGAATAATTTGGAAAAGTAATATGATCGCATGAAGTCTTTCCTCAAGAAATGTTTATTAAACTATCTGCCTTCGTTGGACAATGGCATAATTTCCGCCACTCCTGCTCGCTGCGAGCTGAGTGCGGCAGAGCAAACGTTCTTTCCGCCAGTATTACAATCCCCACACCCCCACCCCTTCGCCCTTCATTCCACCCGCCCCGCCCTCCTTCCTCCCACTTCCTCAACTCACGACGGAGTCGTCGGAGCTCGCTTGTGTGCTCGCTCCGTTCCTTCCCGACGTCGTCCGTGTCATCCATAATTCCGCCCAAATTACGTGACAGGGAGTCCTCTTTCTGCTTCCGCGCCGCGTGTTTAGACAGAGAGCGAGACCGCGGGTTGTAGAGAAAGCACGAAGAGATTTTAAACACGCGCGCGCGCGACGCCATATGTTGACTCATTCGCGTCTTTCTCGTCTCCGTCAAGGGAGTGAGCCGCTGCGTCTTGAGATGTTGCTTTCATTGGGCGAAGTTTGTGGTGGTATATCATGAAGACATCTGCATCCGCCGCCTTTAATTGGTGATCGTTAGACCCTATAGTACCGCCAATTGACCGTTCCCGCATTTAATTTACAGCTTTGGCCTTATGGAGGGCATTGTTGCCAATTTTATACTTCATGTGCTCTCCATCCGGTCACGCATCCATTTCCAATTCAGCTGAATTCAATTATTTTATCGTACGGAACAGTACATAAAATAAAAGGGAATAATTTATTTGTAATTAGACTCCCAGACTAAAAGGAAATAACGGCAATAACACTAAGTGAGGTTTTCTGCTAATATTGCCAACATGAAACCTGTCAAAAGTGGATAAACACAGGAGGAGAATCTCCATAAGGCTCTCGATAATTTCAATTAAATTTGGAAGGGGCTATAAATGAGGCCTTTGACGGTTCGGTAAACAATAAAATATTTCCGTTGAACTGATTTGTTTCTCGGTATTCGTAGACCGGCAAGTCGTGGATGTGCTCGATCCAATCTCTTCCCACATGAGCTCTATAGGTACCTACATGGAGTAATTTTATAAAAATAATGATGTATTTTTATTTGTCCATTTGGAAGGTATATATATCTTTATATAACACAAATATACATATAAATTAGGTATCCACTAAAGGCTTTTCGCGTACTGTGGATACCTCAAAAAACGTAATTACATGTTGAGTTAAGAATAAACAGACCAAATACGTACAAAGATGATACATCCCTGATAAATATGACGTTTTTAAAATGAAACCAGCCATATCGGTTCCTCGTATGTTTTTAGGTAAAGCAAGAACTAGTAAGGCTAAATATAATGAAATGATTGCTAAAACATGCACGCATTAAGTAAACTGTAAACTTGTACGCATTAAGTGAACTGTAAATTTGTACCCATTAAGGTTTGCTACTGCATTAGGTTTATCGCTGCTGCTGAGGTAAAACAAATTTAATACCTTTTAAATGTAGAGATGGCGAGGTGAAAGTAACAGATGATTAATTGGTAAGGTTAGGTACGATTAAAAAATGAAATTTCCGAAAATTGAAGTCCTTAATTGTCTTCCGGGGCCTCGGAAGTGGGTGTGGAGCGGTTTGGTCACGCCGTCCCTCATTGTGGCAACCATGTTTGCCGAAGTCATTGGTTGATCAAAACGACGGAAGAAGAATTGTCTGCCAATTTTTAAATGAAATTAAAATAAAATCCGCCAATTTACAAGTAGATCCATGAATGTCTGTTGAAAAATGATAATAATCATATATAGCGCTGTGTTGTCATAGATGAAGTTATTCCGGAGAACGCATTCACATTGTCTTGAAAACAGAATGTATTCAACCAGAGGTTACGGGACTGGGCCCAAGTTTGTCCGTAAAGCAAGTTTGTCCGTAAAGGTATTTTGCAAAACCGCGGTCAAATTCAGCAGTCTTTTCTTAAGGTGATTGGAGTGGTAATTGTCAGTTACTGAGTGAATATTTTAATGACTTTTCAACTGAGTCAAAACAAGCTCTTGGATCAAATGTCATTTTGGTGCATCTGTTTATAAAATGTAAATTACCATGCATGTAATATGGAATTTAACGTTTAAGCAAAACAATATGCAAAAGCGTGTTTTATCGTAAGTATTTTGTCATTTGTAAGTCTCTTATGCTAATAGCCTAAATTAATCCGAATACAATTATGAAACATATTACACCTAGACACATTTAATAGATTTATTGAAAAATACATATCAAAAGCTGCAATTTTATGTGTTAAAATAGCAGAGAATTGCTAAGAAAAAATCGGTACCATGCATTTTTTTTCACTTTAATTTATGCACATTACCAATAAGCACCTGTATTCATAGTTTCACGCATGTCTATTCTTAAACAAAAGTCACTCCCACCACCTTATGGGTCGGTGGATGGCGATGCAGGATTCCTCTCCTTTCGCTGTCAAATCCCCAAATTACTCTTCCCTCCCCCATCCTATCCACCAATCTCCCCTCCTCCTTGGCGTAATGGCTAGAGCTGTTGTTCGCCTAACCAGCAGTCACATAACTTCGGCTATTAAACGTTCCCCGATTGGTTTTTTTCACGGCCGACTTCACAGGAGGTCGGCCATGATTTTCTATTTGGTAGTCCAATTTTTCTTTTATCTATATACTAGCCCGCGAGCCTCCGCATGGTCGTGTGGCAGGGGGTGGTAGGTCACCAGCCGAGTAAATATGTAAAATTTTAGGAGGTGAAATGGTGACATGAATTATGAGAGTGTATTTGGAGGATATCAGTTTTTGTGGTCGATTATTGTGCGCGGAAAGAACGAGTTTTTGTACCTATCTGTTTGGCAGAGTATCTCTCTTATTTTATCGCATCTGTCAGACGTAGAAATGCAGTGAGGCGTCAATAATATTCTCTGCGTTGCTTTGAAACACACCAGTTCTGAAAATCTCAAGCAGCCAAAGCCTAGCGCGCAGCCTCTGAGTATCTAGAGGCTCCCACCTTAATCCCTCTAAAAGTTGTGTAACACTATATGTTCGTTCGTAGTAGTTTTTAACGAAGTGCGCTAATTTTTTTGTATTTCGTTAATTTTTTTGATCAAACCATCATAACCAGAATCCCAAATGCTCGCGGCGTATTCGAAGTGTGGCCTCTTATAGATAATAGACTAGCTGCTTCTTACGTCATTGAACATTTTTTCATAATTTACCCTTGATTATGCCCACGTGCTGTTTCTGATATTCCATCGCGAAATAAAAAATATTCAATGTTAGCATGAGCTCGTACGCGGCAATTCTAGGAAAGTTTCCATTTGTTTGCTGTTTTTGGAAAAAAATTATGGAAATCTCAAGGATAAACTGCTTGAAGCAGACGGAAGAACCTCACTTCGTCGTCCTGTCTCCGCGAGAAACATAAACACTTTATATCTCTAAGAATGCAAGTCCCGTCTCCGGGGCGCCTAGGATGCAGCAGCAAGGGATACACCACCGCAGTTTCCATCGCACACCAGCCCCCGTTTCGTGGGGGTGGTCGGAGGCGGGGGTGAAAGGGGAGGGAAGATATTTTGAGGCGAAGAACAAAGGCCTCGCCTGGACGGAAAGAACGGGATATCCTGCTAGGATTTTCAGACACCTCCCTCCTCTCGCGTTTCTTTTTTGTAAACAGTGCTCATTCTTTCGCGATAACTGACGAAAAAAACGCACCAAAAAAAACCCCAAGCGAAGCGAACTACCTCAGTCCGAAACGAAACAGCGCGCCATCTATTTCGCTCGCTTGTCACTTCCTTTCAAAAGGAGCGCTGGGAAGCGTTCCCCGTTCTCTTCTTTAAAATTCAGATTCTTCATTCAACGTCGCACCCGCTCAAGGCTCACCGCGGGGCAAGGAGACTGGGGCGCGACTGTCGAAGTGGGTTTTGCGGGGTCGCCCTCCCCCGCTTACCCCGCCCCCTCCCCACTCCCCTCGGTGGTGTCACTCGCCCGGATCTCTTCATTCAGTGCTGGCATGCGATAGCCTTGTGAAAATTATGCTCAAACTGGCTGCGGCTGTCATTAATACTCGAGTTGTGGGCCAAGGTCTTCATTGAATCAACGCTCTCCTTAATTATTGGCGAAAACACACATCCGCAGGTGGAGATTTTGCTCAAGTTTCTAACTGGTTAAAGCTCCATTATTAGACAGACGGTAACACGTTAAAGTGGAAAAGTCACTCGAGTCATTTGAGGAGTTTTTCATCCCTCGTACGCCATTGGGAAACTTGAACTGGGTTTTTAAGAAAGCGGATTCAAGCGAGAGATCTTCCAGCGCTTTTAGATTGTACAGAAAATATGATGTTTGGAATACTGCGAGCAAAATTTGAAGGATGTGCCGTGGCCACATGGGTACAGATGCGAGGCTTTAAAACCAAAGGGTTTGTTCAAGATGGTATTAAAAGAATGCGAGTTCATTTCAAGCGGCAGTGTTTAGATTTGTCAAATATTGAAAAGGCCGGTGAGGCGTAATTCACTGTTGCGAAGTCATCACGACCAAAGAGTGAATTATTATTGACCTACTGCTCATTTCATAGATCTCTCATGTAGTATTCTTTTAATCACTAAATGAAATATATGCTATTAAATTAGGTAAAACATTTTTCTCTTGCTGAAGTTTCTTCTTTGACCTGAGAAACTCATCATTAGTGATGCTGCGAGACATGGGGTTAATCTCGTTAGTCTAATCATCCAAACTCGGGGCTTTTATTGGCCTAAATACGGAACTGTTCATGGACCATTTATCTTACTTTTGAAATGCAATATTCCCAGAGTATGGCATCACACATTCATATAACCTTTTTTTTCGTTATGCGCATTATAATTTGAGTGAGGATTTAAAGAAGTGTTCCATCAAATTATCTAATTTTTAAACATGTGTACCACTTTAAATTACAATCCCTAATTGTATAACCCTCGCTGAATTATCATAGAATGAGTCAAAATCCTTGTATCATAGTTTTTATTTATGGAATATTCATACAACGATAATAGGAAGAAATCTATCTCCCACCTATACATATTGTATACAACCGTAGAATTACAACCGTTTTTCCCTCGGCGCTCAATTAATCATCAAACGTGTAATAACCACATCTTCCATCTGACGCAGAAAAATCTCTATCACTTTTGTAATATATATTGAGCTATTATTGATGTAACTCCCAGTAAAAAAGCCAACATATTCCGCCTTTTTTACAGGTAATTTTATGACCTACTTCATTACCAAGTCAAGAATGCTACGTAGCTTAAACGGTGACCAATCATCGTCTCTTGCGAAGCTACATTTGTCAACCTAACGCTATTTACTTCCCTAGCCACTGTTTCGCTAAAAGATGCTTCTAACTTTCCTCCTGAAACACCCTGTATTTAGAATTATTAGCAATTTGTAAGTATTTTCAGGATATAAAAAGTTTCACTTTTGTACCATGTTGACCTGATTCAAGTACTCTAAAAGCACACTCCCTGTTTTCACTTGGACTGGTGTTATACATATTTTCACAAATGTAAAACATTTATTTTGGGTGAGGTTGTAACTACATACAGGTTAAAACAGCATAAATTATAAATAGAGGAATATTGGTTTGGATATAGCAGTTATCTACTATATAATTCTCTTACCCTTTACCTGATGATTGCGAAACTCAAATAATTGCTTCGCATTCGGATGATATCTAAAGGAAATTTTCTTATCCATAAAAATAAAAATTAAACAAAATATAAGTATCTAAATCTCTGAGTTTAGCATTTTTATCAATCACCCATTTTTAAAAATATATGTTTTCGACTTTCCCTTGATATCTTCTCAAGGCGTATCTGCTTACATTGTACATTTATGTTGGAGTTCATTTCATGGATACTACTATGGCACTCGACGTCACATTACGTAAGCGGAAGTAAAGGACGATAACCGATACTAACCGCATGCTATTTGCTTTATATGAGAGCTTATGGCATGGAAACATAGAAAGTATAACTGAGAACCTTATTTAAGATACATTTCGCTTGAAAGTTAATGAAACCTGTCACAAGTATTCCCGGCATTACATTAGTACATAGTTCACACAAACTTATATTAGCTTCCATTTCCGTGGTATTCAGGCCCGAAGTTACGAAACCCGCCGTATTTTAAGATATGATAATGGCAAAGAAAATTTTTAATAAATATTGTTTACACGATAAAACAATGCTGTAATGTTTACATGATGATACAATGCTGTTAGTTTGACCGTATCGCGTGCCCATTTTCCTACACTCTGTTACTCTTAAATCCATCCGATGAATTTAATCAGGCATTTCGGTTCAGGAGCTGACCTAATGACGGAGTCCATCGCTGGAGAACGGGGGACAAATAATTCTTGGGGAAAGGGTATTTTAGGTGCTCCTTGACGTGACTCACAATGATCAAGGCTAGTCCTTTCCTTAATATCGCTCCTCCTTCGCCAAAGCCCAATCTCCTTACGTCGTCGTCGCTTTTATCGTCGAGTCGTCGGATGAGAAGGGATTCTCGGCGAAGGCGGTTACCCGCTCCCCACTTCCCGCTCCACGCCTCCCGCACCCCAACCTCCTGGAAGAGTCCTCTCCTCTGCGTCGCCTGCCACTCCCTAATTTTGTAGCCGCGCCGACAGAGGGAGTGGAAGATCGGAGCAGTTTAGGCGCGTAGTATACGACCTCGGGGGTTTGGAAGGAGAGAGGTGGACTAAACCCCCAAGTACTCCCTGGAGAATGGGAACGTGGGCGAGGGAGCTGGTGACAGAGGGGGTTGCAGGCGAGGGAAATCCCTCGGAGGGGGTGGACCGCGGGAGGGAGGAAGATGCTAGAGATTGAAATACCATGTCAGTGCGACGACATTAGCTACGTGCTTTGATGACAGGTGCACTCACGATCGAGACCTGAAAGATGTGCGTGAAAGTTCAACTTCTTGATATGGATATCTTTAAAATCACTGTGGAAATGGGCCAATTGGGAATTGGGAAGATACGGAAGTAGCGCATTTTAGAGGGGCAAGGGGTGGCAGTTGATATCTTGAAATTTGTTAGAGAAACAATAACTGTAACATTGAGAATCCGGAAATACAAAGTTAGCAAGCATGAATTTTGCTACTCTGCTTAATTTAGTACACAGAAGTAATTAAAGTAAAGTGACTGGCGCATAATATGACAGGGTTAGTGGATAATATTAGCCATTATTTCTTGGTCAAAATTTGCTCGAAAAGAGCCTTTATAACTCCCTTGACCCTATGTAATCTCTGCCCACCCAAGTCAAAATGCTCAAACTACGCCCTTGGGGAGCAGTTATCTTGCGTTCACAAAGAAACTCGATGCATTTCGATATCGTTTATCAATTACTAAGGAAAATATTGGTGGAAATAAGGTTTATTTCGGTCAGGTATGCAAATACAATGCGAGCATGAATATAGGGGAGCATTCACGAAGAGAGTGTTGGCGATTTTCGGACGGCAAATACGTGCGAACAATCTCGCGACTAAGATGATCTAAATTCAACAGTGTCAGGCCACATATGGTGTAACAGCATCTTAAAAAGATAAAATATTGCTGCCATACCATCTACATTATAGATAATTCGTACAACATATGTATTATCTGTCATGCAGTCATCATCAGGTACAGTAGCCTATAACCAATGGCTGTTGTACACGATAGAGTCTGCACAGCAGTTGAAACACGTGCTGCACAGAGTTATTATGAAAGGAGCGGTACGATATCATCCTTTTTTCATTTCAGATGAGCCATCTGATTTAGGTTTCAAATAAGTGTTCTCAATTACAAACAATTAGTTAAGGCAAAACCTTACTTTCCACAACATTCGTAGGTGAAAAACAAAAAATACGCATAAAATCTCGATATCGAATTGTATGAATCAATTTAACTACTCTATGGTTGATTAAAAAGGAGATACACCTGCTAAGTTTCACAGCTATTTATTTGGTGCGACTTGTCTCGATACAAAAATTATACCTTGTAGCGAAACCTGAAAATGATGCCTTGTATTGAAAGTGGTTGCACTAAAAAACATCTGTGAAACTTAGCCCGTGCATTGCTTTTCTGATCGATTACGAAATTTTTAGTGAATTATTTAAATGTCTGCCAAAAGAATACAAGACAAAGCATCTCATAGTATGGATCGTGTAATTAGCTATCGATCAGAATGCAGCAGAACATACCCGCGGTAATAGCATAACGGTTGGGGGACGATGTCTGGGAAATCCGACGTGGCGTGCAATGAAAATTACGGCGAAAGCTCTCAAACGACTGTCAAATAATACCCGCTGTGGCCCAATAATTTATTTTTCCTTCGATATAATTTGCGCATCACGGAAATTTTTTATTCATCTTGCTTATAAAGAGGTGAATAACATGGCATTATTATGGATAAGCTACCATTTAATACAGATCTGGATAGAAAAGTGCCACGCACGGTTACTGATATACTGTAGCCGAAAACTCAGTAGGTACCTCTGATGATCAGAGACCACAACAGCTGCCACTGAGACCATTGCGTTGGTTTTTAGATAGTTAGTATAGCCAGTTTGTTGACTTAATCCCTTATGACTGCATTGCCATCTGCTACGTGGTCATGCACTGGTCATAATAGCACGCTGAGTATACTTGCGATATAGGCTTTGTATAGTTGCAGTATGGTGCATTTGAGTAGTAAAAAAATCTTAAAACAGCATGCAAGGAAGTATGGCAGAAAGTTTGCCTTCTCACACGTTATATCAGGTTTTGGCTAGTATATCAGTTGTTACATTTACAGTTACAATTACAGTTACATTAACGTAAATAGTGTACAGTGTAATGCATTTTTGGGATATATTGCCCCCAGCCATATCCGCTTGAGGCGGCTTATAGGTTCCTAGGTCGACGTATATCTTAAATAATTTCATTCTTCAGGTCGGTACGCATCCTAACACTCTTCAGCTCAAATTCAGTGAGTTGAATTACCAGTTTGTCCGGGATCTGAAGCCCCTGTCTGCACATGGCAGATACTACGTGCAAATGACCGCGGCATCGAAGTACATTTAAATAAAAAGCTACATCGTCTTCTCCTCACACACCCACTCAGCATCCTGCGGTCCATTACCGCCATTAGAATTACCTTCATCCTTGTCACCTGCTCTATAAATACCCTGCCTCTTCCTTATCTCCTTCAGATGCTTACTCTCTTTACTCACGATGAAAAGCGTCCCCTCGCTTAACTCCTAATCCGTCCATCACATTACTTCCACTCTCCTTCATACCAACAGCCAACAAATTTTAGATCCAATTTCACTTCTTTCCACATAGATCGCGTTTCTGTTCCGTAAAATGGTGTGTTCTACGGAATAAACACCGTTTATTCCATATTATCCGATCAGTCGTTTCGTTACACTCTAGAGAGGCTGTTATCTCCAGTTCGTAAATGACTTTTTTCACAGTGTAAATGGAATCATAACTGCTTTCACTTTTTTCAACATTTAGCAGATACATAAGCTTGTAGAGACCTCTCTACTAAAACAGTACAAATCACACCTGTTTCATAGTTTATTTATGCATAAAATGTCGTTTCTTCAAGTTTGAGTGGTTACTATTGGGACTGCATATTACCTGTGCCACGCGTTCAAGTCCGTTAATTTCGGAAATAATATCCGGTCAAGATTTATTCAGAAGATTGTTTATGACTGTGATTCTTAAAACTTTTATTTGAAATATATAGTAGGACAATTATTTCTTCTTAAAAGAGGACTTCGCTGATAAGTAATGATCGAATAAATTTGGGTGAAGATATATAAATGGGCTCTTGAAACAACTCCAAATCATAATAGCACGTCGAGACGGAACGTGACAATTACAAGAATAGTATTTGATCTCCTACGTGTGAAAGGACCTTGATATTGGAACCTAGCCTGGAGTTCAGCAATTAAAAATATGTACTCAAACATTTAAGTCCAAACTCATTTCGATTCCAAAGATATTCGAAATGGTATGACTGATATCACCCGCTATTTTAAGAAAAAGATTAGTCGCTCAAATTGGCAGTGATGCTAAGAGACCGCATGCTGAAAATATTTCTGTTTTATTCACAATTGCAGCATTAAATACCTCCCTGGCCTTCTGACAGTTGAAATAGTTCTGAAACGTGAAGCAGGGTTTTCGCACTTTATCTGATGGTATGTATCGGAACGTGAATCTATATTGGTCTTTTGATGTAAAGATAGGAATATAATAAGCAAATGCCGTTAAATAATATGAAACGGTTTTGTGGGTGCATATTTAAATTGAGTGCAAAAGATATGCAATCAGCACTGGCTATGAGTAAAATGTTTCAGAAATACTCTAAAGTTTATTTAGTATTTTTATATTTATTCTAATTCTGACGTCGACTAATAAAAATTTGGTGCCAAAATAATGGAAACTGCAGCTCGAGGCATAGTTTTTCCATTAACAAGCAGTGTATCAACTGATTGAAATTCAACTTCTGAAAATCAATTTATTATAATTTTAGGTTAATCAAACAAATTGCAACTTTATAGACTATCTTAATTAAAGCATTTAGAGTGCAAATATTGATTATTTTGTTTTATTCAAACCATTTGCGTCACTCAAAGTACGATTGTTATGCCAACTGTTCATAACAGTTGTAGTGCTTTTACCAACATTTTAAGCAAACGGCAATTCTGTAATGGAACACCAATTTTGATTTAATTTTGTTGTTGTGTTCATTTTGTTTCCAATCATTCTTTATGTTGATACTTGGTGCTGCTTTATGCTTATAAACTTTATTTTATAGACCACTTTGATTAGCCACTGTCCCGGTTTTCGTTGTGCGAGATAATAAATAAATAAATACATTGTAATTCAGGAGATGTATATATTTTGATTGAATTGTGTCCTTATTCTGTCGATTAGGCTGTTATAACGACCATTCATTACCGATTGCAATCAAATAATTTCCCTTCGATATTTTTGCCTCTAGAATTCAATTCTTGGAATTTACTGTAAAAATTAGATTTCTCCCTTCAGTTGCCCTAAAAGCCTCTCAGCGATCCTCTCTGGGAATGCACGATCATTTCCTCGCGGCACTATCATGGTAAGGGATTACGACAGAATCTTAAGATAATAACTGCTGCATGAACTTAGGCCTCAACTTTGAGGAGAGCCATTGATTGGAAGGGAGTAAATATAGATTGACTGCTCAAGGGAATAAATATAGATTGATTGCTCAATCTATATTTGTTCCCTTCAACCTTATGCTGCAGCAAATTCTAAGGCTAAATATTTTTAAAATGTGTTGAAAAATTATCTTTTATTTTAGGCCCAAATTAACCTTACATATGCCTCAAAAAGCTATCCTGTCTTTGCATCAACTGAGAATATTCCATTGAAATTTCTTTAGTCATTTTAAATTCTTCAATATTTTATAATATAGGCCTGATTTTACGCTGAAACTTATTATGCAAGGGTACAGCTTTGCAATTCGTTAAATAAGTAGCTACACTTTCTTTTCATATGATCTCAACGTTTAAGCCAATCCTGTTAGTCTCCTATCATTGACTCAATCCTCTTATCTTGATGCTCTCTACGCTCGATAGACCCACTAAATTTATCCTCCAATTCTGCCAAAGCACATCACGTTCTTACAGTCATCTTGTTATCTAAGCTGTTCGTTCATTCCCAAAATCTGTCAACCTACGGTGAAAAATTTATTTATTGAGTCAAAGTATTTCAAATCTGCCAAAGATCCGGAATTTGAATATTCAAGCCTCACATAAAACGGAAGAAATACTGACTGTTATGAGCCGGAGGTTTTCGCCGACTAATTATTCGTTCCAGAATTCTGGAGGAAGCACAGAAATAATTTCTCCGAGGCCTTATCTCGGAATATTTGTTTATTTGGCTTTCTTCACTGTGGGATTTCAGAGCCTTTGTTTCCCAGCATTCTTAATTTGTCTGGCAATGACTTTGACTGTTTGGGAAGGGTTCGCAAATAAACACGCGAATCAACCCCTCCGTCATTTTGGTTCGGTTCAGACGGCTGAAATGTTAAGGCCTCAGGATCAGGGAGATTGTTTCCACGGCAAAGTGAGCCGTCAAGACATGGAAACCGCACGAAAAGGCACACGATCTGAAGTTGCCTTGGCAAGCGGACCTTTCGTGACTGCGGGCAATCGGGTGGGGAGCGCCTGCTGCCCAACGTCTGGAATGTGCGTGAGAGGCGAGCTCCAAAAATGAATGGAAAACGATGAATACATATCGTGAATGTGAAGGAAGGAAAGGAAGAGGGTAATTCCCTTTTGTATTTTATGATACCAGGATTCGAGAAGAGGAATTATTATAATGCTCGACTCACCGAGCACCAGGGGATGAATGAAAAACATTTACAATTCCACTATAATTTAAACGCGATTTAGGTAGTCCTAACGAAAAATAATTTTACTTATAAATCAATGAATTTGGTCTCATTTTAAATAGAAATATGTCACCTATCCAATAACACCAAAACTTTTAACTCTTACAACATTACTTTTGGAGATATTTGCCAAAAAATACCAGCCTTTTTACATGGAAAATGGTACGTGTATGCGCTCCAAAGAGACATTATTTACATAATGAGGTATTTCTAACACTTCGATGTCGTAAAAAAATAGCAGCGTGTAGTTTGTATGTTTTTTCAACTATTTTTGAAAATGAATCATGTTTTTACCGCAATAGATTCTTGGGTATCACAAAAAACCTTCCGTTCTGAAGGAGTTGCAAACGCACCGCGCGAAAAATATGAGTCAAATTAAAGACTTATTAGATATTCTCATTTAATTACTTAAAATTCTGTCATATAAAACTATATTATTGCACTATTAATGGAGCAATATTAAATTGATGTGTCCTACAGCTGGTGAAATTAAAACGTATAATTCGAAAATGGCCTCTATAATGACTAGGGAACTATCTATCTCGGACTACCTTAACCTTAAAGTCTTTTGAAAGACGAAAATAAACCCGGCTTTAGTCCGAACTGTATCCTGTCATCACAGAAACAATCTGGAAATTGCGCAGGTTAGGCTATTCAAAATTTTAAGTGCTAACGTTCAATAACACTGGATGCGTTGGGGTGAAACATTTTCATTTTCTATCACATGGATAGAAAATCTTAACATGTTTCATTGTTGGTAGTAGTTATAAAAAGGATAACTCGTTCCTATATTTATGTTATTCATTGGGACTGGTATTTCTTGAGACCTTACTCTTGCATTAAGACTGGCCAGGATGAAAATTGCCATTGTGTTTTTTAAAACATTTATTTCTCGTGAATGATTTTAGCGTAAAGAAATAACGAAAGAAACTCTATTGACGGGTATCGAAGGACAATTTTATTCCCTAATTCTATGTTCTTATTCGAATATCAGTACGCTTGCGGACTGAAGGCCCTGGTAAATTTTATTTTGCCTATTTTACCACTTAATATAGGTGTGCATTTAAAATACCTTCAGCTTGCTTCCCTTAACAATGTTCCGAAGGCTGATAGTAACATGGAATAGTTGTTTGGGTGTTTTGTAATTTCCACTGCTTCTCAAAAAAGAATCACTCAATCATAACACAAATGAATCACAATATGAAGGACTGCGTCCACTGGAATCCAGCTTGAACTTTGAACTGAGGGAGGGATGTTCTCTGGAGAGAGAGGGGAAGACGGAATGGGTGAGGTTGGGTAGTGGCGTTGGGTTGGGGCAGCCATTCGCGGAAGATTCGAGAGATTGCTGGAGTAATGTGCCGAGAGGGCGGGGGTGCGATATAGACCGGGTGTGAGGGAAGGAAGGGAATGGAGACATCTCCTATCCCAGCTCCTTTCTACCACCATCATCCACAGTAATTATCTAAATATCTTCTATCTGATTCCCTTATTTTGTTCCTGCATGGGATCAAAAGCAGTAAAGTGAGCAAAAAGAGTCAAACAACGCTTGCAGAGCCCAGCATCGTGGACTTCTTCATTTCTCCGGAATGCCATCTCTCCAGTCGAAGGAATTTATTTTGCACCTGCTCATGACCTTGCTGCCTGATTCATGGACCATTGTTGTTTAGGAATTGGGACGATCCCTGCTTTTGGTAACCAACCTTTTGACCCGACTCCTGGGAGGCTGAAATTACCAATTCCGTTTAACATGGGTTAACGTCGGTTAGTGCTCAATGGGGATTGCTATGTCATTTTTTTCTTAAAATAGTTATTGAATCAGCCATTCTGTCACAAATTGAAGTTAAAAATAGAAACATTTTGCATTGAATTCTAAATGTATTGATTCATTCCAATTGCTTGTATTCATTTGGATAATCAAAACAAAATGCCAATCAAAACGTATCCGACGAAACATAAATGAGCCTTGTTGCAAATTTTTACTTCATAAAACCTTTCAAAAATTGTATTTTATTCATTTTATCTTCATTTGGACTAACAAAACAAAATGCCAATCAAAACGTATCCGACGAAACATAAATGAGCCTTGTTGCAAATTTTTACCTCAGAAAACCTTCCAAAAATTGTACTTTATTCGTGAACAGCGGATTTTTCCATAACATCCTAATGGGGTAGAAATGGTATCTAGCTCAAAAAGAAGTAAGTGGCTGGCAGTACACCTAGCATTGAATACTTCTGCTGCGACGAATCCTTTCCAGCTCCCTAGGGGGAAGAGCAAAGTGTTTCTTTCCCGCGAGTGGCTGTTTGAAGTGTGAAAGGAAGTTGAGGTGCGAGTTCGAGGTACGGAAGCGACGTTGGTGCCGGATGGTGAGGAGTAGCGGTCATATGGCCAAGGGGATGAGAAGTGAGGGGAATTAGGGGTGGGGCTCCCACCGGGAGTGGTGGTGGCTATGGCAACGGCGCGACTATTAAGGATGAAGGATGTTCCTTTAAGGGCACGGCATGGCGGCGTTATTGGAGTTCCTGAAATGCGCGCTTAGCTCAAGTGCGGCGGAGAGGATGGATTGTGTGGGGTGCAAGGGGGAGCTGGTGCGTGGCCTTGCCCCCCCTTAGTGGCGGGTGGGGGCGGCGAGGAGGGGGTACACTTGCCGTTAAAGGGCCTCGCTGGAGAGGGCGATGATGGGACCCTGGAAGCAATCTGGAGGCCCTGGGGGACTGACCCCTCGTCTCTAGCACTCCCTCAGAAAGCCGAAAGGGGTTGGCCGCCCTCCCCAACATGCACTCCTTCCTTCTGACCTCGTGATGAATAAACAGGCACCCGTAGCCTTGGCTTTCTCAATATTCCAAAGGGGTGGTCACTCCCCATGGGCATCAATCTCGCCTCATCCCTTGAGTAATCCACCGGAGAGTAATTATCACATTAACTATCGTTGATAAAAAAAGCAATGTTTCTCTGTCCGTCTGTCCAAAAATCCTATTCCCATTAGGAAATAAACGCATGGAGTTGATTTTATTGGTTTGCAGTCCTCCTGCTTTTGCTAAATTAAATTTAAAAATGCAAGGCGTACAAATTTGAGACAAATTCAAACGAGAGGAAATGCAATAAGAATTTTCATTCTTTGATGTGAATTTCTCTAACCGTTCGAATCCTGGAAAATACAGTAACTAAATTACTCAAAATTATGCATTTCTGAACTGTCTCTTTGACAACCGTCATTGTGGTTGAAGCCGAGGGTCATATGAATTTTTATGGAAAAGTGAGAGTCAAAAACATGACATGAAATTTCTTTTATCATTAGGGAAGTATTTTTGTGAAGAGCATTCTTTCATATGGATGCAGAGAATTTAGTAAGATAACAGATAATAAAACCAGCAGTTAGAATCTGGCATATTGTTGGTTTAAAGTGTACTTTATGGGATTAAAGACGACTTTCGATGAGATTATGCGCAGTTTACGTGAAATTTTTAATGACTCCACATGGGTGAATCATAGGAAATTTGAGTCTTAAGGCTAACAAAACACGTGCGAATCGTAGAAAATTAGAATTATAGGAGCCTAGTCAAAACAGGGGATGCGATTATTATAAAAAAGGTTTCTTTTCTAAGAATTTTTAGTTTTTAAAACAAAAACTGTTTATGCATGAATCACAAAATAAGTAAATTGCCAATTTTGCACATTATTAAATACGTAAAGATGAAAATTAGAGGCTCTATATTCGGAATGTAAATCCGGCATACTTGTATAATAGGTTAAACTAGTCATAAAAAGATTACTATTCTACAAATTTCTACTCTAATAAACAATATTCTATCCTATACTTCAATGCTATCTGCAATAAAATATATTTTGGTTTTCTGCGCCCGTCGCACATTTGCGAGTAATCCCGAGGCGACTAGGTCACTCTTGTTAGAGAGATGGAGGGGTAACTTGACTGGCATGAATGTCTAGTGACAGACTCTCCAGGCACAAAATGTCGTTTTCTTGTCGTTACAAGAACGCAAATGATTAGTATGTATAGGTAACTTCTTCGATGCAAACCTTCCTTAATTGCTAAGTAATCTCAAAATAAAATAGTATTAGAGGTGAAACTGTATTTTATGTAACGCACGCTCCTTCATTAATTGATTTTTTTAATTTGAAGGTACGGAGTAACTAAACCGCAGTATTGCCTCAACTATTCCCTATTTTACTATATGCAAAAAACATCCTAAGTCATAAGATATGGGATCGAATCCCGGGTAAGGCATATAGTGATTATTTTTCTTGTGAAATATTTGTTCCATTATGAATTATTTATTGTCTTTTATTTTTCTCTAGCTCTGCACGCATATAAATTTTAACTACTTCTTACACAAAGGCCGATATTTTCTCTCCCTTTCACCACTCTCCTCACGTTCTCCTTTCCAGCATCATCATCGATTTTCCTTTGCCTTTGATTGCCTCTCCACGCTTTCTTTCTCGGCAAATTACTTTCCTACAGCGGCATGGCATGATCTTCTTCCAGAGTTTCTCTGCCCATGTTGACTTTTCCTCTTCAAGAACCTATACCTCTCACGCACTTAATATTCTTGTCCCCTTTTTAAGGGTTATATCTCTTTACATAAAAATCACTTACATATTCTTGGTTATTTTTTGTAATTTGCAGTAAAAATATTGAATTTTATGGGTCTTTATTTGAGGATATTTTAACTGCAAATTGTGAGTGCAGAAGCATACGGTGAAATTAGCAAAATTCCACTGTAGATGGTTTATTAATCATTCAGCTGCTTTTATGGGCTATTAAAAACGAGGTTAACCGTGATGTAAGGTAAATATGCTTTAGATAACCACCCAAGATCGGAACCCAGGAGAAACCATGGACGGGGGAAATAATTGGTGACTTTTAAGTTCAAGGGTGAGCACTTTCATATGTGAATCTTGGGCCATTCATATTACATTTTCTCATTATCATTTTGAGTATATTACTATGACCAAAAGCAATTTATTAAATATCACCATTCTTAAGTATTTTAATTCACCTCCGCCCATTCTTTTTGCGATCTGGTGACGCATATTTTGGTTCAAGGAACGTCTGAATAGAAAGGATTTTTCAACGAATTATCTGCCAGCGTGCAAATGGCCTCTATGTTCTCCCAGACTGATCACCCGCTTGTGATAACGCCAATCAGCGGGTGACTATGCTAAGATAACATTCCTTACCAGCAATCCTGTCTCTTTGAATTTAAATGGGCAGTTGAATTGTTAAGGGGTACGGGGCTTTTACATCAGTCCTTGGTAAATGAGAAAAAGTTACCTAAATGAAAACACCATGCTCGCGACCACTGATTAAACAGCGGCCAAAACGGAAAAAAATTCAACTAAGAATGCTACTCCAAACATTTCATGAAGAAAGCATGGTCTTTGTCAGCTATGGAGATGATATGAGGCAGTTGGCAACTTTTATTATTTACCTTATTGCAATCTTTCTAAAGTTTTACAACATTGCTGTTAACGCACCATGCACACTTTTGAATCCGTTAAGTTAATTGTAGTTTCACTGTAAACCCATTTTAAGGCTTTTGGATTAACTGAAACTGGTATGATTGAGTCGGATATAAGATATGATATCATTATTAATTTTGTGCCTACCTACGCATCTTGTGACTTTGCTTCCGGCTTCCCTGAAGTCGAAGAGCGAGAGGAGGAAGGGGAAACGAGGCGAAAAAAGAGTGGAGGGAATAAAGGTAGGGAATGGAAATAAGAAGAAAGGGAGAAGGAAGGGAGAAATAAAATGGAATAATAAAATCCTTCCTCCCTCTTTCTATTTTACGAATGGGCGAGATTTGAGCGTGGGCCTTTCGCTTTACTCTCCTCGGGGTCCCTACTGCGCGAAAGGGTGCGTGGTCTGTTGCGAAAGGTACCTATATACATTTATATGAGCATACCTATGTGAATGCAAATATACATGCGAACTATCAGAGAGACCTTGCTCTTCACTGAAAAAATGCGCATAAAATACAGCAATCCGAGCAAAAAAATCAAATGTTGGGTAGAAGTGAAATACTCCAACTGAAATCTCACCGAAATTTGGTGACATTTATCATTTTGATTAATAAAAGCCATAAGAAATCATTCGGGTGAAGTATCCTATTCATTGCCATTGATCAAATTGCTAGGGAGGCTGCTCTTGTTGAATCGGAGTGAAATTGATAATTTTGGAACTGAAAACAAAATAACAAAAAAAAGCGTACCTACTCGAAAAATGTTTCCAAGAATTATATCTGCAATAATTGCAATGCCTTTCATATAATACTTAAATATACGGTACCAATTTTGTGACTTCTTGGGGCCTGAGGCCTTTTTGACAATTTCTTTTTGTCATTCTTCACCTGTTATTTGTTTCAAACAAATTAATCATAATTTGAGGGCCTATTCCGGTTCGTACTCAGGTTACAAGTACACGAGCAAATATCTGTATTCCATTTTATTTCTCCACTTTAAATCGAGTATTATTGTAAATTTATTGTTGCAATTTTAGTCGATTCACATTTTTCAAAATAATATTCACCGCTGCCGTTCCAATTTATTTATAAATGCTATTCAAATTATTATATAAAAATGATGATCTACAGTAGCTTTCACATTTTTAAGCAAAATCCTTGATAACGTGAAAAAGCAACAGATAAAATAATATTCATCTTAAAAATTTACAAAGGCATATTCAAAGAAGACCTATGCATCATTTTTCATTATAATACATAGTACATTTTCAAATTTATAAATAAGTGAGCTGTTCACATATTTTGAGAGTATGTATACATAAACCTGTTTTGGCGAAGAAGGGACGGAGGAGGCGGGCGATGGGAAATGAGGGGATGAAGAGAGGGGAGAAGAGAGACGGAGGCAGAAGAACCTGTTTCGGACAGAATTGAGAAAAAAAATGGGGAAATCTCTGAGCGCGCAAAGGCGATAAAGAAGTGGGAATGAAATTATCGGATGGGAAGGCCCGAGAGTGTAGCTATGTGCGTTATATATGTACGAGTCTTTGGGCTTGTGTGTGTAAGTGTGCGAGAGGGTGAGTCCATGTTCTATTTCGGGCCGGGGAGGAGGGAGTGAGGGAAGATAGGGGTAAGGAATGGCTGTAGGGATGGGGTAACAGAATGGGCAGGAAGAAGAGGAAGGGTGGGGGTGGGAGAGGGAGTAATTTCGAGGGGATCGAGCCACCTCCGCGAATTCTTCCGAATTACGCCGCCCCCAACCCGCCTCCCGGCCCCTCCAGCCCCTTCTTCGACGGGAGATACCACCCTTCCCCCCCAGCCAGTGCTGCCCTCTCGGAGACGCCGTCGCGGCGTGGGAACACTCGCCATCCGGGGGGGGGGGGGGTGTGCGCTTTGACAATGCCCGCTCTCCTCTCCCACGTTTAGTGGGACCACTCGAGATTTACGGTGGTGCCCGACGAAATGAAATTTGCGCTTAACGTTGGGTGGATAACATTTATTCCCTGATGAGATTTCACTTTTTTCGCTTTGACGAGGCTTAAGCAGAGGCATAACTGTCCCGAGAATAAGGGTTCCCTTAAGGTGCAACGAAAAGATTTTTTTTTTCTCTCGTTGTGTTTTTTTTTACTGCGAAACAGACGTTCGAAATTGTTAGCATTTTTTTGGGACATTCATGACATCGCCAGTGTCCCAAGCATGTGTGCATTTCCCATAACACTTCCCAAAGGTAAGCATCTTTCAGGAAAATAATGATAGCCTCCGTGTTCTGACTACATCATGAGTCTTCTCGAATCGTAAAAATGTACTGCTTTTCTCATGCACACAGGATTCTACCGGGGAAATATCATTTTGGAGGGTTTCATCCTTTTCAAAAATCACCTATTAAGGAGTAAATTGAATGAAAGCTTCCGACTTTGAATTAAATTTACTCATTACAGTACAATAAATGGGGATAAACTAATCATGTAACCCTATTTGGTGTCAGCATAAATATCTTGGAATTAGGCTTTGCTAGGTTTGGTGATTTCTGGAAACAGCAATCTGAGTTGATGTATCTGTCTCTTGATCTCTCACAGTTACTGCCAGAAATTGGTGGAGAAAGTTTTCTGTATGATATTATTTCCATTACGATTTCCACGATATTACATGCAAAGACGAAGTAATATTTCCATCTTGAATTTCATTTCTGATTTCAACAAAGCCTAAATCATCTAATTATTTACCCTCTTCAATGTATTTTAGGCTTATGTTTTCATAATAAGAGGGAGTTATGAGGCATTTGAAGACTTAGAATAGTGGAAATACATAATATATACGCCAATATTTTGGTCCAATTTTGAACATCAATCCACTGGGCTTCTGAGCGTAAGATTTTTCCTCTTATTGGATTGCTTTGAGCAATTAACATTGTTTCCATATCTGTTTGTAACGAACACTCGTATTTCTAATCCTTAGATCAGATTAAAAGTCGATATTCTTCCCTTAAGTCATTCCTTGGTCATTGATCTTAGGTGTCATTGAAGAATGGTGGAAATCAAATGGATAAGAGGGAATCAGAAATGAAGCAGTTTTCCAAAGATTGAGGGGAAAATTACATGCACTGACATCCATGAGGAAAATTGTATCAAACGATTAACTCAAATTTTATAACAATACAATTTTATAAAAATGACGATTGGATGAATTAAAAGGAATAAGTAATGAATTAGGCCTATGATGCGATTCATTAGAAGCTCAAAGCTCAAAATTAAAAAGGAGCTCAAAGTTTAGACTTATTTTGAACTGATCGGTTTGAGAAGAAAGGACATTACAACGAACTGAGCCGCAATCTCCAATCGTCGGTTTGATTAAATTGCCTGACAATGAATCGACTTCCTCTCCAAGCTTTCCTTTCTGCCTGCCGTCGTAGCATTTCAAAGCAGAGCACTTATCTGAAACGGCAGGTCATCCATGGCTCGGAAATTTCACTTTCTTCCGCACTAATCGAATGATATTACTTATTGCGGTACTCGTATAATGTCCGCGTAATGAGTCCCCTGCGACTCGGGTCCTTGCAACTGGACGCTAAGAGTTCTATCTTCAAACTTTACTGTGGCCGACATTCGCACCACTGCAGTGCATCGCTAGGATCCACATGCGTCTTCCAAGATATTCCACCCATTTCAAAGTGCAGGAGCAATGTCTTATCCTCTCTCTCCCGTCTGGCGTCATTCATAGCCGCGTCACTGAGGCACTATATTCTTCTCTCTCATCTCGACGTAAGTTCAACTTCAACTCAGTGGCCCTAGCATATCTCATGAATCTGATGACGGTTGTTTCTGATTATTGTTTCTGATTATTTTACTAACTGACTTTTTAACTTAAAATTCCACATGGGAATAGATCTCAATGTACAGACACGTCGACTGTACGCTGGCACATCGACAAATGTGATTGTGTCATTATCTACTTCAAGTGATACCATCTATTAATTTACAGGTTTTTTTTAAAATTCGTAATAATCTTTATTAGCTCTTTTTATTTTTACACACATGTATTTTCAATGCAAAAAATATATAAAATGTAGTAAAAGCAAAATTCACATGAAAGTCATATAACTGTACAATATTCAAGCAATTTTAAAACAGCATGGTCCTGCTAAGCCATTCCTGACTTATCAGCAGGTGCCTTTTTCCATTTTACATTTGTTTTTTACTCATTAATTTTAAAGAAATTTATGTGTACAGCAACCATTCCTTGGTTTGTCTCTGAATTGCACCAATAAATTTTAAATTTCTTAAATTATCGCACATATTATTGAATAATTTAAGTACATAAACACTTAATTGTCTGCTGCCCTTTTTGTGTAAAAAATCTAGGTACTCCATATTTGTTTACTTTTATAATTTCAGTATTAAGCTGGTGTTATCTTTTTTTATATTTATCCTTGAAGTAGTTTTCTATGGTTATAATATATTGTAATAATTTCACCCTTAGAAGAATTTATCAGGCAACTATTTCACCTTTTTAGAGATAATTCTCAGCCATGACTTCTCAATATCATTCTTTTGATGAATAATATTTTGAACCAACTGGGAGTTGAAACTTAATTTTATTGCTAAACTGATATAGATATCTCTGTTTTATTTGCACTGATAGCAATAAAATAATTTAATATACGGTAAAAAACTGTCAAATGCATTTTTAAAACATTTTTCTGCTAACAAACCTTCAATAGGCATTCGTTGATAAAAAGTAACAAGTTCCTCCTCGACAGGTCATTGACATACCTTTTCGATTTGTGGGCGAGATAAGATTGAGCGCTCTCTTCAGAGTGTCAGCTTCAATACTTTTGAATCCCCGAGGGCCCAATATTGTCTTTGGATAGAAAAACTACCCTGTCATTCAACTGTCATAAGTATTGTCAATGGTAGATGAATATATGTGTATTTTACATATTTGGAAGAGGTTAATATTGAACGACGTCCAAAAATATAGATTAAAATGAGAAAAAGAAGAGATATCTTGAAGAATAACCTCCATAAAGAGAAACCATCTGAGGTCGCGGACAGAATATGCCCCCTCACGAAGTATTATATTCAGCGGGTAGAACAACAGAGCGCTAACAGAGTCGGTTGAAAGGGAATTCTTTGAGTGCGAAGTAGAGGGGAAAGCAGTACGCTTCGTTAAAAACTGCTGCGAGCGTACATATAGTGCCTCACAACTTTTAGAGGGATTAAGGTGGGAGCCCCTAGATACTCGGAGGCTACACGCTAGGCTTCTGCTAGGTTGATTGCTACACGCTAGGTTGCTTGATAAATTCAGAACTGATATTTTTCAGAGTGACATAGAGAATATTATCATGACTCCTCATTACAACTCCAGGTCTGACAGAAGCGATAAAATAAGAGAGATACACTGCCAAACAGATAGGTACAAAAACTCGTTCTTTCTGTGAACAAGAGGTGACAACATTAAAAATTGAGTTCCACTAAATACACTCCTATAATACACGTCACTATTTCATCTCCAAAAAACTTACATCTTTACACGGCTTGTGA
The DNA here is from genome assembly GCA_963169105.1 of Ceriagrion tenellum. Taxonomy (NCBI): domain Eukaryota; kingdom Metazoa; phylum Arthropoda; class Insecta; order Odonata; family Coenagrionidae; genus Ceriagrion; species Ceriagrion tenellum. The sequence continues at coordinate 118,191,003 of OY720642.1, read as the reverse complement.
CCAAACACCCCCTACCACACACCCATGCGGCGACTCGTGGGGTATTATGTAGATGTAGGTGATAATTTCTCCCGTCTCTCCTGACGTTGCTCAGTTCTCAGGCTCCTCCCTTACGAGTCAACCAGTGAAATATTTCCTCATCTCCACCCCTTGAACGGCTGTTTTCCAGCTGGGGGTTGGGGACGGTGGCTCGCCAGGGCCTTTTCCGTTATCAATCATTTTTGCATTATGGTGCCATGGATAAAGAGGATGCCATAATTATCCGAATCACATATTTTATAATTTTATAACCTACATCTTCGTTTGACTCTAAATCCCTCCCAAAGGGTGTTTAGCAGGGGGTGGGTTTTTATCAACATGCTCTGTAGTGCACGAGTTACTTTCACCAGCATGCCTTACGCTATAGGTATGCTGCAACTCCAGCAGAAACTATTTTTATTAATGCATACTACAGCTGCTAATTGAGCTGCAAGAATCATGTATGGCTTATGCAAAAGGTGCGAAAGGTACTACTAGATAGATTTAAAAAATACCTTTAGCCTATTGCCACAAATACTGTTCTTAAGTATTTTATATGAAACCAAATTTTCAAATGTTACTTAGAGTTATAAAATGGGACTATTTTTTCCAAATAGACAGCCTAAACTATAAATATTTTTAGTGATTATTAGCACCACGCATTGCTTAATGCTCATAATCAACATGTGGTGCTCATTAACAATTGTGTTTAATGTCAGCTAATTCAGGAAGACAGTGTGCCTGTAAGTCGACCCAGTAATGCAAAAAAGTGAGTGACAGCTGTTTTGAGTGTAGATAGCATTTTTAACTAACAAGAAATCATCAATTTAGGTGATTATATCAGCGTGAATATCGGCAAGAGAGGATTGAGGAGTGGCTGGGCTATTGCAAGTCGATTTGGGTGGGGTTCCTGTCTATTCCTGACTCTAATCCCCATACCCTCCCACCTCTCCACTTGCCTTCATCACCCAATCCCTTCATCGAATTCGGATCTAACTCGACGCTTCGAGTGGCGTCGGGAATGCCACGGGAGAAGTAGCCTATGCAAATGGGACATTGGGGGGAAACACCGGGAATACCATTCCTTCGCCTTCCGCTTGTCTTTCGTATCTACACTTCTTTCCTGTGTCAGCTGCAGTGGTGTCTCAAGGGTTTCCCCTGACGAGGATACACGCGGAGTGTATGTTCTAAGGAGAATCGAAAAGAAAGACCTCGCTTCAACTTCCCTTCACTCCTCGGCTGACGGATTCAATCGCATGCTTTGATTTTCGGTGAAACGAGCGGTCAAATTTGTGATGCATAAGTCAACTAGTGACATTTGTGGGAGTAAGTAAGTAAAATATACATGGTTACATGCAAATATCAAACAAATCCATTGTATAGCTCCCGCAAAAGTCCTTGGCGCAAACCTGTGCGTGAAAGTTGAGAGACAGAGGTGGAGGGACGGGACAGAGGAAGGGAGGGACGGAAGGGAAGGGACGGAGGGGAAGAGAGTGAGGTAGCGCAAGATGGAAGGAGGAATAATATGCATCGGTTATTCAATGCTGAGATTGGTTGATTGTAGCCCTAGTCCCTTCCCTATCTAAGGCTAATTTCCCTACCTCTTGGTATCTCATCCTATGTACTTTCTTCTTTTTTGGTCCATGAACTTATTCCTGGGTCTTTCTTACTCTGGAGACTTTTCCCTCCACTTAATTTTTAAATATGTTCCTCAAAAACCCACTGTGCCCAATTCATCTAGTTTCTCTTTTCTTTACGGTGTTCCATATAGTCTTTTCCTTTTCTGTAAACCTAATCATTTATAATTTTTTCCGTCCATTTAATCTTCAGTATACTCCACCAGCACTAGGTTTTGAAGGCTTCTAGACTTTTCTGGTCAGCTTTTTCAATGGTTCATACTTCCAATCCATAGAGTGCTACGCTCCACACGAATGTTTTCACATACTGTTTCCCAGTTTGCAGTCCTATCTTTTTTTAGTACAGCAGTTGTCTTTTTTCCATCACCTTCTTAGCTTGTGCAATTCTCCCCTTTCTACTTAGTGAAATAAATAAGAAACAGAAGACCGTTTGGAAAGTGTTTAAAACTTTAAAATCATCCGTCACCATAACTGTACTAGAGACCGCATTTTAAAATCTTATTGAGAGACAAGTAAAATGGGATTCCAGGTTGTTGTGAGTCATCCCAGTTCTCGAAGCACTTGTGTAGACAGCAATCAGAAATTCTTCTCGCTGAACAGCATTCCTTCCTAATTATATAAGTTTCCAGAAGCCTAGTATTCCGTGTCTCTAAATGATCAACTGCGAAGCGCCAGGAGATTTTGCAGGAGCTATGAACCAAAATTTCTAGCAGAGAATAATGGCAAGTTTTAGTAGTCCAAAGTCTTATCAGCAGCATACAATTTTAAAACGCACATCCATTGTCCTCCAAATTTCCTTCATTCCAAAGATGATGGATACTATTGCATGCTTCAATTCGTGACGCCACAACGGCAAAATTTTTTTATTTATATGGGCCCATAAAATAGTGAGACTCGCGGGTGTAAATCCGGAGTTTCACGTGCCGTAACATATTACCAATTAGAGGGTAGGGGTTATTCATTTTTACATCAAATTATAATACTGATCATTGTACTAAAATGTTAAAGGATGTAATAAAATAATGTGCCCCATAAACCCACTTTTTGCTATCCATATATACCTATAGGCATGAAAACCTGCAATAAAAAAGAAGGCACTGCCATTTCATAAGGCAATAAAACTTTGTAGATATACATTTAAAGCCCACATGACATTAACTGGCAAGTCTCTTTGAAAAAGAATTTTAGACATTGATGAGTTAGTGAAATATATAAAAAATAAGCTAACGTAGAACAAATCAAATTTAAAATATAATTTCTAGGATTAAATAATGGAAACATTCGACTGCTTTATGCTTTGTCCGCAGCATAGGGTCCAAAATCGCATACATCCTTTCCCCTTTTATGATTGTATACGAGCATTATAATAAGCGAAGTCAATCGGTTAAAGGATGTTTAGGTGAGTTGCGAACTAATTTCATATGCGCGCTACTGAAAAATGTTCTCCATTTTAAAAATAAAATCTCTCAGCAGGGTATTTTTGTCACCCATAAAATGGCATTAAGCGCAAATGAGGTTTTTTTCAGACTATTTTAAGAACATAATTTTTACCGTTTATGCCTCGTGTTTTCCAATCTAACAGGAATAGTATGGCACGGATAAGTGATTTTCAATGGCCTTTCAAGACATTAAATATCATGATGTACAATGCATTATGAGGCATTGAATAAGTCATAGTACATTGATTCCAAGGGTTTTAATTCTTAGTTTGGCACGGCATGGGTTTGGGATTTAGTTGTCTGCTTCTCGGGATGGAGTTGTGGGAAAATCACTTTTATGTTCGCTCATGCGCCTGATATAAATACTAATCATAATCATTTGGGTGGCATTGGTTCGTACAATTTCGTACATTTAATTTCCTCATGTTGAGAAATGGCGGTCGCCTACGCCGTTCTATATTTTCCCATTTATTCGTGATTTCTTTGACTTTCTGAAATCTCTCCTTCCTATTCAAGTCCGAGAGAACTTCTTCAAGAGTTCGATCTTCCAGAGATGAATTCCGCCCCAAGAGGCCCTGCGGCTTGACGTCACCCTCGACGATTTTTATCCCGAAGTAAAGTTTTTCCCGAAAGAGGGAGCATTTTTCCGTCACTGATTTCTATTTTTCGTGGGTAAGAGGGTCTTAAAATATTCACTGCTTTCTTTCTGCTCGTTCAAGTCCCGGAAATCGTCTTTTTTTATATAATCGCAAAGTGAATGCACCATAAGCTATTTTCCCACGCAGTTTCCAAAAGGGTAGATTTTTTTCGGTCGACTATATACTCCCTCGCGAGGAACGTTTATACATCTCTTACATTCATTTCGTTTCCCACTGATTCGTTCTGAGAAATATAACTTTCTCGTGGTTGAAGGGAGGATCAAGCTTTCACTTATTCATTGCTTTTCTGGATAGGAAAAGTTTGACATTTTCTTTGTAGTTATAGTGGAATCCGGGGGGGTCAATTAGTTTCAGCTTTTTTCCTCACAATAATTTGGAATCCGAAACACTTTTATTTAAATTTCAAATTAGTGCGTTAATTTCAACAAATGACGTCCATTGAAAAATATGCAATGAAAACTATTATATCCTTCTGTCAAAAATCAAGGAACAGCTCAACAAGGAGGGTGACTCCCACCCCCTTCAGCCTGTCCCAGATAAGTTCACCAATAAAACTGGTCTTGAAAGACGTCATGGGCTCTGGGTATTTGTGACACTCACTTTCATTATTCCTTTCCCTATATCTTGATATTTCACGTACTACCTTTTGTTACCGTAACAAACACCTTGGGTCAAAAAAACGAGATACCTGATGAGAAACAACTGAACAAATACTGTTGTGCGTGCCCTATTTCATTTGGGTCCTTGAAGTTGTGTTCGCTTAAAATGCTTAAATATAGAGTTTGCCAGTTAATAAAGTGAAATTTGTAATAAAAATAACCCTATGACTTTATCTTGATTGTAGTAATAAGGTAGGGTGTTGCACTGTAAGGCATATTGCACCGTGAGAAAATCACATTTATACTTCCAAGCAAAGACACTGACAAAAAATAGCAAGTTGAGAGGAATGAAACTATGAATGAATTCAACCTATGATATTCTTATCTTGATAACTCCATCATGTTTCCTATTCCCATATGGATGGGTCAGGTAAGAAAAGGCTAATTTTGGTTCTCGTCTTCAATATATTAGCTTCAATTTTTGAGGTTTTTCTAGGGGTCTAATATCATGACATAAAAATTAATTACAAAAAAAAATTATTCAAGAGTTAATTTTGGATAATTAAAAAGATACCAGACAGTGTTATTTACAATAAATAAAAGAGAACTTTGAGCAAGTTCAGCATAAACAAAGACTAAAACTGCTAAGTATCAAGAACATCGAAGGAAAAATTCTTACCTGTTGCAATTGTTTATAATATTTCATACTAAGGACCTTCCAACCTAATCAATACTTCATTTTGAGTAAATTGTTTGTCAAAAAGGCGCTTTCGGTAACTTAGCGAGCGGTCAAAAGTTTTTCATGTAAATTTGAGCACTTACAACTGAAATCACTAGCATCGATATCCCTTTTAGTGAGAAGTTCTCTGTCATATCATGGGCTTTGGCCAGCCAGCTTGTGACGTAATACAAGGCCTGTTCAATATATTTGACTACATTTTATCATGACTTATACAGATGGTGACCCACTCTACCAACTCTTCAATAAGAGCTCATTCACGAGGCAGACGAAATCAGTGTGCCTCCACTCTCAATCAGGCAGAGGGGGACTCGGAAGAGTGTGTGTAGGTTGTGTGAGTAGGTTTTCAGGACAAGAAATCTTAATTAGCTGGCAGTGAAGGTTCATTAAATATTCTCCTGAATATGTCATATCCTATGCTGATGGAATTTGGGCGATCTTCAAGGAGTAAAGTGCCATCTTGCACGTACATGCTAAACCTTTTGAACCCTCCTGATTCAGACTATTCAAAGCTTTATAGAAATGGATAGGGATGATGTAAATACCAATAATTCAGAGAAAGATATATCGCTGTGTTGATTCATTTATCATATAATTTAAGGATTTGTCAATGGGAGTATATTGTATTAAAAATGATGTTACCAAATGTGTGTTTACTTGATTTTGTGAATAAAATTTTCGTAAAACCTAATTTTCTAATTTTATTAAGGGCACAAAAATATTTCATACCCAGCCATTGTTAAAATATTCCGTCTGAACAAGAGAACCGCAACCTAATCGTCACTTATTCCGGTATCATTAGTTCACGAAGGGTCTGGGGGGAGTCTTGTCCCCCATTTCGCACTAGTATCTTGTACTGCTTCACTATGATTCATGAATAGTGCTTCCATACGTGTTAATGTCATATTAAATGGAATTTGTGGCTTAAGAGGGGAAATTTTGAAACAGAATTATTTATTTCTTCCTATATATTTATTCTTTTGCATTGTACGAAGCCTTCCGGCCATCTCCGCGTTGGACGCGTCCTTCTCACCCGTCAGTCATATGGGAATAGAGTTCCAAGGAATAGGGAATTGCATACGTGATTTTCTCCGTGATCGCGTACAAAAAGTCTTTATTGACGGCATTAACTCTGATATACACCTAGAGGTATCTGCCGTACTATAAGAAAGCATGATTGCCCCCATTTTATTCAGTAATTATAAGACCTATGTTTTCGTGCTAGCAGTAAATGTAGAGTCATTGCAGGCGATGCAGTCATCTATACCAAAATTGGCAAATATACGGACTTAGAGGTAGTATCATCGGATATAAGCAGCACTACCTCGTGGGGCAAGGAGTGCGGGCCTGAAATAAATCTTAGTAAATGACTACTGTTCACTTTTTGGAGTAGTATTCACACCTGTGCCACGTCTACACTGCGGGTGGACTGTACGTTAAGTCGTCAGATGGGACCAAATATCGGTAAATATTTCAGACCTATCACACATGCTATAAATGTGCGGCACAGCCTTATAAAAACCGTGATCTATCAAACGTATCGTACGAAGGTCCACAGATGAAAAAGTCAAGCAGAAGAACTACTTCGCATTAGTTAGGTCGCATCTCAAATGCATCGCAGATCAGTAGGTAGATGAATATGTTCATTAGGTGATAAAAGCGCAGAGAGAGGGAAAGAACGAGGGAAAGAGAGAGAAGTGTATCAACGACTAAGCTAAGGGATACACTCGAGATTAAAGGAGTCTTCTTCTACCTATGGACCACTCTCCCCTTCCCGTCAAACCCGTGATGAGAATCCTCTTGATCACGATGGTCACATGTTACCCGCGCATGGATATTCATCGCCGTTAATTACGAAAGCTAAGCGGGCAGTCCTTCTCGCCCAAGCCGTTTGTAATTGGCCAGCCATTCTCCTTCCACTCCCGGAAGCCTCCCCCTTTCCTCACCCATCATTTCTCCCTATCTCCTCCCCTTCCCGCTTGAAACGCTCTCGCAAGAGACCAAGCCAACAAACACAACTCCTCGACGGAGCGATCCCTTTCCTCGCGAGCTTTTTCTTCTACCGGAGGTATTTTCTTCGGTGGCACTATCTGCTGACGACTCCCGCACACAGAGCCTCAATCCTTTGCCATTTGTTACCACCCCTACCTCTCTTCCACTCCCAAGTGGCCCCTCCCACTCTCTCACGCAGCAGACGCTCATGGAGCAATCGCCGGGTATGATAACATTCCCCGTCCGTCGTCTCCAAGGAAACCCGCAGCCGAGCAGACTACTCGACCGTTCCCTCGTATATGCGACTGCCGATTCTTTCTTTCTTCCTTCCTCCCCCGCCCTCTTCGATAGCGACCTCTTTCCAAAGACTTCCGAACGCCCTCTCCTATTCCGTCTCCTGCTTTTATTCAGTGCCTCTCCTCCCGTAAATCCATTCCTCTGGCCAAAGAACATGTCCCTCACTTTATCACCGACTCTGTCCCACCGGAGGCCTTAGTACTCCCCCCCCCCCTTCCCGCCTCCGAGACCTAACCTCCACCTTCCGTCCCGTGATCCTTTACTGCGGCCGTCTTGACGGCATCGGGTTCGAATGGAACACTTTGTCCGCCCCTTTCGACTTTAGCCAGCCAGCCAGCCATCCCTTACTACTCTCTGCCCTCCCGGAGCCCCTTAATATGCACTCTTGCTTCTCTTTCTCCTTCCTCCTTTCCCCTTTCCCATTTGTGGCAGAACTGGCACTTGGCAAGAAAGGAATGAGACGGTCTTTTATGCGGGTACATACATCGGTCGCACCCACCGCTGGTCGACTTCGTCTTTCGTCTTGTTCTCAAACCACACTTCTAGTTTCCTGTCGCGAATGGCAAGAAATTTCTTTGCTTAGTCGAGTTTTACGTGGTTTGAGGGCATTTTCCCCCAGTCATCATTCTTGGAGACCACGTTTTACTCTTTCATTTAAGCAACTGAAAGATACGTGAAGCAATTACCGTAAAATTAATGAGACAAAAAATATGCTTTAGCATACTGAACTTCTTATCATCATCATTGAGTCATAAGATCTGTCGATTGTAGCCCTCCATCCCATCTACATCTATGAAGTACCATCTATCCAGTGTAACGTAGAAGCTACCAATAGGGTGTCTGGCGCGGGGTGATTCCACAGCTGGCATTTAGCACTCGTACCCGTCCCAACTAGAACCTCGCATGTTCCCCCGGTCGCTAGGTTCATGCCAAAAAGCAGTCAGGAGAACAACGCGCAGTCAAACCAGAAACTAAGAGTGTGCCACGTCGAAAAAATGCCACCAGTGGGTGTACTTGGGAAGATATAACTACTGGTCAGTATCATGAATTTTATTGATAATTGGTGTTTACAAGGTTATAAATTATGCTGGACATTTCATGCAGGGTGAGTTTCTAATAATGATAGTAAGTCATTTACAAATTCTACGCTAGCTAGGGTCAGGATATCATAGAATCGAACTATCATAACTATTATGTTCCCTAATTGAGTGTGGAAAAAATACACTCCAAACCTTTTTGGTTCTGACATCTATTTTCTTAATCTCATGTCTGTGATCGTTTCTACAGTAATAGTTTAGCTTCAGACAAATATGTTGAACGTCCGGCAAACGATAGTCTGCCTCCCTCAAGGCAGGTCCTGAGTAACGGTCACCCCAATGAGTTTGACTGACTCGTCATTTGATAGTTTGTTCTGACTAATTTGGTATGTACTTTTCGCAAAGGGAGTATTATTTTTAAAAAAACATAAGGAAGCACCTTTTAAATTTTTATTCTAACTGCCAAGTATTGCATCATTCTTTTAGAGCATTTAGGTCTTTGCTAAACACATTTATGTCAAACTCTGAGACAAAGATGGGGAGGGTGTATAACGGTGGCGAGGAAGACGAAAGAGGAAGTGTTGGATATGGTGGGAGGGGAAAGGTAGTCGGCAGCGGTGGTTCAAATAAGGTGAAAATGAATGGATGGAAGACGTACAGAGAGGTCAGGGCACACTGAGTTGAGGGTCACGGAGGGGAATTTTCTCGGGAACCGCAGAGGGAGGGGAGAGGATAGAAAATTTGGATTGCTATCCAAAAACCTACTAGTCAGCCAAATGTTTTCCCAGTATTGCCCATTGAAGATAAGTTTAGTCGATCGTTAAACTGAAACAATCTGTACACCTGGTCCCTAGGGATAAGAGGATTTCTGCAGCTTGATTCTTTAAATCGTCCCATCGTCCATGTTATAAATGGACACTGAAAGCTCTCTTAACAGATTTTGCCTTAATTCACCAATTGCTGCATTTCTTCCCTCTATTAATTCAGTAATAAGTTTACTTCTATCTGAATAGTTACCTTAAAGTGGCAACACCCAATCCTATTCATTATATATGCTGCTACCTCATTTATAAATAATAAATATCCCAGAAAAATAGAAAGACCAGGGCAAGTTGAGTTGAGGGTGAAGGAGGAAAATTTTCCCGGGGACCGCAGAAGGAGGGGAGAAATATGTATCTTTTTTATATAATTTCCAAAGAAAATAATATCCCTCCCAATGCTCCTATGCTTTTTGAGGTGAAACATGCATACATATCTATGTAGATATTATTAGCCAAGAAATTTGTTTCCTCATCCTGACTCCTAAGCTTTGTTAGGAGATACATGCTTACACATGGCTTTGTGGTAGCGTTGTTTTATTAGTTACCTAGATGTCGGCGTTTAGTGTTAGTTTCGGAGTGATTGACAAATTAAATGACTGTATTTCAACGTAATTATGGCAAAATGTTAAAGCAAGATTTATGGTAATGGAAACTAAAAATAAAATAATTAAAAAAATAATCGAGTTCTTGTATTTTCAAAAGTTTATCTGCAATATTTAAGAGAAAACTTAACAAAAGTCTGCAATAATAGATGTTGTAAGATCATTGCGTGATAATCTGATCGACTTGGTGAAACTTAAAGCTTCATATTTTATTTGAGAGCATAGAGGTAATGCAACATAGATGGATGGGATATTGTGTGTTATTTACACAGGTAAACATTTCATGACATTTATTTAATGGTAGTGTCAAAAAATTGGAGATGAAATTTTGATCTGAATATTTTTCAGTTAAAAAAGGATATAAAATTAATAGAGGAATCACTTCCACGCTAATAACAATAAAATTTTTTGGCCAGGCCTCGTCTTCCAGCGCAAGCTACCAAGACGAACATTGCAGGCTTACGTTTCCATGCTAACTCCATGTAGAATCGTGTTTTCGAAGTTAAAAGCAGCATTTGTATAAAAATTATACTTCGTGTCCATTCAGATACATCTCACGGGGAATATCCATCAGACGATGTGCTACCTGGCGATATTTTCACTCTTGTAAACATTTTGGGAGTATCTAAGGACAACCTTTTCTCCCAAATGATTTATAAAGATAATATATATCCCAAGTCTTTTCGACATCTACATTACTGCTGGCACCATTCACCCTGCGTGACCCAAATGCGTTTAACAAATTTGAAACTCACCGCGCTCTATCGTCTAGGAAAAGAAAGGAAAGAAAATGATGGGAAATCTTTCCCAAACAGAGGGACACACATTCGGGGTCTCAGACCAGTGGGTTTCCTCTCCCTTTGCGCTTGGAGAGACACCCTAGGGGTCTCCCTTTCTCTGCAAGACAAGACTTCCTTTGCCAAAAGGGCCGTTGGGATTGGGGCGGAGGGGAAGAGTGGGGACGAACGGGACATTAAATCAAGAGGGCATGCGTCCCACGGCATGGGAAACGGCGAGGGCGGGCCCAGTATCTCCGTGGAATAAAAGTTCGCGAAATAAAAGAAAGAGAGACGGGTGAAGAATGTGACCCGCAATAAAAACTAATAGTGGAAGAGATCGTATGTACAATACATTTTCTATTCTCGGGCCGAGTGTAGGCTGTGAGAGATTGAGCATATGTGCAAAGATGTATCTCAGCGGAATCTAAGCTTAACTTGATCTGCTTGATTGCTCATAATTTTAAAATAATAAATTATGCGAATTTAGCTGCATATTAATCAATTCCTCCTCCTCATCCAGATTCATAGCGGGATTTTCTATAAAATGGATATCTGCTCCTAGCTAGCCAAAGCTGTCTTCGGATCATACTGTGACCTTGATAATAATCTATAAAATTTCACCAGCAGAGTAGAATTGCGGTGTAGGTTATGCCCGATGTCCAAGCCTCTATCACCGTATGCTGTTATCAGTCCAAATAATGATTTTCTGATATTCTACAAACCACTCTCACCTCTTCTGAGCGTTTTACTTCTTAATTATCCTTCATTGGAAAGGTATTTTAATAGTTATTAGCATAATGCAATCATCTCGTGATTTCTTCGATGGTTCTTCTCATTCGCATCTCCCTCAAAAACTATTTTGTTGCGGCTGTTCTGTACAATAAGGTCTTCCCTTCTACTTCACACTGACTACTTAGTAATTTTCTCTTCAAGTCTTCGAGGATTTCGTCATTGGTCTTCATCATTCTTCTTTCATATAACGTTTTCAGAGCTTTCAACCTTCACTGTTCTCATTCCATTCCGTAACATAGCTACGGTTGCGCTCGATGCCGTATTCATGAGTTTACAGGAAGTATAAATTTGTACGTTATTCATCATAACTCACTGACAAAGTCACTGTTTTTGTTTTATTATTTTGGGAGGCAAACTTCTACTAACAACGTAATTTGATCACTTGAAGAATGCGAGACGGCTTGAGGGTAGTGACTGCTAAGTGAAGTCAGGAAGGGTGGAGTTAATGGGACACCCGCGGCGTCGGCATCGGCATCCACTTGCTAGGACACGATAGAGTATGTGGTTTAGTGTCCCAATCGACAGACTGAGAGCTACCCTTGATGAGCTCTCCATACGACATAAAATCAGGGTTTGAGATTAAACTGATAACCACACTCCTTTCGATATTTGACGTTGGATCCTCTGGATAAGGACCCAGAACTTTACCTTTAACTCGCCAACCCGGTTCTCTATTCAGGCATTCATAATCATCGTACTTGGCTCAAAATAATTCTCATAAGCAGTTAAATAGAAATTATTTACTTGTACTCAGCAGAATAATGTACTCATTTAATTAAACATTGACTCAATATTTGCACAGATATGCTATATTTAATTAATTTTTGATACCCATTTACGTGCTCCCGAATTTTAAACTTTTTAGAGCCATCAGCTTGAAACTAAGACATAATTTGATTAGTCCTATCTGGGAAATAAATTGTGGAGGAAAATATAGAGGATAAAATGTTGAAAACACAGTTGAAACTTCGGTTAGAGACTTTGAATGCTTATCCCGTAGACTAGTTTGGTAAATTACGAGCGTTGAATCGAAATAACGACCTATTGCCACCACTTTCCTCGTCCAGGGCAATTGAAGAACTACTCTCGCCAGTAGCCTTCCAAAATTCTATAAATTAATACGAGGGGAGAGTTTATTAGGTTTGCAAATAAAAATACCACTTGCCATGAAGTAAATTAACCATGTTATATGAAAGGGTAACCGTTTCAAGGGCTATAATCTTCAAACACTTAGTACTGCTGTACCGTGAGGTAAACAATACAACTATGGGGGCTTCTTTAATTTTGTTTTGCAACTGAATTGTCTATTGAAGCATGAAAATTAAAGCCGTCTGGTGAAACCTTGGTTGAATTCCTTATAGAATAAATTGTAATGAGAAATAATGAGACATTCGAATGCTGATCAAACGAGCAAGCTTAACGTGGTCGAAGTACCAAATGATAAGAAAAATATCACTTATTAAACTTCATTCATTTTGTTCCATCTACCCCGGAAAATAGTAGAATTGTAATAGGTAATGTTTTTATTATTGTACAAATATATTCCTAAATTAAAAAATTAAGCCGTCATTAATCATCATTCGTGGTATATTGTAAGTCATCAACGTAATATATTTAGTAAATAGTACGTTTCGGAAGAAAGAAATGTAGAGAGATGACGGCTCTACAATCTGTGTTTCAAAGGAGGATAGGTCATAGAGATGAGAAAAAATGCTTGTGGGTGCCAAGTTGGTAGAGCCATTTTATTTAGTTATGCTAGCTTTTCCTTGGTAAAGTTTTATTATTTGCAGAATTCTCATATTAGTAAACACATACAGAAACAGGTGATTGCTGAATAACAGATTATAAATCGGGAGTAATGCTTGGTGAAAAGTATAATAAATTTCATTCAGGAGCCTTTGGACTGCAACACAAAAGCTCTAGTATCACACTGCGTGAATATCTTTCAAGAATGACTTCTTGTGAGTTAAATGACCAATCGAACACAATTTTCTCTATCCTGCGTTAATTTATGGTCAGAAACCTTCCCAAGCTAGCTCTTCACTTTGTGCTGCATGTGAGACACTGAGCTAACACAACACTTCTCGCATCAAGCTATGGGGCATGAATTTCCCAAGGAAACCTCGTTTGGCAAAGGTGATCCAAACATCCATTCCTAATCATTCATCCTAAATCATTAATCCACAATACGGGATGGTTTCTCAGCTGCATTTGTTTGTTACTTAATGCTGTTAGTTATTAATCCATTGTTCCATATTTTATACGAGAAAAATGTAATTATTTCAAGGGCATCTTGCGCTGTTGACCAGTGGGATAATATAAATTTAATTTTTCCGCTATTATCTCAATACGATTTTATCATTCTAAATATTCAACGCCTTGCTTGAACTTTCAAATTGATTAATTCGCCTTGCAAAATCGAATCTGGGGGTAAATTTGATATATTTTAAGTGAAGTGTGTCGCAGTATCGATTTTACGAGTTCCGATTAAACGATATTAGATCGACGCTGCGTCATCTACACATCGATGAGCACAAATACCTGCATTGTTTCGCAGTAAACCTTCTTCGTTTCGTTGATGTTTTCCGCTTTAGACGTTTTGAATTACCGAATTAAGATGCACGCGTTAATCCAATTTTCCGTGCCGGACACCGCGAATAAACCGCCGCTCCCCCCCCCCCCTCCCCAGGGTGAAGGAAGGTTCGTTCCCGGACGGTCGGAGAGGTAGCGCCGTAGTTTGCGAGAAGAGAACGGGAGGAACGACGAGGAAAGGGGAACTGGGAGGAGTGCCATCTATCGTTTGGGGGATGAATTTCTCGCAGCCGGACGCCTCGCCCCTCCCCTCGGGTATAAATGAGTTCCATGGCTGACCGGCGCCCCAATTAGAGGGCGCATCATTCTCCGGCTCTCTTGCGGTCTCCGCCTGCAGACGCCGGCGACAACGCAATTACCTCCCTGGGCATTGTCCATCTGCTATTACCGACGAGCAGACGTCGGAGCCACGGGACGAGATGGCTGGAGTGCGGGCTGAACGAATAGAAGGACTGCTGTCCGACAACGAAAGCTGTTGATATTTAAGGACGATGAGACACTGCCCTTGCTTAAAGAATACGGGGACCGGGGAATTGAAACTGCGTTTTGAAAATGTGCGTATTGATGTCAACTAAAACTCTACTAATATTAGAGTTGAAAAATGCACTAGTTAACGTGTAAAGTTTGTCAACTTCATATTCGAGAAGAGACCAAGACACTTGGCGAAACGTTGGCATTGAAATATGAAACAATCGATGTCAACTCGAGAAGCTTCTTTGATTTAACATAAAATGGGCAAGAAAATTTCTCATTGTTTATCTTTCAATAAAATGCTCACCGTTAAAAATTGAGAAATCCAAGCTTTTGGCGTGAATAGGTTTTTAACGTTTAATTAGATGATGGAAAAAGATGTGTTCTCCTTCAATCGGCAATTAGAATACATAATCTGGAGTTATCACCACGCATGCGAGATTAGTTTTTGGGCAATCGAGACGGTTGGGGGCTATTCATTACGAGGGCTAAAATTTCCTGCCAACTATCTCGCGACTACAACAAGCTAGCGTACTGCATCGGCGCCAAGCAATAGATTTCACTTAGAACAACCGAACGAAGCGGGAAAACTAAGTCCATAAGGAGAGAAAATTTATTTAATCGGAAATGGAGTCTAAAGAGACGTTAAATGTGAAAATTCAAATGCGCGCAAATTGGAAATAAACGCTTGGGAAATAACCCAAAAAATGCGGGATTTCCACAAATATGTACCTTTCAAAGCCTAAAAATATGTTCCGTAAAACGGCCCAGTTCCTTCAGATAAACTAGCTGCTGAAAGCTCCGCAAACATCATAGGCAAACGCGCTCTAATTGGCAACCAAACCAGTGCATTCGAATTTTATTCTTACAGTACAACTCCAAATGAGACCGAAATATACTCTGCCTTATACATCATTACTTGCTATACTCAAGTGATCGTCGATATCTCCATTATATCAATATGTTTATATTAGTTCATAAGTGTCACTTTCTCGCCATCGTCGACTTCTCAAAAACTGAATTCAATTACGGTCGTCGTTACCTTTTACAGCTGATAGAATATATTATTTCCTGTGAGTAATCAAACGTAGCGGGCTTAGTTTCTCTTTAAAAGCTAAGTTATTAGACGCAATCTATACTCTAACATTATTTGCGTTACTCAAAAGGTTTAAATAAAATAAGCCATATGCATACCGGCTTGGAGGAAAATACTCCAAGACAATGCTAGCTTCAAGTTAACGCATATCGAGCGAAGAAACTTTGGTGGATGCCTAAAACGAATAATCCGTTTATGGGAAAGCCTTTGAGCCAGCATTCAGGGACTGGACACGCCTAAATGGTCCACCCCCAGATCTCCATGGCAACCGAGCCACCCCTCTTCATCCAATTTGGCGTTCACGTGCCATTATGCACGGAGGTCACACCACCAAGGGCACTCCCAGGGACGCCAAAAGCCTCCATTCCACCTCTTTTCTCCCTGTCTCCCCCCCATTTCCAACTATTACCCCGGAGGAAGTAAGACGAGGGGGGGGGGGCGAGGAAACCACGCTCCAAATCGCTCTCTGCCGCATGTGGGCGCCGGACTGACATGAGAAGGCACATCAGGTGATCATGAGAATGAGCTTAATGTAGTTTGAACAACATTTTACCTAGAAATCAATGAATTTGGTCTCATTTTAAAGAAAAATGTATCACCCTTCCATTGCCATAAAAAATTCAACCCCTTACCACATTACTTTTGGAGATATTTGCCAGAAAATACCAGCCATTTTATAGGGGAAATGATACGTATATGCATTATTGCACCATTTATAATGCAATATTTGATTTGTGTATCTCACGGTTGGTGAAATTAAAACGTATATATCGAATTTGGTCTTTATTATGATTAGGAAACTATCTCGCTCGCACTACCTTAAAGAGAAAAACGAACAGGTAGGTATCTACTTTCCACATCTCTAATGCGGGTCTTAATTTGCAAGCAACGCTTGAGGTAGGCTTAAAAACCGAATTTCATCGCGTGCAGTCATGATAGGTTAGAAACGTTGAAGGCTGTTATGATAATCTCATTAATTTTACCTACCTTTTGCAAAAACTGGGATGAAAATCGTTTCGAGAAGGTCAATTAAAAATTGGGCTTGATATTTTATGTAAACTCTGAATCAATTTAATTTCTGACTAACATATTAGCATCTTACAAACTCCGTTTTTCTACAGTAGATTAGATGACGGGGATAAAACTACGGAAATAGACTGCTAGATTGACAAGTGATTTACCTCCATTTTTTGCGCTTGATAAGTGACTGTCATAACTTCAACTATAAAGCTAAATTAGCTTAGGTGACAGATAGTGTTGCTGATCACTTAATTTGGTCCATAACGTTTTTTCTTAATCTACAACGTACACCTAACATCCCGTTTTGCAGGATTCCTGTAGAACTCTTGTACCAATTATTGTTTAAGTAGTTTCAAAATATGTACATACAAATGGTTTCTGCTGCATTGGTAGCATTTCTATACTGTGTAGAGTGTGTTGGCGACAGTTTCCCTTGAGAATAGTTTTGGTATATTCTTGCTAATGTAGTATCAGTCAAAATTTTGTTATTTTCATTCGGGTGTATTAATTTCATAGTGACGGAAGAGTAGAGCAAGTCTCTGACCGGAGATTCTCGTCATTGAAATATGAAAACATTTAAAAGAAATGAAAGAATGGGGAAGGCAGAAGAAAGTATATAACATCGCTTCGGAGTATACGAACGAACAATTTTCGAACTCATTCGCAAGATATACATTATACAAGGGTAATGAGTCTCATCAAATGGCATCAGCGTCAAATTTGTCCCTAAATTATGTCTTAGTTTTTTGTTGAGGAAATGTATTTTTGACATGGGATAAGTAATACATCTTCCATTGCCATGGAAATCACTGAAGAAACTTATAATTAATCAAATAAACTCATGATTAGGAAAGATCAGGGAATCACATGCAGATAATGCAATCAATTGCTCTGGGATACTAGAATGACCGCAGCAGTGCCGCGAGTGGTGATACCTTTAATGAGCTTGGCATACGATGCCTCTGGTTTCGGGCCTATTGAGGTACCAATCATAGACTCTCTGAACTGTACACTTGAGAGCAGTATAAAGCTGACTGAACCACCACTTTAGAGTTTCCATCATTCTTGGGAACTTTCTGGAACGTTCTGCGGATAAGAGTATTGGCTTCTTTCATTCTCAGTTCGACGTACATTCACCCTGCGACGAAATTTTACATTTTTCCCATGAAATGAAGAACTTTTGTTTAAGATTTCATCACGTAAATCTCTCAATTGAACTAAAATTCCGGAATTCAGTTCGTTTTGTGGTTTTACCCCATAGAACGATCGTAAATTAACACGCTGGTCCCACGATTTTGTCGAACTGTTTTGCATACTGAGATGTAGTTGGTGAAATGTTATTGTAGCACCTTTCATCGGCGGCCACATTTTTTGCATTATAACATAATCATTACTTTAAAATTGGCCGATTTTTTCCTCTCAGCACCAATTTAGAATAACACACGATCCAATTGGATGTTCAAAACAACATCATGGTTAAAAATATTTGCTAGATAACCACTGTTTCATCACTCAACCACCACCTATATGTTCCAATACTCTAATTTTTAGCGGTTTAATCCATATATACGAACAATCTAGCAAAGCGGTGTAGTGACGTATACCAGGGGATATTGTTGGGACACTAACCATGGAGACAGTGGGGAATAGGGCAAAGGAAAAGGGAAAGGCGAAAGACGAAAAGTGAAATGCGTGTATAATTAGGTGTCTCGCGTGAAACTATTCACCATATTCAAACAGATATTTCTGTAGAGATTATTCCTAATGCAAATTTAGATATTAAGTAGTTATTAAGAACATTATGAGAAGATAACACATTATCAATATAAATTGGGTTCTCCAAGGCCGTTTAACAAAAAATAGTTTATGGAGGAGAAAACATCACTAAAATAACATAAGAGGGTTAAAGAAGGACAATTATAGAAGCAGCTGGTGAGTTAGAGAGCCGGCACAAACAAGCCATGAGTTACTAATATGGAATGTAGAAGAAAGAAGAAAATACCAGAACCCAAGATACGAAAGTAAGGCAATTTCTTATAAGAAGCTTAGGTCAAACCAACTCATTCAAGAATGAAAAAGGTAAAGAAGGATTAGATAGTAAGCTTCTGCGAGGAAATCAACGAAAACATGAAGAAGAGATACACCGAAAAAGAATACAAGATAGTAAAGATACACCCAGAGAGAGAATAAACGTAAAGCAACAACAACAGAGGCATTAACGAGAATATATCGATAAAATAGTGGAAACTTAGAGAACAGATTGAGAAAATACATCGAAGAACTCTACCCTGGATCAAGAGCACTGCAAATATTCTAATCAAAGACAATCGTGAGGTGAACAGGAATAGCAGGTTGCAGACAAGTTGAGAAACGAACTCAAAAGAGCAGTGACGGATCACAAGTACGACAAAGCACCTGGAGCAGACAGCCAAAGTACCGAAGGACTTTCAGCGGATTGTATTGATTGCCATACCAAGAAAGAATAGACACGCAAAATACATGGAGCACCTAACCTGGAGCCTGGTAGGACATCAGTCAAAATACTTACAAGAATAAGACGAGAAAATTGGGTGAAAATGAAAATTCAAGACAATCTCTGGGCAAACAAATTTAGATTCAAGAAGAAGCCAGGAGAATGGGAGTCAGGAGGCCATACTCTGCCTGATAGTATTGGTTGAGAAATATGAGTGAACGAAGACCTGTATCTGGCATTCATTGATTTGGAGGTTTCCTTCGACAGCGTTGAGTCGAACAAGATGTTCGGGCTGTTGGAAGAAGTCGTGACGGGTTAAAAAGACAGGAGGGTAATCTACCTGCTAAACAAGAAGCAATTCGTTGCAATGCAAGTGAGATGGTAGAAAAATTAAAGCTAATATGAACAAATATGTTAAACAAACAAAACTGTAACCTCTCACCAGCAATATTAAATGCACTTGGAGATGGTTATGATAGAACATATGGAATGAGAGAGAACGGAATTAAGATTAACGTTGACAAGAAGAAAAATACAAGTTCCGCTTTGCAGACAGTATTGCAGTCATATGAGCATATCGTGATGATCTGTAAATGTCTCTGAATGCGATAGACTAAGTTGTTTAAGAATTAATGTATACCTAATATATTAATAAATGAGAAGAATATAAAAACTTTAGCATATAGAAGACAAGAGCTGGATTAAGATGTCACTTTTAGAGATGAAAAATTAGAGCAAGTGGTTTTACTAGAGGTAAAGCAGACCACAAAAGTTTAGAACCTTTCAAAAGGTTGTTGGAGGTGGATGTTGAAGGTCAGTTGGACGGAAAAATATGAAAAAAGAAGTATATAGAGGAGTAGATGATGTGGGATGACATGTGGAATACTATACGGAGAAGAGGAGCCAGAAGGTTTGGGTCGACACTGAGGCATCATGGGTTAATGAAGATTCTAATTGATGATAAAATAGAGAGCACAACCTCATGAGAAAGGCCAAGGTTAGAACCTATACTGACCGAATAAGAGAAGAGAACATGAGAGGCACTACCAGAAAGTAAGGGAACTAACATTAGATAGGGGAGGATGGAGGGCTGTAGTCAACTAATCTTACGATTCAACGACAAATCCAGTGGATACCACTCATGAGAGTATCGAGATCAATACAGGTATAATGCAAGAATGGAGATGTAGTGTAAAGAAGAGTGGATAAATAATATAGTAGAATATTAATAGGGGAAAAAATAAAAGCATGTGATGAAGAACATGGTCTCGGCATGAGCTAAAATGACTTGAGTTCCGAAAAAATTGCGTGTTCGTATGGTGGTATTAACTAGAAGCGGATAGGGCTCGTAAGTGGACATGGCCTAGGGAGAGCAGCGAGGAATATTTCGGTGAGGAGGAGACAGCAGCGAGTGGTTGGAGGATACATCAAGCGATCGGCACATGTCGACTACGTGGCTGACGTTTGGTGGGGAAGAAAAAACGATTTCTGGCGACGCCGAGAGGCCTATTGAATATGAATGAGACCACGTGAAGGTTATTTGAAATGGAAGCGTCAATGAAATTCAAAAGAACTAATATTTTTTGCCGATTTTCAAAGTTTCCATTCCACAAACAATGAAAGTGATAGTGTGCCTGGCAATGCTATTATAAAATCTATACATCTACGGAAGCATATCCCCAAAATAAAGTCATAACTTTTCGCGCCGTTACAGAATGCATTAGCGTACTAATATAACTTTCCCGTCAATCATTATGGATTTTATTTAATGCAAAGAAAGATAGAAATCACTATCTTACAATGATTTTTAAAATGCGCAACATTATTAAATGTGAGATCCTTCAAAATTAGTAAGTTTCTAAAATTGAGATTTATGGATATGTTGGATATATTGGTAAGAAAAAATACTCAACTCCATGGCGTAGAAACCGTTATTACATTCGATGCTTCTGCCAAATATCTGAAGACAAATTCCTAATGATTCAGTCAGGTGGAGTCAGTTGTAAATTCAAGTATAATATGTACAATCACCAGTCACCTGTAATCTCATATAAAATCCTATCTATATATATATATAAACACGAATGTATGTCTATCAGTATGCCTGTCTGTCCTGCATGCATAACTACACTGTTCATCCGATCGCCAAGAAACTTTAAGAAGTTGTTGAATACAATCTTGCAAAGGTTTAAAGGTATAAAAATGTTTTAATTATCGCCCCCCCCCCCAAAGGCCCTCTTAATCTTTCGAATACTTTTCGCGCAACAACGCCCGACGGGTAAGCTAATAATCCTAACCTAATTTTTCAAATACTATTAAATTTAAAAATACGATCGTTATTTTAACCAATGAGAGTTTCTTATTTTAACCAATAGAAATTGAGAAACGATACAAGTCATAAGAAGTCACTACGATTTTGTCCATATTTTGGTTATATTTACTCAATCAAAAAATTGTAAAATATAGTGTTTAATTGTTAGTGAAAGTGTTAAATTCATTTTTGTGTAAAATTTATTATTGACGTTAAGTGTTAAAAATAGGTTTTTATCATATTTTTACATTGTTTTACATTGTTTTTGCATTGTTGAAAATACCAATAACTGTCGAAAAGCGTTCCAGAGTCATCTGGAACGTTTGCTAATCGAAAGATTCTTGAATACAGGGCCGGCCCGAGGTGTGTGCGAAGAGTGCGTGTGCACAAGGCCCCGCGCGACGGATAACAAAATTTTTTTGTGCCCAAAAAATTGTGTTCGATTGTTATTTTTTTTTTATTTTTTGCCCTTCAATTTTCAATTTTAGGACGTTTAACACAATTTTGGTTCGATCCCGTTTTTTTTTGCTCGTCACTTTTCAATTTCAGAGTTTAATTTAGAGTTTTCATTTAGATTCAATTTCAAATCCGCAGATGAAAAAGGCTCATGATGTGTCATTAGAAAAGTAGATTTAATACCATTGGTGGGATTGGATTGGATATTTGCGGAGGTAACTGACAACTTAGGTCATTTGCGCCATATGGGAACAGGCAAGGGAGGAACCCGGTTTCACCATTAGCCTGCTCTTAGCGAGAGGCGCCACAGTTTAACGTCTTATCCGACAGATTTGGAAATGCCCTCCACAAGGCACTGAAGTAGGTATCGGGTGTCCTCAGAAAAATATCCTACCCTGCAGGGATTTGAGCCCTATAGTATGGGAAAGAACAAACACCCGAAAAAACAGAAGAGCGCCCTGGGTGCAACTCTCCGTCATAATGACCGAATTTTACCGGCTCGGGAAACATTTTTAGTGAAATGGCTTCTTGATATGTATAATTTAGAAACTAACCGGGTAAATTTAACTTCGTCAAATACCCTAAAAGTAAGATATGGTGAGTAGACATTTATTTATTGAGTAAAACTACGAATATGCCGTTAGATATTTAATGTGACACAATACATTGGACCGATTTGCCGTTTTCATTTGAATTATTTGGATAACATTAATTGCCGTTTTGTTTCCATTTATTTACCTTTTAGATGTCAATTCAGTAGACTTATCTTTTTATTTTCATTTTAAAACAAATTCGTTCGAAAGTAAAGTTAGAAGGATCCTGTAGGATTTGTTACAACTAATTAAAAGAAGCTGCTCAGTCGCTGCCTTTAAATGGCTGATTAATTAAAAGCGCAGCGTAACATTTTTAACTGTGGTACCATTCGACTTCCAGTAATTGTCTTGAAAATATGTTAGCTATTGGATCGCTTTGAAGCTGAACATAGCCACAGGAACGCAAAGCAGGGTATTAAATAGAATGATGTGTTTTCTCGGTGAATCTATGTTCGCGATAGTACTTTTATTTATTTTCCCATTCATTTCATATCAGTCTGAGCCGCAGCGAAGCGTGGTCGGGTTTAGCTAGCAATTCAATAAAATACCACTGTCTGCTTGTTTGATAATATTTCATCCTACTAAATTCTATGCATCCATCTTTTCATCAATCATTTCATGCATCAAGAAGTATGAATTTCTAAAAATGCTTGCCTTATGATTAAAGTTACCTCACGTCCTCCATTTAGTCGTTTGGGGCCTTTACTTTACCCTAAAAATTGAATGAGCCTCATCTTCAACAATATCGTCAATCAATGGGACATTTCATCAAGTACGCCACATAGTGATTGATTTTACAAATGATTAAATGAAAACTTTACAAATTCAAAAGAAAAACAAAATTCCAACATGTGAACAAGAATTTTAATTTTGTTTATTCTCTCAGGGCGTTGATCTTCATTTGATACGACCAGTATTTCAAATTTAAATATGCAAAAATGAAGAAGAGTGCAAGCAAATAAAATGAACCCAATACGTGCATCTCCTAACGGAAATGGGAATTTTGAACAGTCAGACAGAGAAATTTTCCATTTGATACTATTTATTCATTAAACGTGGGGTACATTAAGATATTGAGGCCTTCATCGGAGTTACTTTCTTCGATGAGTGTACCTACGTATTCACAAGGATGACTGTTAAAGAAACGGTGCATGAGATTGCATCTATATTCTTTGTAACTGAACATTAATCCTTATTTTCATGGCGTTGCCACATTGTTGTGTGATCGATTGCATAATACTACGCTAAAATTACTATGTAGCAAGTTCATCAGATCCGTGAAGTTGTAAAATTTTGTCCATACTCAAGTCAGGTTATCAAATTAATGAAGAAAGAAGTAAGTATCATACTTTTTAGAACTTCACTTGACTTAAACTATGGTTAATCAACAGTATGAAAAAGCTATTATCCGAGAGTAGGTAGTACCTAAGCCATGTAATTTATCCAGTGCTAGATTCGATAACAAATAGGAAACCAATACTTATACACTGCCGCTCATCCCATAGTGGAGTCTCTGGATTTTAAAAGAGTGATTTTTTCAATAAACATGGTCTTTTCCTCTTCAAATGGGCTTCACATCTTGCTTGCCAGTTTTCTGGTTGAAAATAAACTCCCTAGCTCAACAAGACATATAAAAACATTTTTATTAACTTACACGCAACCTCATTTCTAAAAAATCTATGCATAACTTAATTATCAAAAGTAAGAGGCTCACATATTATTGAAACATATAATCCGAGCAATGGTTTTTAATTTTTATGTGAAGAATTTGTGTAAAACAAACTACGGCTAATGTTTCAGTTATAAGGATACTGAGATACCGCATGATTATTTCTGAGCCGACATGTAGTATAAGTCATGTAGAGCCGACATGTAGTGGTAGTCAAGTATTATTTTTCTCATTTCTTTGAAGGCTTCCGCGACTCTTATAATTATTAATGTTGCTCTTTTCAGGTATTTCCGTCGCGTGTTTGGTTTTTTCGACACGCGACGGAAATACCTGAAAAGAGCAACATTAATTATTTTTCTCAGTTGATTGTTAACGTTAAGTTTCATTGTCTTTAGCGCCAGAGGAAAACTCATTTCCAGCAAAACCTCACCACTGTAGACGGTGCAAGAGGGTTTACTCGAAAACGCAGAAACAACGACATTAAAAAGACACCAAAGATATGTCATTCATGCCTCAGAGCAACTTTCTTAACGCTTATATCCTCCATTTCTCGCTCTTTAGGCTTGGAGGCCGTGGCTAGGGCAGCCTTCGACCGCTCACGTCTCTCGTGAGCAATCCCTCTCAATAAGTCTTGACTTTGCCACTAAAGCCTCTGTAAGTTACGATTCCCTGTAGAAAACTGTCTTCTAGCGGACTACGGCAACAAAATCTAACCTTAATTCACATTATTTCGCACATTATCCTTGACGCAAAAACAGCTAAATGCAAGATGAGATTGAGCAAAGGGAGTAGCAATGTTTTCCCTGCATTAACACGAATGACATTTTCACGAAATAAAAATCTCTTTGGTGGAAATATTTCCACAGTATAATGCATTAACATGGCGGCAAAATCATGAAATCATGAACATTGGAATTTTCCATAAATTATATTAAACTTCCTGGTAAAGTAAATTAAATTTTGAGAGAAACTGTGTGGTTGATTATTTCGTGATATTCATATTCTATTCAACTTTTTTGTGAATCTTTGGATGTTATACAATGGCAATACTCGTTATATTTTCCGTTTACTGGCAAAATAGGGTAAAACTGCGGAATTTCATCAGAATTGGCGATATTGTAAGGTCCAAGAGCTGAAAAAGTATCTATTACCACTACAAATATTCATGTAGATTAATAATTCATTAGCCTTCAACAAGGATAAGGTAGGATGCATAATGCTTTTGGACTTACGCAGTCACGGTGAAAATCCACCTAAAGGCAGCAGGAGAGAGATTTTTCACTTGTCGTTATAGAGACCATATTCGAATTTAAAATTTGTAATTCAGCAGCTGTTAGACGCATAATGTAAATATTTTTAAATTGGTAACGCAAAATATAGCTTAAACTGGCTAAAATTTCCTATAACTGATTAAATTTTTACGGAGGAGAAGTGTTAAATTAGACATACTTTTGCAATCCATACGGGTACAAATCCTTTGGAAGGGCTTTTTGTAAATTTCCGGGTTTGTAATTGATTAATTTTAATAAAGAGCTGAGTAAGCAAACAAGATACACACTGAAAGAATTATCACTAGTTTTAGGTGCTAGTAATCCCTCATTAAAAAAATAATCTCTCTGGAGTGCACACCAGTACCATTTTCCTGGTAAAGTAACCTAACCATTCTTTGCCAATATTTCGAAACGTAGTTTAATAAGTGGCTTTTACTTTGGTAACTTGGGAAGGATAAAATATCTTTCTTCAAAATGAGTCGAACTTCATTGAATTTTTGGAGAAATGTTATCTCACTCAAATTGCCTTAAAGGCCGTCGACATCTTCTCGAATGAGCTTGGCGGGTGGAAAATATGGGTCGGAAGCTCAATTATTTCCCCGAAGGGATGAGCCTTACGTTTGCATGCGTTCTGCGACAAACATGTCCGTTCAAGAGTGAGTCAGTCAGTAGGGCAAATAGTTCAAAGGGGATTTAGCGATCGCCAGGCAAGACCACTCCGAAGGGGCGAGAGATTCCTGAGGGTTGAGGGTGCAGAGTGAGAGAGAAAGAGAGGAAGGAGAAGAATGACTGGGGCTCGGCGGACAAAAGAAAACGGTTGAGGTGGAATAATTTCATCTTGGCTGGCGCGTAAGTTCCAAGGATCTGTGAGCGTAAATGATTCGTAATCCACAGGCTTTCTCCGCTGCCTCAGCATGTCAAATAATTTGCTAGGGGAAGAAAAAGCCAACCCAAAGGAAATTGTGCTCTCCGATAAAGAGTTTCCACTGGGTGCTTAGCAGTGATTAACATAACTCGATTAGCTTAAGTAAAAAGTTACAAACGACCGAGCAATATTCACACAAAAATTGAAAACTAGAAGCTATTACCAAACAAAAAACATAAAATAATGGCTTGGGAGAAGAGAAGTTTGTATAAATCACTTGTTTCTTTAATTTTTGGATAATTTTTTCAGGGTTCTCTGCGTTAAATAACCAACTTTTATGAAGAAAAAAATATTCCCTTCAAGTCTAACCTAAAAAATCTAAGGCTGCTGAGGGAATTTATTCTGTTCAATGAAAGATTAGTCCAATCATAACAGCTCATAGCTTCTTGGGAGTTCCAAATTTTCCAAGTCCAGTGATATATGCGGACACGTCCACTGAATACCATGGAGATGAGAGATTCGAACCCATGTCTACTTATTTGAACCAGATATTTGGGCCAACCATGCAACACAGTTATTTTTAACGGTGAAGGTCACATCTATTAAGTTTATCTTTTCTTTCTCACTTGTGTGCCTTTGGTTAAACATTGTGAAGTAATCAAGTAATATTCCACACTTTACTTCACTTCACTTTATTCCGAACTTCATAAAAGGTACATTAAGTTAAATAGTGCCGAAACCATGGTTGATGTCGAGCAAAATGAACTGTGGATTATAGTATATATTATAAAATAACCGTGTCTGGCGATAAAGTTTTCCTCATAGATACACCTTAGACTTATGCAAACGAAAATTCAAATTTTGAAGGTTTGTCATGGTGGAGCGTCGACATTGCCATTAGGAAAACTTTGTTCAAACAGTGCGGTATATCAGACCGTAGGAATAAACCTGGGGGAATTTGCTGCAGAACAGCCAGGTAGAAATGTCGTTTTTTCCGCAATGAACAAGAGACCATAATGGCTGCCAATGAGACTTAAAATACTTAAAGGTAAGTCGAAATATTGCGTGGCTGATTAGTTGATTTGATGCCTTTAGCTTGTTTCTTAATAAACCGCGTAATACTAACGTCACGTTTTATATGATCCCTGCATGAATCTTCCTTCTTATTCATGCAGTTACAATATGCATTAATACAAACATTTTCTGTATGATTGGTTGCGGTATTTTGGTGAATATTACTTGTACATTATGGAACGCATGGAGAAAAACTTTGTTGAATGTACCTGTCCTATGATGCTGCAGAAAAATATGTCTTCTAACATAATGACAACAGAATTCACTATCGAAGGAGCAAATGGCGTTTGTAACCTTCCCTCAGTTGAGCGAGCAAAATACATTTTCTGAAGGCACGACTACATCTCTTCCATCAGAGGTACGATTCGTTGCGGTAGCTTAGGCACTTGTTCTTTTGACATTCAGCTGTTTGCCTAGCTGAGAGGTTGGCAACCGTAAAAGAAACTATTAGCAGCATCGGTACATGATATTTTCACAAACAATCAGTTCCAAATACTAAACTTTGGCTCAATTCATCATCGGAGTTTAATTAGTCATATATGTATATCTCACTTGGCAGGTTAATTATAATTATCAAACAAGGGCCTGTTTTCATCGACCATTAGAATATAAATTGAAGCCTTGATGGGTCATGCTTGCAGCATATTTATATTTTCAAGCACGAATCTAGGGATTTATTATAGGGAATCTAGGGATTTATTTCCACAATTTCTAACATTGTCCTTGCATTAATAAAATAGCTTCCCAAAATCCTACCATAATGTTTTAATAATGAAACGTATAGTTGCATTTTGTGCCTATGTGCAGGTTGGTGTAACAATGCTCATAAGCAAATGTATCCACTCCCAAAAAAGCTATATATATTTTCTTGTGATAAGATTTCCACAATCCAAAGGCATTAATCAAAAAACATATAAGAACAAGAATGGGTTAGTCACTCACCTCAAACAAATAACAATAAATACCAACAATATTGTTGATCAAATAGCATTGAAGGATGATCTATTAAGGACTAAACTATTTCTTGGCTCGCACTTTCTGCAAATTTTATTGAAGTCATTATGGTGAAAGTTACCTCAACCAATGTAGAAACACAGAAAATACGTAATCACATGTACGTGAATTAAATTCTATTAAAGCTCTCTTGTCTTCTCTAATCGTTTTCTATAAATTATTACACGGCTTAAGTTGACGCTGAAAAGATCGTTTAAAACAAGGGAAGGGTAAACAAACCTTGAAAAGGAAATAATAGCCACCAAATCAAACACGTCTACAGAATCAGATGATATTGTATCCTTGAATCACAAACAATACACTATACTTATGAAACTAACCACGCATAGCAAAACTTCTCGTTAAACACTGTCAAAGTTCAGACTGGGGCATTATCAAACAGAACATAAGAACCTCGAAACATGACTGCTCACTTCCAGTGGTAGATATTAAAGCGCTTACTACTACACAAGCACTAGTTGATACCTGACATAAACTGTTTTAATGAGGCACAACATAAAGTTAGAAGTACTTCCACCCCTAGGAAATTAGTTTATGAAGTTCACCTATCTCCCTATCAACACCGGCCACTCGCAATAGACAGAGGCTCAAGGTTCCCATTGCAGTGCCACCGTTGTGGGATAGTTGTGAGCAAAGCTCTTTTGTTATTGAGACAAGGTGTCACATCATTTTGCGCAGTCGTTTGTTGGCGTTACAATGCCAAGCCTACAAATGAGATTTACACCAGGCACAAACGAAGTTTCATTGAATGAATTTCAATGAATCATGAATAATATTTTTATCACAGCTGACATCAAGTTATCAAATAAATATCTCTACGGAAAACAAAACCTTTCTTTCTGTTCCTGTTGGTCAAAACTCACTTCCTGCCAAATACCATTGAGGTGGCTTGGAGGGTAATACGTTGATGTAAATGTTACTTCCTAGGTTAATTAGAAAACATACTACCGGCTTTGGTAGTTACGCAATCATCAGGTATGCATCAGATACACGAGTGTGCCTGATGTTGGCGTAACTGCTGAAGGCTGAAGTACTTTTATTAATAAACTGTGGGAGTAACAAATTATTTCTTATAACAATTTTGCTAAACTTGATTTGGTTACTCGCATGAGTATTGTTTCATTTCTGTCGCGGAATAACATCGAGCACACCCTTGTATTGGCTAGCTGGATGATTCGAAAAACATTTTTTTTATGCAATGGAAACCAACCATCCTCTCCGTCATCTCATAAGCGATGCAGCAGAAATGCACTCCAATAGAGCAACCAGACTGACGCTGCGCTGGCTCCCGCTTTGCATTTCCGAGGAATCGCATTCAGCGATGCCGATTTATTCGGCGGACCATCAGCAGTGGACGCGAGCGTAGTCGGATTATTACGAACGGGGAGACGCGGCGGTGGTGGTGGCGAGCCCTGGCCCGCACTTGTAATTCGATCCTTCCGCATTGTGTGCAATCGGGAAGCCCGAGTCGGAATTCGTACCGCTCCACGCTCGCATAGGCCCTGGACCACTTCCTCTCATTCCGCCACGCGTCCTCATCAGGCGAGAGGTGGTCGCATCCTTCCTTCCTCCCTCACTCCACCTCCCGCCCCCCCGGACGAATCTTCTCTCCCCCTCCTATTTCATCCCGATATCCAATCATGTGAATTTCCCCATCGATTCCCGGCGACGAAAATTACTTCAGCTTCAGCCCACTCTACCTTGTGAACTAGTCATAGACAACCCGCTGCCGGCGGTCCAGATTGTACATATATCACACCATTCCCCTTCATGGGAGCTATTGCTGCCGGCCCTAAAACTAGTTCTCATTTAATGAGTTCTCATTAATTTCCTCCAATGTGCTCCATCCCCGCAAATTAATTCGCCTTAGTGGCATGCGTGTGGTACATCAAACCCGGTCAGCTCTACTTTAATCCGTATGCGCACATCCGCATACCTACCTCCAGAACTAGCTATTATAACTTCTCGTTTAAAGATAGCGAATGTCAATTGTTTATTTTGTAACTATCATTGTAATAACGAGCTATTATAACTAATTGTTTAGAGATACCTAGTGTAAATTGTTTATTTTATAAATATACCTAATTGTAATACATTGTAAAGTGTCATGTTCTTAATGTTTACAGAAAAATTATGTAACTCTATAATTAATGGAAATTAAACATTAGTGTGGTGTCTTTTTTCCTTGTTTTTGTGTCGACTGTGTTTTCTTCTTTTCTTATATTATAACTTATGTTCTTGTTCTTCGGTGGCTTGCCATAGAACAAAAATAAATGTTTTCATTATCTTATTATTTACCTCGTCATTTTTTTGTCCATAACAGCGGTATAAATGACAGTCTCGATCTGAAAGTCTGGATCCCCGTTGTAAAATATCAATTTTCTACTTATCTTTTCTTTCTCAATCGGAGCCCCACATCGAGCGCCAAAATTTTAAAATAATTAGCTTTACTATTATTTATTCTTTGAAAATCAAATACCACGCTCCTCTATGACTTATTTTATATATAACATTTGAATTGTATATAATACTTTTGTTTTATCGCCATCTAAATTACAGATATTTTTCCCGTATTAGCATATAAACATGTCACTTAACAATGCTATATCACACATGAAATTTACTCAAAATGTGTATTTTTTTATTCTATCACCAGGGTATCACAATGTCTCTTTGCCATTTGGGCCACAACATGACACTTTGGGAATTCTCCTCGGGAATTCTAAGGTGCCTTCACGGTCAATGGATTCACTTAGACTCTTTGGTCACACCCAAATAAATACCCTTCACATGTACATATCGTACATATATTATTACATACATACAATTACCGCACCAATGGTTTCAGGCAAGACATACATGCGGTCAAATACCCTCCCGATGCTGTATCTCGGGTTTCGCCTTGTTCAATTTTGTTTACAGTGTCGAATGATGCTCGCGTCCTTTTGGACCAACACTAACAAATAATTCTTCTCCTTGCCCCAAATTCTCGTAGCGAGTCGCGAGGGTTCAACCTCCCAGGTGGGTATTTGTTATAATACTCTCTCCTTTCATTAGCCGGCATGCTGAGTATTAACAATATGATGACGTCACTAGTTACATTACAATTGGTTTAAATTTGTTGCTACCTGACTTTGATAGGCTTACGTGACTCCACGTTGAGTAAATCACGTACACAGTTCGTGTTTACTGCGGGTTAATTGTTGCTATCGCTCCACTTAAACAATGGGAATTCCTAAAGTGAATAAATAAAGTGTTTTCTTTGGTGACTTTGTGGTAATCCATTTTATTAAATAAAAAATGGATAAATTAGTTTAAACCTTTAGTAAAACCACATAGTTTACAAACACAAGTTAAAAAATGACCTGGGTTTCGGCGCTAAGCACCATCTTCAGGTCTGAGCATACAGTGGGACGACTGTTAGAGGGATTAAGGTGGGAGCCTCTAGTGACTCGGAGACTGCACGCTAGGCTTAGGCTGCTTGAGATATTCAGAATTAGTGTGTTTCAGAGCGACACAGAGAATATTATCATCACGCCTTAATACTTTCCTAGGTCTGACAGATGCAATAAAAGCAGAGAGATACTCTGCCGAACAGATAGGTATAAATACTCGTTCTTTCCCCGCAGAACAAGCGAACACAATAAAAACTGAGCTTCTCTAAATACTTTCCCATAGTATATGTCACCATTTAACCTCCAAAAATGTTACATCTTTTCACGGCTGGTTACCTACCACACGTCCATGTGGCGGCTTGCAGGGTTGTATGTAGTTTTACATCTACATCTACGACAAACGTGTAAGTCCCCCGGAAGCTGCTGAGTACAAAATTTCCAGGTGTTCTTTTTGTCACAAAATTCACTTTTGCGAGTTTTCCACTTGAGTTTTATAGACTTTAAGGCTTACGAGTGTGGCCCTAGTCCACACACCTTTTCCCCTTGCTTACAATAGAACATAGGTGTTAGTATATGTCCTCCCTCCCATATTAGTCACCGGTGCCCTCCATCTCTCTCTCCCTACTTTACTTCTGCCTCAACCACATCACCCCCCCCTCCCCCTACGGTAGATGAGATGAGAGGGGAAGACCCCTCGCCACTTTTCGTCCACTCGGCCCATCCTCGTTCAATTGTCCCTTTGCGCCGTTTTCCTACTCCCACCCCTTCCCCTTCCTATTGTCCCGCGGCGGGAAGCAATCCACGGGTCTTGGTGGTTTGAGGATGCTCTTCCTTCCTTCGACCGTTATGTTTCCTCCATCCCGCTCTCCCTCGTCGTCATGGACCCCTCCTCTTCTCTCCACCCTCACCTTGCGGAACTCGAGGCCCGAGATGTAGATACGGAGGAAGGGGTTGGGTGAAATACTCGACCAGGAAAGGCTTCTCCAGAGCGCTGCGGTTTTCATCGCCGAGGCCAACAGATTAAATAAAAAAAGTTTTACCTTCCACGCTCGGCACTCACGGGACGGAGCAATGAGGAAAATGTTTGTTGGCAAACTTGACACAAATCCTAATCAATTTATTTGCCGACAGCGTTCATAAAATCTTACGACCTCCGGCATAACACGTTAGATTAGATCATGTGAGTAAAATTCGGGAAATTTACTGCACAACCGACATTTTGGAAATGACATTTTTTCAACAAACCAAAAGGAACCATAGCAGCATCCAATGAGACTTCTTACTAGATGTTTCGAGTGTTAGTGCATCTAGTTAGCTAATGTGCTAACTTGTGCCTGCCTTCTCATCCACCATCTGGTACATACCAGCACAGTAGGCCATGCATGTTTGCGGGGTAACCCTTGCATCTCTCGGCATTTTTTTCAGCTATAATACGTTAATGTGTGCAATTTTGGTAGGTTTGTTCCAATACTTCAGGGGTTGTAGTTACATTAACTTAAGTAGTATGTTGTATACAGCATGTCTGAGGCATTGATAACAAAAAAAGTTTCTTTCCATGCTTCTTAATAAACCACCTCAGCCCAACACCCTTGAGGATGCTTGCATAATACTCTGTGGGTATGGTTAAGGTAAATAAAAAATTGTAAGCATTGCAATGAAATAAATCTGTTTAAACCAATTCTTGCTAGATAATTGTTATCTGAGGAATATTTGCGGCAAAAGTAGGATGGATAGGGTCAGGAATGAGTGGGTCATGAATGAATGTGGGTTACATGCTTTAGTAATGGACGTGTATGAAAGGAGTGTGCTTCGTTGGTTTGGCCATGTTGAGAGAATGGATGAGAGTAGAATAACGAAACAGATATGTGAGAGTAGAATGAATGGTGTGAGAGGTAGAGGTAGGCCGAGAAAGTTGTGGTTGAATGTGGTTGAGGAAATTCATAGGAAGAGGAATATTAGGAGTCTTAAAAACAGGATGTCGTGTATGAATCAGTGTATGGGGGTAAATGAGGCAAAAGAGGTTTGCAAGGATAGGTCAATATGGAGGAAATTATTGAAGCAGTGTTAGGAGTACAATTATGTATTAACGAGTGAAACATTTTGACTGTTTCTACCCCGGAAGGGAACGGCGTGATGGGTATGTATATATGTACGCATGTAATTGTGAGGGACTAATGAATTAAATGATGCACTGAACGTCACACAATGATCTTTCACCTCTGGATTCAGTCCTCTCTCGAGAGATCTATCTAAGAGATTTCAGGAAAAACATTTCTCTAACGACGTAAAAACTTACTATTAACTCCCTCATACTACGGCAGATTAGATCGCGCCAATAAAATTAGAGGGATAGATTGTAGAACCATAGGTATAAAATGTCATTTTTTCCGCGTACCATTCTGGACCATAACAGCTGTGATCGTCGTCATAAATTGTGCGAATAGTGATATTAGCTAGACTGTAGATCATTCTTTCTTTTTATATTCTCTACGTTCTTATTTATATTCGTTCGTTATGTATAATGTAAATATTGATATTATTATTTATGCATGATATTTTGAGCCTGTAGTAGTAGTCTTTGTATTCCTTGCATGTTTGAACGATAGAAAGTTTCTCTGTTGGTAGATTTTTAATTGGCGCGTTGCATGTGTGGTACGCTGGTTTCAATGTAATTTCGGTGTTCTACCATATAATTCATGCACGGCTGGTGTGGAAGCACCCCCTGCCACACACCCTTTGGGTGGCTTGCAGGGTATGACGTAGATGTAGATGTAGATCTAAAGATGCAGGTTTTATAGAATTTTTGTAATTGCGACGACTCGGGGGTGATGTCGCGTGCTTTCGTCGGCTTGTATAGCAGCCGTGTATTTGCAGGGCCGTTTCACCACCAGAGCTTCGCAGGTTGCCGAAATTGCCTCCCCGTAGCAACCTCCATTGCCCCTTTGGGATATCCTCAATTGCATTTCGGCGGAATTCCATCTGAATTTCCGGAAATAATCCACTTTCCTCGAGTACACGTTCGCGTAGAAAATGCCTTCCGGTACAGCCCGTAGTTAACAAGAATACATAAAAAATAACATGATAATAACAATATTATTAACAAACTTTCTCTTGTAAATGGATCTAAAACAGCAGATAACTATTATTATCCTTTGTTCAATTCAAAGAAACCCTTCACCGCATTACTACTCTTTTTTTAAATGACCACTCTGCTTTTCAATTTTCTTAGAAAATTTTCCTTCCCTTATTAAAAATTAGATTGCGGGAAGATGGATTTGCTAATTAAACGAAACACTGCAGTTTCGCCTAAATAAAAAACTGGAGATATACATTAAGACCATTTCATCACCTATTAATTTGGAACAACAAAATACATTGGTTTTAATAAAACTTTTCGGTTTTTTAGTTAACCATGAACTTATCCATTTAACTATAATTAGTCATTGCTATGGGACAGCTACGAGGTAAGTACAGTAGAGGTTTTCTAAATATTATTATCTCAGCTAAGAAATCTGATAGTGTCGGTTGAAGCAAGATATATGAGTCCTATGAAAATACGAGAGTCAATAGAGTAAGCATAAAAGAGTGAAAAAAGAGGAATTGACATAGCTGAGGGCTGCGCTTGAATTACGAAAGAAATGTCAGGCAGGCCAAAACAGAGCAACGATGTGTAATCTCAACAAAACTCATTGTCGTAATAAAAGAAGTTGTGAAGATGGTAGAGAAAAAATAAGTGGAGACATATTAATACAATGATATGGTAGATGTCTTCATGATTCGCAGGAATACCAAAGAATAGGTTCAACTACAACTCGATGCATGAATAGAGGCGAGACTATGAGGGGTAGAGTGGAATGCAAATCAGAATGTGTTTATAATCACGAAAAGAAATAAAGAGAGATTTTCTGGTTTCTTAACCACTTGGAATGGAACGGTACAAGAGGGAGGACAATATTGAATAATGTGGAGGAGGGAAAAGAAGGGAAAGATGAAAAATGAAGGGAGGAAAGCAGAAGAACACGTCATGAAGAAGCATCTCGATCTAATTTGGAGCAAAGACGTTCTTCGTAGGAGCAAGGGGTTATCTGCAGGGCATATTGCATCCTCATATTATACATATATTAAAACAATCACTAATTTTTTATCATCGACGATTTACAAGGTCGTACTTATTTATGGTTAACTAAATTTACTACTGTTAATAATACAATCCAATCTTCTTGAAATATCTTAAAATTACTTTTAAAAACCTAACTATTTTGCTTTTGGAGAGGTTCTTAAATACACAGCATCCTTCCTTATTAAATTACAATTCATGGTGTAGAGTTATCATCAGCAGAATGAAAATACAAGCTAATCCGCAAGTTTCAGCACGTTATTTTTTAACAGAATGCAAGTCGAAGGTCGCCGATCACAGTGAAAATTCAACTCACTCTACGTCTTCAAATAATGAACGTCTTTGAAAAGACACAGTCTGCCCGTTGTGGTCTCTTGCACTAATAGCAAAGTCAAACACCGAACTCTCAGTTGTATTGACTAGCAATGAAAGCACCATAGAATTAGGGCACTGCAAATTTTTAAGGGGCACTCTTACTAGCATTAAAACTGAATAACAATATGTTTTTGCCTTCTCAAATAATTTGAACCAGCAGGCACTAGATTTTATTTCTCTGGAGATAATGTCTAATGGTGATGAGTATACTATAAGTCATGAAAATTGCTCCAGAATCTGGATAATATTCTTCGCCAAAGATCTCCAGGACTCGCATAGAATGTTTTATTTGGAGATTCATTCATTTCCATAAAATCTGCCAAAAATACCTAAAATTGACGTTCTTTGCAATATTTAACATTCCTAATATTATTATACATTGCTGATAATTTTAATACCAAAATGACGGAACCCGCATTTGTCACGTCCTTAAAACCCTCTGAAATGCAATGCATCTCTACACCACAGTAATCCCATTTCTCACCCTCCCGTTCAATGCGTCATCTGCGGACGTGCAAAGCCCTCGACCTCCCGTCGCCACCCCTCGTTCCTTTCCCCTTTCCCCTCCCCCACTCCCGTGGGTCGTGAGGAGGACGGGGAGGAATTTGTTTTGGATGTGGACTGTCATTTCGGAACGCTCTGTCCGCAGAATGAAATGTCTTTCGGAGCTCCCAAACGACCCTCGGGCAAATTTCCTTATCGGCGATTTCGAATCTTTTTGCCCAGCTCTCTGCCGTCAGCCCTCTACCACACAGAAGTCGCTCCCATTGGCTGGCTTGCGGCTTACAAAATCTCCCCATTGGCTAACAGCTACGCTGCCAATGTCTTGTCCGACCCCATCACTCTCTCTCTCCCTCTTTTCTCTTTGTTCCTTGTCTTTTTCCTTACTGTTCCTATTCTCCTCGTCCCCCTATTCAATTCGCTACCTGCTTGTTCCAACAGTCTCTTTCCTGACCTCTGGCCACTGAACTCAGCTGATTACTATTCCAACTCCCGCTTTGTTCGCTCTACGCAGTTCAATGGCCGTCTCTTTGTGTTCGTGACAGTTGAACCTCCTCGGCAAAGCTTTTCTTTCAATTTTTGAAACGCCGGACTTCTTCTTACTTACAGGAGCTTACATAAAGTTTAATTTTTTTCGTATTGCGGAAATTATTTTGGTCAAGATTTATATGTTAGGAAACAGTACTAGAGATGTTATTCCATTTTACATCTATATGCCAACCTGTGAGCAGCGGGCATATGACAGGGTGTTAGGCCACTATCCGTGTCAATGTGCAAAAGTTTTGGGAGGTAAAATGGTGAAGTTTATGATATGAGTATTATTTAGTGGAGCTCAGTTTTTATAGTGGTCACTTATTGTGCGTGGAAAGAACAAATTTTTGTACATACTTTTTTGACGATGCATCTCTCTTATTTTATCGCTTCTGTCGGACCTTGAACTGTAGTGTGGAGTCAAAATGATATTCTCTGGGTCGATTTTAAACACACTTGTTCTGAATTTTAAAGGTAAACTAACCCTAAGGAGTAGCCTCAGAGTCTCTAGCGGCTTCCAACCTAATCTTTCTTCAAGTCCTTGACTCTTTAACCTAGTCAAGTCCTTGATTTGATCCTCATTTGCAGGTAAACCAGCCCGTTTCGTGATAGTGTATAGCCTCTTAAGTTGTAATGAGATACTCAGAACCCCTCTACACTACATCCTTTCCGATTACAGTGCTCAGGAAATTCAATGAGGAGCTAATTCTTTTAAAAAATATTATGTTGTTTGAATTCAAGTGAGGAGAGTTTATTCATGAAGCATGGGTTCTCTTAGCATTTTTCTTTCCTTTTTCCTCTTAACTATAAACTGTTTCAGCTTTGCTTCACTAGCTTAAGGCGACGCATCACACACGATCGACCGGTCGAATTTTTCACGGTTTCCATGTTGAGTATTGGCCACCCAAATATTTTCCAAATACTACTTATTTTAATTGATATGCTACCTAAGATAGGGGTGTTTACTGTTTTGTGAATTTTGAGGATAAAGAGAAGTATCTGATATGATTAAGAGTTTATTGGAAAAATAATAGATAAGAAAGTTCAAATTAATGACAAAAAGCGGTTTAATTAAAGGAGCTTCCTGTTTAGTTTTCATTTTTGACCCAATCAATCTTTAAAAACATATAATTCAACTTTAAATATTCAGTATATACCCTAATAAAAATTGTTTAGTTTCTTTAAAATACTTTTACAGAATTTCTTCAAAAGTTTTATAGATATTTCTTAACACTAGACGGACGGGATGGGTCATTTGGACCCATAAGTAGTGTTCAAAATGAAATTTAACTACTTCTTTCTGAACAGATTTTTTGAAAATTTTGTGACTTTGTGTATTTTTACCTATATTTTACTAATATAGAAAGAAAATGTCTTATTTGTCGTTGCTTAATTTTTTAAATGAGGATATACCTAGAAGGACGGCAATGGATCATTTTGACCCATAAACTCTCGTTTATTACAGTCAAGTTCTCTCTTCATTTTCTTCTACTACTTATTATTTATGTTTATTTATATCATCTAAAATATATCAGTGCACATTTTAATCAGTATATTAAGCCTTTATATTTTATTTGAATGCCTTTTGCCGATCTCGGAGCTCTCCTGCTTGCGGCTTACCATAATCACGCAATTTTTTTTCACATCGTCCAAGAATTTGACTTGAAATCGCCAAAGGAAAATGATTATAAATATATGTCTTGCATTGTGCCAATGTACTAATTGTTACTACATTCACTTTTTAAATTTTTAGCGTTAAATATGATCACTAGATGAGTTGTAGAATTGTGAGCAGCAATGTTCCCATTCCCAGAATGAGAGGTGAAAGTTCAGTGATGCGGCAATGGTCAGGGATAAGTCCTGACCATCGCTGGCCAAACTGTTTTAAGCTATCACCAGAAATACGAACCTTTGTAAAGACTTTTTTAGTCACCAAAGTGTAGGCACACCACTTATCAAAGCCATCTAGAGGAAGTGCCCTGCTCAAATTGTAAACTCATTTCTTAATCCCCTATTTTTCTTCTGCAAAGTAAAATCACTCCGTGGATGCAAAATGGAGAAGGAAAGAGTTTTGGCTCGTGTGAGAATGGAACAGCTCATTGCTTTTGTCCCTTCTAGGTTTTGGGTTAGTTGGTTCATTTTCCAACGCCAAAAAAACTCGCCAAAATTTCGTATGCATTCCTTTGTCGTCATCTCCTTTTACTGTAGGTGGCCGGGTACTAGATCACTACTGTAGGAACTGGCGGCGAGCGTCATTCATTAACTCCCAGGACCAGAGAGTTTTCCCGGAAAGGAGTGTGGCTACCATGCGGCACCCCGTACCGCCCTCTAGGGTTTTTCCAAGCTGAGGAAGAAAGTACAAAAAGAGGAGTTTATGGCCTCCGACACCCTGGCGGTGGGATTTTGCTAGAAGAGTGATAACTATGGGAGTTGTACTCTAGTCCGCTGGAGGCAAATGTGATTTTCTTACGCTTCTCTACCGCGGACTGAAGCTACGCGTACCATCAGTACAAGCATCATCTTTAGTTGTGTTCCGGACGTCAAGTGGGAAGCATTTCTTGGACATGGCGTCCAGGCGACTCCGTTCATCTGAGGAGGTTCTTGCACCATTGCAGAAGCAGGAGGAAGACGATTCTGAAAGTGAACTGGATACCTCAACCCATGACCTTTGCAGCTCTTCAGCTACGAGTGATGAAACTGACGATTCCAAAATCCTAGACATCGATGATGAATCAGAAAGTGACTCTAGTGTTTGCAGTACTTATTCTCTTCTGTAAGTTATTTTTTCTTTTTGTATGTTGTTATTTTTCTTAGTATGCTGTGACGGTCTTGGCCCGTCCCAACCCGGTTTGCAGCCCCTCTTCGAAAAATTCGACCGGTCGATCGTGTGTGATGCGTCGCCTTAAGCTAGTGAAGCAAAGCTGAAACAGTTTATAGTTAAGAGGAAAAAGGAAAGAAAAATGCTAAGAGAACCCATGCTTCATGAATAAACTCTCCTCACTTGAATTCAAACAACATAATATTTTTTAAAAGAATTAGCTCCTCATTGAATTTCCTGAGCACTGTAATCGGAAAGGATGTAGTGTAGAGGGGTTCTGAGTATCTCATTACAACTTAAGAGGCTATACACTATCACGAAACGGGCTGGTTTACCTGCAAATGAGGATCAAATCAAGGACTTGACTAGGTTAAAGAGTCAAGGACTTGAAGAAAGATTAGGTTGGAAGCCGCTAGAGACTCTGAGGCTACTCCTTAGGGTTAGTTTACCTTTAAAATTCAGAACAAGTGTATCTTTTCTTTTCTATCTTTCTTCTTTATTTTATTAGTGTTTAGTGATTGATTTGCTGATGCTTATTATGAATATATAAGTAGTTTTTCTCCAATACCAATTTTTAGCTGAGATAACGTTTTTTCAAACTTTCAAAGGTTAGTAATATCACATACTAAATGCTAATTAGGGTCATATGAAAGAGTGTATCCTTCATCGATGAAAATTGATAGAAATGTGGGTAAAAATATTTAAGAACACTGAATTGTGATACAAAATAGTGTTATTTAAGTAAGTATCAGGACAGCTTTTCCTCCTCTGTTGCATTCGATAGTCTTTTGACCCATATCCTCCTACTTTACTCCATGTTATAATCTTCCATCATTGCACAGTCCCAAGTTCACTGTTACTTTCTTTCGATATGGTGAGTGACATGGCAGTAGGCGTTCACCGTGTTCCTCAATTAAAGCTCCTAAATATGGTCTTAAAGAATCAATATGTGTCAAAATATCGAAAGGCATTCATATCTGAAGCAAACTAATGGAATATTCATGTTCAACACGCTGCTATATAAACACACATCTACATATTACCCCTGTACCCCACCGGAAGGGCGTGTGGCAGAGCATGTAGGGATACAAGTTGTGAAAACGAAAAGATTTTGCTATGTGAGATGGAAAAGTGCTGTTTGGGAGTGTTATAAATGGAGCTCAGTTCTCGTTAATGTCACTAAGTGGGCGTAAAAAGAACGAATTTTTGTTCCAATTAATTTGGCAATGTATCCTTCTTTTTCATTGAATTTATCGGATTTATATATGAAGTACGGTATAAACATACTGTTCTCTGTGTCGCTCTGAAAGACAAACGTTCTGAATTTCTCGAGTAATCAAAGTCTAGCGTGAAACCTACGAGTCTCTTGCGGCTACCGACCTAATACGTCAATAAGCTGTGAAACACACCTTATTTGATCGTAGCTGTACTCATTCGTAGCTCGCTATATTGCAACAGACAACAAGAAATAAACATGAGCTACTTTTGCAGCGTAGTACAATATTCAAATATAACATGTGGGGTCAAATCATCGTTTTTCGATCTCAGCATATGCCTTCGCTCCATTGATCGAATATTTATGGATTGCTTCGTTCCACTCCGTACTTTGATCTCGGGTGAGCATTCATCCTCGGGACCACTTGACCCCTTTTTTCCTCCGTCTCACGCGCCGTGTGGATTCGGGCAACACCACCTCCAGCGTCGATTGCTTTCCGTGAAATTACAAGCCATAGGAAAACATGATAAAATGTATATCTTATGAAACGTATCCCACTTTAAATATTTGGGATGCGACACCATTTATGACGAGGGCAAAAACAATTTAAATTGAATTACGAAAGAATATGCGGGGCTTTAAAAAGCAAGGATAAACTACTCAGGGCACTCAAATAAAATTTTATAAAAAAATAGCTGTCCTCACATTACTACTTTGATTAGAAGCTCGAACTCCTAGAACATGAGACTGAAGAAAGATTGAATTTTCAGATATGAAATTCCTTATATATGTCACAAGGCTGTAAAGGTCTGGACCATACAAAAAAAGAATACTCAACGTAACAGTTAGAAGAGCAACCAGTGACAGAAGTACCAAAAATTATGAAGAAAAGCGAAAGGAACATTATGAACTCATACCTCTCTATAAGATTCCCAGGAAGGGATCAAAGAATAAGCTTTAGGGAAATGAAGACATGGAGAACAGAAATTGCGGTAGTGAAGCCGGTACAGGAGATATAATGCCAGAATTTGGATAGTGAGAAGAATATAATTGATGATAAAAATATGATTATGAATTCTCCTAATGGTTCACAGCAGGAGGCAGGTATTAATTTGGAGATTCCCGGATGAAGGCCTTTGCTAGCTACTAATTTTCCTTTTATCCCCTCTTCCATTTCTCTTAGACAAAATATTAACGCGTGGAATGGCTTACACTTTTTATTAAACCATAGAGCTGGACTGAAAGAAGCAGTTATCTACTGTAGACTATGAAGAAGCCACACATGCCAGATAGAGGGAAGATACTTCACGCTATGGTGTTACGTTATAAGTACTACTGGGTAAGGCAATACGAATCAGCACCCCGCCTCCGTCCCGCAGTTCATTTTTTCTGAATCATTTTGCGTTTCACTCCAACAAAACACCATTCCACCTGTATGTTAAACAGTTACCCTATATTGTATTGAAAAAATCCTACCTTAACTTTGAATAGCAGGGATACAAAAAGTCGTCTGTGGATGTAATAGTACGCTACAAGACGGTATTCCAACTTTCCCAAAGCCCTATTCTCACATCGGGGACAAAAAGGGGCTGGCTGACGGTTGCTTAGACATCAACTAGTATGCAATGCTATTTTACATTTTCCCACTAGGCTGTTCGGTATAAATGAGTCGGCATCTATTAATTTACTTTATATATCAGTAACTACTTATATTTTATAAAGACACGGCTCCCAAAATAAAGGTACGGTCTTTATAAACGTGACGTTTCTTGGCAAGAACTTTCATTCGGAGCTATAACCAGCAATCCCCCTAATCGGTGTCACCGTTGAAATACTTCGTTCACTCACAAACTCTCACCAAAGCACCATTCATAAGTGCTCGGCTTTAGTTTACGTAATGGGAGGCTCACTTCATAGCCTACCACTGAGACCACCTACATTTCAATGAATTTTTTTGATATGAAGCCATAGTCATAATGGATCACATTGCTGCAAATTTACTGCTAAGCTATTATATATATATATTGTCAATTAAATACTTAGGTGTGATGCTTACTGAGGATCTGTTTTGCGGGAAGCATGTAAAGGAAATTCGCGAATAGGACAATCGTCCATTGGGATTTTGCGAAAGAATACGATGAAAGTGTGACGAGAAATTTAAGGAGCGGAGTAATATTTCTCTCGTGAGATCTCGCTTGGGGTATGCTGTTAGCATATGGGACCCTTACGAATTATGCTTAGTTTAAAAAATAAATCGTATACAGGGGAGAGCTTCAAGATTTGTTTAAAATATGTAGCGATACACTTAGCAGTGACACCAAACTGTTAAATAAATTAGGGAGAGAATCTTTATCTGATCGATGATAAAAACATAGGTTAAATCATTCGCCCAAGTTTAACTTGAGGCCGGAAGTTTTTCTACCTATTACAAAAAAACCCACGCCCATCCGTTTTGAGTGCTCACAGCCCAATAGGTATTCTCTAACTACCATTGATTCTACACATTGACGTAGGTCACCCTTGTATTGAGGTGGCATTGTTTGTGGCGAGCACTTGTCCGTGTCAAAGTTGGAAAACTGGAGAAAAAGCGTTACGGCGAACACAATATCGCGGAGCACTCTCCCGAAGGGGTCCAGAAAGCGTATTCGCTGGATGGTTAAAGAGCAGAATTTATTTGCCAGATATTTACCATGTTTTTCTAGACCCATACTATAAAGCTATAAACTCTCACAGGCATAAGATTGTGGAAATAGACTGAAGAGCTGGTCCTATAAAATTTTCATTTTTTCCCTGCAGAATAAGGAGCCACAAAAGTTGCTAGAATAATTGTATGGCCCTTTCAAGGAAGAGCAGACTTTGTACTTGTGTTTGATAATATGTTATAATTATTAGAAGCTCACGCCACTTAAAATGCCCTGTCCAGTTTGGTTTTTTGCATGACTAATTACATTGATTATTATTTTTAAAAGCATTAATAATACAACTAAGTATGAAAAAAATATGAAATAAATTTATCACAGTGGAATTTGC
The DNA here is from genome assembly GCA_963169105.1 of Ceriagrion tenellum. NCBI lineage: Eukaryota > Metazoa > Arthropoda > Insecta > Odonata > Coenagrionidae > Ceriagrion > Ceriagrion tenellum. The sequence goes on along the minus strand of OY720642.1, from coordinate 118,146,704 downwards.
CTATTTTTTCATACTTAGTTATGTTCCGATTCCACTCCATCAACCTGCCTGAAAAAGCCAGAAACCACAGAGTATATTAATAATACTAACCAGTAGTTTTGTCCCAACGATTGTACTGCATGTTTGTCCAAGTGGCAGTCTCCTAGTTTCTGGTCTGACCAAGTATTGCTTTCCTAACTTCTTTTTTGTCTGCGTCTAGCTGCCGGGGAAACGCACGAGGCCATGATATGGACTGGAGCGAGTGACAGAAATGTGCCAGGTGTAGAATCACCCCGTGCCACACACTCCAGTGGTGGTTTGCATGGTCCATCGTAGCTGAATAGACGTAATTTTGCCGTCACCGCTCCGACACCTCATTTTCAGACTCATTTGAAAGACGTATCGAAATCGTTAATTAGTGCCGACCTAGCAATAAGCGATGGCCACGGGAGCTGTTTCTATTTTTTATCGCTCACAGTGTGCTCACCAACGCCCATCCACACGCTGAAACAAGAGACAAGTCATCTTTTGGGAATTTTCTCCCCGCGTTATTCGAAGAGTACTCGAAATTGTTTTTTTTTCTATTTCAGATTTCTATTGCTTCGAGAGCACATTGCATTCGCTCTCGCGGGCCTCAATCATCTTCCAACATTCAAGGTATGTTGAGCGAATTATCATTCCACCTAAAATTTACTATTTTTGTTCTCGCTTTAAAAAGAAAGATCTTAACTTTTCAAAGGTACCAAAATATCTGCTACTTTTTGCGTTAAACTTTGAAATATTTGCCAAAATACCTCTATTTTATATGCTAAATGATGAGGGTATGCACCTCAGAGAGAAATTATTTTCAAAATGAGACGCTTCTAACACCTAAAACTCATCATACGTCTAATAGAGGGTACCTTGTATGTTTTTTCAATTGTTTTTTTTAACAAACCAATTTCTCTCGACAGAAAGTTTTCAGCTCAAAAAAAGAAGCTTTCGCCGAGAATACTTTTTCTCCTAGCAAAATGTAAGATTTAGTCAAATAAAAGACACACGCGCGAATATTTAGTTAATTACGGGTAATTTCAATCATATTAATGAGTAGTATTGCGCCATCAATAAAATAATATTCACTTCATGCTTCTTACTGCCGCTGAAATGAATAAATCGAATATGGTCACTATTATGACTAGGGAAAAATCTCGCTCAAAATACCTTAAGGTAGTCTGAACGAGATAATTCGGTAGTCATAATATTCGAATTATACGTTTTAATCTCACCAGTTGGACATCAGCATAAGTCTTCAATTTGATTTATTTTTTGTTCGCGCGATGTGTTTGAAACTTCTTCAAAACGGAAGGTTTTATGTGATACCCAAGAACTTATTGCGATGAAAATATGATTAATTTTCAAAAATAGTCGAGAAAACGTACAAACTCCATGCTGTTAGTTTTTTACGACATCTAAGTGTTAGAAATTGCTCGTTTTGTAAATAATTTTGTCTCTCTGGAGTGCATACACGTACCATTTACCATGTAAGAGGGCTGATATTTTTGGGCAAATAACTCCAAATATAATGCGGTAAGGGGTTGAATTTCTGGTGTCTTTAGAAGGATGAGATATTTTTCTATAAAATGAGACCAAATTCATTGATTTATAAGTCAAATGATATTTTGCTCAAACTACCTTATTCCATCAGCTACCATAGAATGAAAGAAATCCCCACCCTCAGAGCGAGGCCACTCGCTCGTCGCGACTGGCTTCCGCCCGCCACCTCACGCCCGAAGCTCCAGGCTACGAGCTCCAGGAGTCGAGTGCGTTCGTCGCTTGTTATCGTTTTGCCTCGACGCGCTGTTTGATCGTCGTGCGTCTCGAGTGCTTTCCCCTTGACTCGCATTCGTTATCTTCATCGCTGCCTTCCCCACAGCGAAGAATGTCTTCTGGATTGGCCAAATTGTCGGATGGGGCTACCACTTGCGCCGCCTATCGACCGTGGAATGGAATTACGGGTCCCATTCTTAAGTCTCCTACCACCGCCAACCATTGTAGTTTCTAATTGAATTGACTTTCGTGAGCGTACAGATCTAGATCGCGCGCACTCGAGTCTCTTCTCTTCCTCAAGAGTGCAAACCCTCGCCGTTATTTTAGGCTAGTCTCTTAAGATGACATCAGCACGTTTACTCAGGCATTTCGATCAAAAAACAACAAATGCGCCATTTCTTGAACGCCTTAGCGAAAATATAACTGAGGAGATGTAATGAATGCATGAAGTGGCTGCAATTAGAAACATTAGTATCGCTCAGAAGCTTCACCGTTATTTTTCAATCCCCGTGCTGATGGACCCATAATATAGGCATTGATTGTTAAAAAAACACAAAAGGTAGTGGGGAGAGTGAAACCACCTAAAGCAAGGTACAAACATACGCTAGGTAAAATATCACCATTAGAAGCTATAGACGCGGTTGATATTGAATTCGCCCTTGACCTCAACGGTCATAAACGGCACGAGAAAATTCCTCATTTTCTAGACAGAGCCATCATTTTTCTGGCGATCCACATTTCTTAAGTTTTCAAGTTTAGTGTAGAGACCAGGAAAGCATAGGAACCAATTTCAAAATCCTAGCTTTGTTTAACCTTGCAGACACACTGATACTTTCTTAAGCTAATTTTCCAGAAGGAGATCGGGTCTGAAAAGGATAAATCATCTGCTTCATACATGAAATCTTTGGTCGTAAAGGGTTCATAAACAATATGAGACTGATTATTCAAGGTTACGGACGCATGAGAAAATATGTTATACCAACTACTTACCACCATTTTACTTTTATGTGGCCTATGAAGTAAAGGAAACTAATATTTTTAAGCAAAATGAGGATTTATTTCACTAATTTGTATTAAAATGAATCAAATGTACGCAATTATATTGTCTACACGCGAAGAGACTACCTGTAATCTCCCATTTGGTTAGCTGTAACGTATTTTAATTGAGCCATTCCCTATTTTTCTTCACTTACGACGATCTGAGCGAAGCCTTTTATTGCAATAAATATGAAGCTTTCAGTGTGCAAAAAAATAAAAGGAGAATCCATACTTTTGGGTTTTATGGCTCAAATAACAACAAAGGCAATATAATGGCGAACATCTATCAATTCTTTGGGCCAAAATGGGACCTTGAAAGCACCCTAATGCATGATAGGCATAATGGGAAACTGCGTCTCACTTGGAATCATTTTGTCAGTCGCTGGATTACACCACGCTGGCAAGGTCTTGAATTTTGTCAGCACTTACATACCATGGGGTTCATAAGCCGGAGCTGTCATTGCAGCGGCCATCCGTTCCTGCAATCACATTTGTTTTGATTGGCCCCCACCCCAAATATTGCCACCACCTCTTATCTCACCCCATGCCCAGACTCCCTCCCCCAATTCTGCGCCTCCTCCCCCTCATGATTCCTCCCTCCGTCAAAAAACCCAAACCACCACCAGATGGACACTTTCTCTCTCCGCGCCTCCCCTCCCCACTCCTCCCTCTCCGAACGCACATACGTCAGTCGCCATTTCCCGCCTCGCATATTGCACCGTCATCTCTGCGGAAACCGGATGATGATGATGACGGCGATGACGGATTTTTTTCCAACCATGCTTTTTCCCACTCTCTTGCGTCGTTCCCCCTCCCACCTCTCCGCGAAAAAAGAGACGGGGAAAAAAACCGCCGGCCGGTAAGCGGAGGAAAGAAGGGACGGCACACGGATGGACGTTGATATTCCACCCTGTTCCCCATTCCGCCGAGCGCGATAACGGCAGAGGAAGGAAGGAGTGAGTGGAGGTCGCAAGAGTGAGAGGGAGGAAGAGAGGGAGGGTTGAGCTGGAGTGGGGGATGAGGGAAGGGAGTTTATGTAGGTAAGGGTGAGGAGAGGTAAGGAGGAAAGGGAGATGGAAGGGTGACGTGCTGGCAGGGTATGAGTTAAATGGCAGCGGTCCGACATTTCCGCTCCTTTTTTTTGTCTCCTCTCTGGGATCTATCGTTCAATTCCGGCGTTCCATAGGTTCGTTGAGCGGAGTTTCCTTATGAAACGGAGTGCCATCCGTTTTGAAACGAGGAAAACTCGGCATTTGAGTGAACACAACACGAATGACTGAGTGAATTTGCCCTTGAATCGCAAATGAGATAAGCCTTTTTCGGGGAAGAAATTTCGCTGAGCAAAAAATGTAATAAAGTGCTTTTAATCATGTTCGCACGCTGGCAGGAATTTCTTTCTGCCGGAAGCAGTGAGACTAGGTACAGTTGCGTTTGGAGAAGGTGAAGAAGATTATTTAGCTCAAAGAGAGCAGTTAAACAACATGCATTTTGAGAGGAAAGGTAAAATTATGAGTAACATATATTATACATACAATTATACATACATGTACTTGTAAATCCATGAATTAAGAACTTTCCATTAGAAGTAAAGCTAATGTAGACCATAGAATTAACTTCATAAGAGGTCAACCACAAAAACAAAGACATTAAACTACCACGTGTTTTGGCGGGAATTTTGAAGATTGAATCTGATTGCAAGATTTTATCATTTACCAGTAGCGTTTTGCGGACAATAAGAGGGATCAATTTGAAATCTACATGTAACAGCAAACTACGTGGCGGCATAGAAAATAACCTACGAACGACAAATAACTTGGATAACAGCAATCTTCAGCAGACAGATAAACTTAAAGTATGTTCCGTTTTTAATGTTTAACATACAATCAATACATATACATTAACATTGAACCGCTCAAATCCAAGTTACTTATTCTGGAAAATGCTCGGATAATATCGCTCGAATCCACGAATCTGTGAATCGACTGTGAATGTACGACAAACAAGTGATTTATTTCAAAGCAGCACATGAGAATTTTACTTTTTTACATCATATTCGTAATAATGCAGGAGCCTAGATTTTTCAATCTATTGTTCGGCAATAGGAAAGGATATATTATGAGTGAAGTACCTGTGATATAACGTGGAATGCTAATGTTACAAATGAAAGTGGAAAATATAGACAACGCCACGAAAATCTCTTCCTTTGATCTCAGAGGTTAGTCTCAGTGGATCTTCCATATAATCTGTGGTTTCAGGCTTGATGGAGTGGAATCGGAACATAACTAAGTATGAAAAAATAGACAACTTCCACTGTGATATAGGCTATATATTTACTGGGATACACAATAGGCAATTATCACAGTGGAAGTTGCCTATTTTTTCTTACTTAGTGGATCTCAGTTATGCCGAATATGAACAGGATAAATTTAAGTCACAGCTACGTAATTTTTAATAGATCAAACACCTTTCATAGAGGCAATCTTTACTCATGTATTTTAGCTAAGGTCACTGGGTGAACATAAAGACCTCGACTTTTCAAGTGAAAATAATTGAGTTTAAACTGCCTGAGAGGAAATAAACGTGTGATTGACATGTGAACCTTCAAGTCAGCATATCGTGGCTTCAGCTATCAACTGCAACACCATACACTTTCACATATTGCATCTTAACCCTTTTAGTGCGGCGGACCGATATATCGGCTTTGGCATCTCAGGCGAAAAGTGCGGAGGGCCGATATATCGGCTCATAAACAAAATATTGTTTAACTTTTGTACACAAATATAATTACAATTATTTTTGGTGTGAAGTATAAGCATTTTTTTATTATTACCTAATTCAATGCATACGCAATAATAAATACTGCATATGGATATTTTAAACAATAACTTTATAATATTTATTCTCCTAGAGTGATACATTTCATTCTAGTTACCCTCCGCATTTCTCACTAGAACCGCTGGCAGGGGTCAGAACTAAGAGGGTTAAGACACCAATGCTTGATGAGTCATCACAATACAAGAGTGACGAGAAAAGATACAAGTGTGATTCCTCAGAAGGACAAATTACGATGAATGTTCATGTAATATGGAGGATTGAGGTACATTTATCTCAAATATTGCACAAGCAATAAAGCAGATCCAAGTAAAAAATAATACTGGAAAACGAGTTACTCATGACAGCGCCCTCCATGTCATTACAAAGTTACCATCTAAACAAGGTGTTGAATGCTCTGGAGTTTCGAGGGAGTCAATTTTGCCAATGCATAGTCAAATCGAGAGAAGATAAGGAATTCTAGAAAATAAAAGTAAGTCTTTAGCCTCCGTGACATTACAAGAAGGGCAAGACTAAGTAAGAAAAATCTATACTTGAACGACCATTCACAAAATCGAGCATTTCAATCATGTATGCCCACTCAACGAACTGGATTCCCATTTGTTGCTCCAGATCAGATCACCAGTGACAAAATTTGTAATAATACCATCCATCGAATTATAGCAGGATCTATGGACTAACATTTAGACACTTATAACATACCCGAAAATATTTAGAGTAGATAATAAAAAATGTATCGTCAAATTCGAATCTATTCTGAGAATCAACCGCCCCCAGAAATGATGTAGGGATATGATGAAGGTGAACCTGTATGGAATATTAGGCAGCTGTAAACCACATTGAGCACATCTAGCTAAACTTATACTTTAATCGGCGTCAAAAAAGAAAGCAATCTGAGGGAGCATTCAGGTAAAAGGAAAAACTCACCATCAAAGAGAACACCACTCTAAAGTAACCAAGGTTTTCCTCCAGAATCACTCACCTGAAAAAGAGAAGAGGATAACAAAATTAGACATAATTTGATGTGTTTATATGCAAAAAAAATTTATTAGAAGCCAAAAGTACAATACCATAAAATCCGAATTTAATCATGGATTATTTATAGAAATGTCTCAGGAATATTTCAGTAAGTTGTGAGTCATTGACAGGTTTGGCCTCATGCAATATTTAATCATAGGTTTTCGCATCTATTGGAACGGCTACTGATAGTCCAGCTCCTATTTAAGCACATGCAAAACAGTTACAGAATTTGTGAAAATTTCTCGGGCTCGCCACCGGGTAAGAAATTCATAGGTAGCCGACGTTTCGGGTTCCAACTCGTTACCCTTTCTCAAGGCTACTAACAGTTACTTAAGTTACAGAATTATTTTCAGAAGTCTTAATGGAAATTCAGCTGAAGGAGTAAATCAAAGATTAAGTTTTAGTCCTGAGAACAGAAAATCGCAGAACACTAACGTATTATTCTCCAAACTTGATCATTTAGCATCGACACGTGGGTTTTCCAATATATTCATTGAAGTAGGTTTAAGGAAGTGGGTAAGGAGTATAGGATATCTGGAAATTGTTTCCGGAAAAAGTATGATGAATAGGGTCAGAAATTTGTGGATGAAAAACGAATATGTTTGGATTTTCCAGTCATGGAAAATTATGAAAGGAATGCGTTTTATTATTTAGTCTATATTAAGACAATGTATCTGAGTCAAATAGGGCCATATGTGTATGAGAGTTGTGAGAATGGCGCAAAAGGAAGGGTTGTACTGAGAAAATCATGGGTGAGTGTGATAGAAGAAAATCTTAAGATGAGTAGCATTGGGAGTCATAAGACTATAGGGGCATAATTAACGTAATATTTGGGGATAAGTGAAACAAAAGAGACATGTGAGAATGGAGCATTATGGCGGAAATCATTTTCAAAAAGATCCAGTTTAGTTGGTTTCACAAATATAACTTAGTTTTTTAATTAGCCGATCCCATTACTTCTAGTTCATCGTCAGAGTTGCCTTTGCCAGAAATATTTCGCAGGCATAAGCTAAGGAAGAACACGACACCATTTCTCTTACAGAAAAATTATTACTCAGATATATAAACGCCGATGATATAATTGAAGTAGAGCCTGATCAAGCAATAAGCGTCAAGACAGATTAAAAATGCTCTTTGTAACATAGGATGTGGAAAAGTATTTAAATAGATTCAATAGAAGGCATTGAAACTGCGCTCGAAAGAGTTAATAATACATGATAAGAGAATAATATAAGAATGTAGAAATGATTCATACTTTAGTCACTCAGTGTTTTTCGTCGAGCTTAGAGTAGGCTGCTCAGCGCGCAGTCCGCATTGAATGCTCAAGTTCATGATATTCAAGCCTCATTCGAAGGCAAAATGTGTGTTAAAAATTAAACCATTGCTGTATTACAAGCAAACAAATGCTTTTCATTCTTTTTTTCAGACGGAAACCGATTTAAAATTCTGCGCCTATTATGACATTGTCTTTGACTTTTCCTAACGAGCATTCACATTGATTTTTATCGATAAATTTCAAGCATTTATATGATCTGTTTTCACATCTGACTTCTATAATGTGTGCAATCGTTCTACCCTATGCTACATTTTAAATGTGTTAAAATAAATTTGACTATACTTGGTATAGCCTAATACCTCACATTCTAAAAGACTTCATCCAGTTCTATTGCAATGCAAAAATCCTAGCAGACCGTCTTAAAATTAGGTGATTATTAACTTTCAGTCCGACCTTACCTGCCTGGAGCGCTACTGAGTCTCTGGGTGCACATTATTATAAATATTCACATAAGTTGAAGGAAAATTCTTTGACCATACTTCACATACTTCTCAGACAAATGTTTAAGTGTTGGTAATAGGCATATATACATCAATATAAACGATGCAAGAATTATATTGCATAATTGTCTTATTTAATAAGGCATTGTAATGACATGGGTTAATAGCGTGGAATTTGCAATTCAAAACAAGGTTATAAGTAATCTCGGGATTTTTACTCTGCCTGCTACCTTGATATTTATAATAAGCAATTATATTTCTATTTTGCAATAGATTTACGTGTAGAAGAAAATATATACATATTTAAATCAATAATTACGTTATATATATCAAGAGCCATTAAAAGCATTAAATTTTTAAGAAACAATATTGATCATATGCAATTTATTTCATTTTTATCCATCAATATGACTAATAATTGCACGTAAATCTGATACTATTTGATAAATAGTTATAAAAATGTGCTCCCAGGTACTCACGATTAGCGATTTAGGCAGATAAAGCCGGACTTTCAAGTAAATCTGTGTGCATACGTAAGTCGCTCCAACCACCTAAATGAATATATCCTCACCAAGCTTCCCCTGGTTCAATGTCTTCATTGCGCTCTCCTAAGAACCACTCATATAAATTACTGCGCTTCCCCGTCCCGTGATGGAGGCGCCACTGTCCCCGGCGGCAGACCTCACTGTCCCCGCATGCGACTCTGCCCTTCGGCGCTTCGCCGTAATATCCGACAGAATGTACGTGCACGGTACTGCTGAGGTCATGTGGCAGAGTAGAGCCAGCGTTGAGAAAGGTATGAGGAGCATTAGGAAGTAGAATGAAGGCGGTGAAGCGCCCAATTACGGAAATAGGCTCCTCGGAATGAGGCTGTGTTTAGTCTTCTGGCAGGCAGTTCTCATGAGTGCTGTTCTAATGTCAGGCGAGCGAGAATAAGCTCACACTTTAATGTGTCACTAATTCCTTTGGATGAGATTCGGCTACCTGTATTTTATTTTAGGACCCAATTTAACGGTGTTTTATGTAATATTTTATCTTTCCGTTCTGTGAAAGTGTAAAAGCAGGAAACTAGCAAGTATTAGAAACCTGATTCAATCCGGCGTACTTGAAATTAATGAGCAGGCTTTCAGCTTCCAGTTCTTCCTCAAAAACCATACAAATTGTTTCAAGGATCTCTATGGTCTTAAATGTGTCGCATTAATCTCTGTTTTAACATAGATTTGGATCGGCGCAGAAAATAGCCCTCGGGTCACTCGGATCCCACCATGTCATTTTGCATTTTTTCTCCATTTTCACCGTCGTCGGGTAATCATCAATTTACAGATTCATTTATAATTCTCTTCGCTCCGTCTCTCTCTGGTTTAACTTCTGCTTAACGTCATGCTTGCTGAATATTTTGCCATTATTCGTTTTGCTCTGATCTCTTTAAATTTTGTTATATTCTCTTGGTCATAATTTTACCCAGGAAATCATTTGACGCCACCTTTTCAATGATTCTTTCTATCGATTTGATCATAATTTTCAATCCACGTATATCCTCCATTGAATGGATGGTCGTCAAAATCATGCCTATTAATAATTTTCTGTCACTTATATAGCCTTTATTCCCATTCGATAGAAAAACAGTTACCTACAATAATGTTCCCCATGTGCTTGATTCATGATTTATATGATAGTTTATCATTTGCCTATTTCAAGAGTTTTTTTGGAAGATTAACGCTACAGAGAATATTAAGGCTAGAAAAACTGTACAATTAGTAAAATCGGGGCAAATTGATTATAAAATGGAAAGAACTACCGATGAAGAAGCCCCACAAAGATCTTGAGATATTAGATACCACGAAAACTCCATGTAAAAGGAAGCAAATGCATTCTATTCATTCTGCTACATAGAATACTATGAAAAGTGTACTGAGAACAATAAAATTGAAAACATATCTGAGCAAGATCAAGGATGGAGCACATCAAGCAAATTCTGAGGGAAATGAAAATAAAACTATGTTCAACTTTCTCAGGGGAGATGTTGTAGGGTAGCATTTTCAATGATGCACAAAAGATATCGTACTGTCTACCCTTTATTACAAAATCGTACTGCACGTGTTTTGACTGTCTTGCAGTCACCATCAGGTACGAATAATCTTACACGTAACCAGACACGTGCATATATATTGAGAGATAGAAAGGTAGATTTGTAATAAAAGGTGGAGAGTACGATATCTTTAGTGTATCATTCATAAAACTATGTGCAGGAATGAGACGGCTGACAGAGGAAAACTGGAATAGAGAACTGCATCAAATCAATCTTTAGATTGGTGGTTGCTGACAATGGCGTTGAGCCCTCTCTTTCAATCGGTTTCAACCCACCGCACGAGGTTTGATGTTTGCAGAAATTGTTTCGGCGGCACTAATGCTGAGAAATTTAAGCTGAAGGAAGAGAGAATACGTCGGCCGTGTAGTCTTTCGAAGCTTTGCTTTTTTCTCCCCAGAATTGACAGGCGGAGAGTGAGTGGTTTAGAGGCTCAGGATGCTTTCTCTCGGCATTTCCTTTCCTCTCACAACTCCCACGTCTCAGTTCGTCCTTCTCGGTCCGCCCTTTGAAGGATACCTCACTCGTTTGCCTTTGAAGTGGCAGAGTCGGGAAAACTCCGGAGATTAGCTTGAAAGGGTTTGGATGTTTAGGGAGGGTGGCAAGTCGGTGCCCAAAGCAGTTCGCATGTTTTTGTTTAAGCGTGTAAATAACTTGAAGTAAGGCCCTTAAGCTAAGTTTAAAAATTTATCTTCATATTTGAACTCTAACTATCCGAAAGCTAAAAAGCAGCGGGGGCGGGCAGTAATCGCAATCCAGGGGAATTCCGTGAATCTGCCAGATTAACATGAATGCAAATGGAATTACTGATCATAAATTCCTAGAGTAACTAAGGCTGTGTTTATAATGGCACATTCAAAATGAGTATGTAGGAAGCGAAACTTTTGAAACGAGGAATATGATTCCTACAGAAACTCAAAGTAAAATATAGTTTATCACAGCTTTTTCTTAATATTTTTGCCGATAATTCAGATGTCTCTCTGCATAAGAGATATAGTCTACCTATCAGTCTTCCATTGCAACGGTGTATGAGTGATAATTTTATAAAGCAATAGCGTGTATAATAAAGGTAGAAAACTCTTTGAAAACATCTTTGATGACATTTTACACTATTATTTACCCAGCAAACAATTGGCAATTTTTGGAACAAGCACGTTTTTATATGGAAGCGCGACTTTCAAGCAGTATACCACATAGCATACCTATAGTACAGAGCATGTTGGTTCAAGTTCCCCTCTTTTTCCAACTTTTGCAGGCATTTGCATATGCATAGTTTGTCGTAGTCTCGTTAACTTTACTATAGTACATTTAGTGCGTGTTGGTTATAGCTCATCTCATGCCACACACCCCGTGAGGGCTAGCAGAGTGCGATGTCAATGTATATATGCACCATTAAAAAGCAACAATGGCATTGAAACTACCTACTGACTCAACCAGTAAAATTCCAGTAAATATTATTGTGACTCGATGGTTTATTTAGGCAAATGTAGACTTCAACGTAACATATATCAGAAAATTGTGCCACTGTATGGTAATTACCTACGATTATTAAAGGGTTTGGTGTAAAATTGTGCATGGGCAATAGTTGTATTTTCCTTCGCTTTAGGCAATGTAAGGAAAGAGAGCATTTTTGCTGCGAAACTGAGAAATAACCAGAGGACAATGTTGAGAAGCATCGACATTAACTCACTCAAATCGAAACGAGATGACGTTCATACAATAGCGCGGGGTGACTGAACAGTCTGCAAAGATAAAAATTGGAGCTTTTTTGCTCAGTATCTTAACTCCATCAGGAAGGAAATTTCTCCCTTGACAGCAAAAGCTTTATCCGTTCGCATGCCGTAGTTATTTAACCAGATCATATGATACGTCGCAAAATGTGACAGGAAGTTAAACAGCTATTCAACCGAGGAACTTAGAATTGGACTCTAAAATCCCATTTTATCAATCTAACGATCATAATCAGTGGGATAATTCTCTCTACTTGTGGTGCAATTTTAGTTTATACTCATTCCCAAATGGGTCACAATTATAAATTTCTAGAATATTACTTATCTGATTAGTATAAACAAAACGTCCGTGCGAGGATGAGCAATCATGCATATCACATATAATACGCTTAGAGCCCACGGACAGGGTTAACTGGTCAGTAAAAGGGAAACGCTTACCTTAATGATTGCTTGTCTAAAGAGAGAGACAGTAACAATATTCAAGTGGGGAGAATGGTTTGTTCGACTTCGCACTGCCACCTATTACGAGACCCACCACTCTAAGTGAAGATTAGAGATATGCAGATATCGGGCAATATATTTGAAGATGTATTAAAAAAGGTGAGTTTAGCACGTAAAATATGATTATTTTTTATAGTATTGCATTTCGTTTTTTCATTTTTTACTGCACTCATGGTTATTATAAAATTGTTTTTCCAATGTACCAATCCTTTTGGTTCAATGTAATCAATATTTCTGAAGGCATTACAGAAGATAAAAAAGTGCTCCTTTCTATAATTTCGCGAAATTAAATATTGCAAAAAGGTAAATATTTGGACTTTAATCCGGTGGAGAAAGATTTATCATGTAGTTTTTCAGTATACAAGAAGATTTATTAGTAAATGGCTCTCTCACTTGTCGCACGATTGAAATGAGAGTTTTGAGGAAATAATGGAGACAAGAAATACGTTATGAATAAAAAAAGATTACTTAATATTGGTATACAACGCTGCTCTGAAAGGAGATTACAATGATGGAGAAAATGCTAACAATACCTCGGATGAGGAGCAATAATTTTATTTTATAATAATTTATTGGAATGGTTGGTGCGATGGTTCTTTGTAGCAATGGAGATTGAATGATGAATATTTCTTGAGAACAACTGACATATATTAATTTTAGAATATGAAATATCCGCGGCATAACCTGCTACATATTACTAATATAACTGTACACCGTATCAGGAGTGTTTTGGAGTGCAGAAAGGCTTCTCGGAATTCCATCCGGGTTGGAGGGTCCATAACCAACTTTTGGCCGCTTACACTGTAGCCGTCCTCTGCAGTGTAAGTGGCCGAAACGTTGGTCATGGACCTTCCAACCAATACCAATGTCGAGAAGCCTTTCTGCATTTTATTCACCGGGAAAGCATGAAATCTTTTATCAGTATTTTGGAGGCTTAATATTATTTTCATTTGGGTTTTATGAAAATTATTGGAAACAGCAAAGCTAATTGTTCCTTGGGTGCCGAATATTTATTTTAACCATTATGAGCTCCGTTCGGAGCAAGTTACTCGTTCAAGCGAAGGAGACAGAATCCGTATATCACTAGGAATAAAAATTCTGTCACTTTATCCGTAGATCAAAAGAAAACCGTTATCATAGACCGGCTGGAAAAAAAACCTTCACTGCTCACTTTTTCTGAGCGTGGTGCCGTAAAATAAAACGCCTACCCCGCCGCAGATGTTGAAACATTCCGTGATGACCGGACTTCGAGGTAAAAAAACACGATCGTTGAGGATACGGCAGCCGGAGGCGGTTGTGGGTGCTCGACACTCTGCGGGGAGCGGTTTTTTCGAGGGTTTTGCTCGAAGGAGTCGTTCAAGCGGGGCCGTGTGAAACCCCTTCAGGGTCGAGAGTTGACTGCGACCGCGCCAAGAAGTGAAGGCAGGGTTGGCCCTCTCATTGGCTCCTCGCCCCACCTCCTCCTCTCCGTGACCTCGGGGACAAGTCCCTTGGGAGAGGGCGGGGGCGGCGCTCTGGAGACGGGGCAGTTGCCGGACACTCATTAGCGAGCGACTACTCTGCCCCCGTCTCGCCCCCCTGCGCGTTCCTCCCACCGCCTCCCGCCCCTCGTTTGGCTATCTCTCCGGAGAGAGGAGCACGATAGTAGCGCCGCAACCGGGGAAAGTTCACTTCCCTCGGAGCAACCACGATTGACGAATGGTGCGGAAGAAGCTCTCTTGACAAGGAGAAACGTGGAGAATAAGAATGAACTGTGAAATAAATGAAATGTTGGAAGAGAAGGATAGAATTAGGTTCTCCAAGTTACAGCGGCTGTCATGGTTGGGTCATGTTGAAAGATTAGAAGAGTACAGGATGCCAAAATTGATAATTAATAGCAAGATGGAAGGGAGTATCGAATCCAGTATATAGGATCGTTATGAAGCGGGGTTGATATCGGAATTAGATTGCGTGCAGCAAAGAGGAGCAAGGTTTGTAAAACGATGCTACGATAAGCTTATTAGTGTGTCTGTTAGAAGAATTGGGATGGGAATCACTATCACAGCGTAGATTAAATTATAGGTTTAACCTCTTAACTAAATTTACGGAAAAAATTTTCTCTGACGACGCAAAAAAACCTACTATTAACCCCCTCGTTCTACGGCAGATTAGATCGCGCCAATAAAATTAGAGAGATTGATTGTAGAACCAATAGGTATAAAATGTCATTTTTTCCACGCACCATTCGGGACCATAACAGCTATGATCGTCGTCATGAATAGTACGGATAGTGACATTAGCTAGACTGTAGATCTCTCTCTTTATATTTTCTACGTTCTTATTTATGCATGATGTTTCGAATCTGTAGTAGTATCCTTTGTATCCCTCGCATGTTACAACGATTGGCGATAGAATGTTTCTTAGTTAGTAGATTTTAACTGGCACGTTGCATGTGTGATACGCTGGTTTCAATGTGGTTTTGGTGTTTTGCCGTATAATTCATGCATGCCTGATGTGGAAGCACCCCCTTCCACATACACATTGGGTGGCTTGCAGAGTATGACGTAGATGTGGATGAGTAGGAAGAGAGGAAGACCACGTAAAAGATGTCTACAAGATGTTGAAGAGGACCTGAAGGCAGTGGGGATTGGAAGATTGAGAGATAAAGCAAAAAAGGAGATCCAAATGGAGGCATATAACTGAGGAAGCCAAGACCCACTCCGGGCTGTAGAGCTGTGGAAGAAGCAGCTCTCTCGACATATTACCCACTGTTAGGCTCAGGGATGTCTTCACTCGGTTCACTTTCAAAAACTTGACTTCAATATTTTCTCCACATGATAACCGACAATGTGACGTATTCCCATTGGTGACACACTCGTTAAGTAATCGGCAGCTTGATTTAATGAAGTAGATGCAAAATCTAGATTTACATCATATTGGCATAGAGGCTGTGTTCCCTACTTGAGAATGATACACGAAACTTAATAACACTGGGCTGGGCAAAATTTCATTGCCAATATGTTTTCATGGGTGACTACGGAAAAATGTGCCCGTAAATACTTTCAAATTTGTCCGTAACTACAAGTTTGACCTTCTGAAGGCAAATTGAAATGCTCTTTCTTATGGTATTGAATTATAGTCCTACAGCCCAATTTAACATCACATGGCACGTGTTTCTCAAATCAGGCTAATGATTTCATCGCCCACCAATTATAGCATTTATCTTTATGGGAAAACCTCAGGGGATTAACGAACTTCTTTTGTCAGTCAAAGGCTATCGAGACAATTAGAAAAAGTACAAGTGGAGTGCATTACAACGAAAAGTCTCAACAACATAAATAGTTTCTAGCTATTGCGTCTCCCACAGTGCCCAAAAATGACCACATCCTTAGAAAATTCTCTTCACCTGGATTATTATAAGGGTTCAGTTATTTCCGCTCCCTTGTTAGTGCCACGTACTCAAAGGGAGATAAAGTTCCCCAACCAGAGTGGCAGTAGAAAAACGAGGCAGCTGCAGATTTAGTTTAGATGATGTTCTCTCGGCTGGCTGTAATTTTTCACAGGAGCGGTGGTTGGTTAATTGATTGGTAATGTGTAGAAAGTTAGCGTTTTTTCACAACTTAAGCCCGAGACTAAAACATACAATATCTCGAAAATTTAAAGCATAAATTATTCATGGCATTTAATTTAATTCTGTGACTTCCTAGTCTGAATAATCATTCGGCCGAAGTAATTTGATGAATGACTGAGAGTTAACTATTGACTGAGAGTTAACTCGTTGATTGTGAGGGACACTCTAGAAAGATCAACGCCATATGGAGCAAGCTGGAACGATTGCAAAACTATCGCCTTAGAGATGACACAGCGCGGAAGCTATCTCAATAGGCATTAGGTCTTAAAGCCACTATGCAGATGCTTTCACTCCGTATTTAAAGGAAACAAAAATACCGAAGTTTGGGCCATAGGCGGGACTTGTTACGATTATTATCCTTCGGTAAGGGCACCATCTACTTTTATATATCCAGAATTTATCTCTCCTCTCACTCTGTTGAGGAAGTTCTTTTAGTTTACCAGTCACAATGTAATAAAAATTTCGCCTTTTCTTTCTCGCCTCCATTTTTCCGCTAACAACCCACGATGCAGAATATTTCAGTTCCTTGATGAGTAATATGTATATATGGGTGTCAAAAACAAGCAGTAGTACTGCAGTAGCGTAGGGTCAAACATGTCCTTCTGTTATGACTTTGCCAAACTTGATGTTTTGATAAAATCTGTTTTTCTTTGGATTCCGAGTATTAGTCAATACTTCCAAATTATATCATTTAAAACACTATTATGATTAAAAAAGATATGAAATAATATCCCTGATCATTGTTAATATTTAATTTTGAGTATGAACCTTCGATTTCTAAAACTAGTACCAAATTTTTATTCAAGCCAATGATCAGAATAGAGCGCCGCCGGTGCGGCTCATAGACTTGCAACTGCAACTTCGGTCCCGATGGGGGAGGATGTGTCGTTTCGCGTGGATATGCGAGCCTTTCGGATTTTGTGAGAGCAGCGGGTGCAGGAACGGCCCGAAGTTGGAAGAGGCATGACTGGGTGAGAGAGGGTGCCCGCTTATGGAAGCGAGCGATGCCGTTTGCTGAGGACGGGAGAGTCGCACACGCCTCGACTCGGCTTCAGAGGTTGACCTGGCGATGCGACGCATTTTGGACAAGACTTTAAGTGCACGCATCAAACACATTCCAGATCCGGCAGTGAGCGAGGAAGTTAAAATCAAGTGTGTCGGGCTTATGCCTGAGACTTGATCCCGTTCAACGCGATCGAATGGCGTATTTATAAATTGCACCTTGATTCAATAAAAAAGTTTTCGCCTTTTAATGCCGACATTAACCATATATGGACGAGCAAGTCCAATTTTTTACGTTTCAAAATTATTGACATATCTGCTCTCTAAGAGGCTTTTCCATGTCGTTGGTGCGCTAGGCAGAATTTTGACGCTTTGAATTAATTGTGTGGAAAATTGCGTCTTTTTCGACGATTTTTCAAAAAATTTGAATAGTTGAATATGTGACGCTATTTACTGACGATAGCGTGCCTGATGGAGCTCTGAAATACATAGTTTCAGCTATCACATGAAGAAAAAATTGGGAAAGTTTAAAAATCACGTTATGAAGGTAATGTTGAAGTATACCTTGTGCTCAAAGAGCACTTATATAGTAGCAGTATTTGTTTCATGCTCATGTTTCATAATTTTGTCTATAAATTGTATATATATATATATATATATATAAATCCGCAAATTTTGAAGGTGGAGTCTTGATTTATTACTTCCACCACTGATATTGTAACATAAAAATTACCACTATGAAGTATGATGTCCAACTGACATCATTCACTATTCTCTCAGTGAAAATGTATCGGGATGGTTTAAAAATTATTCACTCCCTTATCCACGAAAATAAGTTCAGTTATCGAAGCTGGAAGATTCACCTGTGCCATCCTTCCGCGCTGATTATTATCTTGTCTTATGCAGTTTGGGTCATTGTATCCCAATGACAGAGTACCACTACTTAAGTACAAACCAATATGAAATTAAAAATTTCAGCATCAAATAGCCGATCATATACATCGTAACCATTATGTTTTTTTCCTGTAAGGGTAAATTAAGAAGGTGATGTAGAAACAGCTTTCGGGCTTACAGATGATTGGAAGCACCCAAATAATGTACCTACTTTCTATGGAAGTTTACATGTATTTTTTTCCCACGAAATTAATGGTGGGAATTGTTAGAATTTCAACCACGTTTTGCAATAGTAGTATAGCTAATTAGATGACTAACTTCCTAATGCCCATATCTTCATCTGCCACCAGGTACCAATAGCAGATCGTGCATATTAGCGGTGTAACTCTTGTATGTCTGCACAATTACGTAGCCGTAAAAAACTTATATAAAGCAGCATGCCTTTAGTGTAGCGTAAATTTGAAAGAATTCCTGCCTGAGAAGTTTAAGCATGTTTTATTGATGCATCAGTAGTTATAAGTAGACTAGTGTGTTGCGCAATGTGTGATGTTGATAACTCATCCCCAGCCATACACTTGAAGTGGCTCGCATGATAACTTTTAGACGTTGATGTACTTTGCAAATGCTATTGAAAATATTAAAGTGGTCTTGGTTTCGATTTGGAAATTTTTGTGAAGAGTGAGAAAGGATTTTAGTTTAATAAAAACTTTGCGTGAGGGAACACATTCCAACGGGATGCTTTTCCCTCTGTAGCGCTGAAGATATTCTCGTCACCTCTCTTCCACTCTCGCAGAAAACGTAATTCGTTCCGTCGCTCGAAGGAACATCGCTTGCGTGGCGCGTCGGGATCCAAATGACAATGTTAAGACTCCCTTCGGCAAAGCGGTGGGCACACCCGTCCCCCTCCTTCTCGCTAGGAGTTCTCCCCCTTCCTGCCTACTTTCGCCATCCATTTCTATCTCCCGCAGGCACAACGTTTCTCCTTACCATTGAGCTGTAGGATGGAGAGGGCGCTGGCTAAGTTGGTCAATGCTTGACGCTATAACGGGTGCCGTCATCTTTGTATCCCCCGAATTTCCTCAGCGATTACGGGCTGACGCAATTAATTTGCAATTTACCCGTACTTTCTTCCGATAACTCCCAGGAAAAAAATAAGCATTTGCTTTTTGAGAAGCACTCTTCTAATAATAATTTTTGTATATTAAAATTTATAATATTTCATATTCCCTGAAGAAAACCATGGTAAATTCGAGTGAAATCAATACCTTCATGTAGTTAAGGTAGTTTGAACGAAATATCATTTTACCTAGAAATCAATGAATATGGTTTCATTTTAAGGAAAAAAAACCTCACCCTTCTAATGACACAAAAAAATCAACCCCTAACCACATTACTTTGGGAGTTATTTGCCAATAAACATCGACCCTTTTACATGGGAAACGGTACGTACTCCATAGAGACTTTATTTACAAAATGAGGAATTTATTACACTTAGATGCCATAGAAGAAACTAACAGCGTGTAGTTTGTATGTTTTCTCAACTATTTTTGAAAATTAATCATATTGTCACCGCAATAGGCTCTTGGGTATCTCAAAAAACCTTCCGTTTTGAAGGAGTTTCAAACGTATCGTTCACAAGGATGAGTCAAGTTAAAAACTTATTTAAACTTTTCATTTAATTACTTACTATTTCTGTCATATAAAGCTATATTATTGCACCATTAATAATGCAATATTTAATTGATGTGTCCTTCAGCTGGTGGAATCAAAACGTATAATTTGAATATCGTCTCCATTATGACTAGGAAACTATCTTTCTCCGACTACCTTAATTTATATTTCAAGACTAACTTTCATTAAATTATCAACATAAGGGTGTACTTGACACCCGCTAATAAGCCCACTTTTCCATATTTTACAAAGGCAAGCAAGGAAAGAACCGGGGGAAGCAATATAGTGGATGTTTCGGTTGTCAGGACCCAGTTATGCTCTCTTTATCTGCCTTCATGCGCCTTACAAACTCTCCAGCCTCGCTGCCTACCACTCCTACCTAATTCGTCATTTGAAGATTCGTCCGTTGCCTCCATCATATTACACGCCTCCCTCCACCACGCCATGCCACGACTCAACGCCCGTCGCGTCCATCCTCCGAGGTTTAGGGGTGTGAAGGTGCGAGAGAGAGAGGGGATGGAAAGGGTGGAAAGGAGAGGAGGGAGGGATGCAAGGGAGGGGGGGTGGTCTTTTGGGAGCTGGGTGATTAGTTTCGCCGCACCTTTTCCCATATCACTCTTGGCTGGCGACCAATCTAACTTAAGCCCGCTCCTCCTCTCTTCCCTCTCCGCCTCAAAAAGACACTTCTCCTCCTCAGTGCTCAGCCATTTTCCCCGCATACACCCTCGTCCCACTCCCTCCATTTTTCCCATCACCCCCTCTCGCTTCCAACTCCCCAAAGGGGTGAGAGGGAGAGGGAAAGAGAGGAAAATAAAATAAAAACGGGAAGAAGGGAGGAAAACTGTTCTTCTTAATTTTCCGCCTCTTCAAGGATTTTTATTCTCACTTCTCCGCATCCCTATTACTCCCCCTCCCATTCCTTTTACCCCCCCCCCTCCCACCTGCCTGCCTCCGTAAATAGTTCCGACGCCGAAATTAGAGGAGGGATTGGACGCCTCCTTTCCGCCCCGTAGACACCTTCGCTTCCTCTATCCCAGTCAACCGACCAGCCATTCCACACGGGCTAAGGAGGGATGAGGAAGAGAGGGAAGGAGAGGAGCGGGAGGGAGGAGGTACAGCCAGATGAGGGACGCTCCGAGCATCGCCTCTCTCTCGTGGATCATGCTTTTGCCGTTTCATTCCACGGCCGCTCGCTCCGGGGACCATGGTGGCGTCGTGGTCGCTGCCGGGCGAGCTCTCGGCAGCGCCTTTTGCCATTCTTCTCCTTCCTCTTCCTTTTTTTCCGTTTCATTCTCGTAATAATATTTATGCGTTCAACCGCCAACTCCCTACCCATCCCTTCCCCATATAACTTTGTCCCAGGTCTCTCCCCGTTTCCCTCCCGACCCGTCAACCCCCATTCTTCCTCCCGACCCCTCGGAACGCCACAACCGAAACCCAGCGCTCTAACTCCTTGTCCTCCCTTCCCTCTTTCGGTCGGGGCCCTGTGGGACTGGTTAATTGCGACATTTTTATGCATCGGAGACTTGTCTTTGGGCGGGTGGAAAAAGGAGGAGAGGATGAGGAGGACTAAGATAAAAAATTCGAAATAAGCGAATAATTCGTCCCTTAAATCCAATGAATTAATCGAGGAGAGAGATGAAACTTTCCTCCCTTCTGGTAATCATTGAGGGAAAGTTATGCGCGCGTTTCTATTTTGGAGGCGAAAATGAAACGTCGTCATAAATGCTGCTTGATTACATTTTTTCCCGACCCATTTGCGGCATTTGCCAAATTATTATTCCGAGATATATGGGTTTAATTCCTTGTGGCCCAACTTTTGATGTTTTGCAGGAAAAAATCAAATATATTGAGCTTAAGATTTTTTCAAATTTCTAAAATTTGATTTAAAACTTGGGTTCTATGTCTAACTATCGTCCTCTCATGTGCCAACACATTTTTGTTTCTATTTTATGCACAAAAACTTGCAAAGTAATGCAGAAAAAATAAAAATAAATAAATTAGGCAGTGAGTAATAATGAATTAATTTTGTATAAAAACGAGGACTGTAAGAACTTAAACTCTCTTTACTATTTTTCTGTCAGGGTCAATGATTTTTCATAAAATACAAGTTTGCATGAAGAAATAGATAAATGCAAATGAAGTGATAAATTATTGTTAGACGGGCTATAATGAAGGAAATTATTGAAAGGGATCCAGTTTCTTAGCCTATAGTAAAGCTTATATACATGGTCTTAGGTAATACTGTTTTACCTCAACTATCCTGAAATGTAATATTGATATACATGTACATACATTACTTCAGACTCTTAGTAAGAGTATTTTCTCCCCATGCAATCAGAGGGAAAGATAAAATTGTCATTTTTTCCTTTCTCGAGGTTTAGCATTCGCCCTTTGAAACACAATACTGCCCATCTTTATGGTAATGTTGGTGTTAATGCATCAACATGAAAATGATTATACGTATGACACTTTCTTATTTCATTCCGGAATATCGTTAAAATTATAACTTTGACTCAATCTACACTTAATAACTGCGAATGAGCTCCGTAGCATTGTTTCTAACTAAAATTTGAACCAAGCATGACAATTAGCTACATTTCAATTACAACTGGTCTGATTGGGTCGATAAATTATGATGAGATGCCATAAAAACTCAGCTCTACTAAGCGTATTACCAAAGACTATTTCATTCTATGAATGAGGATATGGTCATGAGAAATAACAAATGCCAATGTATATTTTAATTTGTAAGTAAAATGTCTCGGTGCTTAAAACATTTTCTTGCTCTTATTTTCAGCCCATTCTTAGCTGAATAAATTTCTGCGGCCCTCAATCACATATTTATACTGGCCCATTGTCGAAATACTGCCTATTACCTCAATCAATATGAGAAAGAAGAAGTCCGTTGAAATATTTTATCCGAAAAAAAAGAATCATTCCTGAAATCCGCTAATCGTAAAACAATAGGGATTTCGCTTTAACTTACACCCGTTAATATCCGTATTAAAAACCCGGCCCATCATTGAACATCCTAATCCCTGATTTCCATGAAGAGCAGGGGTCGACGGGAATCCATTCTCCATAGGATAATCCGAAAATGGGTATAAGCCCGGTGTTAAGACGGTGATTGGATTCGAAATGGAAGAGCAATGTTAATTCCTCATGTTCCCAGAGCTTACCACTCTAAAATTCATTAATACAACATGCATAAGTATCAAACCACATTTGTTGTCATAATCATTCCGTGAAAGCGACGTTTGCGATGCCTATATGTTTTTTGTCGTCATCGGTTTGGAACCTCTAATCTTTATTTTCCCATTATTTGCTTAGTCACGTATTTGACCCAGGTTTAACCAAATGATACGATTCCATCAGCCATTGATAATATATGATAGTACAATCAAAACAAACCGCATATCATGTGAGTATCTATAGCCAGAATCACTTCCCTTATCAAATTACGCATTCACGATCGCCGTATTAATTATTGATTCGTGTAGGGTTGCAAGTAGGATAATTGACAGTTTATCCGACACGCGGTGAAAATCCGATAAATGATTCCTCGTTACATGGCAATGGTCAATTTGTCTTCTTATCATGCGCCTTGAGGTAGCTGCTCCAAATGGTGTCTGAGTACTTTCCCAGAAGTGAGAATTTTTAAGTGGACTAACTGAACCGAGTGATATGGAGGTAAGCCTTTCGTCAATTACGCCATTTAATTACACTCTTCCAATGGTAAACAACCAAGTGACTTGAAACCTGGTGTTTTTGAAACAAAGTGTACAAAAATTCCATTTTAATTAAGAATATGAACTCATAGACTCATCCTATTCCCAATGTAATGTTAAGTCAATCTCTTCTGTTTGCGTGGACAAAACATACGGATAAAACTTGATTTTTGAGCGAGAAAATGGCTCCCTTAAATAACTTTTACGTTGAGTAGGTAACTTCTCAATCCTCGATATATTTCTAGAAAAAAAAAGAATTCAAAACTCTACATTTTGGTGACTAAACCTTTTAAAGAGTAATTAAGCTAAATAACCGTTTAAGAATCATATAAAATATACGGCTTCACTGGCGACACGAGGGCAGCCGGAAACGCCAAGCGTCGGTTTCAGATGTGAATAAACGATTAAAAGAAATTCAAGTTGCTTACCTCCATAACTTCTTAGGAAATGTTTTTAGGGATTGATCTATTTTTACAATGCAATTTAATTCTATTAGCATTACCATATATCGATCTAATAATCAAATGAGAGCAGTCCTCTCCACTCCGCATCTCAGCTAACCACTTTATTTCTAAACACTTATTCACTACATGCTTCTTCATTCACAGTCTTCCTCTTTAATCTTTCCCATTCATTCATTTCTCCTCTCGAGATTATTCTTAATAGGCCACTGCAGTGCAAAATATGCCCAATTACTTTGTCTATCATACATACAGGGTAGTTCTGACAAATCATTTCAATCCAAATCATTTATTAAAGATATTATATTTTGTCGGTTTCCTTCATCCAATTGATCATTATCGTATCGCGATGATACAGCCGGTCCTTTCTGATCTCTTATGCTCAGAAACAACTATTTTTGGGGTACGCTTCTATAACAGGTCATGGTCCTGGTGTATTTAATAACATCAACCTGGAATGCTATCTTGTACAAAGTAATGAAAATTTCGCGGCGCAAATCGTTGACGATACAGTGATAATTGTTAAAAATTCGGATCGTACAAATTATTTCTTCGCCTAGAAATTCAAATTATAAACCCTGAACACTGTTTGTCTGTGTTGAGATTTGAACCTAGATTCAGAGGGATTCGTTCGACCTTGGAAATCTTGCTTTATATTCCAGCCTAGGCAAATTATTTTTCCTAGGCTAGGAATTTTGAAAGCCCATCCAGCCCCAGTTCGGTTCGAGTAAGTATATACAACACTTCATGGCACTTACGTAATATTCTATCTTCTTTCTAATAGTAATAACATGAAATAAATAGCAGTAATAGGTAGTGTGAAATGGCAAGATCACACTGAAATCCTATGGTTTCCAACAAAATTGTTAAATTGCCTCATCCGTTCTAATGATTAACGGAGATTTATCTTGTACAGGCTTAAAAATACTTAACTAACTGATCATTTGTTTTAATTTGTTCGTTAGGCATTAATGATCAATGATTCTGCAGTTCTGATATACGGTTATTGGCAAAATAAATTCGACAGGGTGAAGTTTTAAACGGCAATAATGCTATTAAATCCAATCAATTAGTGGCAATCAATCGACCCAAGCTGACGCTTGGAATTCCAAAAATTTGCATATTTATCACAACCAAGTGATTGAATTTAATCGGAATTGGCTTAAAGGCTGCACAGATTTTTTTCCACACCCAGCAGAATTCCACTCCTCGGAATTTAACTCGAGTCGGGGTAAATCGCTTTAGATTGGATTTCGAGGGGCGACGTCACTGAGAAATACGGCTTGGGACACTTGGAGACAAGTAGAAAGGCAAGCCCCGGAAGGATTTGCTTTTATTTTACATTTTTTACCTTCTTATTTCTGACTCTCCTTTTATTTTTGCGTCCAAGGCAATTGAAAACCAATATTAAACTTTCCACCTAAGTATTTGTAGGGATCTGGAGAGAATAGGGGAGACCGTTATAAATAGAAACTTATTTAACCTAGACAGGCACGCAAACCGAAGCGAAAATAACTTTTCCGTCAATATTAACCCATATTATAGGCATAAATGATAAGAACTTGACAGAATTTCACTCAATATTTTAATCCAAACAAGTTTTATTCAACATTAGACATCATCACTGTCATTAATTCCCTCTCCTAATGCTTTTCAAGGCTTCAAATATGGGCCTAATACAAGTAGCCTCAGTGTTCACTAAGGGGATTTGTTTAGGTATTTAACGAAGAATATGAAATATGTATAAAGAGTGGGCGGCCTTAATACGCACAATGAATTGAGTATGAGTTCTTATTTATGTGCATTTTATACTTTTGTTTAGATATTTAAATAAATATTATTATTTACTTTGATTGAGTGTTTATTACTCTATTAATATTCTATTCGTAGGACTACGAGCTATTTTGTCTTGGTTTGAGGACTGCTCGTGACTATCCCCTGGCCAGGCCCGAGACAATCATCCGCCTCAAAACCCAATCGGACAGATGCATTCCTTTAAGATAATTCCATCAATATGCGTGAGTTAAGAATAAAAGAAGATCTTTAAGCAATTAACACATCCCTGTGCACTCATTTTTGTGAGACGGTCGCGTCATTTCATTCTTTTTTGCATATAATTATTTCGAAACATCCAGGAAACTAGATGGTCGCAGTTGAGAGGGAACTTTCATCTAGGCCATTCTTGCAGCATTAATTAACCCTCCAGCCACTTCTGCCAAGTTTTCTTTGCCAAAATTGTTTGGAAAGAATACTCTCCCTTCTGTGTCCTTAGCTCACTCAAGAGAGCAGAAGGTGCATAGAGGAAACACTTGTATTCGGGTAAAGACCACCAAGGTAAAACGGTCATTTTCTAAAATTAATTGAGATTTTAAGTAAATTTAAACAATTAAATGTAACTCAGAAAAATACTTCAAGTGCGCACAACAAAATTACTTTTATTCCTGTTTTTCCATAAATTCAAGACCAAACTATGATATTTTCCCAATATTTAGTCATAATATTTCAATTAAAAAACAAGTGGAGGACCATAGGCATAAATTTATCTCAAGAATGGACGTGCTTCCTTTTCCTACCCAAAAATATGGAGGACGATGCTACATAATAGTAGTTATAAAAAAGTGTATAAGTATTTCAACCTATTATGGGAAGGAAGAGTGGTTACGTCTCGAGGTGGTAGGCGGACAATGGTGACAGTGAAACGCACCGAACGCACCTCTATGAACTGTCACGCGTAAGTTCCTGTACTTATTCGCAGTAGACATTGGATGAAAGGATAAAAAAACCCTAAAATGAACGCCATGACTGCTATTGATTCTTTTTTTTCTAGGCAGAGACAGGCCAAATATTTTAAGTGAGCTGAGTACGGCTCGCGCATATGATGGATCAAAGCCTTCTTCTTCTTCTTATCTCTGCCATAGTATGTATTCCACGTCACATCTTGCCATTCCTCGCTACGCTGGTATTTTGATTGATGTAGTGATTCTGTTTTACGTTAATTTTTAAAATAATTATTCCCTCCTAATAGAAGATATTTTTAGCTGTGAAACGATTCACTTAATTGAATAGAAATAAAATATTTAATTGAACAATACATGATGCAAGTTGAGTTAATGATTAATATTTAATGATAAATCAAATAGTAAGAGGGTTTTCACTTTGATATTGAAATGAATTTAACAAAATACTATTCCATGGCATCCTGAGGAACAATTTGACGAAAAAGCCGAGCATAAATCTTCAACAAAGATAAACTAGCATAAAAAATAATTCCAAATATTATCAGATACTAGGAAACAAAGATAAAGGTTTAAGCAAAGGAAATGGAATTTAATTAATTAAAAATAATCCATTTTGACCTCAGGGATAGGAGTACCTTCCATAGTTAATCCTTTTGCTCTACAGAGACTCGGCACGTTTGTAATCTCCATGAATAAAAGATCATTTCCAATTTTCTAATGACCAGAGAATATGCATAAGTATTGGCTTTTCTTGAGGCTTACTGAAGTATTTAAGGGTTCCTTGTACAAAGTTTATAAAAATAGTAAAATACTTATCCATATCTTGATAATGCAGTACACTTCATGCAGAACTTTTGGGGAGCTGAATATTTAGCTTAGAAACCCAATCGATGCTTAAAATCGTCCTAAAGCCTCACTTATTTTGTATCCAGTTATCTACTCTTGTTCACGAAAAGAAATTAACGAGCGGATCTCTTAATTTAAAAAAACATCACGCAATATCACCTATAAATCTCGCCAAATTATGCGGCAGTGGTAGAACTTAGAATGTGACGTCATGGAAGGAATGGGTTACTTCACGGAGGGAGGGGTTTTTACGGACAGGACGGAGGGAGGACTGAGCGGAGCGTAGAAAGTAGATGACAACGTATGTACGCAGTATTTGGAATCTTCGGGCATGACGTCATAGATAAAAAGAGCCCCTGAGTTGGAAAAAATCGAAACTTGAAATAAAAATTGCTGCTGTATTGTTCGGTCAGGATTGTGTAACTCAATCGAATGGCTCTTTTATGATACTGGAGTGCGAGAGAGTGGGAGTTTACTATCTACTGCTAAGATTGTAGCAGTTGATAGTAAACTCACTTCTGACCTCTAAAAATCTGTTTACTGTATAGAGCGGTAACGTTAGAAAAAATAAAAACGGGATATTTGTGATTTGATTAACATAGCAGCCGTTTAACAAACCCCTGCTTTCCTAATTGGGGTATAGTCAGTAAAATTTTCCCTCGAGATGAGATAACAAGCACTATTTTGTGAAGCAAGAAGCAGAACAAACTTCCAGGAATTTAATGTGATCCATCGTTAATAAAACGCACCACTGGGAAAAAATATTTCTCAATCATAGAAAATGTACCTATATCAACTGTTTTATTATATATAAGTTTCATAAACAACCGGGCGGTGTACAGCATTGAAAGAACTTGCAATGTTGAAATAAGTATACTTTTTACTGATAAACAAATAGAAGTTTACCAAAATAGTTTAATTGTGACTCCTTTGCAGCACGAATTCCCACGTGCTCCCATTTGTCAAAACATTTCAAGTTTTTGATTCGCGCACTTCTTCTTTTGCATTTATAACTTTGGCATCGGGGCCTCTAAAACACCCCCACCTCATGTGGTTCTTCACCAATATGTCCGTTTACGACTTCGTCTTCACTCGTCTATTTCCATACATTTCTACTTTACCAATACATATCGTCCTTGGTCTGCCTCTACTTCTCCTTCCATATGGTTTAGCCCACAAAACTTTATTAGGGATTCTATTTTGATCCGTTAAAGACTCCTTAGGGTATATTTTAGGCTATCCGACGAAATTTTAAGGAACAAAATCGAAAATTAAAATAAAGAAACTTAAAAACTTAGAAATGTATCTCATTTTAGCGTTGGAATATTGTCTGGCACTGTAAGTTTCACCACTGATCGTCATCAATATTTTTTTTTACCATTTCAACTTTAAGTTGTATCAATAAATTGAACTTGGCTCACAGCACATCTGTCCTCGTCCCGTAAGGAAGAGAGTAAATATATCCTAGAAGAGTTTCCACACCGATCGGAAACCTATTACCGCCACCTATGGAAGGAAGGTAGTTATTTCTAATTTTCTATTTGTCCTTCCTTTAATGACTTCGTAGACATTCTAGCATGAAACATACATACATACATACCAATCACGCCGTTCCCTTCCGGGGTAGGCAAAGTCACAAAGTTTCACTCAAAAATACATAGTTGTACATGTAACTCTACTTCAATAAAGTCCTCCAACTTGACCTATCCTTACATACCTCTTTTTCCTCATTTACACCCATACACTGCTTCAAACACGTCGCCTTGCTTTTAAGACTCCTTTCCTCAACCATATTCAACCACAACTTTCTCAGCCAACCTCTACCTCTCGCACTATTCAATTAACACACATATAAATGTTTATACAGAAAGGTAGAAATGGATAGGAACACATAAAATAATCAAACAATGGTGGTGTGAAGATGGAAAGATGGCAGATTCCAAGCAGAAAAAATTCGACTGGACCGGGAATCGAACCACGGACCTATATATATATATATATATATATATATATATATATATATATATATATATATATATATATATATATATATATATATATATATATCCACTTGGCGAAAAACACTTGTAGTGCACAGATATAAAAAAAGGTCACAGGCGTGACTGGCAGTTACATATAGAGCACAAAAAAAGTTCTGTAAGTTTTACTTTTTTTGTGCTCTATATGTAACTGCCAGTCACGCCTGTGACCTTTATATATATATATATATATATATATATATATATATATATATATATATATATAAGAGTGAATTGAACAGTGCAAGATATATATATGTTTTGTTATTCAACTCTTATTCATTCTCTCAACATAGCCAAACCAATGAAGCACATCCCTTTTATATATGTCCATTACTGAAGCATCTAAATCACATTAATTTATTAGATAGCATGAAAAGGAAAACAATTACAGATGTGGAGGCAGAGACGCTATTTTTTTAAATGTGACTGCAGAGGCTTCACGATTGGCTACGAATGGGAGAGTGAAGTGGATGGGATACGATGGCGCGTATTCTCTTGTATTGTGTATGATTGGGAGTGGGTGGGGGAGGGTTTAGGATTCCTAAGGGTATGGAATTGGGGCGGGGGGGGAGAAAGGAGGAGGGGTGGGGAGTGCAGAGAGGCAGAGTGGCCGTATCTCTCGCCGAGGGTGTCCGTTGCAAAAAGACGCGCCAGGAAATCCCATTCCGTGAGCATCTCCTCGTTTTTCCTCCG
Organism: Ceriagrion tenellum; assembly: GCA_963169105.1. Lineage (NCBI taxonomy): Eukaryota > Metazoa > Arthropoda > Insecta > Odonata > Coenagrionidae > Ceriagrion > Ceriagrion tenellum. Next base: position 118,116,248 of record OY720642.1, on the reverse strand, counting down.
CGAATAAAAGGAGAAGGGGATTTCTCTCGAGCGCGATATTCCCCCCCACTCCAACCCTCTCTCCCCACCCACCTTAATTTGATCAGCCCCCGGGGTGATGGGACCCTCCCAATCTCCCCTACTTTCCCCCTCCCACCCTCTAAAGCCCACCCTCGCGCCCCTCCCCCGAGCACCAATCCCGAGAGCACCCTGGAAAGGCCCCCACCTCCCAGGCCCTCCTTCTCCATCCACAGTCGGCGTTCGCAGGTTTCCGATCGCCATGGCAACTCTTCTAGGATATGTTAACACTCTTCCGTACGGGACGAGGACAGTTGTGCTGTATGCAAAGTTCAATTTATCGCTGCTACTAAAAGTTAAAACGGAAAAAAGATATTGATGACCATCATAATGATAACACTTAACGGAAATTAAAATACACTTTGTATAGGTTCACTAGATGGGTTTATTGAGAACGATCATGGTTTCATCACATAATGACATAGAATCCATGATCGTTGTCAATGAACCCATCTAGTGTACCTATAAAAACTGTATTTTAATTTCCGTTAAGTATGGAGAGGTTTCACAAAGTTAAGCCTGAAGTTATTAGATAGCACTTGTTATTCCACATATCTTAATTTTCTACGACCCGGTTTTCGACGTTCGACGTCATCTTCTACATCTAAATCTACATACTACCCCGCGAGCCGCCGCACGGGCGTGTGGCAGGGGGTGGTAGGTCACCAGCCGTGCAAAGAAGAAAAGTTTTGGAGGTGAAATGTCCTATGAGAGTGTATTTGGAGGAACTTAGTTTCTATTAGGGTCGCTTATTGTGCCAGAAAGAACGAGTTTGTGTACCTATTTGTTTGTCCGAGTATTTCTCTTGTTTTATCACATATGTCAAACCTAGAAATGTAGTGAGGCGTCATGATAATATTCTGTGTCGCGCTGAAACATACCAGTTCTGAATTTATCAAGCAGCCTAAGGCTAGCGTGCAGCCTCCGAGTCTCTAGGGGATCCCACCTTAATCCCTTTAACAGTTGTGTAACACTATATCTTCAGGTAAAGACTCTACAAATCCATCACTTATATACAAAAACAAAGTCAGATGCGGGAGGGGTGAGGATGGAGGAGGAAGTATCACCGCCCCCATCTTTGTTGTGTTTTTGTATATATATGTGATGGACTTGTAGAGTCTTTACCAGAAGATGACGCCGGACGTCGAAAACCGTGTTGTAGAAAATAAAGATATGTGGAATAACAAAGTTAAGTGTTATCATTATAATGACAACAGATTCCACAGAGTTACGCCTGATACTCCCAATTACATTGATAACCAGTTGTGATACTTACAGCGTCAGACCCTATCTCATTGTATAAGAAGAGACATATATTACGCTTTGGGAAAAAAGAAGCATCCCACAGTTTTTTATCATCAAATGGCTGTATATAGCAGTCATTTTAGCTTAAAAATGTTTTACTTACCCATAATACTATATACGTGATTTAACAAGGAAAATTGTATACATTTTTCTCAAAAGTTTGCCTTCACTACTACATCTCAGCTTTATTTAATTTTTATAACGACACAGTAATAATTAAAATCCATAATGTATCAAATTTTAAGATTACGTCTGAATCGACCCTAATACAACAATAATTTACTTAATTAACTCATTCCATCCGTAAAATCAGAAAAATTATTTCCCATTCAAATATATATTAAAGGACAAACTACATATTTGTCACCATAATTCGTAACTCGTTATCATTTAAACGACGGATTTTCGGGAAAGACATTTAGACAAAATTTAAATCAGTGAAGTATTTAGTTATCCCTCACGATCCTTTAATTTTTTATTTATAAGTATATGCATGCCTTTATTTGCATTAAAGAAACTTGGTCCTTCTAAGCCATAAGGCTTGTCAGAAGGTTCCATTATTGTATTACATAGTGGCATATTACAAGCATAACATTTAATAGTATAAATAAAAATTACCCTACTGGTATATTGCTTACATTACATTTATATTACATTATAATTTTAATTTCATAAAAATAATTCAATGACAATAACATAACAAAATTTATAAGGAATATTGAAACCAAAATAGGAAAAATTATTATTACTTATAAATATCAGGTTGTTATAAGCTATTACATATTCACAATTTCGCTAATTAACCATTGTTTCACGTTTGTTTTAATTTCGGCCAAGGATTTTAGATTATGCAATTAATCATAAAGAAAGATTTAATAATCAATCATGACATTTCAAATTTTCTAAAACCATCCTATGATGACGTCTTGGGCTGCAGTACATGATGCCCTTTCATTTTGCGAACTTCTTTCAGTGCCCACTCATTATATCAAACTAGAGATATTTTGGCATTTTCCCATGAACGCTCATTAATTTCATCATTTCATGATTGATACCTCTAAAACTTCTTTAGTATCTGATAAGTTTGTTTTTTTCGAGGCTCTATTCCGTTGAATGATTTATACGCCATTGAATAAACCCATTTTCATATTCCTAGCGGGGCATCACACCAAGCTATTCAGATTTAAATTCTGGCGGTAAAAAAAATGTCATACGGATCTAGAGGAATGTGCCCGAAATATTTCCTCGGAGAGAATAAAAAAGTATCAGCTTTGCATAGAATAAAAAAATAATTCTTCGAATATGTAATTCAAAGTGCGTACACAATTTAGGAGACATAAAACGAAAAAGAGATGTTTAGTAAACTTCCCACATAAAATATCACAATAATTCCTATAAACAAGCGTGATAGTTAGATCTGAGACATTGTCTCAGATTAAGTTGCCAATCCAACTATATCCTGTATTATTCAAGTAAAGATAAAATCACACTGTAGAGGCTGTGCAAAATGTTATGATTTTGGCGGCAAAAACTCAAATTTACTGAAAAGAAGAAGCATAAGCAAGAACAAAATGCATGTTTAGGATAAGCAAATAAGTTTATTCTGGCAATCATTTCATGCTAAAAATGTCTACTATATACCCTGATTCCTACACATTACCCATTGAAGAAAAGAGAAATCTGCACCGAACTAAACGCTCTTCTCATGGAAGTAAAATTTTACCACCAAAAATTTCAAAATAGCCCTTGGGTATTTTTAATATTGACTATTAATCCTTTTACGGCATAAGGAGATTTAAGCCCGATGTCTACACCGGCACCATGTCACTCCCGGCACCACGTACGAACTTTGTTTGAGTCCGATGATAAACTGAGCCCACGTCTTCCCTAATTTTGCGGTATATGACAGGTTCGTCCGCAAATAATCTTAATTTACGGCAAATTGAGAACTTAGGCCATTTATATGAATTATGAATTAAGAAAGGGTCAATCACACTTACTTGTGAAACACCGGACACTGGCTAACCATATCAGAGTAAATGTCATCAATAACTACTTTTTGTTTGCAATCACATAGTATAAGTCCCGTATTTATTTTACTACTTTTTCAATTAGTCAGCATGATTGGAATTTGTATTCGATTTTTTTCTTTTAAACCTTTTGGAATGTTTTCTTCAAGGCATACCGCGACACCATTTTTTATGATTCACCAGGATCAAGCCATTCAAACAAAGAGAATATGTCTCAGAGGCATACATTTTTACAGCCGTAATTTTTATTTAAAGATTTATTTTAATCAAAAATTTTCTTTATTTCTACTCTATTGCTCTTCATCGTTAGAATGGCGTACGGAGATTCCGAATATGACTAATAAACTATGAGTTTCATTTAAAACCTTTGGAGTACCCACAAATGGTAGGACTAAAAGAACACAACAATTTCAAGGCAACTGCTTCGCAACCGACATAGTTTCAAAACGAATTTGTTTGGTGAAACAATCTGTTGCGGACAACAGCTAGGGGCACACAAAAAATGCGCAGTTGTTCAAAGAACATTACCGGTCGTTCTGCCTTCTATACAATATATAATATTTCTCTTACATGAAAAAATAATTTCATTCCTATCAGTCATAGATACTTGTCAGTTTTAATTCTATAAACAGCGATAGACAGACAAGTAAGCATTGGATAAGTAAGCAACCGCCAGCTACAGGTTCAAAAATCATTAAAGTGCGGCTTATCACTGCAGCACAGTCACATGTCCAGTGTAACTTGGACAGAATAGAAGACAAAAGAGCTACTATCTAGCTTTATCTATAAGTTGCAGTAACCGCACAGATCGTAACTCTGCGTCACAGATAAACTTCATGGTTAAAGGCATAACTTTGTGGAATGACACTACAGACATGACGAAAAAGAAAAAGCTCTTAGTATTTTTCACACTAAAAATTTAATTCCTGACCCAGGTTTTGATTGCCTTGCAATCATTGCAGGTTTTCAAAGTATCTTTGAAACCCTTTTTTGTCATGTCTCTGCGTCACAGGCTGAGACACGGTCAAGAGACTAACCTGTGGTTTGCCAGGGTTATTTGAAACAGCTTTCTGACAGAAACTGTTGCAGCGGCGGCCGTTTCACCCAGACAACACATTATACCACCACAAGTGACAACACAATTTCCTTGCATCGCCACCAACCATCGGGCCCAATCACCGTCCACCCAGACTTATGACACGTTTCACGTCAAAATGAGTACATAAGGCAGCCCAAAGGTCGTTGAGCTCGTAGTCTGAGTGTGTGCTTGTTCATCGGATGCTGTATTGGGGATGGGAGCGGTTGATGGGGAAAGAGAATGAAGGCTCTCCCTTTGAAGGCTTACCGCTCCTCCTCTTCACGCATCGTTCCCCTCTTCGCCCCCTTTCGCCCCACTCTTCGCCCCTATTCGCCCCCCACCTCCGTATCGCACCGAGAGAGTCCTTTCCCAGAGACTCGATAAATCAATTTGAAAACCCCATTTCCGCGCCTTGCCTCCAACGCACCATCTCTTCAATTCCCGCCCACCCACCCACCCCTTATCACCCCGTCACCACTTCACACTTCCCCTCCCTCCCCCCCGATCCCCCTCCAGGCCAACCCTCTCTCCCACAGAAGAGTAAAAAGGGAATGAAAAAAAAATCAACCCTCCCTTTCCTTGAATACATTCCCTTTTAAGAGTGAAGGAGGAGGAAATTGATACAGGATACATGTATACGTTTATGCATGGCGGAGAACGATGGCGGGGAGCGTAGGTCGGGGGTAGCCGACTGTCTCTCTCGGCACTTCGCTCTGCTTCGATGAGACAACTTTACCTTTGAAATCGCTGCCATGGCTAAAGCCTTCTTGAATGATCTCAGGTCTGACCGCAGGCTTGTAAAACAATTGAACCACAAGTGAAAGGTTTTAGTGGGTGCCAAGGTGACGCGTTTCCCACCGCACGGATATAACCATTGAGGTAGATGAAGAGGGCATTTAGTCTACAAACTGCTACCGGACTACAGAGATATATACCATATTGATTCCCATGTTCTTCTCTTGCCATCCTTAGGTTAGCCTTGTGGTAGCGGATTTGAATCAAGAATAGCTACCTATTATTGAAAAGTTAATGTAAGGTACTCTTAAAATATGAATTAGTTACTTCGAGTTGTGAATTACACTCTATTTTTAGATGGAGTTTCACTGGGAATAGAAGTTAATTATAATTCATAAATATATTTATAAAAAATGGATTTGGAAAAGGTAAATTTATGCATATTACAAGTAAGCAATCGATTAAAAACATCGTAAATTATTGAAATTAGTTTGTGAGACCGTAAGAGCTCAGCAAAATCGGGTGAAACAAAGCTTCCAGCTTGTCCACACTTACGTTTCGACTTCAAACATTGGTAACCATAGCAAATGCCCTTTCTATCTTACCTTAATTGGAATCATAGTTTTTTTCATTCTCTCATAAGATGTATATGGGTGGAATCATAAAAGGGTTTGAACCATGGAACAAGCTAAATACAAAGGAAAACTGGATGCAAGTTTCAGAATGAATCTCAAAGTTTTTTTTTCGAACACTAATTACATCGATAGATGGGACAGGAGAAGAGAGATACAACGCCGAATATAGAACTACAAATCTGCTCCATTCTCAGTACCATTAATGGCTCTAAATGACTAATGCAGAATAAATGTGAGTTCCTATTTCCTTCCTCAAATGAGAAAACTTAGCAAAACATTAGCTAGGAATAATTATGAATCACCGTAAATCACCTGTTTCAGAGCGACAGAGAACATTATCTTGACGAGTCATTACATATCTAGGTCTAATAGAAGCGATGGAATAAGAGAGATAGGCACTTTTCCGAACAGATAGTTACAAAAACTATTTCTTTCCGTGCACAATAAGTGTCCACAATAAAAACTGAGCTTCAATAAATTCACTCCCAAAATACACGTCACCATTTCATCTGCCAAAACCTTACAACTTAACACGACTGGTGACCTAACAGTCCCTGCCACACGCCCATGTGGAGGCTGGCAGGGTAGTATATTGAGGTAGATGTAGAAATTAAGTCTAGTGTTTGGGAAATACGTACATACGAAACCTTTGTAGTGCTTCACTGAAGTTTTCAAGATTCTCTGAAGCAAAAACGCTTGGTGTATTTCCACCAATATTTATTTCGAAACAATTAGTACCGACATACACTTGGCGAAAATACCCTTTATGTTTTTACCCCAGTGGTAATAACTGTTCGAAACGTTTAGTCTGAAAACATCGACTACGAACTAGGATTCATCATGCGCATTGCAGAGAAGTTTAATTATTAATAGTACGAAATAATGAAACATTAAAAACTCAAAGGTAGAGTCTATTTTGCTCAAGTTTGGCCAAATATCGGCAGTGCTGAAGTCGATTGGGACCCTGCTCAGCAAAATTCTATTCCGGCCGCATAAAATACAAAGGAAAGTTGGGTTCGTTAAAAACTGCTCAGAGCGAACACTGAGTAACCCAATTGATGGAAGGGCTATTCCTAGAGACTATCGAGACTCGCAGGTAACACGCTAAAATAAGATAAAGTATTTGAAAATTTACGATCTGGTGGGTTTTAATGTGATGCAGTGGACATTGTGTTAATCCCGTATTACATAGTTTTGACTAGTGTAATGGACACATTCAAGATTCATGCACTTCAATTATGTTTGGAAAAAAATACTCTTCCTTATTATCGTTGATTACGAAATAAATTGAGGGAGAAACGGTAGCACGCAGTTCGTTGATGAAATCGTTTTAGTTTAACGTAAACAAGATTCTCCGCCTTTAACACTAGATCGCCCGGACTTACGCTCCCCCCTTTAACGCCCAATGTGCCAAAAATGGCACGTGACTAAACTGCCTTGAGCTTCTCACATATTGTTTGTTTTCAGGATACTAACGGGTTTAAACTACAGATAATAAGTAACACAAAGACAATTATGCATTTTCATGTTTTTTATTATTATCTTTTATTAATTAAAAACGAATAATCCAAATTGGCCACATACAAATGCAGAGAAAAATCAGACCTTTTTCACTACTGAAGGGAATTTCGAACAAATAAACAGTTTTTTAACCAAGACAAGAGAGTATGGCAAAGTTATATTGTCTGTAAATTATTTTTTGTTAATTATAGTTTGTAAACAATCACAAAAATATTTCACTCTTTTCCGAAAGCAAAACACAGGTATGATATACATTTTATACAATTTTTGCAAGCTGGTTTGCTGCATTTAATGCATGAATACTGACTTTTTCCATCTGCTTTTAATTTTTTCGAATCTGGCAACAACTCCTTTTACTTGCAGGTGTAGGATCGGGTGTATCAAATAACTCTTCACATTCAGTATATACCAATGTTCTACACCTATTGAGCCTGTGATTTGAAGCTAGCTCTTCGGCGAGTTTCAGGAGATAATCTTGTCTACTTATTTTTTTCGACGTACACTCTTTGTACAAAACCCAGGCATTAATTCCGCAAAGTTCCATTATGCTATAAAATTTATGGACCACAATAGGGTCATCTTTTAGAACTGGATTTTACCGAATACTTCCTAGCCATTTGGTCAACGACGTCTACTCCATACTTTGTTTCATTGAGTGTCGCAACAGACTCTGGCTTTTTCTTTTCACCGCTTCCTATTTCAACATTGGGGTGTAAAGTACTCTAAACATTAGAACATTTTTATTCTTCTTCCCTTGATAAACAGCAAGTATCATATAGTTGCATTTTAAAACAGTGGTACTGTACAGAGCCTCGTTGGCGCATTTTATATCACTTGGCACCTCTCGTCTCACTTTATTCAAAGTGAGACGAGATATTTATTTATGAGAATTTATCCCCTGGGATTTATTACTTCTGAAATTATGTCTTTGAGTGTGGGCCCAAGTTGTTTTCCTGGAAGCAAGTTCTTCCACCCCCGCACTGAGGCACACGTAAACCCTTTCCCAGAACTGCTCTCTCGAGATGGAGCGATCGCCAATTGAATCCAAATCACCCTTGCCACCGTCGACCGGAGCATCCAGGCGATGCAACGCCGGGAAGTTGACCTCACTCTCCCTCTCTCTTCTCCCATTGGTTTTCTCTTCGGAAGGGTGAGAGAGGAAAATGTGGGGGGAAGAAGTACGAGGGCGAGTGAAGGAGAGTGGGTCTCACTGGAGTGTGCTCGCCCGTGTAAAACCGAAGAGGTCATCTGTCCACGTTCCCTCACTTCCATTCCCTCCGTGACGAATGAGTGAGCCATTTCACAGATAAAGATTGCATTGGAATATTTCATGGTTTCATTATTTCAAATACTACCATTTAAAAACCACAACAATCTTTGATTTAAAAAAATATATGCATCAATGAGAGCAAATTTTGACCACTTATATCAATAAATTGTGATAATTGAATGTCGGTCTTCAATTTAAAAAAAATTCATGACTGTTGCCAATGTTTTGCAAATGTATTTTTCATCTTCAGGGCTTGAGGTGAAAACAATTAATGTGAATAAACTGATTGTGCAGACATTAGACTACATAATCTGAGCATAATGTACTTACAAATAATAACTTGCTGTTTTAGTCACCATTTCAAAGTACAATATGCTCAGCTCTTTAGGTTTTATGCCCACACGATCAATTTCATGAGATTATTTTTTATCCTTCAAGCCCAAATGATGCAAAAAGACACTAACAAAACGTTTGCTATAGAGATACAATATTGCTATATCGAATACCAATTCTTCAGAATCAACTTTTATTTTGAAAGAAATGGATAATAATTGAGATTCGTCTTTGTAGAAGTTACTTTTGCTATTTCAATCAACGATTCTACTCTGTTTTACTTCAACTGGATTTTTATGAGTTTGTTGTTCTTCATTTTTGAAAATCGTTAATATTCGCCATATAATCTATATTTATTTTCCGTCTGTATAATTATATATATTTTTCAACCTTCCCTTTCTGTGTGTTCATATTCCACAACGTGTTTTTATGGATTAGTGTTATTGCAATTACTATCCCAAAAATACTTCTATACTTCAAAGTTTTGTAAACTCATGTTTAGTATCTTGTAAGTTTACAATTTGTAACCTTCATTTAGTAGAAAATACATATATTCTTCTGGCCTTACACATTTCCGCAAAAAAATTCAAACTGCGTGTTTAAATTTCAATTTCTGTCTAATAATTCAATTTTGTATCATTCTTTCCTTTGATATACTACTACATACTGTTTTTATAGTCTACATACGTTATCTGTACCTTAAACGACGAAGCGATAAGGGATCTAGGTGGAAGAGAGGGCTGTATAGTGTCAATCCCGCCCCACATCATAAATTCATTTATCTATCCATCTCCTTTGGTAAACCCAGTCTTCCCTCTCCATAGCGATGGAACGGCAGTGTGTAGTGTGTGTGTGGAGCAGCGTCTATTTTGCAGTCTTCATCTCCTCCCTCGTCGCATCCTTTCCTCGCCTCTTCCTTTCTCCCTTTCATCATTTTTTCCCATCTCCCACTCCCCTCCCAACCACCCGTTTTCATTTTTCTCTTCTCGACCCACCGATTTCCTTTATTTTTTTTACCCAATTCCAGAGTGCTCCCCTCCCCTCTTTATTTTTTTTCGCAACCCTCCTTCCCTCCCATTATTGTGAGCCGCCCCCTTGTTTGGTTTCGCTCCATTTTCCATTTCCTTTGCCTCGATACACCGCCGGTGCCGTGTGCGTGCGACACATCCTCCGTCCCGTGTGCGTGCTTGCGCGTGTCACACAGCCGCCCTCCCCTGTCTGTCTGCATGCTGTGACTCTTCCACTCTTTCCGCCCTCAATCGCGACCCACGCGGCGGCGCCACCTTCCCGCCCACTCGAAACCCAGAATTTCCCTCTCGACGCTATGGCCTTTTTATTTTATTTTCTAGAGTGAGACACGATTTATGACGCTCCTCCAATTATCTCACTCGAATTCAGGATATTTTTCAAGGCTGTGAGTGTTTCATGAATATAAGAATGAATAAATTCCATGCAATTTCACCTGAGTAATTACCATGGTATAATTATAATTTCATGTAAACTTTAATATTAAATTTATGTATTGGACCGTTGAACATTCACTCTAACTAAACTTTTTTTGTTGAATATGCATAGAAATAAAGTTATTCAGCATAAATAATCTTTCAAGAACATTCAATTACTGAAATTATTCACGTAACCTTATATATATAGTAGAATGTAAGTATAAACATGTGTGTACAAATATGTATGTTCACCTAATCCTTGAGAACCAAATGTAGTACAGTTTTCAAATTTTAAGGATATCTAAAAGTGTTTCGTGAGCAAATATTACGGTCTTCAGTTAGTTCTCAGGCAAGTAAAAACGTTCTCATATGAAATAAATGTAAAGTTCATTTACAATGCCCGCAGACCTTTTTTTTTTAGATAATAAAAATTAAGAATATCGTTCGCACTAAGTTGCCAAATACGCTATTCAAAAAATACTGAATATTAAATCATATTTTTGCAACAAATTTTTGTTTACCATGTGGTAAACTAAATTTTGACTAAACATACATAAAAATGCTGAAAATTCAGCGTTTTTTGTATATAATCCCCTTGACGACCGATATAATTGTTAAAGCCCACCACTAAATGGATATATGGCGAAAACAGGACCTTAATGTATGATTTGAAATATGAAATAGTTTTTACCATTCGGAAAGAATGGGGAAGGCTAAAGATCTAAAAATAAACCGTTAGACCTGTGCCAAAACTCTGCCAAAATAAGGAAACTTTACTAAAGGCTATAAAAAGGTTTCAGACCACAAGGACCCTAAGGTGGGTGAAGCGATTTCAGTTAAAGATCTTTAAGCAAAAAAATGTGCCATTGTCGCTAGTGAAAAATCAATACTGTAAATGGGAGGAAAGATTCTTCTCTGTAAAGTTAGTACTACCATGCAATTTCTTACCCTCATTCTTCCCATTGAGAATCAATGGGCATTTCTGCTAAAAATAAATAATCACACTAAAGCGATCCCGATGAAGTGGATGAAGTGGATAGTAAATATAAAGGGGTGAAATAAAGTCAAATACATGGAAATAACCTGGACTTTAGACCTAAAGGGTAAATTGATTAAATTGAGTACTGCATTGATAGCTATTGAGTTCTGCTTTTTTCCCTACCCCAGAAGAGATCTGAATCCGCCCATCTATACTCCGCCCCGAACAATCGTGCGACAGAAAGTACAATGAATAATGCGTGTCATTGGTTCAAGAGCATACACGCCGTGACGCTTATATGTAGAGTACATAACAATACTCCGGTCCCATATAGAGGGGAAGGAATCAGAATAAAAGCAAAGACTTTTTATAAAATAACATCATCAGCTCTACTATTTCACTCTGGTTAGGCCGGACCTAGAATCTGCCGCGAGCATTTGGGACCCTGATCATAAAGGTTTAACAAAAAAGGAATAAAATATAAGGAAAGTGGCATGCTTCGCTAAAAATTGCTACGAGCAAGCACATGATGTTTCACAACTTTTAGAGGGATTAAGGTGGGAGCCACTAGAGACTCGGAGACTACACACTAGGCAAAGCTTGTTTGAGAAATTCCGGAGAGGTGTGTTTCAGTGCGACACATAGAATATTACCTCAACGCCTTACTACATCTCTAGATCGAACATTAGCGACAAAATAAGAGAGATAGGTACACTTCCGAACAGACAGGTACAAAAACTCGTTTTTTTCCGCGGAAAATATGCGACCATAAAAATTGAGCTCCACTAAATACACTCCAACAATACATGTCACCATTACACCTTCCACCACCTTGTCCCTTACATCTTAACAGGGTAATTGTCCCAACACTCCTTGCCACACGCCCAAGCGGCGACTCACAGGGTATCATGTAGATGTAGAAGCGCCATAGGGGTCATCAGGTTATAGGCATATTTTTATTTCTTCCACGATCAAAATGAATGTAGTGAGCAACAGGTGGAAAGTTATTACACTTATTCCTGTATTAGTCACTATTCCAGAGGCCTGCTAAAAGAGCTTTGCTCTAAGTAGCCTAGTGGAGTCGTAAAATAAAAGCACGTAGACGCCTGAAGAGGCATATTTGACCGTGGTTTATACTATCCTACTTCAGGTAGTGTGAGCGTGAAATTTTTTCTCATAGAAATCAACGAATTTTTTCACATTTGAAAGAAAACTATCTCACCCTTCTAAAAATACCAAAAAAATCAGTCCCTTACTACATTACTTTCCGAGATATCAGCCATGAACTACCAAACATGTCACACGGAAAATGGCGCTTATAAGAACTCAAGAGAAAAATAATTTAAAATGAGGAATTGTAAAGAAATAGATCTCGACAAAAATTTTGTGTTTAGTAAGAATGTTCAATACATTTTTAAATCATGTAGTAAGAGCAGAAATGCTTTTCGAGTCACAAATAACCCATCAAATTTGGAGTATTTAACGTACCGCGAGAAAAAATGAGCTAAGTTAAAAACCGATTTCTGTAGATATTTTAATTTAGCCAACGAGAACTTCAATCAAATAAAAATGTGTATATGCACCATTAATATTACGATATGTACTTCATGCTTCCCACAGTGACTGAAATTTCAACTTAAAATTCAAATATGGTCTCCATTATGAGCAGTGAAAAATTTAGCTAATTATACCGTAAGAAATTCGTGGCTTCACGTAATGCCAGGCAGGTCCTCTAATTTAAAAAAATGACGAGAGATTTATTAGTTCATTTAGATAGTTTGCTCTTGTTGGGCCGTACCTTAAATATACTGAGAGCATTTGAGACCCACAGCAAAATTAAATACACAACGTAAATAAAGAATACAAAAGAAAGCCACATGATTCGTTAAAAACTGCCGCGAAAGAAAAAAAGGTGACATGAGACTGATGGATGGACATGGTTGGGAGAAGCCAAAGAATTAAAGGCCGCAAACTAATGATGTCAAAAGTTTCTGGCGAGATATTGTAGAACTGCATAGTTAAAATGAAGAGCACTAGATGTTGTACTTTCCACTATTTTTAATACATGAAACTTTACAACACGAAGTTTTATGTATTAAAAATAGTGGACAGTACAACATCTAGTGCTATTTTCTGCAAACTAAGCTTATATAATGAGAAAATTTCAGATAAGGCTAGTTTTAGTACGAAAGGATGGATATTGTTTCGATTCCGTGATGGTTCTCTTGAACTACGAAACTGAAAGAATATGACATATGCGCCACTAAACTACAAAGCACGTGAGTTCCCTTTTTCCTAGCACTGTATTTCATTATTAAAAATAGCGTGATACTAGCATAAGACTAATATTTCCCATAAAAATGCACCTCAGTCCTCTTTTCCCTCCTATTCTCTTCCCTTCGGTGGATGATACTCTTATATTTCCTGATAGTGGCAAGAGGGAAGCAAAAACAATAAATTCTTCCAGGAAGTTTCAACGGTCGAGGCGTTTTCGTTTGTGGAAAGCTTGGAAAGAAAAGCAAGAAGAGGGAAAGTGGGCTGGAGGTGGCAATTGGTTGGTAAATTGGCCAATTTTAGATAGGGTAGCTCAACTGCTCGAATTAACCAAATATGAGACAGTTCCTGAGTACTCAACTTGATACTTGCAGCTCATTCGGAGACCGCATCGGTTACTCTCACTGAGAGAGCTTTTGGATAGTTTGGCAGTGAGAGATAAGGGTGTTTGCGGATACGATTGAAGAAAATTAAAGTTTTCAAGGTTGGATGGCAGCCATTTATAAAAATTGAAAGAGTGTACCAAATTTCCTTATATGGGATGAGAGGCATGAATTACAAGAAAGACCATAAATACGTAGAAAAGGAATTGGTAGTATCGTTTTCATCATATTTATATTTACATAATGATGAAAAATAGTATATAAAACGATGTAAGTCTATCTTTCGTCAGTAAAAGTATACCATTTTTTATCAAGACCGGTCGGGTATTAATTGTCAATTGCCTTACGGGAATATTACTAATGATTTAAATCATAAAATATTTTCCATCCGGTCGCAAGTAAAAAGTAAATCCTGCTCTTCTTCTCGCAAATGACTGTTCGATCCCCGACTTAATTTGTCTACGGAAATATATTATTTTCGAGGTGCCGTGTTATCAAGTGTTTATTTAAAAGTGCACTTATATACGTGTTTTAAAATTGCACTGGAATTCATTTTCTCAAAATTATTTTAAATGCAACGAAATAATATCTTCAGATTGGACTGGATGTATTTTTCCTTTTTTATGATCAGAAAATAATTTCTGCAGATATAAGGAGGTTATACATTTGTCCAACTCAGGCGACTAATGTAGTGCCACTTAAATCCCAGCTTGCTTCAATGCACTTTAAAGTAAACTATGTAATCACTATATTAACAACGAGTCATTTCAGCCAATTTTATGTTCTATGGCGTATTACAATGGCAATATCCTATGAATTATATTTTTGAGCTCATAAGATGGTATAAAGGATGCATCGTGCTAATTTTAATTTTTCCACAAAATTAGTGCTTAACATGAGTAAATGTGTGCAATCTCATCGCAGCACGTGTATTTTCCTAATTACCATCAAGATTTTAGGCATTTAGGTAACTTTTATATAGTGGAAAATCCAGTGTTATTATGATTTCTCCGGTGAGAGCCGTAAAAAATGGGAGTGTTCGTCGTCCTGTATCGCCTCCCTACCAAGAAAATTTCGCGACCCGACCTTCCCGCGGTACGAGTGTACTTGAACTCGTTTACTGTATATTTCGGAGCAGAGTGATATAGTTACCGAGGAATAAGGAAACAGCGTGTGTTCCACTTATGACTGCGTTTCTACCAACATTTGATGTCTACAAGATAAGGGAATAAAGCACTATTTGGTGCCATAATTATCAGAAAACGGAAACAAAATAAAATTTGGGGGGGTATTTCGATAAATGCTTTCATAAAATAACCAATTTTTAGGATATCATACGGCTTTACCATCTTCTGCAGGAGAATAACAGCGATCTCCATACCGAGGTGGTTTAAACGACATTTCGGGTGCGTACCGTGGGCCCCAACTTCTGAAGGATCCCGCAATACCTCTCCACAGATATTTCTAATGACAACAATACTGGTTTCACACATACCATTGCTAAAACGTAAAATTTTGCACTCGGAGTGTATACCTGTTAGTATATCAAAATTCGCTTATTTTCATTATTATGCTGCATGAGATACACACCCAAAGCGCTGGGCAGGTCACATGCGGCAGCGACAACTCTTATCGGAGCATTACAATCCCATTTGCTAATTTTTTCTCACGACCATTTATATCTAAAAATATTGTTAACATGTGTTTATATTTACACGGTCTCTCTCTTTTTAAAGGGGCCAAATACTTTCCTCTGCGCCTGAGGTCTCAACCGACTTTAATCCGACGCTTCCCCCATATTCCGCGAAAAAATACTTTGCCGACGATCACGTGAGTATTTAACATACATTTGCTAGATACTTTCTTGTTGCTTCGAGGATGTATGATACTGGCCACACGGAATAGTTGTGGCAGAGTGTAGAAGTAGCAACTGAATGATTTCAAATTATTGCGACTATAATTGAGATGTTCGACTCCGTCAACGATATTCCGGTGAATAAGCTTGGTGAAAGGTCTGCGTGAGATATTAAGGAGTGGTTAAAACACACCAAAGTCTCTAACCCTTCTCAGTTTTACAGCGTGACACCTTAATAAAGGTGAACAGGATTATCTTGAACGGTTCCAACACAGTATCCCAGAAGGAATGTAGTGTTTGAACCGTTGCATAGCTATGGAAGCATACCTATAATATAGTGCATATTGGTGAAAGTAATAGGTACAGCCAAGTGCATATTGGTAACGACGTAACACCTGTCACATACCCGGAGGCGGATGCGGCTGGCAGGGATATATGAAGAGTCTGGAAATGTGCGAGATTCCGGAGTATTCAAAACAATCGTAAATATCTCATGCAGCCCTCACAACATGATATTTTTCGCGGGGTTATTGTATATAATTGTGGAATTTGCAATTAAAGACACCATAAGCAATATATCAGACACTTAAGCTACCGTTAGTTGTTGTGTCACGTGATTCCTTATTTACGGGCTTGTAATAATTTCAAGTGGTTTCACATACAACACCCCTGGAAAATGTTGGGAAATCCTCTTCTCGCGTACATCTACAAATACAAAATACCGTGCAAGCCACCACTAGGGTTGCTGGCACGGGGTGATTCCATACCAGATATGCATCACTCATCCCGGTTCAATCAGAACCATGCGCGTTCCTCCAAATGCCAGGCACAGGTCAAAGCAGTCAGGGCAACGGTACGCAGTCAGACCACAGTCTAGGAGAGTGATACGAAGAAGAACATGCTACCATGCAGTACACTACTCAAGATGTAACTACTGGTTAGTATTATTAATGTGACAAATAAATAGCACTGCGAGGTACTGAGACATGCCGGAGATTGTATGCGAGGTTAGTATCTACAATTCATGTTAAGATATTTAGCACTACTGAAAAAAACCAATTTAACCTAGTCAGTATCCAAGAAACTGATCTATCTCAGCTATTATTGTCTCTTATTGTACGTGGAAAAAATGGCATCTTGAATCTATCGGTTCTGTGGTCTATTTACTTAATCGTATTCCTGTGATCGTTCTACCATAATAGTTAGGCTCTAGCAAAATATTTTTAACTTCTGGCAAAAAATAGTTTACATCAAACTTTAGTAAAATATTTAACCTATATTTCACCCTTCAATCGGATAGAGGTTCCCACCATAATTCCCTCAGCAAATTTGTAACACTTCTATGTTTCTCATAACAATTTTTAACAAATCTAGCTGCCCTCCGCTGTATGCGATCTATATCTGAAACTAGTTCTACTTCATAAGGGTCCGTAGATTAGCCTCATATAGCAAAAGAGCTTCATCCATAATCCACGCTCCCACAACCCCTTGCTCTTCGCCCCCTGTACTTACGACACGCGTCCACGCGCGCGGCATTGAAGTGTGATCGAGAGCAAAATTCCTGCGCATCGCCATCCGCGCTTCCGGTCTATTCCGTTCAGGAGCGACGGCGTTTGGGGTTTCATAGGCACAGCCGTTTGGCTAGACCATGGCGGGAAACAAGAGAGGGAAATGGTCTAAGCAAGCGCAGAAAACTGATGATCCCCTGGATACGAGGTTAATTAAAATGTTGCCCTTTCGCAGCGAAAGATGGCGAGTCTCTTGTTTACCAGACGATTAGCGCCATGGAAACACCCTAAAAACAAGGTTGCTCTAGAAGTGAGAATTGTTACCAGGGATTGCTAAGGACGTCCGCTTTTGGATTGTTCATTATTCTAGCTATGATGTCTGAATCTCACTCAACAATCCGCAGCGGTGTTTTTACGTGATTTAATATAGAATCAGTGATTGAAGCATCTCATTAATTTCCCGATTTCTTGTCTCTTAAGTTCTTCAGAGAGTTAAATATTGGAAAATCATTATGGCATCAGTCGTTGAAATATTGCATGATTTCTTTTAAAATAGAGCAATCAATTTCAAGAGTTAGAGGGTTAAACGCACTCTGGTTTGTGTAACCGTCATTGGAGTTACTTATTGACTTCAGTGTAAAATTTTGAAAGATCATTTGGCTTACATGAATAGTTTTCCTTGTTGCTTATTTACTCAGATACATACGATTCCATTTCCCATATTAACTTAATTCGTTTTCACTAATTGTGTAGTTCTAGAACCACAGTTTTCATCAAAGACAGGCTGAGGCAGATGCAAAAGGAGTGAATAAATAGGCAAAGATATCACATAAATATATGGACGATATTAAAGAAGATAATTTGACCTTCCAACATTTGCGTTGAGAAACCTTGGCTCATATTTCAATAAAATATACTGGTTTTTAGTTAAAAAAGATACCCTGAAAGACTTGCAGCAACTTATAATGAAAAAAATTAATTCACAGAGATAAAGTTGTGAGGTTAGTCTGATGAGAAACATCATTTAGCTTTCATTCGTTGGAAGACATGTATTTTTAATGAAAAACTGCTAAAATTTGCGGTCTAGCATTGACAAATGCGAAAAGTGGTCATAGCTTATGTAATGACATCTTGGCGCAAATGCTTATTAAAGAGTCATACAGTGAGTCTAATTGTAAAAACGGTCAGAAGGCTTACATATCATATGTTTCGTTTGGATTTGGTCAGTTTGCACAGCATAGCACATTTATATAACGAAATTTATTTGTTTTACTTTCAAGACATAAAGTGAACATCCGGCGGAATATAATGATCCACACAATGCGTGAAGATAATTCAAAAGCATTTATATTATTATTTCATCTATAGAACGCGATGACGCAGTTGCGTTACTCGCCAGACTGTCTATACACATTGATGAGAAATGGAAAACCATTACGGGTCAACTTTTGAGCGACAGGTGCATTATATGCGCCGTCGTCTGAGAGAAATTCTTCTAATTAACGCGGTTGCTTGTCATTTTATGTAGCTGGTGCGATTATGGTTCATCGCAGATGTTTACCACGGAATTTAATCACAGAAGTCTAGCGTTGGTGTATTTTAAACAATTCATTTCAATGTATTGCACACTGCACGTTAAGTGAATAAAGCCGGTAATGCATTTAAGATATTAGATTTTCCTGGCTCATCTGGTGAATAAAGGTCTCTCAGGTATTCCACCGGGCTAGCAACTCCGTGTCTCCTGACGTTTTGAAGAACGACTTGTTCTTCATCCTCAGGGTTCTGAACAACGCTGAAGACACTAGCAACAACAACGTCAGGAACTACAACCTGAGGATAAAGAACCAGTCGCTTTTGGAAACATCGGGAGATATTAAACTGCTAACCCGGTGGAATACCCGAGAGACTGTATCTATACATATTAATTTTGTACCGTTTCAGTCATTCTGTATCCGTTTTGTTTCTTTCTCTGTCAATTTTTGAGCTAGAAGAGTGAGGTTTGATGCGTTGAATGTGGAATCTCTGTCTTCATGATTTGGTAGTAGTTTTGGATTTTTATAGCTTGGGTGTGTGGCAGGGGGTGTTAGGTCACCAGCCGTGTAAATGTGCAAGATATTTGGAGATGAAATGGAGACATTAAGTAAAAGGAGTGTATTTAGTTAGTTTAAATTAGAACCAAAAGAGCGGCTGCTTGGGCGTGTGGCAGGGGTGTTAGGTCACCAGCCGTGCAAATGTGTAAGTTATTTGGAGATGAAATGGAGACATGAATTAAAAGGAGTGTATTTAGTTAGTTTAAATAAAATCCAAAAGAGCGGCTTAAAAGCATGATGTGCGATTCAACAAAGAACACACGGCAACTTTTTACCCAATATTCGATGAACATAATAAATTTCAAGGTAAAGCAAAAGCATCATTAGAGATGTATAAACCCTTGACATATTACTGCTCTCATAATGATGTGGCCACATGCAAACCGGTAAAAATCTTTAATATGGAGGCTAACAGCCCTATGCATCAAATTTACTGAATTGCTATAGCCATAAATGTCATTACGTTACGCTACCCTTTATTTATCATATCAAAAATTAAGGACTTCAATTCAATAAAATGCTGGTACCTTAAAGGATTGGAAGATCTGACCAATACCCTCAACAAAAATTTTATTTTTCCGATCACGGACTCTTAGAAAGATACCGCGCTTGATGGAAGATAAAGGAGATAGAAGAACAGTCCACGCAGCACAATTTTAAGGACGTCAAAAAATATTTTTCCTCTGAAGAAGATTGTTTGCGGAGCCCAGTAATGGCGACAGATACTGAGTCGGAGGTCTTCCACAGGGAAACGGAGAAGGATCCTTTGAAATAAGGAGCCTTCGGGGAGGAGGGTGGTTGGGAAGGAGAAACTGGACAGAGGCTGGTGAGAGCAATGAGGGAAGGGGAAAGATCTCTCGGACGATGACGGCGGAGGGCTACTTTCTAGCCAGCCCTCTCCTCTTTTTCCATCTCATTCTCCCCTTCTTCGTGTTCGTCCTCCTCTCTCTTTCCATCCCGATTTCTCCTTAACGCTACCTCGACTAGCAACACGTATCTTTCCCACTTCCTCAAATTGGATGGATGGTTACTTTTTGGAGGTGACCGACAACCGATATCATATTCACTATGGCCCGCACAGTGTGAAATCCATGATACAAGTGGGGAAAAATGGGAAAAAATCGACCTTACGGTACGGATAATTTTAGGCCTGGGATGGTGAGTAAACCCATTTCCACCCTCAATTTCAACATTTTATGTATAATAGTAAAGTTAAGACTATCCCTAGTGACCTTTTCAGATGAAAAACTTCTTTAAACTGGGATCAGTATCATTCTGACAGTGAATACCTTACAGTTCGGGGTGTAATGCATATATTTTTTCTCCGAATCGGACTTTTTAACTTTTAGATATACATCTACATCTATATACTTCTCTAAAAGCCGCCCCATGGACGGGTGGCAGAGGGTAACAGGACACTAGCCGTGTAAAGATGTCGGGAATAAGGTTTTGGGAGGTAAAATAGTGACGGGTATTATTGCATTAGTCATCAGTAATTTTTGTTAAATACTTTGAAGTAGTCTTTTAAAAATATTTGTGTTATTTTGAGCATTACTATATTTGCTTACGATTATAGAGGCGATGGGAAAGAGGTGTGGGTGAGACATTGGAGAGGAAGATGGAGGTTAGCGCTGCCCACTATTGAAGTCCGTGTAGCAAAATTGCACTCGTTTCTAAAATGGCCTCTCTTGATCAGCGTCATACATTTAATATTTCATCGTCTGGCATGAGAATTGCTCGACATTTTGCACGTCACTGTTTGTGAGTCCGTTTTTTGAACCGGCTCTAACTGTGATAAATACGAAAACAAAACGCATATCATCTCTAGGAAGAAATCAGACGCATAAGGGACATTTATTTGGCTTGAACTAATTTAACCGTCATTTCCTTCTCTTAAAATAAAATTTCTCATTGTTTTGAGTGTGAGTCTGAGTGCCCATGCTTTCTGCGTACCCATCAACAGCATTACTCAGAGCTTCCCACGGCAGATTCCACATATCCTCGGCGGAGCATTAAAGACACTATGTATCCAGTTTAGATGATCGTCAATGGAGAGCTGTGATGAAGATTAAACACTGAGGCCCAGTTGGTTTGTAAAGAACATAACTGAAGGAAAAATGGAGGGTAAAGTATCAAGAGAAAGGCTATGGGATAAATACTTAAGTCAAATAAACAAGATTACATATTTAATCGCCTGCCATTCCACATTGCCTCTGCAAAGTATGTTAAATTGTTTCTACAAGACTTGAAAACATGGTTATTTTCGATAGACAATATTGAAAAATATTTCTAAATATTGAACTACAAATTGAAGTGAATAACGTATAGTTTGTAAATTTTTTGTATGCTAAGACTCTAGTTTATGACCATTGGTAATTAATGTTTTTTTTTGTTCTTGTAATGAAAACATGATTTAAAAAAATACTGTTTCTCAACTTTATAAAAAAATCAAAGTTGTAATGTTCTGTTTTTGGCCGCACCAGTTAGCTGTTTCTTTTATTTTTCTTTCTCGTCAAGATAACTTTATATGATGGCAACTTTAACACTGGTTGTTTACCACAGGGGTGCTTATATTCCACCATATGTTAATCTATTGTCCAAATCATACGCATCAGATAGGCAAGAATGGTGGGCTACAGTCAATCAATCTTAGGATCGCACGATCAGAGATAATGATGTAGGTAAACGTGAGAAAATTGCATGCCATCGATTCGGTTTCTTAGCAATTAAGTCCTATTTTTACTCGTTTCCATATGGTTCTTGATATATATATATATATATATATATATATATATATATATATATATATATATATATATATATATATATATATATATATATATATATATATATATATATATATAAATACGTTGATGGATTGGAGTCAGCCATGCGGCGATGAACACACGATGTGGATAGGATGGAGGAGATAGACACACAAAAAAAGAGACGATCACACTTACATAGCTAGCTTTCGGAACTAGTCCGTCTTCAAGGCGTATCACGGAACAAAAAAAAAAAAAAAAAATCTTTTTGGATTTTTTTTTTTTTTTGTTCCGTGATACGCCTTGAAGACGGACTAGTTCCGAAAGCTAGCTATGTAAGTGTGATCGTCTCTTTTTTGTGTGTCTATCTCCTCCATCCTATCCACATCGTGTATATATATATATATATATATATATATATATATATATATATATATATATATATATATATATATATATATATATATAACAAATGTGTAAACAAATACTAAGTTTCACGCAAAACTGTACTTAAATGAAAATCACTCCTATGACTTGAAGAGGAATCGGAGTTTAGTAGCCCTAAGTAAGTGATAAAATACCGACATATAATGACATATTAACGTATGTTACTAGATTATAGCAAAGTTTCCTGGTAGCACATTACTCGTGCCAGTTTGAGACGTATGCTCTGGCGAAATCAGACGATGCGGTTAGTGTAAGGTTCTCAATAACTCGAGGGCTGGCATTATCATAAATTTTTGAATGTGCTCATGAGAGCAAAAACGAGGTCGTCAGTCTTCAAATCTTGTCGGGTTTTTTCAATCATTAGTTCAAATAAATAGAGTACGTTGTATCAGACTGTAACTGTAAGCATCGCCCTTATGGGGCAGTTAACGTTTTGGATAAGGATGACGACAGCTCTGTAGAAGGAACCGTAATGACACCCATGACCATTTATAGACACATGGAGAGGCGTCAAGTGATCCTGCACAATTAGACTCCAGGCGTGCGAACGAAACATTTGACGATCGGGTGGGTATCCCTCCGCTTGACATCACATAAGGAACTCCATTCATCCCCATAGAAAACACACGCACAGACAAACGCGAGCGTAAAGCACAGGGAAAGAGATAAACCCTGAATAGTGGGAGAAAGAGAAGAGGAGAAGTGAAGGGATTCCGGAGCGCACACACAAAGGAATGGCAGACTGCTCGGCGCCTGTCTTTTTAGCCGGATTCTTTGAATTCTTCTGCGCGCGAAGGTCCGGGAGGGAGTGGGGGCCTTTTGGAAGGGGGATGCTTGGGGGGGGGGGCAGGGAGGCACTGCTGAAAGTCGGAGGCCCACCGCATCTCATCCTTCCCTTCCTCTCTTCAGTCAGAGCCCATTCCCTCCCGGCCCTCCTCGTCCTTCCCCACACCGAGACAAGGTTTTTCCTCCTCTCGACCGCCTCGGAAAGAATTCTTATTTTTATTCGCTCCACGAGGGTTTTTCTGCAAGTTCGTGGCAAGTGAACGGTGTTTTTTTTTATTCCTCCCACTCTCCAACCTCTCTCCCCTTCTCCTCCTCTTCCCTTCCTTCTTTTTCTATATTACTCAGCCGGCGCTGTCAGTCTCGCATACAACCTTCTTCCCCTCACACCCCTACACGGCACTCTCCTCATTTCTTTTTTTCTCAGTGGTTCGAGGAGCAGAACTCTTTGTCTCACGTGACCCTGAATGTTCTATTTATTTGTCATGTTTTTTTTCCTGCGGCCGGCTGTCCGTTGGGAAAGTTCTCGTTGGCATTCTTCCCTCTAAAGGCTGCAAAGGAAAGGTGAAATGTCACAGGGTTTTTCGAAAAAAATAACAAAATGTTTTAATCTCTCCTGCGAATGAGTGTGGAGACAATTTGGTGAGGGTCATCGCGTCTAGGTGTCGCACGAGGCAAGTGCATGGCTTTTCGGGTAAATGACCAGGAAGATGACACATGAAAAAGACGTTGCTGGATACTAGTGGTAATGAGTTTTTTTTACATATTTCTCGATAGTAACACGGTCTGTTATTCTTTCATGTCAGCTTTGAATGCTAGTGTTTGTAGATGCGAGGGTTTATAAAATCATTCAGGTTCAATTTAATTTTAAAACTTTCAGTGGATGTTTTGACAGGTTATTTTAAAGGCAGCCAGAGATAATGTGTACACTTGATTCAGGAGCGCGAGATTGTTTTTCTACAAACACATTGTAATTCATTTAATTCGGATTATTCGACAATTTCGTCACTAAAAATGGTTAAAAATATAATTTAAAACATTCAAAGGCCTTTTGCAAATTGAATTGTAGTTAAACGAGATGGGGGACATTTTATTTCCTCCTTTTCGAAATGTACATATTATATCATCAGTGAATTAAATAAATACGAGAATTCGATCTCATCGACCCGTAAACGATACGTTTAATGAATAATTTTTTAGGTATGAAAGCTGTTATTGGGATTAACCCGGCATCACGACGATTTCTATTTATTCGGCATTGTGCTTCTCCTCCTAGTGGATATGTTATGGCTCCTTCAAATAAGTTTCACAGTTATAATAAATCTTAAAGTATAATTCTAGTAATGAAATTACTATGCCAAGGGAAGCTATAAATGTATCCGTGGACAAACTATGAACGACTTCTCAATGAGAAGCTATGGCGGTAAGGCAAACTAATAAGCACGGATATTCCTTACCATTTCTTCTGATTGATTCTTTAATATAGAAATGACCACCAAAATCCACAGATGTATGATGAAATGGACAACCTGGGCGCACTCTGAGAGGTGAAAGATTACCTATTAACGGACAAGTCGAGGTTGTCTGCAATTCAAAGCAAATAGAGCTAAAAAAAAATCCGTGTTCTATTTGATTCCCTGGCAGAAACTATTCAGAACCTTTGAGATAGCAAATTCAAAAGAACCTTCGGGGACGTGCATAGCTATAAGTCATGATATAGTAATAATTTACAATTTGATTAGTCACGGTATTTTTCAGGCGGCATAAATACGTTTTTTTTTAAAAGGAAACAGCAGTAGTTTAACCTACCGCCCACCCTAATACAACCGCGTGGAACAAGAAACAGAAATAATCTTTGGAGAATAGTACAGGAGGGCAAACACTATTAAGTCCTTCCATGCCTGATTAATAAACGAGTCTATGTGTCGCACGAAAGCACAGAGTGCTTCAGATAATTCAAATAACCTAACCTTTCTAAGAAACCTGATCACTTTTTGGGTTGACATAGCAGATATGTACTTTAAACAATTAGCGATTTCTCTCTGGAGCCGAGGAGGTAGAGGGGAAAACCGGTCAATGAAAGATAGATTTTTACAGGTGGTGGTGTGGATTGTGATAATTTACCCACAGGGCTCAGGGCTAAGGTGGTTGATCAATATCAATTTTCCAAGTATTAGTGATTTCCCATCATTCACAAGGATTAAATACCCATCAGGACGGTTCCACTACAAAACGTGAGATAATATCTGTGAGGAAAACAGACCACAACTTGCAAAATCTTTGGAGCTGCATATTTTATGTATTTTATATCAAGTTAGTCTGACTTGCGAATGAATAATAAGTAATATTCTGTGGCACAAAAATGGTTTCAGGTGTTTATAGCCGAGAAAATATGTACTAATATGCTCTATTCGTGGACATAGGATATGATAATATATTTTGATAACGATTCAAAAAGGGTCTCAATTAATATCGATCAATATCTCGTCGCATTAATCCCTAGGCTTAAAATAGAAATAAATTTAATTGGTGCTACCCTTGATACTAAAGATACTTGACCTTGCTTGATTAGTACCCCACAACGTAAATTAATGAATTATGCATATCCCTTTTCCGAGGCATCACAGAATCCCAATTTATTATCTACTCTATTCATGTCACATAGTAAGTTTCCCCCTACAAATCATCTCAAGTTCAACATTTGATAAAAATAGAACCAAGTTACTTGTAAAAAAATATCCAATGCATACGGCAGATGATGTAGAACAGGATTGTCCAATCTTATTTTAAGCTTTCCCGTGCGTGACAGAGGACCAACAGTCATTCATCTCTACGAGCAAAATGGTTCAAAAAACCTGGAAAATGGTCAGCGTGTCTACCACAAAAAACACAACATACAAGTTTTAATGAACTCCTAAAATAACCCAGCTGAGAGTATTCTTCAGGTTATTTGGTTCTCTTATAATTCCATGTTTTTCACACCCGTTGGATTTCAATGGGTACCTTCCGCTAGTATGATCATAATTTCACTCCGTTTGTAGGTGTTCTCTCACAATTAAGTTTTTTACATATTAGAAAAAATATTCGGAATCTTTTTAAATACTTTGCAATGTTCCTGCGATTATTTTTTAACGTTACCTATTCTACATTGTAACTCACAAATTTTGATTCCAACGAGAATGAGATATCATCTATAACGCTCTTTTAACGCGTTGCGTCCTAGCCTGAGTCGGAGTGCATTTTTTGGGTGTACATTGCATGCACTGCCCAAAGCATAAAATTAATAGGTTTTCGCTCAACTGTTTTCAACTGTAGCATCCTAATGTCACCCTTTCTCCGTATTTTTAATGATATCGCGTGAAGTGCCGATAATCTCAATTGGCTGTAAGTTATTTTAATAATGGGAATGCACAATTAAATGGAAATAATGTTGAAAATTTTGGATAATTTCAACTCGACAGTCAACTGATAATTTGTGGTGGTTAATAAAACCATGAAAATGATGACCGAGCCCGTTAATTTCGTATCGTTTGAACCTCAGGATCCAAACGTGTCCGGTGAAGCATAATAAAAGTTTCGCATAATTACATGTAGCCTTTTATCATATTTGGGGCTGTTCAGTGAGGATGATGAACATCATGCATATTTCATGCAAAGGATTAAATTTTGAAATTTAATCAGGGTGATTTGTGCAAGCGTGCGCGTCCATAGATCCGGAAAATTAAATAACCAGTATGTGGATCTCTCACTCTCTCTAAAATTAACCGAAAAATGATTTACATTTCTTTATAATGTTGCTGGAAAAAATTGTCTTTTCAAAAACTCTGAAGTGCGATAGC
This sequence comes from Ceriagrion tenellum, assembly GCA_963169105.1. Classification (NCBI taxonomy): domain Eukaryota; kingdom Metazoa; phylum Arthropoda; class Insecta; order Odonata; family Coenagrionidae; genus Ceriagrion; species Ceriagrion tenellum. The sequence goes on along the minus strand of OY720642.1, from coordinate 118,088,916 downwards.
AATGAAAGAGATAGAGGACCCGATTGCTTGTATGCCTTCCTTTTTCCATGTTTGTTTGCGGGCTTAGTAAGAGGAGACACAATTGGCATTGAGAGCTGGGTGCAAGGGAACGAGAGAGCCACCCGCTCATTTGTCTGCAGATTTTCATTACCACGTTACCGCGCTCCGGTGAAAAATCGTTTTTGACACTCCTATCGACGGATTATCACCTTCGTACATACATAAACATTTTCCCCTTCAAGCTAACTTAAAGATGTTTATCAGAGGATGATATATCACCAACAAGCATAAGAGTGTAAAAAATATCCCTTATCAATATGCACTACACTATATGTAGATGCTATATATACTACTAAATCTATTTATTTGGGTAATACGTAAACGAGATACAGATATCATACAGGATACATGCAAAGGATGATTTAAGTACAACAAGGAAGATAGAGAAACAAGTATTTGGGAGCAAATCAACTAATGAGTTACACTATCTGTTAATTAACCTGCTTCAAAGTCTTAGTGCAACAATTATGGTCTCATATCGCTCAAGGGAAAAACGTTTTGCACGTTTTTCCGAGAGCGAGCGTTGTAAACGTTTTCAACGTTTTTCCCCTCATGCAGTATATCACACCGATCATTTCTTCGTTATAAGTTGTGATTTACGATATGTTTCATCTATATCTATGCTTCATCTACATTTGTGATGCCATTCAAGGCTTGCAGCATATGTTTGAAAATGAGCAAGCTGTTACAAGTGGAGCGTCCGATTTTTTGTTCATTTTCCATCACGGGTACAGAAAAGAGCACTCCTGTGAAACGCAACTATTGGATTTTTACCAAGAAATCGTGGACCCTATTGATGAAGGAATTGAGGCAGATGAAATTATAGTCAATCCGTCATAAGCTCTTGACAGTGGTGAACAAAATCGCGGCTTAAAAAAAAGATGAGCAATTTGCCACCGCAAACAGATAACAGGGTATACTTTTGGGTGGATATTTTTCTGGATAGGTTCAATCACAAGAAGTAGGTAAAATAACGCAAAATTATTTTTATACTTCTGGGAAATTTAATAGATTTCTATGCCCAGTTCTATGCCAAATAGATTTCTATGCTCAACTCGGAAAAGATTTCTTGGGTTTTACATCGGTAATATTGTTGAAGACAACATTTCAACGTTTGGACGCTAAAATCAGCGACCAACAGGATTTTCAAGACGTTTAGAGACCAGAAAATTCTGCATTGGCTGATCAAAGCCGCGCCCTGCTATGATTCCGTGCGCCCGGATATTGGAAAAAAATTTTAAAACAAGCCAGAATAATGCTAATTGAAAAGGACAACACCAATAGGGATTACGGGTACATCTTAAGTATGATAAAGACCGGAAATAAACATAATTAGAACCATCGGTATCAACGATGAATTTTCACTTATATGTTACTACCAGCATCCTCGCTCTGACTGTCACTATACTGTTGACGATGGCTGAGTCAGTCGTAAAAAGCGTGATAGATTTCAAAGGTATTTCCTGGTGAGAAACGCGAGGAGTCTTCCCTCAAGTAACTCGCAGCAAGAACCTTAAATCATTTATGTTCAATTCAGGATTCGAACGAGCGACCTTTCGGTCTCAACCAGACCTGGCTTCCGAGGGAGCTTTTGATTCGTTTTCTATCAGGGGCGTTGTCATTGTGGTCAGTATCCAGGTCACGTCATACATTCTATCTCGTGTCCTGGGGACCGAAATAGTTTCTTGCTCCGCCGTTCCGCTGAGAAAGCGTGTGCTTCTCTCCCGCCGCCATCCTGTAAGGAAGGATACGATGTGGAAGTGGGCGGGGGGACGGTAAATATGGGGGTCGGGGGAGGCGGGCGTCAACGAACATTCCGATGGACGCCTTTGTGCGCGCTATGAAACGGCACAAGGAAGTTTGTTGTTAATCGGTGAGGCGGATCGTTAAGGTGGTTGATACAATATTTTTGACAGCTTTTTGTGAAACTTTGCATTATTATTATTAGTAACATGTATAACAAAAAGTGATAAACATGCAAATTACCAATTTAGCCTCTTGCAATTTACCGATATGGCCACTTTTTAGTCTCATGGCAAGTCAACGCTTTTTAACACGTAGCCTGAAGGCACTTGATAAATATTTAGAAATAATTTGGTTTAATTAATTGATCAAGATAAAATTTAAGACTTATAAATTTAATTTAATAGCTATCGACCGGTTTTGGCTGTCAAGCGATCTTCAGGTACGCCGAAAACTCAAGACCTAAAAACGGCTTGACAGCCAAAACCGATGGGTAACTTTTAAATAGATTGTGGAAGTCACAAACCTTATCTTGATCATTATGACGTTCTTCCACCAAGTGAATGCTCCATTTTCGATATTATAGGTTCCACATGCACAGATTTTCTCCTAAATGCGAACTAGTACTTGACATTTTATAATAGGGGTCATTAATAAATATCAAGGAATCATGCTGAGTAAAAATATTTGTATTCATATAAGATTTTTGATTAAATCTCTTTTCTAGCGCCAAAAACCCTAGTCACAAAAATGGTCTAACAAAGGTGACAATTTGAAAATATAGTCTTTGAATCACTAATATGACTACTTTAATAGTAATTTACACCGAATAAACATATGGAAATTAGAGAAATTATGTTCAAGAATTATATTTTTGGCTAAATTGAATATTCATTAAAATCTGAATCACTCACTATTACTGCTCCAGTTGCAAGGCCTCATAAGGGCCAACTATGCTCCACATTATTGGAAACAAAAGTCTATTATGGCCGACGAGTGATAAATCGCGTTAACTCGATACATAGTATTGAGGTTTTACGGATTTAAGCGAAATATATTGGAGACATCAGTTAGACTTCGTGCTGGCGAAATGAAGTCGCATGATTTGTTGTGCGGATATTTCCGTCCACAACCAAAATGATGAAGTCTTCTCGGGTTTTTCATGCCCTGAGGACGATGGCGGTGGTATCGAAACGTCGGCTCACAACGACCTGACCCGGAGGAAAACCCGAGAAGACTTCATCAGCATAATATGCCGGGAAAGAACTAAATCATATTTCACAACCAAAATGATCGCCGATCGGTTAAGGTCACCTCGCGCCAACACGGAACCTATTTAAGGTCGCGCTAACATGTTAATCCTATGTCCTATCAAAAAAGCCAGCGATCATACCAATCGTGTAAATGGTCACGTAGATATAAAGGAGGAGTAAATCAGTCTTCAAAAGTTACAGTCTTGGTGCCATGAGTTTTCGTTTTATTGATAACACGTCTTCACGTCAAAGAATGTTGTTCAGGGGGTGGGCGAGAATGTAATTATTTCACGGAGACACGATCGGCGATTTGTCTCGAGAAAAGTTGTCCTGGTGGTATAGTTGGCAAACACACATGGCCGGCGATTGAAAGATCCGTGAAAGAATCCCGGTTTTCAGAAGTAACTTTTACATTTGATACACAAAATTTCATACTTTATGAAAGCGTTTCAGGCATAAATTTGCAGAGATATCCAAACTTCATTAGAAAAAGAATAAAGTTCAGTGGTAAATATGCACACGCATTTGATTTCTATCGACCATGGTTTCCACACTTCGTATTATTTACAAGGTACAAACAAATGAATAATCTTCTACACACAAAGAAAAAATGAGGCGTAAGATGGAGGTGAGAGTAAGGGACGAAACATACAGAAGAGGGGGATTTATTCGAGAGAAAGATGGAATAAACGATAAGAATCTTGTCTGACGTCGCTCAATAGAGAGGCAGTGAAAAAATTCTTTCTTTTAGACATGGGATTTGAACCCATTTCTCTGAATAAGGGGAATGAGTTGGCTGACGAGGTTAGTTGATTTGAAGCCCTAATTTGAGCATGGTGGTGATTCGCCAAATCTCTCTATCCAGGAGAATCTTGTTTGCTCTAAATCTCATACATTTCAGATTAAATATTGGGAAATTGCCACCCACCGGTGTTGTGTATAAGAAAGTGACCAACGTTCTCGTACTTTTGCTCCCCTTTTCCCTCCTTCTCTTGTCAGCACATACTTGTATAGTGCGGACAGCAACTCCCATTCGCCCCGTCTCGTCCACCGCGATCCGACGCCACGTCCGGCACCCGTTTCCGGCGCTCTCAACCCTGCCTGCGAAAACTGCGAAACTCCGCGGCTGTAGACACTTAATCAATACGCCGTAAAATGGAGATCCAGTCTCAATCTCCGGGAGAAGATTGGAGGTTGGGTGGGGAGCAAAGGATGTAGGAGATGTATGAAACAAGATCAATGGCTGAAAATTTCTACTTATGGAACTATAATGAGAGCTGGCTCAACCAAGTGACTATTTCGTCTCTCTAAAGTGGAGATAGATGGCTATGTGGTTAAAAAAAATCGGTGGCCCCTTTAATAATTCCAGGAATCTCTACCAACATATGTTGCTACACCCAAACTGTACTGATTTGGAGAACATTAGTTAGTTGTCAGAGCATTTTAAGGAATAAATTCTTTTGGCAGAAGCCAAAATTGAGATTTATGCATGCAAACTTCTCTTTCCTTTTTTAAGAATGTAAAACCATTGCAAGCCGGGAAAAGATGGCTAAACTGATTAGATATGAGGTGCTTGAGAAAATTCTGCGGTAACGTTTGAAGCGCATGCGTTGGAAATCAGTAGTTCATGTAGGCAAATGGAAAGGATGCTCCACTAATAGCAATGAAAGAGAAGAGCATGCTACGTTGCTTTGGTCATGATGAGCTAGTGCATAAGAGTTTAAGACCTCAACAGGAACATAATAGATAATATAATTGGGTTATAGGAAGGGGAAGACCACCAAAGCCACGGGTGAATGTGGTGGACGAGAATATTAGGAAAATAAATATTAGGTGTCCTTAGAATGAGAGAGCGTGAATGAAACTGTATCTAACGGCAAAAAAAGGCACGCAAATATTGGATAATTTAGAAATACAATATGAAGGGAGTCACTTTTCTATAACCAACACCATATACCGAGTCTTTGTTTTTTGATTAAGCAAACTTCTGAACACAACGCTGCAATGGGAACGTGGATGTGGTTGTAAATTTACTGTACTAGTAAAACGCATACATTCTCTCTTGTCTCTCCAAGCAGACTCTCCGGAAAACATTGAGTGATGACATGAACACGGCAATATGATCAAAATTGATTTGATTCCAAGAAGTGAAGCAATGCATCTCCGATTACACTTATGATTCATGGTACAGCAATCTGGTTGCGTCAGTAAGGCATGTGGTGAGACCAACCTAGCGATTCAGGTGAAATGACTAAATTTATATCGGTAAGGGCAGCAAAAATACTCAAAATTTATCTCAATTGGGTCATGGGTTATCGTCAGATTAGAAAAACACCATATGCAGTTAACGCACTTCGCTGCTTGTGTGAAAAGGTGAAATTGCCGCGCCGGATGATTGGACATTGCGGCGAGATATACCTTGGCCAAGAGTTGAGCCATGACTCTTCACTTTGTCGGTACAATACGCTAGCCACAACGCTACACAGGCTTTGTAATAATTGTGACATTTTTTGGATTCTCCATGGAATCAAGCTAATGATATCGAAAAAATACGGATCTTCATTGGTATATTGCAAAGATATTGTATATCGCTCCCATAAAAGCGGTGAAAATGCTAATAGAGTCAGAAAGACCGGGTAGCACAGGGGGAAGGTCCGTGATTCGATTCTCGATCCGGTTGTGTATGCTTTGCAGCAAACTCAACGCATTTAATGGTCATATTTCCTGCAAAAGTGTAAGACCTCATTGGAGAGAGGAGATCGTCCGTGATGATGTGCGAGATTCGAAGGGGTTTGAAAGATTGAACACGGGGTGGCAACGAAACATGGGGGTGCGTACATTGGGGATGCAAGGAAATGCAAGGGGTGAGAGTCGGTCGAGAAAGAATGAAATTTATTGCCTCCAACTAGGTCATTACTCGCTTCATTGATTCACCGCGCAGATTATCCGCAGCGCCACAAATCCTTGAAAACTGCCGGAAACTGCTCGAATAAATTCTCGGAGATTACGCTAATTTCGGGGGCGAGAGGATTCCCCTCCCGGCATCTATCCATTATTCATCCTCCCGTCTGTCTGTGCTGCCCACCCTCCGCCCCCAACCTTCTCTCCTTCCTCCCCCGCTCATCTCCCCCTCCCCCACCGAGCCTCAGCCGCCACGACGCGATCAGAGTGAGATACTCTTTAGAATTTTTTCGCTGGTCGCTTTTTTGCGGCGACTCCACTTTTTAACATATTTGAAAGGGTTCAACGAGGGATGTCGTAATTGTTCGGCAACAGTGATTTAACAGGGAACCAAGCATTGCCTACGTTTCTACATCAAGAACGTGATCACCACTGCTTCTATTTATTTGCGATATTATTCCAGTCGACTATACTTGGTCCCCATGGATTGTAAGAGTTTATTTTGAATTTATCCTCAGTCCTATTCTCCCCTTGGTGCTGAGCGCCATAAAATGAAGCCAACTTTGTACAACAGTCACCATTAAATTTGACAGATTCGCTTAGTCAGGTTTTGACTCACATTACCATAACAATATAGGCGGCTAAATCAGTCAAAATAATGATTACAGGATCATTCATTTTCCCAGGTGTTTTTATCACCAGCTTACCCATCGCGTCATTGCATTATTTTTTTCTTTCCCCAAAACTTCCTCTCAACACGTGTACGCTTTTCTCTCTAATATGTACGTTTAATGAGTATGATTTCTGCAATGCTAGATTGAATAGTGCATCAACCTTTCTCATACAACGGATTATGATGTCACAATCCAATAGTTATGGCTCACGAGTAGGTGTGGACAATCTTTTCAAACCGCGGGCCAAATAAATACTATTAGGTACTCGCGGTCCGGATGTTTTGGGTGAAAACATTTTTAATCTTGTTTTTTCTAGAATAAAGTTGTGAAACATAAAAAAAGCAAATTTTATAGAATTTTTTGTAAGATTAATTTTGTTGGTTTGGTGGTGGGAGTAAAATATTTAGAATTTCAATGGCTAAATAAGCATTTTCAAAAAGGAAAAGTTTTATGAGGGGTGGTCTGAGAAGAGATGTAAAGAAAAGGCTGGTGAAAACTCTGGTGTGGAGCGTGGTGGAGACCTAGTCATTGCGGAAGGAGGTTATTCTTGAGGCATCTGAGATGAGGGTTTGGAGATGAATGGAGAGAGTGAAATGGTTGCCGAGACAGAGGAACGAGAAGGCAATAGACATGGCTGTGGAGGAGAGGAAACACATCGCGGAGGATTGTAGGAGGCAGAAGAGATGGATGGAGGACGTATTGAAAGGAGAAGGAATGTTGAAGAAAATAATAGAGGGGAAAAGAAATGGGAAAGGGAAAGAGGAAGGAATAGGATATAAAAATTCTTGACAAAATAAGAAGAGAGAGATTTGAGGAAATACAGAAGGAAGATGAATAACTCAAGAAGGATCGAGCGGTGGGTCATCCATAAGGGCCAAAACGGAGCGATGTGCAAGTAGAATAAAACTTGTCTAAAGCCTACTAATCATCTGGTAGAATACTCATATGAATGTACGCTTTGGAAAAAGCAACCGCCTTTACAAGCAGGAAATTTATATGCAAAGAAAAATGTAAGCATATTGCATTAGAACAAAACCTAAATCCATATCTGTTTTCAGATATATCAAATCTCGCTTGTCTTTCCCAATTATCAATTTGAAACCATCCGTGCCTATTCGTATAATGTCGTTGACTCCAAGGTTCTATTTAGAGAAGCTTATCATTTATCTTGCATAACTTCACCCATTACTTTTGTTTTAATTTTTGTATGTGATTACAACTGTTATGCTGCATTTATCTCTAAGTAGAATTCTGATTGAAGATGTACTAAATATATACTTTAATATATTAGCTAACAATTTGTCAATTAGTCACGTCATTGCTAAATACGATAATCAAGTAATTTTAAATATATTCGTATTTCTATGGGAAATAATTTTTATAGCAGCTGACATATGGTCTTTAACAAACTCTTCACGCAAGAAAAAACATTTGCAATAATTTTGGGAGAAGTAAAGAAGCTTACTTTCGTTGCAGTTTCCCACTATTGTTTCTTAACGACTTTGTCTATTTTCCCCATTTTAGCATTGAAAGTTTTACGTGGCACTAAATTTTTATAGGATCATTTAGTAAGGAAATCGTTATTGTATTGCGCAGTAAAGTGAAAAAAATATCCAGATTTTTTACGTTTTACACTTTTCAGGACTTTTCTCTAAACACCGTAGCTGCTTATGTATTGCACGAGAAACGCAACTGTTTACTTTGCAAATTGACTCTCCGGCTGCGCGTTATAGGGAGAAAAGCATTGGGGAAATCCAGTTGCATTAAAAGTTAATTGACGTCATTTCACTTGGGTATTAGTACTTCAGCTGTAAATTGTTGCCAGAGATATATTCTATAAGTTGCATCTCCTGGGGTAGATGAACGACGAACATTCATTTATTTTTCATTTTCTAGCTTTCCTTTACTCCTGGAACATGCCTTTTTCATTAATTAGTAAAACTTTTTTTGCATTGGGCATTTCACTGTGATTTGTTTAAGTTTCTAATATCGTAATGGGTGAAATATGTCCTATTTATTAGTAAAATTGAAAAATTGCTCTTGCATGAAAGCTATACGTTACACTAATGAAACAATAATATTTTGAACAATAAAGCGTTAAAGAGTAAAAAATTACCTGCATTTTACTATGCGTACAGCCTCAGCCCTACTCCTTAAAAAAATATACCAGAATCGCTGGGCCTCTTTTAACTTAACATTTGTAGTCCTAACTTGTGAGCTAACTTATCTTTATTCCAGTAAACGAAAAGTCATAAGAAATTTGGCTAAAAATTGCTCTATTGCTCTAAACACTCCTTTTTATCGTGCGGGACACTGTTTTTGTGAGTTTAGGATTTATTTTTGATATAATTCTTCCAGTTGGCATTCTACTTATCTCGAATGACCATCTTTGGGATATAAACCGTGTTTTTGCTTGCAAGATGTTGAAGATGCATAATTGACCTGAAGACGAAAGTTTTTGTTCTAAGCTAAAGTGCTGTGGAGTGATATTTCAAAACCTCTGGATATCTTCTGCGGTATAGTACAAAATGAAGTACTTGACCGAAATATTTATTACTTCTTTTCTACTATACCGTAATTACGAATGATAACGGCCAAGTCTTACGGACGATGATTTTATAAATCATGCCATTTTAAGTGAAATGCCACCTCGCTATAGTATTCTAAAAGTTTTTTTTCCAGAGAACTAGGTGTTGGTTGGAATATCTGCAGGCCTTACACGTGCGCCATGAAAGTTTCACCAGGATGTAAGTAATATTTCGTCTTCGGTGTGAATTCCGGTGTGAATTTGGTAAGTTGCAATAATCCGGTGTGAATTTGGACCAAGTTTGATGTGTGAATAGTATTTTGTATGATATAATGCTCAAATGGTTTTTTGATGGCCGATTAGTATACAAGTAATTATTCATTTTACCATCAGAAAAAGTACTTATCTAACTCGTTATCATTTGATTGTGAAATACTTTGCTGCTATCTTTCTCACAAACGTCTCATGCTCCATGGATTTTTGTAATACTACGTTAGGAGTCATATATACTTCATTGTAAAAATGTAGTCCTCTCATCAGATTACCCCGAACCGGGTTACCCAAGAGCCGATCCAGGGAAATATATTTTCGGTAATTTAAAAAGTAATTGTTAATGTTGGTTACTGACTCCCCCCTAAAAGGCAATACTAAGGGAATTTTTTGAATCACCCGATAGGTTTGATAAATGTTGTTTGCAGGGTTTTGATAACCTACTTTCCACTTCCTTTTATCGAGCTCCTAATATAGCAAATTTCCACCAATTTGGGATTCACAATTCTTCAAAAAGCTTGCTCAGGAAGACATTGTTGGCAAGCAAGTAGGGAGAGCTTAGGAAAGAGTTTATTGAAATTGACACCCCGATATACATGTTAACAAAGCATCTAAAAAGCGTCGGACTGTTTTCATATTTGCACGAAAATGAACGGATCCTGGAGCAATATCTCATCAAGATGGGGTGAGTAAGCGCACGATGCTGAAAAAACAGAAGTGAAGTGAAACCTGTATTAAGTGGCCACTATTGGATCCGTGAGCCACTTAAGAAGGTGTCGCCGGATGAAGGTCAAATTTTCCTGCCTGGCTGAATCTATAAAATAGAAGCTCTAAATGAAAGACATGAATATTGGCAGGGTGCATTACTTTAAGGAATAATTTTAAAGAACGCAACACAAATAGACATCTATTTGCAGGAAAACTTTCATGGCCAACTTATGTAAACTTAAACATTTTCAGTAGCGCAAAGTTCACTAGAAAACATTTTTTCTCCAATTGTACCGTCATATTTTCCCGAAACTCCTGATCCAACACATTGCAGACAGACCGCATATTTTTCACTCATACTGAATTGAATTCGGTATGTTTACGAATAAAGCCATGTTTAATGATTATAGTTTTATTTATGAAATATTTTTCAACTGCGCACTCACTTGCTGCTTACCATGATATAAGTGTCCACGACAATGCAGGTCTAACGTAAACCATCGTTCAGCAATTTGGAGACACTATCGGCTATCCTAAAAACAAGAGATCGCAGAACTCACATCCGCTCCTGAAGCTTAAATGTCTGTTTACCGACTAGTCGAGTGGCTTTAATTTAGCCGTAGTGTACGGTGAAAAAAATATAAATATTCAGAAGCAAAATGTTTGCATGGCACGGGGCATGGTAGACTAGAAGAATTTTCCTTTGCTTTTTACCAACTATTTTAGTATTCAATTCTTTACACCAAAACTAAAAACTTTCCAATGTTGTCCGTGCTCTTTCAATTGAATTTTATTTCAAAATGAAATAGTTGACTTTCATTCTTTTGAAATAGCTTTGAAATAGTTGACTTTTCTTCTTTTGAAATTTTCAAGTATCTCACATTTATCAAGGTTGTACTCCGTCTGCGTTGCAGAAGTGTATTATTCAAGTGATGTCTTTCAAAATCTTTGTTTGTATCATTGAAGTGAGTGATTGAGTGAGAACTAAAAGATAAAATACCCATATTGGGCTTTTCAGGGTATTATTTACTTTGATCCTTTCGTTATCAAATTTTTTTCCGATATTCTTGCTGAAATTCCTTTTACACTTTAAGATCACTTTCCATCTTCCGCCCAAAAGTACTTTGATTTGCCTTCTCTCATTTTACTCGTATCGCTGAAATAAAATATTTAAGTACCTATACTGATGACTTGAAAGAGTCCAGAATAGAGCAAACCGAGGAAAGACGTAACATGCGCCTGACAGACTGTAATCCGAGTGTCTGGAGTGTAAAAAATTAGCTTGCTACGAGTATCTAGGTTTTCCCACGTTAGCTTCCATTGTATGCTTAAAGAATAACAAAGGATTCCTGAAATAATCCTACCGGGTTACGTAGAAGGTCTTAATGAAGAATTGTTAAAACAAAGACGTAATAATGCTGGCCAATGGATGAGGACCTTTCCTTCATACTGCGCAACAAAGGATTGCCCCACTTGCGGGTGACCGCCGAGGTGGGTGACTCGCAGGTGACTGTATCCATCCTGAAGCACAACAGGAAGTTTATGACCCGGCAGATTTAGGAAATGAGAGTAAATTTCCCCTCAAAAATTCCTAAAAAAGGAAAAAGGGCTCATTTCAAAGGTGAAAGGGACTGCTTTAAGCTGAATCCTGTGATGTGCTAGTGAAAAGGAAAGTGAAATCCCCAACAGCGAATCTCGTGGTTGGCCTCTGAAGGAGGTGGCCGCTGAAGGGAAGGTGAATTAACATCGGTTTCACAGAAAATTCATTACGTTTCTGTTAAGTTGGCCCATTAGAGAGAATATTGGTTAAGAGAGGTGATCAATGAGGTATGTTTCACTTCATCTGGTGTGATTTGGCACGTTTTCGCCAATTATTTAAATAAATAAAATTTCACCAGCCAGATTTTTTGGGAGATAACAATTTTTTTATCACTCTCAATCGATCTTTAGTGAAAAAAAGAAGGGTATCGGATAATAATGATGAATGGTCAGAGAGTTTATCAGTAAGTGTAGAATTCGTAAAAAAGACTTAACTGTTACACAAGCGTGTCAAGTGAAGAAGAAAAACCTTCATGAAGTGAGTAGAATGTGCTCTGAAAATTTTTGAATATTCAACATGTTGTTACATGAATGTATTGTCACCAAAGTATCTGTTTGTTCGATAACATACATTGTTCTGAACGCAGAGAGAACGAGATTCACAGTCCATCAAATTCCATATAATCAGACTCATTAATTAAAATTAGAACTCATTTTTACCGAAGCATAAGCCACTTACTGCACTATTTTTCAAGATATTTGTCAAAATTTAATCCGTTTTTCATGCGAGTTGTTTTGGCTGGGAGGTCATGGAAAGCTTCACCGAAAAATGAAAAAGCTCAGACGAGAATGACATAGAATTATTAGCGTATTGACGAATACTCCGTGTTTCCTAAGATATTACTCAAAAGATATTTATTACCCGCCGTAATAATGTCCACGTAATTGGTAAAAAACGTCGATTCTGGAAGAGTATATTTTGACATATGTCATGAAACAAGTCAAATTAAAGCATCAAATACTTATATTTCTTGACTAATGTATATTTATTTTCTGCCAAGTCCAGTAATTAGAACAAATTCTCTGCTTCAATAATATTGCCATGTTTATCTCATTTCTCTATACATTGCTTAAATAAGTCAACTATACCTTATGGAAAAAGTAGGGAGAAGCAATGAAGTGGAATAAATATAGGTGGACCAAAAATGAAATACATTAGGCAAATCATGGAGGACGTCAAAGTGAATAACATCGAGAACTCGTTTACGTAAATAAAGTAGTTGGCAGAAATAAGAGAGTGGGTTGAAGAACAGTTGCAAACCGATTTTATTATTTATGGCCAATGGAGATGAAAAGAAAAAATAAAAATCACAAATGGTCTTTACTATGAATAGATAATAATCTCGCTAAAAGTTCGTTTATGTGGTTTTTTTCGCGTTTCCGTCTAGATCTTAAGTTTGCCTGGTACGTGCCCGAGGGTTGGGGAGGGGCGACCCTTTCTCCTCTTCATCCCCGCTCTTAACTTTCCCTCCCTCTCACTTCTTCATTCGCCTCCCCGCTCCAACAACTCAAATCCCTCACCTTTTCTAATTTACAAGGGGGTGATTGAGAGGGGGAGGAATGCTGCATTTCAATGGCCTCCCCATTGTGCTCACCTCTCGCCGCAGGAAATCCATTGATGGAATCACACACCTTCGTTCTTCTTCCTTGCCCCTCTGGTCCCACCCCGCCCCTCCCCCACCTTCTCGATAGCTCCAACTACACAGCTCCTCCCTCCCCTGTTTTCCCCTTGTACTGTTTTCTACGACACGGGATTCGACAACACTTATTTTATATTTAATGTGTTGGAACTTCTCTTTTTGCAGCATTTAGCATTAACCCACCACCGACTTGGCAAGCAACTGTAACAGGAACGGTTCGAAGTCGCGTATATTGAAGAATTATGAAGCATCTGGTTCCAATAATTTTTCGAGTTTTAAATTAAACATCTTCTTTCCTAAATACTCCTTAATCGCAACCAACAACTCCTTTCAGCCCAAGAGTATTTGAAGAATGATAAATCACAAACGGACAGAGAATCGCTAATTGAAAATTCCTTCAATGAAGGGAATCGAAATATGGTTTTATGAGAACCCTCCAAATACCTGTGAGCATACTCATTAGGGGGGGGGGGATATTCAATGGATTTAATTTTCATAACGGGTGATCATTGGCAACATTACCTTATGACTTTCAAATTTCCAAAAAAAAGAACGTCCCATGAAAGTTTGAAAAGCATAAGGCTCCACGTATGGGCGATATGTTTAGATAATTCAATCCTTCGCAAGTCAAGCTTTAACGGAATTTAAATTTTGCGGCTTTCGAGAATTCTCGACGGTGATGAGCTAGTCCTCTCTAAGGTGTTTTGGCCGCGCTCGACCATATTTGAAACTTCACGGAGAGTATAAACGAAAGTGCCCGCAAAAGGTAAATAGCGCTTTCCCGAGGTGACAAGCGGAATGAGCACAAATAAGCTCTCACGAGTCCCATTTTCATACGGCGGAGTAAAATTTCGCTTTTCTGCTCTCTTAAAACTCTCATCAAATATGTTAACCATTTTTGCAGGTTTTTGGCCGTGTAATTTTTCTATTTTCAACGAATGATGTGAGGAATGCGTTTTTTTCATTTAGTATTAAAAAAGTGAACTTTAAATCGCATGAAAAGCACATTGCCTTCTCTAATTGCATGTGTTTTCTATTATTCATTTGTAATACATTGTATTCTTAGGAAAATTACCCGTTGAAATTCAGTCAAAAGAGTAGTTTTGATTTAGTTTAATGAAAAAGAAAAAAGTTAAATTAACTTACTAAACCATCCAACTTATAGTTTTTTCACGTTACTTATGATTTTTCTCATAAATTGAGGAGGTTAGAGCTTAGGATTTGCGTTTAAATTGATACTTTACGTTTGTGAAAAGATATAGCTCTAGCAGAAAATTTCTTGAACGACCCCGTTAATATCGCATAAATAAGAGAGAAGAAAGGAAAAGAAAATTTCTTGAGTGTAAAGCTATCTTCTTTTTAATGTAATATAGAACATTACTTAACGCGACTTGAAACTTAAGATAAATTGGATTGTTTGCTCGGAAAAATATTTTCATCGCGTGTAATTTACATTTTCCTATTAATAACGTTTATAACATGTTTGTATAGCATCGTATACTTGATATTGTTTCTTACATGTTTTTCCCTACTATAATTCACCATTAATGAATGTAATTGAAACAGCTCCTTGCTCTCCACATATCCCAGCAAATAATATTATTAGATTTTAAAAATCCGTAAATTTTTACGTTTTACAAGTTTTAGGGTGTTAAGAAATGACTATATTTAGAGTCATACAATGAACACGATTACCTGTATTCCATTGATCTTGAATAATGAATGAGTTATAGTGTTACATATTATTAGAAACACATGTTATTATACATATTATACATTACGCATATTATTTGAAATTATTGAGATTTAAACATGAATTGAGACTCAGCACCAACTATTAGCACGTTACGAGGGTTGACAGAAGGGAAAGTAAACTTTGCATCATGAGGTCGCAGAACTGCTCCACAGCAATTATTTCTGTTGATCGCTGGCCTTCCATCTTAATTCGAGACCAATCCTCTCACTTCTGCTCTCATTTTCATTGTGAGGAGGAACAAATGCCTTTGAAACAGTCTCTTCCGTTGAATCTCATTCTTTTTTTTCTCTTACATTAACAAAAAACAACAATGACGCGTCGAAACTGTAGCGCCCGCGTCCTTGGCCCACATCAAGATAAATACCAATAAGGGAGAAAAGAAACTTCTGGAGAGCTGCAGACACCACGTGATAGCCCGCCATGTATTTTTCCTGGATACTTGAAAGAGCGTGTGGTTCGCTTCGCTTTGAGAGCTCCTCTCCACTTCCCGTTCTTTGTTCTTCCACCTCCCCTGCCACCTCATTCGCCATTCCCTTCAGACATAACCGCACGTGCCGAGGTCTTGGGGAAACTGACCGACCACTGATGAATTTCCTGTGGCCCACCATTTTATGAGAAAGCTTTGTAAACTGGTGAACTTGAGATGAGATCTCCGTGATACAGCGTAAGAAGGACCGAATTCTCCAGCAGTAGGCTTGGTTCGTGGCGATGGAGAATTTTTCAGTGGTCGTCTGATCGCTTCCTTTTATGAGAAAAGTCCCAGAAATACAATACTCCTTCCGTTACACGGGACACTAAACCAGCGTCCAATTGCTTTATTCCGTTAGTATAGCACTCTAATTCTGGAGTCTGGCTTTTTTCATTCCTTCGTCCTTCCACTCCTTCTTCTATCTACTAATTGGCTATATATATTACCACTCTGTTTCATGTCGATTCATGCGGAACGTGCTTGAAATACAATGATAATTTTGTTCTTAGAATAATTCATAGAAAACTCCCATGAAAATACCCCTGAAACGTTTTCTTAAACCAATTAACACCAGAAAAGTTGGATTGCCGGTTTCATTTCTACTGAAATCATAAGGTAAACTGTTAATGACAGGCTTTTTATGTAAAAACCAAGCTAAAATAACGCTACCTAAGCGGCGTTGGTTAACTCAAGGTCTGTCATTCTGTTTTTAAAGCTACCTAGTACTACAATCAAGAAAAAATGCTCCACTTTACTACAAGCTTCAGAAAGCACAATTCGCACCTAATTTTAGATCTTGCAAAATTAAGCATGTTCAAAGTTCATTTTTATGAATATTTATGAGATGATTTACCCATAGTAGAGCGTAAATAAGTATTTCGACAGCTTTTATGGGAGGAAAGTAGGTTCATCTCAAATAGCCGTAAATTAAACACGTTTACTAGGGTCATTAAGTTTGTAGTCATAAGCTAATTGATGCAACATTTTCATTCAGATGAAAAGAAGCATTTAAAACGTACTAATCCATTACAAGTCATTCTTTTTTGATAATGACACTTTTGTCATCGCAATTAATGAGTCAATTAACCTTGTGTGTAAGCAAACCTGGTCCTTCCTTTAATCATGATGAATTAGTGATACGTTTGACGTCGATGAAAGGTAAAAATTGATAAGTAAGCGAAATTGAACTATTTAGGTATATATTTTTTTATTGATTATCCAAAATATATGTCGGCTTGCTTGATAGGGAATCAATTGGAGGATCACTCTTTGATGTAAATGACTGGGGAGCGCTCGGTAACACAGGATTCGAATCAAATCGTCGAATGAAGAATTTGCGTATCTTTTTTATCCTGAAGCATTAAATGCTAAGTTGAATAAACGTCAAGATTTTAATGTTACCAGCACGTGTAAATCCACACATTTTCTTCTAACCTGTTTAAAAGTCATTTTAAGGGTGATTTTATTGCAATAGCTTGAAATTATGCCTTAATTTCAAATAAATAACCCAGTTTAAACGTGAAAAATACGTCTTTATGTTTAAAAGAGTGTGCTGAATGAAATTGTACTTCAATATAAATACTTCATGACATAATCCTTAGCATGACATTTTTTTTCAAAAAACCGAATTCATCATATCAGTTATCATTAAAGTCACTCTCTGCCGTTGACGAAAATATTTTCTGTGCAATCTGGGGTTTACAACCATTGCTCCTGCTATATTTGCCACCTTCCTTTGGTTTAATGCTTTTTGCAAGTGAAAAATTATAAATAGATCCATAAAAAATAATTCATATATATATTTCATATAAAATATATACATGAAATACATTTATAATATGTGTTGCTAACATATTTATTACTTCATTCATAAATTAATACTTTAACGTGCTTCCAAGGCTCGGGTAGTTTGGGGCTTATCGCCAGAATCATTGCTGCACTATTTGGTTCGAAATGAGTAATGAGTTCGAGATGAGAAATCCATTCTAGTCTAGTGGTAGGTCATCTTCACCATCACATCAGAAAGACAACGTCAGCCTTAGTCGCCTTTTCTTGATAGTGGAGGTAGCTTTAAGTGATTGGAGCGATATTTGTGAACCTTTGCATACATATATTTCTCAGTAATATGTAAAATTAAAAATGAATAAAGTATAAGTTACCGATTAAAATTCTTGGTAATTAAGGTATTTTATCATGTAGCGTTATGGTACTAAACATATATCTTGGAGTAGTTATTTTCTATATGCTCAGATTTTCCTGCGAACGCGAAATAATAAGTTGTATATTCTTTAAGTGGTTACTAACATACATCACAATATTGCCGAGTTAAAAACGCATTTGCACCTGATTGTTGGTGAAGTTTAAAATTCCGCGACAAAAAATCACGTCATATTAGTGTATTAGGTTTGGAAAAATTTTACAAATATAGCTCTTGTGTCATTAAAAATACTACTTTTTTGCGTTAAGCGCACAAATGTACTCAGTGAAAAAAGTGTGGGTGAAATTATTTTTTTCAAAATTCTCGAAAAATTATTAAAATTTGCACTCAATGACTCACTATTAGCGCTCCAGCCACCTTAAAAATATCTTTTTTGTGTAAATGATTGTCAACCATAGCACAGTGCACAGTCTCCTTGTATATTTTTGTTGTGCACTCTAGCTAACAACTCGCGCGATATGTTCCCTCCCCGGTTGAAAAACTGGAGGGGGCATGGGAATCCCTCGTGTGCTGCCAATCCCTTCATTTCTCCTTTTGTCCGAACGATATGTATGTATATCTTCTCCGGTGAGCGGTAGCGTGAGAGATTGAGAGTCATATATCTTCAATATCCAATTGAGGGATTTTCCGTAGAGGAGTAATCGAACCCTGTTCCTCAGATTTGGAAGCAAGTATAAATTACCTGCCGCGCTAATCCCATCATCTCCCCGAGTTTTAAGCTCTTCTGGTTGAACTTTT
Organism: Ceriagrion tenellum; assembly: GCA_963169105.1. NCBI lineage: Eukaryota > Metazoa > Arthropoda > Insecta > Odonata > Coenagrionidae > Ceriagrion > Ceriagrion tenellum. The sequence continues at coordinate 118,070,360 of OY720642.1, read as the reverse complement.
CTGATTCTCTCGTTTCACTTCCCCCGCCTTTATTTGGTTTCCTTCGCCCACCCTTATCATCCCCCATCGTCACCGATTCCACCCTCCCCTTCCATCCCCCATCCCTCTATTTTTAACCCCATTTTCACCCCCATCCCCACTTCTTTCCCCAATTCAGGATCGAATAGCGTATCACGTTCGATTAGCATCCGATCGGCCGATCTTCTGCCCCTCAGGGCGTCTCGACGCCCAGCTCCCTTTATTCCCCTCTTCACTCCTCTCCCACCAACCCCTGCCAAGCACCTAACCCTCCATTCCCTCCCCCACTCACCATCCGAAAGAACCCTTAAAGCTACATTCTACCCCTTTATCTCGCCTCGTTGTAATCTCACTTGATTACCCGCTTTTTCGGTCCGTCTTGAAAATTTTTCCCCCAGATTCCCCCGGGGAGTAGAAAGGCCCGGCCTGGATGAAAAGGGGCCCTGGGCCCTTTATTACGCCGAGGGGAGGAGGGAGAGGGGAAAGTGGAGAGGGCGTCCCAGATGATAAAGCCACCAGTGCCCCCGACTCCCTTTCCTCCTCCCTCCCGCCCCTACCACTCGCAAAAACCCCTTTCCCATCCCCTCCGAAGAAGAAGAGGCTCCCGTTCTCCTTATCGGACTTAAAGACTCCACCCCTCCCCTTTGCCTACTCCTTCCCCACCCACTATTCACTCTTCTCCCACCACGCCCCTCTTTCCTCTCCCGCACTTATTACCGTCCTGTCTGCAACCGTGTCCGTGCTAGCGTGGCCTTCACGAAGCGTGACACGCAGCTCTGGGAGGAAGGCGCACGTCTGGTGAGCGAAAGAAGGGCAGAACATGCCAAGTCACGCCGAAAAAAAGGCGATTCCACGTTTAGGGAACTAACTCGCCTATCTATAAGTGTGTACCCTCCCGGATATGCGCAGTAGTAGCCTTATGAAAAGTAAATTTTTGGTATCATGTTTATAATGTGACTTTATATTGTCTTAATAATTTTATGATATTTAATTACCTCCCAGCAATACTTTTCAATTCAAATAATTTCTTATGAATTTTGAGTTTTGGCCTCGAAGCCGAAGTTGATGGGGGTGGCCTTATTAGATCCCGCCAAAAGCTTGGGTACGTGAAAGTGATGCAAGTGGATTTATCTGATAGTAAATGGCACCTGGTTGCTTTAAAGAAGATTACCTAACATATAGTAACGTTTCAGTTGAAACCCGAGGTTTTCCTTCATTAATTTTCAGGCGTAGATCCAGCTGCCGTATCGTTAGACGCGGAGTTGATGGCTTTAAAAGTACACCTACACTTGGTACACATCGCCCGGTTGATATTTGCACTTCACGTGACCGATAGAGAAAGTTAGCTCCGTGTTTTTAGACAACGTTTACGATCTAAACCAAGTTGCAGTATTTTACGCTGACAACGTTCGCCAACAATATAAAAAGCCCATATTTGCAATAAGGTATAGGTGATTGAAGCGATTTTTGTTTTCTACAGAGTTGGGTAAAACTTAACATCCGTGTACTTATTTGTTATATGTACTTAAAAATTTAAAGGAATCGCAAATTACTGATTTTCTATCACTGCACTAATCAAACACTACACTAACTTTTGGTTTAGCATCTCCCGTCACCATTAAGACATGTGTTATTTAAGACTCGTTATATTGCAATTACTTTTATTTCTAATAACTAAAATAAGCTTTAAGTTTTTTTTTAAATCGCTAATTTGTTATGCCGTAATATTTTTGCCTGGACACAAGAAACAGCAGTGATCAGCTGACTAGAATTCATAAGTGAGATACCATCAACTAGCTTAACTCATTGAATTTATGAAAAGACAAATAATGAATTTACGCTCTAATTTTAGCATAATAGGTTAGCCTTAAAACTATAATTCAAAACATCACACATAGGAGGTTGGGAAATATTCAAGTTAGCCTTTCCACAGTCTATTTCTGTTTATCGCATTATATAAAATAGTTTTTCCCCAACTTTTTGTTATGACGTTAATTCGAATCTCTTTAACTGTTATATTAACTAATACACTATTAAAAATCCTAACAGAAGTTTGACAAAAGTTTTATCCCCTAAAAAACCTTAACTTTGAATTAACGATCCATAGAGAATGCCGGGGCAACCACCTCAAACGTTGGTTTTCTGCTACCGCGGAGCCCAGTGGCAAATTTTCCGTAAATCCGGGCCAAAACCCTAAAAGTGAAAGTTGTATTCCCAGGGTTTTTGACCGCTGCAACCCTAAGCTAAATGACATGGGATATTAGCAGCATGGTCCCTGCGCTCACTAAGGGTTTCACTGGTTGTCTCTTTCGGGAAGTTTCGTCAGAAACGGCCATTTACGAAAAAGAATAGGAAAGTATCAAGAGCGACATTTAAGTGAAAAAAACCATTATGATAAAGCTACTATAGATCTAATACTTGAAGACTAGCATGGTTTCAATCCATTGCTATAGTCAGCATTTGTTGATTAATAATCTAATGAACTATATTCATGCATTAAGAATCTCATTAAAAGCCGTTTATTCAAGTCATTACATAACATAAGAGGCATCAAGTCAAACAGTTGATGTAATGTTATAGCCTCTTAGGTCTTAAATTATGGCATGAAAAACTTCTGCTATTTTCTATCACTCTTATCATGCATGAAATAAGTGATAACGGATGTGAAGCTCAATTTCCTGGGGGATCTGTACTTTTTTTTCTATCTCGCGAAAGCTTCCATTTATTATGCTCGAAAAATATGAAATTTTAGAAAAATACAGTCTAAAACCCTTTCTAAGCTAAGACTAGGCCATGGTCTTTATTTCTTGTCCGTATGCCCTTCACATAACAGGTTCTCCAGCATATCAACACGCTCTACCGGTACTACGTTACGATATACCCGGTAACTTTAAAAATAAAACATTTTCTGGCCATTTTCACATTTCAAATCAAATCTAAGCGAGATTCATCGTTAAATAACTATGAATGCACTCAATGACAAATTACAGAATGAGTTTTCAAGGGCAACAGCTTACCCATTGATTAATTCAAACCCCATCATTCAGCAACTGGTCGTACCATAGTTTCCCATAGTAGAAATGAGGTGGAAGGTAAAAGCAGCTTAAGAATAAAATATTAAGAGCTCAAGTTATAGCAAACAAATTAGTTAGCCAGTTACATTATGCACAGGTGGCAAAAGTTACGGCATCTTTACTTAAGATAGTAAGCAAATACCGTAGAACTCACCATGAGAGTCAAGTTTCCACCTATCAAATCTCCGATGATCAATGCTAATTGAGAGGAAAACGAGCAAAAAGGCGGTATAATGTGGTCATATACATTTCATTGACCTGTACTAGTAAACTTTTCCTAACCAGGAGTAAGTTATTGCGGCTAAGATAAGGTATTACCTTGAAATGAAAGATAGCAGAAATCAGTGCTGAAACGGTATTGCAGTACCCGTTGAATAATGCTATCGGTCATATTGCATTTAGGATATGAAATATTATGAGCAAACTTTCCAACTAATGATTACAGGCAATTATTGAACAAGATCGAGTGAGTACACGGAAACATTAAGACATGATCTTGCTCTAATGCAAAATTTAGCATCAAATCGTTTACAATAATTCCGGATAATAATGGATGTTGACTAGACTGGGTATTTGATAAAATCATTGTGCGACAGAATCCATGTACAGCTAAACTGTGTCACCTGTGTAATCTGTGTCACCACGGTAAGCACGTGGCAATGGCTACTGAAGGGAAGAAAAATTTATATAGCTTACCAAAGTCATTGGGAAAGTCATTCCGTTCCTGAATAAATCGGGCGCTAGGAGAGGTGACCGCCTAAGGGAGGTGGCTAAAAAAGCAGGTGTCCCTCTACTTAATCTCAACGACACAGTTGACCAGTGCATCTGCCATTGGTACATAGATAAGGTGATATCTCCACCGAGGGTATAAAAAATGTGGAAGAAAAAAACCAAGACTAGGACCTTTCTTGTCTGCAGATTTTCACATTGATAAATAGAAGTTCACAATGCTGCCCGTATGACATCATTATCTAAAAGGTGCTATTTTAGTGGGTTCTCAGCCAATAAAATAACAACATTGGGTATTATTAAAAAATTAAGTTTAAGGAAGCAAAGTTTAGATTTTAGCTACTTCCGCTACGAGCTAAAAATTGCATGTTTGAGTGTGTGAATTTGCTTAGGCTACTGAACACCACAAAATAAAATGGAAATAACGGGGAGAAGAAGAGATGACATTTGTTTAAAGCAATAAGAAAAGAAATGAACGGGAGAATCGAGGAGAGTGTCTTGATAATAGAGAATAGAGGGGAGCATAAGAGTAGAGAATAGTTTAAAGCAATAAGAAAAGAAATGAACAGGAGAATTGAGGAAAGTTTGTCTTGATAATAGACAAGCCGAGCACCCACCATGTGAAAACACAACTTGTAGATTTTATAAGAATTTTTGGTTTCCTCAAACATGACAGTAATTGAAGAATACTTGAAATAGAGACTTGAGGTAAATTTGATATTCTGCTTTGCTACCTCATATGTAGTCAAATTTGTACCCTTTTTCGGGCGACTCAAACACACTTTTCACTTCTAAATGTCAAAATTGGGATTGGTTATCTAAGATAGGAAAATCATTATTTAAAATGCCGGACGACACAATGAAAGATTTGAATTCATTTTTGAACAAAAGAGGTTGGTTGTCGCATTTACCATCACCTAGGTGTACGTCGACAAAATACTCTGATAGTCACCATTGTAGCGAGTGGCAGTGGAAGTTGTGGCATTACTCGTTACAAGTATAGACAATAGGAAACAAATTAATGGGGAGGCAAAGCATATACTGAGCAATTTATTTATTGAGTATCTTAAGGTCTTGTTAATTTTTTGCAGCAACCACTGGAGCATGAATTGGAGGAATTGTTGCTTCGATCAATTCGACCATGGCTCTTACCTCTAGTTAATTTTGTATCCCAAGTCAGTTATAGAATTGTAGGGCCGAGATAAAAAAGACACCTTCCGGCTGAAATCCTTGTGATCTGATGAGCAGAATAGAGCCTGCGTCATATAAATGGAGTACTAGAGACCTACTTCGCTTGATGATTCCGCCAGTGTATTAAGGAACGAGTGAAAGGTGAGGTATTCGTTCCGTGATCCGAATTATACACTAAGGACCAGAAACACGTGATGCATGGCCGTCTAGCTGTGGCAGGTGCGCGGGAGAAACTTTGATTAAGGACTCAGGTTTTTGAGATTGATTTCTCGCGTGACGTAAATTGCCGCGGGTCTCGGAGGGGGTGGGGGGAAGGAAAAATGGGCGAGAGGGGAGAAAGGATTGAGGAGCGGAATGCGAGGGAAAGAAGGCAGGAAAGAGAGATAAAGGGAGTAGAGGAATTGAGAAGAAGAAAGATGCTCGGCTATCCCCAGAAGAGATTTAAGCAGATTTGCGTTTTTGGCAGGGGTAGGCGGGAGGGAACGGCTCTGGGGAGAATGAATGAATCCTTTTCTCGGTGGAAGCATTAAGAAAAATGATCCGAAATCTTCGCTGTGATTGAAGCAAATCAGCGGACCGAGAAACTATCTGAAAATTTCTTAATTTCATTGAAAACCCAGTCTAAAAATCCCATACACGCCGAGAGATTCGCGCATTGGCTTTTTACTTAAGACTCACTCATTTCATAATATGTCGCAATGATATTGACGATCTTTCCATAATTTTGCATCCCTCGTGAGATAAACGCCGGTGCATTTCTCAGCCACCTACTATTAATCCCTTAGTCAACTTATTGTTTTCCATGCCTAATCGAAGCGTCAACCTTCCTCTTAGCTTATATAACTCTATAAATATAACCCTATATATATAACCCTATATATAAAACCTCTTAATAATTTTGTACGCCTTTCATTATGAGACAAATAAAGTAAGAATATTATCAAACTCATATTATTGGGGCTTATGAAATATTAATATACCGTCCACTGGATGTTAAAAATAATGTTTTAATATAATTTCCATTAGATATAATTTTATTACTTCTGAAATAAGGGCTGAAAATGGGTGCTCTGAAAATAGGCATACTAAGTCCTTTCACTCGGCAGAGAGATATTTGGCCTTTTAACCTGTAACTAATTATGAAATATGCTTTCTCAACTGTGAAATTAATTTTTTATATCTGTAAAATATTAATCTTTTAGCAATTTCTTCCGGTAAAGGAGAAAGGGATCTATGACCCCAGGTGAAGGGGAATTGTTGTATGCTTTTTGTTAAAATTATTTCTACGAATCAGTAGCTGTAGGATATTTGTTTTTGTTTGATCTAATATATCTGGAAGTATTAAAAAAAGTTGCAACATAGGTATGCAGTACCTTTAATTCCGCAATCACTTCAATATTTATTTGCATTTGTGTGTAATAAAATTTACACAAACAAAGCACAATATGCCTATATTTTATTTGATGTGACAACCAATAGATTTAAAGTCGCTCCATCATAAAAGGACATGACATCCTTTTTATACAAGCTCTGAATACTAGTGGAGCCAAATGTACTTTATCTGATTTGACTGACAAAAATTTACCTTTCTTTGCTATTTTTATTGCAATTTGAACTTTCATTTACATTGCGTTACATGTTACAATGGGAGGAAAAAGAGGAACATAGGATTTCTCTATCTAATATAAATGACTTTCAACGAAAAAATATACTATTACGAGGCAAAAACTCCAAAAAATGGGCTAAAAATAATATAGATGCATGTTAGCGCCTGACTATATGACTTTTAGATAACTGCTTCGATAATTGCAGTCAAATTGAGGTAATACTATAGAAATTGCCATGCCTCTGCGGCTGTAAAAAAGAGTTCTTTAAAGTATATCCACAAAACAATCTGATTTATTTTGTACTATAATTATGGTTTTCAATTGGTAATTCATGCCATCATAGAAAAAAGAATTTTTAAAACCCATAAAGACAAAAACTTGAAAATTAGCATTTTTTTGACTCATTCAGCTACAATGAAACTACCTTAGCGCACAAGACAGCCTGATTACATGATGAGGCTGATACAACTAAAAATACAGGAAAGTACGACAAATTACGGACTCTGGGATTATGAATGATCACAACTTCAACCTCGATAGACGGTTTGTTGTGAAATTAAGATTTGAGAAGAGCTATTGCACTCCGTTCTCTCGACCATATTTTAACTATCGAAACGACCACGTTTGGTTCAGGAAAAGCGATACGATCTTCTTAGCTATTCTATAGACAGGAGATAGATGGATTTCACAGGAATATATTTGCTCAGTAGAAGTCGAATTTATTTCATTATAGTCAATTTTAAACCTACCAATGGCGTATTTATTGACTCAATGGCATGGAATAGGAATGATTCACCCCAAGTCCACGGGCTATTTCCAAGCGTTTCAAGAAATTGTCTTCTTATTTCCTCAAGCTTTTTGACCATAAATTTTATTTGTATACCTATCTAGAGCATGAGTGTTGTACAAATACCAAGCGGAGCCTAAATTGTGGGGTGAATGGCATAAAAAAAATTGGGTTGCCAGAGTATGCCATGGCTGAGTTTAAATGTAAGTCTGCTAAATGAGGAATGCCCACAAGGATTCTCAAGGCAGGAATAAGCAACTATATTTCCTATCAATTTATGGAATGTAAGAGAAAAACGCGTTTGTCGGGCATTTTGGAGACAGTTATTGAAATTGAGCGAGATTATAAAGCTGATAATAAAAAAATTAGCTCTCGTGAATTTGCTCTATTCAAAGGAGAACGGAGAAAAGATGAGTATTAAGTATGCTATAAACACGAAAGTACATGGAAACAGGATATATCTTAAGGTTTGGGGAGGTTTATATTTCTAATAGGTATACGTTTGTTACTGAGAAATTCAAATGTTACGCAATCTATCCTTCCGATCAAAAATGGAGGCATAGCCTGGCCAATTTACAAAAAGGCCACCTATTGTTCATTTAAGGCACTACAGGAGAAATATCAACCTACGGGTCTCTTTTAATTTGTCACGATGGCCTCAAATGACCCCCTATAGAAGCCATCAATAAAAGTCATTGCAAAACATTTTTATTACTTGACCTTAGGAACACAAAATGCTCTACGAAATGTGGTAGTGGCTACCCATTTTTATAAATGCTCAGTAATGATACAGTTTGACAAATGAAAAAAATTAAAACTACAGGATAGACTTGTATCCAATAAATAAATAAAAACTAACAGGCTAAGAAACTGAAATCAAATATTAGCCGGCTAACGTATTCCTTGTAAGGACCGCAAGTGTTCTTTTAAAGGTACGCCTGTTAAATACATCTGCTCCACAGTATCATTACATTTCCAGGTATCTCCATCGTTGTCTAAGCATATCGTCAACAGAATCAAGAGGTTTCAACCACAAGAGAGGAAGTGTGGAGTGAAAGTCTCGAGTCTAAGGTTCGCAGTCAATGTCCGTTGCATCAATAATACATTTCCCGATCTTTTAGGATTTCCAGAATTTCCGGCGTTTTCACTGTTTCCCTTCTGACTTCCTGCAGATTGCCACCGTGGCCGTTGCTTTTTTAATTATGTCTCCTGCCTTCACTCAATCTCTCTTCATTCCCGAGGCTTCTCCTTCATCGCCCTCCTCTCCTCTCTCCCTCTTCTTTCTGAATGCCTCTCCCCACCCACCCACCCACCCAATGTGCCACCGACGTCCCGACCCTCCACCTCCTGGCACACCAGACACCCTCCTTCCATCTTTGCTCTCCACCTACCCCCACCTCCCGCGCCTTCCCTCTTACCCCCCTTTCGGCTTCCGGCGTCTGTGATTAAAACGTCAACAATTTTAATGAATGGCTCGAAAATTGATGCTCGTCGTTCCCTCGCGTTCCTGCATTCTTCCCTCAGCCTCCATCTTTCCCAACCTCCCCTCTTGCCCCATCCTACTACCCCCTTCATCAATTCTTTCACCACTTTCACCCCCATACTCTTCTTAGAAAAAATACTATTGAAATTCGCTTGATTTATTTGGACATCTTAAGGTTACAAATATGAATTGTAAGTCATTTCTTTAATCATTTCAGTAGCTTTGATAAACTCTGAATAGTTTTCTTTGACATTTTAAATTGTTTACTGATAAAAACTACTGCATTGTTAGTATTTAATTATTAAAAACTACTATATTTAAATATTATTACTTCCTAAGGGCACCTTACCCTCAATGTTCCTTCCCGCTACACCTCGTACGCAGATAATTAGGCATTTAACGGGACAGAGAAGGGGGAACGCTTTTCACATTAATTTTACGGGCACGGGAGTGTAGCGTGAATAGTAAATATGCGTGCCTTGAGAACGAACATGCTCACTTTGACCAAAAAATTGGTATAGTTATACTTGAAGAGATAGTTTTAAGTGCTCATTTCCGGGAAATATATATTTTCAGTCAGCATAGCATTCAAATCATTCACGGCAAATGCTTTGAATAACTTCTTAACGAGAATTCCACCGGGTCAAATCGGCGAAAAGTAACGGCGTTTCAACAGTGTCATCCAGCGTCGTACATTTATCCCGAAGGCGATGGACGATTGGTCGTTTGCCGAGATGTCGGTCCTTTTTAAAAAATTTTAGTCTTTTGGAATTCGCGAGAATAATTTACTCTATCAGCCGGAATATATATGCAAGCATAAAATATTGTAACCTGGTAATTCACGAAATTTCATTTAATTTTGGGTTCTGTTGGAGAAAGTTAGCAATTAATGCTACCATCTACAGTGTTTTAACTGTTTTTGACGTCTAAAAATGTATATTGAGCATTTCTTTTACGAAATATTGCTGAATGATGATTCAACTTAACTTTTAGAATCCTACTTCATGCTTATTGTTGTCCTCACAGAAAGAGGGTCCACTTTACCAACACGAATCTACAAATAAAGATCTTAAACGACTTCTGGCTCACCGTGCAAAGAACCAACTGCCCGAGAACTTCTCAACCCCTCCATGCTGGCAAGGAAGCAGTGCATCCTCCCAAATTCAAGTCACGTGGATTTATAATACACTTTTCTCTCTTTATTTTCATTCTCTTGCACATACCTCATTCTTTCACTCCCCATCTCTCTCTAATACTTTCTCGGGGCCTTTATATTTTCTTTCATCCCTCCTCATCTCCCCCCAACGTCAACCCTCTCCGTCGTTCAAAAGCCATCAATTAACGGGCGCCTGATCTCTCTTCAACCCCTTCCCCACAACTCCCCTTTCCACTTCCACCCTTCATCCCCCTCCACCTTTCCTCTCCATTTTTTCCTCATCTTTGAAGAGCCACCGAGGCGTAATTTCTGTCTCAGAAACCCCTCCTCCGTCCCCCACCCACGTCCTCCTCCCTCCCCTCTACCCCCCTTCCCACCCACTCCATTTGGATGACGTATTAATCAGTTACAGGGCTTTAACCCCGAAGAGTTTTGAGTTACAGGGGCAATGCTTTTTGAGAAGCTCGGCGGAAGTAAGAAAAAAAACATGAGAAGGTCTTCCTCAGTTGATTCGTTTTCTTCCCGTTCAGTTGACTTATTAAAATATATTTACACGGATTTATTTTTCTCCTGACGCTGACACGCGGGTGATGGGGCACATTTCTGAATAATTGGCAGTGTCTTGCGACTGATCGAAATTTCCTTATTGATGGATAAAATATTGACGGTATTTTTTGAATTAAATTATTGTACATGTTGCCGTACAATTGAGAAAATGCACCTATTTCTTAAAATGACATCTTATTTACTATTGATCGGGGTGTAAAAGTTTAGATTTGGTAAGAGCGTCGTATCGATTTTTTCAGAAGATAAACGCTGTACACAAGAATTTTAACCCATATTTTGAAGAAGATTTTATCATTTTGAATATCCGTAAACAAATCTCTCGTATCTGTTGGCGCCAAGACATTTAAATTGCGCTCACTGCCTTTTCATTATTGTTTTGTTTTTTTGTCTTTCGTCAGTCAGCGGTTGCTGGGCACATTGTGGAAGTGATTGGATCTCAGTTCTCTTTTTTGTAACGCGTACATGTACTTACAGTCCACTATATATATATATATATATATATATATATATATATATATATATATATATATATATATATATATATATATATATATATATATATATATATATATATATATATATTTTGAATCCGGCTTTTATTTCTTCATAGTTTTGCCTTCCTCAGCGCGAAACATTTGGTCCTTCGGGCCGGATCCGAATAGAATTTGAACGTTACAATTTGTGATTATATTGCTAATGCCTGTGTTTTACTTTCAATCATACTTCGTCATCGTTTAATTTCTGTCATCTCAACGTGGGATACGACGAGTTCGAACGGGAACATCAACTTCCATTTTGCCTGGGGCTAACTTGTTATGTCGGAGAGTTGCTGCGTATGACATTGTTTTCTTCATGAAGTACAGCAATCCTGCTCAACGTGTTCATGCTGGTCAACGTGCTCATCCTGCTCAACGTGCTGGATGGCGACAGCTGCTAATTACTGCCCTTGATGTCAGAGTTCAGGTTAATCCTATCCTTTCTTTATTTACTTAATCTTATTCATGCATGCCTTAATAAGTTGTGATGGATCCTAAGACAAGGAAATCATTAATTAAAAAGAGAGGTATCATCAAAGCTTCTCTTGCAAGACTAAATAGTTTCGCTACTAATTTTAATGAAAGCTCTCAAAGTGTACTTGAACTGAGGGTCAGACAGGAAAGATTGTCGGAGATTTATCAAGGTTATTGCTCTGTTCAAGAAGAATTAGAGCTTGAGGATAGTGAGGAAGATCACTCGGAGGACAGGGCAGCATTTGAAGAACAGTATTATGCAGTGCAAGCAATTTATCTTAAATTGCTTCAACCAGAAAGTGAGGATCACGCGAGTCAGTCATCTCGAGTTAACTCAGCTGATTTTCGACTTCATAATGCTCCTCAAATTAGACTTCCAACTATTGAATTACCAGAATTTAAGGGAAATTTTGAAGAGTGGCTACATTTTAAGGATACATTTGAAGCATTAATTTGTAATAATTCACAATTGTCGGCCGTGCAGAAGTTCCATTACTTATTGTCTTCTTTAGAAGGAGAGCCTCATCAATTAATCCAAAATCTTCAGGTGACGACCAAAAATTTTGATGTAGCGTGGAACCTAATAAAAAGAAGGTACCACAATACAAAGCTGATTGTTTCAACACATCTGAAAAATCTATTAAGAATGCCAACCGTCTCTAAAAATAGAATTGATTCGCTGAGAGCACTAATCAATCATGTCCAAGCGAATGTAAACGGAGTAAATGCCTTAAACATCACTGTGCCATTGTTTGATATATTGTTAAATCAAATGATTTTGGATCACCTGGACAGTGACACGAGAAAGGAGTGGGAACTTCATTCCGAAGCGGAGGAAATGCCCACACTGAGGCTAGTTTTAGAATTTTTAGAGAAGAAATGCAAGGCGTTAGAAAGTATCGGATCCACTTCAGAAGTGCCAACAGCTAAATTTAGCTCCAGTGTGAAGCCACAATCAAATTTCCATCAGTCATATGTAACAATAGGTGGAAAATGTGTACTATGTAAGGAGCATCATCATTTGTACAAATGCCCTGAGTTTTTGCAAATGGAGGTTCTACAACGTAGAACATTAGTTAAGAAACATAATTTATGTTTCAACTGTTTGAATATTTACTCAAAGGATCATAAATGCTCCACACAGAGGTGTCGTGAGTGTAACAGAAGACATCATACTCTATTGCATCGTAGATATTCCACAACTAAGCCCTCACAAGATGGGACACAAACTCTTCAATCATCACAACAAGTGAGTCTTGGGAACTCGCCTGCAGTTCCTTTACAGAAGTCTTCAAGCAACTATTGCGCCTTCAAAATGAAATCCTTCCCACAAGTCATGTTAGCCACTGCTTTAGTAGAGGTTAGGAATCGATTTGGGCAATTTGTACAATGCAGAGCCTTACTTGATTCAGGATCTCAAATTAATTTCATCACTGAAAATTTAGCTCAGAAACTGCAACTACCCAAAGTCAAACACCATACTCCAATCTTGGGGATAGATAAGGTACGATCAGAAACAAATAGTAAACTATATTTGAATCTAAGATCTCGCGTTAGTAATTATGACACCACTATCGAGTGTGCAATAATTCCCCGAATTACCGGTCCAATTCCATCCACAAGACTGGACATCGACGAGTGGAATATTCCAAAAAATGTGGTCTTGGCTGATGAATACTTCAACCAACCAAACGCAATTGACCTATTGTTAGGTGCTCAAATCTTTTATGAAGTGCTAGGGCCAAACAAAATGAAGAGACCAGGTGAATTTCCAATTCTTCAAGAAACCCTCTTTGGATGGATCCTGGCAGGTGTCATTCCTAGTAACAATAATGACACTTCATTTCAACCTCAACAAATTGCATCACATTGCCTTCAAGTATCATTGGAAGACCTTATCCAGGAATTCTGGAACATTGAATCAATCCAAACGCCTACCTTAACATCTGAAGAAAGGGAATGTGAAAGGCATTTCATCAACCATACCAGGCGTCAGGAAGATGGAAGATTTGTAGTTAAACTACCAACCAAAATGGATCCTATGGTGCTTGGGAAATCAAGACACACAGCATTGGGTAGATTGCTACAAATAGAAAGGAAAATGAACAAGAATGTGGATTTGTTTAAGTCATATCATGAATTCATGAGGGAATATTTAGAACTAGGGCACATGCAACATCAAGTTCAACAATCTCAAGAATCAAGTTTTTATCTTCCACATCATCCTGTTTTTAAGGCCTCCAGCTCAACCACATCCATGCGAGTAGTTTTTGATGCCAGTACCAAGACTACTTCAGGTTTGTCATTGAATGACATATTAATGGTGGGACACTCAACTCAGCAAGATCTATACTGCATCATTCTCAGATTTCGCACTCATCAGATAGCTATGGTAGCTGACATAGAGAAGATGTACCGACGAATATTAGTTCATCCTGATGATCGCAAGCTACAACGGATTTTATGGCGAAAGTCACCACAAGACGAAGTTGAAGAATATCATCTCACTACTGTGACCTATGGTACTGCTTCTGCTCCATTTTTAGCCACAAGGTGCTTGGAACAACTTGCTCAAGAAAATGAAGAGAACCATCCTAGCATTTCAAGGATTATACATGAAGACTTTTACGTGGATGATCTTCTTAGTGGTGCATCTACCCTTCAAGAAGCACTGGAATTCTACAAGGAATTGACCTCAGTATTAAGTACTGCTGGGTTTTCATCAAGGAAATGGTCTACAAATTCTCCTGAATTGTTGGCAAACATCCCTTTGCATTTACAAGAAACAAAACTTCAGTCATCCCTTGGACATGGAGTTGTTACTGCATTAGGATTACACTGGGATCCAGCCAGCGATCAGTTTCAAATAAAAAGTAACTTAGCCTTACCTAATCATAATCTTGTTGTAACAGGTTCAACAAAAAGAAAGGTGATGTCTATCATAGCAACCATTTTTGATCCACTTGGATTGATCAGTCCTGCAGTTGTTTCATACAAAATATTTCTGCAGACACTGTGGCAAGAAGGAATTGATTGGGATGCGGAACTTACACCTTCTCTGTCGAGTACTTGGACAAGGCTCTTTGAACAAATTCCAATACTTACTAAGATAACAATTGATCGTAAGGCTGTATGTGATCATGATACAGCCTTACACCACAAAGACACATCTAAAATTAAGTTTGATGTTCAGCCCAACCTGGAAATTCATGGATTTTGTGATAGTAGCCAAAGGGCTTATGGTGCATGTCTGTATCTTCGGTCAATTGATTGTCAGGGTAATTATGTGTCTAAACTTTTGTGTTCTAAATCTAAGGTTTCTCCTGTGAAAACAGTATCACTGCCTCGTCTTGAATTATGTGGAGCTTTACTCCTAGCAAGGCTATATGATAAGGCTAGAGTAGCTCTGAATCTACGTGTACATAAGGTTTATTTGTGGAGTGACTCCACATTGGTGTTAACATGGTTGGCAGGAAGCTCATCAAGATGGAAAACCTTTGTTGGCAACCGAGTATCCATTATTCAAGATATCACATCTAACGCTCATTGGAGACATGTCCCTTCAGTGTGCAATCCAGCAGATCTTATTTCACGTGGAATGACTGCTGATTCTCTTACAATTTCTAGATTATGGTGGAATGGTCCAGAATGGCTTAATCTAGCGGAATCATTCTGGCCAACATTAACTTTGGAATTACCCAATCAGATAATTCCTGAGGTGAAAGTTTTGCATTCTTGTGCTGATCCTGCTCCTCAAGACTGGATTCAGCGATTCTCCAAATTACATAAACTTGTTCGAGTTATCGCATACTGCAAAAGATTTATTGATAATTCCAGGATGCCTAAGTCCAGTCGTCAAACATCATGTCTTACTGCAAGGGAACTGGATGCTGCATTACTGTCATGTGTTAAAATGGTCCAGCACATTCACTACTATAAGGAAATCAATGACTTAGTGAACACAAGGGAAATATCTCACAAGAGCAAATTAATGAGTCTAGTACCCTTTTTGGATCAAGATGGACTATTGCGAGTGGGTGGAAGATTGCAACAGTCTCTTTTATGTTATGATGCAACTCATCAATTCATATTACCAGTAGAACATCATTTTACTAAATTACTCTTGAAGGCCGAGCACTTAAGATTGTTACATGCTGGCCCACAGCTATTAATAGCCTCCATCCGTCAGAGATTTTGGATTCCAGCTGTTAGAAGTTTAGCACGGAAAGTAGTGCATGAATGTCTTCGCTGCCACCGACTGAAGGTCCAAGCATCAAAACAATTAATGGGAGAGTTACCTTCTTTGAGAGTGCAACCTGGAAGACCATTTAAGGGCACAGGTATCGATTATGCTGGTCCAATCCTTTTAAGGCTTGGTAATTCACGAAGCAGGACAATTATTAAGGGATATATTGCAATATTTGTATGTTTATCAACCAAGGCAGTACATTTAGAAGCCGTCACCAGTTTAACCACGGAATCCTTCCTTGCAGCCTTAAGAAGATTCATTGGACGTCGTGGCATACCTTCTCACATCATGTCTGATAATGCAACTAATTTTCGAGGTGCTGCACGACATATTAAGGAGTTGTACCAGTTACTTCAATCAAATAATTTTTCTGAGAAGATACAAGGATTTTTAGCTGGAAACCGCTGTGAATGGAGTTTTATCCCTCCTTATGCACCACACTTTGGTGGGATATGGGAAGCTGCCGTGAAATCAATGAAATACCATTTAAGAAGAGTGTTAGGAGAAAACGTTGTTACATATGAGGAATTAGCCACATTATTAGCACAAATTGAGGCATGTATGAATTCCCGACCAATCTCCTACCTATCCAACCAACCTGATGATGTTAGTTATTTATCACCTGCACATTTTCTCATCGGTGAACCCTTGACCCAATTACCATCTCCTGACTACTCTGACGAAAGGGTTAGTAATCTTTCCAGGTGGCAGCAGCAACAACAACGGCTGCAGCAATTTTGGAACCGTTGGACCAAGGATTATTTACAGGACCTGCAACAGCGTCGTCGCTGGCGGCAAACCTATCCAGATTATCAACCTGGGATGGTGGTACTTTTGAAGGATGATCATCTACCACCATTAAAATGGAATTTAGGGACTATAACTGAAGTGTTTAAGGGACCTGATGGACGGGTTCGAGTTGCTCAATTAAGGACATCCAATGGCTCTGTTAAAAGGCCTATTGTTAAGCTATGTCCTTTACCTGTGACAACATAACTTATTTTGGAACCAGACGTTCCAAGGGGGCCGGTATGTTGGCGCCAAGACATTTAAATTGCGCTCACTGCCTTTTCATTGTTGTTTTGTTTTTTTTGTCTTTTGTCAGTCAGCGGTTGCTGGGCACATTGTGGAAGTGATTGGATCTCAGTTCTCTTTTTTGTAACGCGTACATGTACTTACAGTCCACTATATATATATATATATATATATATATATATATATATATATATATATATATATATATATATATATATATATATATATATATTTTGAATCCGGCTTTTATTTCTTCATAGTTTTGCCTTCCTCAGCGCGAAACAGTATCAATAAATTTATATCCAACCTTAAGCATATTCATGAGTGTTAGTGACAAAATTAAATGAACCCCCAAAAATCAGAGTAATTTACATAGAGAATAATTCTGGTGACACTGTTAGTAAAGCTTAAGATTTTTCAGTTACACAGCTTGCATCACATCATAGGCAAACGCTGGAAACAAATAAATTATAAATTCAACAATAATATTAAATTAACAAAGTAAAGAACTTCTATAAAACATTCTACCAACACTGATTATGGTTTGTTTCGGACTATTGTTATAATAAGTAACTTGTAAAATGCTTAGAGTTATTTCGAAGTATTGTAGCTACTATCATATCCGTACGCATTTATGGAAACATATGCTGGAAGTTTTAGATTTATTCACATGATAATAAATCAACTCAAGTTTGATATTTAACACGCTATTTTCAAATAAAGAACATCGTACATAGATCCAGGTTTTTTCCCTAGCAATTTATCTGTACAACTTAATTTATTTCTAAACTTTTATTTATTTCAATCATTTGATAAATATGAAATCACGAAAGCACTTAAACACGGTCGAACATTGATAATAGTTCGTGTGTATGACGTAAAATCAACACATTAAAAATAATTTTAATATGGAAGTTTTTCTTTTTCCGTTTGGTTTATATTTGAATTAACGCCAAAAAAATTTTCCTGTTGTTTATTGAGAAATATTTTAGTGTACTCCCGAAATTAACCAATAGTTCCGCAATTTGACCATCACAAAAAAACGTTGCTGAGACATCTGAGGCGAAAAGTAGGGAAAAACAACCGGGATGTGGCACTTTTCTTCATGACAATAATTGTAATTACTTTTTACAGAAAAACAGTTGTGCTATCTATGTACAACATAAATTTAAGATTTTAAACAGTGACAGTAAAATGTCTCAAGAGAGCGCTTAATTTTAGATGCATTAAAGATGTTGCTAAATATTTCTCATTCTTTATAAAACGACTGTATATGAGTGGTGTAAAAGCAATGACTCCCCTAAAATGCATCTGTAAACTGTACATATAAAAGCAAAACATGCTGTACAAGTTGTCCGAGTCTGAGATACCCTAAAACCATACTAGTCATACATACATAAAAAATACCATAATAGTCATATAGATTGGTCTTCAAAATAATTGCTCGAGATGCATCAAAATAATTCAGCCTGTATATGCTGAAAATTTGTCTTAGAAAGTTATTATAAAGCGTACGTCCCTGGAATAAATAAAATAATTAATAAAATTTATTTTAAAACGTTTAATGGAGATCAGCAGACTCGGCACGCCCTCAGAATTATCAGAACAGTATTCAAAAACGATTTTGTGCTACAAGTGTACACAGTTTTTCTAGTATTAGACACACAGAAATCTGTCCGGTCCTTTCCCTTGTTTTTAATGGCCACTCTCGTCAATAGCTAATCGTCTTTAACTATTCACAGCTTACTTCGACAGAGAATATCTCAAATTAGGATGAAGAGTGATTTTTATTGGCCTTTGTAGCCAATTTGTGGCATTTTAATCCCTTCATAATAACATTAAAAAATGTCATAGATGTTATAAAAGCAATGCCATACTTGCCGTGTGTAAATGGTAGATACAAACTACGGTTGAGTTTCTTAAAAATAATTGGAGAGCTGCGCTGTTGAAACACAGTGTAAATTAGTTCCGTAATAAGGGTCAAACGTTTTAGACACGAAAACCCTCAAAGAACATTGTTAACATTAACGGTGAGTACATTTTTCTTTATTTTCTAATATACTCTTAAAAATATCGCTTGAACAGAAGAATATTAAAATATTTCCTGGGATGAGGAAGAAAATTTAATCGGTATATCACTCAACCATTGTCGTCACAAGAAACCCAAATTTCGACGTAACTTTTCCTCCTATCATAAACTTTCCCGATAAGGAATTCCGAAGCGGGTTGCAGTCGGAATAGTCTCGCCGTAACCTCGGGATTCCGATTCTTCAGAGATGGCCGCTCGTCAGACACCCAACTCTCCCGCCCCCCTCCCCACTCACCCCTTTGCCCCTCAGGAGCTTCCCGATAGACGCATGCATAATTTTGTGTCATGACCAATTACCCCCTCAGGAAGGTATGATAGGTTTAATTGGGAGGAAATGAGATTAGACGGGAACTTCTCTGCCTAGCCCGTCTGGAGAAAAAAATTGCTCGAACATCTCCGGAAATTGGGAGTCGGGGGCTAAAGAGGAGTGGGTGCGGGAATAGGGGAGGGTGTCGGGGTGGAAAAGGGGGGTTTTAATAGGGGGGGGAGTGGCTGAAATGAGCAGAGGGGAAGAGAAGAATTGTTCGGGATCTGCTTGAACTGAATTTCCACCAATGCCCTTCCCTCCTCTCCACTCACACAGACGCACACACATACATCCCAGCCTCCTTCACCACCGCTCGCTCATTTCCCCGCGGAATAACCCGATTCCTCCGCTGCCCCGGGGTGCCATTCGGCCCCCGAAATAACTTCCGCGGCGTCGCTACCCCCCCCCCCCTCAGCCTTCAAATTATTGGTTTGTTCTAGAGGGTAATGTTCAGGGCAATTCCCGCCACTTATTAATACTCCTAATTGAAGGAAAGATTTTTGGGTTAGGGTTGGAGTGAAGAGTGGGGTGCCCAGACTAGCTTCTCTTCCGATCACGTGTAATCACTGTTGCTCAATTCTAAGATTGGTTGACTGTGGCCCTCAATCCTTTGCTGTTTAATGCTAATTCTCGTACTTACTGGTTTCATTATATATAGTTTTTGGTCTACTTATGTATTCCGGGGTCTTTCTCTGGAGACTTTCTCCTCTATTTTTCCTTCAAAAAGATCATTCACAAAACTATAGTGACTCAGGTTGTATTCAATCTATCTGATTTTTATTCTCTATCGAGTGTTTCAAGGAGTCTTGTCCTCTTTTACCCTTAGGCATACTTCTTAATGCATCTTTTTTCTTCAGCATAATAACTTTAGCATCGTCCTCCAGCACCAGCTTTGGTGACCTTTCCATCTTCTCTGTTCAGTTTTTTAATTGATTTACGCTTTCGAGCCATTAACACTAGAACCACCGTAGGTTTTACTACCCCTCCGACCGTCAAGGGGTCATTTTGACTCCTCTTCATTTTTATTAGAAAATAAATTACTGTATCCAAAAAAAGAGATGCATTTGTCAATTTTTTATCTAATATTACTTAGAATGATTAATTTTTAATATTATTATTATCATTTTAGCAATTTAAACTAAATTATGATTACTTACACACACGGTTTTTTAAAACAATTTTGTACATAAATTACACATAGGTGCATAAATGCGGCAAAATAAATAACAATTGTACAAGTTGTTTTTAGCAATAATATTTTTATCGTTTTTAAACCGGTATAAAAATTTTTAACGACTTTTTTCATTAAATGATTAGTGAACACAATTGTAGAGCACATCAATATGCAGACCAGACATGTTTTTCTTATCTTACCACAGCAGGATCCACAAACAAATTTTTTGCAAGATTTACATTTGTCGGAAGCTTTATTACCTTTACACTTTCCAATCTGGCATTTTCTACGAGCGCGACCCTGATGCCAAATCTAAAATATTGAAAAATGTGTGGACTGGCCATCTTCGCGCGATAGCTTTGACTGTGTACTGCATATCCCAGACAACCAGGGCTAGAGGAGGGAAACCACATTTTGATATTTTGTAAATGGCTACACAAGGTAAGGGTGGAATTTGTAAGGGGGACACGGCTCAACAATCACGGCTTGCATGTGCGTCGCTGAATGGATTAGTCTGTAGCCAGGAAGTAAGCAAAGTAAAACCGGGGAAATAACCGAGAAATGGCATTTGATACTTTGTGAAAGACAAGACAAAGCAAGGAAAAAATTTGGAAGGGAGATAAAATTCGACAAAATGCAATCGGCGGTCTACACAAGCTGATGCCAGTTCGGCTGCTAGCTATCATCTTCGGGAACCAAGGGAAGAAGAGATAAAAGGGAAGAAGAAGCGGTGCATACCATTTTATGTACAACGAAGCAGACACCATGAACAGCAAACAAGAAAACGATGTACAAAAACGTAGGATCATTTTGACCCCTTGGCGGTCCGAGGGGTTGAGGGCCTGTACCTCATAAAAATAACAATACTTATCTTTTACCTAAGTGGCATCCAATAAGGCATGAAAATCGATTAAAGTCATATACATATGATGACCCCATCTAAAAAATTCTAAGAGTGACAATGAAAAATATGCAACCTCAGGGGTCAAAATGACCCCTCGGCGGTTCTAGTGTTAAATTCCACGCATTGTACGATTATTTTCACATACTGTTTCCTTGTTTGTAGCTTATCTTTTTTAACTTAGTTTTTGCTTCTCCTCCATGAGAGCTTTTTTATTTTGGCCTACTCTTTCAGAATGACCCAGTTCTAATCCCAGCGATGGTGACCAGCCATCATAGATATTTTGATTTCTACTAGGGTATTCTGTGGAAAGCTTTAGGAGTACAATATTTTGTATCTTGGATGGTAAGTTAGACTGTTCGTTCCCTGTCGTCTTTCGTTAAGGGCTGGCTGTTTCCGACGAAGATTTCTCGTCACCATTCCTCATTTTCTATTTTTAACCATTTCTTATCAAACTACCCTCTGTACCAATGGATGCCAAAAAATACAGCAGTTCACTGTTTCCATCAAAAACCAATAAAGTTTAGATGTCATGGAACCTACTCCCCCAGCAATGAGCCATTTTAGAATTTGAAACCATGTGCATAGACAATTTTGATTAACAACTCTTGATAATTTGGTTCATGTAGAACGTGATTCACGTAGGAATTACTCAGAGCAAGACAATAAAGTTTCTTCTTTCAATTGTGCCCTGCCGAGCACATTAAAACGTTTGGTGTCTTGTAGAGTTAAACTCTTGCTACTAGCGACGTTGATTTAGGTTTTGGAGACGGATTATATAATAAAAAGGAGACTATCAAAAGTCGTTTGCTGGCATAATTTAAAGAACCGAAAATTCAATAACTATTATGAGACTCCTGCCTGCCAACCAGTAGTTGAGTATTTTTCGCGATTACCACGCATGAATAAAATATTGAACCACGATGACAAGTGATTAGGAGGGAAATTTTGTGTTGGCCACTTACGCAGACGCTTTCTCGGGTAACATTCAAAAGTGCATCCATCCAATTTCACCACCCTCAACGCTTTCAAAAATACAACAATCCATTCCGTTCATTTGGAATGTACTGTTTATTTAAGGCTCAGGCCATGAAGACGCGAATTGGAGCAAAGATTTTTTTCCCGTCAAAATCAAGCGTTTGACGATACGCTGTACATCTACAGCTGCATCTATACACTACTCTGTGAGCCGCCGCATTCGAGTATGGTAGGGAGTGCTTAGACATCAGTCGTGTGAAGGTGTCAAGGAGAAATTTATAGGGAGATTATATGGTCAAGAATATTTTGGGAAAGTTGAGTGTTTCGGGCGGAGCTCAGTATTTATTCTGGTTAGTTATTATTCATGGGAAGAGCCTGTTCCTACATATCTGTCCAATCAATTATGATCATTTCTTATTCCATGCCTTCTATTGAATATAGAGATGTCTAGTGGCATCGAGGTTATATTTTCACTTTCACCCAGAATTACACCTGTGCTGATTTTCTCAAGCAATCTCACCATAGCGTGCAGCCTCCGAATCTCAAGCGGCTTCCAACCTATTCCTTGAGTAAGCACTGAAACATTCAAGGTTCGTTTGAAGCAGTTTTCAAGTAAGAGTGAAGCTTTCCTTAGTGTTCTATTCATTTTCCAGATAACGTATTTCTGTGCAGGCTCCTAAATGCTCGTATGGGGTATTGGAGATGTAACCTAACCACAGCAAAGCGTCCCTCTTTCCCTTTTACTTCCGGGAACCTTTCTGCTTTGCGCTGGATTGAATTTCTGTTCCTTTAAGGTTTTACAGCATATGATCTGTATGTGGGTTCTCCACGATTGGTATGAAGTTAAGATAATTCCTAGGTATTTGGCTTCATCTTAAGACTTCATGAATACTACTCCTCCAGTGTAGATACGGCGGTAGTATGATAACTTCCACAGGTCCTGTGCCGTTGGACATTTAAAGAACTGAAATTCAAGCCCCATTCCTGGTATCTCGAGTTAATGTTATTGAGTTCCGGTGATAGAACTTCCAATCCCAGTTTAAAGTCCAAAAGAAGACTCTTCAGATAGCTGTAGTAATATACCCGTAGTTTTTATCGCGCATTGTAGGTACACTTATTTCATGTCTATTTTCCGCCAAAACAGGTAGTTCAGACATGAGAGAAGGCATTACACGGTCGTGGAAAGCATGAAAAGTCGAGGGGAAAGTTGTCTGAAGATTCTGCTCTTCTGACGAAAGATGACACGGAGAACATGGTTTGATATCCCATCCAAAGCACGGAATGCTGCACTCCACAACAGCTCTCGAAAATGCACCCAAGTAGGGATTGCCCCAAGTCTGAAATATTATAAAATCTTTTTTACATTTTCTTGATGTTTAATGTGTGCTACTAACGTGCTGAACACGAATATGCCATTAGTTTTTCTTTTCCAGATCTCAGTACTTTTTTATTTTTGCTATTTCTTCAGGCCAAATTTGAGGACTCCGGTGGATGCTTTCAATAGGATACTCATAGAAATAAGGTATCAGGGACGTACGGACTGTGCAATAATGGGAGAATACGTGTGAATTACCAGTCGAAGGGTCTTATGAACATACGAGCCGTTATAAAATAATGGAATCCATTCCGTTGCATGAATATCCTATTTCCTTCATATTTTTTTCACTTTTTCCTATTAAATTTTGTAGAACTGAATGTTATAATTTCCTATATGACCCTAGTTGTGCTAGATATTTGATATTAGCAGCCTTGATGAAAATGAAAAATTCATCACATCCAAAATTTTAGCATTGGAAAAACTACTATTATACTCATAATCATAATCACCTAATTAAGCAATAAACACTCAAAAATAGAGTAAACAAAAGCTTTGTCAAATTTTGTTACGTACCATCCTTTACCTTTCTCGATGACTTTACAAAATGCCCAGAGTCATTGTTAAGCCCCCAGAGCAATTACTTTCTGTAATTATAAAGGCAGCATACAGATGACTCCAAACATAGACCTGGCTGGGAGCTGATGCCGTTTTTTATCCACTAATCCATCCCTCTCAGCTCCGTCCATACCTACATCTGCCTTTATCTCAATCTCTCTCTCTGCCCCCGCACCTTAAGTTTCAATTCCCTCCCTTGTCGTCCGCTTGATGGATTGCATTCCCGATTCTAGTTCATTGTTTCCATTGTTATTTTTTTGTCGTCTCCGCCCCTTCCTCCCCTCCCTTCCCCTTGCCCCTCGCCACAAACACCTTCATCCGAATTCCCTCTTCTCGTCTTTTTTTTCCTGCTCTTCGCTGTCAGAGTGACGTGCACTGTGGAGTAGGGTAGGGTGGGGGATGGAAGGAGGGTGAAATGCGAGCGAGGAGAGGGGGGATCCGTTGGCGCCTAAATGTTGGACATTAATCCCCAGGGGAGCTGGCAGTGCTGCGGCCGCCGATGCTGTCCCGCTCTCGTGGACTCTTAATTAATTCCACCGGTAGCGGTGAGAGGGAGTTGCAGAAATGTGGGCGGGTTAGTTGACGAGCGGCGGTGGCGGATAGCGGTTCGGCTCCGAGGGGTCTGCCGTCCGTTACCACCCCCTGACTCATCCCCGCTACCCGCTCATTACCTGCACCACCCCTAGAATGCCCACCGTTCTCGAATCGTTGGATTCTCTCTGTTCATTCCCTAATTAGGCTCACATTATAATTTAAAGGCTCCTGTATCGTGAGGAGGGTGAGGTACTGGCTCTTCACATGAAGGGTCCAGGTTACCCCTCCGGCTTTGGAGGAAATATTTGGCAAGAATGCCTCTTATAAACCACGGGGGACGTTGCACACTTTCAAACCGATCGTTTCTGGGTTATATTTAATGTCAAGGTCAAAGGATATGTCCGAAACATTCTAGTATGTACACTTTTTCCAAAAGTTGATTGATCATTGATTTATTTTTGGCTAGAATCTAAAAATTTATAGAATACCCACCTATTCAGGGCTATGTTGGAACATTTTCAATGGTACGGGAGTTATCTCGGTGGAATTTAGAGTTCATGTGGTAGAGGGAAATAAAATGAACTTAGTATCTTCGTTACTAATTTATTGGTACATCCCTGACCGATTTCAACATTTGCGTGTGATTTTAAAATTCATTGGGCGAATCTTACTACTCCCTTGTTCGTATTAATACTTGTTCAGTAAAAAAGGAAATATGGATGAGTTTAAGGAATTAGTGGTTAGGATATCTGAGCTGTAGGTTTACGTAACAGGGTATTTCGGGGAGGGGACGCTTGAACTGTGTAGCCAGGAGAATTTTTCAATAGAACAAGGTCATTTTACTATTTTTCGCCAAAATACTTGGCATGTGCTCTAATTTTAAAGTACTCTAAAAATCCAGTTTTGCACCTATATCTGAAATATTTAAAACATCTAATTGAAAGTCAGAAAAATTGTTGGTTAAAATTAAATAAATTGAATAAATTAAAACAGAAACAAAAATTGCACTATTCCACAAGGTATTTATTGCGTACGAAGCGTTTCAACTCACAGAGCCATCATCAGGGTACCTGTGAGTTGAAACGCGTTGTACTCAATAAATACCTTATGGAATAGTGCAATTGTTGTTTCTGTTTTAATATGACGGCTTCCTAAATATCTCGCCTGAATCTGTTGAAACTTGAATTAAATTGAAATATAATTGAAATGGTTAAAATTGGATAAATTGTGAGCAAATATTTATTGTCACCGAGGATAAAAGATTAAAAATGTTGTCTCGTCATTGCACAAAACTTTCAGCTCGACTGCACCTTGTACAAATATTTACAACCCTCTGCGCCAAAATATATCATCTGAATATCACTTTTTCTCGTCCCTGGGCTAATCTTTAGCGTTAAAATATATTCCACCAAGAGTTGAACAAGTATCAAAACAGTTAAGAGACTTGTCAGGGTGATACCAACAAACCTGAGAAAAATCTAAAGCATATTTTATTTCACGCTAATTGGTCATTTTTTAGCATAGAACGAGCAACTTATAAACAAGAGTGAGAAATTTAGATGCTAATGGGTGGAAAATCACTCATATAGGTGATCAAAATTAATACCAAAATTTGAGAGAGTTACAGCACGATTTATGCAATCCAACGGCTGCCACATGGATCTTGATTTCAACTCATTGGTTAACGCATTGGTTTATAACCCCGGAAAAGGGATTGCAATCCACAGTGACAAGAAGATATTGTGGCAGAAGTGGCTAGTTAATAGTTATAGGTTGATTCATTCTGATTCGGTTAACTTGAATATAGTCGACATTGGGTAAATCAGCATTGGATTAGTGAAAAAACTCTAAAATTGGGATTATTCTCCAGGTCTTGTCTTCCCCACCTCCCCGAAAAAGTGAGAATGTGGGGATGTTTGTAAGCGAGAGTTATTTCTCCCGTCCGGAAGTCACGTAATGTGGCACAGTTTCGAATATTTTGTCTGGTCACTCAAACACACTGTAGCACAGTACAGCATGTACAAAGGTGAGTAAGTCAATATTTGTCGATTGCTGAGACAGATGCGTAGAGTTTTCAGGGTGTCTTCGGGAAAAATTTGTTTCTTTGAGTGACGGACTTCAAATTTTCACTGTTTACTATATATTTCTTGACTCAACGCACATTTCTGATATTTTTTCCTTGTTTAGGCCTCAGTAAGTGAGAAAGAAAGAGCTTGACCTAGTCTAATGTAAATCTTTATAAGTGAGAGAAGCTAACTCTGAACCTCTACAAATGAGAAACCTCTGTAAGTGAGAGTAACAATCCCGGTCCCTTGGACTCTTGATCACCCAGGTTCAAATGTGTCATTAAATGAGTGACAAAATACGCTCTCATTCGATTGTACGCTCAACTGCGATGGTATACAACTTAGAGGCGCGGAATATGGTAGGTGAGGATACCTGCGACGTGGGTGGATCTCATGATTCCAATTTGCTCGTATTTTAAACGGAATTGAAGATGAACGGATGTTTTACACTCATGTTCAATCGATTGTAAAGGAAATCCAACCACAGCTGTCATGGGATTCATTAATTTTGGTCACTGTATAGGTCTTCAAATTGAACAGACAAGCTAAAGGTCTGCGGTACGATTCCACTGCAAATGGATTACTTTATCGCAAATTGCTTGTAAAGATTTTCATACCAAAGGTGTCTTCAATCTTTCCCAATAACATTCCACCAAGGAAATATTGTATTAGTAAAAACACTTCTATGATACGATAGGATGCATCGTGGATTTCCAACTGCTAAGCCATGCATAGGTCACAGATTAAGGCGTTAAATTTTGGATGTTCATGATGGACTTAAAGCAAAGCTACCGTACTTTTCCACAGGTTTGTTGGTTTACAGTGAAATACGAGAGTTAATTACTAAAGTTTGACTTCATATTCTCATTACTCGTAAAACATATGCTGTGGTTTTTTCTTCATGGTTGTGGATGCTCTTATAGTGGAACATAGAAAGCACGTTATGCAGCCACGAATAATGTATTCTTCCCCAACTTGCGACGCCCGTGATACATTAGAAAACTGCGCCCTCAGTGGAAAGAACACAGAGAGGATTCCTTCTTGCCAATCTATTGTTTCACTTCGAAGCGAGCCCCTCGTTCCTTCCCATCCGCTTCCATGCAACGGTCTCTTCCGAAGGAATCCGAACAGTGAACAGTTCTTTTTTGCGGAGTTTGAATTCCTGCAGCAGACTCCTGGGATCTCCGTCTCTCGATGCCGATGATGTTTTCCGTGGATAAAGGCTCGCCTTCGAGGAAACCCATCTCAGCCCACTCCCTATCATCATCATCTCCCCACTCCTTTCCGCGAGAAAGCAGTCTACAAAACGTCAAAACAAATATAACCTAACAGGGAAAGTTTGTGACAATAGCCTAGCCTAGGTGTTTGTGGCGTAAAGCGTCTTCTTGCGAGGCGGAGATGGAGTACTGGAATTTTTAGAAACATTTCGGAATAGGTATTCTTCTACTAAGAATACTACGTTCTTTCATTTTATAAATTCTTTCCTAAGACATCCACTTTCTTTAGTTTCGTGGTTTCACGCTTAGCTACGTGGAAGCTTCCACAAATGATAAGATGGCTTTGTTTTATTCCGCAATTTTTTTATTTCGGAGCAATATGTTTCGACATTTTCGTGTCATCATCAAGAGAAAATATTTATCATCGAAAAAATATATCGAGGTTTATCTATTATAACGGTTAGAGGCCGGGTATTTGTAAAAGGGGAACTAGAGAAAGGTGATTCGATGTTCGATTCGAAAGAAGAAAGATGATATGAACATAAGAGCAATGCTTACTAAACATAAACGACCCATAGAGCGGTCAAAAAACCAATATAACTCATTTTAAACCGGGAGACACTTAAATAGATTTCGACGGAACTGTAGTTTATTTAAGCCAATGAACGTGGTGTATTCTCGGAAGACACGCAGATGCTAATGAAGGCATATCATTCATAGCTAATTTCAGTACTGAAAAATAAACTTAACTCACTACGTTCAAATTTGTGCAGTGTGAATAATGTGATGGCATCCGTATAAAGAATTAAATCTGATTACCGGTACTTGAACGAGAAATAATTATGATATTTAATGTCAATCTGATTCTTGGATCCAACAACCAAGCACAGGCAAGTAGGTGAGTCGGATATTTTGAGTGAGTACCGGAAGTGGAGCATTAGCCTACCTGAAAAATCTATGAGGTAGCTCTGCGAGCCATAATCAGGAAAATATTTTCTTGAAACCTCTAAAACAATTTCACTGAATTTTGTTGGAATAGTTTCTGAACAATACATTAACAATAAGATTATAAAGACTGAATGGCCCAATTAACTTACATAACGTAGTTCAGGAAATTCCCGCACCGCTGTGCACTGAAATCAGCACCGTGTAAATATTGGGAGTGGTCTGACACTCAAATTTATCAAATAAGTTCATGGTACTACGATGCGATGAACGACTGTTGACGTAATTCATTCATTCGTAATTCATTTGTTGTCATTGTTGTAGCAAACTGTTGGAAAAATGAGACTGATATAACTGCATATATCTTTTATGAGGGTGAACAAAGATACCAGAGAATCAGAAAAAAGTTCATGTTCTTTACCCAATTCCATTATAAAATAACAGTAAATACAGGCTTCATTTAACTCGACTTAAGGGTCAAATTTGGTTCCAAGTTCTATGCATTGATTTCAATAGTGAATTCAGTGCTGACTTATGCATCATTTAAACGGTCTTTATTTCTATACATGGCAGAACTCTTCTGTATTTTGAAATCATTATTTTTTTGCATTACTTTGTTTTTTATTATTATATTGTACTTATTGTTATATTACTGTTATTATTATTACAAATTTGAAGATTAAGTAAGAAATTGTTCTGAACCTCCGCCAGTCATAGGTGATTCTCATCCAATTTTTAAGATGAATCTCGTAAAAAAAAACCATAACCCTTTTTCCTTTCTCCCTGTCTCCCAGTGTTTGCTTGGCGGCGTGCACGTGCATTCTTCAGTAAAGTACGAGTAAACGGGTCTTCCTCCCTCGACCTCCACCCCCGTATCCTCCCCATGATCCCACCCTCTTCCATCCCTCCCATCCTTCTACCCCCTCGCTCCAACTCTCCGCAGGGAAATCAAACGGATGGCCGCGGTGTGCTGCTCCCTCTTCGCCGTCAAAGTTCGCTTTGCTTTCGAGGGACGACCTCGTCTGCTCCCTCCGCTCGACCCGCCTCTGCCCGGCAGTGGCGGCGACTGCGACCTTACCTCGCCAACCACCCACTCAACACCCACCACCAACCAACCCCTAACATCCTCTCGGCCTTTCGTCTCTCTCATAATCCCTCTCCTTCTTCGTCTCTGTATTTTTGGCTCGTCCGTTACCCCCAGACACTCTTTAATTGGCTTACTGGCAATGTCCCATGGCACAAGTTTATCCGGGGTTTGTCTGCTGCAATATATTGCGCAAGATTTCTCGCACGATAACCCTTACCGTCCGTTCCCAAAATGCGAGGACCTCTCGGGTCTTTAAACTGGCGTTTTTTTTTACGAATACTGCATTGGTCATTCCGTGATCTATGATAAATAACGCCGCTACTTTGCAAAAACCGCAAAATATGGCTACTAAGCACGCACACTCATTGTCCTTCAGGAATACTCAGAAAATTTCAGATACAAACTACATTTTCGATTGCAATTGTTGCCTACTGAGTTAAACTAAGTTTAATTCCCTCCAAACCCCGGTAGGATAATGTTTGTAAGATAACCCAGTATAATTCCTTCCTTATCTTTGATTGGCAGTTGCACAAAAACACTCGCAAAAAAACTGAGGATTAAAAGGAGATTAGTTGGAATAAAAAGAACGGCAGGAATATTTTGATTAATTTGTTTCACGTGAAAAATCCGTCTTATGGCGTTCATTTCATTTAAAATTTTCCAGAAATAATGGCTTCTACAGAATTTTTTGCTTTTGTGAGTTGGGATTAATAAGATTTCTCATATCCATTGTCTGGGAGTCGGATTTTTTGAAATCACTTACGTTTTATTTTCCAGAAGTGTTTTAGCAGCTTTCAACCAAGTATGTGGAGTGAAACCTATCTACATGTGAGAATAAATTGTACCTATAAAAAGAGTACTGGGCTAAAATCAAATAACTAAGGCTTAACCCTTCGCGGGGTCCTCAAAGTGGATGTTATAGGGATTTTGGTGCTTTCGAAGTTGTACTTAAAAAGCTCGTGCTATTCTAACAATTTTTTCCACACAGCCCTCTACTCATGTACATCTTCTGCTTAAATTAATGCGCTATGTTACAAAGATCTCTTGTTCTTAAGACTTTTAATATTCTCCACATTAAGATTGTCTTTTATCGCACTTAGCCATGACTTCCCCGGCATAAGCATTTCTCTCGCACCATTCACGCATTCACAATGAGGAAAAAAATAAGCATTTGAGTATTCCATCTCAGCGGTTAAACTCATCAAAATCTTGAACAATTAGCTGTTGTAGCGCATGACTCCTTAGTTACGTGTTCGAGATCATCTCAAACGGTTCTAACCCAACCCCCCCAATTACCCATCGAAGACTCAATGATCGTGTCATCAATAGGAAAAATACTCTGAGGAGGGCCTCCGTAAATCCTGCATTGTCAACCAATGACTGCAAAGATTTTGATCCATTTATTATACATATATTTCAGATACTTAAGGTGCCTTGGACACGTTAACTAATTATATTTCGCAATTCCACAGACTTCTCTTATTCTGAGAAGCAAAGAATCAACTACAATGTCCCTAGAGTTCATGGATGCTTGATTCGATACATCTATAGCTCTGAGTCTGAGCAGCCATATCCATCAAAAGAATTCAAAATTAATGTGCTTCTGAGCATTTATAGTCAGAGCACAAGCAAGGAAAACTGCGAATATACAACACAAGTAGTCATTTCTAATACAAGCGCACTGCCAAATCAGCAAAAATTCTGAGAAATGGTGTGCTTGTGGAGAATGCACCAAATGAAACGCATAGATGGCGGACTTATTTACGTTGCATTGACCTACATTAAGGGTAGAATGCAATCGATATTGAATATGTTTTCCTAGAATATACAATAGGCCGTAAACACACACCGTTGTAAAGATGGCAGCGATTCTCTCTCAGATTTCTTCACACAGAGGGAACACACGGTAAAATTTATCGTGCCAAATATCGTGCGCGATATACTGCTGTGAGAAATTATTCAGAGAACCTTGTGCCAAGGGATGCGATGGCTTCAAGGAAGGAAGGAAGGAATAAGAAGGTGGGTGGAGGGCAGTGAAGGCTGTAGCGGCCACTAGGGGTCGTGCCTCTTGAGACGGGAGAGTGGATCGATTGCGGCGATCACTTGTGTGCCCGAGGGCTTGTGAGTGGGATAAAGGGCTCTGGCGTATGCTGCTGCCCCTAAACTCCTCCGAAAGGGTTTTCCCAAGGAGTGAAACCATTCCATTCTCGCTAGTATTTCCTCTCTGGCTCCTCTCTTGAGGCGCCGTGCTCTGGCAAAGGAGCCACTTCACTCCGCTGCTAAAATTTGATTCGCAGCCCTCGCTTCCAATCGTCGTGAAGTTTCCACTGCGGGAAATAGAGTTGGGCCGTGATGCTTCTGCCATAATCCTACTCGCAGCATAATACAATTGAAAACCGCATCAATATGATCAGAAATCATCTGAGTACTTATTGGTTTACAGCACATCTCCTCTTCACTCCTGTTTCCTGCCAATATCTCCATTCCTACATATGCATCAACATCTACGAAATACCGTGCAAGCTACCACTAGAGTATGTTGCATAGGGTAATTCCGCACCAGGCTTAAAACACTAATCCAGCTGAAATTAGAACCACACACGTTTGCCCGGATGCTAGGTGAAGGGCAAAAGTAGTCACGACGACAATACGTGGTAAGATCATTAGCTAGGATAGTGCTACGTAAACGAACTTGCTACCCTGCAGTGTACTATTTACAACTACTGGTTTGTATTATAAATACGACTGATAATTTGTTGAACAAGATACTAAGTTATGCAGGAGTAATATCTTTCCGGATATTTCATGCGGGGTTAGTAGCTAATAATGATGTTCAGATATTTAGCACAAGTGCTGTACCCAGCGAGGGTCAAAGTTTCCCAGAACTGATCCATCTCAACTCTTATGACCCCTTATACGTTGAAAAAAATGACCATTGAAATCTATCGGTTCTCGAGTCACTTTCTTTAATTTTACGCCAATGAACATTTCTATCATAATAGTTTTGCTCTAGCAGAATATGTTGAACGTCCGGCAATAAAAAGTCTACATCAAACTTTCTAAAAGATTTAATCTATATTTTTCTCTTCGATATTCAACGCATCTTTAATTGTCCATAATTATTTATTAGCTTAATATATTGTATTCTGGGTATTTCTAAGTAATTACTTTTATTCCTTCACAATTTGTTTCCGGTATTGGTTACCAGTTAATTTATTTGCCGAAGACGCCAATAACATCCTGCGCGCTCCAACTCACGACTGTAGATTAGACCATGAAATTGCAATTAGGTGAAAAAACTGCCAAAAGAATTCGTTTTGAAGTTCATTGCTGTGATAAAAAATATGGTACTATAATAGCTGATAGTGAGAATTATAACTAGGTTTTCCGAAATGTAGTGTTGTGTAGTTAGTTAACTTACTTTTTAATGCTTGTATCCTTATCTAACACCTGGTTTTAACAGCAGGACCTGCATATTTGTGACTCTTTGTATCTCCTATGGGAAAGTGTTAAATTGTGTAACAAAATATATCACACTGGGGAATGGCCTGAAGATTTTGCAAGAACAGTGATGGTGTCAATTCCTAAGAAGCCGGGTACACGGAAATGTATTGAGCACATAAGCCTAATTAAGCATGCAGCCAAAATAATGTTGAGAGTATCGAAGAGGAGATTAGAAAGCATAATGGAAGAAAATGCAGAAGAACAATTTGGCTTCAGAAAGGGGAAAGGAACAAGGAACGCCATCGGTCAGTTATGAATGGTTGGAGAAATGTATATAGAGGGAAGAAAAGGAATGGCACTTTGTTTTATTGATCTGGAAAAGCCTTTTGGACGAGCTAAATGGGAAAAAATGTTGGAAATTCTTAAAGAGAGGGTATGGAAAGAGAGAAAATTCATTTGACAATTTTATATGCGGCAAAAAGCTGCATTTAAAATAAATGAGGATATGGGAGAATGGGTGGATCTTGGTTGAGGAGTAAGGCAGGGATGCTGTCTGTCACCAACCCAGTTCGATATATATGCTGAGGAAATGATCCACAAATTATGTGATGGGAGGGAGGAAGGAGTTAGCATTGGAGGGAGGAAAATAATAAGTATAAGATTTGCAGATGACATGGTAATCTAAGCAGATGACATGCAAGCACTTGAAAGGTTGTTAAAGGTTTTGGAAGAAGGGCTGAAGGAGTACGGGATGAAGATAAATTTAGGGAAGTCAAAGGTGATGTCAGTGAACTGTGAAGATAGTATGAGTGTGAAAATAGATGAAGGCAAATAGAAAAAGTGAAAAGCTACAGGTAGGCTACAGATAGTATAGGCGACTAGAGAAGTGATGCAAAAATACAAGGAAGGATAGCAATGGCAAAAGAGACCTTCAGCCAGAAAAAAAGACTTACTGAGCAGCATAAGCAAGGAGCTGAAGCTGAGAAAGAGGCTAGCTAAGTCTTACACATGGAGCGTTTTTATGTATGGATGTGAAGTAAGGACATTAGGGAAGAGGGAAAGAAATAGAATAGAGGCTTTTGGAATAAGGGTGTGGAGAAAGATTGAAAGAGTAAGATGGGTGGATAAGGTGAGAAATGAGGAGGTCATAAATAAAGTGAAGGAAGAAAGATCGCTCATAAAGAAAATAAGAAAGATAAGAAAAAGGAAAGGTAACTGGTTGGGTCATGTGATTAGAGAGAAAAACATATTAACAGAGGCATTAGAAGGTTAAGTTGAGGGAGAGAAAAAGAGAGAATGAAGAATAATTAAATTAGTGGATGTGGTGAAGATCAGCAACTACAATGTGACTATATAGAAGGTTCGGGATAGAAGCGAATGAAGACAGCAGCGGTGTACGGGACCTGCCAGCAGGCAGAACACCAGATGATGATGAATATGTTTCCATTACTGACAACATCTTTTCCTCTCCAGCTACTTTTTCAAAGCCTCCATTGTCATGTAAGCGCATAATCCAAATATATGTTTTTTTTACTTATTTACTTCCAGGACGGCTAACTAGATGTCAGCAAACTCCTTGTCGGTTTAAATGACTTCTTTGTGAAGGAAATACTCTTCACCAGGTCTTTCCTTCCTCTCTCATCGCTTGCTTGCTCTTCAGATAACAACATTTTTCAGGAGGGCTTCTTGGGTTTCCATCCGGAATATTAGAAGGAAACCCATTAACCCGGATGGAAACCCGATTAGCCTTCCTACACTCTTTTCACCTGGAAACCCTGAAATATTTTTACAAAAATCTACCACTGGCACAAAATATTGCTGCCTAGGTTTGACAGTGATTCTGTCTCCTTGATTGTCTCCTCGAGCCGTTTCAATGATTTTCTTAAAAATTAACCTTCAAGTTTAATTTATCATAGTTATGTCCATATAATTCAACATTCTTGTCAGTTGATGTTTATAAAATAATATCTAAATAATGTTAATAGTGAAATTGTTACCAAACCTGGTGCACCACACTCAATAATCTAAAATTTGACATGACATGAACAAAACCACTGCCTTAATTAAGAGTGGAAAATACCAAATTATTATAAAATTAAGGATTAAAATTCCTGTTGTGTAATATTCTAATTTATCTGTACATATAATAGGTAATGCATTGCATCACACACTTTACCACTAAAAAGTTTATTGTTTCAAAATCTGTCATTTGATTGGCATATTTTCGGCCCCAAAAGGAACTGGGTAAAGTTCTCACTTTTCAATCCGAGGGTTGTGGGTTCGAGTCCCACCTAGAATGATTTTTCTCTACTCAAGACATGGGTGTTTGTCAACGTCCATTGTTAATGCACCCAATCTAAAAGGTCAGCTGTGATGTTTCCGTGTTAGTGGAAATGAATAGTTAAATATTGATTTTATTTAACTTTTAAAATGAAAGTTAATTGACCATACTTTGGTCGGACTCATTTAAGAATTAATCAGAATTTGGAAAATATTTTTATATTTACAAATTCAAGCCTCTTTCAAAGTGATATACCTAAGTAAAAATTATAATAGCAATACATCGTAAATTTAAGCACGGTCCGTGAGAGAACATAGTTTGGATTAGAGTACATTGAAAACG
Organism: Ceriagrion tenellum; assembly: GCA_963169105.1. Classification (NCBI taxonomy): domain Eukaryota; kingdom Metazoa; phylum Arthropoda; class Insecta; order Odonata; family Coenagrionidae; genus Ceriagrion; species Ceriagrion tenellum. The sequence goes on along the minus strand of OY720642.1, from coordinate 118,034,156 downwards.
AGTGGATGAGATATAGTGTTATAAAAGATTGAGATGATGCGAGGCGTGTAGGCAGCGGTGAGCGGTTGAAGAGGCAAGCGTGCGTGGAAACGTGACTGAATGAGTGAGCGCGGTAGCGCGACGGGATCCGCGTCGTTCGGGCAACTTCGAAGACAGCAGATGTGATTGCATTTCTGCTCATTTCATTGTGTGCTTCTTTTTATCCAAAATTTGCACGCATATATACTCAACACAGCAAAACAGAAAAACACAGAAAAAAAATTAATTACTTTGAGAACAAAATCCTACGTAAAATTTTTGGACCAAATAAAGACGGTGACACATGTAGGATAAAACACAATCAGGAAATCAGAAGTCTTTTCAAGGAGCCAGATATCATGGCGGAAGCTAAAAGCGGAAGGCTAAGATGGACCGGCCACATCATCAGAAGGGAAAAATCAAGCACCAGATATGGGAAGGAAACCCGAATGGAAGACAAGCACGTGGCAGGCCTAAACTGCAGTGGAAAGACCAGGTGAAGAAAGATATGGCTAATATAAAAACAACAGAAGAGCATGCGAAAGACAGGAGGCAGTGGAGGCACTACGTTGGTGACAAGTACCACCTTGGGTACACATGGCCATGAGAGTAAGAGTATATACTTAACACTTGGTTTCCTTTAGCGACATTCACATTTAAAAGATATAACTTCCCGCTTTTGGATTGTGAAAACTGGCACGATATCAATATACGCCAAGGGAGTGGAATTCATCATGGAATAAAAATCGTCTTGACTAGGATTCGCATCTAACCGCTAAAAACACCAAGGTAACTTTAACAAGGTAACACCAATTTACTCCCATTGGTGTATACCTTTACACCCGGGCGCGCGTATTACATCAATCGTTCATTGTAATGATTGGTAAGCAGCGTTAATTATCTCTTTCTCCCTGAACAATACTTGAACAGATATTCTGCTCCGAATACGTGCATCCATTACTTCGTACATAGTCTCTGGTTCGTAAGATTTCTAACACTCCCATTCTTTTAAGATAGATTTCCCGCACTCAACCATGATTTTCTCGGTCTAGCCATTCCTCACATATCATAAACTTATCTTTTACAAATAAATACTTGTTTTGATTCTAAACATTTGCTTCCTTATATAGCTGGGTCCGATAACACAGGAAAAGTAAACGGGTACATTCAAAATAGGGAAAATTTTATATTGTCCGTTTTGATTCCTGAAAATATATCACCGGGGAAGGCTGTAATAGGAATAATTAGACGCTGTATGCTGAATAAATTGCAATGAATTTGATGAGTTAAGTTTTTAAATAATAGAAAAATTTTGATTTTGCGTTCACACCAAGTAACTTTTTTTTATTCACCGTTTATGAGGCTATTCAGTCCCCCCAGTTACACAATATCTACAAAATTGTATTCATATTTGGACGCGGTATTACGTCACCATCGTTAAAACAGCAAGTTGTAATCAGTCTTGCTCTTCGTTCAAATAAAATATTGTTTTGCTTTAAGTAAAAGGACGAAGAAGAGTTCACAATATTAAGACTTTGAGAGAAACATTTAGTAACCAAATCAATCAAAACTTTTGGAAAGATTGAAAGGAGTGTGGCAGTTAGCGCCAACAGGAATTTTCTCCACCGGAAAATGGATGACTTCTTCAGAAACTGCTGAAAAGAGCACTTCACCGCTAAACAAATCGTAGGAAAGAGTAAGCTTTCAATTTAGTTCAAAAACCATTGTGTAAAGCCTGTTTTCTTTTTTTTGAGAGTTTTTCAGCCTTTTTAAAGGAAAGGATAAATGTTCTCGAGCAGCCTCCCGGCTCTTTACCATGACTTGTAAAACTTGAGCGGCCCTTCTTCTCGTTCAATTGTGCAAAGTTTCCAGGCATGAATGGCGGGCACTGAATGCGAGGAAAGGAAAAGTGATTGTCCCTGTAAATGGAACAAAATCACGCGGCTCGGAGGCCGCAAGCTTACCTTGTCGTCATGAGTCACCCTAACAGCCTCGCGAGAAAGCTTCATCCCTTTTGTACGACAAAAAATTCGAGTGTCTGCGACTTGAGGAAACCCTACTCATGGAAATGATCAACTCTTGAAAACTGCGAGTCATCCGTGGACGACTTTTCTCCCTTTGGCAAAAACTAACGGCTCCCACCCTCAAGCGATTGTAGGAAACGATCCTATCGAAAGGTGACTAGTTCTTCTGGATAGCTCAATTATGTATTAGCACTTTCTAAACGTAAATAAACGAGCAACCCTCGCAAAAATCTATTATGATAGTTTGTTTATAATGCAAATTTATGATATGTTGCTAATTATGTATGCTTCTATTTTAGTTGCGAGCAAGGCTCTGTTGCATTAATAATACTAACCAGTAGTTGTATCTTGAGTAGTGTACTGCATGGTAGCATGCTCTTCCACGTGTCACTCTCCTAGTTTCTAGGCTGACTGCGTACCGTTGTCCTGAGAGCTTTTAGCCTGCGCCTGGCTTCCGGAGGAACGTGAACGGTTCTGATTTAAACCGGGATGAGTGCTGCAAGCCTGGTGTGGAATCACCCCGTGCCACACACCCTCGTGGTGAAGTGCATGGTATTTCGTAATGTAGATTATAAAAGTATATATAAGCCTTTACATCAAACTATTTTAGAGGAAAACAAATATTTAAAGCATTACATTTATTTTCAAGTGACGTAACGCTCAGTTTTATCGCAGAGTAGTTTTTTTCAATCTACAGGTCATTAAGCCTTTCACTAAATATAATCATAGTAGTGGAAAGCAGAAAGGTATTCAGATAACACCGTAAATGAGGAGTGCTACTTTGCTCTGGTTAGGCCATCCCTCAAATACGTAACGAGCTTTGGTTCTTGGACAAAAAAATTTAACCCGGATATTACAGAGGAAAGCGGTACATTTCGCTAAAAAAGGCTTTGAGCGAACAAGAGTGGGTTCATAGCTTTAAGAGGGTGAAGAGATAAAAGACACTCGTAGGCTGCACGCCAGGCTTATATTGCTTGAGAAATTTATAATAGGGTAAACTCATTATGACAAACAGAATATCATGTCGACACAACAATATATTTGTTTAGGCCCGAAAGAAGCGACGAAATAAGAGATTACGTTATCTAACAGATAGGTAGAAATATTTATTCTTCTCTTGCACAATAAGTGACAATTATTAAAACTGAGCTCCACTTCAATAACTCATCACTCCAAAAATACACTTCACTATTTTACATCCCTATAAAATTCTCCGTCCCACCTTCATACGGGCGGTGTCCTGATATCCCCAGCCACACGCCAAGGGGGCGGCGTTAATGGTAGTTTATAGATGCCAATTTCTTAGAAGAATGAAGTCGCCACTGAAAGATTGACGGGAAAAGATCATCGAGATAGATTTCCTTAATATTATAATGGAATGCTTCCCATTTATAATGTGAGTCTTTATCACTAGAACGCCCAGGCGGGTCATTTTGACCCAAACGTGATTTTAAATTCATTTTTTTATTTCATTTTCAATGAGAGCAGGATTTCCTCTCGTGACTTTTATTCATTTTAACATGGCTTTATGTCCAAAAATTTTCACCTTCCTGGAGTAATCCGTACATTAGTTTTTTTAGAATTTACCTAGAACGCCCATACGGGTCATTTTGACCCAGATATGTATTTGCACTTTGTATCACCACCAAAACTTCTTTTTTATTAGTGTTTATTAGTTATTCTGCTGCATATGTTGTCCATCCCACTTTGTCCTATATTCCTCATTCGGTTACCTTCCATGCCTGGATCACCTTTCAAAAATATTCTCATATTCCTTCCTTCCACTTCGTATCTCCACCCTTCTCATTTTTCGTCCGGTCGATTCATGGCATATTTAGTAATTAATTCGTTGGTAGTGCACAATGTACCTTATTACTATTTTAGAGTGCAGAGAATACAATATTGCTCCTTACTGACATATGGACTATTATCAGATTATCAGATTTATACATGGGCATCACTGAAATAATAAGAATCCCAAAGTTAGTTACTAGGTAGATTTTCGGGAAAATTCCTGCTTCGACCGAAAAATAATATTTTGAACTTAGTTATTGCAACCAAACTTTGAAAAATAATAGATATGTATTAAATAATGTGAAAATTCTTCGTAGTATATTGAGCTATGACACAACAAGCAAGAAAAATGAAATAAAATGGAAAAAAACGATAAATTGACAAAATGTCGTAAGTTTATATATCAATAAATCATCGATATTGTCAAAGTTATGAAAGTTATAAAGTGAAATAATCGATGAATGTGAAGAGAAAGATTGACAGTTTGTAGTAGAAACTGTAAAAATGTAAACTTAATAGCGCAAAGTGAGGATTAATTTCATTAATTGCAGTGGGTCAAAATGACCCGCTTTGGGCGTTGAATGATGTTGAAAAGTCCGGGCGTCCTAGTGTTATACGTCCCTCCACGTTGTATAACACAGATGAGGATGATTTGGAACGGAGAAAGTCCTTTGAGAACTAGAGCAGTTGTTCTGTGCTGCCAATCTTAAGGGTTGAAGCTTTCCTCACTTGCCGTACAAAATGGCAGCGGATAGGTTTCCACACAAATTTAAGCAAGAGAAAGTTTTTGAGAGACACTTTTTCTCCGGAGAAGGCAACAAAAATGAATGTTTAGAGTCGAGTCATAACTGCACGTGACAGCATGGCTACCTATACGTGACAACTGGCGAAGTGACTTGGTCTATTGTTGACGTATCAAAGAAAAAATTCACTTGATAGTATTCTGCATTATATTTGCTTCACTGATCGGTGTTTCACACACGTGCATTAAATAAGGCTTTACATCAGTCACCTAATCCGGGGTGGTATTTTCATGGATGATTGATAGAGGAAGCAAGTAGTCAGAAATGAAAGAAACGAAAATTACATGATTCCATGTTAAAATTTCAACTCAATTGTATTTTATTTAAGTCTGAACATGTAGTGATGTACAAATAGATCCATTTATATCGATAGTAAATTCTCTTCATCTATCCATTTCAGTCATTAGAGGCTCATAAAGTCATTATTTCATTATTTGACGATCTCTATGTGGGAGCAGAAACACTTATTCTATATTCATCGCAAATCTTTCATCACTGACGTCGTTATACCGAATGATTCAAAATACCGCCACTGTAATGAAGTCGCAACATTTTATTCCATACGACGTCGCCTCACCAATTCCCTTACCGTGACTTCAGAACAAAGCTTAGTAAACGAATTGCTTCTTGAACAAACCGGTAGCGATTGGAAAAGTGTGCTGTATTTGTTTGATATGATTTCATTGGCTGCAATTTGTTTTACATAGTTTGGTTTTGCATTAAAATGGTAAAAGTTAAAAGGTAGATTGTTTAGTTAAATATAAAACTGGGTAAGCATCAAAAGTGTTTACCAACAGACTTTTTTATGACGTTGTCCTTTTCTCCATCTGAAAAGTCCCAAGCACCTTATTTTCTCATCGCTTATATCATTATAACGTTATCCAAAGAGTACACGTATATTCTTCTTTATTTTATGTAACCAAACCTTATTGAGGACCACTTCTACATATCCTTTACCTTCAATTTCTCTTCCATTGTCCCTCCTTAAAATAGCTGTCATTTAATTTGTACTTACATTTTAACTGTGATAGCGATGTTAAGAACACCGAAATCGGTTAAACATTGCGTGGAATATTACCGAGTGTCAGTTCACTAACATGAAGGCTTTTAGCCTTTATTCAATTTTAAAATTTGCTCACGACAATAATCGAAACGATGAGCATGTACTTCTTCTCTAGTTTAGATTGGAAGTGTAAGATTACTCCAAAAATATTTCTCATGGTAGGCTGTCCGAAAAATATTCTGAATTACAAACCATTAAAGGATATTTGCCAACAAAAGGTAACTTTTCATAGACCTTATGAACTATAGAAAATCTTAATGTTCACGATTGATAAGTTGCATAGTCTTTCATGCGTGTTTGTCAGCCAATTATAATATATCCTCTTAACATTTAAATGAAAAACTGCATAATTAAGTAAATTTTAAATCTCAAGAAAAAGTACTACTTATGCAGCTATCATGTTACAAAATGCAATCATCGCTGGGTACAAATCTTATTGTAAATTTGGAAAGATGTAAGCATATCATGTCACATGTCCAGAATGGAACAGCATTGAAAATGCACTTACTGAAATAAATCCGCACGAAACACCTATTTGATAATTGGTAGAGATATCTCATATTTGCCTTATCACAATTGTCTTCAAAATTAACGTAGCTGGTAGTTACATCTATGTCTCATTCTGTTCGGTGGTTTTCAGTGTGATTGTTCCCTTGTAGACTCAGTGTTCTATTAATTGTCTCCATCCAGTGGTGTCTTTATATACGGATTAAATTCTCACTACTTCCGACTCCTGATTTCTTTTCTATTTCGCTATCCCTGTCTTTATCCTCCTAGTATTTTTATGCTTGATCTGTGATCATAAGGCTCTTGATCACGAGACTTATGTAGGACTACTTCATTGGTGAAGCATTCAGAGCAAACGCTAAGGACGAATAAATATATTATTCATTAATAGAAACCAAAGATATAATCCACCAACGAGAAAAACGTTTCTCAAAAATACACCAAAGAAACAACTTTTTAATAGTTTAACTATTGAATAAAAAACAATTTATCAAACGCAAAAATAACAGGAAAAATATTTTGATTATGATTTGGATAAATTTATACTTTTCTGTTATTTAAAATGGCAAATTATCTCTTAATAAGATTCATACACTATTATCACATATATATTTATTTTTGAATTCTGTATCCAAAATTCTGTATCAAATGCTGTTTTAAATGGTTCACAACAGTTTCTTCAAAAATTTTTCATAGATTGTAATCACCTCAAATGGAACTTTCGGAATACAATGGCCGTCATTAGCAAGAGATTTGAACGTTTTAGCAAAGGGTATGCTTAGCTCATTTGCAAGTGAATTTAGACTAGGAGAGGTGCTAGGTTTATGCGTTGGTTTTGCAAGTGAGACCAGGATGGATGAAATATATTTCAGCCAGCTCCTATGGTCGTGAAATAATGTTTGAGCCGACATTTGGCAAGGGCTTTTGGTCGGCACCGGGCGGACATTTTAACGGAGAGACTGGGAGGGAATGAGGGGGAGGTAAAGCGTACGCGCCTGCAGGAAAGAGGATTGAGATGGATGTGCACGTCTGAGGATGAGGGAAGTGTAAGGGGATTGACGGGAAATTTTCCGGACCGACGGGAGCAGGAGTGCCTTGACGGATAATGGAAGCATGGATTGCTGAAAGGAAAGAATAAATTGCGGGGCTGGGCGGGTTGGAAGATGAAGAGGATGTTTTTGGTGTTTCCGAGTGAAATCCGAGCGTCAGAGATTCTCTCTCTCTCGTTCTCCTCCTCTCTACCTCGGCCTTCTGCCCACCAATCGGAGAGAGGTCCGTTCGGGCGAAGCAGGGGGCATTCGGGGTCAACCCCCCTGCTGAGAGAGAGGGAAAAGTTGTGGGAAGCGGCAGAGAGGAGCGGCAACGGGGTTGCAGCAGAGGCGGTCTTGGCGCCGGGCGGCCGATTCCGGGATTCTTAAGACGGATGCTGTCTAAACGTTTATTTTATTGAGCGGAAAGGAGAATAAATTGCCTTGCCTTCCTCGGAATTTCACAAAAATTTAACGTATGACCTGATAAATTAAATGAAACGGTAAACTGAGGTTCACGCGCTCAAATTTTAGACATAAGATTTAATGGCGGGTGCGTAACACGAATGAGTAGGATATTGATCAGTCATCTAGGAGCGTTGACTTTTTGTGGACGAATATATGTAGCAAAAAATAATAATATGAACAAAGCCACCAGAACATCTCATGTTTCTGTCCATTCGCAGCCTAAAGAGTCATAAATTCTACATGCAGAGTGGTAGTTTATTAAGTAGATTCACATATTCATTACGGGAGTATAAAAAAGGAGTGGATGAAAAAGTGAAAACTTCACCATTTTTCAGTGACATTAAAGTGTGGCATTAAGGGATTCTAATGTCTAAGATGAAAGACACCTTAATTCCATGATAATTCTAGTCTATCAAAATTTGTGAGTGAAAGCAATAAATAAGATCTTCGAATGAATGCCCTATCATTCATTGTTAAAGAAGATCTGAAAATATTTAAAGACCTCTAAGTAACATCATCATTGCACGTTGGGCGCTACAATCTCATGGAGAAAAATTATATTGCGCATGATGCAGAGTTTTAAGTGCATGTATTTTAAAAATAAGAGGAAACCATTCGAAAAAGACCTCTTAAAATTAATCAACTTTGTCCATAGAACTTTTTGTCCTCTTTGAATCAACCCAATCCCAGGAAATAGCCATGAAGATGTCGGTAAATGAATACAACTAGGTCTTTCAACTCAAGTATGAAGAATCAAAAGGTAACGAGAGCACAATAAAATGAAGACACGATAACAATTGTAATAAGTGTAATATTTGTCACAAGACGACGAAATGTCCAGCATATGGAATGATATTAAATTACTGTGGTAAGACTAATCAATTCGAAACTGTCCACAAATGTAATCTATTTTTGCCTAAGTTATGGAGGTTGACAGAGCCTTAATAGTTCCAAATTAAAGTAGTACTGAAGAGTACTCAGCAATGGAAGTCATAGTTCTAAATCAAAACTGTCATATCAGCTGATAAGAAAACATGCATTTTCATGGCCTTTTAATAAAATGAAAATTTGCATAGAGATAATTATAATTTACTGGAGCTATCTGTAAGACCATGTAATTTTTGCGTATATTCGTAAGTCATTATATGTAAGAGACCAAAATATTCATCGTTTAGATCATAGTAGATCAGAGTGGCAAATAAAATTGGAACTCATCATGCATTTCATCATGCATGCAACATCGGCCGTTCATCATACATTCTGCCGTAAATTTCGTTTGACTAACGTTTGACGTTTCGTTAAACTACTAAATTTAAATTTGCAGAGGATATTAGTTATGAGTGATCATATTTTTGTTTTTTGTTGCAAAAACCATGGCGACTGAAATCAAATTGTTTCTAACATAAACCATTTGAATGGCTAATAAAATGTTTAGGCAAGCTATAGAATTATTTCTCTCTTTGAAAATCCTAACAATCTCCCTTTGAACCTAAGAAGAAGTTTTAACTTGAATAAACATCAAAGACACTTAAACAAGAATGAAGGCTCATTTGAGGTCGTCCATTTCGTATATGGCAGAGTTTCTGATGGAAAAAATCTGCAAGTATGAATTCAATTTTAGTAAGATGATTGAGGAAGTTTTAATTAACATCCATAGTTTAGCAGAGCGAGGGAAAGCTGTCAAGGGAAAGGCTACCCAGTCAAGGCTAAGGCATGTTTTTCTTGTTTTTACATGTTTTTACCATAAAAAATGCGGGTATTGGATTTCATGTCTGCAATGCTTTTAAATTCGTGGTCTGTCACGTCAAATCTAGGACATATTTTCGTGGAATAGCTTTCTCGCGAGTGGCAACGAGCGAGCACCGCTGACTCAACGTAATCCTTTCCTCGTATTCGCGGATCCATCCAATGACGTCCCATCACATGACGTCCACCGCATCGCGCCCTTCAGAGGCGGACGGCCCATTTGTCAATCGGAAAGACGATACTTTTGACAAGCTGAATCAATGCAAACCCAATTTCTCTCGCGGTACAAATGTTTTCCTCGTTCCACCCTGCAGACCCCACCCTCTCCGCTCCCTCTCATAGCATGCCGCGGTCGCCACCCTCTCTTTACCGATAGATAGCGTTTCAGTCCGCGAGCGAGCTGCACCTTCCTTTTAACGTCAGTCTCCCCTCGACGTGCAGCGCCCGCCCGTCATATTAGCCCTCTTCAAATGCGCCGTCCCTTTCCCACATCCCTCCTCCACTTCCTTTATCCCATTCCTCTTTCCTTCCAAACGGCGGTCGTCTCGCTAACCCGACTCCCATCCTTCCCTGCCTCATTTCGCGTTACACGTCCTGACGTTTCATTGTGTCCGGGACGAGGAGCGTGCAGCCCGGATTACTGTCTCCCCACCACCTCTGCATATAAAAAAGGAAGAGCGCTTTTCCCCATAAAAAGAAGTCTCTCAAACTCCTTCCGCCATCCTCGGAGCGGCGGCGCACAGACAGACATTGATGCTCCCCATGCATGCCCCCGTGGCAGCGGCCCGCGGAGGGAGAAGGAGGGGTTGAAAGAAGGGTAGAGGTAGAGGATGGAGGGGTAGGAGGATGTGTTACACCGGCTCACCAACTTCCCCCGCTCTCTTCTTCCCTTCCCACAGTTCCGCACCCTCATCCCAGATTTGCTTCCATCCATCCCTTCCCCCTTTCCTCCCCCCCTCCACCCCCGTCGATATTTCAGCACCGAGTGACATATCTCCGCTCACACTCGCCGCTATTAAATTTTCTCCTTCCTCTATTCTCTCTCATCCCCCTCAACTCCACTCTCCCTCTCTTTCCGATCCCCTAACCGTTCCAATTCGTCATTCTCGCCCTCCTCCCCCTCTTCTCTACCTTTCCTCTTCACCGCTCACCTCCGCCTACCCCCACTTCCGCTCGCCCACACGCCGACACACTCTTCATTCTCTTTCCCTTTTTATCACTTAACTCTCATTTTCTCCCTCTCTCTTTCTCGCTTCCTCCATTTTCTTTTCAATCCCATTCATTTCGCGCATTCACTCAGTCGAAATAGCGTCTGAAAGTTTGATATTCCTTTGGCTTTGATTGAAAGGGTGAACATCGGTTATCATTTCTGTTTTTCTGGGAATTTGCTTTTTTCAACTCCGGGGTAAATTAATTACTTGAAATCCATTTTACTTACGTAAGGAAATGCATACTGGGTACATGGGTATCATACTGTTTCCTTTTTGAATGGGTGATGTCAAGAGACCTTATGAGTTCGATAAAGTCAGGCTAACCTGTGTGAAATCTCACTGACATTCAAGATTTAAAACTGCTTAAAAATTTTATAGAATAATTTAGCAATGACTTCATCCAATAGTGGACACTATGAGTTACATTAAAAGATCTTTTCTCTCTTCTAACCTCCTGAGAACTTTTATCCAATAAAATGGACATCCAAGTTTTTCGAAATTACACTTGAAATTCATTTTAAATCACTTCAAATTCTGGTGGCCATTCTAACGACAAAATATTGCTGCTATCTAGTATATTTAAACCCATTTCAAACTTCTAACAAATAACCGTATAACGTGCGCATGCAGGGAAATCGTGACTTGACGCATCTCTATTTTTTATAAATTATAGTGAAATCATCCATATTTATTCAATATTTTACTTTCAAATGCGAGAATTTTGTGTCCTTAGTATATATCACTATCGTAAACTGTACGTTCTTTGCGTAAAAATATATCATCGTCGCATTATATTTACATATCCAGTAGAAGGACCATTTGTGCATCGTTTAACTTCTTCTGTAGGTAACATAACCAAAAATGTGCAGTTGAGTTTTTTATTATTTTATAGTATCAATTCGTTGACAATGCTTCTACTAACTTTAGAAATAGATTTGTATTACTTATTATTCAGCAAACTGTATTACTAATTTTATTTTATTTGACTGCTGAGATAACTCTGAAAAATTAGGCATCAGATCAAATGCTAGATTCGACTGTGAACGATGACACATAAGACCTCGAACAAAGCCATGAATATATGGATTCCACCCATGGTAATGCTAATAGCAATGATATTTGAGATAATTACATCACGAAGAATAACCGACGGGAGGGTGATGACGAAAGAAGTCCAAACATGGGTGTATTCGATTTGAAACTGGGGATTAGACTCAAACCAGAATGCAGTTTCGAAGGAAATGTAATACGTACGTAGAACAATTTTTTCGTAAACAATTTCGAAATTTTTTACTGTTGTTGTAAATCGATGGCCAGAAGCTTAATTTATAGAATTTAATTTTGGGTAATAATGTAATTGATTGTGTGATGGTTCTGACAGAATTTAATCTACTTAATTAGAATCATCACATGAAGGATAGGGTTGAAAAGTGATTTACTATCACTACGTTTACCAATCAAACTCAAATCGATATGATCTCGGACCGATCTGAACACTCTAAGCCAGCCGACTCGGATGGTCTGGTTTACCAATGCGAAATCCATTGAAATATCGATTTGAATCGGTTCATAGCTATAAAAAATCAGACTGACAGTGAAAGCGGGCCGAGTTAGCCCACTTCTTATATCGATCTCGCTAGCCCGTTGCATTTACCCTACCGAGCTACATCGGTCAAAGTTCGATTGTTAAACGTAGTGTATGTCAATCAGTACTTTGATGGTGACGATTTAAAACTAATCACACACTACTATTATGATATACGAACAGGAACAAGGGAGATGTTTGAACTCATCATTATATGAATTAAATATTTTCATACGATCCACGTTACTGATGTCCTGAAATAGGTACTCCAGAAGAATGCATGGCGAAAATAACATTAAGAGTTTCCTCATTTGCTCAGAAAATTATGTGATCGACGTTTCAGCATAAAAATATATGTAAAATTGTCGATGAAATTGCAAATACTGATTAGGATAGTAAAGGACAAGCTGTGAAAAGAGAGACCCTTAATGAACTATCATTTAAGAAGGCTACCTAAAGTTATAGAAAGTTTATATTCTGTAAATAGATGAGCAAATAATCCCATTTACATCATTACACATCCTGGCATGATATCAAACCAGAGTATGTTGATATTGAGATGAAACCGGTCGTCTGGAAATAAACCAATGTGAAAATTAAATGTATTTTGCTGTAATTTCTTAGGTTTATATTTCTCTTATTTTCAGTCACTTAGCCAAAATGTGGACATTAAAGTGAAAAAAGCTATTCTTGCTAATAATGTTCTTCTTTTTTAATAATCAATTCTTTTCTTTCGTATAACATCTATCCGAGAAAGATATTAATGGTATTAGGATTTAAAATGCGTTTTTTCCATTTTTTTAGCATTGAATGACTGCAATTCTTTCATAGTATCTCCTCATAGAGATCTGAATATAATTTAGATTTGGGATATTAACTCAGAGAAGTCGAATGTAGTATTTCTAGTGTATTAGAGTTTGATGCCTCATAACTAAGCTTAGTTTTCCGTATTTTGCATCAAAGCCTTTGCTCTGAAACGAACACTTCCTTTGTATTTTTAGAGTGCTCGTCGGTAAAGCAACTCCGTGGTGCATAAATTGTTTTTCTAGGAAAAGGGTATATTGCAGAATTATGCTTCAAGCTGCAAGCGGTACATCTACATTTCAAAGACCGAGATACTCATAATCTTGAGCGACGAGGAAAGATGCCTGCTATTTAGAGACTTACCCGCAGATATTGAGGCAAAAACCTGTTGTGTTTAATTTGAAGAAAGCATCTCTGTTGACGTTGGAATCTGCTTCGGAAAGTCATCGGAGCGTGTAATGTGAGTGAAATGCGTTTTTTTTTCACTTGTTTTTGCCATGCCTAGAGAATTCCTTTTTAACCGGGCTGCTGCTCAGTGTTTGATAGTTCCCGAACGCGGTTTGCAGTGAGACGTGTTTACGGTGGAACGGAGCTAAGATAGGAAGGTTGCGGGGGCGGGTGGGGGTAAGTAAGAGGGGTGCTGGATTACAGCCTTGAAGGATGGCTCCATGATTCTACGGGAAGAGGGGCGGTGTGTGGAATGAATGGGAGCCAGGTGTGGTCGGGGGAGGGGTAGAAGCACCTGCTCGCTCGCTCCTTCTCTCAAATTTGACGGGAGCGGAGAGAAGAAAGAGCCTTTTTTCCTTTTTCCCTCACAGAAAGAGAAAGAAGCTCTGCCTGGGTTGGGTAGCATGATGGGGGTTCGCTGAGGGAGCTTGGCAAGACGAAAGAACAAGTCATTTCTGCCACGGCCGCAAATAATGAGAATCCTTGTTGTTATGCAACCACGTGAACGCTATTGTGTTCGCGGGTTGCGTTGATAACAGTTGTAAGGCGCGCGCCGTTCGTTTTAAAACTCTCCTCGCAGTTCATGCAGCCATTTTACGCGGCGCGGCGTCGAATTTTGTATATGTGGCTCAGGCCGTGCCATGGTACGCCAGGATTCTCGTCGAGATCCTACTTCAACGGGCAGGCTTGCGTGGAATCGGGAAACGTGGAATCAAATGACCATCCGAAGAACAAAAGCTGAAAATAATATTGGAAGCATAATTCACACGTTAACAAATCTCCAGTAATTTTTCTGTATGAACAAGTCATAGACAAGTATAAGAGTTGGAATGCGTGAAGTATTTGAATTTTTTGTCCACTTTCCGGAAACCGACATAGTAAATATGAAAGGAAAAGAATTGTGCTCTTCAAAGTGATGCCAGTTCTATGTGGCGTAATCCAGGAAACCATATATTTAATGAATTTTGAATAGCAATTAATAAAATGCTGTTGAAGATTTCTGGCAGGTTTGATGCCGGGCTCTTGAATGTAAAGTTGACTAAAATTGAATAGACTATTGGCTGCGAGATGCAGAGTTCTGAAATGGTACTGAGATAAGCAGAAGAGTGGAAAAGTATTCGCACTGATTGCAACGTATTCAATATACTAGATGAAATTATTCTATTATCAGCAGAATACTGAATTCCAATTCTTCCTTTTAAGCAATATGAAAGAAAACGTTTACCATCAAGTATGTGCAGGAGGAAGGTAATAAATATGCTACACAATTAAACCCGTATGGGGAAAGAGATTTTCATCAATGAGATATGGATGACGAATTTACCAATAACCTATTGAATGAGTATGACTTAGGTGGTTTTAATGGGAACATTTCTGCTTTGAATAATTTATACTTGCTATTCACTTATAAATCGCCACTTTTATTTCATTTTTCTTTCATCCTTAGTTAATATGGCGTCTTCAGAGCATTGGGTGGGTAAAAAATGTTGCTCAATACATTGCAGGTTTTTTTTTAATATTTGTCGAACACTTGTTTGCTGTTTTTGTGAAAAATTTTCATTTGGGTGAATGAGAAGCTGTACATGGGAAGTCATCGTGGAGATTGCTGTTAACAGTCTGATTCGTGCATCCGAGAATGTTGACTGAATCTCGTTTCACGAAACGAAAATAACGAGAAGAGTGGAGGCGAAGGAGTTGTCGGAAAATTGGACTCTTGAGAGGTTTGGGCTACGAGGTGGGGAAGGGGGGGATCGGGGTTGAGGCAACAGAGAAAAGAGAGGGCGGGCGGGAGCAGAGTGGTGAAAATTGATGGAACGCGGGAGTCCTGCATAAAGGATAAGGGTTCATTCACCATTTTAAAGTTTCTTTTATTTCACCGATTCCTCTACCTCACGCGCATGCGTACGTGTTTGTCACGATGGGCAAAACTGAGTAACAAGGGATACAAAACGAGGCAAGGACTTTATTCCCAAGACATTTTTCCTCTGTAGGAAAGTTTATGAACGTGATATGGTAAGAGGAGTGAGAAGAGGAGGGGAAGATGACGAGTACTGTTTTACAACATTTCTAGACCTAGATGACACCAACTGAAATACGTCATAATATTGAGGTATTTTTAGTGAATTCATTTTATTTGCCAACATAAATGGAAGGTAAGTACTCACTGACTATTTTCATGAAATCTTATCTATTACATTCCATATTAAATGTAAATGTATATGTTTCTATAATATTTTATAGCATGCATAATTCTTATCGAGACTTTCGCGATTCATTTCGTGATGATACATTTAAATACATTTTCGTGATGATACATTTAAAAGTCGGAGAATCGCCGCGTAATTAGGATGAGATTTTCCCTGCAATATGTGACAGCGTGGCTTTTAAATTTTTGTATACGTAATTGACCATAACTGCTAATATATTTTGATGTGGATTAATATAGGAGCGGTGGAAGGATATGGAGCGGTGGAAGATGTGATGAGTCCCACGTGAAGAGGTAAACAGTTACTAATAGTTCATATCTTACACATCATCCCACCGCTGATTCAGATCATACTCCCCAATTACACGTTCCACCATTCCAAATTAATGTTCATAAAAATAATGATCATAAATATGGAAAAATTATCAGTGTGTGAATTGTCATTGAGAAATACAGAAATGGGTACGTAACACTGGAACGAAGTCTGTATTGGTCGGTCCCGGAGAAATTACAATTTTTGAATGCTCCGCTAAATGCAATCCCTTCAATGCTCCGCTAAACTCCCTCTCATTTGTTTAGTATTGGTTTATTTAGACAAAAAATGACTCAATATTACTTTATTTTCCAAATTCTTGATGTCATTTTGCTGTCACATTTTTTATCCTCTTTTTTTATCCCTACAAGTGAGTTATTTTGGAGCGACGCTTGCATTGTTCGTAATGATTATCTCAGCGCGGGTTTATTTTCTGATGAAACCTAAAACATATTGACGTCTCAAAACTAAAAAATTGTTTCGAAATGATGGTGGAAGAATAATAACTTTAAATTTTTTAAATTAGATAAATTAATGGGGAGTGATTTGAATTTAAACAGAAACATGACTCCCTCGTTTGTTGGTAATTGATTTCTTCTGCACTATGGATTTCCCTGCCATTTACTGAAAGCAGCAGAAAGAATGAAATGTGAGGCACTGGGTCGTGGTATGCTGGGGCAGAAAGAGAGATGCTGAAAAGGGGCTGGAGTGTGAGGAACAGAGAAAGTGTCAAAGGAGTGAGGGGAGAGTGGCGTTTCCCGTCATTGCCGCTGTTCAGTAGATCTCTTCCTCTGGGAAGTTTCTCCTTCCCCTCGTGCTCTTCTCTCACTCATCTCATCATCAACGCCCCGGTATTTTTTTATCTTTCATTTCGGAGAGAAACGGCCAAAATTGGATAGCGCCATCGCAGCCTCTTCGGTAAGCTCGCCGCTTTGATCTTCTAGTATCCCATCAGGCGAGGAGAGAGACATCTGGCGGCGGAAAACGGCCTCCTTCTCCGACCCCCTCCAATCTAGCTCCCTCTCTTTGTCAGCCGTCCTTTTTACTCTTCGTCTTCCTTATTCGAATCGCGTGCTTGCCGCTCCGACGGTGCTTACGAGGAGAGAGGGTCTTATGGGCGAAAAGAAATCCGGCATTAATTATTCCCTCCATTAACATAAGTGAAAAGCTTAAGAAGCGCGCGACGAGTGTGATATTATCCGCCCCTCGAGCTATTACCTCAGCCCGAGGAAATAACGCTGGCTATGCCTCTGCTAACACAGATGAGTATGACATTTCTCGCCGATTTTCTTTCTATTTGTCGTAATTTTACCTCAGAAGCTTGGTATGAGGATTTCTACTAATTCAATAAATCCTTGAAATAGTGGACTATGCTGTGAGAAATTGTCCGCCAATGGGAGGAGCCCACTTTTGAAAGGAAGGATTATGCATCGCCATCATTAGTTGTTCAATTAAGATTTCTCTTACTTTCTGGTAGATTTTCCTATGCACTATCCTTTTTATTTGGTCCATGAACTTATTCCAGAGTCTTGCTCAGGGTAGTTTTGCCTCTATATTATCTACCATTATGTTCTTCACAAAAACATTTTGTCTCTAGGAATGTCCAATATAACCGTTTATTCTTTCCTGTATAGTGTTCCAGATCGTTCCCATATCTTTTACTCTTCAGTAAATTTTGTCATTTCTTATTTTGTCCGTCCATTTTATCTTAAGCGTCTTACTCCTGCACTATTATTTGAAGGGTTTAAGTCTGTTTTGGTCTGCTTTTCCGATGATTCCAATTTATTGAGTGCCACGCTCCACACGAATGTTTAAATATACTGTTTTCAAATTTTTAGCCCCAACCTTCTTTGAACACAGCAGTTGCCTTTATTATACTTAGCTTACTACCAAAGTAGGATAGTAAAATTTTGCATTTTTCTTCACAAAGTTAAAACTCTGCCTAAAGAATGGTACATATGAAGACGGAGACCACCGCATCTGTAGTACGGACCATATTATGAATTATTTGTAAGTAGTTCAATCAACTACTGTACAACTTCAAAAATACATTCTCACCGTCTCACGCAAGTAAAATGATAAAATAAATGCAACCGCAACGATTAGGTAACCAAAGTTTATTTCTATGAGGTCTCTATCATGATCTCTTTACCTTTAGTATGAACTATCAAAATCATATATTACGTGTGGCAGTAAGATTATAGTAAAGATTCTGAGAAAGCTGTTGTCTGAGGTGGATGGAGAAGAAACAGAGTGCTACAGGTGTGGTAGAGACAATTTAAGTTACATTCAGAAAAGGATGCTTTGAGAAAAAAAGCTTTCTTTCATTTTTAATAAACAGAAGGGGTTGTAGTTGGAAACTCTTGGAGGTCAGACAAAGGTAAGAAGTACAACGACTGAAGCTCTATTGACAGATTAAAGGGAGGAAGGGAGTGGTGAATAAATGTATTTTTAAAAGGGTGTCCAAGGGTAGAGGACAAATGAAAAACACAAGAGATGAGCTGAAGCAAACGCCACCAGTGCATGTGCGAAGAAAGAGTAATGAAAATGTGTAAGACGAAGGAAAATGAACCCCGGTTGTAGCCTCGGGAGGATTTATGAATGGTGTATTCCACGCCTTGCTCCTAAAAATGGCTAAAAATTGGGTGCTTGGTTCCAACAATACAATTTTTCAATTTTAAAGGTATAAGTCTGGCTTGGTAGAGGCCCAAAAGTAATGTTACATATTCTCTTTCCCCTCGATTTACGGTCAAAGTATGCAAACACGGTTAGCTATAATGTCTCATGTCACCCACGGATATGCTGGACAATGAACCCCTATTTTCTATAGAAGAGCATAGTTTAACAACAGGATTACACAGCTATCACAATTGTGAGAAAACATTCAAAATCTCTCACTATCTTGACAAACGCAAGCTTTTCACGGAAACATTTTCCTGGATTAGGTATACTAATCTTTCATAATATTCATTGCTTATTTAGGCAACGCTCCAGAGAATAGTCCCATGTCATCAGATATCCCTTATCACATATTTTCGTGTCACTTTTGTTAAAATCCCAACAAAAATACTCCAACCTTTCTAACAAGATGAAATGAATTTCATGATTCTCCGTTTCCCCAAACACTATCGTAAGTTATATTATGCGTCTAAACTTATCAAGCAATCCATTTGGTGCTTTGAACTTGATATTTCCCATTTCTTTCGTCATTTTGAGATCCGAGATAATTGAGCATTGAATGAACGAGCCATTCAAAATTATTCATGTATCCTTCACATTGAATATTTTATTATCTAGCTTCATATTTTGGGTAAATTTGCGCCGATGAGCTGTGGATGGAGGTTAATAAGGTCAGTAAGTTGAGCCGTATATGGAAATTTCCGGTCATAAATTTTGGAGGGGCTATTGAGGTTTGGAAAGAGGAAGTGAAAGACAAAGAGTATTTTTGTCAAAGTTCTCCGTTAATAATTGCCTGTTTATTTCTCGCAATTATTCACGGAGTTCTCCATTTTTACCCAATTAAAAGCATAAATGTGGAAACTATTTGGAGATTTGGATGATATAGTAAGGTTTGTGTCCTTTTGGGGCTTATATTTTCAGAGAATAGGAGATTTATCATACGAGTGCCATAAGTCCAAGAATAACCCTGGTTCTTTTCATTAATTTGTACGTAAGAAAGGGTACATCTGCATTGATTATTACCCTGCAAGCCACCACAAGGTTGTTTGGCAGGGGCTGACTTATCACCCACATGCGCTACAGTATAGAAATAAATATTCACCAATATGCACCACACTATGGGTACGATACAATTGCAACAGGTACTACTGCAATAATCCATAATTTAACTATGTAAATATCACAAAAGAGTCATGCAGGGAACATGAAAAACATGTGTTAGCACTACTCGGTAGATTTAAATTCATCTATTAGATTGCATATGCATTAATCGGCTAAACTACCTGTTAACTAACCTACTTCAAAGTCTTAACACTGCCAATATTGTCTCCTATCAATCGAGGAAAATGCAACTTTTCAAAACCTTTCTGTTCTACAATCTATTTCCCTTATTTTATTTTTATGATTTGATCTACCGTATTATGTTGGAGTTCGTTAGATATTGACCATTTCTTCTGAAGATAAAACGGTTTAAAATTTACATAACGATTTCTCTAAGTCTAATTTTCAATCGACGGGCTGAAAGCAATTCCCATCCTAGTTTTTGTGAGAGGTCAGTAACACAAACGAGACTCTCACATCGGCCTTTCACGTATATTGCTGATCTTTTCTGCACGCATTCTAATTTTGTTTTTAAGTCTTCCTCATGAGGATCCCAAGCATTGGCAGTGTATTGTAAGTGAGATTTAACAAGGGAGAAGTAGCTGATTTCTCTAACTTTATCGTCGCAGGGTTATCGTAGGGCAACCATTCTACGGCAGATCAGACCATAAAAATAAAATAAGAGAAATAGACTGTAGAACAGACAGGTTTTTAAATGTCGTTTTTACCGCGATTGATAAGAGATAAAAGTGGCTGTGCTAAGACTCGTTAACAGGTAGTGTAGCTGAGTAATGTTAAAGATACTTAGCATTCATCTAAATTCTTTAATGCTGGAATGTGAAATTAACGGTGTTATCATGACTTATAAGCAAATCTGATGGCCTCATTCACTAAATTTTGTTTCCAGAAACTATAGATATAATTCTTCACAGTGACTGGCATCTTCATCGTGGCTACGATAACGTTTGTTTTAAATTGACGCGGCCTCCATCTGTTTTCTCATTTACATCCTATGATTTGCAAAAACCCATATCACCATTACATTCGTGTCTATGCTCACGTAAAATACTTAGGATTTATGTTGCTGCATGCGTAAAGGCGAACTTTACATTATTGTCGGGGAATAATGAACAGTGAGAGGCAATCTGTCAAATGAAAGAGATCCAGCCTCTTATACACATATTCATTTCATCTGAGTATATTTATGCAAAATGTATTATGTTATACTGATTTTGCTCTATTTATTTAAAAAATAACATATTAATATGCCGTCATGGTGTATAAAATCGAAAAGAAAAATATTACTCTTCTCTAAATGAAGCTTCGTTGGAGAAGCAACTCTTAGTAGCCTTGTGTTGGTGCTGAATGGCGCTCATAAATCCTTACGGTTGTTCTCATTCTGACTAGATAATCATCGTTGAAATGTATATTAAAAGGGTGATGGAAGCTCTCACCCATATTATGTTCTAACTGAATGGAGTTTCAGACTTATTTATTTAAAATAATTCATTTCACCGCTTTCTCGTTTATAATACAATGAAGCTCTTAAGGTAGTCCGAGCGAGAAATGTCGATAGTCATAATATAGACCATATTCGAATTATGCGTTTTAATTTCACCAGCTGCAGGACATATGAATTACATATTGCATTATTTGTTGCAATATATAGTTTTATATATCAGAAACTTTAGGTAATTAAATGAAAATATCTTATCTAAATAAGTCTTGACTAAGTCTTCTAAGACTAGATAAGTCTTCTCTTGACTCATTTTTTTCGCGCGGTGCGTTTGAAACTCCTTCAACACGGAAGGTTTTTTGTGATCCCGAAGGATTTACTGTGGTGACAATAAGATAAATTAAAATCAATAGCTGAGGAAACATACAAACTACACGCTGTTAGTTTTTTACGACATCTAAGTGTTAGAAATTCCTCATTTTGTAAATTATGTCTCTCTGGAGTGCATACACGTACCATTTCCCATATAAAAGGGCTGATATTTTTTGGCAAATAACTCCCACAGTAATGTGGTAAGGGGTTGAATTTTTGATGCAATTAGAAGGGTGAAATATTTTCTTTAAAATGAGACCAAATTCATTGATTTCTAGGTAAAATGATTTTTCACTCAAACTACCTTAATGCTGGAGAATAACGTATACTTATTGTACCATTCATGAAGCTTCTCCTGTTTTTAAGCTGATTTTGCTGATTTACTGGATGACTTAACAAAAATCACCGTAAGGATATCTTTTAAAATTGAGTGGTAGAGGAGATGACCACACGTCCCCTCTACTCTATTTCCTTCAACTCCTCCCGATTTCCCTCGACCCCCGCAGCACCCTGAGCGGCGCGCGTGTCGCAAAAGGGCGGCCCATTACTTTCGCAAAGTATCTCTCATCCTCACTTATTTGCCGAGCCTTCATTTATTCCTTCATTTCGCCATACCCCCCCCCCACCCGCCCATTTCCCACCCCGCCCCCTCTTGCTGCTACGCGCTGGCCGAAACAGATTGTCTTCTCCGGGACTTCTCCTCCAGTGTCTTTCCATTTGCCCCATCTCTCAGCAATATTTCTGTCTCTGAAGAGATTTTCCCAGCGGAGGAATCGTAATAATGATAATAAAACTAATATGACAATGACAAAGAAGAGAAGAACGCCATATTTTCGATCCCCACTCTCAGTTTGTCCTCCTCCCCTTCTTTCGCACTCCTCCGCTTTAGGCTTTCCAACCCCCCTCCCCTTCCCAACCAGCTCAATTCCAAGAGGATTTGTCCCATGGCGTCTTGAAACGAGACGTGGATTCCTTGTTTGTCAGAGGAAATTTCTCGCGGATATTGAGTGAACGAGCGCGTCGTTCAGCATAGGTAAATGTGTCAAGGAGGTGGAATGTGTGATATCGGGGCAATGTTGCGTCCAATGACATTACGATCATCTTTAGGATGGATATCACTCGTACCAAATTTCAACCAAATCGAAACACGCCTCGCCCTGCAGGAATCTGATTGAGCATGAGAAATTTGCTTAAAATCAGGCCCACTGCTGCCCGCCCCAGACGCCTTGGAGAGAAAAATAAATTGAAGGCATCCTTGGGATGTTTTCGACGAGACGAGCACTATGCGTTAGAGCAGTGATCGTTTCACCAATGCGAATTGATGCACCAAAATGCACGACATTGGTAAGCATGTCACCTTTCTCATGTAAAGAACAACCTTTTGAGAGGAGAAAAATTATCGTACATAGAACCCCGCCGAAGTTTGCCTGGGTTGTAAGTCAAATGCAATTTTTCAAATTTAGGGTCATATTATTCACACCTTATTTTTTAATTATTTATCTTGACTCCTACAGAGTAATTTAAAACTAGAACTTTTAAAAGTCTTGAATAAATGAAACTATTTTTCCCGATTTCCGAATCATTTTTCGCAATTATTTCCAACTACATGGCTTAAAGCAGTTTTCAATGCGAATAAATAAAACTGATACCTAAAGCTCTAGATCATTTAGTCTCAACTTTTATGATTTTCTTACTTTCATACATAGCTTGCGTACAGTATATAATTAGCAGTACTACCACACATATTTAGTAGATGAACATTTAAGACATAGAATAGCGAGGTAACTAAGAAGGATGGATATTATCTTTAGTTTTATCACTAAATTTTCAATGGTCTTCGAATCTCCATTCCTATCGATCTTGGCTTCGTGGGTATTCCAGTTCCATTCCAGTTCGGTCATTAGTTTGTACTGGAGTTCATTCACTTTTAAACAGATGCATCAGCAGAAAAACACCTTGAAAACACCCTAATCACTACTACTTTATTGATAAGACCCGTCATTGTGACTCTCACGACGAACGAGAACGACAACCGCCTTGATCGCAATTTCTGAGCTCTTTCTAAGTAAGACCTTTCAATTTTATATTTTAAAGTGAGACAATATTTTGAATTACTAAATGTAGCTTCTACTATTTTATAGAAATTAAATCATTATGAAAAATCGAAACGTCTTTGCATTTCTCACAATGATGCTTCATGACGTACGAATTCGCAAAAACACGTTTGAGATTTTGTTGTTTTTTATCACTGATATATACATATGCACATTACAAATAATCTTTTTAGTTTGGACAATAAATTCAGCACTTATGACTTAAGTTGGTGCAGATGAAATAATAGACGAAAGCATAGAAGTCTACCATTTTGGATCCAAGTTCCACGTCTCTAACGATTATTAATACTATAGGTATAATATGTTATCTTTCAGCTATCTTTTATATCAAGAAAAATGCTTTTAATGATGGATTTGAAGCAAAAATATCAAAAAATGACTTGATTTTATTTCGGATGAATTTAAAGAAAGAATTCTTAAAATCTTGAAACATATTTTTATTGCAATAATGCCACGTCTTGCTTTGTCATTTGCGGGTGCATGTGTGTAGCCTCTCTCAGCGCATTATAGTCTATGTTCAGCCCCTTGCTTATTATGAGGGTGTCGCGCCTATATTGCAGTTTTTGGCAAGACTGCCCAGTGCGGATAAAGATGTCTGGGCTTGGGTTGCAGATTGAGAGAAAACAGTGTCCCTCTCCTCCAGTTTCCTTTAAACAAAAGAGAGGGGAAGAATAGAGGGGAGAAGAAGGGACAAGCGGGGAGGCGGGGAGGTTGTCAAGGGCTTTTTGGAAGGATTAACGAACTGCGGAGTGAAGGGCGGGCGAGGGGAGTGAATTGAGAAAGGGGGAAGGCAAACAAATGAAGCGCTCGCGCGCACACAAAAGACGGATGGGAATGTCTATTGTCACTCACGTCACACATTTGTATACTTGAATGTACAGCACCAATAATTCTCATAATGCACCTTGTAATTCAAAGTATAATCTCTGTTTAGAATATGTTAGAATATGGAATGTAGGAATAGTGTCACACAATGTGTACCTATCTTTTTTCATTATTATGCACTCCTATTTAATATCTGGGAAGGACGAGAAAAATCATAATTACGGAGTGAATAATTAGTAGCTCCGATGAAAATCACACAAGTTACAAAAAAGTATGCTAAACATAGCAACCATAATTAATATTAAAGAAAAGTAATGGAATTGGTGATGACACATATTCTATAATTTTTTCTTCGTTCTTACAAAATGAATTGCAGGTCTGCTGATTAAATAAACATGTTGAATCAACACTATTTTGTTGCACAGTCTACAAATATTTTTCATATACTAAATGAAGTCAAATACTTTCAAGAATAATATGACACCATCTCATCATGTGATGCCAGTTAACATTTATGAGCTTATATAAATCAGGAAACAACATTAAATGAAGGAATAATAATTGTAAAATAACTTAAGAAAGTATTATCTTTAGAATTATATGAATGATATTAAAATGGTTAGCCTTCTAGCTCTAATTTCTATTAAAATTCTACCACATTTGGGCCCAAAGTTTTGAAACCAAAGGAAAAGCTACGTTTCATTTAATTATTTCAACTCTTGGACTTCCTGCTGACTGTCACGAGCGTGCTGTTGGATGTGAATTCCGCTCCACGAGCAGCCCATGGGGGTGTGAGCGGTCATGGGGTTGGAGGGAAGGGGTATGGGCAATGGGATTCGAGCAAAATGTGGCCTTTTAATTTCTTGAAGGCATGCTAAAAGGCAAGGAAAGTGGCTATCGGAATAATACGTTGCAATGACTCAGCATGTGTGAAAGTTTTTCGACTAATGTCCCCACGGACTTGCTGACTCACAGTGGGGCCAAACGCCAAAAAGCTGGCCATAACTAAAAATAAAAGAATTTGTGTTTAAGCTACAGAAGTTTATGTGCGCAGTTGATTTTAAATGAAATTTTAATTTCATGATAAACTAATAAAAAAACTACCGAACGTAAGTATCCTGCTCATATTTAGGCTATAAGTTTTATTCACGCTAGCGGCATCTACTGACACGAAGGGTCCACATTTGTACCTTATTATTTATACAACATGCAAATTAAATATCTTCAGGGAAAATAATATCATTTCCACACATTATTTTGTCCACTATATTAAATCAACATTATATTACATTTTGGTGCATTAATCATTTACTGGTGTCATATCATGCCCCAATAGCACATCATTTTTCATTGTACGCACCTTTTTTATCACATCGTCCGCCATATTGACTCCACCAATGTGCTATTTTTATTTTCATTATTATACAAGAGTTGTGACCAGCAGCCTGAAAACCACTCAATACCAGTCTCCAAATTGAGGAAGTAGTCTTTATCAAATTTTGGCCAGCTTTTCAGGATCAATGAGACGTTTCAACGCCGCGGAGTGATTTGAAAAACGTGCAATAAAGAGTCGTCATCAAAAGGGTGAGGCGCATTGCAAAATTCCGTCAAGGAATTGTAACTATGCGAAGAAGGGAAAGGGAGCCGGAAAGGGAGAGGAATGGAGGGAGTGAGTGGAGAGGAAGGGAGAGATGGTGAGGTGTTTGGGAGGATAAGGAGAAAGCGAGGAGAGAAAGAGAGTGGGAAATTTTCTTCTTTTCTTCTCGTATCGCCGCATACGGGACGAAATGGTTTTCGGCAGATATTGTGAAATAAATCGAGATCGATGAAATATCCCAGTGATGCGATGATCTGCTTCGTCATTGACTATGTCTTGCCCCGAACCCAACTGCTCCTCTAATGAGAACGCAAAGTGTTAGTCACAAAATAGTATGCAAGAGGTACTATTTACTTTTAGCAAATGTGTGGAAGATGACAAACTTCAATTATCGTTAAGAAATCTGCCTAAAATAATTCCATTTTCATGAAATCTTGTTTTCATTGTTATTCAGCTAGATAATGCTATCCTTTAGGTAAAATCCTTTTTTTTATTTTGGTCAAAATTGCATTTTCCTTGGAGGACCTTAGAGGTTACATCGAAGACAAATATTCGTATAATGTCGACTTCCTCTCTCCCAATATACGTCCTGTTCGTTATCTGAGGCCATGTTCTTTTAACTGCTAAAGATAGAGATGCATATATAGCTGTTTGCAAGAAAATATGGTCATTAAATCAATAGTTACAAGAGCAATGAAGTTATGCGCTTTATTCAGGTTGAAGGAACACATCTACTAATTTCACAACTTGTCCATAAATAGCATGTTTTGGATATTTTCTACTACTCTTCCACTTGATAAAATTTATGAAGGTTTATCCCAAATATAATTGTCAATGCACGAAATAATTAGCCTGTTAGAGTAAACTAACTCGTCATTCGTCACGAAATTACTATTTTAGTAAGCCATTGAATCTACCCGTGATTCATTGCGCGTTTGCCATCTTGGCCATTCTTAAACTAATAACTTCATTCTATAAGTGATAACGCCAATTATTGAAACCAATATATCAATTGAACATTTCTGCAACACTCATCGAATGATATTCATGGTTTATGGGTCCCATTGCTATTCATGCTTGGTGCGAAAAGTGGTAGATGGAACTAAACATAAAAAAGTGCGTAGCAGTCAGCTTTTGGAAAAAGAAAAATAGGCCAGGTAGGGCTTACAGAATTAATAATACGGAAATTATTCACGCCGAGTCTGTTACGTACTTAGGGGTCACAATCACTCACAATCTATCTTGGGGAAAACATATTAGGGAAATATGCGTTCAAGCATATAGGAAGCTAGGCTTTATCAAGAGAGTACTTGGAAAATGTGATGAGAAAGTGAAAGAACGTTGTTATTTTTCAATCGTTAGGCCTCATCTGGAATATGCTGTTAGTGTATGGGATCCATACGAAACGGGGTTGATATCAGAGTTAGATCGCGTCCAGCGAAGAGGAGCTAGGTTTGTGAAACGATGCTACGATAACTTGGCTAGTGTGTCTGGACTGTTAGAAGAATTAGGATGGGAATCGCTATCACAGCGTAGATTGAATTATAGGTTTAACCTCCTAAATAAATTTCAGGAAAATCATTTCTCTTACGACGTAAAAAATATACTATTAACCCCTTCGTACTACGGCAGATTAGATCGCGCCAATAAAATTAGAGAGCTAGATTGTAGAATCGATAGGTATAAAATGTCATTTTTTCCGCGTACCATTCGGGACCATAACAGCTGTGATCGTCGTCATGAATAGTTCGAGTATTGACATAGGCAGGCAGTAAATCTTTCTCATTATATATTCTGCTCTCTTACTTAGGCATGATGTAAATATTGGTGTTCTTATTTATGCATGATATTTTGAATCTGTAGTAGTAGTCTTTGTATCCCTTGCATGTTGGAACGATTGAAGATTGAATGCTTCTTGGGTATTAGATTTTTAATGTGCGCTTTGCATGTGTGGTGCGCGGGTTTTAATGTAATGTCGGTGTTCTACCATATCATTCATGCATGCCTGGTGCGAAAGCACCCCCTGCCACACACCCTTTGGGTGGCTTGCAGGGTATGACGTAGATGTAGATGTAACCTTATTGAATACTTATGTTCGTTCCAGCAACAGGCCATTAGTGAGCTGCTTGAATTGCTTCACATATTGGACTATACAAAGCGACATCAGTAAGTGGTGTAACTCTTGTCTCTCAAAGACCTGCAATATTTTCTATTCTGAATCTAGTTTTTGGTTATTCTGCCGGTACAGTGTAGGTTAAGCTGAAAGTTAAAGAACCTCCTCCTGATTTTCTACAATATCAGGGTGCCGTCTACCTCTAGTATTTCCATTTATGCCTCAGCATACGAACATATCTTCATCACTTCCATGAACCTATTCTCTTTCTGCCCCTCCTCCGTTTCTCCTATATTCATTCCTCAATCACAGTCCCGAGGAACCCCTCGCCCTCTCTTGCTTCCTCCAGCCACCCACTCTAAATACTCTTGATTTCATTCTGAAGTCCCTTTTCCTCGCCCATCATCTCAAGCAGTTTCTCGTCCGTATTTCTTTCTATTCACCTCATATTCTCCATTCTCCACTCCCACATCTCAAATGCTTACAGTGTATTCTCATCCTCCATTCTGAGGGTCTATGCATAGAACCTTGCTTGCCAAAAATAATTAAAGCGTATGCACTTAGAACTTGATTTCTATGTCATTAAAAATGTATTTCAAAAGGCTTACGAAGAAAAATTAAGCTAAATTTATCAAACATTTTTTCGTTTATTATTTTCAACCTGATCCCCATAATGGCTGTCTTCCCACTCGAGTGGATGGAATGTGAGGGTAGGGAAAGGGTTAAGTGTGGTTCGAGGGCAGAGAAGGGAGGCAAAAAGTGTTGGGAGAGACGGAGAGGAGGTGAAAGGGCTTTTTGTGAATCACATAACCCTTTGGTTTGCTCCCTTGAAACGCTCTTAATGAGACCGTAAGTGGACTAATCTATCCGGATTACGACCGCGCTTTAGGTGAGTTTCTTTTTGTTTTGACGAGTCTTATCGATGATTATTGCCGTGAGGAATAGATGGGAGGCTTTAAAAGGGATTTATTGTCTCGGGAGGAAGCGTAATCGTCTCCCACTGTTGTGTCCTCCTTCCCTAAGCAACCCCGAGCGCTAAGAAAGCCCCGAGCCCTCGTCCCTAGAATTGGAAGGACGAGACGAGAATGAGCTTAGATGAATTCTGAGGGAGCTGATCCCTCTCTCGCCGTTCCTCCTCGGAGACCACAATGGGAGTGAGTTTATCCGCCAGACGTCGTCCCATCGAGACGTCTTGGCTGCGGAGATTTCCAAGCAATCTCATTCAGATGAACGAACGTCACCACAACAGTTTTGCTCCACTAAACCGTGGTAAGAAGATCCTCGAATTTTGGCAATGAGGTATTTCTGTGTCCATTAGGCCTCGAGTTGAGAAATGCTCGTGGATTATACGTTTTGATCTAAAATTATCTACGGTTTGAATGGGCTAATTTCCATTAAATCCATTAATTCCATGATTACATGTATATATCGTACACAAACACAAATCATCACTTCAAAAGCAATCCAAAATAGTCGTTAATATTCACTTTATCTATGATTAGTCGGTATTTTTTCTTAATATAAGAGCCTTAATTATTTGCAATTGCAAATAAATGGGATTTTATGCATAAATTTAATGGAAATAAGATCCTAACCGAGAAATTTTACAAGCAAATAGAGATCTGTTCCACTGTCTTAAAATAATTTGTACCCTTAGGAAACAGATCAAACAGATTCAAATATTGCAACTCATTAATATTTTTCAAATTTCAGTGTGAGTACAGTTAAATTACTGGGTTCAGATATTGAATAGTATGGTGATATTTGATAATTTTTGTTTCTCGATGTCATATGCGCACAATTTGTTGAATGGTTACTTAGTGACGATATTTATATGTCAAGTGACCAATGAGTTACAAAATTTTACCATCTATTGACAAAAATGAACAAATAGACTGCAATTACATGCTATTTTTCCTTTACTACCTGAAACTCAAGTTTGAACATGAACATTGTCGTTGATTACTTATTCCATATAATGGCTAATCCATCCAATGAAAATATATAAATGGTGTATCGTCAAAATTACTCTTTGCTGGCATATATCTCTTCTTCATTGTATCCCTCCTACTCTTATTGCTTGAAATAATTGAACCAAATTAATTCAGCTTGGGATAGCAGAACTCCATTGTATGACCTAATGCTTCTGTTTCAAGACTATAGGTTGAATGAACTCCCATTTCAGTGTTTAAAAAAAGAATAATTAATCAGAATAAAGGACCCATGTTTCAGCGGAATCCATGGGCTTGAGACCCATTTGAGAAGTAAAAGAAGGTCCAAGGGTAAAACAAGTGAAGGTGGCAATACGCTAGGTGAGGTAGCCAGAACCTATGCGATGAGGCCGCTGCGAATCAGTGCTCGTAGTTTGGAGCTACAGAAGAGGCCGCAATGACAGCCGATTAGGGAATGAGGGCAGCAAGAGTCCTTTCTAGATTGCGTTGTATAAATAAGCTGATTTGTAGGAAAAAGAATATAAAACTAAGCAATTTTCTCATGATGGTACGATAAAAACAAAGACCACCGTCGTGGATTGTTCGATCACATTACCCTCTTTCGGAAATGGCATTGGACGTGTTTCCAAATTGGCTTCATTTAGATTATCTAACTGTGCATGTATTATCTTGAAAAGGGCTAAGGTGCAAAGGGGCCCAGGTATCGGATATGATGAGTACTGGTCATAACAACGAAAAACTGCTTAACTAGAGATGGTAAATTCCGGGCCTTGGAGGATTAGTGGAGTTTGATTCTAGCAATACTTAGCTAAAGAAAATTCCCCATTATTGGAGCCCTACAAGGATAGGAATTATTTTTTGTGAGGATTTAGCGGCAACAAAGGGGTTGTGGAAGGGTCGTCGACGGAGATTCGGTCGTTTCGCTCTTCAGATGAGTTGAAGGAACGACGAGTGGCTGGGTGGGAGGTTGCCATTGACCGGGGAGAGGTGGGAGAATAGGGCCTTCGGAGACCACCCTCCCTCTCTCCCTTGTACTTCGAAAAGACCCCTTTCCGAGCTGGGCCGCGCTTGAACGACGATGGAGAGATAAGACAGGCACCCACGCTCCCTTACCCCCTCTCCCTCCTCTCCTCCCCACCCCCCGCTCTTGCCTCTCCTCGGCAAGGTGCTTTGCCCATACTCTTCCGAGATAGCGTTCTCTCTTTTTTTCGGTGGATGAGCGAAATTGAGGAGTGGAAAGGCTGCCGCTTCCTTTATTCCGCCGTCCAATGGGAAAAAATATTAAAGTTGAGTGATGTATCAAATCTGTGGAGTGTGTCTGTATCGCGGGAAATCTGTTAAAGTGGTCTTGAAGAGCATTTGACGCTACTTGCGTGATGAGGCAGTGATGGGTTAAGTCGCTGCGGACGAGTTGCCGCATTTTTTCTCTCTCGTCAATTGCAAAGATCTAGCTCGAATTTTAATATAGCTTCGGTTTCAAACTGTGCTGAGAATTGATATCCATGGTAACCTCAGTTTCATTTCACTGAAAACGTTTTTTTAACTCTCATGAAAAATGTGTTCTTAGAGCAGATAGTAACAAAGAATGAATAGACACATCACCTGATTTTAGCAAAAGAAGTGTTACTTGTGTAGGGAACAAAATAGAAATAGATATGAGATTGATGGTTATGTCTTTCCCAATATTGCTATTAATTAATGCTCAATGATTACTTTTGCTTCTAATCGTACTTTTAGCATACCTGGTCGAATAATGTTTACAAATCCATCGATGAATATTTTAGTTTTAATTCTTTGTATTGTCATCGGTGAATTACAGCGCCGTAAAATTATATGTGATAATACAAACAGTTAATGCTAATTTTTATAGCTTATCAAATGACTAGAGGTAATGTAAATGAGACTAACACATACAGAGCCACATTAGGTAGATAATGGATTCAAGCCTAAGGTCGAGGGAATGTTTGTCCCAGTTTGACGCTTCATATTTTGGCTCCAAGTTGGCCAAGGATGGATAGTTGCCAATCAAATTTAATTAGGATCCAAGACTTTTCCTGTGACCAGAAAAACTAGTAACAATTTTCGATGGAGCTGAAGGGTTTGGTTAACGGTTTGCGTCGGACTGTGTTTTAACATTTATTGGGAGTCTACTTGTATTATTTTGGTTTTGACGAAGGCCTTGGAGATTACGTGACTGGTTCAGCCAACGGCAATTGCTTTCAAATTTTTTATGGCCGAAGAAAACGTTAGAGGAAGATAATATTGAAATCAGCAGTTATTTCGGACGTCTAAGAGATACTATTTGGCATTTTTAGCAGTAGGAAATTTCAGCGTAGTACCTTTGGGAAATATATAATAGTTTGCTCTTATAATTTCAATTGATTAATATAAAGAACTACTAACTTCTTGGCAGTGAAGTATTAAAAACGAATAAATTTAAATATCATTTTTCCTACAGGGAACACCAACTTGGCAGAAGTAACTTTAATTCACGGTTAACTTTTAAATTTGTAACCGATGGTGACCCCGTATTCAGCACCCCAAGAAACTTCTCTAAGAAAACATTAGAGCGTCAATAATAGAAAAATAGGTTGCAATGACACATGGGATTGATAGAGTAGGCAGTAGCTGACTTTCATGTGACTTTCTCGCGATGGAAGATGGCTGCGCTCAATGGATTACGGAAAATGCGGAATGAAAAATATACAGTAGAAGTCAATTTGAAGAAGGCAGCAGTATGAACATAGGTATTGCAGGAAAAGTATTTTTCAAAAATTAATGGGTTTTTGTTTGAAATTGGTTACTAAGACCTTACATGATTACATGTGTTTTTGATATATATCAGTCATACCGGTCAAATACGACGTAATCATTACAAACTATTTGTATTAAAATGACGCAACATCTTTTGCCTGCATTTTAGGTACATACAATGCATACACCTGCAGTACAATAATCATTTCTACTTAGACTAAAAGGTGTAAGCATTTATAATTCTCCCCGCAGGCAAAATTTCCAGAATTGAGAATCATCATTTTAATATGTCACGAGCCTACAATGAACCTGAGATAAATTATAATAAGGCAGTAGAAGTGATTATTTTTTTAGATACTTCTGAGTGGGAAATAGTATTAAATCGAAAAAAATCAGGCTAAACATGCACAGGCTAAGCATACACAAGATTACACATGGAATGATAGAGGGTATTGCATGTCTCTCCCGAAAACCGACCCAGCTGTTCGGCCAAACCTATACCAAAACGGTAGGAAATAGAATTTTTATGATTAATATTGGTTGGCATGAGTATGTTATTTAGGTCCTTCATCACCTGTCAAATCGGACGTGATTTTCAAAAATAAATCACTTTAAAATGGCACAATAGTTTAGGCCTCCATTTCCTTGTCAATAAATATTTACAGATCGATTTAAAGATAGAAGTATTTAATATTTTATAAAATTAAGCATAAAATTATTTTCTCTGTAAGCGGAATTTTCAGCATTTTGAAACTTTATAAACCATCATAATTCAACTATGGACGGTTTTTTGGTGATTTCTAGCGTCAGTATGAGGAATCTATTCATTTTATAATGAATGCCAGTAATGATGTGATTTTACATCACTTTACTCAAAACCAGCCGAGTTACGTCGTATCTGATGATGATGCTGGACGAAGAAGCCTAGATCATTTTAATTGATGAATAGATGAATTACAAAGTTACTGCTTTACACTATAATGGTGGGCAAATTATAAAGGTACCATGTCTGCCTTTACTTTTTTGGGTGTTTTCAGCGCTCAAAAATATCATGTAAATCGGAACTCAACAGGCCAAATTTGTTACGCTTTTGTTTAAAGTTATTGTGCAAATACCCACAATGTATGGATGAAGCGGATTGCCTGTTTACCGCAAAAAAATCGTTGTCGGTTGTAAGTAACTCACCACTCCGTTCCCGAACTTGCGCACGACGCAGGGAAGCGTTGCGGAACTTCCGGTCTGCGCCGTCACCACCGTTGAGTTGTGCGTCCCGAAGATGGCTGCCGCGGGCGGCGACGTCGTGGGGGCGGAGGTGGCGCCTGGGACGGCGGGGGCGGCGGAGGCAGAAGTGGGCGGTGGGGGCAGAGCCCCCACCTTCTTGGGGACGTCGTCCTCGTCGTCGCTGCTGCCCAGGTGATTCCCGGCGGGGCCCTTGCTGTGGCCGGCGTGGATGTTACGCTCCTCCCGGCGAAGCACTGCTCCTCCTTCCGCGCCTTCGGCTGCCGGAGCGCCGCCCTCCTCTGTCGAACAAGAGAAAAAGGAGGAAAAAGGTGAACTGAGAGCAGTAGAAAGGAAATTTCCCATCATTGCATTCACAAATGATGTCAAAAGAGTAGACGAGGAGCATTGAGTTGACGGATGTACCCACGCTTGGACCAGAATTGGTCCAAATTGACCCTCCGTTGGTGCGGTGGTCCTGATTCGATGACGTACTCCGGCAGACCGCACGGCGTTTACCCGTAAAAGGGAGTCGGGGAATGCCTAATGCTAATTTTTTCGGCAACGGGCTCCTCCGGTTCTCAATAGATGTGCGGTAAGTTTTCGCAAAAGCGAGACTGACGGGGACTCATCATACGTTGTTGGAGGAACCTAACAGACACGAGCACTGCTGGGAGGCGGTGGCCCATTGTCGTCCTTTTGACGTCAATCCGCCTCATGGTGTCGGCCTTGCAGGGGTTGAGGTTTGCTAACCTTTCCATCCCTTTTCCTTACCCTTTTCCCACTACCCCCCATGCTTGGCGATAAGCGAGAGCTTCCGGCCGAGAGAGGTGGTTTTTAGCCCGCGGGGAGACCCGAAAAACCTGACAAATGATGTGGTACGAAGATGCGGTACGAAATGATGCGAAGTCACTCGCACGGGTGCATATACACCAGGGTTTTAATTCGCCATGAACAAATCATTTGACTTGACCGGGATTTGAACCCGGATCTCCCAATTGCCGGTCAGGTGTGTGTTAGACCCTCCTCAAAATTCGCTTTAAAGGAAGATGGCTTGATGAAGTAATTGGCTCACACACCTGACCGGCAGTTGGGAGATCCGGGTTCGAATCCCGGTCAAGTGAAATGATTTTTTCATGGCGAATTTCAACCCTGGTGAATAGAAAGGAACTTTGAACCAGAGGAGAGGATAGAAGTCATCACTCTCTCCGTCAGATACGTGGTAAGTCCTCACCAAAATTACTTAAATCAAGCATATCAGACTAAGGGTTTCCCAAGGACCATTAAGGTCACATTTTTGCTGTCACGAGGACCACACACGACAATTTTTTTTAGAATTCTAATGGCAAAAGGTGGTTTTTTTTAAATTCAGAGAGTCTCCTCGAGTTTTTATCTTCTCAGGATTCTCTTCCTACGTCTTTTATTTCCTTTTCTGCCTCCGTATGCAATACACTCTTATTCGTCCCGTCCATAAGACTTATTCTCTTTCTTCACCTTCCCCGAATTCCCAACAGCATTATCTCAGTCAGTCTTGAGTAGCCCATCGCCCCTTATTACCTCCTCTAGCCCCCTACTCTACCTGACTACACGTGGCAATCCAATAAAGTTACATAAGTTTCCTTCGCATTACTCTCCGTCGGTAATTCACTTTTAAGAACTGTTTGCCTACCCTCGTCTGCCCTACTTTTCCTTTTCTTTTCTTTTGCAATTTCTCTTTTATGGTCACATTCCCACTCATCCTTCTTAACCCTCTCTTCAGAGTCTCCATCCTCTGCGGACTTCCCTTTCTTCCTCTCCATGCCAATATCCACCAGGTATTGCAGACGGCTTCCTACTATGCACTATTTACCAAATTACAAACCACGCTTTCCTTTCCTCCTCAACCACCCATTTTTCCTTCCTTTTTTCCTCATTTTAGCAGTTCCGTAGTCATAGTCACAAAATAACTATCACATAGAGCAGAGAGTGTTAAAGTTTGAGGATAAATGCGAATCTGTTGTTTCATTATAGAATCAGTTATTAAAAAATTGAGAAAATATTTTTATTAGTTACACTTGAGAAAATTTAATGCGCCAAGAAAATGTTTGGTCCTACTCACATTCCTACCTACCCTACCTAGATCCTATGCACATTTGTAAATGCTAAGTAAGGAAATGGTTTGACAAAAAGACAAACTTCAAACGGCAATGTCACGTTAAAAATGTACGGCTATGAAAGAATTTTATGCATCAGTAAGAAATACACGAAAAATCACCGGTTAAGAAACTGTAACGAAATTTGGGCAGTCTTATGTACCCAATATGCGTGCCACAGGTCTGCTACGTAAGGGCCACATGAGGCCCATAGGCCGCCTGTTTATATACCTGACATACATGATGAAGTTCATGTAAATTGGCCGTCGTCTGGTCTCATCTAAATGCATGCATCGTGAATAAGGCACGTGCGCTGGCAGCTTACAGAAAATCTCGTCCTATTGGCGAGCATATGGAAGACAAAATCATATCTTTACAAGCAAATTAGCTGAAAAATTCAGAACGTTAAATGTATGAGCTGCCAAAACATGGGGAAAATATCATTATTAAAACAAACGTAGAGGCAGTAGTCGAAAGAAGCTATTTTTTACGAGCAAAAGATGTAATTGAGGCTATTATAGTGAAATAAACTGCCCAAATTTTTATTTCAGCCATTAACAAAGTACATCAATTATCATTTGCTTCAAAATGTGATACTCCAATAGAAGTGACGCAACAGCGGTTACAGTTAAAAGTAGTGCCAATTAAAATTTTCGTCAAGCAGTTTGCATGACATGTGCCTCTATTTTGTTATTAATGAACGAATGCATGTTATAATACAAATGGTTAAAATGAACATATGTGAAGAATAGGTGGAATGAGTACTTATTTGTCTGCAATCAATGAAATACGGTGAAAATTCTTTAACCTACTCAGTACAATATTTATAACTTTTAAAAATTCTTGATAGTCAACCGTGATTGAAGTGAACGTGACCCCATTAGCCGACGGCAGTTAAGAATGTGAGGCTCAAATGGGAGGCTGGGGAACTGAGGCACGCACCTGCCATTTCTGGCGATTACTTACACGATGCACATCTTGCTACTTCGTTTTTCTTGCACAAATACTTTAGTGTCAAGCGCAATATTTCGCCCAGATCTGCCAAAATAATCCACAGCTAGGATTAGGTCCAATATTTGAGGTGGCAAATGAAAAATATATCATGAAGCTTTAAGAAAAATTTCCGAAGTTGCCCTATGCAAATAAACGAAAAGATACAAATAAATGCGGAATGATGCATAGCAAAAGGCTGCTCTGGACGTAAACAGATGACTACGGCTGAAAGAACGAGATGGCTTCGTGAACGCCAGAAATTCGACGTGGCCACAGTTTAGTAATATACCAATACCAGGCTGTGACGCAGCGCCCGTCTCAAGAGACACTGTATCCACGGCCACTCAAATACTAATGTCCATCGCTGAAATATTTACACGTAAGACCCAAATTAGTCTCAAATGACGCCAAAATTGCCAATGTTTAAATGTAATTTCTTTGACTACACACTTTTTCTGATGGATTTTCGGATGGAATAAAATGGAAACGGTCATGAAGGGATCCTTGCATGTCAATGTATCCCACGAATTTTTTTTATAATAACTTGAGTTCTTTCACTGTTTTCTAAATTTGCTCTAGATATTGTTAGAAAACCAGGAAGCTATTTTTTCCTACTCTCCTGATATAAGCTGACTGCTCGGAGGAAGTTTGACTTAATTCCGAAGATCGAATTTCCAGCGCAGAAGCGGGCGACCACTGCGCCGAAAGATGTCCAGTCCAATCGATTCGGTGTAATTAGACGATAAAATACGTTTTTTAGAGAAGAACTTCACCTAATGGCACTGGTAATAGTAACGCCTTACGGTTCATTCCGTTATCCTACACATATAAAAGCTTCCATTTAAATATTTTTAATGCCGATTTGGCCATTAAGGAGCGGTAGCATAGAATTTGCTTTCCGTTTCTTGAACGTGAGTTTATTTCTTACTTAGGATCTTTCTAGTCTTTCGGGAAGAATCTTGATTTTGGAATAGTATTTTTCTTTAGTGAATTATTGAGAAAGCACATCCATAGTAATCGCATCAGTGAAAGAGCCGAAAAACCAATTATCAGAACTTTTCCTCCACTGATAAATTCTCTCACTTCTGAGTGGAGTTGATGGACATACCTGATGACTGACAGTATTTATAACTGTAAAATAGTGACGCCCGGTCTCACAGACCGACAATATAACCTTTCTACTGACGTACAAAAAGTACGTAATTCTGCGACTCATGCTTTTCATAAGTTTCCCAATTTATGATGATCCTCCGATATACTGGCCAAAATCATTTCGCGTAAGAACATCGCTACATTAGGCAAGTTTTGGTGCAATAGACTGTGCACCATCACTTGCGTCTTCAAATACAATGTCCTAGTCTACACATTCTACCTTATAACCCAAATAATATAAAAACTAAAGTATCTTCTCTTTATGGAGTGAAAACACTGAATAAATATAAGAAAAGAGAAGTATGTGGGGAAAGAATTCATCATAAAGAGAGAGAGTATAAAAGTAAAGCAATTTTCCAATTAGATAAATTTTATTCAACTTAGGTTTCGATGTACTACATCATTATCAGGCACAAATGCCAAAGCAAGAGGAGTATATATACACAACGCGAAGGAAGTTGGTATAGCAGGAGCAGGAGGGGAAGGAGAAGAGTTGGGAAGAGGGGAAGGTTAAACAAGAGAGACCAGAGAGGACAAGGACGAGTGGGGAAAGAAGGTAGAGTAGCGTGGGAAGTTATAGGTTAGGGGGAGGGAGGGGATGGGGGAGCACGGGGTTAAAAACATACAATGTGGTTAAAAGCTTGCACTGTGGGTCATTGAGACCTGGACAATTGGAAAGAGAGAGAAGGAAAGAATGGAGGCATGTGTGTACTATAGGAAAATGCTGAAAATACCCTGGGCGGCAAGAGTCACGAACGAGGATGTGTTTAAGAAGCTAGGGGAAAAACGGTGTCTACTCAGAATGCTAAATAAGAGAAAGGACACCTGGATTGGCCATATTCTCCGACACCAAAGATTGGTTAAGACCATACTAGAAGGTACAGTAGAGGTAAAAAACCATAGAGGCAGACCTAGACTGGACGACATGGGACAGTTGATGAAGGAACTAGGTTGCCGATCGTGCAGAGAAGTGAATAGATTGGCCCAAGATCGGATAAAGTAGAAGACTGTTGCAGACCTATCCTAGGATTGTAACCAGAGAGGAGTAAGTCATTGCTCGGATGGAATTGGAAAGTCCAAAGGATTCACAAAAC
Source organism: Ceriagrion tenellum (assembly GCA_963169105.1). NCBI lineage: Eukaryota > Metazoa > Arthropoda > Insecta > Odonata > Coenagrionidae > Ceriagrion > Ceriagrion tenellum. The sequence continues at coordinate 117,994,587 of OY720642.1, read as the reverse complement.
AGTGGGAATTGAGGAGCCTAGGAACTGTGCGGGTATTAGGTCGTTCCCCAAATATACGACGGGTACAATTCATCAAACCCATTGGGGACACAGAAAGGAGTTCTTAATGGATCGGGAGAGAGGAAAGGGGTGGAGGGAGGGGAAGGGTTACTGGAATTTGGGAGTCACTGATCACCAGGGATTCACATGCTATACAATAAATATTTTTACATTCACGATGGAATGCTGCTATATGGAGATTATTCAAGAAAATGCTAGAATTATCATTATAAAAACACGAAAGTCATAATTGGTCCAGGAGACCGACGTCACCACTGTCCCAACTATTCAAGTCCCTACTGAATGGTTGAAGACTTGACAATCTTCGTGAGTCATCACCTTCTTTACATCAACAGTGAATAGTAAATCACCATTATGTTTTATGTGAACTTCAAATCTTGCCATCTAAAATAATATTCTTTCATCACAAGACATTTAGAATCATCATTGGTCGTTCAATCCTGAGATTGGTTGACTAAAGTCCTCCAACCTTACCTATCTAATACTAGCTCATTTACTTCCCTGTAGCTCTTCCCATGTACTTAGCCCTTTATCTGATCCATGGTTTTTTCAAGGGTCTTCCTCTGAGGACTTTTCCCCAACTTCTCCATCAGTTATGCTCTACACAAACCAATTGTACCTCAGGGTGAGTCCAATCCATCAGCCATTTCTGTAGAGCCCTAATGGTCTATTCCTCCCCTACTCTTCTGCTAAGTTCACCACCTCTTCTTTTGTCCGTCCATTTTATCTTCAGCATTCTCTTCTAGCACCCGGTTTCTAAGGCTTCTAGTCTGATATATTTATTGCATTTAGCACTTAAGCTGAAAATTTAGGTTAACAGAGGTATTTAAAATGCATCAATAATAAATAAATTACATATTTTATTTGTGAATGAACATCAGTGAATCAAAATATTCTTGACAATATAGCTATTTCTCTATATTCCAGAAAAATTGCCACCGTAACACCTTTATACGTGACAGCTAAATAGATTGATGTTTGATTCGGACCACTGTAAATATATTTTCCTTCCCATCCATTTCCACTTGAAATGAATCTCAGTGCTTACCAATCTCCACCACGAAGTGAAATGTTTCCGCTCCTCCGTCGAAGAACGTTCATTCCTTCACCCTGGCCGAAATTATTGCAGAGGAATTTCCACACAAGTGACCTTTTAGCAGAACCCAATCAGTAATTCGTCGAAAGCGTCGTACATGACGTGGATAGATTTTATTTAAAGAAGGCAGAGAATGTGGGCGAAAAGGAATGAATAGAAAAAGAACAGTGCGTTTCGAATCTAACGGTGGCAGAAGCACGGCCATGGTGCCCGCCAGTGTGTGTTGCGGGAGGAAACAAAACGGCGCACCGCCGCTTCAAATTGAGGGAATTGTGCGCCGGGGATGAAAAAGGGTAAAGTGGGGTGGGGTGAAAATGGGTTTTTGGCTGGACGAGCTCTCTTTCACTGGCCATCAAGGGGTCCTTTGTTGGCGCTGCCCCCTTTGCGTGAATGGCCCCCATTGGATCGGAGGGTGGGGGCGGTAGGATGAGTGGGGGGGGGGGCGGAAGAGAGAAAGAAGAGCGGATGAAATAATAAAAGAGAAATCGAAGATGAACGATAACCCTGTTTCGCGTAACCGCCACGGACAATAGGGGCGCGATACGCGCGGGGGCGGGTACGCAATAATAACAATCATAAAAGCAACGCGATGGGGAAAGGAGTGAGGGAGGCGGCTGCGAAATGACCCCTCGATAACGGACATTTTATTATTTTGATTTTTTTTGTTTTCGCTTTATTCTCCGAACGGTTTCAGTCCACCTACATCCCGTTCTCCACCCACACCCACCCTCTCTTCCGGTGGCTGCTTCTTCTCCATGCTCCTCTACACCCCAGCCACCCTCTCGAATCCTACGCATCCCCACCCTCCCCTGCCCAATCCCTGATTCCCCGGCCAACTCCACACCCTCAGGGTGAAATTGTTTGCCCAACTGCAGCCGCTTCGATTGCGAGCCAAATGGGGGCGCGCTTTCTGAACGCTATTTATGTGAGCGGAGTGCAAAAAAAGCAAATGAGCGAGTATATATGTATGTATGACTGTGTAAACAAATCTTCTTTTATCACCCTTTTTTATACTTTTTGGCCTAATGGGAAAAGTTTAGTGCGTCCCCACAGACGTGAGGTGGCGCTCCTAGCGTCGGTCGGCGCGCAGACGGCTTCCCATTCCACCGCACTCCCACCCTAGCACATCCCCCAACCGCACACGACGCGAAGGGTCCTCTTTTTTGCCTCCTCGGCCCTCGCACCCTTCACATTTCGTCCTTGCTCGGACGGTGTACTTGAAAGCGTCCGCGTAACCGCTAATTACTGATCGCATTCCAAATGGGCCATGTTTCTAAGCAATAACTTCCGTAGCAATTGATAATTGAAGCTGATTTTCGACATGCATCCGTCTCTAAAACAATTTGACGATTGGGTGTCAAGACAAGAAAGCGATATGTATAACGTGAGCTTTGTTCTTGATCCCGGCATTATAATTAAATAGTTAATATTGTCTGTATATTTAAAACAGGGCATGGGTATGTTTATGAGTGCGTGTAATTTCTTCACTCACAATTGAACGCCTGGACTGATTATCTTCAAAATCTTCATTTGTCTTTATTTTTGGGTTCTGGTACAAACATAGACTATATTAAATTTTCTTTTTCAAATTAGATGGACTAGAGAAATAAGATTCAATTATTGAATCTTTAATGGCTAAAGCAATTTTTACTTTTTCTACGCTTAGTATTTGCTTAAAAATAAAGTTTTCGGCGTGAAAGTTCTCCATTATTCTCCAATTTCATATATTGCTTATTTACTTGGCAACCTGATGAATGGCTGTAAATGGCATTTTTTGCCCTGTCCTTTTATGAGTTATATTTTTAAATATGATCAATTAAAATAATTTTTATTGAATGTTCCATTGTGCTAGCTTTCATTAGTGTTTTAACTGATTTAGCATGGTACCCAAATTAAAAAAATTAATATTGGCGATGTTTAATCAAATGTCAGCTTAATGATTACCCAACAGTGTGCGTTCAATGGCTACTACATAATTTGTACTCAGAGCTTACCACATTTTCTATTAAGTAGGGTGTATCGGTATGCGTTGTCGTTTAGCAAAATTTAGCATCTTACATGAGATCTTTCTGCTGCAATCAATAAATCCAATAAAAGTCCTGAAGTTAAAAAGAATGGTTGGGGTTTCATTGAGCTTAAAGGCCCAAAATCACTGCAGTGGCTATAATTATCAACAAGTAATTGCGCCCGGAAATTTTTACGTATCATTTTGAATTAAATGGTGAATATAAGCAAATTTCAGTGATATTTAAAGCTTTACTTAAACCTTTCCTTGTGTGAATATAATAATTTTCAAATTATCTGCATTTAACGGGTCGTTATGCTTGTTATCTTTATGTGAAACAATGTTTTTTTCCACCCTCTGAAATTAAAAATAGAAAAGTGAAGCTGAAATGAAACAGATTCATGAAATTAGAAATTTCCTGAAATTAATGCAGAGGTTGTATATTTAGGAAACTGCAAAAATTATTGCAAATAATTTAGTTAAAAGTTTCGTTATTGCTTTTATATAAAGCTTTTAACTCAATTCTGGCATTACATAATTCCTTTATTCTTCGTGGAACTGAATATTGGCCAAGAACAGGAAAATTCGTCCAGGCATTTTTCGGCTTACAACTATGGCCCAGTTCTTTTTATCATTGATTGGCGCAAATAAACTTTCTGAAAGATTTAACTCATTCCCGTGCAAATCTGGGTGGCTTGACTAGTAATTATAAAAAGTGGTCTCATTAAGGTTATCTCGTCAACGAATAATAAGATGTTAGCATGACATTCTTACGAAGGTTTCCGCCATGTTTCATGATGAGATCTGGATAGTCTTCCTGAGACCCAAAACGTAGATTGCCTTAATTGACGGAAATTATGTCCTGAAGATGGCCTCCATGAACTGACTGCCCTCTTCAACCTGAAGAAGTTCTCTGAAGCAAGGACAAAACTGACACCATTTAAAGACTATAAACGCGGTGGATCACCAAAAGCCATCCCAGACCTCAAGATGTTAGCTTGATCTAGAGGTTTCGCCGTTTGAGCGCGAGGAGTGCTGCCCCGGGGCTGTTGGACACGGGCGGAAATAGCCAAAGAGTACTCCTTATGACTTCTCTAATGCAGCCGGTTGATTCTGGTACCCTTAGAAAGACCTTGTCTATTGCCTTCATCTGATAAGTCTAGAGCAGTGCCACCCTCTATCTGTTTTCTGTCTGGAACGAGCGGGCAGAGTTCCACCGCCTTTATGGAAGAATATGACGACAGATATTGACCTAGTGGTAGCATATACGTACATTTCCTACGAGGAATAAACTATTTTCCGATTTTATTTTAAATAAGCAATTCAATCATAACCATTTTGACGATATTAATATGATATTTCTGATTTTGATTACGTGACTTATGATTTTAGAGTTTGCGATTGAGGAGTGTTTGGTGTAGGCTTACGGAATGAAGGGGGAGGTGGCCTTAAAAAGTGTGAGAAACACTGGCTTCGAGCAAATATATGAAAATGTCATTCAACGTATATACATGAAATTTTATTGTAAGTCGTTCCCGTGATGAATTTGGAACATCACTGAATCGATTGCCACACCACTTAGGGTGGTTGCATTTAAGATATTCATGTCGTACTCGCAAAACATCTATGGATGACGAGTTTATTGACATACAGCCAACCTTAATCATTGGGAAAAGGGAATCTTATCAATCATAGTACTAACAAAAGAAGTGCTACGTAGCCAGGTACATTGATTCATGGAACTGACAGGTGAGAAGAAACATTGAAGGTTATTCAGGCTTCCCACTGGGTCAAACTCTCCATCTTGGCCAACGTTTCGATGAACGAGTCGTCCATCGTAAATCATTCCCTGATGACGTTGGACGACATGATCATCAAAACGTCGGCCGAGATGGAGAGTTTGACCCGGTGGGAAGCCTGAATAACCTTCAACGACTACGTACGCCGGGAAAGCCTTAGATATTTCTTGAGAAGAAACAGCTAATTCCTCTGTTACAGCTAGTTACTCTCGATTAACAATTATAATGCTATGTAACTTATTGGTACATACGTTAGGTGGGAATGTTAGTAACATTTACTTCGTAGTAAAGTTGAAGTGCGTTAGACTTAGAGGTAGAATTAAAATGCGTGGCAAGCGTCAGATGAGTGGCAATGCAAGAAAATTCCCTTCAATTCCGCGTTTGTTGACAATTCTTCTGAAAGGTTGTCAATATTTTACATGTCTAGAGCGGTCAGTATTTTCCCCATGAGGCACATAACAGAACGTATTTGTCAGCTATATTCGTGAGAACAGTATGCAGTACATTTCAAGTGAGTGACGATTTTAGCAGCTATTATACCCGCATATGCATCACGCGAGCTCAAATGAGGCTCCTCTTTACAACAGCTCCAAACTCCATTTTTAATTCAAAATGAGTTTTATGCGGAACCCAGGCATGCAATTACGTATTTTCATGATTTCAAAAGAGTATCTGAACAATAAGTCCATTATATTTGAAAAAAATTGCTTTCACACTCAAAACAATCTCTTGTAATGTACATCGATAGTTTGAATATAGTACAGCCACATCGGCTTCGGTGTAATTGGATAACTTGATTTGAATGATTACTTGATTGGTGGAAGCATATATAAGCAGTAAATGGTAATGCTGATTTTAAATGTCCGGGACGTGTATTGATCGTCTAAAGAGGATAAAATCCAGTAACCCTGTTTGAAAGATATATTCAAATATTAAATGGGACCAAATCTAAGCCTGAAGTGTGGATATTACCATATAAAGTCCTGTAGAAGTCTTGACGTACACTGTTCACGAAGTATTAGCATAAACTCATAATACATAAGCTTAGTAAGGCCTGAATAATAGCACTGAAGAGGAGACTAGAAGAAAAACAAAGTTGATGATCAAAGGCATAAATGCGTTGTACTCGCAGTCGCTCGAGAGAGCTTTTGGAGTTACGTTACCCGCAGCAGCCAAAAGGGTTAAGAGTACTCCGGTCTTTTATCCGCGCTCTTGAAGTAAATGTCATCCTGAGTGGATGCTTGGCTTTTTCATGTCGACATAAGGATTAAACGCGCGGAATCAGTTGCAAGCTATTCCATCGAAACCGCCTCCGAGTAAGTCTTGAACTTGATTACATCTCATTCCCCGAGGTTTCAACGATGAGTAGTCCCGACTTCAAGGCTGCTGAACTCTCCGAGAATGGAGTGAATTGAGTTCAGACAAGAGAAGAGCGAATTGTAGGCGTTGGGTTTCCTCTCCGCCGCGCTCGAAGTTTCCCGGAGACGCGATTGAGGGCGCTGTTGTGCTCGACATTTTCCTTATTCCCTGATCTCTTCCATTTTCTCCTCTTCTTCGCTCTAGTCACCCCTTCGCTCCATCCACTTTATCTCTCTACCCCTCACGTCCTCACCGTCCAAACTTGCGCGGCACGCGATGCCAATGTGACGCAAACTGCGACGCACAACGATAGCTCTTAGGGAAAGCCCACAAAAGAAAATGAATTTATAAAGTTAAAATACTTGAAAGATGATATAGAGAAAAGTTTATGAACTGCACACAATATGAGTACACCATACAATGAAGTTCAGTGACAAACAATGAATATAAACTAAACCTAACGACATAACAATGGAGTAAAACAAGGATGCAATCTATTACCGGCACGCTTCTAAATGTTTGAAAGAGGCAATAATAGAAGTACAAGAAATTGGATTGTGATAAAAGATAAAAAAACAAGATAAAAGGATAGAAAGTAAAGATGCTCCGCTTTGCATACGATATCGCAATCATAATAGGAAATCATGATGATCTCCTTAGGTCTCCAAACACCATGGTAATAATTCTCCGAGAATACAACATGAAAAAATAAGAAGAAGAAATAATTCTTCACAAACTTGACTTAAGTATAAAGGACCTGAATGTACAACTCACACTAAAAGAAAAAAAACAAAAGAAAATGAATTCCTTTACCTGTCTTGGTAGAACTATCACATGGGACGGAAGAAGCACAACGGACATCAAGCGAAGAATTACCTATGCTAAGAAAGCATTTATAGTGAAAAAATTTCAACTGCTGTGCTCAAAGATGTACAAGGAAACAGTATTTGAAAACATTTGCGTAGAGCATGGTACTCCATGGATCGGGAGCATGAGCTGTTGGAAAAACAGACCAGGAAAGACTAGAATCTTTTAAAACCTGGTTTTGGCGGAATATGCTGAAAATCAAATGAGCTAGCAAAAAAAAATTTTGAACTTTACAAAAGTATTGGACACATCCTGAGGCACAAGGGATGTAAAAAGAATATAATCAAAGGAAAAAAGACTGATAAGTTACAAGAGGGAGGCCAATACGCATGGACCCAATTAAGAAGATACTACATAGGAAGGGCTACAAGAGTGAGGGAACCAGCAGTTCGGATGTAGGGCTGCAGTCAACCAATCTTAGGAATGAACGACCAATGATGATAAGAGCCCAAGGTGTAGTCAAAGATGAGCAAGTGGTCTTTTGCGCGAGATCTGTGGCCAAACTGCCTGCATGTATTGACATTTTACGCATTATGAATACAACTAAAGAGCTCTACGCACTATTTACTATCATTTATTACAGAAAAGAGCAAGGAAAATACATGCGGAGTGCATATTCATTATCATTTATCTAATGGAATAAGTCACCCCTTAGTCACTACACCTCCACTATTAGTACTTAACAAACGATGAGAATAAAGGTGGCCCCGAAATATTTAGTTTTCATTATCCTTGTTGCATAATCGCTTGGAGAGAATATACTCCGCATAAAGAGAAGGATAAATGCTACTTCCGCAGCCTGAGGCCTAAAATGCTCCAGTTATTAGCTAAGGTTTCATTCCTTATCATTAATCATGTTGAATCCATTCCAACATTTTGATATTTCACGTTCCGTCTTATAAACGTCTCGGGAGACAATATACCTTCCGTTTGCCACAGCGATTAATTGGAGCACATTTTCTGAGCAAGATACACAAAGAAATTCCCGGACAAACGTCTGTGTTTCTTTCGTGTGCTTTCCTCTCCAGTTGTGGCTGAGCGGATGGCAGAGTAAATCCTCTCTCTTTGGAATTTTAAGTAAAAATGACATTCAGTAACCATTTATGTGCAGGTTGCGTGACTTGAAATTTACTAAGGACACGGTTGGAAACTTTTTGAAGACGAGGCATAAATAAAACCCGCTATCTTCTTGGATGTGAAGCAACGTTAAAGGCTTGACTAAATCTGAGTTATCCGTGGTAATATTTTACTCGAATGCAAGTCATTTCCATCGTTAGTTTGCTCAATATTAAAGAAAACACTCGAAAAGAACGCTTCATTCGAGCTCTGCGTCTGCCTCTTAAATACATATTAGCTTGAATCCCTCCGGGTGATTCGGCCTCGGGGCGCGCGGTCTCACGGCAGTCGTACGTAGAAGAAGTTTCATGGATATCGTGCGCTCTCATTTTCATTTTCGTTTATTATTATTCCCATTCAGTTAATTACAAACTCTTCACTATTGACTTTTTTGTTATCGAGAGCAACAAGTCGCATGAAACATCTCCTCAAAAAGCTGTCGTGCCACCTCATTTACATCTAAAGTGATACCCTGCGAGTTGGTCAAAGAGTGCTTTCCTGGGGGAAGAAAACACCGGAAAATAACTTTGCAGCTTAGAAGAGTTGAATGAAAAATGAGAACGTTTGTATTCAATTTTATGTTCTCTTAGATGTTTTTCAGTAGTAGCGACTTGCGTAAGAATTAATTATAAATTAATTTTTATAGCAGTTTATCCACTCACTAGGCGAAACAGAGATTACATGCAGGAATATTTAGGACATAATTTTTCCCATTTGTTAAAGTTTTGTATAGAACTGCAAAAAGATTACCTAAGTAGGTTTCATTAAGGAATCGTCATGATTAAGTTCCAACGTAAAATAATAACCTATATAGAAATTATCTTCTACAAAAATCTATCCATGAGGCATTTGGAGGATAGTTCTGTGGAGAAAATTGTTGCAGAAGAAATATACTTAATTGAAATCAGTATAAAATCCCGTATCTTAAAAATGGACATTTGAATAGATGATGTTTCCTCAGAAGTGTTTTTTTGCGGTCACAAGGACCACAAGTAGATTTAAAAATTCAATAATTGGCTCTCAACGATGAGAAATATCAGCTTTATACATATACACAACGTACTTTTAACTCTTTAAAATCATTACGCAACTTGCACTAGGTCCAATTGTTTGACGATTATTTTGTCCTGAATAATAGAAACCATTTGAAGGATTCTTGGATAAGTACTTTCAGTTTTAATGTAGTGAGGGTACAGGAAATTACATTCTTAGCTCTGATAATTTTGGAAAGAAGAGAATGGAATAGAATACGCCGATTGGATGTAAATCCTGGCCGACGGGAGAAATGTAAAACAAGTGCTCATTACCACATTAAAATTTTTCTTCAAAAAGAAAGAAATTTAGATAAGTAACATTCTAGAACACAAATATGTATGCATGAAGCAACTTTAGCACGCTTCATTTTGGCGATTTCATTAAATAGTTGCACAGCAAGGCAAAGGATGGATAGAGATTAAATTTATATGAAAATAATAATAATATAATTCAAGATAATTCAAGTAGCAGATTTTTAAATAATTAAAAGAATGAAATTTCTTTGAAGGCTTCTGCGACTCATATACTTGTTAATGTTGCTCTTTTCCGGTATTCTCGTCGCGTGTTTAGTATTTCTGCCAATAGTTTCGCCCTCAGGAAGAGGGGAGAAACTGTTATCAGAAATACTAAACACGCGACGAGAATACCTGAAAAGAGCAATATTAACAATTAAAAGAATGATTAAAGAAGAGAACCTATTCCAGCCGAGTTTTGCTCTTATTTAGAAATTGTCACGAGAAAAAATCCGTATTAGCCATGATTAAAACCGCAAAACATTTGCATTGCAGAAAACTAAGCTACGCATGAAGTGGATTTTTCGGAAATTGGGTACTAGTCCGGCTAGTCAAAGGCACGCGATTCGATTATCGCTTCAGGTGGATTTTTTCTCCCGTCAATTTTACTAACACTTCAGCGCCCGCTAAATGGAATCCAATCACTGAAGCTAGTCGGGTCTATTTTCTCTCTCTATGCTTGTGTGAAAATCTGTAAAATGCAATTATATGAACCGGATGAGTCGTTCAACATTCATCCTAACCGACCTCTTCGCACCCGCATTCAGTTCTCGGTGCCCCCGATCATACTGCGTTATACGAGCAATACGCGATTTGAAGTCATTGGAGCAATTCTTATTTACAGAATTACGTCCTCTTCAAAAATATGTGTTAATGAAAAACAAAAAAATGCACACTACCGATTTTGTGTCAAGACAATTTTATGCTAGTTTAACACGTAGGCTAATAGCACTTGACATTCATTTCTACATGATTCAATTACATATGTACATTTTACTTCTAAACACGAAACAGTACGTTTCATATTTCTATAACGGTGGCTACCAAATATTAATGTATCATGAAGAGTATGAGACAAGTATTGACATACGATTCATGCTAACAAAAATTCAAATTCCGCGCTTGAAACTCAAGTCAAAAAATAGCTTTAATTAAGGTAAAAGTTTTATAATGTAACTCTTACCTCAAGCATAATTATTTTTTTACAAATAAAAAGATGTAATTAAGTGGAATATGGCCCAAAATTTTTTTTCCTAACTCGAAAAGTGATTTGATATGTGCACTCAACGACTCACGATTCTTAATGACGCCAGCCACCTGAAAGAAACCACAGAGGAAGATGTGCCGGGTTTTGACGAGAGGATGCCTTTTATGCGATATATACGAACCATTTGAATGAACTGGATGGAAGGAGACAAAGACGACGGTGTGCTACCGACCTGTGGACGAGCAGTAATAGTTCGTAGCGCATGCAAATCACACGGAAATGCTTCGCACCGTGACGAACATGGACGGTTTCTATATTAGGCGTTGTAGTTGGATGGAACCACAAATAAATGAGTACCATGAATAGATTAATATTGCTGGTACGAGATGCTTCCCTAGGCAAAATAGAGACAATATTGAGCATTCATTAATGTTAATCATACATGCTGGACAAATGATGCATAGCTTGGGGGTTTTCTATGAGTTGTATATAGTCAGTTTTGCACCGGCTGCGTGCGTTTTTAGAATTACTGCACGCAATAGCTCATGAAATAAACACTCAACACTCTCACTCAAGCACACTCAACTGTATCTCTGTAACCTCTGTTTATTGGTATCTTCTATTAAACAACCGAACCTCTACTCCTGTTCTTCAGTACTTGGGTATGAAGAATACGAGGGATTTGAGCTAAGGCCTCAGGTTTATGTTTTCTCAAAAAATATTAATACGAACAGTTTCTGTTGCATTGGTAGCATACCTATAGTGTAGTGCAATAGTAGGAAGTTCCCTATTTGAAAAGTCTTTCTAATGATTTGCCAACGCATAATTGTCGTAGTTTCGTGAATTTTATTACGGTAAGTAGGGCGCATATTGATCACAACTCACACCTTGCCACACACACTTGAGAAGGCTCAGGGGTAATCTGTAGATGGAAATGAGGTGTTAAATAGCCCCAAACCACTACTTCCACCACATCTATTATCTGATTCTCCACGAGCCATGGTAAAGTAATATCTGGCGGCTTATTCTAATTCAATATCAATTCTTAAAGGCTCGAGCGATTTGCGAATTCATCGTTGCTGCGAGTGTTGGGGAGAGTGGAGAAGCAGGAAATTCTCTCCAACGGGAAACTTCATTCCTCCACCACCGCTTATTCCATTTTCCTCCGGCTCCCTGTCTCTCCCTCTTTCTCGCACTCGCTCTTCCTTCCGGCGCCACACGACCCCCTTCTCAAACTCTTTTCTTCACCTCCTCCGTTCCCCCGCTCTCCACTTTGCCCTTTTCCCTTCTTCCCATTCGCTTAATCTTCTCCTCGCTCATTCCTTAAACATAAACCAGTCGAAACACTTCCCGTTCCTAACAGTCTCACATCCTTCCAATATTTACCTTTAAAAGGAACGAAGGGGGTGGATGGTGGGGTAATGGGGGTTGGGGGCGCAGAGAGAGAGAGAGAGAGAGAGGAGGGGTCGCGGGGGTGGTGGAAATAGGGTGGGAAATGGGGGTTGAGACTTCTGCTACTTTTCCACGAGCAAGTTGACTCTCGCGTGACCGCCTTTCTTATCGTTTGTTTTCCGTTGTTGGCGGAGGACGAAGACAAACCTTTGACTTCGCTCTCGCGTTTCCGTGGTAAAGGTTTCGGCAAAGGAGTCTCCAATGGGAGGAAATGGCAAATGAGTGAGGCGAATGAGTCCCTTCGCTTGAATCTCCCCTCGCCTTGGAGCCGCGCCTGCGCCTTAGTATCCAGCAAAGGCGCGCGGCATGCGCAGCCTACTCCTGCCAACACTCTTCTGGTGGCTTACGGAGTAATGTGTAGTTTCAGATGCGTTGTTTGGGACATTTTTTAGTTTAAAATAACGTTTATATAAATTTCAACACTCCTGTCCAATAATTGTCGACTCAAATTGTTTTTTAATTTAGTTGCGAGGAAACAAGTAATTTGATCGAAGACGGGCGCTTGTCAAAATGGGGTAAAGAGCTTAATGACTATACGTCCCATAAGTGGTAAAAGCTTGGCTTAACTCTGATTCACCATTACTACTACACAAGTTTTCGAATAAGACCAACAATTGCAAATGAGCAACTTTATTTATTTTGGTTTGAATTCTTTTGGCTAACATCAAGCAGGAGAATGACATCAATCTAAAATATATATTTTAATTTAAAGGCAAATACGTTCAATTTCCAAGGATGTACAATAAGTAATTCAAATCATGTTTAGTTTCCATGCGGGAGACGTCAAAGTTCAGGAGAAAACTATTTTTAAAATAATTTATTATTTTTTAAGGGTGACAAAAGAGGTGAGCCATTGATAACATATTTTATCGCCGGTGGTCCCACACTTATAGTGCTCGGCGCACGACTACTGAATATTCCCTTGTACTTGTGATGATGGGGCTGGTTGGGGAGCCACTGAGGACTCAGAGGCAAAACATTACCCTGATGTTACTAACAAAGTTTCAGTTCCCGCCAGTCTACGGTCTGCAATGGATAATATTTTCAAACCACTAATTTTATAAATTGAATTAGAAAGTGAGAGCAAAATTGGGGAAATACATTCCAGAACGGGCTGGTTTAAGAGCTCTTTTTTTTGCGAGTTCTGAGAGAGACCTTCATAGCTGCCAATGAGATACGTAACAAGATTTTTCGATAAGTTATGTAGCTAATTATCCGATTTACTCATTAATACCATATCATCATCTGCTACCGCGTAAGAACAGCAAACCGTGCGTTTTCACTGTGTAATCATTTTATGTCTGAGCATTTGTGTAGTTGTAAAAACATTTACACAGAGTTGCCTGCCTTTAGTGCGGAATATAATCCTCCTCACAAGTACCAGCAGTTGTTTACAAATTCAATATAATTTGTCGTCAAATTAACTCAAATAGTGCATTGTACGGTGCATTTTGGTGACAACTATTTTCCTGCCGTACACTCATCAGGTGAGCCTCTTATGCGAGTCTTTCGTAGATGTAGAATTGGCAAAATTGTCAAAATTAAATAGTTCAAATTCTGGATATGTCCTTCATTCCTTATACCCTCAAGCCATGGAGGTAAACAGGATGACCTTGTTGAACTCCGTTGAAATCTATCAACACGCAATTTACTGTCGACCCATCCCGGAAAAATTTCCTTTTCCAGTTCCCTATCTTTCGATAGACATAGTCCTAATAACCCGTAAGAAATTTATTTTTCTCGTGTGTGGTGGGGACTGATTCAGTCCGGTGGCAGCTTGGTTAACAGTAGAGAGTCAGTATACACGATTCACTGCGGGCAAATACCCTTCCCAATGGAAATATTGACTCTGCATATTCTCTGTCCCAGTAGCGTTGAGCCAAAGTCCTCGCCTACCAATCCTACGGTCACGGATTTGTTCTAATGAGGATGGATTACTTGCCACTTTGGTCATGGTTGTCCATCAGTGACATAATTGTTAATCATAAAACGTCCGATATAATAGCCCAAGAGGATGCTTTCTACCTGTAGGCAAACAAATTATGGGTGTTGAAAAGAACCAGCTAAGATATTTAAATCAAGATATTATGAGGAAGTTGATGCATATTGGCTTGTATCATTTGTCACCCCAATTTCGTCACCTCACCCCAATTGGAAGCACTTGCAATTACGACTAGTCATTCTACGCCACGCGGGAGTGTTTGTTGTAGCCAATGAAAATTTAATTCATCTTATTGGATACCGAACACATGGCTCGATGGATTCATCAAAACCATCCACTGCTGCTCTTACACAAGAATATGAATTCACAAACATGATTTTTAAATGATGGCTTCATTTTTTAATTAATTAAAATGGCGATGTAAAGGGGAAATGGGAATAAAAAATGGGAAAAGTTATTGTAAATGCGTCCATTGTGCAAGATATCTTCTCATACAGAATTTAATGAAAATTCTTGTTTAAAATTTTGAAATTCATAAACATCTTCACACTTATTTAGAAAGACAACTCTCGACAGAATATTTGGTTGAAGAACGTGGACATATGTGATCATAGACCTATGCCTTTCTCATAATTAATTCCTCTGATCAAAGTAGGCGTTCGATAGTTCAGGAATATATTAAATCTAGGAAATATCATGCTCGTGTATTGACGTTATTTTTAGTTCTCCTACTGACGCTATTCTTAAATCTCTGAATCCATAAGTTATTCCCAATCTTTATTCATTAGCAGTTCTCAAACTCATTTTGGCTTGCTTCTCTGTTGTATTGCTGGTCGTTTGATTTATTCCGGAATTAAAAGGTCTCGTGTTAAATTTAATCTCTGGAGTAAGTGTTTTTTGTGGTCAATACGGAACTTTTCCCCGTGAGGCAGTCACAAAACCGTCAGGTGTCTATGTTTCTGATCACCGACGCTTCTGATAGGCTAGTGGAAAAATTGCTATATTTGCAGTACTTTGCAGCAGAAACTGAGGGATTATAAGTGGCGTATGACGGGTACACGTACATTTGAAGCTTGGCTGTTGTCCTGCTGTAGTATTTAGTTTATAGTCACTTGATAATGCCTTTTATCTGCGCAAAATCGTTAGATAAGATCTTCGTTCATGTTAATAAAGATAAATATATGGTATTGGCAATCAAGGTTTTTGAGACCAGTAACACCTTAAAAATATATAGTATATATTTATGAGAAAAGCCAATATTTTATCCACATGAAGGAAAGAAACAGCTATTATCATATAAAAAATCAATATCGTACAGTTTTTGCAACTGACTGATCAGCGAGAATAAACAAAAGTATTCAATATATGAGAATTGGGGGATATGGCAGTGCCCAAGTAGGTGTCATTTCAAAATTTAAACTAAACGCAATCTACTGATCCAGAACCTAATATCAATAGAAATATATGAGAAACGTATATTTATCTAGAGATTTAAGTAATTAAAGTAATAAGACCCCGTAGGTTGAGAAAAATATTGCGCTGCAACAGAGAGACTTTGCGAGCGAAACTCGTATGCATTACATGGGAGAAAGGTTTAAGTTTGCAAACCCGCATTTTAGCTACTAATGCATTTATCTTGGGAGGCTATATCACGTGACTTGTTAAGTCCCACTTCAATCTACATTAACAGAATACCCCACAAGCCACCTCAAAGGTGTGCGGCAGGGGTTGATTATCACGAATATACACTTGAGAGTACCAGTGACGTTCACCAACGTACACTACCGATACGCTAATAATGTTACATAAACGATTTTTGATTATGATTATATATGTATAAGAGACACAAGAAGCGTACAGGGACCATGAAAAACGTGATCTAAGTACTTCGCGGTAGAAAATGATACAGGCATTAGGGAATAAAGCATCTAATCAGCACACGATCGTTATCGACTAATCAACTTTGAAGTCTCATCAGCAGCTATTTTAATCCCTTCCCTCCTTTGTCACGCATTACATAATTTGAATTCTGGTCAACCTTTTTTACATTTCCGTGCTTCCCTTAGTGCGTCTTCTTTCCCTCTCGGGGGGCTCCCATTCGACTTTTCGCATCGCTATCGTGGTCTCCGCTCTCCTTCGCGCCCACATCCCGTTGGGTGAGAGCGCTGTCCTCGGCGTCCTTGTACTCCACCGTGTCCTTCTCCACTCAATCCCTCCTGCATTCAGACTCCAACTCCCGCCCACGCTTTAGCCTTCCGCCTATCCGCGAGGAGCCGCCTTGACTCACATCTGGGGGCCACCAATCGATTTCTCTCTGTCAAAAAGATTTGCTCTTCGCCTTCGGGCAGTCGGCGCGGGCGATTTGTTTCGAGCTTCCATGGGTTGCATGAAGGAGATGTCATGTCACCCAAAAAAATTAGTAAATTCCATCCCATTTAAAAGTAAAATATCTCCCCATCCTGAGGTACCAGAATATCACCCTCTTACCACAATGCTTTTCGAGATTTCGAGATATTTCGAGATATCAAGAGATAGTCCGTAGCTCGATTCACGTCCAGGTCTAATATTACATGTGGCAAATTCAACGTGCTTAACCTCCTATGTTTTGAATATTTCCACATGGCCAAGCCCGGCATAAGTGCTGATTAAGGATACTGTCGATTGGGAGTGGATTCTCTGAATCCCTCTTCTCCCTTACGTCGCCACCTTGGATGGACCGCAAGGGCCTAAGGTCTAGTTTCCTTGTATCCGCCGAAATTCGCCGCAAGATCTTTATCGCAGAGTGTCTGATGTGACTATGTAGAGACCCATATCGCTAACGAGAGATACTCTCCACTTCCTAGCTCCAATACTATACTTTACTCTGATTTAAGAGGTAGTTTCACTTTGCTTTTATCTCATGAACTCAATAATGCATCGCTATAAGATCTCCATAAAGTATTCTCTTCCGTCAAGGAATAAAGCTGTTTAGGGACTCAGAAGGCTGAAAAATTGGAAATGGACGCACCCTGTCTTACAATTCAATAACAGAGCTGTTTATTCAGAGAAATCTTCTTTAGTTTCCACAATGTGAAAATATAATGAAGAAATGTTGGGGAAACATTAATTAAAATACACGTTTACCAAAGAATGGTTGAAGACCAAGGACTAGCCTTGAAGCAATCTTCCCTCACAGGATAGTTCATCCCTATGAATTTCAGCTTTTTCCGGGCACCTAAAGACGACCCTATTTTTTATGAGAAACGACACCCCTTTAATACTTACACCGGCTCCGTTTGTCAGAAAATAGTTTTGTGATGCATTGGAAAAGGTTATCATAAAACTTTGAATAACTAACTGAATCATGGCAAAGGATGTTATTGCGGGTTCAGACACTCTAAAAGCAGTAATACGCTAGAGAATATTTTCAGGGATTATGCATGGTATAGAGTATTTTTGTTGATCGTTTGAGTCACTTACTATATGCTCATAGTTAAATATCATATTCACCAGCAATAAATTGGTAAAAATAATTTATTTTATGACCAAAATATGGAACAATTTGCGTTCAAAGGATGTTTCGCCAGAGTTAGTATTGAACCACCGCGTCATTTCCTGACATTTAGGGAAGAATATTGGATGACATCTCTTACAATAGCGAGCAACTTATTTATAAGAACTCGACGGAACAAACCTCCCTTTCATGATTTTTGAATCCGAGATCCCGTTCCTCCGATCCCAAATTCGACATTTCCCGTCGTCTTCCGCCCACACGGAGAACAGAAACCCTTCCATCCTATTTCCACGCCAGCGCTTCTACTCGCGGCCCCGCTTCAAACCATACTAAACCCTTCCCCCCGCAGCCGAAGATCTTTCAAAAACCCTCTGCGCCCATAAGAAAACCCTTCGGTCCTCTCCGAACCGATCTCTGGCCGCCCTGCCACCTCCTTTCTCCCCCGCGCGCCATCCTCCTATCACTCTCCGATCAACTCAACCCAGCGGCATACCGGCGTCGTTCGCACGCCCCTTCCCTCCCCTTGAACCATCCCTCGACACCAACCAACCAGCCGGCCCTTGACCTCCGTCAATGCTCGCTCACCTGTGCTGCCCTCCTCCGATGGACCCAGAACCGCCTCTCGCATTCGCCCCCCATCCGACCTTTGCCCCGTCATCAATATATGTACGGCCATTCCGGGTAGCCCACCCTTTCCCCCACACCCCCTGCCGCTGCCCTCTCAAACCCCTCCTATCTCCATCGCTCTCCCTCTTGCCGGATGGAGGAAAAAATAACATGGAAAATATATGTGAAGGTTTATATGTTTATTTTTTTTCTCCAGAAAAAAATAGAGGGTAGGGGTGGGGAAGCGAGCCATTTCCAGCGGGTATAAAGTCTGCCCTCGTCTGCCACTTTCTCGTGTACATGCTCCCGTACACATACATATCCACCCTCCTCCCCAGTGCCCTCTCATCCCGGGCTTCTTTTTTTTATTCGTCGCTTGAACCTCTCATCCCGAGCGAGCCCGCTCAAACACACACACACACATACGAGGTGTCACATGCGCGCGCCGCCTCTTCCCGTGAATGCGGCCGTTCCCGGAATAGTTTTTTCCAATTTTGCGGGACGTGAGGGTCAGTGCGTCAGTTTTGTTCGCCTTCCTTCTCCAGTCGGGCTTCGCTCGCCCTCTCTCTCTCTCCCGGCGACGAAAAAAAGAATCTCCGGTGTCACCGAAGAGAGAAGTGTGACGGGATAGGGGGGGGGGGAGGGAGAAGGGCGGATGGTGTAAGGGAGGGACACAGAACGGTGACCACGACGCTTCCGAAGGCGTTTATTGGATGAAACACCTTCTTGTGGCTCGGCGATCTGAAAGAGTTGAAGCGAAACATTGAAAATAAAATAAGCATTTGAAATGAATACACTTGGCGACGTCACAGCCGTACCTGTAAGCTTTTTGCGTGCACGCATTACATATTGGCGTGCCACATTTAGTTGACAGGATGGGCCTTATTGAAGGCGATGTTACTTAACTTATGGCTGGCTGGCAATCATTTCTAGCATCGTGCAAAAATGAAAGAAAGTTAAATAAGGAAACAGGATTTGCATATTTAAAGACTCCTAGAAGTGAAATTGACACACTATTAGCGCTATGATACTATTCGTGCTGTTATTGGCAACATCGCACCGCCAAGATTTTGAAAAGTAACTGTGCAAGGTTTTTACGCACCGAGAATGATTTTATGCACGTTCAAGTTTTGGAATTCAATATTTTTTCCATCCTTTTAAACTCTTTCTGCAGGGATTTACCCAATTTTAGTTTAGAAATATAGTCACATTTACAAACTTATTTGCGAATGATTAAATTAAATATTTTTTAATTCACGAATTGAGTTGGTTTCTTGGTTTCATTCCATTAAATAGTTAACGCTGAGTTTTGATATTTTAAACATTCATATTCTAAAGCTATTTTGCACGGTACATTTTGAATGTCTTATGGCCTATACATGTGCCATGTATACTCCAAGAAATAAACCTATTCTTAGAGCACCCTTTTCCGTTGCATCGTTTCCAATTGGGATATCCCAATTCTTAAGGAGTACCCAATCGAATTGAAATGAAGAAAACAAGTTTTTATACGTTAAATATTGACGAGGATTTCAACGTTTCCATTATATCCAATAAAATTGTTTACGGAAAATAATGATATATTTACATAATAAATATTGAAATACTATAAACACTACTTTAATGCAGTAAGCGCAAAAATGACTTAAGAATTCAAAATATCTCGAGTTTTTTGGCTGCTCATCGAAGCTGCTTTTGGTCCTATTGCAATTTGCATTTAGTATTGTGTAATATCACGAACTTAATTTTTAAATACTTTATCAAGGATTTACTTCAGACATCAAATGACAAAAAGTTTTCTTGAATGTGAACGACACCTCGGATTTTTAAATCGACTAACTATAGATGAAGAGATCTCGGGATTCGCACGGTGTAAGTTTCCACGTTGCGTCTAAACCAACGTTTCGATGAGTGACTCACTTATTTTCGGCAGGAATACAAGAATCTAGTAGTTAGATAAATTGCATTATTAAGATCTCACTTTGTGGAATATTTTTATTGGGGAAATAAGTCTATTAATTTTCTTAATTATTATTAATTTTTTTATAATTATATTAATATAATTAATATATATATAATTATATAATATAATAATATAATTAATTAAATGGTTTCCACTGATTATTAGATTGAACACAAACCGTTTCGGCCATCATGCAATCGTCACACGTATAGTATACTAATTATGGAATTATTGCCGGAATTGGTTATGTTTATTCTAATAAATCAGGTAAAAATACAAAGTTTTATTCTTCTTTCAACGATAAGACGGAATGCTATGGACCTTAAACGGTGAGAAACCCGAGAGATGTTTATCCGTTACATTCGACGGGGAGCATGCAGTCACACGATGCCTTACTGTAATTATTTTTGGGGAGGAAGACATGTAACTACGACGGTGTGGGTATATAAATCTGAGATGATGATCGTAAAAGATGTCGAAGCTGGGCGACCCTCGTCCCATGAGTTGGCAGGGGAGTGAGAAGAGAGGGAGGCGGTAGGGAGGAGGCAAGGGTGTATCCTTGGCCGGGAGAGAGAATAGCGTGGTGCTCATCTCCTCGACCCATTGGCCGGAGGGGCCGGAGGGGCGGTGCTGATGCGAGGGAAAAATGGAGAAAAGGGGACTCTTCGAGAAATCGCCTTCGTAACGTAAGACGCCGTCACTCGTCTCCCTCCCCTCTCCTCCGGCGTCTTCTCTTCCCGCGCCCCCCCCCCCCCTCAACTGTCATCTTACCTCCCCGTTCCATAAACCTCCATAAAACTATAAAAATTCAATTCCTAATGTAACTATGTAGTTTCATTATGTAGCCTCCAATCGGCTCAAAATATTTAGGCATGAAACATTTTAGGTCATTTCTAGGTCTGACAGATGCGATAAAATAAGAGAGATACTCTGCCAAACAGATAGGTACAAAAACTCGTTCTTTCCACGCACAATTAGCGACCACAATAAAAATTGATCTCCTCTAAATAAACTCCGATAGGAAATGTCACCAGTTCACCTCCAAAACTTTTACATTTTTACACTGCTGGTGACCTACTACCCCCAGCCGCACGACCATGTGGAGGCTCATGGGGTAGTATGTAAATTTAATATATTGAGGCACATATTACACAGAATTATATGTATTCCCTAGGAATTACATGCAATGATAGAATTCAGTTAATATCGTGACACTTCTCGCGTCTTGTATCTCAGAATCAACCTATTATTTATCTAGATTTAAAAAAGAGGTTTTTGTCGCAAACCAACGCCGTAGAAATGAGGATCTCGACCCTCGGGCTTTTTGGGGAAGAGGGACTCTGCGATCCAAGCACTGCGTCGGGCAGACGCCCATGGGTACTCCGTAAAATAAATCCGCTTGCATTTATTCCCAAGAAAATCAAGTATTTTCGACTAAAATCCACTGGAAAATGCTGGTAGAAGGGCGCATGGGGTGGGGTGGCTTTGTATTTCGATGGAAGTTGAAGTAGTACGTGCGAAATATCATCTTTCCTAAAATTCAATGAATTTGGTATTTATTTATTTATTTGAAAAAAAAATCACATACATCATAAAGCATTTTGGCCGCTAACATATAACAAACAAATAAGGACACAAACGTAGAAACATAGCAAGAAGGAGGAAACAAATAACAATGCAACATGAGGAGATAGTATAAATTACTTTAATTTGGGAATAGCAAATAGCTAGGTTGGCGAAGACGGTGGAAGATAGGGTGAAAGGGTCAATATTCACAGGAAGGAAATTCAAAGGAGAAGAGAGGTAAAAAAATGGGGGAGCGTTTGGTAAGTGATTATCTGGTAGTAGGGATATGGAACAATGAGTAAGTTCTGGTGTGTCGGGTGGGTATTCTGAAATTTACCACGGAAACAAGGTCGGGGCAGCCAATGGTTTGAATTATTTAATCAGCAATAAATATTTTGCTGCATAGCACCAGTGTTTGGGATATGTTGCAAGGGTTTAATATTAGATGGGGCTGACATCGACCATATAGGGGAACATTAGGAGAGGAGAGGAAGGACAATAGACGAAAAATATAATTGTAATGCTCTGGGATCTCTAATTTCACTGTACCGGTATTGTAGGCCTAAAAGGGACATGGCTTTACTTTTTATGGCATGGATGTGGTCGGCATAGATAAGTTTCTGGTCCGTTCTTACTCCAAGATCTTTGACTGATGAAACTCTGGTCAGTGGGGTGGAGTTGATGGTATACTTGAAATGTTTTGGGGATTTTTTTAACGGATTTGCTCATGACTATTGATTTGCTGGGATTTAAATTTAGCTGCCAGGTGTTGCGCTAATCCGACGTCTTATTTAACTCATCTTGGAGGTAATGGCAGTCAGAGGAGTTTTCAATTAGCTTAAATACCTTGCAGTCATCTGCGTAACGAAGGGCATTGGTTTTGGAAGGAAGTTGAGAAGACATCATTTATGAATAAGTTAACAATAGATATGATTTTATAGAAAAATATATTACCCTTCCAAAGATATCAAATATGCAACTCAATAACGACCTACTTTTGAGATATTTCCCATTAATTGCCAATTAATACGGGATATGGTGTGTGTATTCATTCCAGAGAGACACTATTTTAAAAATGAGAAATTTATTCCACCTAGATCGTGTCAAAAAAATTAAGTGTGAAGTTTATACGATTCAAAACTATTTTTTTAATAAATCAAAAATGCATTGCAGTAATGTTTTACAGGATCACAAAAAAAACCTTCCATAGTGAAGATGTTTAAATGCATCGCGTGAAAAACGGTTCACTTTAAAGACTTATATTGCTATTTCAATTTAATTACATACTGGGATTTTCAGTCAGATGAAAGGTTATTAATAGACTATTGATATTGCAATATTTACTTTGTGCTTCCTCAAGCTGCTAAAATATAACGTAAAATTGGATTATGGTATTCAACATGACATGAGAAAAATCTCGTCAAACAAACTTTTAAAAAGTTATCGCGAGAGGTTATTGTTCGCGTTATGATGTGAAGCAGTTGGATTGATCTTTGCTAAAATTACCGTGGATGCAGATTGGGGATGGGTCTTGATGATAGGCATTTCAAATATCAGATGCACAGTGTCTTTATTGCAAATGAGGAAACAGACCAACGGTTCAACTGCTGGTGCGTGTCAGTAGGATTGGGAGGTTGCCCATATTGGCACCAAAAATACTACCGAACAGTTAGCCAAGGAGTCCTTAAAAGTCTTGAGCTCGGAAGTGAAAGGGTTCGGAAGGTACGAGATGTTCATCTGCAACCAATTAACATTGCAGCACTGTTTCGCGGACTGACTGCGATCCACGCATTCAGAAAAAGATTGGCTGCCAAACAGGTACCTATGAAAAATATGTGAGCTAGAGGGTGGCGCGCCAGGATCGTCATTCGGTGCTCTAATTGCACTGGGTTTCCCTTTACCGTTTGGAGCGCAACGCTTCGGTGAGGAATCAGAAAGGGTGACTCCTGGGATATTCGAGTACTGCAGGTATTTACAGTCTGGGGCGTTGGTCATCAAGTGGACTACGAACTACGACAAAACTCCGATTTCAGCCTCTGAGATCAGCAATATAGCGTCAAGCAAGAATCCGTTAACAATGCAAAAAAGATTTCAGTGAATCGTAAGTGTAACGTAAAACTTAATAAAAATCATGAAAATATAACCAAATAAGCAAAACACAAATTCAAAATATGCAAACAAAGGAACATTGAGCTTCAGAGAACGAGACAATATATTTTAGTAATTATCAAGAGCATCTACAAGCAAACACAATTGACCATAGCATAAACGATCTGACTTAAATTGCACTAAAGATAATATCAGTCTAGTTATTAACGGTTGCAGTGTTAAGAATAGGCATGTAGATGCCAAGTGGGTGAATATTTTTAAAGGCAGATATAGTATATCTACGTACTGCCATGCCAGCTGCCACGCAGGAATGTTGCTGGGGTGTTAGAGCACCAGCCGTGAAAAGGATAGGGATTGGGGAATTGAGATGGTAAAGTGATTTATGAAAGAATTCTGAGTAGAGCTTAGTTTTTATTACGGCCACTTATTGAGCGTGGAAAGAACGAATTTTTTAACCTATCTGATCCGCAATATATATCTCTTATTTCATCGCTTGTCTGATCTTGGGATGTAGCGTGGCATCATGATAATATTCTCTGTATCGCTTTGAAACACAACTGTCCTGAATTTCTAAAGGAAACGAATCCAAATATGTAGCCTCTGAGTCTCTAACAGCTCCCAACCTTATCCCTCTAAAGCTAAGAAACACTATCATATTCGCTCGTAGAAGTTTACAATGAAGCATGCAGCTTTCCTTTGTATTTAATTTACTTTCTTGGTTATATTTTCCTATCCAAGGACCAAAATTCTCGCGGCATATTTGTGTGGCCCAACGAGAGCGCAGTAGCACCTCTCTTCTACTTTTTATACAAAGGCCTTCCATTTATACGCTTTACAAATTCTAGTTTCCTTATTACTGTGCCACATATGTTTTGTATGTATATTTTCCTCACAATAAGTCTGCAGTTGATGTAGTTCCAAGATAATTATCTTTATCAGAAGGCTATATGTTCACCCCAACCACAGTGAAGACGACTTTTGTGTGGTGACTTTTGCAAGAAGTGTACTGAGGTGCATTTACTAATATTTAGCTCCATCCTCTACTCCTGGCGCCAAGAATAAACGTTGTTTAGGACCAATGATTAAATTCATAAGTCCGCGTCATTGCTAATTTTGCGGTAGATAACTGAATCGTCAGAAAATAATGTTTTTTTACTGCTAACTCGAGAATTAAGGACATAAAGAATAAAAGAGGGCTGATCACCCTTCCTTGAGGAACACCGAATGTTACTGTCACTATACCAGAGGTAATACCATCAATAGCCACATTTTGTTTGCGATCGCTAAGAAAATCCTGTATCCAATAAATAAATTTTTTATTTGATCCAAATTATTGTAATTTGTATGTGAGTTTTTACCGAGGCACCTTGTCGAATGCTTTCTTAAAAATAAGGAATATCACGTCAAATATTAATGGGAGCAGAGAGATGGCTTGCAGAAGATATTTTACTCAATTTGTATACAAACGCACAAGAAGAAGGAAAATATTTGACCTCTAAACTATGTTAAACCTCAAACTAGCTGTATTTGGACTCAGTCACCTGCGATGATTTAATAAGTGGATATCCTCTAAGGGATAAGTGATCAAGTGTCGAGCACTTAAAGCCATTAAAGTTTCATCAATCAAAGTACCATGCCTTGAATGAGGATAGATGCAACAGATTCCATGGTTCCGAAAATCACCTCCTCTCACTGTTATTCCTCCTCTCTTCAAACTCGCCTCCACCCCCTCCCGCCAGCCCGCCATTTCATATTTTCCCTCCCGTCCGCCTCTCAATGTCTTCATTACACTCCCTCTTATTTGCGTGTCGAGTGAACAGTTCTATAGTCGAGAGCCAGGACTCAAACCACTCCGATGAATTACACCAACCACTCTCCCCAAACCTCACTGAATTATTTTCTTCCACTCCGCACGTATCTTGCATTCGCATTCACGTCACAAAAATGCATGCTTCTATCCGCGTTTCCCAGCTTGAGCGGTGGGGTAGCTCAGGAAGGAGTTAGTTAGCGATATCATACGTACTTATTTTACTTCGTACGTTGACCCGCAATCGTTGTACAAGTGGCCGTCCACATGGTCGTGCTGGAGACAATAATTGTTCGCTGCACATTCAACCACTGCACCTCTAAGGATCGGTGAAACCTTATTTTCCAATTAATTAAATAACGAAATGAGCCAATTTTTCTCCGAAGGTATTATTTTATTTGTGAGAGGGTTCACCTGTTCCGCACCAATTCCCTCCGCCCTATCTGCTCCCTTTTTTTTGCTTAATTCTCAGGAGAGATGATCATCGCATTGCGCTGGAGGCTGAAGCTTCCTCCGCCCTCCCCCCACCTTGTCTCGCTACCGCCTCTCCCGCCCGTCCCCTCATCTACCTTCCCCTTCACAGCGTATCAATGATTAATGAAGCCGGAGAAGGAAATTTGATTTGCCTCGCTTGCGAAGTTTTCTTTCATTAAGGATCTCGGAGCCGCTCTCTGAAGATATATACGGAGGAGACTTCGGATCCTCTCACTCCCCCCCCCCTAACTCCCACTCCACTTCATTCCGCATCCCCATGGCAACCTTCGCTCCCGTCGCTCGCTCGTCTCCCATTATCCTCGCAATCGTAGCCCTCCTCCGCTCCATGACCCCATTTCCTCTCTTTCTATCTCTCTCTTACACCCGCCTCCCCAACCCATCGTCAACCACCCACCCTCTCGATTCCCCATCATTAACAACGATTGGTCGTACGTCCTCTTCACATTCTTTTTAATGCCATAATTTTTTAAAAGCATTTTTATTCCCTCAAATCTCGTGCCTCACTTTTTTTTACCCTCCGTCCCATTATTGCTTCAATTAGCTCTCCAGAAATATATAATACTGCTATTGTGATGGGCTTCCTTCTGAGTTTACCCTGAAGTAATAACTTTAAATAAGCCACAGCGTGGCCTTCCTTTTTATTTTGACTCATTTTATGTCGATTCATTCGTCTCCGCGATTAAGATGGATGGAAAAATATTCCGTGATCTGATAATGGAAACAAATGCATGACGTCAGAATCGAATAATCCGAGCATTCCAACAGGCATGTCACGCGTCATGAAAAACTTAGAAAACTAGCCAATGCTTGCAAATTGCAGCAAATGTCAGATCACAATAATTATTGTTATTTTTCCAGAGATTATTTGTAACATACATTATACAGGACAGGTCAAACTAAGAATTACATTTAAAATTTCTTCAAAAACTAATGCATAAAAGTCCAAATTTTTACACACTTTTGACTATCCTTAAACAAATTTATGCACAGGTAAAAAGTACCTTAAATTCTTCCAAAGCTACCATTAAAAATTAGTTAAATATCAATTGATTTTGAGCCATGACTTAATCTATATATATATATATATATATATATATATATATATATATATATATATATATATATATATATATATATATATATATATATATATATATATATATATGTATATGTATATATATATATATATATATGTATATATATATGTATATATATATATATATATATATATATATATAAATCCTGCTATCATTTTGGCACCCGTTAATGAGCAAGTTGCATTTGATCTGGCGTCCGAGTGTAATTTGGCTGCCGTATACCGGACGCCGGATTACAAACGTGTAAAAATCACTGGAATCGACTATTTACATCATGTAGACCCCATTTCCGAAAATTAGTATGGACGCCAAATTGTTGGCAGTATGTGCAAATTTCGTATATTGTTAGTTCAGCTTAATTCCGGGCCGAGTGGCGCTGACTGCGGCGTATAACTTGGTCGTGGTTATCTCCGTTCACTCTGCGCAGCAAGTGGCGTCCTCGGTTTGGCAACATCGCTCTGCCTCGCGGCTTTCTGCAATTCTCTCACCCAAGACTCTTTCGAGTTTTGATCCCTCGGAGGAGTGCGTGGTAGCGGAGTTCTCGTCATCCGGCGCTACCGTTCCAGTTTTTATTTGGTACAAAGCCAATTAAGTGGACTTGCACAACGGTAATTTCAATAACAAACTTATTGTTATCATGGGACGGCAACAGGTTGGCGCAAGAATAACTCTTTCAGGTGATTAAGTAGAAAAATAATGGATTGTGTAACTGGAAAGCCACCTTTTTTATATTAATACTTTGTGCGGAAATTCAAGAATAATGCTAGAATACGACTAATTCTTTCTTTCAACTACCTCTACTTTCGACAAAAAGTATAATACAGTACCTTTGCTCTCAAACTTGTACTTGTAACCACTCGCAGATTTTCTCGACTAGTTAAATACGAATACTTCGTTTTTAGTTAACAATTAATGTAATGAACGATGGTAGTCTTTATTAGATGAAACAAATATCTAGTTTTTATCAGTATTTCAAGCGATATGGAAAGAATGGGTGCGGAAACTTTTTATCAGCGAATGGATTATTATTTCAACATTTGCTGCTCGTTTAAATATGATTTTTCCGTATATAATTCTATTTTTCTATTATGAGACAAACACTGAAAAACCGAATTTGAAAGTAATTGTATGTACTAACCCTGGCGAAAATGAGAGCGTATTCTGAGCGTTTAGGAACGAACCACGGAGGTGTTCATAAATTGCGAAGAACGCGCTAAGAACACCATCCCAGTGTATTCTCGAGCGTAAATGTGAACGCCTTGGAGTGTTTTCAAACACTCTACAAAGCGTTTAGCAACGTTCTCGAGTGTTCGTGAACGCCCTGTGAGTCACAATCTTCAGCGTTTCAGAGCGCTAACGTGCATTTCAGAAAATCCTGTGTAGGGAGTTGAGTGCATTCGTCAACATAATGTAATATGAACGTTAGGCACTCATCTAGAAATTTGGGAATTTGCCAAAATAAAAATATTTAAAAAAAACTTTGTGCCCTTAAAGACCTATGAAGTAATTATTTTATTACTTCGTTTAACAGTGAGCATATACATCGAATAAATTCTTACTGGCTAGGAGATTCGAACTTACGACCTTTCACGCAGTTAACCGGAAAGAAAACGCAGACTACCGGAAAGAAAACGGCTGTGTTTTCAATAAATTCATAGATGAAGGTGGACCGCTAAAATATATCAAAGATGTCTATTAGATATTGATGTTTGAGGATTGGCTGCGCTTTGTTATTTCTCAGAAGCTTATTCTCACAATGGATTTGTTAGTGGAGTTGTAGTTATTCTCACAACGGATTTGCAATCAAAATGGTAATACTGTGTTATGGCTTTTGGAGCGTTCGAACATGTTTCAAAACATTCTCGGCAGCGTTCATCTGCGTTCCATAAGAGCTCAGTCGGACAGCGTTCTTGAGTGTTCAAGAACATAAATGCAAACACTCTCAGTAGGCGTTTTCTCGGGCGTTCATGTGTTCCAAAACAGCCCAGTCAGATAGCGTTCTTGAGTGTTCCAGAACAGAAAGGCAAACACTCTCAGAAGGCGTTCTCCGAGCGTTTCAGGCCTAGGCCGTCGGAACAGCGTTTACGAACGCATGAGAACAGTGAGGGAAACACAGATTAACGTGGATGAACACCGACAAACGCTATGAAAACGCCAAAGAACGCACAGGAACGTTAAAAGAACACCTGTAAACGCACTCCAGCAGCGTCATCAGCCTCCTTCATTTTCGCCAGGGAAATTGTTAGATACTTTTTTTTAGAATCATTTTCTAGAAAAAAATTTTCTGTTCTCGTCAACGTCAATTCCGCATGGTATCTCGCGGGGTGTAATGAGGGGGTGAATGACGAATATTTAAATATCCTCCAGTCGACCGCTAGATCTGCTGTCACCCAATGCACATTGAAAAGGGCTGTTAACCAAAATTTACATTCATGATGATATAATCTATCGAATTCATAAATTTTCAAAGCTCTTCCTTGCGAGTCCAAATACCCTGTTTTATAATTTGAAAATAAATGGATCGCTTTGCACTTATCGCCCCACTGCAGAAATATAAAAGAACAATTAAAATATACCCAAATTGGCAACATAAATCTTCTACGGGACGAATTGGGGCCTCCTGTATGTAGTCCTCTTGGTGTGAATCTCGAGTCATTTGTATCGAAAACACCCACGAAAAAGTAATGCAATAGATGTGGGACACGAAATTTAAACGTTTCCCTGACGAAGTCCACTAAAAAAAATAAAAATGAAGCGATGAAGGGTAAACTGACCGCTCGCTCTCATGGTAAAATAATTCGCGTCTCTATAAGGGGAGTGAGATCTCACTTCATGTAATACGAGAACTGCCTCCATGAGTAATGCGATAGCCATGAAACCCGATATGGAGACACTTGCCTGGCAACATAAATCAAGCTTCTACGGGACGAACTGGGGCCTCCCGTATGTAGTCCTCTTGGTGTGAATCTCGAGTCATTTGTATCGAAAACAAGCACGAAAAAGTAATTCGATACACGTGGGAATACGAAATTTGAACTTTTCCCTGGCGAAGCCTAATATAAAATAATGAGGCATTGAAGGGTAAACTGACCGTTCGCTCTCATGGTAAAATAATCCGCGTCTCTATAAGTGGAGTGAGATTTCATTTCATTTTATACGAGAACTAACTCCATGAGTAATGCGATAGCAGCGGTAACCCGATATGGAGACACTTCCAATTTCAAAGGCATGGCCCTCGACGAAATATACATCAATTTAAATGATGAGATTACTATTGAAGATGATGGAGGTGAAAAAGATGATGAGGATGATAGGAATATGAGCAATGTAATCGGCGATTCATTCTCAAGTTTCGAGCTAGAAAAAGGGAATGAAACCAGATCACCTAATGTTTCCCCTTGTACTTCGAAAAAAACTAAAAGGATACTCTCCCCATGGACGGGAGCAAAAACATATTGTGGCATCATATTTTAAGAAAAACATACAAAACAAAATACCCCCGAAAAAGAGTGTGATAACCTTAAGGAAAAGTATCCAGAGGTCCTTGACAACAAAACGTGGTTAAAAATTAAAGTTTTTATACAAAACATTTATAAAAAACTGGATTATTTATGTACAATGATATTATAAAAGTAAATTTCAAAGGCAAAATAGCCTAAGCAGAGCTTCGTAATACTTGTTTAATCCTTTGAGAGTTTTGGTATTACTCAATTTTTTAAATAAATCAATACATTTTTTAAAATCAAATTTTGCAGTTTTATAGCTACCTGATGAAAAATTGTACCACTGATTTTGATCCACAATTTAATTTGTACATTTCATTGATCTTGAGAATTTCATTGTAAGTCTTTAATTCTAAATCAAAGGGTGTTTGCTTTTTCCTCAAAGGGGCATATTTAGTTGATAATGCAATATAATATTGAAGTAGTGATAAAAAAACTGCATAAACCCTTCAATGCCAATGTATTTATTTTGAATATTGACAAAACTTTTCCTCTCTGCAGAAGTGAAACCCGAATTAATTGATACTGCTTTCTAATGTTTATCCTCATAGAAAGGTGACTTTAATTGATGGTATTAATTTGGCTCATTTATATGTACAATTTATTCTAATCTTTCTTCAGCCAATAAGGTTCAAAAACTGCGTTACTCTTCACTATCCATAAGTTTAGGCATCGGTAGCTACTGAATCCACGAACTATTTTCCAGCTAAAGATACACCAGCAACTGTGATTTTAAGGAAAAGAATGTTGGTAATGAACCAAATGATGCGGGTAAAGTAAGTTGTTGTTTAACTTTTTTCTAGCGGAAATCTGTAAAATGTACTCAAAGATACCAACTAAAAACCGTCTTTACCGCGAAAATAATTATCTTTTGTCAATTTTTATCTTTTGTGCGGAATTGAATCTTCTTTATTAAAGCCTCGGCAGTAGTTTCCCATTGTTAAAGTTTACCAGAGCCTTAGTATCTATATTTACTAACACTTATGCCATTATAAAATCTTTCCCCCGGATTATCTCCTCCCGCCCCACGATTTTGAGGAAATGCGTCTGTAAGCTAATGCAGGAAGTGGATTTTTAACGAGATTTGGCACCCTATTGCATTTTAAGTGGCAGTATGGCAACAAATAAAAGTTGTTCCTCACCTCTCTTAAGCTTTTCTGCTTTCAGCATCCCATTATTTACTATATTTTGAAATTCAGGGTCTAGGGTTATCATCCTATTTTCAGGTCTAGTAAAAATGCTTAACATTAGTAATGCTTAGTACTAACAACCACATTCATATCTTCTCAGCGTTTTATCAAAATTCTTTATCAGTCATTACTTGATAAGCAAAGGAGGGAGAAGCATTTCCTTCGGACCAACTAAAGGATAGTAGAGTAAATTGTAATTTCCTAGGTTATAAATTCTTCTTTAAGCCACAGTTTTTCAAGGAAGAGATATTTCCTGCCTTTGCTGCCCCATAAACATTAGAATAGTTATATTTTGTGTGCAGTCATGGCAGTTGTGAAAAGTGAAGTTAAATTTTGAGCCCTCACCGTAATTATACAAGTTCTGATTCACGGCCCACGTCATCGCGTTGTCATCACGATAAACACGTTGTGTCCTTGGCTTTATAAAAAGCAAGGGTTTTGGCATTCTTCTTCTTAAATGAAGTTTAACTTACTCTTTTATTGCATTTATATGGAGAAAGAATATAATTTAGCATTCTATTGACTCATGTATTTCATGGTAACAATTTAATGTGTTTTAGTGATAGAAGAAATGCCAGCAAATATCAAATCCCTTTCTAACTTATGAAGAATAATTGACCCCTTTTTCAGCCGCTTGTGTTTCATTTTTTGATTAATTTTCACGTAAATGATGGTATTTTAATTGAATTGAACAACTATTGTAAGCATGAAACGCGAAAATACTGGGATAATGATAAATACAGTTTGAGAGTCCTTCACGTATTTCGCGTTTCCACATATAATGAAATAAAAGGGCGAATTTGGTGGAATGTGACATTATGGAAACTTATTGATTTACAACCCAGTATTAGAATACCAAGTGCTTTGTGAAAGTAATATTTGTATGCATGTTGCTTATACCGTGTTTTAAACCCTAAACCGGCTAGTTTTATTGGAAGAATCTTCTTGTAGTATTGGGAATATCTTCCATTTTTTTCCTGCAAATCGATTTCGTGGCACAGTGCTGCGTGATAGGCCACCGCGGACTTACCTACTAGACTGCGCCAGTCTAATTCCTCTCTCGCTTTCCTCTAGGCGTGTTTTTAGCATACCGAAACAAAACTGATATACATGAATGAGGAGCAAAATAAGATATTGATTTCAACAAAACTTGGCTAAGTACAGGGTGGGGCAGAATGGACTCCCTGATTTGAAATATTATTATTTATCTCCAGGTACTAAAATCAATTTTTGCATGTCAAAAATGTGTTTTCCCAAACAAATAATAATCCTTTTTCAGACAAGAGCAAATATATATTTGTTTCTTCCCACAGGAATTGAATTAAAGATGGGAAGTCATTTTAAAAAAAAAGTCCATTCTGCCCCACCCTGTATATTCCTAGTGATACAATGTTTACCCCTATGCTGATTAAAATCGTTGTTTGGCAGTTTTAGTACATTTAGTTAATAGTAATTAATAGTTAAGTTCAACACGTTCGCCCATTTAATGCAATAGCAGCTATAAACTGCAAAAATGACAAGCAAGAGCGAAGCTTCCATGATAGATAAATTTGGCAACAGCGCAGGATGGCAAAAAGATATCGTAGTGGTAGTAAATATACAAAATGGATTCCAAATTGATGATCAAATGTAAAAAATATACTCTGGACGCCATAATGATTGGTTATGAAAGGATGCCAAAATGTTACCTGTCTGTACGGATTCAAGGTGCACGTATATCTCCTGTAAAAAAATAGTTGTCGAAAAACAAAATAGTACACAAGGGCGGAAATCACTCGGTTGTTCTACATACGCGATAAAATAGCAATATACATAAATATTTCTGGTGGATGCCAAAATGTTGCAGAGTGTAAGGATGGCAAAATGATAGCGGGATGTATATATATATATATATATATATATATATATATATATATATATATATATATATATATATATATATATATATATATATATATATATATAAACGAATGTATGTCTGTCTGTATGTCTGTCCTGTATGCATTACTACACTGTTGATCCGATCACCAAGAAACTTTAAGAAGTTGTTGAGTACACTCTTGCAAAGGTTTCGAAGGTTTTAGGTATAAAATTTTTTAAATATCGCCCTCTCCCCCGCCCCCCAAGGCCCTCTTAATCTTTCGAATACTTTTCGCGCAACAACGCCCGACAGGTAAGCTAATAATCCTAACCTCAGTTTTAATCCTATCGTGCTGAAATTTTGCCGAGTAATAGTTCAAGGCAGGAGGAAAGTTATAGGCTACTTTAAAATGATCTCAGGGCCCATAAAAGTCCCATGGCCCTCTTAGGTGGGCCCTTTAGGTGGGAGTCTCAGGGCCCTTAGATGGTTCGCGGTACGTATCGGGTTTTGTGCAGTGGTTTCAATTTTTACTTTTTTAAATTATTTTCGCTCAAGATAGAGAGTTGTAATTTTTTAATTAAATGTCTGAATGAATGAAGTTTTTAATTCTGTCAATTAATTATCCTTTTCACTTCGTAATTGACTGAAAATTGCGATTTTAGCTGCAGAAACACATATTTTTCAGTGAAATCAACAATACCATATTCGCTTGACAACCAGATTTCGGTTATTGCTGTTGGAATTCATAATGCTTAGTTGAGCCGATTAGGAATTCTAAGCATTGGAATTTGTGCATCGGTTAATTATTTCGTTTTTTAAGACAACTTTAACTAAAGATATAGAGTTGAAATTCATTTTATCGTATACCCGAAAGCATGATACTACTAAAATTAGTGGTATCATGCCCGAAAGAATTCAGTTTCTCTCTTTTTCAATCGATTTTCTTTTACGCATTTTCCTTGACAACCAAATAAACAAACAAAAATAAACATTAAATCAAATCTTAATTAACGAAAATGAAATTCTGAATAGCTACTCAAGAAGTACTCGAATTATGTACTGAACTATAATGTTCTTTTAGCCTGGCTGTGCAGGTAGTATGATTACAGTAAAGGGTTTCAAAAAATTGTCTCTCTACTCTATATTAAACAAGTTTTACAAATTTCATTGTTTTTATTTTACCATGTTATTTTTTATCATTCTGTCAATTTTTCAGTCATTTGACTTATAATTATTATTGTTCATGGGAGATATTGTCACATTGTTTACTTACTATTGTCTCACAATTGAATAGATGCTATGCAGAAGAAAATATTAATTTAATAAAACAATTACTTGAAATGTAGTCTGTTATCACAACTACTTACTAACTCTTCACCTCTTATATAAAGAGTTTTGAAGGAAGTATGATCCCGAGCAACGCTGGGTAATTCAGCTAGTTAATTATAAAGTAATATCACCATTCAGTTGGGACATATAATAGCTAACCGAGTGTGTACACAAGGTCGATGAAAATTATTTCTTCGTTTGACATTATATGAATGGATAGTTGAGTATTTTTACTTTTAGAGAAATATTTTCTTAAACATTAATTACCAATCAAATTGAAAACAAACAACACACCAACAACAACTTAAATCTTTTGAACAGGGAACGACAGAATGCAATCAATGTCGTCAATCGCAAGACCACCAAGAGTAAGTATAATGTTAAATATAATCCAAGTCTGTGCTGCAGTACTTCAGAAAAATTTCTATATATGATCACAGAGTGAAATATCCTGTGGTGGAAGAAGACAAAGATTTCCAAGAATATCCAGAAACAGGCATTTCTTAGGAGTTAGAAAATAAGGTTCAGACGTCTACCAAGATTTCTGACGTACTCAATTCCGGCTCTCTTTGTCTTGAGTTAAGGTAATCAAAAACAAACTACCATCTCTGGAAAATTACAAGATATATTACTTGAGGTTGCAAATGACTCCATTTGACATAGATGGAAATTAGCGATGATAATGTCAAGTAAAGCTGAAGAGTGATTACTTAGGTATGAGTCCACATGTGCGTGGCTATTGAAGTTATGGGATTCCGATATATTTAAAATACAATGGGACAATTATTTCTTGGAAACATATCAGGATTGACATCACATGTTACGATTACAATTATATTTGTAAAATATATAGGAAAGTCCAAAAGTGAATGGAAAATTTTTACAAGCATTAAAAACTGGTCCAAAGGAGACTTTTTGGTTGAATATAAAACAGAAGATAGGGTAAATGGTAGTATTAACAGCCAACAATTCAGAGAACTATACCTATGTCAAAAAGTTTCAGGCCACAGATTCAAAATTAACCAGATGTCCATTCCTGGCCAAAATTATCACTCCCCTATTTACACATAAAGTTTTATAGATTGCCACATTTTAGTAAAGATGTTTAAGAGGGGCAAATTTTTTATGTACCGGCCAGTATTTACACAATCACCATTTACCAGGATCATTTTTCTCTACCAATAATTAAAGTTCTAAATGCTAGTATCTAACGCACTAAATGTTAAGAAGTTAGAAAAAATGTGGTCTCTCTCGGGTATGTCCTTCACGGGTTTCCAATAGCTCATGGCCGAAATAGGGAATATTTCTTGCCCACCTCTCGAGGCTCCAAAAAAGTTTCGCGAAACTAAAGTGAAATATATTTTATACCTTTATACCTTAAGCAGAGAGATGAAATATAAATTAATAAATGAATGAATGTATGAATATTCATAAATATATGAATTCATACGGGCGTGAATTTTATGGTAATGCATAAATTAATATGTATTTATTCAAGGGCAATTGCTAGTCGTTTAATACTAAGATAGGTTGACTACAGCCCCCCATCCTTACCCATCTAATGTTATTGCTCTTACCCATTAGAGGTTCTCTCTATAAAAACGAAATATACTTCCTAAGTACCCAGGGGTAATTTATTCATAAATGAGTGAACTCCTAAAACCGTCTTCCAGTCGCGTCAAAAGGGTCAGCGCAGCAGCAAAAGTTTACAACGTAAACCTTTTTCAACTTGGGGAGAATATGAGATTTCTAAATGAAACCTGTTACATTCCAAAGATACGGCATAAAGAGTGTTAAGGAATTATATTGACATTGAAAGATAAGAGTCTTTATGCGGATGAAAAGCTATGTACCACAAATGATGGATACAAAATTGCGTATTACCGCCAGGATAAAATTAATAAGGTGTAAATATAAAGCTCATGATGAATGAAAACACTTAGTAATCATCCACAGGATTATTTTAATGGAACGACACGTTTGACCACTCCGTTGCATGACCATATGAACCACATGTGGCATTATCATTTAAATAAATCTAAATAAATTTAAATAAATAAATATGGGTGGTTAATCATCACTTATATCGACAACTTCCACTAATTCTAGCGTTATATGGTTATATTTATCCCATGTAAAATCGTACAAAGAATGTTCAATTTCCTTTGGTTGGCATTGTTAGAGAGTATGTACTTATTATTTCAAAAGACAAAACTGCAAAAAACTGAACCAATGAATTTGAAAAATATGTTGTTACTTATCATTTCTAAAGAGTAAATATGTATCAGATCTTTAATAGTTTTCAAGTTTTAGTTTCATGGAAATTTCCTAAATATGGAGGTAATTGCCTCCAAAAAGAAATTCCAAAATGAAAGTATAACAGAAATGCTTAGTTATAGAATTACATAAGATAGGAGCATCATTTACTTATACATAGTGAAAGATATTGGCGGCGACGGAATCTATGAGTGGCAACCAAGTAAGAGCCAACTATATGTATACAAGAGGCATTGTTCCCTTCATCTCTTTAACCCATTGAGTGTGTCATGACGTGGTATCACGTCATGGCTTTTTTACGCTGGTGCTGATGACGTTATATCACGTCAAGGGTACCGAGAGTGTTCCAGCATTCCCTGGGTAACCTTTACTAGGCCCATAGTGAAAACTGGAACATTCACGGTACCCATGACGTAATATCACGTCATTAGCACCAGCGTAAAATTAACATGACGTGATATCACGTCATGACACACTTAAAGGGTCAATTAACTTCAACTGATGCACCTTACCGAGTCATAAGAAGAATTCGTATTAGGATAAAAAAACTCAAACGGTTGTGTTGAGGACATTACCAGCTAGTGTTTTAATTGTATTTTCTAATATTTGACGTTTGTTATCGTAGATGGGCAATCACATAACTGCCTGTTCTCAATCCCTCGGCAGTGCTGCATTCCGAGAGATGGCTTTGACGTCGAAGGTGCGACGTGGGGGTGCAAATTGGAGTAAGGGGGAGAGGAAGGCGCCGCATAGAGCGTGGAGACCTCCAACTACCCTACCCCTTCCACCCGTTGGCACAGCTTGAGGCGTCGCCGGGGCAACCACGGTGTAAATGAGTAATTAGGGAACGGAGCGGATCTCGCCGGAGCAGTGCCTCGCCGCGTCCCGGGCCCCGCGCCCGCCCTGGCCGCCGGCGGCCGGAAAACGTGACGGTTATTACTTAAGCAAATGAAGCCGACGTGTGATGTCCTTGGTTGAATTCATAATGCGTTCTCCTCCTCCGATGCGCTGCCCTCGACAGCGTCGTGGATGCAATTCATCCATTCATCCGATCGAAGGAAGTAGAGCTCGGCGGGAGGCAACGGTATTAATCTCCGGCATTTCGAAATTTCGACGCCTAGCTCGTATCCTCAAGTGACGTTGCACCCTTTTCATACTGTGCGGGGACAACGAGTGCTACTTCACGGAACGCCGAGTCTTCTCCATTGGAGTGATGGGGACGTGACGTTCAGCTGTAATGTCTTTGGGATATGTTATGGTGACTATGTCGCCATCTCCGGGTTGCCCGGGAAAACTGATTAATCAAGTTTTTCTTTATATTTCTTCGTACTAGTATTTTAAGAAATAAAAACCGTATGCGATCGGATATTAGATTTAATTTAAAATTTATGCCCGAATTTAACACCTGGATAGTCACCTTGACTCCGATGCT
Source organism: Ceriagrion tenellum (assembly GCA_963169105.1). Taxonomy (NCBI): domain Eukaryota; kingdom Metazoa; phylum Arthropoda; class Insecta; order Odonata; family Coenagrionidae; genus Ceriagrion; species Ceriagrion tenellum. The sequence continues at coordinate 117,955,628 of OY720642.1, read as the reverse complement.
ACAAGACATTTTGACCGCAAAGAACGAATAGAAACCACATAGTTCATGCATATAGTTTGCTTATGAACTCGTATGCCTCCAATTAGTTTCTCTGCTCTTTTCATAACCCACTGCCCTTTTTAAATTTCGACACTTCTCTAGGTTTGTATATGAAATAACTCAAATTTTAATGTGATATCGATTCAAAAAAGTCCAAAACAAACCAGAAATTTTGTATTATAGTAAAACCTGCCTCCGCGGCCACCTCCTTCAAGCAGTCTCAGCTCTTAGCGATCAATTTTTTTGGAAAGGAAAAAATTTCTCTTCTATATAAACAATGTATATTTTCCCTCTCATCAGCGGACACCACCTTAAATGGCCATTATCTCAGTATACCGATGGTGGCCGCTAAATACTGGTACCTATCATTTCTTTAGTTCCTTTATTATGTTATTCGAATAAACGTATAGAAGTTACTAGTATTCAGGGTTTCATTTTATTAAGTATTGGTAGAAAAAATTCATTCTACTCAGTCCGCCTTGTACCATAGGTGTAAAGTTACCCCATTCTCTTTACAACCTTAGAAATTCTGGCAAAAATTCATGATAGTAATGTCCTTTTTCTCGATTAAGTATCCAAATTAAAGTACATTTAGAATTTTTTTTAAACTTCCATAAAATGTAGATTTTTACTTTAGATGATAAAATAATAAATAAATTTTAAAAAAGATTATGACCATCCTCAGCGATTTCGGGCAACCAATTATTAAGGAATTTTAGAATTCCATTTTTTGCGTGGGTTTCAAAGGTGCTGCATTTCCTGATTTCCAAAACTTCAGTCCTAAACCTTCTACAGCGAATTGGGAAAACTCCTTGTGGATAACTCGTGAAACATCGTGGATAATTGAGAAAGACACGAGGATATCTTCCACCCATCTCCATAGTTTTATTAAATCTTAACATCTTTTTTAAAAATAATTTTACATTAAGCTCATCGGACTTTTAAATGCGAATGAAAGTAAAAAGGTTTGTGAATATTGCCGGAAAATATATTTAGCAGGAGCAAAAGAATATTCACTGTTTTTCTTCTGCAAAACTTTTGGAGATATAATTAATGACATTAGTATACAAGGGAAAAATGGTACAACTAAAAGTTGGAGGGTTTAAAAAATATAAACTTTAATATCCAACTTTTCAGAATATAAGAGCCCCTTTTTTCTTTTAAATCCCATCGCATCAGATTCTTCCAAGAAATCCAGTCGGAAAACTTTTCTTGAAAGCAGTTTTTAACTTAATTTTGAGCAGAGACACGGGAGTATAGAATATGTTGTTTCGGTTAAATCACCGCATTTTATGTTCGCAATTTAACAGACGCAAAACGTTAGCGTTTGTCAAGAACAACTTGATTCCAGATCAACACATCAGATGAGCGCTACAAATTGTGGCCGTTTAATCGTCAGTTTTTATCTTAAAAGACTGAGATGGCTGGAGGCGATTGTGACCTTGGCGGAAAGCGTGCATCTGGAATGGCAGGTCTAAGATAAAAGTGGACGTGGTCAGCTTTTCCTTAAGGAATTTTAACTGAGAGTCTTTACGGTGATTTTTGTTGAATAATTTCGGAGCGTCTCACTTTGGTCCATTTCAAGTGAGGGTACAGCCTCTTGGTGAATTTTGTACACATTGTTACCACTTGTGATAATATTTAGATCCCCTAATTAGCTTCATTAGTATTCATTAGTATTTTGATGAAGTATTTAGAGCTTAGTAGCATACCGTAATATGGGGGTAGTTTAGACAAAAAAAAAGAATACTTAGTATCAAGTGTAAATAATCCTGAGAGAATCAGGCTAGAAATTGTATGCATATAGCCCGTTTCACACGGGACACGAAATTATACAATTTAAAACAGCTTCCTTTCCTCAATCTGGTGTGCAATAATCATTTAATGAGAGCATAGACTAGTCCGCCATCTCGCTTTCATGCATACCCCGCAGTACACGACCCAAGTTGAAATTCCCGTTCGCACATACGTCAAATTGCGCCACTACGTGCCACATACAAACGGGCTTTAGAATGAATAATGTTTCAAACTGAACACTGAACTAATCAAAGAATCTTACTAAAATTAAAATGAATGTTTGTTATGAGAATTGCCACGCCGTAGTCAGGGTTATTTTCTACTCTTAACAACTACATGAACCGCACAGGATTAAATTACAGAGGCGTCATAAGCTTCTTATCAGAAATATTTGTATCACCTCATCTTCATTTGGAATTACAGGGAGTATGAGCTTGATGAAGAGTAATTTTCTGCAGGGGATGATATCATTTAAGTTTGAAGAAAATTATATGATAAAACACATGAAAGTACTTAGAAGAAAAAATGCTAACAATGATACCATAATTATGATTTATTTCAACTTGAGCTACAAATGAAATGGTAACCCAACAACTTGAATTATGATAATTTAGAATAATTATAACAATTTATTTATTCTTTGAATTGAATAAACCTTACACATTACATAACAAATAAAGAAGGATGAGTTTGGAATCCTTTTGGGCATTGCCTGTATTTTGGATCCCTCATAAATAAAGTACATTTAAAATAATTGAGTATAAAATGAAACTGAAACCCGATACGTAACAGAAATATACATATGACATAAGGTGACAATTTTTGATTAATTGCGACCTGCCGTGCATAAGTTTACAGTGTGAGAGTAAGTGTATTGAAAAAAAACATTTAGATTTTTTACATCAAATAATCATCTTTTTACACTGTTCAAAAATTATATTAAACTAGTTGTACCTCGTATCATCAGACAACCTAAGAAATAATTTTGGCTCTATATAAATAAAAAAACTTTTCGACAGAGACAAATTGGGCTTGGGCAAAATTGCATTGTCGTAGATCTTAGATTTGATACACTGAAATTTGGTTCTACCTTAGGTTTATCACCACTTCTGAGGTAGAACAATTTCAATACTTTATAAACGTAAAGATGACGCACAGGGAGTAACTGTAAATCCGCAAATATGGGGAAGGACGCTTCAAATTGATACTTTCTAGCAATCAGTCTCACTATTGCTTTTTGGAGTATCAGAAATGGATTAAGCGAATTTTTACAGGCACTTCCCCAGCATATTCAACAGTAGTTTAATTTTGGTTACACGATAACACAATAAATTGTTGTAATGAATTTCCGGGGACATTTATTTCCAAGGCAATAAAACTTCAAAAAGACAAATTTAAGCTCCCTTGTAATTCGATTAATGAGTTTATCCCACTTTAAATGCTGATCAACAGTCACTCACAAATATTTGTACATATTCAGTGACACGTTCAATGTTTATACAATGATTAGAAGAGATTCGATCACAAGTAAAAAATCGGATACAAGTTAAAGTTGCAGGCTTACTTTTGAGGACACACCACCTATGGAATAAATAAAAAGAATACCTACGCACCGAGGATTCAAAGCGGGGCAACTTGTATGGTTCACTGATCGCAAATTTGGTTTGATGACTACCACCACGGAGTTTTTACCTACCCCGGAGAATTCCTGCCACACAAGAGACTTAAATTCGTTATAATTTTTAATAATGATAATAATAAATTCGTTAAACCTGATTTTACGAGAACAGGGTGAAGGAAAAAAATTGAGTTTTATGGAGTGATACGAGATCACAAATACTGTATAGAGTAACTATAATCTTTTTCATGTTCTAACTTTGGATTTGCATACGTGATCGTTGTCCATAACCTTTTAATGACCCATTTTCTAACGTCATAACCTCCGTGCTGGTCATTCTGCGTATTTCTTCCCTCTCACTCTCTTTCCCCCAAACTTCTCTCACTTTCCTTGAAAAAAGAACCCTCCCAAGACATGGAATGGTCTCCACCACTCTCCTACTCCTTTCTTTCAACAATTCCCTCGTTTTCCCCATCCTATCTTTCCCTCACCGCTATCACAAATCCCCAGTTTGAGTACATGTGGACATTTAAGCACGAGAACTTCACCATGATAACGACTTTGCCTGCCAAAAACATGGTTGGTAAAAATAAATTAGCGTGGAATGAAAGAGGTGAGAATGTTTTTCATTCATCTTATCCTTTCACAAACTCCATTAAGTGACGCAACGTGTCCCAGCCTACTTACGGATTGCTCCTTCGTTCTGCCATTCGAGTGCAAGCCAACATTTCCTCATTCGTTCGTCAGATCCCTCTCACGACTCCCTCCCTTCCTCGCCTCCTCGTCCATACGTTTCGTGTCGGCCCTTCATTGAATCCTCCCTAATCCGACACTTCCACTCCATCCTCTGCTGGATTCACTTTCCCTCCACCGGATGCCGAGGCGCGTCTCAAAAGCCTCCACAATCCTCTGTGCCGGGCCCTTCTCCCTCCTGAGCAACTTCCATTCCCCGAGTGGACGGCGGGGCAGGCCGACCCCCGGGCAATGCTTACACAGTGAGGACTAGTGTTTGGTGCCGCGGACTGACTTTCTACTCCTCCTCCTCCTCATAGCTCTCCTCCTCCCCACCCCTATCACCCCAAACCCATTCCCGCAATCCCTCCCCTCTCTGCTGACCGCATGCCTCCTTCTCCCCCCCTTACTGTTATTTGCCTGCAGCAGAGCAAGAAACTATATATTTAAAAGTGTATCAGGCTCAACTTTGTAGAAGCAATTGATATTGATATCCATTTCAAAAGATCAAGGCCTTCATAATGGCACTAGGTGCTGAAACCATGGTCGGTAATCATTAAAAATTCTGTGTGGAAAGTTACCATTGCCTTTCATTTTGAAGTGGATAATAATAAACTATATCCAGTTACACCACCAAGCTATCTTCCTTCAAGGCGAATTTCGAGGGGAGTTTATGCGAACTAGATGTTCACACCTCAAGTGTACATTTTAGCGCATGAAACGTTGTCGTGCTTACTAAGCCACTGTCACGGAGGATAAACCCAACATTGTCATTTATAAAACGACGAAATTGACAAATTTCCAATCATTGTATTGACAAATGATGTGGTACGAAGTCACTCGCATAGGTGCATATACACCAAGGTTGAAATTCGCCATGAAAAAAATCATTTGATTTCACCGGGAAGAAACTATAGCGCTTACTTAAACTTTATCAGTCAGCAAATGCAGCATCATCAACCGGAGAGAAACCGATACAGTTTTTAGGTTTCTAGATCTCTTTTTCTCACCTTATATTTTTTATGATACACCAAAGTTTTTCGTTGACACGTCGTAGACATTGGCTTCTATTTCAACTTCACCCCATTAGTTGCATGCTCGGACTACTTTTACAGATTCTTTGCACGATAAAAACGTCTTTTCAATCCTCTGCGCTTGTTAGATTCCCAATGAAAAGCGTGTCCCACATCCAAAACCATTGCAACCATCATAGCGACTTTTGGTGGCGGTCACCTTGATCGCCTCCTCAAAGTTTTATGGAGAAAGTTCCTTTATTCTCCAGCCACTATCAGTTACTAGATTGACTAAAAGATGTAATAAATATACAATTTTGATGTTTTCACCCTTTTAACTTCACTTTTTAAACATTTTATGAAATAAAATAGTTGTAAAACATACATAACGCTTTTTCAACGGATTATAACCTTCAAATAGTATCTTGAACAGAGACACAAACTGATTTTACTATTAACATAAATGATAAAGCAACTTTGATGTAATTGAAGTGATAACAGGATAAAACTGCGGACAAAGATAATATAGAGCAAGAGGGAAAACTAGGAGTCTAGTTTTAGCTGCGCCTGGTTTGACCATTTAGTGTCCAGTGCATGAACTAACCGCTGTCGTCTGCCAACCCCTTCCGTTCGTACATCAGTTCCCTCCAGTTTCCAAATATTCATCTTTGTACCATCTTCACCTCGCTAAACGACTTCACCCTGGTTTAAGGCAACACTTAGGGCCAGACTTAAAGCTACCCGTTGATGCGCAAATGGGTACCTATTCATTTCCCGTAATGCCTTGGCAGAGCATCTGTTTAGGTTCTTTTTAATGGGTAAAGTTTCAAATTCCCATTTAGGTTATTATGTGTCAGTAGCATGTCGGTACACCAGTCATATCTCTTCAGGTTTCGCTGCCGGTGGGCTTAACGCTACTTGGTCACAAATTAAATCTCATTTTTGAAGACAGGAATCAATATTCAGAGTCACACCCTGAAAACTTTTCCTCGAGTAGCTAATAGCTTTTCATTCAAGCAACAATTCAAAAAGAATTTTAATATTTAAATTAAATGAATTCGATACAGAAGTCCGCATATTGTTAAGAAACAAACACAAATATCTCTTAAAGCTCACGTAAAAGAAACAAATTTGAAGAAAAGAGTAGGCATTTAAAGGAGGTTTATTCCATGCATTAAACTGAGGGGTTATTCTTGATGTTATATCCAAGAATTTACAGTGAAAATATAGTGATGACGTTTACCGAAGAATTCGTTCAGTTTTAAGCCGTTGTGTACCGCCACTGAGAAGGTACTAAGTGAAATAGGATATAGTACCTTTTAGCAGCTAATTGAGAGTGAACACGCAAAGTGCCAATTTTCAGATTGAAAGAGCCATTTGTGTAATTCTGACCATTTCAGCCCATCCCGTGCGGAAAGTTTCATTTCAACTGAAGTTTCCTGAGCTTTTCTTATGTTTAGGAGACAGACGCGAATGGTTTCACAATATTATTATTCGATTGGTACAAAAGTGCGCCTTTGATACTATTAACAGATTTTGATTGGTAGTAGTATTAGCGTTTGATTTAAACGTGGTCAGTCAGCAAATGTCATCTGACCAGAAAATACTAGAAGCCTTCGAAACCTGGTGCTGGAGGAGAGAGCTGAAGATAAAATGGACAAAACGGACAAAAACAAGAAATGATGAAAAGTACAGAAGTGTAGAGGAGGAATAGACCATATGGAACACGATACTGAAAGAAAAACAAGATGATTTGGTACACCCTGAGACACAATGGGTTTGTGAAGAATATTATTGAAGGCAAAGTAGAGGAAAAAGTCCCCAGGGGAAGACCCAGGAATAAGTTTATGGATCAAAGAAAGGGGAAAGTATATATGAAAAGAAAGGAGATAAGGGAACTAGTTTTAGATAGGGGAGGTTGGTTGGCTACAGTTAACCTATCTTAGGACCGCCAATGAATGAGCCAGCTAATGACATTCTATCCATGCAGGCAAGATCGCTGTACTCGCATATATGGTAACGGAGCATAAAATCCGTAAAATGCACCATATTAATAAATGAAAGTAAAAATTAAAATAAATAAAATAAACAAGTTTTTGATGCTTAAAAACGTATAAATATATTTCAAAAAGTAACTTATATATCTACATAGCATATAATCCTTTTTATGATCAAGCTGCTCTTGTAGGTATATTAGTTTCTCCACGTTAGCTCTAATGATAATTCAAAATGAACTTGATACTTTGGCCAAGGTAACAGGCATAATTATTTACACCAACATCCTCAAAATTTGAAAATATTTTACGTTGTAACTGAATGTGGTAGATAACAAAAGTGACTGAATGGTGTTTCTAAAATAAAATATTAGCCTGAAAAAATGTGGAAAAGCGAACCTGTGAGAAATTCCGTACTTCCTTGATTGCGTTATTTTGTAGTTCGACAGAAGGCACTCTATCTAAGGATACTCTTGTTACTTAAAAAAAAGTTGACTCCTCAAGCCGAGCCTATTCAACTTGATTTGCTCGTAATTACTGTGCGAATAAAATTCATCTTCTTGTGATATTGGTATGCGCTTCTTATTAAACTATAGAATGTGGAAAAATTTTGTTAATGTAAAGATAAAAAAAAAGATTGACTAGGTTACTGGGTACTCATGTTAGAATTTTAATACCACACTACCTTTGCACTGCAACTTTAAAAGTAACTCACGTTACCACATTCTCCCACTTTTCCTTTATTTCCTATATGCATCTCATGCCTCAGTTCTTCCAACTTACAGGTATAGTGTATACCTCTGGTACAACCACAATGGGCGATACCTAATTCGCACGTCCATGTATTACTTATTTCCTAGGAGACGTCTAATTATCATGCTTGCGCACACGCTTCGTTTCTGAAGCAGAGAATGGGGAGGAATCCCTGAATTCCTCGGGATCTTCATTACGTATTTCTTCTTCGCGCGTCGCGGGATAATTGTTCCCCAAAATCCGCCGCGCCGCAACAGAACGGTGCATGCCTGATAATTGCGCTCCGCGGGCATCGTTTGCTCTTTGGCGGCAGCAATGGCGTGGCGGGGGAAGGTCATGTAGATAGGGGAACGGGGCAGAGAAGGAGTTCGCGTCCATGCACGAACAATGGCACAATGGTATCAAGACGACAACCTCAACATCTCCGTCGGGTCGTCTTAATTCATCGCGCGGGAGGGTACGGCTGATCCTGGTCGCGACGATCGAGTCCTCCTGGGGTTTTGCTTGGGCACCGAGCAGTGTCTCCGGAAACGAGGAGCCATTTAATTGGCCCGAAAAAGGGGTCACGACCCCTCTCGGCCCAGATCGGGTCAATCCCATTGAAGTCGCACCCAGGCGAGCACGATATCATTTGTGTACTTTTTGCACGCAATGAGAGGTATCATGAAGAGTTTAGCTAGATTATCCTGTCCGGAAAACGAGGTGGAAAAACGCAGCACCGCACATAGGCACGATCCACCGGCCTGTGATTGGCTTTCCGCTTTTTCGCCTCCTTTTCTCCCTATGTGAATCTCACTATTGTCGTTCTCCAAGGCGTTTAAAACAACGTTTTGAGTACTAATCAATGCCAAAAACTCATAACCGAATTTCAAACTAAAACCGGATTACATACCTCGGGGCTTATCAACACAATGCTAATTTCAGGGCACAGTGGTGCTGTCGGGGTATTTACTGAACTACGTGCCGTAAGTACATTGCATCATTTAGTTTTTGGAGTGCTGCTGTGTCCATTCACAAATGATTTAAGTAACCTTCAGATAATCAGTTGAAATGGTCTCAAGAAAACATTTTCTCGATTATAGTTCACACAGCTCCCCCAAAAATTACATTGGTATACTGCATGTGCACTATAATAGTTTACTCGGAACACTACTAGCCTGCTAGCCTGTGATTGGTCGTTGGACCCAAAATCGAGTGTAAAATATGCATCTTACTTATTTCTCTTTCTAGAACTGATAATCAAATTAGATTCAATGATTTTATGAGATCACAACCTATTCACGGTACGATTTGATGCATGCTGAGTTCAATTCGTATTTCAGTAACGAAATCAAATTCGCGTAAAACGGTCAAAATGCGAAAATAGTTCGTTAATTACTGCAATAATGACCTAATAATGAGAAAGCTCCCTGAGTCACATTTAAGAGTAGACTTGAGAATAGCTATTTTGCCTAACGCCCCCCACTCACTCTAAAACGAACCTTAGACTAACATAAGGTGGTTTACAAGAGTAACATGCTTACAAACCAGTTAAAAAATTAAGAGATCCAGGGTCGAATCTGGATCGATTGAAATGATTTCTCTTGGAAAATTTGAAAATTTCGGTGAGTGCAGTAGTTTTGTTGAGGGCACTCTGGCTCCCATAAAAAATAGAGCATAGGTTATCTATCTCCAGATATGTAAGGAATAAATTCATCAGTTTGAATGATGTGATCGACAGTAGAAACGATCAAGTGAAATCTCATGCATTCGAATTTCTTGCATGGCGTGGTCAAACTCGCCCTTTGAAATCGATGAGAAGGTAATATATAGGCAGTGGACATACCATCTGGTCTTATCGCACCTCTCGGAATTTATGGATTATGCAAGTGGATATCTGGGATAGCGGCGATCCCAAGAAATCATACTCAGCAGCAAAGGCCATGGTTCTTGACGATTTTCAGGACTCCTATGACGATATACTCAACGGTGTGTGGCGAGATGTTGTGGAATATAATTTCTGAATTCTTCAACGTATATGGAACAGAATGGTCGATATTCCAAGATAGGAGCAGTGGAACTCGAAAGATGCTTCAAAAATAAAGACACTAAATCACAGTTAGCAAAACATCTCATCGCTGAAGGACCGTTGCGCAATTTTACCCCAAAAATCCTGGTTCTTGAAGAGAAAGGATGACATATTGACGCACTTGAACAGTGGGAGATTACCCGGAGAAGGAAAAGAAGAAGCAAACTAATTAACGATATTGAATTCCTTAACCATTCCCCGCTGCCTAGCTCTCCCACCCTAAAAACCTTCAACTTAACCTTCCCACTGTCAACCCTCCACCTACCCTTCCCCCTCTTTCCCTCTACCCTCCTCGTATATATAAAGGCTGTCGTGTGAGAACGAAATTTGTTTGTACCTGATGATGAGACAATGTAATCGTTGAAACACGTAGTACCAATAAAAAAACTAAGTGGACATTACAAAAAATTTCTTTCATTCTCCTATGATGAGACGAAAGATAGACTGAGCAGAAGTGTTTTCGGATGTTTGAGGCACAGTTTCGGGAATTGAGCAGTGTGGCTTTGTAAATGCGGTAGAGTCTTTGGCTCCTACGCCATAGATTGACCAGGGAGAGGAGTTTTACATCACTCAGAAGAGTACACTATGCCGATACGCCGTCTGCTCTCTTCAGATGGGAAAAAATGATCCCTCCACGCACGGTGATATTTGTTTCTGCCCCCATTCGGACGGTTAATTCCTGAAGATTCACGAGAAAACCTGCGACATGAGTGTCAATCGGGTCCCAGTAGGTTGGATTTTAGAAGAGGCAAGGGGAGGTGGTGCTAGGTGTTTTCTGGTAATTGCGCATGTTATGGCACCACGGTTTGCAGTGCTTCCATTTCTTTGACAATGCAGAGAAAAGAAAAACAGAAGAATACCAATTTAATTAGTTATAAACTCAGGATTCACTTAACGACAGTTAATTGTTCAATATGCTCATTTTGAGGTTAACTTCAGTTGCATTAATTTCAGAGAATCCTGCCATACATTTTTTATTTGTCGTTTTCACTGAAGTTCCTAATTTTGTTTTTTTGTTTTTATAAGCAGTTATTCAAAAATTCGTACAGATTAATGTCACTTTACATATAAAAAATAACAGCTTTGCGAATATATTATCATTTTTGCTCGTCAATACAGGTAAATCTAGCCTGTAAAAATTTTTTCGGTAGGAGTAAGTCATTCCGTTTCGACGACAGCTTAGCTCTTTCTAATGCTATGATGTTACAACATGCGTAAGATGTTACATCATTAACTTTTAAATTATCAAAACGTTGGATTACTATTACCGATAAATGTTCCAATTTATTTTCGTTTTAGAATATTAGGCTTTATTTTGGTTTTCTTCATGATAAATATGGCGTACTTCACAAAATTTCAAGCAAGCTAAACTCAATGCACTTAAACTAAATAAATACTCAATCTCATTGTAGAATACAATAAAAATATTATAATCACCGTATAACAATAAGAATTACATGAACATTACCGTTCCTGGCTATGCAATGATAATCAATGGCACATAGAAATGAGTAGGAAAAATATTATATTTTTCATTTACGCAAAATTAAACTAAACTGTACTTAATACTCATCCATTCTACTTCAGTCGCACTCTGCGGAGGGTATCTAATGGGGATGAGGCGGGGGAACACAAAGGGATAGTGTACACGTTGAACACTTCATTATGAGCACTACGGCACTCAGGATCTGGCTAATTTCGAGTATGCGTAGCAAGTGACTGCCCGAAGCCGACCCCAAAAAGATTTTACAATCCTCAAGTAAAATGGAAATGACACTTCCTTAAGTGGCAATCTCCATGCTGCACAATGTGTAACAATTTTTATAAAACATTTATTCATAGGAATGCACTGTAATAAGTTTTATAGGTAATGGTTTAATAAAACTGCGTACACCCAGGCATTCAAGGCTGAAATAGATCTTGAAAAATCATTAAGGAGCTGTAAAGAATACAATGTAGGGTGATCCAAAAGAAAGAATACTCGCACACCGTGCCCGAGATTGCTTGGGTAACTCTCTGAGCAACAAAATGAATGAAACTGAGGAAAACTTAGCAACATCCACTGGATTTTTTTTGGTACAACGCGTTTCGGTGCTAGTACGCCATCATCAGGTACTTGTCTTATTGTAGCATACGATAAAAAATATTTTAATTATCGAATAATGATGAGAATCATATGAACGTGACCATTCTTGGCTAAGCAATGGCAATCAATGGCACATAGAAATGAGGCGCATTAGAGTCAAAACGCTTTGTATCAATAAAGATCCAGTGGAAATTGCTAATTTTTTCTCAGTTTTATTCATTTTATTAATAATGCGCCACAACATCCCGCCAGACTTCGCTGAAGTTATTCCCTGAGCAACCGTTATCCATTTTCACATTTACAAGACTGGTTTTCTAAAACTTCTGCCACTCTTTTATGTGGCGTTGAAAACACTCTTTTAATATGACATATTATAACCGTGTAAATTCCTGTAACGTGAAAAATATTTCAACATCTGAGGGAGAAACTTGGGTATTCTTCATCTTAATACCGGATATCTTTCGCATTGGCAGCAATGTAATCATACTTTGCCAAAGGACGACTGAGATATCTTTCTTCATCAGCAGTCACCGATCCGAGGATTAGTTCACCATAGCTCTCCTCTTATCCAGCAAATTTTATCTTTGATCGACATGTTCCAACAGTGGACCTCCCCGTTCGTTCTTTGGGGATTAAAGCGGGCCATTTCCTTTTTTCCCATCGTTTATTGATTTCAAACCTTATGATGTTAAAAAAAAATGTGTCCGTATTCAAAGACTTACTTTATTATCATGTGCTGTGATCCTCAGTAGATATTTCCTGGAACTTGCTATGAATATAGATTACAATAGGTCAGATGGACAAGATAATTGCTAATACTCTGCATTTTCTGCACTCGATCTTTCAATATAATACGTAACATCTTAAGAATAAACTGAAAGAAAAAGAACATTTGGATGAAGGTAAAACTCATTACTATCCAAATTCGAGGCAAAGCTTATTTTATTTAGGGCGCACAGTTGAGTTTTTATACTTTGCTCTTCAGAGAACGTACAAAGGCATACAGAATGTAATATATTTTCAGTAACTTAATGCTTCCTGGAAAATATTTTCACGCCTGCATCCTTCTTTTATGAGATGAGACGCATTTTGCATGTCGTTCCATTACGATGAGTGACACATCTTTCGTTGGATGATATAATTGTATCACAGATTGGGGATGAGGAATGTGAAGCAATAGAATGAAACTGGAAGCGCTTTGCCCTTTGTAACTCTTCTTCCGACAGATGATAAAAATCTTTACAACTTCCCCGTGCTGTTCATGGCAGCATTTAATTTCCTCCCTGAAATACCCGCCATTCTGTCCTAGTAAAAACGTGCAGGTTTATTAAAATGTTCAGCTGTTATGTCATGGCTTACTTCCACCTTAAGATGTAAACGCCTTTTTCCACCTTAAGATGTAAACGCCTCACTAGCAATGTGGCGATATACTTCTAGTCATTTGATGGACAGAAAAGCGTGTTGTATGTCAAAAATTTCTCCTCTCAGGAAGTTGTTTTTTTTTTCATTCTAAGGTGTCGCATATCCGCCACATACAAATTCGTAACTTGAAAGACTGCTAAATTATCTATCAATGTCGTAAATCATTTTCGCAGCTCTTTATCTCTTTCAGAACTGAAAGCCATCTTATCGTAGAATGAAATTATAACTGCGGACCCTCCATCAATTTCCAAATAAAATTACTGTAATAAAAAGACATTGATTAAACCCAAATTTGAGTTTAATTTAAATTATTGCAGAATTAGTCCAGAATTTTGGTTTATTCTCTCAAAACTGCTCACTTGAAAGTTTTCAGCCGGAAACGTATACGTTTGATAGTCATGTAGTTTTTATAATTTGAAGATCCATGTGCTGTAGTACAACACTCATCTTGTAGATTTCTTTAATCACTCAAAGGAAAGTGTTCAAATAATTCTTATTCAACATATACTCCAAACACATAATTAGTATTTCATTAACATCAAAAGAATACTGTTTCCACCATAATATTTTTAAGTGAGCAGAAGCCAAAAATTAAGGTACTCCTTTCATATTTCCTATACAAGCATCAAACCAGAATACTACTGATGTAACTAATTGTAAAATTGTCCCACTTATCTATTGTAACAATAGACTAAGCTCCAGTATCGATTAAAAACTAGATTTTTTATTAAAAATTTCCAATTTTCCATAATAATAAAATTGTATAAATTTTTATTGTTTTAAGAGTGCAAATATGAGTTATATTCACATTTTTTTGGAGACAAAAACCATTGAATCTTTTTATTTTTGATTTATTTATTTGATTTTTTTCTATGGTACGAATGAGGGATAAATAGGATTGGAAAGAGGTTCATAGATTCAGATGAGAAATGTAATTATAAAATGTATATCCACATAGTTATTACAGCATAAGGTTATTTAACACTTGATCATGTAAACTCCACACGTTCAGACGACATAACGCCATAGTGAAGTAGAGACTGTACGAGGGTATATTAAAGATGACGTTGTAACCTTGAATCGCGTGTTAATTAATTAAATCGGGAGGAAAATTACCGCAGAATCCTTAATTATTTGCAAAGTTGCAAGCGGAGATTGAGAGAAATACGAAGAGTGATATAAACGGCGTCGGATGGAAATAGTTTGGCCTCATGTTCGAGTGTACTCCTCGTATCCTGTGTGCGTAACCCTTGAGCAGATCTCCTTCCCCGAAAAGGGTTAGAATGAGCGAGCGAAGCGGGGATAGAGAAAAAGGGGCAGAGAAGGGGGAAGGAAGGCGAGGAGGGAGGGTTCGGCTCAAAATCTTTTATTTAGCGCCTTCGTCGACGAAAAGAGTCGTGGGATTCCCGGAAAAACCCGAAATCCCTGCCGGCGCCCCCGCTTGCCGGGAGCAGGCACTGCTGGCGGATTGACGGGGGGAGGAGGCATTGCGGGTGGGGAGAGTTCATGAATATTCGCCGCCTTTCTCGGCCATAATGGAGCGCCGGCAAGCCGGGGGGTGTGTAAAGTAAATGAGGGAGTAAGAGGTAGGGGGGAAAATTTGCCTGGCTGGAGTGTTAGAAGGAGTTTTGTGTTCCGATGGAAATTATTTGGCGTCCCCAGAGTGAATCTTAGACTAAAGGACCGGGATCGGGTGAACAGAAAATCCATTGCACGGGAATTGGGGTTCTATCCCATCGGGCCAACGTTGTGTTTGCTCGCTTGAAGTAAGTGGATGGTGCATGCTCCCATGAAATTGATCATGCTAAAGAAAAATACGTACAAGTTAATTAGTTCCATGTTTTTTTAAGCAAATCTACACAAAATAAACTACCAATTTTGCATAAAACTCTCTAAATATGGTATTTCAACCGTATACCTTGTGACGGTTCCAGTACAAATCTAATATTCCCATTCAAACAATTAAAACTTTCCACTGTCTCGCACCGTAAATATGAAAACCCTGTCGTAACTTGATCACGCAGGAAAACCATCATTCTCAAATGTCAACTCTCCCCTTCATCCTCCTATCAGAAAACAGCTTTACCCCTCATCCAAATCATTAATTTTCGGTTTTGAAGCGAATGAGTTATCTATAATGTAGCAACAAAAGCGGGGTGGAACATCTATGGCACTCAAATCACCTTAGCTCAAATCAAATGGCACAGTGGAGACTATTAACCTATTAAACAGCGACGCCAGCCCTCATACCTCATGGACTTGGAATGTAATAGTCTGCACCATTTTTTCTATCCTGATGATTTAATTACTCATGCCACCTTATATAGTTAGTTTTACTTCAGAATAATATATATAATATATATTATTAAATATATAATATATATATTTAATGTTCAAGGACTTCATATCCATTGGAACAAAGTACAGTTTATCAGGAGAAACTCTGTGGAAAACAATAATATTTATCGCGACACTACAGTTTACAAATATGAGCATTCAATAAGCATATAGAACAGGTATGATATGAATAATCATACATTCATCGATACAATAATATTAACTATTATTATAATGTAAGTTAATAAAATATATAAACAATTAGTAAAGTCATAACAATTAGTAAGGTGAATACTCTCACCTGATGATTACGCTACAGCGTTGTAACGAAGGTCACCTTTGTAATTTTACTTGCAGTATTGTAATAGTTACTTTATTTACTAATTTTCAGAATAAAATAGCCAAAAAATTGCGGTGGAAAGTATTATATTAATTTCAATTTATGTTAAAGGGCACGCAATGAATGAGCGTATGTACCAGGTGGAGTTTCTGAATATTAAGCCGAGGGCTTTTTAGTCTCACCCATTGAATGACGTCTGAATCACGAATCACTTGATGCAGCCAGCACCTCTCACACTTGGCCCTTCACTTGGGGGAACACGTATGCGAAGCATATGAAATCGAGGTGACGCCGCTCCGTTGCGGATTCCACCCGGCCCATCCACCCATCCCACCCCAGCCCCTCCCTCCCAACCCAACGCCTCTCTCCCCAAAAACCCGAAACCCAGCGACGTGTGAAGCATTTCTGTTTTCGCGGCGGCGCGGCAGCCGGCGGAGGCCCTGATTAAGATTTCGCACCGTCCCTCCTCGTAATTGGGTTATAACACAGTTAAACCAGCGATCGCACGAGCGAACAGAGGTCATTAATCTACCTTCACATATATATAAAAAATACCAATCACCTTTTTCGGCGTTAACGTAATATATAAAACATTTTAACAAGTAAATATATTTTTTGGCTGAATTCTTACTTTGAGATTAAAGGTCTTAGTAAACACTCGAGGTTATTATTGAGTGTCAATTACGGATTCCACTTTTAAGCGTCATCGAGACAGGATATTCTGCATTGCACGAAAGTGTCATGTACGTGATGCAAATATTCAGATGATGAGGCGGGAAGGAATGATGATGGAATCTGGTTTTGAGGAGAGAAAAGGCAGTGAATTTTTTAAAATGACTGGCAACCAACTGGGAATGTGGCACGACCAATAGTAATAACATTCTTATATAAGATTCTACTAGAGGAATTCAACTAGAGAAAATGTCCGGAGCCCAGTCTTTTCTTTACAAGATGCTTGACTCAGAGTAGAGTTGAAAACATTTTAATACACACGTACGCCGGCCGTGCGAGTACATTTAATCAGACCCATATGCCCCATATTCAGGAATTACATGCGACCGTAATTACTATGCCTCAGGCTGCCGTTAGAGAAATGACTTTTCTCTTGAGCCTAAAATCCTCAGTGTTCTTGCATAAGAGAGTAAGGAAGAGTGTTGGTATATAAAATTCGATAATTCTCTCGAATTTGAGAGGAAGTTATGCATCACGAAATAATAAACCGTGTAATTTTCCTCTATTGACTCGGGTTTCAGAGTTGATACATCATTTTCTCCTCATACTTCATTTTTGCTGAAGATGATGTATCAATATTTACCGTACCAATGTACGGATCTGAGTAGTAGATACATTTTATTTTGTGAATAATACACAATTTATCTTATCATGATTTTTTGGTAATTTTTTAACGTGGTCCGACTAGCATCATTATCGCAATCCACGATTACAATATTTTTACTTTGCAAAGTGCGTGTCTCCAGAATCAACCTGTTTGGATGATCTCTGCTTCCGAGAGAATTATTATCTCGTGAAGTGTATAATAACTGCATCTTTTGAAACACCTTGTCATTTTTTATGAAAAAATATGTGGGTTGGAGGTTAGTAGTCCGGGAGATTTTCCCACTATGTTGCTTATCAGATGCGATGACAGGCTGGCTGTTCCATCCTCGTGGATTCAAATAGCATATTTGTCAAGGATTGCTTAGGCAAACTATTCACGCAGAAATAAACTCTGTGATTATGCCACCCTTATATGAAAATTAAAAGATTATAAATGCCTACAATTCCCTGAAATGGCTAAAGTCATTAGAGTAAGTTAGAAGATTAACTATACTTTCATTGTGAGCTTTTTGGGTGGATTCGTACAGCAAAGGCTAACCTTTATCAGCAATTATCATTTCAAACATTGGTTTGTTGCAGCTCTTTACTCCCATGAAGACTGCCATTTATTCACACATTGAATATAAGTAACTTCAACGTCCTTCCTGACCTTCTTCCTATTTCCTTCTTCTTCGGTCTTTTATAGTAATTCATTCTATTTATCACTCCCTCCATTACGGTTTTTAGGATGCTATTAAGTCGTAAAATATGTCCAGTAAGTCTGTTACTGCTTCTATAAAATGTTCAGCAACAAATGTATATTTCCTTTGGTTCTTTGTTTGTGATTTTCTCCGTCCATTTTCCTTTCATTCTGTACCTAAGGCACTGAATTTCACTTTCTCCCTATTTACTCCGTTCAGCAGTTGTCATTCGTCAGGTTTCAATGCCATATGAGAGTATGCTCAATTATAATAAATTAAGCAGCTTTTCACTTTAAAGTCTGTGATGCTAAATTTTAGGAGAGAATTCTTATAATATATCTCATAGACAAGATGCATTCTTCACGAGCGTTACTTCGTATGCAATATCTTTCCAACTTTTTCTTTCCATCCTTAATGTTCCTGCGTTACAAACAGCGTTGCTCTTCCACCGGACGAAGCCTCTATTTTACAAGTTGTATCAACATTTTGTCTTCTGGACTTCTTTAAAATTTTAATTAACTTAAATTTAACGACAAGGTTCAATTTATTCGTCATTTTTACATGTAGTTTTCATCCAAGCATTTTCATCAGATACTTATTTTTTTGCAAAACAGCTTTTTTCATCAGCAAGGCGTAACAGGCTGTTTTATCTCCGTTTCCTGAAATCCAGTTTCAAATTATTCCACTTTTTACCTAATTGCTTTAGAGGCTGAATTGTAGTACAAAGATATTAATGGTTACACAAAAAATTAAAATCTGGCCGACAGAACATCACAGAATTGTGAAAGTCTATTGTGCTTATTAATTCATGCAACTTTTGTTTAAACTCACACGTTGTTTCATTCATTTTCTATTTTTGTCGATTTCACCCTCAAAACCAAAGGGACACTCATTTAATTGAATGCTCGGTATCTGAAGTATCTTCTAAGACTGTATGCGAGTCAGCAAGAAATTAAGAATTCATTGAGGTACAACGATCATTTCGCTTTCATAGATTCTGTAAGAGTGTTTCGTGAAAGGATAACTACGGTAGCTTTGATTGCACTCTTCAGCGTATTGGAAATTCCGTCGCTGAAGTGCAGAGTAGAAACGGGAGGAGCTGAATATTGCCTTCTATAAATTTTCCTGTAAAGTTTGCCCAGATATCCATCAATATGAACGCCGCGTTATTCTCGAAGGAATGAAAGCAAACATTCCAAGCTTTGCTCACCGATTTAAAGTTTCGTGATTGACAGTAATTGCATTAAAACTTCATCTCTAGAGTTGGGGAAAGGAAATGACAGAGGCAACAGAAACGAAAGGTTTTCGAAACTGCTGCCAGAACTATGGAGCGGGTTTCACTCTAACCCAATTTCTACTTTTCAACACGCTTATCAAATTTTCCTTTTTCCTTTCAGCGATAATCAGAGGACTACTTGAAATACCAGAAAAAATTGAGACTTTGAATTTTAAGGATTTTCTACAATTCCAATGCTTATATCACTGACCTGTAATCCGCAAGTCCACGTGATACCGTCTTTAATTAGTGGCGAGTAAAAAATGTCCGGATTCTGAAACGATTATTCCGTCATGATCAATTTCGTTTGAGTTGTCCGTATGTATTATTTGGATGGGGTCAAGAGGAAATATTCAAATTGACGCATAGTTAACGTAAAATTTGATCGTTACTAATTGGCTTCAAGTTTACGCACAGCTTAAAATAATTGTGGCAAATCAGTTTGAAATCTTGAGTGAATTCTTTTCGAATGGCAATAGAAAAACATGATATTTTGGTGATATAGAATAAACTTCAATGCTGATTAATATAGCTTTTGACGCCCACCGCTGCCTTTCACGTTTATAAATTACTTCCTCACTTTATTTTACTTTTCTTCTTAGGGTTAAGATTAAAGGTTAGTCATTTAAAATCTTAATGATTGGAATTAACAGTAAGTCATTTATTAATTTGCGTAATTGATGTTTTATTCATTATTAATGATGCCAATATAAATGATATATTGAACAAAATAAATATGACAGGGATACTGGGACAAATACATTAACTTAGCAATTAATTTCTACTTTTGAATTAAAGGAAAACAGCGTATCGAGGGAGAGCAATGTTGTGGTGTCTCCTCAACAGATTAGGCACTTTCAAGACTGAGTGCGACTCTTTATTCGAGTTTAAATTATTAGTTTATATGGTAAAAATATCCTATAAGTTTTCCGAAGCATTTAACATGATTTGTTAAAAGTATCTAAACCTTGTGTCGGTCGTGCATACATTATGTATTCGTCTCTAAATGTTACCACTCAGTCCTATGATAACTTATTTTCAAGATGACAACCAATTGTTGGCATTTTCATGAAACCTGCAAAATGCGGAGGTTGCAGTTACGACCCCGCGCCCATCATAAAAATGATTCCACTCGAGATCACGTCCCCTATCCTTACCAGTTCAACGTGGGCACCTTCTCCCGACAAATGAGAGCGCGTATACAGGGTGGATTCAGGGAAAGAGGTTGATATGTAGCTGGCAGGGGATTTTACAATCAATGGACATGTGCATTGACCAAGGTAATTCAGGCTACGCAAATAAGCGACTCAACTCTAATTTTACATCCGATTTATTATAAAATTGCAAATTTAGAACATATTTTAATATGAACAAGTAATACACATAACATCATTCTATCCCAATATAGTTTTGTTTCGTAATTTCATTTCTCTAATCTGTAGTTCGACAACCAGCTAACTCAACCTATTTCAGAAAACGATATTAACTCAAGTTACAATACAACAAAAATATATATATATATATCTCTCTGTGACTGAGGAAGGGCTAACACCCGAAACGTTTCTAAGTAAGACTTTCTTTTTACTCTCGTCTTTTTACCCCCCTGTAAGTTTCCTCTATAATTGTGTTTATGGCCATTTGGCGAAGTTCTCCATTGTGTGTATATATATATATGTATATCTATATATAAGTATATATAGTATATCTATATATAAGCGAGTTCTATACAGCCGTTGGCCGTCTCTCGCATCCTCTTCTCCAAGCCTCCTTGTCCCTCCAATCTTCATTCTCTAGTTGTCTCCTTTTCATATCTTGGGTGACTTGCTTTGTCCAGTCCTCTGGTGCTTCGTCCTTTCTTCCTCCTCCCGGGTGGTTGCCAATTTAATATCTTTTTTGGCCAACGATACTTCTCCATTCTTTTTACGTTTCGATACCATTTTAGCCGTCTTTTCTCTATTTCCCGTATGATGTTTTCTTCTACTTGCATAATTTTTCTTTTATTTTCATTTCTTATTTTTTGTAGTTTTGATTTTCTGCTTCTTCTTAGAAAATCCATTTCTACGACCTCCAGTCTCTGCCTATCCCTATTGGTCATTTCCCATGTCTCTGCTCTGTAAAGGAGTATACTCTGAATAATTGTTTTATATATTTGCAATTTTGTTTTCCTACTTATGTATTTTGACCATAATATGCTATTCATTTTATTTATTGCGAGTTTTGACTGATGTATTCTATTTGTTATCTCTTTTTTACTGGTTCCTTCTTTTCCAATCGTTACACCTGAGCATTTATACTCACTACAGACTTTGATGGAATTTCCTTCTATTTCCAGATTCCTTGCCTTCTCATTTATTACCATATATTTTGTTTTGTTTAAATTTACTTTCAGGCCCGCCTTATTGTATAGTTCTATCAATTCCCTCAACATTTATTCCGCATCGTACTTATCTCCTACAATTACTATTTGATCGTCAGCAAAAAGTAATGCATATAGTGAGTATCTGTCTATTTTTATTCCCATTTCAGCACATTTGTTCTTCCAATCCTTCAGAGCTTCGTTAATATAAATTTTAAATGAGTGGGTGATAGGCAACACCCTTGTCTTAGTTCTTTATTAATTGACGGAGATAATTTACTTCCTATTTTTACTTTTGTTTCTAGGTTTTATAAAGATCTTTTATTGATATAATGTATTTTCCGTTTATATTAATTTCATCTAGAATGCGGTAAAGATTTTTGATAGGAAATGTGTCGTAGACTTTTTCTAAATCTATGAATACCAGATTCGTTTCTCCGTTTCTTATTCTTATTTTTTCTCTTAGTTGTTTTAATATAAATATGTTATCTACACATGATCGTCCTGCTGTGAATCCACTTTGCTCTTCCCCGATAGTTAATTCATGCTCTAACCTATCTTTAATAATTCGTCCATACAGTCTTCCACAAGTGGCCGTCACACTAATGCCCATATAATGTTTACATTCCTTTTTTGACCCTTTTTTATGTATTGATGTCAAGTAAGCTAACTTTTACTCATTTGGTGGGTCCTCTCCGTGAATTAAACACCTATTGAAGATTGTTGTCAATGTTTCTAATACTCTTTCAGGAGCATTTTTTAACAGCTCTACTGGAATACATCCCGGACGTGGGGATTTACCATTTTTTCATTTTTGAAGTAACTCTTTAACTTCTTGTATTTTTATTTCTGGTATTTCTACGTTTCCTAAAATTGTTTCAGTTACTATATTCATAAATTCTGTTCTGTCCTCTAAGAACATATTTTGGCAATATTTTACCCATTCATCCATTTTAATCATATCAATGTTAATTTTTGTTATATTTTCCTTTTTTAATTCCCTTACGGTTTTCCAGGCCATCTTGGTCCTTGTCCCACCTATAAATCTTTCGATTTTTAGGCATTTGTTTTCCCATGCTTCATTTTTTTCTTTGCTTATTTCCATTTTTACTTCGTATCTTTTTATTGCATATTCCTTACGGTCTTCAGGATCATTGGTTGATAACCATTTGTTATATAAATCCTTCTTTTGTTCCACCAGTTTTACTGGGTCATCTGTCCACCAATAATCCAGAGACTTTCTGGTCCTAGCTTCTTTTTCGCCGAGTGATTCAAACGCTGCTTCATGAATGGCTGTCGTCAAGAACCTGTACATATCCTCGACGTTTCCTTCTATATTTCGATCTATGTTTTGTTCGATTTTATTTGCCAGTCTTTGCTTGAATAGACCTTATATAGATTCTGCTTTTAATGATTCGATATTGTTTTGTCTTTCCTTTTCTTTTCTGTCCTCTATTATTTTCATGATTTTTCCTATTGGTACTGTTTTTCTGTATTTCACATATATTTTAGCTCTAAGCAAGGAATGGTCTCTTCCTATTTCTGCCCCTCTCTGAACTCTTAGATCTTCTGTTTTAAGTTGGTATTTTGTCATAGTATCAGGTAATCTATAATGGATTCCAGTTTTTTTCGTTCGGTGTTGGAAAAATCCATTCATAATACGGAGAGAATTTGCCTCACATAAATCTATCAGACGTTCTTCATTATTATTCATTCATGGTTAACAATATTGAAGGCTAAACGATAACATAGGTATATTTGTAATATACTGGCCAACTCCTTTCTCCTATCCAAATGAAACGTGTTTGTGGGCCTTGTCATTGTTTGTTTTATGTTATAAGAATATTGATGCATTAAATTGAGCTCTTAATAGTATTATAGGGTGCATATGAAAATAGTTGGTCACCATGGCCATCAAAAATGTTATCCAACTTCACGCAGGATATTTTAACGGAGATAAACGCACTTAAAATATATGAATCATGCCGTAGAAAAATCATAAAGAAAAATATCGCTGTATTCATTAAATCATGCAATAATTCCGGTATTCCACCAAGTTTTTGCCTCACCAAAAGGAAAGTAACTTCTTCATTTCACATTAATTTTCAATCTATGAGTTTTGCCCATGGACATGACGGAGAGTGAAGTGTGGCGTGCAGCGGTAAGTGGCGGGCGGGCGTAGGAGGACTAATTAATTATTAGCTCCGCCGCAAGGAATGGACGCTATGCGGCGAAAGAGAGGATTTGGGAGGGTGGGTGGGGGAGCAGGAGGGGGGTTTGGATTGGAGGTGGGGTCGAGCAGGCAGGGCGCGTCGCGTCGCTCGCGCGTCGGGTGATTGAGTCTCGACGAAGGAGACCGCCGTCTAATTGATGGAGACCATTTCGAAGGCATTTAGCATTGCTCAATGGAACTGGGGTGAGAGGAAAGTTCACGCGCTGAAGGCCGGTGTTGAATGGAATGCGTCGCTGGTCTCTGATGTCTTGCAACGCCTTTTTGCTAAACGCCATGGAGTTTTTTTCAGGATTGTATCTTTTTCGGTGCTTTGGTCCGCAAGGACCGCCTATTGCCGTTTGAGCTCGCATATCGAACAGAATATCACTTCATGATGATTTTTTTCAGTTATCCGTAAATTTAGAAATAATGAATACCATTTTCATTAGTTTACTGCTATAGTATACCAGAAATCATACTGAAGGCTTAAGATTATTAAATTTCTTTAAAAAGTGAAAATATAAAAAATTAATAAAATAAAATGATAAAAAATAAATTATACTTAAGGCTTGCTTGAAAAAAAGGCTACTATTATAATTTTCCATTCGCTTTCATTGACTCTTGGATTCGTTAGTCACCATTGCAAATTTAATTAAAAATGGTGGTTGCGATAAGTCATTTTATTTTCTTAGTTGCATTAATGTGCGAAGACAATGACACAATTTTCTTTTAAATTACCTTGGGGGTAAAAAATACCAAAATTTTCTTTTCGGCTTTTTCCGAGTTGTGAAATTCCCAAAGAGTTTTTGCTCTTGGAGTACCGTTCCATTAAAGGTTACATATAACATGACGAGAAATTGTTTAGAATATTTATCTCAAATAGTAGTATCTCAATGGTTTATTTTGTCTATTCCATTACTCCGAAATATAAAAATAAACCATTATTTACTCCTAACAATTTAGGTAATGTCTTATCCTTCCAGGGATAAGACATTGCCGCTGGTTACCGATGTGGACTGATGTCATCCTCCAAATCCGAGCAATATTTGCAATTTTGGCCTTTACTTTAGTAATTACCATTCCTTTGAAGGTATTTGTGAGTTTTCCTGGTTTTTCAAAGCAATATTTCGCGCTTATGTTGCACCGAGGTGTTTTTTTAGCGAAAATTGTCAATTTTATTTTTATATGCAAGAATGTTAGCGTAAACTGGCCCTTATGACAGACTGAAACATATTGGCATGCTAATTGAGTATGGATTTGATAAAAAACTGGTAAAAGCTAATTTTTAGTTGCATTTGGGTTTTTAAACATGAGTGAATCAAATGTAATTTAAATTGTACATAGGGACGAGTTGTTAGCTTATACTCGTGGATTTTGCGGTCAATGTCACAAAAATTCAAAATTATTGGAAGAAATATTGCAGAATTTAATATATCCAAATGTATCAAACTGCAATTCAACACACAGCACTAAGAAATGGATTATTTATTTTAAGAAGTGTATCCTCTATTGAATTAGTGAGTGTTTTCATTTACTGTTTAGCTTATTAGTGTGTCATAGCTTATAACTTAATCAAAATGAAAGAAAAAATATCACGTCAGTAGTTGACCAACTTCTAGGCACGAATGTTTCCTTTAGATAATAAGTTACAAAACTTAAAGCAAATTGTGATTTATTAAGTAATGTGAAATATTTTTACTTGTCTCATTCATCTTTTTATGCATATGGCTCTTAATTTAAAATTTCTTCCTTGGTAACTCTTCATTAGAATGTTTACATTAAAGCATATTGACCTCCATGGTGCATGGATGCTCAAAATCTGTAACCCAGACGATTCGTCTTCGCTGCGTGGCTTGACCGTGGATTTAACTTACAGTTTGAGCCAAATATATTATAACTCCAAATATCTCTCAGTACCTCGATGCTACCGTCGAGGCACTGAGCTAGAGGGGGAACAATATCTTTTTAAATCGTCAAAATTCTTCCAGGATCAAAACATGTCTACTCTGGACCAGCCCGATAGTCAAAACTCTCCGCCCATATTAATTAACAACCGTTACCAAGCAAATAAAACCGATAAAATCCAGCCAAGGCCCTTACAATGTTATTTACGATATTAAAAGTAAATTCAAAATGTAACATTAATCGTTAAAATAATTCATCCGTTGTTAATAAAAATGATGAGAATGCAATAAAAGAGCTTTAAATATTGAGCAAGACGAAGGACACAACCGAGATTTCATAATCAACTCATACAGCTTACCGAGTAGGCTTAGGAGAATAAAAGCAAATGTCATGTTTGTATAAGGGACGTTGGATGTTTTGAATTGGGAGAGAGTATTTTGAAAAACAAATGCAACGTGTCAGAGAGCAGATATCGGCAGTGTTCATAATAATGCACGTTTGAGTAACGCCAAAGGAAATTTCCAACCCTCAGTCGAAGAAGACGAATGCGACCGAAGCGACTGAATTCGATGCGATAAGGCGACCTCATGACGCCAATGCTCTTTCCTCTCTCTCTCGACCCTTCCCCTGAGGAAAATTCCACCCTAAAGGAGCAGCGCCGCGAACTTTTGAGAGATTTCTCTTCCCCAAGTTGGAAGTTTACATTAAGCCGAGGCTTTTCCGTATCACCGACACACCGTGGGTGGAAATTAGGCGCATTACGCTCACCGCTCCACTCCCGATAACCTACGCGGTCCCGACCGAGACGAGAGGAGAAGTCTGGCTTGCGAATGTTTGCCGGTCATTTTTTTCCCTTCTTATCTCTTCTTATTCCCCTCGCCCCCCTCGCTCCCTCCAATCCCCTTAGCACTTAATTAGTGCAATGCCTAGCAACTCCTAAACTCCTCTTTCTCACGGCTGGCTCGTTCCTTCGCTAGGCAAATCGCGCGAGCGCAACAGGACACCTTCTTCGCCGCCGCTCGGAATATTATTTTCGGAACTTCTGTGCGAAGAGCTTCATTATCTGCTTTTCCTCGCATAAATTCTTGGAAAACGTATTTAAGATAAATACTGGAAAATAAGGGGTTTCATTTTCCAACCTTCTTGACGACATAACTGCTCCGAGAACTGCGTTCTTGTGCTCAGTTATTTCTGATTTCAAACTACCTCCGATTCATTGATCATAAAACTCGTCTAGCTAAGTATATAAGAGGGAAAATAGAATGGACACTAGGAAACACTGATTGGTAAAAATATTTCCCAGAACTTTCGGGCGAAACCAGAGAGAGCATAATAAAATATTTTTTATCATTATGCCTAAATTTACATGGAAAAAATTAATGTATTGGTGTATCATTGATTTTATCCAGTATTAAACGTTTCGCACATTTTAAAGCTATGATAAAACGCCAGACGATTTTAATTCTACAGTGCAAGCCATTCAAATTCGGGGCGATTAATATTCAGGAGATCATATCAATTGCTATTCCTGGACTCCGTTCGTCCTTAATTTTTTTTTAGCTAAGAAAAAAGGCAAAGAGTGAAATACTTGCCCGGTTGCTTTCCTTTCTCTTTTATACAGTGAATTATGCCAAACTTCTTTCCATTCAGAGTCCAGGCCATACCTGCAATGATATAGAGAACTATTATTAGCAGAGAACTTTTTAGACAATTGCTGCGTCATTGGAATACGTATTTTGATGTTCGTTTGAAATCCTATAACAACGCGTGTAACAAATGTATAATTTTGACCTTATAATAAATTTACGTCATCCTAAAAGCAACAAAAGTGGCTCTTAGATTTTCTTTGGTGAGTGTAAAGGGTTACTTATCATTATACTGTTAATATCTCAGTCCTACATAGTTAAGGTGATATGAAAAAACTGTGATCGTATTTTTTGATTCATAAAATGACTAAGAAGGCTGATTATATTTATACTCGGAGATTGGGAGAGCTGGTTTTGATTTTGTCGAAGATGGGAAACATTTTTTGTTCAGCAAATATGCTACGTTGATCTACCAATCCGTAACCATACTCAGTTCACAACTACACTAATGGGTAGTTTATGAATATATCTATTCTACCAATGGATTCGCTCAAGGGATATCTGGAGGTGATTAGGATGAAATAGCACATGACAGGACCAATTCAGTTTTAAAGGTTTTATATTTCCTGTAAAGAATGTTAAAAATAAAATCATGGGCGCTCATGGCTCTACGTATTAAAAAAAATGAAGAGGTTATTGGGTAAGTGATTAACTTCCAATGATGGAAATATCTCAATAGTATGAATGCGGACCGTGATAATATTGTAACTTAATCAAGATGATATTGAATGAGATATATTCAGCAATGTAATTTCATACTTTCAGAACTCCAAAGTGTCTCGTTCAAGGTATTTATTTAGAGACTAAAATTTAATCGGGTATATTTTTTAGGTGCCTTATACCAGTCGGAAATATGTTAAAACTTGTCAATTGAAATCTACAAAAATGTTTGTTTTTTCAAACCTGATGCACTAAAAAATTAGGTTTATGTGACGGCAATCAACGGAGTGTACATTAATAAAAAAAATCAGTGAGATAGCTCCTTGAGCTTTCGGAAAGACCGAATCTCTCGCAAAAGCTCTTATTCATGAACAAACATCATTCAGTGTTTTCCTTCCATCTAACCCTAATACTCGTCCGTTTTTTCATGGGATGCAGAAACCACAAATCAATCATGCTCAAACAGTGAATGTTGGCACTCATTAACCACGCGTTCGGTTTGCCCGTTTCACCGAGATTTCCGCGCTGCGAAGCGCGAAAGAGGAAAGATTCGACAAGGAAAGCGATCGTTGGGAGTCTTCCCTCACTAGCAGCCGAGGATGAACAGCGACCATTCAAAGAGGGCTTCGTGAAAGAGCCGTTTATCTACTTTTTAATTTTTAATTATATTTTTATAGATTATTGATTAATGTTATACCACAAAATTAAATATATTTTGTATCTTTGACACTGGCTTGTTGGTTATAGCCTGCGATTAGTTTCCATCCTTTCGTGTCACTATCAAAAAGGACATTTTGTAATGATATATATATATCCTCACCAATGCCCTATTAATGAGACGTGTATGCAGAGCAAAAATTATTACATATATATGAGCAATTAATTGAGGTTATTGCTATATTCCATTATCCTTCTCTCATTAAATCTCAATCCCTGAAAGATCGTAAACCTACAGAGAGGTTATACCTGTAGTCATAGTTATTTGCTACGTAAATTTTGAGTGCGGAATAAACATTGTTTGAACTTGACTTGCATGTGTATTCAATTAAAAGTTGTCCCAATTGAATTAAGTGGCCATATCTTAGTCAATATATGCGATATTTAAGGAACAGAACAAGGAATATGTTTGTAGCCTTATATGATACATAAGTTGGCAGACATTGTGTTAACATAAATGCTGCTGAAGTTAAATGTGCAATTCTAAAGACTGACCTATATATTAAAATGCAGTTAAATGTCATATATTAGTACATTTGGAAAATATAATGTTTAAAAAGGCATTATAAATCTACATATCCCCCACACATGTATCAGATGCCGGCAGTGCGTCACACAGGAATCATTAATGGCGAACACATGTCAGTATACTACATTTACTATATGACCCACATGTTGAGATTCAGTGTTGGTATGTAAAATAAGTACAATTATAATTATAATTGCACAAAAGTGATGAAAGAGGTGGGAATAGAAACCAATAAAACAGCGCGGGAGTTAACAAGTAACTTTTATTTCACAGAGAACTCTAAGCTCCACGAAGTTTATTCTCGGAACCGTTAAAGGCATTAATCAGTCAATGTTTGACTCGATCCCCAAGCTTCAAAACTTGCTGTTCAAAATTGGTTGATTTATTTGTTGGCGGTTTGAATATGTGAACGACCACTGAGTAGTCATCAGCGTCATTGAAGAGATGTGAGAAATCTACAGAAGTGGGGAATGAGTGGAGGGAAACCCGGCGTGGGAATCAGCCTGATTTCAACAAAAGCTGCTGAAATGACTACAGCTTATCACTCAGTCCGAAGGAAAAATTATATTCCTCACGAAAGGAGAATACTTTTCTTGAACTTGGTTACCGTGTCCTACAGGTCACTTATTAGTAAGAACTCCCCTCGCAGCGCTAACGCAGCGGTCAATATACAGCATATCATTTATTGACCCTTTCGCTGCGGCCCAGTCTCCCGATCATGAGGCTTACCATGCAGCTGAAAAATGAGTCGTCTGCGCGTAACTCTTCCTCAAGTAATATATTCCATAGAATAAAATCATGACATGCATATTAATAATATTTCTTTATTAATTACTTGAAAGTTAAGAAACATTTAAAACTTTTTCTGTGTATTGTGTGTTAAAAAGCAATATTGGCCTAGTGAGCAACCAAGAAGCGCTCCACGGAGCCCGAGCGTAAATGTACGTAAATGTACGTACGTAAATGTACGTACGTAAATGTACGTCACCGAACGTACAAGTACGTTTGCAGCAGTGAAAGGGTTAGATTGTTAAACTGATTATGAAATAATGTAGTAGAAGCTCGTCATGATGATTACGACAGAATCATACAATTCCACAAATTTCAATGTGCAATGAATTGCACATTGAAACAACTTACAGAGTCATATTTAAAAGTTACAAAAAGGTTTGAAAATAGGAGCCATCATGTTTATATATCCGATTTCCATCCTTTTTGATGGATAAATATTATTTGATCAATTTTTAAATTGTCTAGCACCAATCTAGTCTATCTGAAAATGATTGTGTGAGTTGAAATGCGAAGGAAATCGTACATTGGCATCTGTGATAAAGAGAAAATCTGTGATTTTCATCATAAAGTACAAAATTTGCCACCATGGCCGAGAATCTATCCACGGCCATCCGTTTTCGAATCCACCGATCCATCACCCTTTCCGACCGTCTCGTTGCTACGCGGTCGCGGAATGCGCTGCGGCCGCCGCCAAGGTCTCTCCTGCAATGGCGACAAACCCATCTTTACACCCCCTGCCACCCACCTCCGTAAATAAGAGGGAAATTCATGAATGCGAAATGCGTGTCCGCGGGAGAGGGAGAGAGAAAGAGAGTGAATATCACACCGTGCATTAGTGCCGTTTCCGCCCCTTTTTCCCCCTACCTCCTCCAGCCCCACTCTTCACCACCCCTCTGTCCCTTCTCCTCAGCAAACTGCGGAACCCTTTTTCGTTGGAAGCGGGAGCAGTGAGGACATAGCGGTATATTTTCAGCCACGGAATCCACGCACATAATGCACAAACATGTAGTACCAGAAAAGATACACTTTGTGTAGTCCACTATTAGAGCCGTGCATTCAAACATGGCGCTCATTCCCGAAAGGCCGTTTAGGTCCGTTTAGAAGATGTTGTCCTCACGCGAAACGAAAATTTAAACGACCACACGTTATTCTGTGCTATTCTTTGTGCCACTATTTAGATGAATAAGCTAATTTAAGACCCTGAAATATAGTAATAATCTATATTACTATAACTCTGCATAAACTTTTGCATTTTATTTAAAATTCGAATTCGATTCGCAAGCGAATTTTTTTAGGGTGATTTAATTCGCTAACGAATATTTTTAAGAAATTCGTTTCAAATCGATTCGAAATTTATGCGGGAGATTCGATTCGGTTCGATTCGATACGAAAATCCCTGATTCGCTCAGCACTATCCACTATGTACTTTTTCATTTACTTTGCCAACCTAGGTTTTGACTTTCACGATTATTTACAAGACAGCTGTACAAATTACCGGTCGATAATATATTATAGGGATCAAGCTTAGGGAAAGTGGGAAAGCGCGATAAAGAGAGGGAAAAAATGAAGGGAGAGGCAGATGAGAGGGAATTTGGTGGAAAAAGGTGACAGGAAGACAGGTTAGAAATGATGAGTGACATGGAAATGCAAAAGTGCAAATCATCAGTGTAAATTAGGAGGTCATGACTAAATTAGAGAAGGAAGGGGGAGAAATACGGAGAGCAGAGGTGAGTGGAGAGAGAGAACACCATCATATGCTCCGCGCGTACGCACTCTAGTCTCTCTCATTCCACACTTTCACTTCTGCTCTGCCTAGATGGTTCGGATAAACACCAGCGGAGGAGGGAGTCGAATGGCTTTGAGGGGGAAGAGAGGTAAGACGCCCATTTCGTTTCGCCGCGACGAACTCATGGCCTCACAGGGCTGCCAACCGCAACAAAATTGAGGTTGAAAGTGATTGGTTTGTAATCCAGGGGATAATTTTTCAAGACCTCTTTTAATCATTACTTTTTTCGGAGTCCTTCAAACAGCTTTTGTTTTTCGACCACCTAGATTAAGCCAGTTTTGACGTCTTGAAGTTATGTTATGCGGAGATTAAACTATATCTCCTTGTCTACGTTTCGGCGTAAAATGTACACCATTATCAGGGCTTTATAAAAAATATAATAACCGTCTACAACATTACATAAAAATGAAAGGGGGAACAGTATACAACAATTGTAAGATAAATATCAATATAAAGTTTTCCCCCTCTTTTTTAATGTAATGCTGTTGTACATGGTTAATGTATTCTTTTATGTAGCCCTGATGATGGTGTACATTATGCGATGAAACGTAGGCAAGGAGATATACTTTTATTTCCACATGACCTAACCTCGAGACGTCAAAAGTGGTTTTTCCAGAGTCTTGACCGATGAATAACTATTCCTTTTTTGTCAGCCAATTTTTTGCATTGCTTTTAATACACCCTCAAGGTTACGTTAAAAATTAACTTGGTATATTATAACAGCAAAGTAAGTATTTCATATCCACATTTAAACTTTTGAACTGGATATAATATCAATAAGAAAAAAAATGATTGAATAGTTTCTAAAACTATTTTTGTACTTTCGCATCCAAAGTCGAAAACAAAATAGGAAACCAAAATTGGCTGAACTGCTCAATATTATTCCATATTAAATTTTGACGTAGCCCTTAGAATACAGCAATAAAAATGCAAAACGCTAGATATCTACGCTTAAAATACATCAATAAATATGCGAACGCTTCTACGAGTGTACATATAGTGTCTCACAATTTCTAGAGGGTTTGAGGTGGAAGCCCCTAGAGACTCGGAGGCTACATGCTAGGCTGAGGCTGCTTGATAAATTCAGAACTGATATTTTTCAGAGTGACACACACAATATTATCATGACACCTCACTATATCTCTAGGTCTGACAAATGCAATAAGATAAGAGAGATACACTACCGACCAGATAGGTACAAAAACTCGTTCGTTCCGCGAAAAATAAGCGATCACAATAAAAATTGAGCTCCACTAAATACACTCCTATAGTACATGTCACCATTTCATCCCCAAAAACTTCCATATTTACACGGTTGGTGACCTAACATCCCCTGCCACACGCCCATGCGGTGGCTCGCAGGGAATTATATAGATTTTGCATTTCAATTGCTCGCAGGATATTATACAGATAAAAAATGTAGATATGGTGAAATGAAATAAGCATTCTTCGACCAATATTCCAGAAGAAAACAATTGACCGGTTATATTTCAA
This sequence comes from Ceriagrion tenellum, assembly GCA_963169105.1. Lineage (NCBI taxonomy): Eukaryota > Metazoa > Arthropoda > Insecta > Odonata > Coenagrionidae > Ceriagrion > Ceriagrion tenellum. The sequence continues at coordinate 117,922,038 of OY720642.1, read as the reverse complement.
AGAGAACCGATAGCATCAAATGGAGACATAAAGAGAGAAATGAAGAAGTGAAGGAAAGAATGGACGATAAAAGAAACGAATTGAGAACAGTAAGAAAGACAAAAGAAGTGACCTGAATTTGACACATCTTGAGAAAAGACTGTCTTCTTCAAAGAATGTTGGCAGATTGAGGGAAAGAGAGGGAGAGGAAGAAGATCACATAATATGTTGACAGAAACAATGATGGCCAGGAGTCATGAAGAAATGTGGGAGGCAGGAGAGAATAGAACAGCGTGGAGTTCAAATGAAACCTGCTTACGGACAAATCCACCAAAGAAGAGGAATTTTTGGGGGCACCCTATGGCTTTAGACATTTCCCGTTAAAAATATGTAAGGAGGTTACTATGACGGGAACATTATTTTTGATAGAGACGAAGATTGAGACGGAAACCCGGCAATAATGCTGTTCTATTTTGGACAAAAAGCGCCAACGGATACAGAACTAAACATTTTATCCGATGGTTGACGTACTGCTCTCAATGCGATCTCCTCAAAGGAGTCTTAACGAAGAAATATGGATTCAGATTTACACCGTAAAATATTCGTCCTTGCCTGGAGTCTAATCAGGGCCCTCATCCTGGAATTGGAATGGCTAGTGATCTATCCACCATACCTACCTCAGTGAAGTCTCAGAAAAATTGAAGGTACAGTGGCTACAATATGTGATAGTGAAAAAGTATCGAGAAGTCACCTTAGTACGGAATACTGCCAAAAATGTTTTGAAACATTCTTGCTTTAGAAAGATCTTTTGCATGACATTAAACAGTGTAATGATACAAAATTTGATCCCGTAATCAACTTCATATCGTTAAAAGGCACAGATTAATATTTCCTTAGATTAAAAATATGACAAATAATCAAATTACTGTAGAGGTGCACCATAGTCAATGAATAGTGGCTGTATGATTGTGATCTGTTACGGAAATGGAAAACGTGAAGGCTACATGCTAGGCTAAGGGTTGCTTGAGAAATTCAGAACTGATGCGTTTAAGAGCGACACAGAGAATATTATCTTGACGCCTCACTACATATATGGGTCTGACAGAAGCGATACAATGAGAGAGGTACATTACCGAACAGATAAGTACATAAACTCATTCTTTCCGTGCGCAATAAGCGACCACAATAAAAATTGAGCTCCACTAAATACACTCCCATAATACACGTCACCATTTCACCTCCCAAAATCTTACATATTTACACGGCTGGTGACCTAACATCCCCTACCACACGCCCATATGGTAGCTCGCAGGGTAGTATGTAGATGTAGATTCGTTTCAATGAAAGAAATCCGTACATGATACCGCGTAAAATGGACGCAAACTCGATATTATTGAGCAAAATTATCTCTTGCAGAAACATTTCGATGGCTATCGCGAGTCAGAGCGGGTGTTGGCAGCGCGGCAGCAGAACGGAGGCAAGAGAGGAACAAGATAAGAGGAGTCGGGAAGCGAAGACAGGGAAGCGTGGAGAGAAAATTGTTTCGTGGAAACGAGTCGGCCAGGAAGGAGAGCATTTGCATTTAAAAGAGGCGGAGAAAAGACACGAGTGTTCCTCGCATTCCGGGAAAGTGCGACGAGAGGGCGCAGGAGTTACTACTGATGTGGAAGAGAGAGCACGAGAGGTAGATGAATCGGCTGAGGCGGAATAAGGAACGCTAAGCGGAACTTCTGTTTGGCTCGCAAAAGCGTTAGTTCTCCATAGAATGCTCAATTGTTAAGGATACGGACAGGTGACGCTTGTTTGAAGTCGCAGCGGGTGACCTGAATCGAAGAAAAGTCACTATAGAGCTAATCCTTTGGTAAAGGGTGTTGAATCTATCATTTAAATAAAATGATGTATTTTAAATTAATTTTAGGATATAAATAGACTAAATTAAATGTTTCTAGTAAGTATGACAAATGAAGTTGCCATACTATAAGATATAAAAATACGGTAAATAGTTACGTGCAACGGGCATTGCCCAATACTGAACTTGCTTCAGCGAATGCAGAGCAATGAAGAAAACTTTGTTACTCAACGATAATAATAAAAAAATAAATGCTATTTCCGGTATACTGAATATGAATTTTATTTTAGTCAATAATTAGAATATAAATTATAAGAAATTATTCTAAGAAAATCAAGCTGGTTTGGAAACGGTTGTTACCCTGTTCCTTAGAAGTTTGTCACGAAATGTTCATTCTTCGTAGATAGCACTTTAAAATGTTCATTATACTATTCAATCACCTATGCTATGTTTAAGGTATGAAAAACAACCAATTATTTGTATCAAACCCGCAAAACGTGAATGAAATTCATAAAAATATGTAAAAAAATTTCGCGTCCTCTGATTTATCAAAACTTATTCAACCTACATACATACATACATAAATACCCATCACGCCGTTTCCTTTCGGGTTAGGCACAGTCAAAATGTTTCACTCATTAATAAATTATTGTACCCCTAACTCTGCTTCAATAATTTCCTCCATACTGACCTATCCTTGCAAACCTCTTTTGCCTCATTTACCCCCATACACGGTTTCATACACGCCCTCCTGTTTTTAAAACTCCTCATATTGCTCCTCTTAAGAATTTTCTCAACCACATTAAAATACAACTTTCTCGGCCTACCTCAACCTCTCACACCATTTATTCTACTCTCATATATCTGTTTCGTTATTCGACTCTCATCCATTCTCTCAACATGGCTAAACCAACGAAGCACACTCTTTTCATACATGTCCATTACTGGAGCATTTAACCCACATTAATTCATGGCCCACCCATTCCTGACCCTATCCATCCTACTTTTGCCGCAAACACTCCTCAGATAACTCATACTCACGGCGTTTAGTATACGTTAGTCTTATTCAGCCTACTATTAAAATAAAGAAGCTTCACGTAAAAAAATCAAATAATATAATTTTAATTTTTAATTAAATACAACCAATATCTTATTAACATCTTACTATGAATTGGCTGATTACTAGATAGGTATCAAAATAATTAAATCAATTATATAAACTATGGGTTGATCCGTCCATAGACACATGACTGTTCTTGCTATCAAAATATGGAAGAAAACATTTCCAATCTAAGGAAGAAGGGTCCTCGGGGATTGACAGCTTGGCGGAATTACAATGATAGAATATTTATTGGAAATGCTGCTCTCTCCCTTAAATTTTCAAGAATATTGAGAGAAAATGAATGTCATAAGCCACCAAAAAAGACGTATTCTCCCCCGATTCAATTCTTGGCCAGCCGTGTGTCCTATAAAGGTCGCATCTGCAGAATGGGTGCGGCGGAGGGGGTTCCTTATAATGTAAATGTTGTCTTTCATACTTTGAAAAAAGAACGGTCAAAATGTGTCTATGAACGAATCGACCTATAGTTTATATGTATAATTGATTTCATTATTTTGATACCTGTCTAGTAATTAGTCAATTCATTCAAACATGGTAGGTGAAATTTTTTTCTTCGGACAATTTATAGTAAGATGTTAATAAGATACTGATTGTATTTAAATGAAAATTAAAATTATATTATTTAATTTTTTTGTGTGAAGCTTCTTTATTTTAATAGAAGGCTGAATAAGTTTTGAAAAATCAGAAAACGCGAAATTTTTTAATATATTTTTATGAATATCATGCATGTTTTGTGGGTCTGTTACAAAGAATAATTGTTTTTACATACCTTAGATATCACTTAGGTGAGAGCAGGCGGGACCGAGGGATGTGTAAAGGGGAGCGATCAAAGCGAACAACGCGACCCGAGAGAACGGACGGTGGTGGTCACCGCTTCGCAAGGAGAGGAGCACGGCTGACCGGGCAAAGAGAATAATTGCAGACGTGTTAGCGCGCAAGGCATTCTGGTTAAGTAACAATGACGAAGCACTCAGCCCAAAGAAAACCGCAAACTCTCCCTCGACAAGTTCAAAAACGTCAGTATTCAACCTACTTTCTCTCTTCTCTTTCCACTGTACTCCAATAAAACAGCCTCCCAACCAAGCGTCTGAAAGAAACGTTACCGACTCTACGAATTAGTTCTCACAAAGGTGCAATCATCCGTAGAAATTAGTCTCTACCCTTCACAGTTGGCAGCTCAACGACTGAGCACAATGTTTTCTGTGAAAGCTAAAACTTGTATTGACAACTAGGACTTCAATGATCTTGACAAGATTTTTTGAGAATGCGGCTCTTTTAGAAAAAATTTTCTTTTTCAAATTAGAGAAGGCAAAAATCGCCTTATCATCCGGTAAATGCAAGAGAAATTATTCTGAGGTTTATGAAGTTTACCAAATTCATGGAGTACATATGAAGAACCATTGTATCGTATGTAGTTAAGGTTGGAAAAGCGTATTCTTCGGAATATTGGTGGATTTAGCGACGCCAAAAGGAGTAACGAACCTAATTTGGCCCCAATTTATGCCAATGTACATTTAGCCTTCACCTTGAGTGAAAAATTACCAATTTATAATCACTATAACTTCAGCTTTTCCGTCTGTTTGAGGTTGCAAGCCACTTGCACAAGATCGATCATTTCAAATGAGTTACGAATTTACGAATCAGATAATGCAAAATATTTCTGGCCCTTAATTTGGAAACCAGATTAAAAGGCTATTTTTGATTGCTGACACTTAATTGTGACACAAAACTCTACATCGAATTAATTTTTAAGGCGTGTAGATAATGCGTAAGTACGTAAAATGGTAGGATAAGTAATGGAAACGAAGAGTAGATTACAAAAAAAAAATTATAAGCCATTCATTACAATCTTCATGAACATTAAAGATGTAATTTTCGTACATATCATGCCCAAACTTAGGTTTTCAGCATATAGTACCAATAATAGTCAAATATGGTCCGTTGATTCATTCATGAGCAATTAACGGAGAATTAAAAATGAGCCCCAAAGTATTTTAGCACTATAAATGATGAAATTCCTAAATTTTTCTCTTTCTAATCACTTGGATTGGAATAAAAGGAAAAGAAGACCTTTTGTGCCGCATTAAGCTATGACTCCTACATGACTGAAAAATTTACATGCCACGAATCAATATGCCAAAAAGTGTCTTCTGAAGCTCAGAGTATACAACTATACTCAATTTGTCTTTTAAAATGTAATCTAAAGTAAAAGTTTTTCATGAGTGTGAAGAGTATAATTAATCAGTATCACAACGGTCATTGAGCTAATAATAAATATTAAAGTTATTCTTTTAGCCGAAATAACAGTTTGAAAACATTTTTACCATTGCCTTATAACGTTTATCACAATTTCCATCAAAACTTAATGTTAACAAGAGTTAATGGACTTAAATGAAGCAATAAATGACTGAATGCGTCTATTGTTTAATCGTTACAGATAAGTGCCCATAACTTCACACTGAACACATTTCCCATTGATTTACACGCTCATTCCCTTGGACTCATTTTTTTTTTTTTTTAAATAGTACCATAGATAGCCCCTAAGGAATTATTATCATGGGTATAATATGAGTTCTGAAAGGAGTGAGGTTTTGGGAAAAGGAAACGCCTGAGCCAAACCTCTGCCGAATCCGCACCCCGAACGTTGGAAACCAATTAAAAAAGGGACGCATTAAACTCTTGAGTCCACGGGGGTGCGGCACAGGACCCTTCTACCACGCGTCGCCTCGGAGTGCGGAAAATTGGTGAAGGGGCATTTAACATGCATGGTACAAGCGAATTTGATTGGGTGACGGGGGGATCAAGTGGTTTGTAATGCCTTTAAATTCTTCAACGGAGGATCGACTTAATCTTTCAACCGAGCAGTAAGAAGTTTTAGCACGAAAAAATGTATATTAGACCCAGCTGTAAACAAAACATGCTATCTTCTATCATTTTTCTAGCCTTGCTAGGATTGGATATTTGGGGAGGCGACTGACTGCTAAGGTCATATGCGCCTTAGGGAGCAGGTAAGGGAGGTAGGGTGGATAGAAACCCGGCATCGGCATTAGCATGCTCTTAACGACAGGCGCCAAGGAGACCACGGTTTAACGTCTCATCCGACAGTCGGAGTACTGTACTTGAAGTGCTCTCCACAATACACTCAAGCAGGTTTCCTCTGAAAAGCATCCTCCTCTGCATGGATTTGAACTCTGGCCGTCCGTATAGTTAGCCAGTACTCTAGCCATTACACCAACCCGATCCCCTAGCCTTGCTAGGCTAAGGCAATTTTTCTCATTCTCATTTTTGGGAACTCTTTGGGATTTATTTTCTTTGAACGACATTTAAGATACTGAGGCATTAAATGTGTAACTTTATCATGCTCACTATATATAATCTAACGAATCTTTATCAAGGATTCCACCACCATTATAGTTTGCTTACCATCCATCATCTAAATTGAAACTAAATACTTTATCGGGTCAAACATGTACGGTGTCCAGTATTTATAATTAGGATTTTAATGAAAGTATCATATTACATTCAGCTGCTAGAAAATGCTGAACAAAGGCTCATGCATCCAAAAATATATACTAATATTGAGAGGTTCTGGTTGGTTTCCTCGTTGGAATGAGATTGCTTCTTTGAAAATAAGTTTCAACTACATATTCAGTGAACTACCTTGCGAAAGCAAAATTGAAGCATAAAATTCAATATGACAAGAAAATTCAGTCATTTTCCGGGTCACCTCTCATGCATGATGAGAATATTGTTACAAGAATTACAAAAAAAATCGAAACTATTTTAACTATATTACAGATAGTATCGTATATTATTATTACAAATATTAACGTATTACAGGTAGTGATCATATATTAAATGCTAGAAAACTGAAGCATTTCTCCTTAACATTAACCTTCAGGGGTATGCCAAAAGAACTCGGAAAAACCTAAAAAGTTTCCCACATTTTTGTGTAAGATTCAGTTTTCACGTCAACAGGGAAATTCATGAGGCTCAGTACACAACTATATAAACTACGCTCGGAAAAGCTTAGTAGCCGAAGAAAATGCATCTATGAAGCCTTTCTCTTAAATCTATTCTGGGAAGGAACCCCACATTACCTTCCCAAAATGGTTACATTCAGGTCTTAATTCACCCAAAAGAAATTTTGGATAAACTCAAGATTTTTATGCTACCCGATTCCTCGAAAAAATATAAATTTTAAATTGTTCTTGATTTTCGCCACCAAAACATGGAAAAATTTGCTCAAAAACCTAAAAAACATGGGTTACATTAAAAGACCAACTATGCATGGATCTCCTTTATCTGCATCTACGTACAACCCTGCGAGCCGCCGCATGGGCACGTGGCAGGGGGTGTTAGATCAACAGCCGTGTAAAGATGCAAGGTTTTGGGAGGTGAAATATCGACGTGTATTTTGGGAGTGTATTTAGTGGAGCTCAGTTTTTACTGTGGTCGCTCATTGCGCACGAAAAGAACGAGTTGTACTTATCTGTTGGGCAGTGTATCTCTCATATTTTATCGCTTCTGTCAGATCTATAGATGTAGTGAGGTGTCATTATAATATTCTCTGTGTCACTTTGAAACATACCAGTTCTGAGTTTCTCAAGCAATTCCGAATAGGCAAGATGTTTATAATCACCACAATACTTTCTGAAATACATCTTTTGCATTTATACCCGTGTACAATGTTTTCATGGCTATAATTTATTTAGTGATGATGTTGAGTTAAAAATTGTATTTTTGCATCTATATTTGCTCCATGGGTGATACTCAAGGTAGAATAGGTTGATATAATCAATTAAATTTCTGAGCCCTCTGAAAATTGAAAACAGTTCGTTGAGGGCACCAAACATTTCTATCGCTATTCTTAGAGCAGTTATTGATTACGTCACTTGATGTCCCAAAATATTTTGGCAAGAAATGTAATGAGTAGTTCCGTTTGGAGGCCTAGCTACGAGAGTTTATTTAGGAATATCCAAATCAAATTTTTTATAACCTTTCTCATCTGTAAATGGTTTGCATTTTTATAAATGTGTCATCAGAGCAACATTAAAAATAAAATTGACATGTTTTTTATCACTTTAACTCATTCTAGTTTACATTTTCATTTTTAAATTTTGGACACATAAGTAAAATAATTGGTTAAAAAGCGTACAGGTATGTGCCTTTATGTCTACAGATGTTTTTTTGCGTTCCCTCTGATAGAGTTTCTAGTGAGTTTTAATTATAAATTGTTTATATCGTTGATATTCGTTGTTTTTTATATGAATGCAAATTTGATAAGTTAACAAAAATCAAAACAGAGAATGAAATAAATTAAATGAATTCATTTCTCTTCGACCGAAAAAAGGAAGAGGAAAAGAGGAAAAGAAGCATTATTAATAAGGAATGAGAGTGTGGCATAGTGAACGAGTCAGCAGACCGACGAAGGACTAGCCCTGTCAACCGGAGTTGTGTCTCTCGCCTATTTCATAGGCGGGTGTGGGAGAACAGAGGGAGCGCGTGGCGTGTCTGCACCCGGCGCTGTCATTCTGCAGTCATTCTGCCGCACCCGGCGCTGACAGAAACGCCTGCTCTCGGGAATTTTAAGCAACTTCTCTTCTTCTGCCAACCCTCACACCAAGACAACTATAGTTACACCCGGTGAAACTTTCACCGCCTCATCCCATACTAACTACAAATCAACGCATCTCACTCCCCGCTCCCAGACTTCGGAATACATCAAGTAAACTTGCGACCTTGCGAGGCGAAACAGATACTAAATACCACCGTGTCTTTGTACTGCTTATAAATTACCGTGTTCTCTGATTGTACGCCTTAGCTCTCAGCTATCAAAATCATTACAACACATTCACGCAGCTCTACATACTTTGGCATAGTTAGTATTTTATTCTGCAAAAGAAGTCCTACGCAGCGTAATTTATAAATAGCGAGCACATTTTCACTCACTGTATTCATTTACTTTTAACTCCAAACGACGATGAATAATAGCAGTTACTTCACAATTGCTAAACCTTTTAGATAAATTCACTTCTCGTTAACCACTCTTAGTGAAACTAGAATGAATGTGAGATAGAAATAATTAACTTTTTCTTGTTTCGCCCCTCATAGCATATCACACCAAGTCATAAAGATTCGATTTACGAAAAATGTTGCGTGGAGCAACACGACTATTTGTTTTCCATATTAAACTGAGATTTGCTAAATGTTTTGTATGGATTGTGGTGACTTACGGCAGCAAAACATGGACAGTCAAAATGAAAGATAAGAAGAGTACCTAGAAAGTTTCAAAATGTTGTTGTGGAGAAACATTCTTCAGATGAAGAGGAAGGATAGATTGAGAAATGAGGAAGTACTAATGACAATAGGAAAAGAAAGAAAACTGCTGAGGGAAATCAAAAAGAGGAAGACAGCTTGGATTGGATATATATTACGCCAAAATTGTCTTTTTAGAAGAATTATTGAAGGAAAAATAGATAGAAAGCGAGGAAGGGGAAGAAGAAGAATGGGAATGCTCGATGGCATAAAAAATGGCCGAAGTTACAAGCAAATTAAAGAAGATGCTCAGGACTGACTGCGATGGAGGGCATCCAGTTGAAACCTGTCAGGTGGCAGATTCCACGAAGAAGAAGAAGAATCAAACCGAAAGATGATTACATATATTTTGTGAGAATAAGAATCATATAACATTCTGGGACATATTAAGATGAAGGCGATGCGGATATGTAGACATCCCAATGAATAGTCACAAGTTAAAATTTTTTCGGAATTGCCTTTTTGATAGTTGTTACCTACAATTGACACCAACCAATCAAAGAACTTGGCAAGCATTTCTGTTTCCCAATTTAGATCCTAAGTATTGCGAAATAAACCTCAGTGATAAACAAGGAAAGAGTGTCATAAGGGAAACCGTGCCCTTTTCTCCTTTATGACCCATCTTTCTCTCTCTCTCTCTTCATCTTTATATCAATGAAAAACTTGTTCTCGGAAGCTTTCCTTCCGGCCTTTTCATCACAGATAATGGAAGGCGTAGCTCTATTTCATCACAATATATTGGGAGCGATGGCGTAGAATCTCTTGAGACATGTTTTCCATCTCCTCAGTAGCTATCGGTCACTACTATTCGTCGTTCTCATGGTGTTAGAATGCATAATGAAAAAAAATTTGTACTTTCTAACAATACTTTTTTGCAATAGTACAGCGTATTTCGTAGCTAGCTTTAGGTACAATTGTTGCACAGTGCACAAACAAATTGTACTTGAAGAGGCAGTAAGCTGCAAAACGCGTTGTACTGTCACAGTATTTTCACTCAACTGTGAAAAAGTACGAAACATATTTTCAAGATGGATTCTAACATCAAATACTTCCTCAAAGTGAAGGCTAAAGGTGTTAAGTTTTTTCTCACGGTGATTTCAAAGTATGATAAGTCAAATGTATATGTAGCCATAGTAGTCCCTTAGGCAAGTAGTTTCGATTCCACCACCCACAGATTTAAAAAAAAACTACCTAAAATTGCGCCCCTCTCGACCCCAAGAAGCTACACAGATTCCTTCCGAAACTGTCAGTAAAATTACTTTCAATGGTATCATATACTATTAAAGTGCACCTTAAAAGGCTGTCTAATACTGCGGTAAGACCTTTAGTTTGTGGCAATCCAGTCCACCGGTGCGCTTTCAAACAAGGAGCGCACTCGCTTCCTCTCTAGCCAATCGGTGCGGTGACTCAGGGCTAGAGCGCTCACCTGCCAAATGGGCGGCCCGGGTTCAATTCTCCATCTCGGAGCCTGCTACATGTTAATGCTTTTTTTCTTGCACTTTTTCGACTGTTCGAATGAACATTATTCTGGCATTTTTCTGAAGTTGTATAGCATATTCTAGAATGGTAGCTCACAGTATAAATACTGAAGCCTTGGTCCTTCGAGTCAGTCTTGTATCAACATAGGAACAATAAACAACATTGAAACTTAGCACAAGTCTCTTCAATCGCTAGCTAACCCAACCAACCATCACTTGCAAGTTTTTTCTGTATTTCTGAGAACGCTTGTGAAAGGAATCGATTGTAATCAGTGCAATTTGTTAACTGCAGATCAATTTAGAGTATATAACATTTTTTATGTTCCTTTGCTTGCCACAGCATCCATGATTAAGGAAATAAATGAGGTCTTTGATCACCGTACCGTGCGAGGGGCATTTTTACCGGATTTATTTTTAACCAATTTGATTTAAAATTGTAAATTGACGACCCCGTTGTTAAAGAATATGTGGTTAAAATAAACCCTTTTAACCTCAATCATGACTTAATTGTTCATGCAGTGTGTACCCGAATGTGTCCACTGAGCAAATGTAGTTGGACGTAATTTCGAAGACCTCAAAGCCATTCGAAAAACAATCTGTAACATATTTGCTCATGAAATAAATTAAAGTATGAGGTTCTGAGGTCGGCATCTTGATTTCAATTAACATAGTGATGTTTCTGGAAAAAAATATGACGAGGTACGTATCCGGATGTGCACATAAGGATCTGGAGTCTGTGACGATCCACAAAAGAAGCGAGTACATAATCCCGCAACCTGTAGCAAATGGGCTGTACCTGCACTAAGGCTACGAATATCAAACGTGGGTTTAATTTTAAATGTAGAGTTAGTCCGGCCGTGGGGAATAATGTTACTTCGCTACGTGAATCGTAAATGCAGTGGGTAGTGTAGCCGAGCGGAATTGGGCGATGAAGTCGCTTAAAGTGACGCCGAAGTGAAGTTTTCCCTTTTCCCCTTAACGTCGTTCTCGCCGGAACGAGTGAAAGAAGGGGGAATGACCAAAGGGTGGTATAGGGGAAAGATTGAGGAGCGAGTGAGGGAAACGGGCAGAATGAATGGAGGAGACACTTTTCCCGGGAAACTCTTTTATTTTTCTCTTTCAATTTCGGAGGAAACGGGAAGTTTTTTTTAGGGACGGGCGGTCGACACCTCTCTCCCTCTCTTTCTGTCTTTACATTCCTTTTTCGCGTACATTCTCTCCTTCTCCAAAAAGTCCCTCCTCTACTTCCAAAAAGGCCTTCCTTTTCCGCTTGCTTTCGCCACCTCCGCTCATTCTCACCGCTGCCCATCTCTCTCGGAGAATGAATGAATGAATGTCCCGCAAATCCTTTCCTTTCTCCACCGCAAATCCCTTCCTCTCTTCCTATCACTCATTTCCCGTTCCTCCTCTCCTTCGTTTTATTCAACCCCCTTCCTCCTCTCTTCTCTACATCTTCCGATTCTCCACACCCCCCTCCCTACTCCCATCTTTCTCGGACACGCCGTCGGAGGATTTCCCGGCCACTCTCCGCCTTCCTTCCGGTAAGCCGACGCGCGCCGTCGCCCGAGTCCTCTTCTCCATTCCCGAGTCATTCTCTCCTTGGGACCCTCCACGGTATTTTCATTATCCCCATTTTTTTGTTTAAGGTGACAGGTAGGACAAAAAGAGACAAAATAAATTATTTTAATGGTCTACCACGTTCGTTTTTCTAAGTACTCTTGCCTGGAAAGACAATTTAAAAAAACAATCTCCCCGGTTCTTTTGAGAAGAGGGCATTTCTGCTGTGTCCGGCAACGAAAAACAGTGCACTGACCTAACTATTAGTTTCCGAGGTTAACGGAAACAACCATATATAGTAATAAAGAATTAATTTTATTGACCGTCTTTACTTCTTCAATGAATAGTTAAAGTAGTTAACTATTCATTAGTTCTATTACTATTCGCTAATTAGAATTAACATAAGATATCTAGCGCCAATTGATTGATTTTTTCCAATCTAACCGTTAGCGACGTGGTTTAAATTGCTGGTGGTATATTATGCTATTTTTTACGCCTTCGGAGTTGACGAAAACTGTTACTATAGCTTAATATTTGTTATTACCGCATATAATAATGACATCAAATTAAAAGTATTGTTACGATTTTGAAGTTCCCAAGTTCGGCGTGACGGTATATTCAATGGATTATTTTGCCTCTTTTCTCCAACACAGGGTGAAATTTTTTCATGGGTGTATAATCTGAGAGCATCTTGAATATCTAAGACACCACCTGTCTTTAACAGTGCTAAAATGACCAGAGCCCTATGTCATAAGTTTACTATTCCTTATGAGGTTTATGAACATATATTAAATACAACGTCTACCTCAAAATCATTTGTCATTCAGGTAAACGATTCAGGAAGATATTTTCCGAGGATGAATATGCTTCTTCCCAGAGATACCTCCCGGTCTGTGAATAGTGGTAATATCAAGTGAAGCAGAACAGTGATACTTCTTTACATTGCCAGTATATTGACGGCTCACCAATAAACATTTCGGCTGGAATTCTTTTTAATAAACTAAAAAAGAGAAGTAAATCTGTCTACTTTTCACTCTCGCAGTCTTCTGGAACGTGATTCTCAAAGGTAATTATATATAGAGGTTCTTTTACACTACACATATTGTAGAATATTTAGTTCAATTCTACAAAAGTTATTAAATAATGAAGCACATTTTTATCACATTTGCATCCTTTACCTAGGAAAAAATATTCACACCAATTGCTCTTGCTGCCTTGTTTAGCTTTACATTTGCCTTAAAGATGTAATCCTTCTCTATCCCGCATTTATTTTATTCCATGCTCTATCTTTTTCCCCACAGTAAAAATCGTGTGAATCTTTCTTTAAAATTATTTACGAGAGCGCTACCTACTTTCCTCTGGCTGCCTATTGAGACCAAACGTCAAACTACTCACTCTCCAACATTACTCATGCCAATGAGAAAATATAGACACTTTTAGCGTACTAAATAAACATTTATTAAAGGAAAATTTCAATAGTTATATCATTAAATTTACCAGAATTCTCCTTGAAGCCATTTCTAACAATTAATAATTGAGTGATGTACGAGAGATGATATGTTGAGGGAAGCATGAAATAATGCACAATGGAAACCCAGCGGATAGATTGAGAGTACCTTACTACTATAATACACAATAACCTTGACATTAAATTAGGGTGCATTCAAGCTACTTGAATAGCTCCATATATTTTTCTCAAATTTACGCGAGGAAGAGAGCTTTTAGCGTGATATTTAGGCCTTTCTACGTTGGGTTAATATGTTATTTTTGGCCTAAAGCCCATTTTTTCAATCGATATCACTCATGGAGTAAATCTTTTGCGTAAGACTCGGCAATTTTACTCCGGGTTCCTGTGTTCCTCCTCGTGTGGTCCTTTTTGTCTCCGTCGCCTGCGTCATCAGGATTACCTGTTTTCATTTCATTACGACCCGTTCCCGCGGCGACGATGGCGAGGGACTTGCAAAGCAAAGTGCGGCGGTGTTGAGAAGTGACGAAGGAAGAGGCGCGGCGTTTGTTTGGCGTACGGGATTCGACGAAACAATTGCCTCTCGCGACACGCGCGCGCGCCCAGGCCTACGCTAGGGTGGGAGGAAGGGCTGTGGGTGGATGATGTAAGGCCGACGGAGAAGGGAATGGGAGAAATGAGGGCGAAGCCGCGAGTATGCCTCTGTGCCGTGTTTGTTTCCGTGTTTACGTCGCTTCGAGACAAGGAATCCAATCCCGCGGCAAAGCCTTGTTTGCTCACCCTTTAGACCGCGAGCATCTTTTGACGGAGCGGCAAATTCCTTCTATGGACCCCCGCACGAGAAATGGCTGTATCTTTTTCGACTTGCTCTCTTCCTCTCATACATCCACGATGCAATGCCAACTCTCTCTTTCCCCTTATCCTTCTTTCACAAGATAAAGAAAATTATATCAACCTACAATAAATGTGAGGGACGCCGTAAGTTCCATGAATTGATTGAAGCTTTATGGTAAGGGATGGAGTAAGGCATCAATCAAAGAATTACTCAAGCCAAGAAAGTAGCCATGGTGAAAAAACAGCTCCACAGCATACCCCATAAAGGATTTGTATATGAAAACATTAGCATGGAGTGTGGCGCTAAAATGTTAAGATACAGGGAGCAGTTAGCAGCTGGAACAGAGGGTAAAAGAGGCTATTGAGACCTGAGATGTAAGACGATGGCGAAGTTTAAATGGACTGAAGGGATCAGAAACGAGAAAGTCTACAGAGAAGTGAAATATTAGTGAAGGAAAAGAGAAACAAGAGCATAAAAAATGTAATGTAAGTAATAGAAAAGGCATAGGGAAGGACGGTGAATAGGGTAGAAAAACGGTAACAATCAAACAGGAGAGCGATTCAAATTAAATGTTCTTAGGTGTAGCCCTACGGCATTTAATAACTAGTTACTCGTAGAACATAACTTTGAATGATCCACGAAATAATTTAATTAGCCTTGCCGACCAAGATGTTTACTTATACAGTCAATATCAAGGCCTTCACAATGGCTGTGGAGTCGTAACCATTTGCGACTACTTCAAATACATTCCTTTGTGGAGTGCAAAAAGTTGTCTTATACTTAGTTGACGATTTAATGGGATATATATACGATATCAAATGCACCATAGATTGTATTACTATGTCCATGTGTTTATTCCACTGTTTGGAGTGTAAGCTACCAAGTACAAAATTGTTGGTTGTGGTGTTTTTTGTTTCCGCGATTGGTTACTAACTTTCTCAGGCAAAGACTAAAATATGGCCATAATTCCCAGACAAACGTAACAACCAAATCCGAGGTGGGTCTTGATGCCGCGAATTTTTCGCTGAAAAGACGACGCGCATCGATCAAGTTGCAACTTTATTCAGCTGTCGTTAAAATCCAATTTATCGTATGAAAAGGTTTCAGATGCTGTCGAGCCTGGATAAATGTGAACTGAATGAGCGAGAAAGTAAAAGTCAGACTAATCGCTTGGCCTCATTTTCACTCCAGAAAACCCCCATAAGTGAGAATGTGAAGACATCAATGCGCGAGAGCCGTTATTTCCGAGCAGACCTCTAGATGTCAGGCCGCCTCGCCCTACAACCCACACTATACTGCTCCGTTTTCACTAAGCTAGCTGGGGCTGACGCGGGTCACATTTGCGTCAACTGATGTTGAATTTTTTACCATGGTTGGCTGACCCTATTCAGTCGGTGACACAGGTCAGAAAACGTAATGGGAACAAAATTTTCAAATATATCTTCAAGTGACGAACGTATATCACACTTGGTCAGATTTGAGAATCTACCACGGAAGTTTCGAATGCAAATGTATGCAATTCGATCCCAATAGGCCATTTGTTACGTATTTCATCACTTCCCTTCTGGAATGCAGGCCGAATACCCAGCCTTTTTTAACCTCCGTGACCATGAGCATAGTAAAAGCAAGCGTGCCCTCCACAAAATGCACAATAATTCTACATGTATCGTCAGGTCACTAAGCACATCATTGCGAAGTACAGCATAAACAAAGAGCTGAATTAGAAAAAATCCTCTAAAATTGAGAGAGGCCGCTCTTGAACCTCTAGAAGTGAGAATCCAGCTAAAGGAGAACCCTCGAAATTCGAATAAAAAGTACATTGGACTCTCCCAAATCCTGACTCGACTCTATCGAGGGTAGACATTCTGGGAAGATATAAATTCTTCCCAGAATGCGTGTAATTCTGAGTATGAAAAAAAGGCATGTTATGAAAATGAAGGTGGTAGGTTGGCAGGCCTGCCCACACACACACCGCCCACACGCGTTCCCATCATCCCATCGTCGAGTGTCCACCCACGGGTGACTCTTGTCTCCTCACTCTACTCACGTGCGCCTTGAATCACTCCGCGAGACAGCGAAGCGGTGACGGCGCCCGACTCTCAACTGTTGGCGGGCGATTGCCGCCCTGTGGGCGCCTCTTGGAGTCTGTCAAGAGCTCCGCTTTTATTCCAAGTTCATCCGCGGCACAAAGCAGAGCCAAGATTAAGAGAAAGATTCAGCAGTCTCGTGGAAATCCACGAGGCCCGAGACTGGACGCGTCGGCAGGGTAAGAAGATCCTTTGTATTGCATTGTTGTTGTTTTCTTATTTAATCGTGGTGAAAATGAATTAAAACATTCCGGTTCAGCCTGTGACATTAATATATTTCATTGATCTTGATGATGAATAATCTCTTTGATTGTAGAAGGTGTATGAAAATGATCATACACCCTATGCCCTATGGGACAATTATGCTCCAAAATAATGAGCATAACATTCTTTCTTATTTTCTCTTGATAAATTTTGGCAGGTTTTAGCTAATGAATACGTAGTCGTACTTACATTAAATTTATCAGGGTAGAGTGTAATAAATGTAAATGTTTACTCATTCCCTGCCATATTCCCATGCAGTGGCTTGCATGTTATTGAGTAGATGCAGAAGATCTGATGATGGACAAGTAATTCATCTCCTCAAATTATTAACTCTCTTTATTCAAGATTTTTAACGTGCCAATTTCCAACAGCCACAATGTTTTTGCACAGATCTCATTTTGTCTTTAGTTTTTAACTCTAATTTATCAAATATTATTATTTACAAATTGTATTTACAATTCAGTACATACGAGCAATTTTTCAAACGGGTATACGAATACTCGAGGCACTAAGACAATGTAAATTTGAGCAAATGTAATTTGTGCTGTGTATACATAAATGCTCATATTCATCCTAAATCTACCTAAGGCATCACATTTGGAGCGGTACATACGCATTGTATAATATATATTGACTTTTTAGGAAAAATAATGGAAGTATTATGATCACTCATAGCCATTCATTATCTGTTTTAGAATGTCTTAAAGCACTGAAAATATTTTATGCGGGAGGAGGAGGGTTTTGAATATAAATGTCAATATAACTTAATGAAATACCCAAAGTTGGAAATTAAAATGTATAAAAAAAATTTCGACTATTGGTCACTACTATATTCAGTCCATAGCCTGAAAAAATACAAAACGGGAATGTGGCGTAAGAGTTTTAGAAGTGGTTGACGAATAGTAACCATCTCATGAAATGTGAAATATATTAAATCCATGTATAAACTGTGTTAAATAAAGACTGGACGATTGAAATAGCTCCTTAATTCATAAAAGTCTATATTTGTTCATGTTTGGACCCTTCAAAGTACTCTCTTTGGCAGGTCACAAACCTCTAACAACGTTTCTAACACCTTTCGAACCCTTCCCAGTATGCTTCTTAAAGAAAGAACTTTATGTCCTTGGCACAATTTATTTCGATGTCTTTCGATGTTGATTTCGTCTGTATCAATCCTACGCCCTTTTGAGGTGCCTTTCATCTTTGGATAGAAGAAAAATTCTGTCGAAGCCACATCTGCGGAGCAGGGTGGTTGAGAGGCAACCGTCGTCCCGTTTTCGGGCAAAAAATCGCTCGCAAACTGTGGCGTGACCCGGTGTTTTGTCGTGGAGCAGTATCTTACTCTGGTTTCGTCACAGTTCTGGCCTTTTCCACATCACTGCGTTTATTAATCTCTTCAAAAAATCTACACAAAATTACTTGATGACAAAAGTTTAACGAATTAGGAATTTCTCGTGGGAATCGGTCATAGACATAACGGTCTCAAAAAGGCAGAATTTTGTTTAACTTCCACACAATTTTATAAGTAAAAACCGACCTAGGTTTTGATAATACTATGTCCTAGGTTTCGTATAACCGTATTACCGGATTATTAATTATATATATTAATTATATACCGGAAATTACTCCGAATATTTCGTTTTGATTGTGTACTTTAAGTTCAATAATAAACTTGAAATTGTGAAAGCGATGGCAGCATTCTAGGGAGGTATATAAAACCTTTTTATTTCAAACATTTAATATAATCGGGATATCCAGTCTTCACTAATATTAGAGTGATGTCATTGATTGGAAGAAACCCTATCAATATTTTCATTCAGTTTTCTACAAATAATTTTCATACAGTGCAAGAACTCTAAGTTTCTTACAAATGATTTTACTATGCATTAGTATAAAACAATAGGCTAGCAATATCAATCACACATTAAACTAGATGGTAGGCGAAGGATTCGCAAATTTTTTGTGCTATAAATGACTTAATTACTACCTGTTGTGTCTATTCCTGAAAATATACTGTGGCGACATTTTTTTTGGAGAAACATTGTTAGTCAAAATTCAGTTTTAGAACGTCAGTTCCATTTTGCTTAAACCCTTTATTCTTATGACATGCAAAATTGACCATATTCTTTGACTATTTGGAGCATTTTTAGTTTGGAAAGCATTACGAAAACATTTTTCTTATCCAAGAAAAATTTTCATTAAAAACATTGGAGCTGAATCAACGAATAATTGCAGAAATATGGTTGCTAAATTTTTTAGAGGTATTTGTATGTTAAAACTAGAAGAAACGCGTTTACGTTGCAAAATAGGTGGCAGTTTAGATGGCGTGAGATATGATGCTATTAAGCCTGTTTCACCTTCTTTGGGTAATTCAAAATAATACTTATGAGTAGAAATGAAGATTAATTATCCCATAAACAAAGAAAAGGGGTCTTTGCGTATCTCGTATTAAAAGTCCATCGAGCACAAAAAATTTCAGGCAATTATTATCACGGTAGATCCAGAAACTCATAAACCTTTTCATGGCGTCTTTTTCCTCTTCGGTTCCTTTTTCCCACGGAGCTAATATCATCGATCAGAGTAAGTTTTCCCGAAAAGTTGAGAGTTAATGTCTCATTAAATTCAAATGATAAAAAAGTGAAGGCGAAAGGATTCCGTCTCAGGGGGCGGGCCATTATTTTCGGATCTTCAGCGAGGAGGAAGGCCGCGATGATGGAGAGGCGTTTTTTTTCAAGATGGAATATAAAAAGAGATCCCCTACTTGCTTCCAATCCTACCATACTCCCCAAGCTCCTCTCAACTATTCCTTCCCTGTTGGCACTGCATTGGGCCACGCTCTCTCTAATACGCTCAGCGAAATCATTTCCAGGGCTCACTGAAGCTAGGGAAATCCAAGTGTTTAAAGACTGGCGCAAATTTATATGGTTTCCTGGCAAAGGGATTAGAAGCGAGATTTTTCCCTAGTCATTATAAACACTGCATTTCACTTTGACCCTTATATTCCAGAAGGTGTGAGAAGCATGGAGTAAATATCTCCATATAAAAGGCGTAAAAATATTGTTGTATAAGACTGACATTAATAGTAATTATTTAAATACGCTTGAATTAGTATTTAACTTGGCTTATTTTTAATGTCTTCTCGGGACGAGCCTTCACGTCGCTAGGATTTTTTGCAAATCTGTATAACTTTATGCGGTGAGTGTTTGATTTAATTTTAATAATATATGAGACAAAAAATTCTCTCTATTAAACTTTGGCGGAATCTAGGAGTTAGAAATTCCTCATTTTTTAAACTTAAGTCATCCAAAAGTGCACACTCGTACCGTTTTCATTTTAAATGGCTGCTATTCGTGGGCTAATAGCTCGAATGGTAGCGCAATGAATGACAGATAATATGGCTTCTTCTGTAGTCCCTGGATACTCTATATAATGAAAGCTCCATACATGCCAAGCATACATTTTTGCGTGCCTAAAAGTTTTCATTCAGGATAAAAAAGACAGATCTGCTTCATCGAGAACTATGACGCGACTGTTTAAAATGCACCGTAAAATTTTCTGCGATATTAACACTACTTTAACGTTTAATCAGATTAGAATGCAAGATCATAGGCTTTATTGCAGTTAACTTCATTTTTATAGATCTTGGTATTCCGTATTTATAGTAGAAATAAAGTAGGTATTATGGAATGTTTCGCAGTTTCAAAACTTGAATGTAGACTATGAATACTAACTGATAGATATATTGTACGGCTAAGATCATGACTCTTGGATCTCAGCAACCTTTTTTTCATCGTAATCGGTGGGCGTCGTACTCATACGTGGCACGGCCTTTGAAATACATGATACGGCCCATGTGACACATGTGATACGGACTTAGTAGCTGCGATTTCAGCTCTTTGGGTCTCTAACGCAACCCCAACTCACCTATTCCACGGGGACGCTTAATTTCGACAGAAAATGTCACTGAAAGTACCATAAGATGGAGGCACTTTGCAAACTGAGTGGATACTTGCTATAAAATTGATGAAATGCTTTATTGATCTGAAGGCCTGGTTACACGATACATTGACCCGTACGAGTTAATGTGTGAATGCGTGAACGCGTGAATGAACGTGAAAATTCACCCTGTAACCACACCAACTTGCACAAAAGCATCGATGCGTGAACAGGAAAATAGAACCTGCTTTATTTGATTCATGCAATCGTACATGAGCATGTACGGGTTAATGTACCGTGTAACCAGGCCCTAAGTGGGTGGGAGAGGGAGTAATTTGCGTAAAAATGGGTTTTGCTGCTATCGATAGAGCAAACTGCTGTATGTAACCAGAACTGCACCGCAATGTGACAAGTTAAGATTCCCTTATTTACACTGGAAGTTCAGTAGCATGAGATTTGGGAATGAAAGTGTGATGTGAGATAACTTCAGATATGCTTAAATCACTATAATAATGCTTTAATATCACTTATTAGCATAATTTTGCAAAAATCCACTTAAAATTTTCATTAAATTCTATTGAACAATTCTTATAATTCTTTGTTTTCTTATTGATGTCCCTTATTAGTCCACTTCTCATTTTAAACATTTCTAAAGGTAAATAAAGCCCATTTTTCATACACCCATTTTTCGTATACCCATTTTTCTCTTATACGAAGTGGTGAGGAATTTTGCAATAGCAAACCTTACTAGAATTGTCGTTCACGGTAAGTTATTCAATGTATAGGTGTTAAAACTTCAGTATCCTAATGAAAGCGTTGGTGCCGACGTAATTTCCCACTTATGACTTCTGTGGCGCTTACCTCCGAGTTTTTTTTGCCACATTCAAGGGACTTTGAAGACATAATAACCTAAAAGATTTTATCATTAATCAATTCTGGCCCTTTAATGGGAGCACTCAATTTTCATTTACCTCTCAAAACATTTTTCTTCGTTAGAGCCTTTTTGATTTAAAACGGTTCCCATTAAGAACGGGTGTCCTCTGCTGCATGATATATATTTAGGTAACTACCAATGGCGGTTTTGGGTAAATGCTCGTAAATAATGCTTCCCAGCGAAGGATTACCATTTTCTTAAGCCCCCATCGACCACGGGTTCATCTTTGAGGACACGTTCCTTTGCATGTAGCGAGTTGGGTTATCTCTCCATTGCAAGAGAATTGCATTGAAAATGATGGTAAAATATGTAAAAAAAATTGGCCGTTATTATATTAGTGAGAAGATTATGTCATATCGATAAGATTAAAAATTTATTGAAAGTAAAATGAAATGCACCACCATATACTCCGGTATTGATCTCAGTTAATTTTCCAGGGACTTTTAAACTTTCGCCCTCATTGAGACTATAATTTTATCAAAATAAATATTTTGCGGCGATCAGAATTTCCTTTGCTCTTGCTTTGGAGATATTTATTTTCTATTTCCTTCTTATTATTAGGCTTTGGCCGGGAGTTGGTGTTGGAGTTAACTCAACGGTGAAGTAATATGTACAAGTCCGAGGATACTAGGACTTGTGCAAGGTCAAGTATCATGTGATACAGACCAAGCATACTGGAAATCCCACATGATCGCTATCATACTAGCTGGTATCCTTGTCCTCGTAATTGGTGTGGTACTATTATGATACTTGCTCCTAGTAGGACCTAGTAGCCGCGAATAAATCACCTTTGCTCTTTGCAATGCGATCGTCAATTTTTGATATCGGCGCCTCCATAGTCCCTCGTGACAATTACAATTTCCCGCAATCAAATAAACAACTCAAACCTCACAACAAGACGCAATGGCTTGGGTACCTGAGGCCATTGAGGTTTTGGAGCTACAGCGGCTAAAAGCCGTCGTCTTCGTTCTAAATCATCCATTTCGTTCGTCAAACTCCTTCCGCGACTGTACTAGATCAAAGATCTACTAAACAGAACTTTTGTAAGTTCTAGAATTGTGTGATAGCTCCTAGTAAGATTTCAAGTATGCTGGGTTTCGTCCTAGAAATCCAGTACTCGCAAACATCCTCGGACTTGTACTAGGTCAATTATCGTGTGATTCAGGCTTTAGTTTGCAAAAGAATGATTGATTGTGGTAAAAACTGATACCAAAACCCACGATCCAGGGAAAACCCGATTCGGGATGAAAACCATATTAAACAGACATCTAGCTTGCTCAGGTTGGCGATCGCGGGGCGGATTTCCATTGCGTTGGTGTTTCTTGGCGTTTGATGATTTCAAGTGGCCCAACCCTCGCCTGGAAACGTTCGGCGGCCGCCCGGCGTCGATTCAAGCACCGCTTACGCTCCTTCCGGCTCTTCTCACCCGGGGACGCGTACGCAGCCTAAACTTCCTCCAAGGAGGCGAATTTGCGTTTCTCAAGCGCTATAACACCTCTGGAGAAGACGACAAGATGCGATATGGCTCTGGAAGGCTCAGGGACCCAGCAGACAGTTACAACAAAAGACACCTCTTAGAACCGATATTCAAGTCAAATGATTTTTTCATGGCATATTTCAACCCTTGGTGTACAAGCACTCAAGCAAGTGACCACACAACCGTCAATGCAATGATTGAAAATTCGTCAATTCGTCACTATATAAATGACAATGTTGGGTTTATCCATAGGCAACTGCGGCAGTGGCTTTGTAAGCACGACTACGGTGACCTTGGTGTCATGTGCAACAATGTAGACTTGAGGAGTGAACATCTAGAATCCCTTTCAAATATCCGCAGAGTCAGCCGAGTCTCCTGCCCTTCCCAATGACTCTTGTGGAACGTTACAAAGTCATAATAGAGACCATATTCGAATTCTACGTTTTAATTTCACCAGCCGTGAGACAAAAAAATTAAAATTTGCATTATTAATTGTGCAATAATATAGTTGTACAAGACACAAATTGTAAGTAATCAAATGCAAATATCTAAAAAAGTCTTTTACTTGACTCATTTTTTTCACGCGGTTTGTATGAAACTCCTTCAAAACGGAAGGTTTATTGTGATTCTGAAGAATTTACTGCGGTGAAAATATAATTAATTTTCAAAAATAGTTGAGAAAATGTACAAACTATACGCTGTTAGTTTTTTTACGACATCTAAGAGTTTAATTGCATGAATTCATCAAGCAGCCTAAGCGTACCGTCAGTCTCCGAGTCTCTAGGGGCTCCCACCTTTATCCCTCTAACATTTATCCAACACTATGTTGTTCGTTCGTAGCAGTTTTTCATGAAGCGTACTGCTTTTCTTTGTATTTTGCTAATTTTTTTGTTAAAATATTTATGACCATGGTCCCATTTGTTCGCGGCGTATTCAAGGTGTGGCGTAACCAGAGCGAAGTATCATCTCTCTTTTACTTTTTCATCCGAGGACCTTTCTATTATACGCTTGACAAAACCTAGTTTCATTAATGCTGTGTGTTTTGTATTTGTGTTCTCCACGATATATCTGAAGTTAAGGTAATTCCAAGATATTTTACTGTATTTGAAGATTTTATGTTTACTCCACCCACGGTGTAGATATAGCTGTTGTGTGATGACTTTCGCAGGAAGTGAACTGTGGTGCATTTACTAACATTGAGTTCTAAACCCCACTCCTGGCACCACGAATGAATGTTGCTAAGGTCCGATGACAGGACTTTAAAGTCCGCGTCTTCGCTTATTTCACGGTAGATTACTGTATCATCTGCAAATAATCTGAATTTACCCATAATTTGATAAATAAATTCGTCTTGAGAGAAAACATGGTAAGGTCAAATTCTCTCTCTCCCCACCCCACTCTCCCTTGGGTCGAAGGCCCCACGTCCTCCTGCCGCGACACCACCCAATGAAATCGCCCAAACAGCGTGACATTTCAAATGGACAGACAATCGGACGGACATAGCACTTTATATACAGGATACATTTTTCGGCAAACTTTCTTCATTTTAGCCTTAAATTATTTATTGCTAAAAGGATCTAGGTTTTGTGAAATTTTCTCTTCCAATTTCAAATAGCTATGAGTACATTAAAAGTTACAAGGCCATATATCTATCAAATTAACATAGTAGGATAGAAAAGCATTCAGCACAGGGAAAAGTACAGCGTACGTCAATTTTGAAAAGAGGATAATGCATCATCAAATACGAGCATGGTGAGCCATTGCAAGATATAACTCGGAAGCCGTAGAATTGCCAATGCCAAATATGTCCCAAATGGAGTCAATCGACGCAATTTATTATTATATCGGCCGGTAGTGAGTATATAACATGCCACTGAGTCATTTTATAAGGATATGTTTCATTTATGGATATGGTATAATAAATTTAACACTTCACTGTAACATGGATGCTGATATTCACCAAAATCAATGAAACTAAAAATCTTCTTGCTAAATTTAATGTTGAATGTAGAATAAAAAATGGCTTTAGGGACAAAAGTGGGGCGATACTCAAATAAACTACTTTGCTGATCGAGATATTCATTCGCTTGTAGCCTACATACATAATTATGGTCAGCACAAAATTTCACAGAGGATACTCATTCGCCTAGAGCGGTACTAGAACCTTATCCTTTAATATTTCTCGGATCCGGGTTCAAATCCCGGTTAAGGCGGCTGATTTTTCATCCGTGAATTTTCGTGTTTCTGTGGGCTTGTGGGTAACTTCTTGGAGATAATATCGCGGATACCCCTGGTACCCTCAAAGTTTATAAATATTATATTTTTTTCTCTTGCTCTTCCTAGAATGCTTACAAAACATTTTAGATTTGAGGAAAATTAAAACAATAATGAAATCGTATAACTGGGGATCTCTTCTTTAAATATTTCCTGAATAGGCGATGAATTCCATAGAACTTGCATTAGGTCTTAAAAATTGTTTAGTTATGACTTCAATACACTACCTCAAATGTCTTAAAGACTTTTCTTATTCTGTTGTCTTCATTTATATCTACATACTACCCTGTGAGCCGCCGTATGGGCGTGCGACAGGGAGTGGACACCGGCAGTGTAAAGATACAAAGGAAAAGATTTTTGGAGGTTTAGTGATTAAGTGAATTATTGGTGAGTATTGACTTGAGCTCAGTTTTTATTGTTTACTTACTCACAGCCACTATTGTTTGTCTGTCACCCACTGTCATCCTTTACTTACTCAATGTCACGTATTGTGCTCGGAAAGAACGAATTTTTTCACTTAACTCTTATACAATGTACCCCTATTATTTTATCCCTTCGGTCGGACCTAGGACACTCATTGAAATAGTTCTTCAGTTTCTTTGTTCTACCCCTCGCCTTCCATCCTCAACACTCAAGCAGACCATAGGTGTAACCGCCTACCCCGCCCAAGTTTATTTCAACTCACTTTTCGAAATAATAGTAAATCCAACAAATTCCAGTATACTGAAATGTCCGTGAGGACAAATTTACATCCTCAACACTGAGGTCTAAATATTTGTTTAAGTAGGAAAATATGCTGAGTTTGGAGCCACAACGGAAACTGCATCACCCCGCTTCCCTAGTAAGCAACAGCGAACGACCGACATGTGGTAAGGGCGAAGGGAATCCATTCCTGTCTTGTGGCAGTTCCAGCACACAATAGGTATTCTAAAACTTATACAATTTACCAATAATGATATTCATTAATTGTTCCATTATTCTATTTAAGTGTTCTTGTATGAACTGTTACAAGGTTTGGCTTAAAATTCCTCCAAAACGCTGGGTCTTTATAGCTTTCTCTTCCCTGAGCGCTCAATCAGTCTCAAACTCTCATTGTCTCTCTCATACCCTACTCCTGCTCATACATCCCTCTTGTTCTGCTTCTCTATAGTTCTCCCGCAGTCATAAAGAAGCAATCTGCTATCCCCACTAGAGCCAAGCAACACATTCCTCGAATTAATATCTCCCTCTCCGGTGGATAACCGCTTATCCCCTGAAATCCCAGCAAAACAAAATTCCTTCAACTTTTTAGTCTACACACCTACAAACGGAGAGAAAAATTGCCCATCTTGGAGCCACAAACAGTAGACGAAGAGTTGGTGTCGCATGTTGCAAGTACGGAACGATTATGAGATTTGAGTTGTGTCATGAAAAGGTGGGGACTGTTGATGACCCTTTTATGTCCCCCGCTATCCCTCCATACGACGACAGGAGACTCCCTTCGGGCCTTTTGCCCTTCACTTGAGCTTGTCTCTGCGCTGGTGCGCGAAGGAAGTCGCGCGATAACGCAACGCCGGAGAGAGAGTGACCGCTTTTAGCGCGCGAAATTGGTGCGGGTGGAGGTGTGACGAGGAGGTCGCCGTTATTGAGCGTGCTGTCGGCGGGTGCTGGGTCGTCTTCCGCTCCTACCGAGGGTTAGTTGGTGGGCAGGTAGTGCGGTTGTTTTGGCACTGAGTACTGAAGTTCTGGAAGTACTCCACATGTCGAATAAATTCAAGAGATAAATCAAGGAAAACTGAGCTCTACGGCCTCTCAAGATAGCAAAAGTAAATGAGTCTCCAATGGCCGTAAACAATGGCACCACTCGTCAAACATGCAACCAAACAGCACTTACTGTGTTGGTTTGCGGAAATGGGGATTCCACAGTAGGGACCAACCACAGCCTCTCTACCAGAATACCCTCCTGTGATGGTTTACAGGAATGTTACTTCCTCGCCAGTGACCACCACAGACACACACGCACTCAGACACACACACATACACACTCAGCAGTGTCTGCCGCGAGATGGTGGAACAGTACCTTGAAAAGACAAAAGTATGATTCCACACAGTCCGATTTATTATAACTTCGTACAACATGTGGTTCAGCAGTAAAACAGCCATCATCAAGTGCAATAGCAGGAGCCCAATCTAATTCTGTTATTTATAAACTCGTGTATCAGTCCAAAGAAGGGGAAGGAGAAGGAAGGAGGGAAGGTCAGCAAGAAAAAGGAAAAACTATTAGAAAAATGTTCTTGTTAATTTTCCTCCTTCCCTACTATCTCCCCCACTGGGGACTCACACATAAATATGGATGAAAAATGTTGGGTTTTTGCTAATGAATCTGAGGATGACTGCATGGTAGCTGAAGCGCGTGTTGTACGAAGTCTTGTAATTATGGCAGAACAAAATCATTCCATTTACTCTACAAGAGTTTCTACCATTCATTCTACAAGAGTTTCTTATCTAATCAATTGTCCGATGTCTTCACTCGTCAACAACCGTCCCATCGAAGAGGCCTTCTTTATATTGAGTATATTTATGAATGAAATGGCATATTTTGGAATGATTTGAGGTAGTGGTGAAATTGTATATGTTTATACAGCTTGCTAAAAGATGCCCAACAAAATTAATACCAATATTGCACCGATAGATATCACATTGTTGCGCCGAATAACTCTCTACGAAGCACCGTTAACTTCGTATAAATTTTGTATTTATTCCAAGTTTCTATTTCTATTTTATTATTGTTAACCATAATTATTTCATTAGTATCATCAAATGTGGAGCAAGTGTTTGCTTCAACTACTCATCTCTTGTGACGAAAAACCCAGAACTGATTATTTGAAGCTACTATCAAACTATTGGCTTAAACTCAAAGAACTCAACAATATTATTTCCATTGTTTTGCAAGCGAAACAGTTTCGAAACAAAAGAATTCCCAGAAGCACCCTGCTGAGGGTGATAGCCAGAGGCACATGAAACAGCGGGTGATCAATCGGCGCAGTAAGATTAATTCTGGTTGTTCTATGATCTTTTCAACAAGAAATATTTCACAGAAATAAAGTAAGGATGTAATTTTGATTCATGAAATATTATTCGCACTTCCAATACTATCTTCAACAATGCGTGGATAGGTAAGTGATGACTGGATTAAATCAGCAACCGCCCTCAACAGATTCAAATAAAAAAAATTATAGTTTACTAGCGGACCCGACAGACGTTTTCCTGCCCAAACGTTGGCTTTCCAGCTGTTAGCGGGTTCAGCAAACGTTTTTTCGATATTTGAATTTACGATAAACTACATACAAGTGACATTTGACATTTAGTTTGACTTCAATCGCTTCGTTTCGTCAAAACAACGCCAAGCTACAACGCAAGTGCGACGACTTGCGCATGTATTGATGTGTACGTGAAATAACACATAATTCGACATCAGCGCCACCTATGGTACACAAACATAACTTTAAATTATTCTCAGATGGTCAAATATTCATGAACTTCTCAGAAACTTTTAACGGTCAATTATTCATAAACTTATGATTTTTTCTTTTAAAAAATATTGGGGGAGTGGATGGGGGGTGAAATTTTGGGGTTATGGTACCAACACTATCTACCACCTCGAGAGGGCGACGGGCTTCTCGATTTTTACCATCGACGATCGCACGACCGGGAACGATGACCTTGTGAAACCGACAGCTCCATGACTTGTCTTGATAAACCCTCGATGGCTAGGTACATCTTATATTCCGTCAATTTGCTGTTGGAAGAAACGGCAAAGACGGCTATATGAGGAGTTAACACCTCAATGATTTTGTCAACGAGCTCCGACAGCTTGTCTAGGGGTAACTCCGCCTGGGCAGTCAGGAATCCTTGGACGTTCGGGGGCAATCGCCTCAGCCACAGTTGCCGGAAGAGGTTATCCGGAAGAGCGGTCGTTCCGGCGAAAGAGCGAAGATGCCACAAGAATTGGAAAGGCTTGCGATCGCCGAGGTCCTCGTCCGACAGTAACTGGCGAATGCGCTACTCCTCAGAGGCTGAAAGACCTTCTATAAGCTTCGATCGTAGAGTCGAATAAGGATTCTGAGACAGAGGATTCGTGATTATGTCATCAACCTCACAGGCCACGCGAGAATCTAAATGTGAGGCAACGATATGGAACTTCGTTACCTCGCTTGTGATCTTCGACAACACGAACTGAGCTTCCGCCTGTGAAAACCAAAGACTCGGTTTCTCGGGCCAAAATGGTGGTAGTTTCACGACGACGCAACGAACCGCAGGCGGGTTCAGCTCGGTGTCTCTGTGGCTGCGCCTAGAATCAGAATCATTTAGTTCCTGGTGTAGCTGTGCGTTTTCTTCACGTAAGGGGTGAAGCTCGTCGTCGCGCGGGTAAAACCATTTTCACCAAATGTTGACTATTTATTCTCCTTTTCGGGGTCATCAATGTGGAGATGGGTAAGTGAGGAGATCTCCACGTTTATCAAATCCATTTATTAGAGCCTTTATCAATGTCCACTACAATCTCAGTCCTCTAACTTAGTTACATAAACATAAGCAAATCAGCGAGGCCTCCTTGGCAACAACATAGAAGAAAATGGTACCATTTACGGTCGCCACAAAAATGTCGTAAAAAAAATTCCCTAGAACCCGATCGCAGCGCCACCTACCAGGTCCATTTGTGAATCTAAATCATCCAGGGACCCACTCAAGTACACTAAAAATTTCATCAAAATCGGTCCAGCCGTTTAGGAGGAGTTAAGTGACATACACACGTACAGAAGAATTTTATATATATATATATATATATATATATATATATATATATATATATATATATATATATATATATATATATATATATAAAGGTAACCGTAACGTCTGTAAACGTGCAGGGAAACTGGAACAGAACTTATGACGAAGCAGCTTCAGCTATCAATTTCCGCTGCAAAGTGCAGATAAATTAATATTTTAGTTGAGAAACTCACGTGGTTTAAGTGCGCGTTATTCATGATTCCTGTAAGCAATTGTTTCTGCAATGTCATTAGTAAAAAAATAATCAAAAATCTTTGTTTATTGTAAATAACAATTGTAAATTCCACCAGTCATTTAACATTTATAATTCCGGATGGTTAGGCAAATCATACGCTCGACAAAGCCGAGATTATAGTTGCCATTTACATCATAAGATTATGGCAATTATTTATACCTTTCATCAATTTATTTGTCAAAACATTAGATTTTACCCAATAAGGGTGCTCAAATTTTTTGATGCTGCCGCTAAATGCTAGTCTATTTTTTCCATTACGATGACGAAACTTTAATATTTTTATGAATAATATAAAATGGCAGCACTAGGAATTCAATTCCCAGCATGGTTAAGAACACTTCCTTTAACTGTCGTATTACTTTGAACGGAAATAAGTCATTAGTGAGATATGATTAGCATATTTTTATCTTTGAAGGTACTTTCGTGAATCTGCCCTTCCGAGCAGCGTTTGTCCTTTTAGTTTGCATTTTACACTGTGGAAAATGGACGGTATATTCTTAAAAGTTCTGCATTTATTCTGTAGAGGCAAAAAATAGTTACCCTAAATCTTACATATACCACTATATCTTCTAAGGTTGAGATCTTTTCTCTTTCCTTCTATTGCTATATTTTTTGTATTCATGTGATGGGAATAACTTTAACGATTGAATTTTAAAGGACGGTAGCTATCATGTAGGGTTCCTTTGTTTCATGGAATAATTAATTCACATCTGATTGCCTTAATATGAAGATAAATACTGTTGTAAACAGTTTCTGGCGAGATATTGTGGAACTGCATTATTAAAATGAAGAGCACTATAAGTAGTACTGTCCACTTTTTTAATACATAAAACTATAACACTTGTTTCGGCACTTTATTGGCCACAATCAGGTACAGGAAGCAATTTTAGGAAATCGTCAAACGGGAAGAAATTTTAGAACTCATGTGAGTGAAAACATAAAGTGCCTGGCCAAAGGAGACGCTAGATCCCATTTGGAAAAATATCTGATAAAAGAATCCCACCACACGGACTTCCGAGTGAACATTTTAAGGTTTCAAAACAAAGGACCTTGCTTGGATGCCTATGAACAATGGAAAATCATAAAGAGGAAATAAAAGAAGGTCAAACTATTAAATTATATTGATTTTCAATACCACTCCCCCTTCCAAAACCCTTCTTATCTTTCCGACCAAAACCCAAACCGTGAAACCCCATCCCTCCCTCACAACCATCCCTCGCCCAACTCACCCCCGCTACTGAATCTACATTCCTTCCGCCACCCACTTGTCGAGCGGAGTTGGCATGACCTAATCAACCCACTGCTATACACCCAATTCCTCCTCTTTCTCTCTTCCTGT
This sequence comes from Ceriagrion tenellum, assembly GCA_963169105.1. NCBI lineage: Eukaryota > Metazoa > Arthropoda > Insecta > Odonata > Coenagrionidae > Ceriagrion > Ceriagrion tenellum. Next base: position 117,890,061 of record OY720642.1, on the reverse strand, counting down.
CCCCCCCATTCCGCCTCAATACCGAAAACCCCAACCGCCAAACCTCCTCTTTCCTCTCCCTTCCCTCCCTCACTCCCTTCTTCCCACTAAGAATCATGTATAAATACCCATGGCAGAACTGGAATTTTCACGCTGTACCTGATGATGGCCAATAAAGTGCCGAAACAGGTGTTGTAAAGGTTTATGTATTAAAAATAGTGGACAGTACAACATCTAGTGCACTTCATTTTATGAATACTGTAGGTGTCTTATCCAAACTTTATTTATAGAAATACGATGATAATTGTTACAGGCCAATATTGATATAGGTGAGCAATCGAAATCTATCTTTTTTTATATACTTTCGTAATATATATCCTAACATGATTATTATGGTGGCAGGGTATCGATGGAGTGGCTGACATGTTTTGTTCATGAAAGGGAACGTTACGCTGATATGAGGTCTTTGTAACAGTATCAAACTCTTTACATAGTTCTATTAATTTTACCGTAGGACATACAGGTGACCTTATATTTATTCAGATTTGACGATCTTTATAAAAGATGAATTTCCTGAATTTCCCATTTCCAAAACACGAACCTTTTTTGATATAATCATTCCATATGATTCATTCATTATCATGTAAGTAAAGCAGCTGCTCCTAATCCCATTATTTAGAGAATGATTAAAGTTTCCATGCCAGTTTTTATCTTGACTAAGAGCCTATGACAATTTTAACTACAGTTTTTAGGAATGATTTTACTTCTATGCACGCCCATAAACTCATCCAAATCTTTCGTTGAGGATCACCGTGGACCAAAGTACTACCAATTCACCAAGTGATAAGCTGGGCTACTCTGCCACTCTTTGGGAATGTATCTTTTGAGTTATGAAATATAATATCAAAGGGAGAGCTTGAAATGGCTTTTAATAACCCAGTGACATTTGGTAAAATATTCTTTAATTGTAAAGAGTATTATGCAGGCATAAAAGTGGAGTGCACAGGCTAACGTGTGATGGCTGCGGTATTCAATACAGCAACCAAACTGGACAGATCATCAAAGGTAGAATAAAAAATCACAAGAGGGTATTAAATTTATAAAAATGAAAATTCCTGCTTTGTAAATATTTATATATGTACGATCATTTCAGTTATTTTGACTCAACAGCTCCACATTCTTTGGACGTGATGTGAAAATTAGACTTTTTTGAACAACTTAAAACTTTTAATAGCAATTACTAACTATATAATCAGCTAATTTTCACCTAGTCACCTAGTCACACAGGTTTTTGGGACCTACAACCTCTTCCTCACTCTCTTTTACCCAAATAAGTCACGTACAAAGAATAACAGTTATCATCCCCAACCCCCCCCCCCCGCCATCATTCCTGAACACCCTTCCCCGCCACAACCAAATTAATGCAGGTACATAAGGATATGTCAAGCGTGAACGGTATCCTGATGATGGCATAACGTGCCAAAACTTTGGTTGGATTTAAGTGTACTATTGTTTTTCTCTTCAAATTATGCAGGCTTAGAGTTTGCACAAAATTAGTGCTGGAACTATTCCATATGTCCTATAGATGTCTATGGTGTTGGTGATCTGGACATCCATGTCTGCGTCCTCTAAAAATGCGCTTATATATTGCTTCTTCTTATTTCTGAGCAATGTAGAGCTTTATTTATTTATATGGGTGAACTGTTCTAAGATGTACTTCGTTTGTACCCTCAGCCAGACTAAATTGCATAATCTTTCTTTTTTCACATGTTTAATCAAACTAAGGTTTCTTTTTTTTAAAGGCCCTTTACACATACTTCTTTGATAGTCTCATTCACTGCCATTTTCAGCAAATTCTACCTATAATTTATAGAAGTTTTTATTTATATCATCTTAATTTAAGGCTCGTAATCTGTTTGACAGTTTCAACTTAAAATCTTAAGCTGTTTTCCTTGTTTATAAGCTTCACTATCGCACTCCTTATAACCGATAAGTAACTTTCCTTTTTTATATTGCAATTTTTTGTCTGACTAACACTATCATCAGGTAGCAATCCTACCAACATTTTGAATCTCTGAGGCTGTACACATCTCTAACACCACTCCTGTGTCTGCTAAAATACGCTATTGCTCTTTGCCAGCAACTACCTACGCGACTTTACTTTGCCCATGAGAGATTTTTGCTTCTTTTTCAATGATCTACCAAGTTACAACTCATGTTTTGATATTAACCAAAAATGGTCACTTGTGCGTGATAGTGAGAAATTATGACTCCTGAATAGTAAAAAACAGGTCTCACAGAACGATGCTTCGTGAAAAAAAAAACATTCCAACCCAGGAGACATGTTTACAGCAACGAGTGATAGAACTTGCAGGCACATTATGACCAACGACATGATTCGCAAAATGGATTGTGATTATGTCGCAAATGTAATTTTAGATGTACAATCAACACGCATGGCAGAATAAGGAAGCTTTTTGCATCAATTATATGCTGAATAGGTAAACACCGAATCGTAAGGCTTGCCGTTATACCGTGGTGGATAATTAAAAAAAATTACATAGTGTCACAAGTCGCTCTGGATTGCACTGTTGAGTTTCTCAAAGTTAAATCACATTTCATTTGACGTCTAACACTAGAAAACATCAAAAAATATCACCTCGACAAATGTTTATTAACAATGACGTCTTCCGCCACATATCTATGATAGTGGTCTGATGATAGCCATATCTGCCACGCCTGAAGGTCATTAAGTAGTTGGTCGTAGATATTAATACTCAACTGCACTATATAATCGGACAATTAAGAAAGGAGTTTGGCCTTTTGCCTCTATGATTAATCGGTTCTGGGCCCGGACGTCTGGTAGGATCATTAAAAGGAAACCGTGTTATTTGTGCGGAGAGTATTTTACGAATGACATCTGTCCGAGGTAGCCTCCCCAAATCTAGACCATTAATTGACTATCGGAATTTGGTGAGTCATTTGGAATTACGTATTTTTACAATGATCTCGCGCGTAAGTGAAAAATTCATGTAGAGACAATGTGTGCATAGTGTTCAGGTGGATAAGCGAAACAGAATCTATAGCACCCGCCTCCAGTCATGCCCTCCATGAAAATTATGTTTTTAATGTCTTCGGACCTAAGTAACAATTTGTCGCTAGTCCAAAAAGTCAAAATATAAAAACGCGAGAAGGTGAAACCATACTTTCATTCTCGCGAAAATAATGCGTACGTCGCCACGCGTGTTGAATTTTACTCCAATTATGAGCACAGAAAAGGTAACTCTGACACGGTTAATTCCTCCTCCTCGAATTGCGTGAGTTGCACATAAGACGGGCAATATCTATGTCCCACGGAACCCAAATTGAAGCCGGATTTAACTCTATTATACAACTTTTCCTCTGGGTTCAAGGAAGGATAAACTGGTAGCAATATTATATCTATATGACACTAACGTGATTTATTTTGTTCTTGCACATTTGTGCACGTGGAATGGGGATAATTAGCTGATAGAGGCTAAAAGTGGCTCATTAAACTTTTCGTGAATGTTTAATGTACACGATTTCGCATATTAATACACACAATTGTGTACGTTATTTATAACCCACGAGGATAAGAAATGTTTTGAGACGAATTGTATTATTTCAAATACCGAGTAATCAATGCCGTCTTCTTAACCAAATTGATCGAATCTGCTATTGCCAATTGTTTGGTATCGTCTTGAATCATGAAATATCAAGACAAAACGTGGCGTTTCTTTCTTGCAATCCTCAGTAACCACCAGTCATATCTCATTCCAAGTATTCCATTCCAAACAAACACGGATGCCTAGTTTCAGGAAAAAAACCAGTACTTTCAAATCAAAGCAGCCGTAAATGGGAAAATAGCCGTGCTTCATCCGAAGACCTAGATGACTTGGAACCTGGGACACCACAGGAGCAGGAAAATATTTTTGACACCAGTACGAGAAAAACTCTCGTTCATTACTGTATTTCAGTGTAAAGCAAGGAAGATAGATGAAACTTTTCGTACAATATAAGTCGACGCGATCCTGAATTTGGAGAGCAGGAGTGCCGAAGTAATTTTTCCTTCCCGTCTGGAATTCGGCCTCGGCTTCCTTGGCTACGCGACGGGTGAGCTTTCCGATAACCCTTCGCTCTTCATTACAGCATCGTATACTAACATCTGGACCGGCCGGATTGTTTGCTAGCCCAGTCGCATCTCCCCCAATAACTGGTTTTCGTTTTCAGACCGAGCCTGAGCGACGACCCACTCTCCTTCTTATCGCTCCCCGGCCCTGCTCCCCCTTTTCTCGCCCCTGCCCCTTGCCACACTCCTTCCTCGCCCCGCACCGCCCCCTCCACTATCTCCGCCCCGGGCGCTTTCAGATCCCTTGACGGCCATCGACGTGGATGAAGAGAGGGCACAACGCTGAGTCAAAAACGTGCGGTCAGTGTCCGCCATAATGGTTATCTCCAAATCCGTTAGCTCAGAGCCTTCAAATAAGTAGGAGTCTTACGCAAATAATTTCTTTCCGCTGTTTTGGAGAATGAAAAGTTGGCTCATTTGCTATTGCTGCTATTTTCACAGATAAGCTAATACGATTCATTGTTGAAATACATATAAGGTATCACTTTACTCATCATTTATTTCCTAAGCATTTGTGAAAACCTAAAACTACAATAATTCCTTCAAAACGTGGTTCCGGTACTGTCCAATTTTAAAGCGTTGTAACGCCGAAAACGCCGCTCTAGTTACAAATTTTATCCATGCTTGGATGAGAAACATCATGAAATCAGCAACGAGCAGGTATTATTGATGACGAACTAGTTAAAGGGTGTATACTTCACCCAACCAACAGAAAAACAAATTATCAAGGGTTAGTAAACTGTTTTCTGACTTCCAACTCACAAAAACTCTACTAGTCAATGACAAAATTTTTCCGAAGTTCCAAAATTAAAAAAAAAAGCCTCTTGACTCTGTCAGTCAAAATTAACGGAGCAAAGAGAAATCTAGGCCGTCTCGACAGGAAAGGAGATTTTTTCAAAAATATAATAAAAACATATAATTCATCCCTGAATCAAATACATTCCATAAAACAAGCGACAATTAACCATTTAATAAGATTGTCTGATGATAGTATTTTTGTATGTGAATGGACTTACGTAATATGTAAGGCATTGTGTGTAAGTGTGTAAGGCATAATATGTAAGGCATTATGTGAATGGAAATACACCATATTTGTGAATGGTGTAATTACATCAACGTTAACGCATTTTATGTATGCTGAGGCATGTGGACGAATCAAAAAAAGTACGATTCTTACAGAAGAGTAGAGGCGGAAAGGACCGAATGGAACACCACATAGAGAAGAATAACCGCATAAATAGGACATACCCCGACGAAGAATGAGTTTTTGAAGAACATAATTGAAGAATAAATTAAGCTTCAAGTCCCAAGAGGAAGATGAAGGAATAATTACATGAGCAAAATATAGAGGAGACTACAAAGGAAGAGCGACAAGGAATTAAGGGCTACAAGGAATTAAAAACTGCGACGAGCGTACATATAGTGACTCGCAACTTTTAGAGGGATTAAGGTGGGAGCCCCTAGAGACTCGGAGGCTACACACTAGGCTTAGTTTGCTTGATAAATCCAGAGCTGATATTTTTCATAGGGACATAGAGAAAATTATCATGACGCCTCACTACATTTCTAGGTTTGACAGATACGATAAAATAAGAGAGATACTCTACCAAAAGATAGGTACAAAAAATCTTTCTTTCCGCGCACAATAAGTGACCACAGTAAAAATTGAACTCCACTAAATACGCTCCTATAATACATGTCACCATTTCATCTCCAAAAAACGTAAATTATCCGTTAAATCACCCGTTAAATTATCGTGGATCCCACGGTCCGATATTTCAACTGAGTGGACCAGATATTTCAGTGACACGCGTGCGTGCGATCACCCTGTTGTGAAGAGAAATCAAGGGCAGCAAAATGGCAAACGAACCACGCCCACCTCACCGATCCTGGTGTTTGCCACCATATGCACATGGAGAGCGCCTCTCTCTCCTCATTTGAACTTCAATCCCTTGGGTTAACCCGGCTCGGCCCCTTTGGCGGTGCGGGCCGCCACCGCTGCCACGCCGGGTGGACGCGCAACCACCCCCTCCCACCCACTACTACACCTTTCTTCCCTACCCCCTTCCTTCCCCCTACCCGCGCCACCCATTCTCCGGGACTCAATTCTCATCCCTCCCTCCCGCGACCTCCGCGGGTCCTCCTCGCGCGGTGCATTCGGGAAAAATGTCATTTCTCTTTCTCTCATGCTAGTGGGCCTCCGGGAGAGTAGTGTGATTGCCTGCCACTTTCCTTCCCTCCTCCTCTTTCACGCCGCACGACCATGGTGGCTCACATTCCACTGTATTATGGTACCTACCTGTATACTAGCGTGTAAGGTGCTTGGAGCGATTTTCGCTCATGTACAGCGTGAAACCTTGCTTACCTGAACTAATTAGCTTTACACACCTATGTATTTCTACATCTACATCTACATAATACCCTGCGAGCCGCCTCATGGGCATGAGGCAGGGGGTGTTAGGTCACCAGCCGTGTAAAGATGTAACTTTTTGGGAGATGAAATCATGACATGTATTATAGGAGCGTATTTAGTGGAGCTCAATTTTCATTGTGGTTGCTTATTGTGCGTGAAAATGAACAAGTTTTTGTACCTATCTGTTTGGCAATGTATCTCTCTTATTTTATTGCATATGTCAGACCTAGAGATATAGTCAGGAGTCATGATAATATGCCCTGTGTCGCTCTGAAAAATATCAGTTCTGAATTTATCAAGCAACCTAAGCCTAGCGTCTACCCTCCGAGTCTCTAGGGATCCCAGCTTAATCCCTCTAAAAGTTGTGAGACAGTATACGTACGCTCGTAGCCGTTTTTAACATAGCGCGCTGCTTTCCTTTGTATTTTATTAATTTTTTTGTTATGTCTTTATGACCAGGGCTCCAAATGCTCGCGGCGTATTCGAGGGGTGCTCTAACCGGAGCCAAGTAGTATCTCCCTTTGACTTTTTCATCCGAAGACCTTCCTATTATACGTTTGATAAAACCAAGTTTCTTTAATGCTGTGCCACATATATTCTTTACGCGTAATCCCCACGATATATCATAAGTTAAGGTAATTCCAAGATATTTTACTTTATCTGAAGATTTTATGTTTACTCCACCAGTATAAGTATGGAATTTTTGTGATGATTTCGCAGGAAATTAAATTGTGGTGCATTTGCTGATATTTAATTTTAATCCAAACTCCTGGCACCACAAATAGATTAAAGTGGAAACCCAAGTTGCACGTTACCGATTGGGTTTCTCAGCAATTCAAGTCTATTTTTAAATGTAGACGTAGGGCAAGTGACATGTACTTTGAAATATGTTTATTGCCTAGGCACAGATTTAAAAAAAAGCGAAATAATATACATCTCATTTTATTATTATGGTTAATAGTGTGTATCTAGGTATCTTGCAGAGAAAAAACAGGGTGATTACAAGTAACTTTCACCAAATGATGAAAATGAATGGAAAAGGATGATCTTGCCTCCATCCGTACGAGTGATTTAGTACCACTCATTTGTACATTTAAGGAATGGCAATATGATTTTCACTTATATTTCGAAAACTACGTCGTAAACCCAAGTCATTAAAATGATTTAATTAAAACAAAAATTTTGATACATAATTTTGGCATCAATTACTAAATTTTTATATCAACCGTAGAACTAAACGTACTTCAGTAGTTTGGTTTAAAGAAATAATTTTCAATTTTCTGGTAAAGTTATTTGAATTTGCCCTGAATGACTCACGAATACGAGTCCAGCTTCCATAAAGGTCTACGAAGCGTCCCTTTTGAAAGTTCTAGCCTATTAGGATTGAGAAATGTCTAATGCATTGGTAGGCGTACCAGGTGTAAGGATAGGTGATGGGTCCCCTTAAACAGTATATGCCCATCAGCGATGGGCCTATATTGTTTAAGAAAGCTTTTAAAGATGCCCTCTGTAATTTAGGAAAGACCAACCTTGTAATAAGAATAGAATTCACAATTTATAAGCATTTGTAGATGAATTTTCACTCCTGAAAGTTAACTAAGAGACCTAGAAGAACTGACAATGATTGTCCTGAAGGAGACGGAGCACGTGGAAATGAAATAAGTGACGAGAAGACGAAATGTATTAATTAAAAAAAACGTATTTTTTACCATCAAACCCCGATATTCATTTCGAGAATGACCTAATGAAATCATGTCTCCGAGTGCGATAGTTTCTTATCATAAATTCTATCAGGTTTCCCCCTCTGTATAGTTCTTACATATGAAACGTTACGCACGTGCATTTTATTTACGCTTCTTGAGCACCACATGATAAATTTGGAGCAAATTAGTCAATCTAATTAATGGTCCTTGCCATGGTGCTGGAGCTCTTGTTTTCGCAATAACCCGAGTACATTATTATTTATTGATATTTGCAACGTATTTTTTGCATACTAAGAAACCAGTGGTTTCGTTTGCACATCAACGTCCATTCTGCCTGTTCTATTTCTGATGGAAGTCACTTGCAAATGAACTCCGCTAGTTATTCAAATTACATTGAAACATCAGCGAATGAAATTAAATATATCAACCCCAACATATATCACTTTTAGAGTAGTGAATTCATTATCCTCTGTACAATCAGATTCTTGATAAACAAGTATACTTATCTGAAACTTTTTTCAGTCAAATTTTACCGCTGTTTATTTTACTACCGATACGTTACATGGATTCAAGATTTTTCAATTTTCAATTGCAATTGACTGGAAACTAGACACGTATCAATTTAATAGCAAAATCAATATTTATTTGTCGGCATACATAGTTAAAAATAGTGAAAATTTAACAGATGCCCTTTTTAAATGTAATTCATTATTTACTTGAAGAGACAATAGCAAGAAATCTCCTGTAAGTTCGTTACAGGAAATTGGAATTGGCAAGATTTTGGCATCTTCTGAGTGCCAGTCAAATATGCTACAGCATTATAGCTTGTGTTTGCTGACAAAATATTATCATATTTAATTATCAACATAATTTAGCCCGAATTTCCCCCCATTACTTTCTATCTACATTGCTCAATAATACATCAGCTGCGAGATAAAATGCCCTTTTATTGTACAATTCAAACGAGATAATAAGTTTGAAACCAAGGAATATCGTTTCATCAAATTACTGAACTGGTTAAAGATACTAGCTGAATCCATTTCTTTCGACATCAATATATCTTCTACACTGCTTTCAGAAAAGATAAACACAGGGGTTGATCCATGCCTGTTCAATGTCAAAGGTAAAGAGAGGAAGAGAAGGGAAAAAAACTAGTTCCAGCACGTGGCACTCTGAAACGTATTCGTTTCAGCCGATGGGACAGGCGGTTTAGGCCACGAGGAATCGAAGTCAGAGGCGGTGACAAGAGAAACAAGACTGGAAATCGTTGACTGTGACTAAAGCAAGGGGAGTTTCGCGGAGAAAAAACGTGGAGCTCCGATGGAATCCTTTTAAAACCGTCGTTTGCCATGGAAATAAAATGGTTACATCTTCGCAGAGCATTTCAAGAGACAGTATCGACACGTCTCGACTTCCATTGCTTAAAGCAAATTCGAGAAGCATTTGTTGATTTTGACGGATGGCACCCTTAAATGGTTAAGATGAAACCGACAATAGGAAATAATTGAGCCTAATAAATGCATATATTAAATGGGAATCATTGAATGGAGCCTCGAATCGGAAATAAATTATAATCGTTCTGGAAAAACGCTTGGTGAAATAAGGTATGCGATACTAAAGTAAGAAAGAAAGAGAGATAAATTTTCGACGCTGCATCTAAGTAACGATCAATTAGAAGAATCAAGAAGTGACGCATTACAATAAATAAAAATTATTGCAATATGAATAGCAAGCCCAACTGCAACTTTCACCCAAGCAAGGAAGAGTAGGTGTGCTTAAAATGAAATATTATTCCGTGGCATGTCATGCTTAATTGTTTGTAAGGTAAAGACGAATATTTACGATGAAAATTATAACTTTAAAGCAATATGGGAACCTATTAAATGAGTAGGATGATTGTAGGCACACATTATATCAGTATGCTCACGAACAGTTGCTATCAGAAAATTGATTTTACCTACGCCATTGATTCATCCATTGGTCGTTCAAACGTAAAGGCCGCTTTACACGGTACATTTTATTGTACAAACAAATATACAAATTCCTTCACGAAGGAAGTTGTACCGTGTAAAGCAGCAAATTGTATGATTGTCTGAATGACTTAACGGGAAATAGAACCTGCTCTAATTCCATTCAGTTTCTTGCACATTCGTTTGTACAATAAAATATACCGTGTAAAGAGGCCTTAAGATTGGCTGACTGCAGCCATTCATTCTTCCTAATCTAATTCTGGTTCCCCTACTCCCAGGCAGTTTTTAATGCTCTTTCTCCTTCACCTAGTCTCTGAAGTTATCCCTTGGCCTTTCTCTAGGAACTCCCCTCCCTCCTTCAAAAATATTCTACACAAACTCATTTTGCTTCAGAATGTGGCCATCCAACCGGCTCTTCTATCTGAACAGTGTTCTCTATGTCCTACTCTTCTCTCAATCTTCTGAATCAGAAAAAAACATTCCCTCACCCTTAAAGGACCCAATAAGTAATTCATGGTCCATTTTGTATTGATATGCATGTATTATACTGATCCTACTGCTGCCACAGATTTCTTACTTTGATTAGGCATTTCGAAATGATTTCAGAGTATTTTTGAGGGAGTATTTTGACTGTATGCGTGGCAACTATTTTTATAGTCAAGAATGGAATGACCAAAGCAAAAAAAAATATGGAAAAGGTAAACTGTCTGACATTTAAATTGAAGTATCTCTACCATGAAATTATTAGTTTTAAATTCCTTTCCTCCGAAAGATGCTGATATTAACTGAAGTTTAACTTAAGGCAGTCGTAGATGATGTGACTTCTTGGTAGAGTGGAATAATTGCTTCGGTGACGAAGCTTTCTATTCTGTCCTACCCGTGCTCTGCTACCGATGCAAACAAATACCAACGAAAAGGTATATACAATACAAAATTACGACGCTAATACAAAGTAAAGAACTATAGTCAGAAAGAGTGGTTGCTGCAAAATGACTTTTTACAATGACTGTCTACAAGAGATTTTTAATAATTAGCATGAGATATAAAGGTTAGTCGATTTGTTTCATTGCTATAAATTAACCAAGTTTTATAAAATAAGATTAGAAGCAATGCACTATCGAAAAATACATTAAACCCATCGTTTGTAGAGGGTATTAATATGGAATCATTTTGAATATTACACGCAAAATATTGAGGAGATCGTCATAGATCCATCATTTCATCTCAAAATTTAATTTTTAAAATTAAAGAGGATATACTGTCTGAAATCTCATGCAGTTTTTAATCTCAAATCTCCCACAGCATCCTGAAAAATTCTCTCGTTTTTCCACAGCGTGGACTCAAATATGAGCAAAGCGTAATTAAGTGGATCACAAGGAAATAATCTCCTGCTCCATTGTTCCCGTACATCCCTTGTGGAATCATAATCTTCGGAGTCTGCCGATAGTGTATCTTCTCCGCTCCGCCACCTCCCCACCCTCTTTCTCTTTTTCTTTCCGCGAATGTTTTCATATCTTCTTCGATAGATTGGCGTTTTTTTATCATCATCACGGAGCGGAAGCAAAACTGCTCTCCTCACCCATTGTTGCCGTTACGCGCACGAAACCCTTTGTTGTGACAAATCCAACTTCCCCGCCTGAATGCCCCCTCTGAACCCCTTTCTACCGTTCCGGTTCCCAAACCACCCTCCCACCCCCTTTCAATCTCTCACCGCCCACCCGCTTAGGACGAATCCCTCAGCGTCGACAACCCAGATTCCAGACCACCATAGTTGTCGACTCGTTTTTGGTGGCAGAGTAAAAAAAAATGAAACATTCTCGCACATAACGATAGGAAATCCAGAATATCTCACCCCCCTCACCCACCCCCTCCGGCCAGACCGATATCGTTCTCATATTTTTCTCGGATGAATTCATTTATTCTTTTTTTTATTTTATACCACTATTTTTTCCCATGCCGGAACTCCGCAGGTTATATATCTATCCGAGGCAAGGGAAAGAAACAAGCAGGTATGTAACCAGGTATTGCGGAGAGCTGCACAAAAAAATAGGAGAGAGTACAGGAGGGTATTAAAAATATCACATCCAGCGGGGATGATACCGACCCATTTTTTATTTCTGGATGAGGAGCCTTCCATCACAACCACATAAAACACACGAGAGCGCCATTCGAGGGTAAGGATAAATAAAATATTCGGGAATGAAGGAAGAAGAGGAGATGAGTGGGTCTCCCTCTCTCTCTGCCCGACCTCCGTGATTATTTATTGCTCCGTCGGTGGGAAGTAATTAAAACGGATTTCTCATTCCGCCTCCTCTGTTTGTGTGTCGTGCCTCGTTTGGACGGCTTTAATTAAATAAATTGATTTCTGCTGTTTCTGCTGCCCACTACTCTACTCTCCACTCCACCTCTCCTCCTCCCTTTTTAAATCCTCCCACACGTGTGTAACGCACGTGCACACGTTCACACTTATACGTACCTAATAGTTGAAAATTCTGCAGAAAAAGTCTGAATTTTATGGCGAAACAGTCTAAAAGTGGTGAATAAGGTAAATAATTAAATAGAAATTGCTATGAGGTTTGATATTTTTATGAAAACCATATTTGTACTTGTGGAAAACTATACATAAAAAAGGTATGAAGGTTTTCGCGGCGTTTTAGCATTTGGAGATCAGTTCTCGGGTTTCCTTCCGCGCGTTGTCCATTTGTGACGGCAGTTCATCCAGCCATCCTGCTGGTGTCTTCAGGTTGAAGTGACCTGAAGAGTCCAGCAGGATGGCTTGAGAAACTGTCGTCACAAAAAGACAACACGCGGAAGGAAACCCGAGAACTGATCTCCAAATACACATAAAATATGCTATTTTTGGTGAAGCAGTCGAAGATATTGATAATAAATTTCTATTCTGATACGTTAATTTAAAAAAAATGCATTCCCCCTCGTCATGTGTCCGTTAGTGGGGAATGAACGCCGGGAAAACGGTATCATGAGATTAAGTGGAAAAAATCTAACATCAGACATATAAGACGAGATTTCTGGTTTCATATAATTCTCCCATTCTTGTTAGTTGGAAGTAATTCCATCAAGTGATCGCGGCCTGAAACTAGCACGGCTCAAGAAAGTATTCAAAATATGAGAATATTTCCTAAAACTATTATTTGAGAGCTCAAAATTCTTCCAGTGGTGTGACAATATTCATGATGCAATAATAAATTACGTATAATCACCCAAGAGGGTATTTTTATTACAGAATACAGAACTCTGGAAAATGTTAGAGGATATCGTTATACCGTTATACGAGCTTTTTCTATGTGTTTTTGGATTTTTTCTCGAAAACATCTCAAACGATTTATTATGAAATATTGGGACGTATTAAATTTGGACGAGAAAATAAGATTGAGTAAAGTCTCATATTTGAGAAAATTTATTATATATTTCCAAAATTACTAAGAAAAGCAAAGTTTTAACTTGGGCCTAAAATATAACCAAGTCGGCAACGCAATGCAAGTGAGCAAAAGACAGATGCAACTGCATACATTTCAATTGGTTGGAATCTACTCACAAAGAACAGTTTTTTTACATGGAATGTTTATGGCATTTTCCAGAGTTACAAGACAAAGCAGCTTAAAATTCCGTTTACCACCATAAAATTCACGCCATATAATAAACAAAGTATCGAAAGAAGAATTAAATCATTCCACCACAAAACAATGTCACTCTTAGTGAATAACGTCAATGGCGAAGACAAAAAATATTGATGAAAAATTTTTGAATCCTCAGTGAATTTTAATATTAGCAACTCTTAGAATTTATGGTAATTATTGTATTTGTTTACTTCCAATACAGCATTTACTTTTATTTCATCTTATAGATACACATGTTGTAGTCGAGAGAAGATTGGTCACTTTACCACTTTTTTAAGAACCAACCCTTCTGGCAATCACTTTTATGTGATCCTCTCTCCGATTAAGAAAATACGTTTGGCAACTATTTTAGTGAGCTGTACTCTGAAAGCAAGTAGGTACACCTCTTTTTTCCGAATTTTGCATATTTGTTGAATACGAGGTCTCGCCTCCCATCTTTTGGCTAACGTCTGAACTATTCACTAGGTATAACAACTGAATTATACATATGTACGCTTAGTCTTTCATATAGTACACGTATTATTGTTTACACCAACCGAGGAACGGCCTTCACGTCTGAGGGGTTGCTCCCAAGGGGAAAGGTTGTGCTGCGATTACGCGAATCAAAAAAATTCTAAATTTAAACTTTTTTCACACAGTTTTATAAATCTTGTTTTTACTTAAGGAACGCGTAAGCTGCTGAAATCCAAAAGTAAGGCACGAAATATGTTTATTATCCCACAAAATAACTCGACGATGAAATCTTTTTTTATCGTAATAGATTTCTACTGCAGCGCCATTTCTATGTAATTACAACACAATTACTTCAATTTCCGTTGTAATTATTAGATTACATAAGAATAAGGGATAAAGGTACATCTATATTTTTTAATCGATTAAACGAGAATTTTCACATCTTAAATGAATACGGCATTTATATTAGATACAAAAATGCCATTTTTCTTCGAAATTCTCTCATTTCCTCCTTTAGACATTTTACTGCTGCGAACGTACTTATACGTTCGCAAGGCAGACTGCTGTGAAAGTACTTTTGCGCTCAAACTCCGAGAAATAAGTCGTGGTTACTTGCCAGCCCTTGAATATTTTCAATTATACCATACCCTTTAAACTTTTTAAATCCTTATAGATCATAAAGTTATTAAAAAAACAGGTGTCACAGATATGGTTCCCTTTTTTCTGTGGAGTTTCTAACTTGAGAAAGAGTTACGCATGATACCTTTCACTTTTCAGCCGCACGATAAGCCTTACGATGGGGAGACCAGGCCGCAGTAAGAGGGTTAAAATTCAACTTAAATTTACGAGAAAAGTAATTTTCAGTTAAATTTGTAGAGAAATCAGCCGGAAAGGTAGCATTTTGTTGGCCATAACCAGGAGTGTGACCTGTCAAGAAACTAAACGAATAGTTTTGCACCGGTACGAAACTTAACTCTTTCTAAAACGTTTCGTACCTGATCAGAAAGGTACTCTTATCTATAAAGTATAAAGGATAGATACTTTAATCTCTTTAAGACTTTTTGTGGTGGCACGTCAAATTATCGTTAACTGTTTCGTACTATGTACGATTAAGTGAATTAGGCACGAAGCTAAATTATATTGTATGTACTTTTAAGTGTAATATGGTACCGGATCACACGCTTGGTCATAACCAATAGATGACATATTTTCGTATAAGTATTCGAAATATGAAATAAATGGAATTTTTGTCCTTTCTGATTGGAAGCACCTTAATAGTTCCAAAAATTACGCTCCAAAGGTCATAATGGATTTAATGCATTTAAAATGCATGCATTTTATGTAAAAAAATCCTTGCGATGTTTAAAAGGAAAGGAGATAGAGGTACATGTTGCAATATTTACTACGGTATCACGCTGAAATATACCACTCTTCTAAAAAAGGAGCTTCACAAAATATAGCTTTGGAGGTGTCTTAAATATGGCTGAATTAAATTTTTTTCCTCTATATCATGTCAGAGGGAATGACAACATGACATAGCTGCTTGCTGCGATGGATATTTTACATTACTGTTGAAATATATTGAAGAAATTTAAGACGATATTTTAGGAAATAATTATATAATGTCCATATTTATTAAATTTAAATCCATCTACGCATACATTTTTATTCCAAACGATTGATTAGTACAACAATTAACACCTCTTCTTTGCAAGATATTCAAAAATTCATGTTTAACATCCCCATTATACAATATACATATTTTATTTTGCAATTAGCTTCCAATGGTACCACTTAGCGGTTTTTTAAGTCGGTTGCACGCTGGTGACCACCTGAATGGGGGAAAGAGGAATTGTCATGGTGTGAGAGGGTGAAATTGGAGTGGAAGGATACTTTGGGAATGTCATTCGTATCCACGTGATTCGCATCTTTCATTTCTATTTTCTGTTTCGCAAATTATAAATAAATGCACTCCCCAAATCTTAAGTGACCAAGATACGCTTTTTACTCTCCCCACTTCTCAAAATACGAAAAAAGTGAGCTTTTGAAATTTTTATTCATCATTTACTTTCCATTGAATGAAATTTTCATAAGTAGCCGCGTTTCATTGAAAAAAAATAGATGACTAATGCAATTCTAAAAATTGAGTACTAAAAAGATTTACGTAATAATGGTGTACACAGTGGACGGATTCCGGCAGTATGGAAGCAGAGATTAGAGAGAACGAGTGTAGGACAGCAGTGAGAATATTTACGGATAGAAGAACTACAGACGCCAATTTTATATCTAGTAAAATGCTATGAGCGGAAATAAGCCACTTATTAACCGGATACGCGAATTGATTCATTTATGCATGGAAACTCAAATTTCTCAGAATAATTGGAAAAGTACAGGAACAGAACTTTTGTACAAAAGAAAAGGTGGGAAATTCTATTCAAAAGACGTAGAGAGAATTTTTCTGCTGACTGTGCTGCAAAAGTGTTACAAAGAGGGGTACATAATAAAACATAAACCGAAAGAATAAGAAAGATTACAGTTGGGAGCGCAATCTACTTATATTTTAAAGAGGCAGTTCGGATCAGCTGATTGCACTCCAACATAAGTTTAGAAAATATATGGATGTACGAAAGAAATAGCTATATGCATTCATTAACTTATATGATAAGTATCTACGAGTGAAATGAAGTAGGATTTTGATTCATTGTGGATTGATTAAACGAAACCATGGGAGAAACTTTCTCAGCCTGACAATGTATTCAATGAATAAAAAAATGAAAAAAAAATTTTAAGCATGCTTTTCCGAAAAAATATTTAAAAATATAAAAAAGAAATATCTTAAAATCGTACTAAAAAATAATATTTCCTCCAGTGAATGAAAATTTAACCTAGTACTGGAACTTATTAAATTCAATTAAGGAAATTAGCCGCAAAATGATAAGACCACAACGAAAAGCGGGGGGTGGATAATATGACGATGTTGGTCGGACGTTGGACGAGCTTCAACATACAACTTCTGGAAAATCTTTAAATGAACTTAAGTTAAGGTGCAAAATATAAATGAGGTCGCGCCCCATGCTTAACATTGGGGTCTTATCATTATGTTGCTCATATCCTCGAATTGATTTTAATTATTTCCAGTACTAGGCTAAATTTTCATTGACCGGAGAAAATACTATTTTTTTCTTTTTAGTACAATGTTTAGATATTTCTTTTTTTAGAATTTTTAATATTTTTTGGAAAAGCATGATTAAAAATTCTTTTTTTAATTTTTTTTTGCTTTTTTGTCCTATTTAATAAAATGTTTATAAAACCACAAAAATTAAAAAAACAACTAGTGTTTTTTTATTTTTTTGAAAAAAAACTATGACTGTTTACTAAAAAAAATTCACCAGGTTGCAAAGTCGATGACTGTGGGAGACCCACAGAATGAGAGTCGAATGCTTTACCACTACTCTAACTTGGTTAATAATTTTGAGCGAATGAAGTGGTAAAAGTCTAGGGTAAAATGAAGTGGTAACCGTGGACCCATTAATCCATGAAAAAGCGAGTTAAAGAAACACATGTAAATACTGGGCTTATCGTATAAATGTGTATGCGCCAAACGTGACGAGGAGTAGAGAGGATGACGGGCAGTAAACAATTACTTAATCACACAAAACCAGTTCTTCTCACGATTGCTCTAAAACACACCACCTCACAAGTACCAATGGCATAATATAAGGTGTCCTTTGCGTGGATGATAGAGCTCCGTAAGGGGCACCGTTAAATGAGTATTTTTATTCGCTTTCACCGAGGCTCTATACAAGCTGCAAATCTTCCGGAAGAGACTTCATTATAGATGTTGAATCTTACTTCAATGATCAATTATACTAGGCAAGACATGAAGGAACAGCATCTTATATCGATAGTTACTAGAAGTATTACCGCCAACTTATTTTATTTTATTACATTGCTTAATAACACTTGATGCTCATTTTCATAAACTAACTTTTGGTATGTTCCTCAGGATGACGCTTATGTGCTGAAGCACATTATGATAAAACGCATGACGAAAGCAGCACAACTTTGAGTTCCTTCAGTTCACTGTAGATGGCTTTCTTGTGGCCAATATACTAGAGGTACTGTATTACCTATAGAGTGCCTCTACAATATACTCATTGTTGACTCATTCCTAACGTTTTCATTCCTTTACTTTCCCTCTCTCATAGCTTAGACCTCAGCCGGAGTTTTTTATACTTTGCCCAGAGTTTGCAACCAAGAAAGTGAGTTCAAGAAGCTCTGAGGTAAGAGTTGTAAGGTTTTAATCCACCTTTTTGCGAAATATTGAGCAAGTGAGAGCACAAGAGGAGGTAATTGTGAGTTCCCTTAAGTTACGTGTCCTTTTCGGAGCTCCTAACAGCTTCGACAAGAAAAGTTAGCTTGTTGCCAGAGGGTGTCTTTCACGCGGGACAAGTTTCTGGTTAGAAACCACGGAGTGTGATTGTCGGCACCCATTGTTAGTGATCTTTATCGTAGTCCTTGATTCCACGTAAATGATTTACTACTAATACCCTTTGTGCGTGTTCTATGAGGTTTTCTCTGACGTGGAAGTAATTTCTCGAAAAATCATCAAAGACTGAAGGAAAATTCTCACCAATGGTAACACGATTCAAAAATCCGCGTAAAGGATCTGATTTTAACATTTACCTGTGTGTTTTACTGGAAGTTTGCTTAATCAGGCGGTGTTTGCCCAATTCCTTTTTTTTTTTTGAAAAATCTTCATAGATATAACCCAGAATTGTGTACTCCAATGTTTGTTTTAGTACTGCAAAAATTACAAATGTTTTATTTTACTGCCATCCTAAGCGTAATACACCTTGAATCTGCACTGCAAATGAAATGTAATGTACTTAATGTTTACTCCTATCTTATAAAAATAAAAAATTGGTCTCCACCAACTAGACTATGATGCGAGCGATTGCACTCTAGTATATATATAGTTTATAATTATTCATTATGATTGTATAATAATACAAGAACCTCAGAAATGAAGGTAAGGCAATAGGATGGTTCGAAAAAAGGCTTTTCTCGCAATCGTTTCCCGAGGGGTGCCAAACCTAATCTTTTGCTATGACTAGGAAGTACGCACAAGACCATTGCGCAGGGTTGAGGCTTTCCACTCTAACCTGACAAAAATTGAGATTTTACGTACATTTTCAGGAATTATCGACTTTTTAAGGGTTTTTCCTCCATATCTGTTGAAATATTTTTTCTTAATTTTTACTTTCACTAGGATTAATAGAAAATACTGCATTTAATTCATTTCAGTTGATATTTAAGGTTACTTTAATATAGTTACTTTTCAATTTTTTAACATATATTCTAAAAGTGTGAAAACTGTCGAAATCGAGCTCTTAAATATTCACCGTAGCTACGCACGGTACGTAGTTTCATGCAATCGCATTAATCGCAATTGATGAATTTTATTAAATTTATAAAACTGTTTACTTAAATTCTGCTTTGAATTTATACAATTGATTGCTATCGGTACTTAAGGTTAGTTTGACGATCGACTAGTGCGTTTCAGTATATGGACATACAAGTATGCGCGCGTATTTAATGAATTTAACCACAAACAAAAAAGTGGCCTTGCATTTTCTATTGACGTTTTTTCCCAATCCATGGACTTTTATGGTCCAAATTTATTATGAAAACTGAATATAAAGAAAACGATCGAGAGGTAGTATAACTGTGTTTTGATAAAAAACAAAATTTTGGCAGATCTTCAAAAACTCATGAAAAATGCTTAAAAATGAGTAAAAAATCGACCTCAAATACTCTGAAATAAAACTATTTCGCCATATATTCCTTAAATATCAAATTCAATGAGTCAAATAAACTATTTTCTATTAATCCTAGTGAAAGTAAAAATTTTAAAAAATTAATTCAAGAAATTTGCAGGAAAAAATTTGGAGGATTTGCGGGAAAAGCCTTTTTTCGAACCACCCTATAAGGCAACCTTGCGCAAGCAACTTAGGAACCAAGTTATTACAGAAGGAGAATTGGAAAATAAGCTGCTGGAAGGAGGCCAAGGAAATGAGTGATAAGGAAATAATGAAAGAAATAATGAAGAAGAAGAGAGGAAAAATAAAAGCTGCAACAGCAGTGATGGGAATGGGAATATACAGATAGAGGATAAGGACATTCGGAATAGATGGAGGCAATACATAGAGGAACTCTACCAAGGGCCGACGCCGCTGAAAAAAACACAAACGAAAAACGAGAACTAGGTTGACGAGGAAGACCGGGGCACATATACCTAGGAGTTGATTCAAATGAGCGGTAAAAGGCTTTTTACAAAAAAAACACCGGCAGCAGAGAACATAAGCGGGAAAATCATCAAAGCGCTCGGAAGTAAAGTCAAGGACAATCTGTATGAAAAAATCAAAGATAGCTACCAAAACGGCGGAATTCCGGAGGTTTTTAAAAGGAATATAATGATTGCAATACCAAAGAGGACAAGGACTAAAAAATGAGGAGTACCAAACCTCGAGTCTAGTGCCATTTGCATCTAAAAACACGAGTGTTAAGCTAAAGGATGGTAGGGAAAATTCAGGACAACCTCTCCGAAAACCAATTAGGATGTAGAAAGGTGAGAGGTACCAGGGAAGTCATATTCTGCCTGAGAGTAATCGTAGGGATAACAATTTCATGAGAACAAGCCATTGTAATGGAGAAAACCTTTGACAGTGTTGATTGGAACAAGATGTTTGGCCTGCTTGAAAAACTCTGAATGGATCAAAACTATAATGATAATCTACCAACTATACAGGGAACTAGTCGTCACCATACGAATAAGAGATACGTAAAAAAGGAAGCTAAAATTAACAAAAGAGTTAGAAAAGAATGCAACCTCACATCAACACTGTTCAACATGTACTTGGTGGAGACCATAGGAAAACACATGACCTTAAAGGTCACCAAACGCAACAAACCGAGTTCTCCAAGAATACCACATGGAAACTAATAAGACGAAGACTAAAATTCTAGTACGCGGATGTGAGAAGCTGAATGCAGAAGCCACACTATGATGAGAGAAACAAGAGCAAGTGAACTCCTACACCTATTTTGGAATACCATCACGTGGAGCAGAAAAGGACAAACGGACATCATGAGATGAAAAGCCCAAGCTAAGAAAAAGGCGAAAATTCAACAGCTGCTATCAAAGAAGATTTAACAGCAAGCAAGGAAACAGTATGTGAAAATATTCGTGTGGAGCGTGGTACTCTACGGATCGGAAGCATGGACCATTGTAAAAAAGGACCAGAAAAGACGAGAGGCTTCCAAAACCTGGGGGAGTGTGTTTGAATCGCTCGAGATTATCTCACTCACTTGACAACTCGAGCGGTTGATTCCGAGTGGTTACCAACCCGCTCGGAATTTGGTGTGTTTGAAACTATTTTTCTCGAACACGAGTTGAGTTGCTATGAACTCGAGTGATACGTTTGGCAACGTCGCTCGGTCCGCGAGATGTTTATAGATAAAGGCTTTGAGGATAAAGGCCAAATTGCTGTGAAAAATAATGAAAACAATTCTGCGTATTGCTTCAAATAAAGACTATTGGCGGAGCAAAAGCTGATACTATTAGAGTTTTTGAATGGTATACGAGGTACCGGAATCAATGAATACATAGATTAATAAATACATAGACGTACAAATCAATTTTCTTGATCATATATATTTAATGAAGTAAATGATTATATTGCAAAAATAGATCACGCATACATTTCTCGGCAAATGATGCCTTATAAGCATTATGGTTAGTAGTCGCCGAGAAACTCAATTTCTGTCTCGGCCGAATGAAGACTTAGAAATATTGGCAAAATTAACGATTGAGACTGTATTTTTTCATAAGCTAGATATTATAAATCTTTTTTCCATAGATATATTCCTTTTAACAGTAAATACCTCGTATTTATTTGCTTTAAATTCCTTAATAGTTTAAACGAAACAAAAACAGAACTCAATAATAATGGTGATGAAATGATGCCACAGACATTGAAAAATTTTTCCTAAAATGATATTCAATTTAATGAAAATAGTTTTTGCGGAATTAATATCAATGAAAACTTGTAAATGTTCTTTGCGGTGCTGGCAGGACATAAAGATCTTCATGAAAGCAAAAGCAGCAGCCTACTATCGAGAGGGCAGGGAGTTAGGGGTGGCGAACCCGCATAGCATGAGAACACTGATCCTTATTAGAAAATAAGGACATTGATAGGTAGTAGTATCATCAGCAGTCGTGAAGACGCCGATAATTCTACAATTAACATAAATGTTGGGGTAAATAGATGTTTCCACGAAAATATATTCTCTAAAAAGGAGTGGATTTGGATTATTTATTTATTTTAAATTCAATCATTGAAAAGTAATACAAATAATTCCATCTCCTACCTTTTACTTGTGGAATTGTTTTGGAATTTAGACTTCTCTGTCTCAAAGCAGACTCAAACAAACCTCACAGCGAGAACCCATGACCTCTGCCACAAAATCCTCCTTAGAGCCAGTACCTTCAACCTCTGCCACTCTTTGAACTGCAAGTAGCTATAACCTCTGCCAACCAACCCATCAAACATGCTGAGCCATGAGCATAACCAAAGGGAGACAGCTGCCCACCCTGGACGACACATCTCATACAAAATCTGCGATATGGAGCCGGAAAGGATGATGCCCTGCCCCCCTCTGGCATGTATTTATAGCAGCGGATCGGTGTCCTGCCCCCCCCCCCTATCATAAATCATTGCTACGCCCACATGCTGAACCATCGATTTCTGCCACACAAATCACCTTATAGACATTTTCCTCAACTTCTGCAACTTAGCCCACCTTAATATAAGTGTTCTTGATCCTTACCATTCCAAATTTGCTTACCACTAGTTGGTCCAGAATTTTGATGTCCTCGACATAATCATTTTCATCCTCTTACTATTCCCTCATTATTTGTGAATTTGTGAATAGTATGGCACCAGCGTAGTTAGGTACTTTAAAATACCACTGATTACTCTCTTAGATTTCAGATTTAGGCTATTATGCAGCAGCTTAGGATTAAAATAGGAATTTTTCTATGCAGAACATAGATTCAACATTCAAGATAGGCGAATAAAGGAGAGGGATGTGGTATATATGATAGTGACTTACAGCAAATAGATATAGCATCTTCAACAGTAAAAAATACTGGTGCATCAAGAAATCAAGGTATGTAGCTCAGACCAATGTGGTATAATAGACAACAGTAAAATACAGGACTAAGGAATCTGATATTTGTTTGAATAATATATTCATATTTGTCCTGCATCATTCCTCCAAGATAATACCATGTTTAGTCATAATTTCTTTAAATACTTAATTTAAAAAAACTTAGGTGTTACCACAACCTAAATACACCCTGAAATACTTGTTACAGGAATGGTACAATTCATTGAAATGACAGACTAGACAGTTCCTATTTTCTTTATTTACTCATTATCCTTGGTATTTCAAAGAAAAATGTTTGAGCACATGATTAAATTGAGATGCTTGAAGCACGCATCCTAAAAGAAACACCTAATTCCATTAACATTTATGAATAGCATGACAAATGTACAACTTTCCTGCATGAAAAGATAGGTACATATTTTGCCTTATAAAAATGAAGGTGTACCTCCAATTTAAGAATATGAAAGAGAGTTTTGCAACAAATCAACTTGCATTTCATAGTAATACTTACCAAGGGTCTGCTGAAAATACTTGTTAATCTGGATAATGTCATCAGACATCTATACATAATGTTACACCATAAAAACAAGATCACATTATGTCTCAAATTTAAAAACATCCAAAAAGACTAACTGAAATTGACAAAACACACTTTGCATGACTAAACCAGAGAAATTCCAATGTAACACATTGAATACATCAAAATATAAACATTTTCTCCAATGAGAGGGCCACAATACATTGTCTCATGGGCATAGCCATGAAGAGGCAGCTGCTTCCCCCTTGAACAAGAAATTTTATTCCAAATCCTCAATAAGAAGCCATGCAGGGTAGTGTCCTCACCCCAGAATAAATATGTAGCTTCAGATGAGTGTCCTTCACCAACAAACATAATTCATTGCTAAGCCAATGTTAGGTTTTATTTTGTATGGAATTCTGCAAATTATAAAAATATTTACATAGAACAAGATCATAAAAGGAACATAACCAGAACACATTGAGGGCACAAAAAATGGTAAATTTTGATAAGATTAATGAAAATAAATGCAATAATAAGTATACCTACGTGAGTAATGAAAACAACATTTTTTCAGTAAAATGAGATTTGATTACTTATTCCATGACGCTTCCCTCATTGCAATTACCAAGTTTTTCCCCTAGTAGGGCTCTCCTCCAATTTCATTTTTATTCAATGGTAATACTTCATCTAGAGTAGCAAGTAGCAAGACATTAGGTATATCTTTGTTGTACTTCTATCTTAACATAAAAAACCACAAATACATGCCAATGGAATTAGCAAGAAACTTGGAAATGGAATAACAAACTTATAAAAGAAATAATGGACGTGGACTAAAAGTGTTTAGAGCTAAACAACATTCAGATCCTTAAGTCACGAAATAATATAGGAAATCTACGAGGATGGCTCGTAGTACATTCATATGTTGGTATATCACAAATCTCACCATCTTTCAAAATGAAGGCAGATTTTACATCAGTATCAACAAAATGTAATCGTTCTACAAGTATAAAATAAACTCCCTCGAAAACGATTTCCTTGTGCATGAGATCATTCATGATTACAAGACTATAAAGCCGTGTGACTCTTTGATTACTTTTTACTAACGCTGTTTGTTGTTGTAAGTTCAAACAATAAGAAATCATTCGTTTTTAAATAATATAGAGCTCCGTAAGGTAGATATCAAAGGCGATTCCAATACAATATCCTAATGTAAACACACAATCGTACCAAGCACAAACAAAACAACTATTTACATGTGACGCGCGCACAGTGCGGTGGCTATTATTTTGGAAGAAAATTCAAATCCTCGAAAATATACACACACATCAACTTCGTGACCCGTTTCTTTACTTTCAGTAATGCTTCCCATTAATGATGTTTATCACGCTACAAACTATACGAGTGTAAGTATACAATAGTAAATCATCATAGGCGTTCATTTATCTGTCTATAATATAAATTGGAAATACAACTCAAAGATGTAATCACACAAGGAAAATTTATGCAAGGAAAAAATATACGTACCTTGGTTTGAAGTGATAAATCCAATTTCCATGAATCTTCGGGCATTACCTCCCATAAAACATCAATCAGATTTCTTGCAAGAAACTTGCTTTGACAAAACACACTTAAAAATATCGTTTTGAACAACTTGAAGGGGTCTTCTCGATAACTTGATTACCTCTCAGCTCTCTTATTTACCTATTCTTCCTCTTCAAAGTGATGATATATTTGCAGCAGCATGAAAGCGTCCACCATTTTGTTTACTCCGTCGCCACTCTGGATTCACCACTCGAACAGTCATTTCCCGGTGAGAAAAAACTCGATCGGTGAGACTGCGTGAGATTTTTACAATTGGTTCAAACACACCAAAATCTCGAACCCTTCGTGATTGTACCACGTGACTCCTTAGTTACGTGTTCGAGATTATCTCGAGCGATTCAAACACACCCCCTGGTGCTGGATAAGGATGCCAGAGATATTCTGGACCGAAAAAATAAGATGCAAAGAATGAGGCAGACGAGTAGGAGAGAAAACATCAAACTATGTTGACTCTCAGACATAAATCAATCTCAAAACACTAGATTAGTCTATTTACTGTTTCTCATTTCATCTCATTATGCAAATAGCTATGCGACTGTTCTTATTTTTTGTATCAACCCTTTTTTGTTTAATTTCGTGTGCCTTACCCACCACGATAATCAATATGCAATTATGCTCTGATAATTTGGGCAAATATTAAGTAAACACCTCAGTGCTAATGCAAGAAATGTTTCCAAAAAAATGAAACGCGATATATTGAAATCATGCATGAAATAAAGGAATAAAGAATAACATTGACACCGTTTTGATTCCTCTGTTTGATCCGTCGAGCGGCATATAGCCCATTGCCATTCTAAGTGAAATTTTTTTGTTGTAACGGGGTTGTGACGATACTTAGAAATATCCTTCACTGAGTATTTTCCTTCGTTTTCTCTTTAATGTCTCCAATTGTCCGTCTGAAGTTCTCGTGACATTATTCAATAACGTATTAGCATTTTTACCGCTATATAGGAGGCCGAGAAATTCAGGGATCCCACCGTTAAGGAGAATGGTAATGTTCGTTCTGTTCCTCTCAGAGATTGAATGCCCGTCAAATAAATGGGGTGAATGCACGCGACAGATGACCCCCGAGAAACGATGGGTGACCGGTGGAACAAGGTGAAATATCGCCGGAAATAACGAAAAAAATCTGACTCGGGAGACTTATGTTAACATCGATCGTCTGGTGACCTAATGATCCAGAGCTCAAAATCCATTTCATGTCATGGGACATACTCCTAACAAGCTGATACTGGCTCCTCAAGTTGGAAAATGGAAGACCGAGTCTATTTTTCAATTTTATGAGCTTTTTACATATGAAAAAACTTGGAATGAGGCGGAAGCAATTTTTTTTGTTTAGCGTGCGATCGATGAAATGCCAGTTTGAATCCCTTGTAATGAAATTAAGAGTGCAAGAGCAAAACTCCAGATTAGTAGCCAGGCTGTTTTCTTCCTACTGGGATGCACCCATGACAACTTGATGTCTGCTCCTTAAGTTTATAAATAAAAACTTAAGTTTTCTCGGCCCTTCATTTGAGCCATTTTGCTCTGTCTCATTGATATATTGAGCAGAATATGGCCTTATTGCTATTTCAAGTGAGCTAATTGAGCTGATCAACTTGTTGGTACTTCAGCTGCTGCGTTCTGTGTAGCCGTATAAATTTGTATCTACGAAATACCGAGAAAGCCACCACTTGGGTGCAGAGCACGGGGTAATTCTACACGAGGCATGCAGAACACATTCCAGATCAAATCACAAACTTGCACACTCAGTCGCTAGGCGCAGACCGAAAAGCAGTCAGGGAAACAATACACAGTCAAACCAGGAACAAGGAGAGAGCTACAAAGGCGAACATTCTAACATTTAATAGGGTCACAAGATATAACTACTAGTTAGTATAATTAATGCGATTGATAAATACTTCTACCATATAATAAATCATTCAGAAAATAAGATCATGTTGGACATTTAAAGTAGGGTTAGTTGTTATTGATGATAATAATTTATTAACCACAAGTAGAGAGTCTACTACACCTACTAAGGGTAGGAGTTTCATAGAATGAGTCATCATATCTAGTATGGTTACTTTACGGAAAAAAATGAAATTGTCCCTGATTGTGCGGAAAAAATTAAATTATCCCTTACTGTACGGAAAAAATGAAATTGTAAATCTGCAAGATCAGTAGTCTATATCCTTTAACTTATCCGTCGTTATTTTCCTTACGACCTAAGACGTCCTTTTTTTTCGAAGATGTTCTTCTGATATTGGACTAGTAGTGTCTTGGTGAGGATTGCGGAAGTGTGAACGGCGGGCGGAGATGCTAAAGCAACGGATACACCAAAAATTTATTTCTAACTCTGACAGCATTAAATATATCGCAACGGGCCCTGCGCCAGTCAATAGAACAAGAATGGAAGGGTAAAGAGTTATCTTGGAATTTAAAACATCGCCCGGCAATGTCGTCAACTATATCGTCACTGTAGGTGGAGTAAGTACAATGGTGCCAGATGAAGTCAAATACCAAGGATTTATCTTAACTTCAGACTTAACGTGGAGAACAACCGTACAAAAGATATACAGCGTAGCATTGATTTAACCAGGAATTATCATACTAATGTTAGAAAGGTCCTCGATTGATTAAAAAACCACTTCCCTCTGGATAGGCCTTACATTGAATACTCTGCGAGAATTTGAGATCCTGGAGAGAAAGATTTAATATAAAAAATAATTAGGGTAAATGGTAAGTTGCACGATTCGCTAAAAACTGCTACGACCTAATTTAAAAGGTTACACCGCTTTTAGAGGGATAGGTTGGGGGCGATAGAGATTCGAAGGTTGCACGCTACGCTTAGTTTGCTTGAGAAGTCCAGAACAGGTGGATTTCAGCGTGATACAAAGAATAATAACTTTTCCTTATTAAGTGAATTTAGGACTGTACAGTCCTATCTGACAAAGAATATCATTTTGACGTCGCACTACATCTCTAAGTCCGATAGATGCGATAAAACAAGAGATCATTTGTCAGGACGAATATTTGTTCTTCCCACGTACCTACATTAAGTGACCATTATAAAAACTGAACTCCACTCAGAACACTCAGTCCTCTTCATCAATTCCCTCCCTTAAAACACCACCATTTTACCTCCCCATAACATTCATCTTCCAACCTTCACACGCCTGGTGTTCCAGGTCGCTTCTGGCGCAGAATTAGAGTACTTTGAACTAAAAATAGATGATAAGATCTCGAGTGAGTTCAAGTGATAGCCCTTTTATCGTAGGATGGGAAGAAACTAAAAAAGGGCGGATTTTAGAGGGACAATTAACTTTACATTGATTTAGAGTTCCTAAATGTTGAATTAATTGTGCATCTAAGGGAAACGTGAGTATAAAAAGTGAGTTATAAACCACTGATAATGGTTTCATTACAAAGTGCAACTAATGTATCCTAAAAACAATTTTAACCACAGTCCTTTGTCAATGGAACATTCCAAATATTTTTGGGAAAAATTGAAATCAAAAGCATACCGAGCTCCATCCCGCGAGCAAAGGTTAGGTAAATAGAAGACCTTTCACACAGTCAACATCCACCTAAATACTATGAAACATGCCCAATAGTGTATTTTCTTCCTCTGTGATAGTTTACCTCCAGAGTTAATGAAATGGACTGCGGACGTAATGCGTGTCAAAAGCCAATGCATTCTTAAGGTCTGCAACGGAGACTATTAATAATGATACCAAAAAAGAGATAAGAGAGAGAAGTGATTTATTTCCCCGTATGTTTTGGCGTGAATGTGTTAGGAAAGCTGAGAGGATTAAGATAGTCGGAAAGTGGAGGGTTTGGAGATGGATGGGGAAGTCGATTCATAAATTTTGGGTTCGCTATCCATTCTGAAGAATTCTTTTTTCGATTCTGAACGACAGAAAAGCGATGTGTGTCTTATCTTTCGTTTTTTTTCTGCCAGTGGTGTTGAGAACATCTAAAGCTGACTGATAAGAAGAGTCTGTTGCGTTCTGCGGTGGACTGCGGCACAATACTTTATCAAGAGCAATCACAAGGTTCTCAGTTTCGAGTCTTAAGGAGAAAACAAGTTTTTTGATTTTTTCTTTTTACAGTGAGATCTTGGTTGTCCTAGTTCATATCAACCAATACTTCATCGTTATCCGAGGAAGTATTACATTAATGAAGATGATTCTTTTTTTAGTATCACCTGGCCAATTCAGCTCAAGAAAGTGAATGCCAGTATTAGCTATAGCAAATGGTTTTCCACGCAGATATCGAGCAAATATCTTTTTTTCTCTGCATTCAACCTCGTGCACAAGATTTTTGCATTCCTCTCCATCTATTTATGAGGTGGTCTTAGCTAATTCACTAAGGACGACACAATACACAATTTAGACATTCCGAAATTTAACGACCCGATAGTGGACATAGCAATTCAGCGTGATGGAGTAATCAAAGAACTGCGTTCGATTAAAAGTAACAAGTCCTCAGGTCCAGAAGGAATACCTGCACGCGTGCTCAAGGAGTTAGCGCCACAGATTGCACCATTCTTAGAAGTTATATTTAGCAAATCATTATCGAAGGCAAGGTGCCAAAAGACTCGAAAATAGTCAATGTCACACCGATATTTAAAAAAAGAAATAGAATTAACACAGGAAATTATAGGCCTATATCGTTAACATTACTTTTATGCAAGATCCTCGAACACATATTCGTTAGCAATATTATGGAATTCCTGGATAATCGTAACCTCTTACACAGCAGTTAGCACGGCTTCCAAAAGGGCAGGTCCTGCAAAACACAGCTTACGCTCTTCCTTCATGATATCCTAAAATCATGTGAATCGAATAAGAAAATCGACGAGATATTCCTAGACTTTAACAAGGCATTCAACAAAGTTCCTTACAAAAACTCATTTATAAATTGTATTCATTCAGAGTTAATAAAAAAATAGTGAACTGGATAAGGGACTTTCTCAGTGGTCGAAAACAAAAAGTAGTGTTAGTATTGACGGTATTAGCTCTGATATGATTGAAGTCACATCCGGTGTTCCTCAAGGAAGCGTGATTGGCCCTCTTTTATTCATAATTTATATTAATGACCTAAGTTCTCAAATTAGTAGTAAAGTTAGAATATATGCACACGATACAGTAATCTACCGTGAAGTAAGCGAGGACGCGGACCTTGAAGTTCTGTCATCTGATACACCTTAACAACGTTCATCCGTGGTGCCAGGAGTGAGGTTTAGAACTAAATATTAGTGAATGCACCACAGTTCACTTCCTGCGAAATTCATCACACAGAAGCCATACCTACACCGTAGGTGGAGTAAATATAAAGTCTTAAAATTCTTAAGAGTCGTAAAATATCTTGGAATTACGTTAACATCAGATGTATCGTGGGGATTACACATACAGAACATATGTGTCGCAGCATTAAAGAAACTAGGTTTTGTTAATCGTATAATAGGAAGGTCCTCGGATGAAAAAGTAAAAGAAAGATTCTACTTCGCTCTGGTTAGGCCACACCTCGAATACGCCGCTAGCATTTGGGACCCTGGTGATAAAGATTTAATCAAAATTTAACAAAATACAAAGAAAAGCAGCACGCTTCGTTAAAAACTGCTACGAACGAACATATAGTGTCACAAAACTGTTAGAGGGATTAAGGTGGGAGCCCCCTAGAGACTCGAGGGCCGCACGCTAGGCTTAGGCTGCTTGAGATATTAAGAACTGGTGTGTTTCAGAGCGACACCGAAAATATTATCATGACGCCTCACTATATTTATAGGTCTCACAGATGCGATAAAATAAGAGAAAAACTCTGCCGAACAAATAGGTACAAAAACTCATTCTTTCCGCGCACAATAAGTAACCACAATAACAACTGAGCTCCTCCAAATACACTCCCATTGGACATGTCACCATTTCACCTCCCAAAACCATACATCTTTACACGACTGGTGACCTAACACCCCCTGCCACACGCCCATGCGGTGACTCGCGGGGTAGTATGTAGATGTAGATGAAGCTCATTTCTTGGTTTATCTGAATTTTTCCGTGTCGTCTTGAATGATGGGCACTGCATAATTCACAGTTCTTGAAGACACTGATTAAGTACTTATATCCTGATATCTGTTCACCAGAATTCCTTTTTCTGCAATACTATTTCTTTTAGCTGTTATTATGGGATAAATGAATTCAGTTTGGCTTTTAAGCTTGTTTGACGAACGTATCTGGATGAGAGACGTTGCAACTGCAGATATTTTTATTTGAAACATCTCATGTAGATGAAGATTTCAACCTAATGGAGCAAACCCGAGTATCCAATAAGTATGTTCTCATTACTTTCAAAGATTCTTAGTCCATGGTGATGTTTTTTTAATTCCTGGCAACATAAAATGCTAATTTTTTCAGGAAACATTTCTCTCAGCATTCAAAACCTAGTTGTTGAAATCTTGTATATTTGATGATAATTAGTCACTAAGCTATTAAATGTCGTCATAATATTTAATGAAACATTACTCAGAATTTTACACCAGGGTTGAAATTTGCCATGAGAAAATCATTTGACTTGACCGGGATACGAACCCGGATCTACCAATTGCCGGTCAGGTGTGTTAGCCAGTTACACCACCAAGCTACGCCTAGGACATGGGTGTCTGTGTATGTAAACTGGGTTGGGGGAAGAGGGGACGGTTCTGTCCCATCTAACCCAGGATAAATAAAAATATGAGAAAATATGAGAAAGCCACCTCAGAATATAATTTAATTTTAGTGGTGCCTGTGGAGACTAGATTTGACGGTACATTTCTGCATCACTCAACCAGTGTAGCCCTTTGAACTCCAGTGCTTGGATTTTCATTGAGAGACTGGAGTTATTACATGCAGTGAAACCGGAATTAATAAAAATTTTGCTTTATACCATCCAAAGCTGTATAAATTCTTTATTTATTTCGATACAAAAAGTGAACAGATATCGACTTCCGGCGTACTGCAAGAAGAGCTAAATGGATACGAATGGCAACCGGACGAATGGACTCTAACCATCATTTCCGGAATGAGTCTCAGTTTCAATCCCTTTGGGAGCGGAATCGACATTTTTCCCGTCGTAAAGGCTTCGCGATGGTTGATTTTTCCCATTCGCCTCGATGGAGTGTGTTCTCCCACTTCTGTGGAGTCGAGGTCATCAGCGCTCAGGCCGAGGGGAGGTCCTCGTTTTTCGGAGGGTGAAAGGAAGGGAGCCACTACATCCCATCCGGCCCTAATTGGGGCCAGGGCCGGTCGCCGCCGAATTGTACGTGCCCACCCCCCTCTCACTATCGCGGTCACCTCTTCCTCGCTCTCACCACCCCTCGCCCCGGAGCGAGAGGCCCCATTCACACGCCTCTCGACGCGAGCCGTATCCCGCACGCCCACGGATGCATGCATCATTGCCATGCCTGCGGGATTCAATCAAACACTAGTCACACACACAAATACCGACTCGCCCGGCGCTAATTAACCGAAATCCGAATCCTCGTCCTCCCCATCCCCGTCATCGTTTATATCCAACCCTCAATAAGTTCGAGCAGCGAACAATGGCTTTCACGGCAACGGGCTGGTTGGGGTGGGGGAGAGGGTAGGCAAGGGGAAGAGAGACTTTCCCAGACAACAATGCGAAAGCTCAGAAGGCCCTTTTCATCCACTTTGGGACATCTCTTAGGCTCACATCCACCAAATCTCCTCACAGAATTCATGCTACCTTACATTCACCTTCATCTCGACCAAAACTGCTTATTTCCCGGAAATAGTCCCAGATGGCTCTTTCTAAAACCCTTTCTACAATAGATGAGAAAATATTACAAAAATGGGGCGCTAATACAGGAACGAGTGAAGAAATTGTGTGATGTGGCTAACGGAAGGACCTATTGTGGATCCGCTGGAGACTGAAGTTTGATTACACGATAAGCAAGACTACTAAATAATCAGGCCATTGAAGTTTCGATGATTCGGAATGTGGCCAAAAGTATAATTTTAACCCCGCATTAACTCCATGCATCTGACAAAAATGGCGAAGTTAGAGAAATACTCTGGCGAACTGAACGTATTGTCTACAAAATACAGAGAGACTACAAGGTACTGTTTACATGCACCCTCTCTTTAAATTACTTTTCCCTATTCCCTCCCCGTTTAAGTTTTATGGCTGCTATCCATACACTCCCTGCCACACACGTCCCTTCAAAGGCTTACGCGTAAAAATGTAGATGTGGACGTATATACAGCTGAAATATGAGACGGATTTCAATAGAGAGATGGCAAGGCGACTGTTGGGGAACAAGGCCTGTGCCCAACAAGAATCACTGCAAATGTATCAATTGCTGAACTATGTATGAACTTCATAACAAGCTTCCCTCTCAGCAAAATTATTTAATCAATTTTTTTACGTTAAATGTGACAAGTTTACCGTTTGGAGGTGGGGCTTTAATACTAGAACACAAAACATTTCTATCTTTCAATCATCATGACGAAATGTCAGTATGTCCTAATATATTTTCCATATTTAAACAAATTCATAATTTTACCTGTTGTTGATACATATGAAAATCTGTATTTTAAAGAAAATTTTGATACTCTCTTTTTCCTTGGTTGTAGGAACAATAATAATGAATCACTTCACACTAATATTTCACCAGACTCGAAAAACACATCTGTCTAACATCCTTGGCTGATTATTTGGTTAACTTTGTATTTCCTCCTCTATTAAACCATTCTCTTATCGTAATCATCTTAAATTCACCCCAACTACTTCATTCCTAAAATTCCTGAATTACCAAGTTTTTTCTACCAAGTCTTAACTTGTGAGCTCGCAACGGGTAAAATTGTTAAGTACTTGTAAATAACTCGTAAGTCTTGTAATCTGCTCGCTTAGTTGAAGTGGTAAATACATCAAATTCGTTCATTTAAAATTGGAAGTATTTTCCTTGGTGCATTAAATGAGGCAATATAACGCCCCCTCTGGAATGACAGCAGGTAACATCACCTCTAAAGTAAATAGAGGCCTAAATCCCTCGCTCAGGCCATTCGATTGCACAAGCCACGAGCAGTCGCTCAAAATCGATCGGGGCTTCACCAAACTGAACGGAATAAGAGAAGTTCAAATGAATATGATGATGAGATTGTATCAGTCGCTAGTGCCCTTATGAGCCTCCTCGTATCCACTTCATGAGCGTCAAATGAGACCCCCGTGCTCTGGAGTAGTTGACAATGGGAATGGTACCTCGGCATCCAAGGTGGAAGCGCTAACCGTAGCCAGTAGGCGACAACATCGAGGAAATATCATTGAATACTTATCAGAAAGAGGTAATTACGGCATAAGGACTCAGTAACATGCAAAGGAAGAGGAAGGCTTGTACATGACCTTTACCTTCAGAGAAGCACCTCGTTCTGTTTACAACAGGGAACGCATATGAACGCCAATTTTCCAATGGCCTCCACCACGTTGGGGGCGGGAAAATAGCACACAGAAGAAGACAGAACGGCCAAAAAGATTCCACCCATCCCCTTTAATGGGGTGACGCATGGACAATAAAGGAGGAAAGTCATCAATAATGACAGCTGAAAAACACCTGAACTCATGTAAATTAACCTCATTCGCATCAAATGCCATACTTTGGCACATTAGCGTCCATTGATCAACTCATTCCCAGAAAAAAAGCGGCATCAGGTGCCTTATTTTCAGTTTCCCATTTCTGTTTCGTAATTGGACTCTTTCCCTCTTTTCCAACATGGCCAAGCCCACGAATTACATCCATTTACACATGTACCTCCATTACTGGAGCATCCAACTTACAATCTTTCATCACCCACTCATTCCTAACCTTATGCATCCAACTTTTGCCGCAGGCACTTCACAGATATCCCATTCCCGCTTTTTTATCCAACTTGTTTTAACCTACTTTATTAACCTACTCTTACGCTTATCCTAATATCTCAGGTTTCACTTCTTTAGTAAAAAGCCGGGATAAGAACACTTTCTTGAACTGAAATGTTTGCTTCTGCCCATAAACGGTCACTTCTCATCATGCCTTTCGTAATACATGAGGCTTTCCTTCTGGCATTTGCACGTCTTATAGTCTTTTCATCTATTTTTATATTTTTTTGCATTAATTTGGCTGATCTTCTACTACTTCAACTGCTTTATCGTTAACCATCATTATACTATAATTGTACTACCCTGCCTATCATTATTTCAACATTATCACCATAAGTATCTCTCGCACAATTTATAAAATGACGTCCTGTCTTTTTTCAAACCAGTCACTCAAGACCCAATTTGCCCTCAGATTTGCCTCAGTGTTACACTGCCTCACATTTCGTCCACATTAATCAATAACTACTAATTCACTTCAAGGTTTAGCACAATCTTACACAGCTTGTTTCTATTTACTCCGACATGACTTCTCACCAACTATTTGGTAAGGTAATAGATAACTTTCATCTGCCTTCTCCTCATCTGACTTCGCGTACTCAGAACTCCTGCCACCTTTTCCTGATATCAAAGTCACCTTGACATGGACTAAAGTTGTCAAGACCACTGCAAGATTTAATTGGGCGAAAGCCGCCTTCCAAAGTGAATCTCTTCCCTGGCAGGTTTAAAACTTGCCCCCTGACAAATGTTCTCTGCGTGCTGCTCTGTCAGTGCTGCCTCCCTTAGCTCTTCGCAACTCCTACCATGCTTTATGTCTGTTAATATAATATTTCTTCACTTTTATCTTCTTCTCTTTCCCTCGATCTTTCCTTCGAATATTATTTTGAGCAGGCAATCTTTCCTCAGTAAGTGTCCCATGCAGTTCGCATTCCTCTTTCTTTTTGATCACAAAATTTTCCTCTTCTCATTTACCCTTGCCAGCACTTCCTCATTTCTCACTTTATCACCACATTTTAATCTTTCCATTCTTCTATACAGCACATTTCAAATCCCTCCAAATATTTCTCCTCTTTTCTCATGAATGTACATGTTTCTGTACCATAAATCACAACACTCTAAATAAATCATTTTTCAAATCTCACCCTTAAGCCTGCGTTGATTCTTTAGGCTGTTATTGCTTGCCTAACTCTACTGTGGACTCACTTTCCTTTAGATATCCTACTTCTTATTTCTTCCACACAACTTACGCTCCCTGTTGCATCACTTCTGAGGCACCTAAACACATGGTATTTGTTCTAATTTTAGAGAGATTTTACAGCACGATTTCACTGTGAATTCATATTTTTACCCTTTCTCCACTAATGAATTACTCATTTAATTCGATTTCCACTTTCGTTCTCCGAATATTCTTCCAGGATATCCTTTCTCCTGTCACACTTCTTCCATTCTTTCATTCATTTGCATCCTTCTGCCTTAATATCCCTCTCCCACTATTCTCCCAGCGCTCTCATTATTAATTATCCATCTCTGAATTAGATCCGGTCTAATTGGAGCTAATTTTGGCCTTATAGTTCCAGCGACGAGGAGTTTGTTGGCTGTCGAAATTGTCCGGCCTACTTTTTCTTTACCAGGAAGAATAATCAAAAAGAATTCATTTGAGATTCGAAATTCTTTTGCTAATCCTACTTTTTCCAAGCCCCGCGGTTGCGTCCGTATTTTGCGGTCGCCTGCTCCCTCTGACCGAATTAGCGGGTTTTAATGAACTTGGCTGAAAATGAAAAAGCGGCGGCTTTTCTAGATTTATATTTCACGTTTCTCTTTTTGCCTATCATAAAATATTTTCACGACTTTCATTTTCTTCCCATACGAAAAGCAAACAATGCGAGTGCAGTGAACACACAGACGGGGAATTCGATCTTGAATCTCAAAAAAATCTGCTGCTCTTTGAAAATTTGCCTCGTGAATGCACTGCGGTATTTGGTTCATGTTTTAGCAGCAATCTATAACTCTTTCAGTATACAAATATGACTTATTGATCAGTCCTCTATTTCGCTTCGTTAGCGCAAATTATGCCATTCACTTTCTGTGAAGTCAAGTTCTCTCGGAACAAAAGAAGAGTAATTTGAGAAATAATGGGAAAGCACTTCATTACAAGGCAAGAAATCACTACTGACTCCGGAGTCAACGCGTACATTTAGTTATTTCTGCCGGCATATCATGCTATTCAGTCAACTCATGACTAAAATCAGCAAAAATATAATCTTTAGTTAAAGGAGTTTAGGCAGGAGTATGCGCAAAAAATCTTAATAGTTCTTCTGATGTTTATGTTTGGCCAATTCTCGCAATTGATTCACGAGTAAAAGATTAAAAGGTTTCCCGGTGAGTTTATTATTATTTCAGTATATATATTTTGGGTTTTACACAGGACGATGTTGTTGAATACTACGATCGTTTTAATTGTAGGCTCAGCCTTCGTCATCAAAATAATGTTCAGCAAGGTCTTGACCTTAAAATTGAGTGTAGATGAAAAATACTTGTAATTCATTCAATAAATTAAAAGTATGTATTATTCTGAACTGTTTGATCACAATCAATTCTCTCGTATCAATCCTGATGCCGATGACTGTGTCTCCCGTTAAAGCGTTGGATCTACTAAACATCACCCGATTTGAGACCCGAGAAACCTTTATCCAACATTCCGGTGGTAATTTTTGCAAAAATATATGAAATATTCTTTTCTTTGAAAAAGAAATTTTTGTAAATCAACCTATAATAAAAGAAAATTTTTAAACATACCTAAAAAGCCAACAAAATAATTTCCATTTGATAATCTCTGTCTTTTCTCGGAATATCTTCCACCCGAATAAGTTTTTTGACAGCTCACGCGAAAGAAATCCGGAGATCATTCTTTACCCCAGAGCCATGGAAACCAACAAAAGCATAACACTCATTTTGTTTCAAGTTAACAAAAATATGTTGGCAAAGATAAATTCATTCCATGCAAATATCCTAATAGTGGACCAGCTGAGAACATATTCCTTCATATGGATATTTTGTTAGAAACCCATTGTCTACGACATGACCTAATGATATTTGCTGAGATTTTTTATAAGAAGGATGGCTTTTGTATTACATATACATTTTCTTTGTAAGATAAATCTCCCAAGAAAAAATATCTTCAACCAGTAGTATCAAATATAATATGTAAAATAATATAGCTAAATGATCAGGCTACTAGTTTCTTCTCTGGCTGTTTACTTGCGGAAAGCAGCGTGTAAGTTCAGACTAACAAAGACACGCATATCTGAGGATGCATTTGAACCTTGCAGTGGATGAAGTGGTACGCTAGTTCCTCGTCTAAGTGCACGTCGAACTTTTCCCTAAAAACGATCCCTCGCTGCAAGCATTAATTCTGCTGGTGTGCTCTTGGTTCATTGTTTCCTCGGAAACTCTCTTTGGGATACGACGAGCTGCTTGTATTATCTCTAGACATGTAAATGTACGTCGGGCCACTCAAAAGGTTTGAGTTACACAACTTGATCTTCTTGTGTAGCCTCTTGGCAGCAAAGTCGGGGAAGGCCACTCGCGTTTTTTATTTAAATTCAACGCTTGACCAACTCCAAGGCGGGTAATGAAATTCCGAGACGTCTGCAATTCAAAGCCAAACGCACCTGCCAGTACTAGCCAATTTTGTTTGCATTTGGTGAAACACGAAAAAATTCAACGCCATGGAATTGTGAACACTCCTTTACCGAGTAGTTTCTTACTTTTTCGTGATGCAAAATGCTACTTAGTGCTCTTTAAAATGAACAGTACCTATTTTTATTTATTTTTAAATATTATTTTAGATAAGTTTTGTAAAAGTTTCATCAAGAGTTTCAGCTGCATTGGATGCAAAATTTTTACAAGATCATTGATGTGGTGCTATGAATAAATCCTCTACTAACGGAATTCGGTGAATTATGTGTTAAAATCGGTGCCAAAAAGAAAAAAGGGGATTGGGAAAGGGGTCTCTCCCGAATCGTCTGTTTTAACCAGTAATACGATTATGATAATATTTTTCCGTGATTTCAAGCCAACGATTTGAATTAATTGATCCAATTTTGGCAAGAAATTGTACAATAATGTCCTCTGTTCTTTTGGAACTGCAAAAGCCAGCAAGAAGTGATTCAGTGGTTTGAAACACACCGGGTGGAAAACGATAGAGAATGGAAATTCAACGGACCCGCCCCATTTGCCACTGCCCGTTAGAAGTTCGACGTCGAGGAACGCAAATCGTTTTTCTCGCACAATTTTCCGACCAAAAATCAGCGCAGCCTCCCCTGAATTGCTCTCCGTCCACATTATTTAACGGATTTCCATATTGGATTCGTCCCAACTGCCAATCCCCGAAGCCAATCGAATTATCTGCTTTCGGAGAGGAAGGAAAAAAATTGTGGTGAAAAAATTGGGGAAAAAAAGAGGATCGTTAATCGTGGGCGTTTGATTGGCTCCGTGGACACGGGTGGCACTCGTTCGCCCCTGTGGGAGACAGTTGTCATCGCAAGCCGCTCGAAATGTTTCCGTATTTTCCCCGCAGAGGTTTGGCGGGTTTTCTCCCAGTGGGCGAGGCTTCCTTCCGACCTGAGAGCCGCCGGTTTGATGTTTTCATGTTCTGATTTTTTAGGCTAGGGTTCACGTCATATTTATTGTTAATTAACTCACACAATATAATAGGCTTTCAGCAATATTTCCAAGGCCTTGGAAAATAAATAAATACAAAGTCAATCAAATTATCTGCTTTCGGAGAGGTAGGAAAAAAATGTGGCAAATAACTGGGAAAAGTAGAGGAACGTTATTCATATGCCTATTACCTATAACCCTAGAAAGAGATTTGCTAAATGCTTTAAATGAAGCGTGGTCCTCTATAGATCAGGAACTTGGACCTAGAGGAAAAAGGAAGTGAAGTATCTCGAAAGTTTTGAAATGTGGTTATGGAGAAGGATGATGAGAGTGAGGTGGACGGACAAGGTAAAGAATGACCAAGTTTTGTAAAGGATTGACGAGAAAAGATCAATCATGAATGTAATAAGAGGAAAGAAGGCAAACTGGTTTGGACATGTCTTGAGGTATGACTGCCTCCTGAGTAAGATAATGGAAGGAAAAGTGAAAGGAAAACGCAAGAAAGGAAGAAGAAAGTTTGACATGTTGACTGATTTGAGGGAAAACAAAAGTCACCAAGAGATAAAAATTTTGGTGGAGTTCAGCTGGAACCTGTCTTAGGACAGATCTACATTGATGATGATCTTCACATGCGTTTAAATGGCTCCATGGACACGGGTAGCGCCCGTTTGCCTCAGCGGGAGGCAGTTGTCATCGCAAGCCACTCAAGTAGTTTCCGTATATTTCCGACAGAGAGTTGGCGTGGTTTGGCCCGGTGGGTGAGGCTTCCTTCTAACTTGAAGGTCGCTAGCTTGACCTCCTCGCGAGCTCATTTTTGAGGCATGGGTGAGCCGTGCATAGATATTGCAGAAGTTGCCCCTGGCGAGCTGTTCAGAGGATTATTATGGGAAACGGGCTACTTAACTATAGGAGTCTTCCCGAAATGGCGGAGGAAAACTGCTCAATGTGGAGATTTAGTCACTGTTGCAGGCACAAGTCCTTCAAGGATTGGGATGACTCAGTAATACTAGCGATCTCATTTTGACTCGTCCTACGATGTGACCTCAAGACGTGGTCCATAGTACAGTCACGGCGGTGGATGATCTTAACCACTTGCGTTATAGCCTATTTTGCGCAGTAGTTCGATTCCCATGCCTCTATCTCTCATTCGACCCCGGTGGCGACGGGATGAAGTCCTTGCCTGCTAACCCGAGGGTCGCAGGTTCGAATCCTGCCTGGGTAGATTGTGCACTGCCAAGGACATGAATATTTATGTGTGTTAAATGAGTTAGTTGTAAGAGAGGACTGAACAGTCCTAAATTTGCTCACAATAAAAACAAGTTATGATTATTACCATTCGTAGCCTCCTCCCCTTCCCCTTCGTCCTTCTTCTTCACCCACTCAAATTTTGCTTTTCCTCCTTGCCGCACAGGTCTGTGCCAGTAACTTTTGTGCGGGAGCTATGCGCCCCATGTTCGGCTAGTTAACTCACATGGTGAAAAGGGCTTCCCGCACTGTTTTCGAGGTCTTGGAAAATAAATAAATACACCTCGTTCCACCCGGCCTCGTCCACTCCCATGCGGCCCTCTAAGTGCCCTCTCGCAGCCGCAAGACTCGCCTCACCTACGGTCCGCTGGCGCCGCGGCCGAGCGGCACACACAAGAAAAGGACAGCCCGGGATTAGTGGACGTGAAAAAAAAGGAACGGCGCCGGCAAAAGGCTTTTGAGAATTGTTGCGCTCCGCTCGTCTCGGATGCTGGTGATTAAAATGCGAAAAAGAGTAGTGAGGTGGGGGGCCGAGGTGGGAGGGCGCTTTTTATACCCTTTGCGAGCAATGTTGGTGTCGCCGACGTGCATTTCTGACTCGTTAATTTCGATTCAGAGATTCACAGGCGACTGCAGCGGGCGAATCCCGCCCGCTCGCCGCCCCCCTCCGCTCCACCAAATCCATCTTTTCCCCTCTCACGGCGGCGGCAACCCACCCGCCGCCGCGAATTGCACTGAAGGAGGGCGAGAGCAGACATAAGGACGCAAAACCCCTTTCCTTCCCAACCCATTGACGACGAACGGTTCAAGCGCGTCGCTCCCCAGCAACAGATTGCGAGGGAAACACGAGCCGCTACATCAAAGACACGCATTCACTGCCTCCATCACGTGTGGATGGACTTTTGGCGGAGTCATTAAAAACAATTGAAGTCTCCCTCTTGAATGTATTCACCAAAGGCAAATACTTAATCGTCTTTGCTTATGCAGAGGTTAAGGTTACCCATTCTCAGAAAAGTAGCAGTTAATGCACAAGTTACATGCTTAGAAGTGCTCATTATAGGAGGTAATCTAGGTCTACTTGATACCGTACAAGCTAACTCAAGATTTTTTGGCACGGGGTGATTCATCACCGGGCATTCAGCATCGTGAAAAAACCTGCGCTACTGTGCTACGAAACAGCAGAAAAAGTGGCGATTTTGTGCAAAAATGCATAGTTTTTCTAAAATTCAACCTCGATGAGGCACGGCTGAATGTTATCAAGTCGAGCTGAAACTTTGCCATTCACATTTTCTGTCCATTTGGCAACATTTATGGGAGTCCTCCAGATGTGCCATTGAAAAACAATCTCTCATATACTTTGTGACCACTCTATTTAGCACTAGTCCCAGTTCAATTCAGAACCTTCAACGTTTCCGTTGGTGAGATGCAGACCTATAAGCAGACAGGAGAACAATGTGCCATTTTAGTTTCCTCTTCTAAAGCGATCCGCTCCACAAAACGGCACTGCGTATGAGTGGAGGATGCGAGCGCAGAACACCTCTCAATCTCCAATGGCCCTCCCTCCCATTCAACGCTTCTATGATTCCATTCTCGAAGGAATTTTGTAGTGCTTAACCCCACATTTTCATTGAAGAATCTTCTTTACATGCTTCTTCAATGAATCCCTTTGAGGTAAAAAGCCAGTTGCCTAACGTCCGTGAAAATTTTCATCTCAAGCGTTTAACACATTTCAGAAGGGTTTTCCACTGAATCTCTCTCCTACTAGCCAACAAATGGGCAGTCTGAATCCATCAAGATGTAGATAGGCTTTTAAAGAGTGTTCCGAAGACAAATTCTTTAATGATGACGACCAGATATTGAATCATCATTGGTTGTTCAATCCTAAGAATTTCTGACTGCAGCCTTCCATCCTCCCCCATATAATACTAGTTCCCTTACTTTGTGGAAGCTCTTTCAAAGTACTTTACTCTTTATTTCGTCCATGTATTCCTGGGTCTTCCTCTGGGAACTTTTATATCTTTTTTTCTTTAACTATGTTCTTAAAATACCCACTATGCCTCAGGATTTGTCCAATTCATCAGATTTATCTTTTCTGTATAGCATTATATATGGTTCTTCCTACTTCTCTCTAACTGCCAACTTCATCACTTCTTATTAATGTTGCTCTTTTCAGGTATTTCCGTCGCGTGTTTGGTTTTTTCGACAACAGTTTCTCCCCTCTTCCTGGGACCAACAATTACAAAAATGTCCAACGGACCTGAAGACGCCCCCAGGAAGAGGGGAGAAACTGTTGTCGAAAAAACCAAACACGCGACGGAAATACCTGAAAAGAGCAACATTAATAATTATAAGAGTCGCGGAAGCCTTCAAAGAAATTTCATCACTTCTTATCTGTGCGCCCAATTTATCTTCAGCAACCTCCAGCACCAGGTTTTGGAAGCTTCTAAGCGACTATGCATTCAAAAAGACAAGGAGCCCTCTCAGCTGTTGTATCGAC
This sequence comes from Ceriagrion tenellum, assembly GCA_963169105.1. Lineage (NCBI taxonomy): Eukaryota > Metazoa > Arthropoda > Insecta > Odonata > Coenagrionidae > Ceriagrion > Ceriagrion tenellum. Next base: position 117,846,104 of record OY720642.1, on the reverse strand, counting down.
TAGAATTGACATTTTGGAATAGTGTTTGTCATCAAAGAAAAAAATAGATTTCTTGCCTGCCATATTGTTGCGTATAATGTCAACAACCCTCCTTCATGCTTTATGATTACTTTCGACAAAGTTAGGTTCAAATATGTATCTTCCAGCCTCCGCCAGTGTGCGATAGGGACGCAATCGTAAGCCTTTTGCTGCACGAATTAAGTCCAAAAAGAATTTATTTTTTCTTTTCTATTTAGGCCTAAACGCACAGCATTTTTGCCGCGCTTACTCCCAACCCGGAGAGAGACAATACCCACCCTCACTTAATCCCTCCCGCTCATAAAACCACCCCGTCCAACAAACCACCGCTCTAATCAACTCGGTTCTCCCTCTACCCTCTTGCCCTGAAGCTCTGTCCTCTTCACCTCCATCCATTGAGGTGTATGAAGAGTTAGAAATGACGCCATCGAACTGTTACCTGGCAACATATATATCCACCACATTGCTGCACGCTGCTCTTTCCTTATTTGCCTTTGCATAGAACGGTGGAGTGGACGCATTGACCGATATAAAACAAGCATATCCACCTTATGATGTAAATTTAAGATAATTCACTCTTGCTGTATATATTTTCTACTAGGATGTAGAGAATTGTCTTCATTTCATTATAATTTTTGTTTGAAATACGAATATATTTTAATTTTACTGAATATAATATACGTGAGAGAGCATTTTGACGAAATAAATGCTTGCTCATTGGAAGTGAGATACAGATTTGAAGCTATTCGGGACTAGCCACGGAGTTCCACTTTTATGGAGTCACCCGCACTGCAAAATTGTGCGAAATTCCGCTGAGAAAAATTCATCCGCCTTGACCGGGATTCGAAAGGATCCCTCGATTTACGGCCGAGTGTTTTAGCCATTAAAGCTACCGAGGCGTCCTCTACTCCTGTGGATTTTAGTGACATTTACGGAACCAGATGTTTTCGACTGTCGGACATAAAATCTTAAAACCTGTCAAATAGAGTGAACGCCTCTCTGTGTTCATACTACGATCTTTCCTCGTGGACAGTGGCGCTCAGCGCTCAGTAGCGGGTTGTTACATTGTATATCGGGCAGTCGAGAACATCTGGTCCCGTAAAGGTCACTAAAATCCACTGGGGAAGAGGACGCCTCGGAAGCTTAAATGGCTAAAACACTCGGCCGGAAATCGAGGGATCCGGGTTCGAATCCCGGTCAAGGCGGATGATCTCGGTATAATTTTGCACGGAAGTAAGATAATGATAGATAACACAGTAAAAATTGCAACACCAGGATGTCAGACTACAGGTGCTCAAGTGAATCACGGGGGGACAAATATGGCGGACCGACCACGCCCACATTACAACTTCTAGCGAGGGCCAACATAGGAAGCGCCCACTCCATCCAACTCAATCCTTCCATCCGTTAGTCGCGCGACGAAATGAGTGAGTGAGGAAAGGTAGGACGCAAATGAATCCCTTCCCCTGCTTTAAATACCACGCCCTCTATCCCGCCCCCTGTCCCATTCAGATACTCGCATCCACCCCCTGCCACCCACTCCCTCACCCCCTCTCACCTCCCCCTCCACCCACTTCTCCTCGCACTCCCGCTCCAATCTCATTTGTTCTCCATCGTCGAGTCACTCACTTACGAGTCATCCCCGCCCTGGAGCCTATTAGCGGGAGTGGCAGGAGGGGGTCTCTCCTGCTTTTAAAAGGCACCATCCCCAATGCGTCTCTTTCTCTTTTTACAGTTCCAGCGGTAGGAGAGAAGGGAGGGCGGAGAGATGAGAGGAAACGAGATACGTACATGGCACAAGAGAGAGAGAGACAGACATAAGCTCGGCTCAGTCATCACCACTCTTCCTTCTGTTCAACCCCTTCGCCGCTGCGGACGTAACCACATGTACGCCCGAAGGAATCTGTGTTCCCAGCGCTGGGATCAGATTAGCGTGGTGGTCAGGGTGCCGGATTCTCACGCTTCAGGTGCAGGTTCTTGTCACCATGGTAGCGGAGAGATTTTAATGGTCATTCGATCCCAGCATGGTGCCTTGGAGGAGGGGGTATCTACATCAACGTCTACGTGCTACTCTGCAAGGCATTGTATGGACGTGTGGCCGAAGGTGTTAGGACATCAGTCATGTAAAGGAAAAGGTTAAAGGGAGGAGAAATTGTGAAATCTATTTTGGGCGTGTTGAGTGTTTGGAGTGGATCTCAGTTTTTATAATGGTCACTCAATGTGAGTGGGATCAACAAATTTTTGTACTGATGAAGGATCTCTCTTGTTTCATCGCTTCTATAGGATCTAGAGATGAAGTGCGGCGTAAAAATGATATTCTTTGTAAGAGAGGACAGTACAGTCCTCAATTCGCTCAATAAAGACAAGTTATTATTCTTTGTATCACGCTGAACTCCACCTGTTATGGATTTCTCAAGCAAACTAAGCGTAGCGTGCAGCCTTCGAATCTCTAGCGCCCCCAACCTATCCCTCTAAAAGCGGTGAAACCTTTTATATTCTGTTTTAGCAGTTTTTAGCGAACCGCGCAGCTTACCTTTTCATTCTACTTATTATCCGTATTAAATCTTTCTCCCAAGGATCCAAAATTCTCGCAGCGTATTCAATGTAAGGCCTATCCAGAGGGAAGTGGATTTTTTAATCAATCGAGGACCTTTCTAACATTATTCCTAAACGTTTGGCAATGCATCTGTTTGTTTTCAGTAAAACTTTTTACGTTTCTATAAGACTTAGAGATACAGTGCCTCGTAAAATGATACTCCATGAGCCACATTGAAAGACACGAGCTCTAAATTGCTCAAGCAAATGGCATATTTCTAACCTACTTGACGTTGTTGTATACGTCTTCCCTATATCCATCCTAATACCTCTCAAAACACATTCTGGAAAGCCAACTCGCACGAACAACAGAATGAAGGCGAGCATAAGGAAAAATAGTGTACTTGCGCAAAAATAGTATAAAAATAGTGTAAACTTGCGTTCTCCCTGAAAGGGAAAATTAAGTGAGAAATGGTGAATTATGATTAACAAGGTAATTATAAAATGCAATACCTCAATAATCAAGCGCTTCATTACAAGTCAGTAAGCATTCGTCAGAGATTCGTCAGCATCCATTGAAAGCGATACACGCCAAAGAAGTTCGATCAAGTCGGCAGCAACGGGTGCGCTTAAGTAAGATTCGCGCAGAATAATGAGTGAGCACAGAGAGAGGCGTTATTGTTAACCGCAACAAGTAGAAAGGTTTTGATGTCACTCGGACATGTTACTTAGCGCCGTGAGAGAAAACACAACCCCTTTCATCCGCCCACCACGTTTTTATGGATCCTGCTCAGTTGACTGATGAAGCTTTAAAAAACTAACTCTTTACGGCACCTGTTGAAGACAGGTCTAAAATATATACTGAACTTTCAAGTGAATTTAAGGTAATGGTGCTTTGATACATATAAAAATTACAAATGGAACAACAAGAGAGCACATTTAATCGGAAAATGCGTCCAACTATCCATCGACTGTTTCCCCTCTGCCATCAGTAAAGGCAGCTTCGGAAGCGATGTAGAGTCGACCAGAGCAAGTGCGGCGGCGCACAAACTTCCCTATGACCGTGAAATATTTCCCGCCAATGCACAAATTCTATATTGCCTCGGTCTTGTCGGCACACAACAGTGGTGGTATAGAACGGTCCCAGTCGAAACAGACATTCCTTTAAGGGGTAATAAGTTGTTATATTCCACCGCAATAAAATGCAGTAAACAAAAAATTAACGATGAATTCTTTTTTTTTTACAGTAATTGCCTTGAGAAAATTTTTTTGTCATGGAAATTTCTAAAAAAAAATTCACCCACTATACTTGAATATTTTCAAATGGCTAAGCATGGCGTAAGTGCTGGTGAAGGATACTGTCCCTTGGTTGTGGCTTCTTTGAAGCCTTCTTCTCCTTTGCGTTGGAATCTTTGATGGACCGCAAGGGCCTTAGATCTACTTGTATTCACCCTTGTATCCACCAAAAATTACCATGGAAACTAGGAAGCCTGGATAACATAGTGGTCTGCGCATTGGTCCGGCAAATCAATTCCTGGACCAGGCCGGGTTTTTTTTCTCATGGAAATTTCTCCAAAAAACATTTACCCGCCATGTTTGAATATTTTTAACGATGAATTCAATCATTTAAGGCGTACCCTTGCGGAAGCCCACTATTGAATAAACTGTGAAAAAGCCAACTATGTTTAAACCCACTGAATTCTTTATTGGTACACTTAGTTTTAACGCTACTGCATTATATTCAGGTACCTGTCACCTTCAGATATAGGTTTTTTCACAATTTATTCCAAAAATTCACTTTAATGATTGATTAATGAGGGTGGACGATATCCATTTATTTCCACTAGTGACGCTTAAATTTATCAGAAGAGATAACAAAAATAGTGAAATTAGCATTCGAAAATTATTATATAGTTATGAACCGAACGAGTACATAGTAGGAAAGCATGGCATCACAAGGTCATCCGTAATAATCAACTGGTCTCGCGCCGAAACAGCCGTGGAGACGTCCCAGCACTATAGCGGCTGGCACCAAATTGTCCCAGCGCTGAAAAGGCTGGCGCCCATACGGCAGCAGAAAAGCCCACGCCGACATCTTTTTTCCACCCAAACTTTATTTCCCATAGCACGGAATTATACCACAACAATTCTCTAAAATCCGCAGCGTTGCAGGTGAGTCGCCAATCGCGTTTGGCTCCTGTGAAAGTTACTTGTGGCAGACGCGCATCGAGATGGGGAAGTAGAATTTGAGGAGGTGAAGCGACATGATGGAGGGCAAGAATGGAAAGTTACGAGAGAGACATGGGGGCCAAATTACATCACTAAAACGGCTAGAACACAAGGATATTACCTAGATGTTTAAAATAATGTCAAAAATTTAGGTCTCATTGTGATACGAATCACAACGGGATGGCAGGCAGTTGTGAGTCATCCCAATTCTCGATGCGGTTGGTTTTGCAACAGATACAAAATCTCCAGCCTGAACATTATCCCTCCCGCGTTTGGTGGGACTCAGCTGCGCAGCGCCAGGATCTTTTGAGACAGCTATACGGTGGAAACGCGCGGCTGACTTTGGGAAAACCGTCGCGCCGCGCCATTCTACCGCCTTTTTTACCTTTCGACCGCGCCGTGTTCAATCCAATCCGGATGAGTTACCGGATCCGGGAGGATGGTGAGCGAACGAAATTTGGTAACAATTCGCTCCGCTCAGCACCCCCTCCGCTGTTCATCTGCCTCTTTTATTGCAAGGTCACGCATTTCGTGCCCACGTGGGAAAAGTATGAGCGAGGAAAATGGGCGAGTCATTCATATTCGATGCAATTATGACGGGCAGGGATCGTGACTGTCCCCGGTCGCGCGCCGCCGGACGCTCCGCTTTTCAATCACGACACAGAAAGTGTTAAACCAGAAGATTTAGACATGTGTTTGCATCGAGAGACTAACGGATATAATGTCGGTCAGCAAAAGGAATTGAAGCTCGCTCGTCGGTTCCGTCGCATGGATAATCACAATTGACGGTCGGTGGTCGGGAGAATGGATCTACAGATTTCACATCTACATAATGCAAAGCAAAGAGGAGCTAGGTTTGTAAAACGATGCTACGATAAGTTTGCTAGTGTGCCTGGTTTGTTAGAAGAATTGGGATGGGAATCGCTATCACAGCGTAGATTAAATTATAGGCTTAACCTCCTAACTAAATTTTAGGAAAATCATTTCTCTAACGATGTAAAAAACATACTATTAACCCCCTCGTACTACGGCAGATTAGATCGCGCCAATAAAATTAGAGATATAGATTGTAGAACGGATAGGTATAAAATGTCATTTTTTCGGCGTACCATTCGGGACCATAACAGCTGTGATCGACGTCACGAATAGTGCGATTAGTGATATCAGCTAGTCTGTAGATCTTTCTTTTTATATTCTCTACGTTCTAATTTATGCATGATGTAAATATTGGTGTTCTTATTTATGCATGATATTTTGTATTATATACATTATTTATACATGATCTGTAGTAGTAGTCTTTGTATCCCTTGCATGTTGGAAAGATTAACGATAGAATGTTTCTTGGTTAGTAAATTTTCAATTGGCGCGTTGCATGTGTGGTACGCTGGTTTCAATGTAATTTCGGTGTTCTACCGTATCATTCATGCATGCCTGGTGTGGAAGCACCCCATGCCACACACCGTTTGGGTAGCTTGCAGGGTATGACGTAGATTTAGATGTAGATTACCAGTCAAGCCACCTCAATGGAGTGTGGCAGTGGGGTATGGGAAGAGACAGGCTGCTGAGGCGGTGGCTAAAATCATTGAATTATTATTATTTAACCAATCACCTTTCGTATAAAATCATTTCAGGCTTTATTTGGTAGAACTTATGTATTTCCATATTGCAATGAAACAGTAGGCAAAAATTCCACACTAAACCTTTTTTTAGTTTGACTTACTTTATGCGACGGAGCCGTGACATGGAAAACCACTGGTTGAACCGGAATATTAGGTTTATGTGTCTTAGGAAGACCACAAGACTTAGGTGGCAGATGATTCATACTAATGTGGTGCCATATTTCTTTAGTGCTGAATAACTTATTACAATTAGTCAACTTGCATTTTAGTTCTATTTGAAATTTAAGCGTCGGATCAAACTGCAGTTTTAGTGTTTGGTGTGGAATTTTTGCCAACTGTTTCATTGCAACATGGAAAATCACCTTTCGTTGAATAACCGTGTAGTTGATCAAGATTTTACGATTCTCCATAATATTTTAAATTATAATTGAGGATCGAGAGAGGAATTTTTGCATCAATAACTAAAGGGGCTGAGCATATATTGAAATTTCTTTTTATGTGAAAGAATTCCCAAAGAAAAAATATACGCCAGCGCACTACGCCCCGTCCAAAATTAAAAATACTTCTGTTAGATTCCAATGACAACTTCCCCGGAACGAGAAAAAGCGCATTATGTGCCTTACAGTGGGATAGCTGCCCAACTAAACACATTGGCAAGACGGGGAAAAGTGTGAAAACAAGAGTGAACGAGCACAAAAAGTGCCAAAAAAATTAACACAGGATTCCATGTTCACTAACCACCACGGGGAAAACAACTACTACAGCAATTTGGCGCCGAAAATAATTCAATACGAATAAGGTGACTCAAGGGTATGTGAAAAGACGAACTTCATCCATTGTGTAAGTGTGAGCGTGACTCCTCACCCTATACCCATGCCAAACCTCCAGCAGTGAAGATTTTTGCAAAGTTTTCGCAAAGCACAAACTATGACTCCTTCCCCCCTCTCTAGTCCCAAACTCTTCACCTCCCCCACCCCCGCCTCTCTTGAAGAAATTGCCATGAGAAAAATTTGGCCTGGACCGGGAATCGAACCACGGATGATCTTTGGTTTGCCAGACCAATGCGCAGACCACTAAGCTATCCGGGCTTCCTAATTCTCCACTTCTACCCACCAAATCCCATTCCATCCCATTCTCCAATTGTATTCACCAATAAATTGCCATGATATTTAGGAAGCCTGGATTGCGTAGTAGGCTGCGCTTTGGTCCGGCAAACCAAAAGTCCGTGGTTCGATTACCGGTCCAGTCCGAATTTTTCTAATGGCAATCTTCAAAAAATTCACCTGCTATGTTTGAAATTTCCCGCCTCCCTAACCCCCACCCAACTCCCACCTCCCCCTCTCCTTCTTTCCCTTCCCTACCACGAACTTGTATGTATACTGAGAATGATGTTGTATTTGCACCTGACTATGACACAAAGTATCGAAACCCGGGTCGTGCTAATGAACCTCAAGTTGAGCTAGCAAAGTTACTTTCAAGGGGAATAATGCCACATGCCATTATGAGAATGACACGGAAGTGTTGGAACCGGTCGGTTTTATGCCAATTAAAGTTTGTGTGCATTATTCAAAGTGATTTTATTTCATCTCAAAGTTACTTTATTTGGTCCATATTACATAACTTCTACAAAGTAAAGCCTGCAACCATTTTCTTATACTATAACAGATTTTTTAATAGTAATAAGGGTTTATAGCAATAAGGGTGGATAGAGTCAGGAATGAGTGGGTCATGAATAAATTTAACCCACATTTATTCATGACCCACTCATTCCTGTCTCTATTCATCCTACTTTTGCCGCAAATATTCCTCAGATAACTCATACCCACTGCGTTTAGTCTACTCTTATGTCTAACCCATGTTTCACTTTGCTATATGGTACTATTTGCTATATGCTATGGTATATGAAACATGGGTATATCAGGATAGACATATGAGTAGACTTAACGCCGTGGGTATGAGTTAACTGAGGAGTATGGGCGGAAAAAGTAGGATGGATAGGGTCAGGAATGAGTGGGTCATGAATGAAAGTGGGTTAGATACTCCAGTAATGGACGTGTATGAAAGGAGTGTGCTTCGTTGGTTTAGCCATGTTGAAAGAATGGATGAGAGTAGAATAACGAAACAGATATGCGAGAGTAGAATGAATGGTGTGAGAGGTAGAGGTAGGCCGAGAAAGTTGTGTTTTAATGTGGTTGAGGAAATTCTTAGGAGGAATATTAGGAGTGTTAAAAACAGGAGGGCGTGTAAGAAACAGTGTATGGGGGTAAATGAGGCAAAAGAGGTTTTCAAGGATAGGTTAGTATGGAGGACATTATTGAAGCAGATTTAGGTGGACAATTATGTATTAATGTGTGAAACATTTTGACTGTGCCTAACCCGGAAGGGAACGGCGTGATGGGTATGTATGTATGTATGTATAAGAGTTCCTGCATCTCGCTCAGAAGTATAAGCGCCCTTTCCCATGTATGCTCTGGAATTGAAAGAATCCTGCCCCGGAGTCATAATAATAAGGAAATATGAGATATCTTCAATGATTAGCGTTATGATAATTTCTTGATAAGGACGTAAAAAAATTTGAGACGGACGAATGTGAAAATTAAGCGTGCTCTATAGATACATGGATAAATACAGAATACGTACGTGTGACCCACCCGAAATGCAAGTTCTCTGCAGACAAAGGGCTTAGTGCAGATTGATGCCGACATCGGATTTCTCCCAACCTTAACCTGATCTCAAATGCAATCCTTCTCTTTCCATACTTCCCACTGATCCTTAATAGCGCCATGGACCTCAACAGTTGATCGCCTTCATCTTTGACTTCCTAACTCGACCTAGTGCTCAAGGTATTGGAGAAAGGAAGAAGAGAGGGTAGAGGTGTAATGGTTTCTTCAAGATAGACTTCTCGTGGTTTACGAGAGGCGACCAACTTTAATAGGTAGTTAATACTGTCGTAACAGAGAAGATAAGCCATTTTCCCGTGCAATGCCTTTCACAGCCAACCCATGTGAATTCTCCGCTTAAGAAAATTCATTTAAAAAGATTATTATCAAGCAGCTTATTAATCTGGTCCTTGTAAAACTCCCATTTGTCGGCTCACTGTCACTCTACATTGTTGGGCTAAATGCAAACGTATTGAAATGGCGCACGGACGGTATGACAGCTGATATCCACATAGCAGGTTTAAGTATTGCTTTGAACAAGATTGGTGCTCCAGAAGGGTAAATACGAAAGGTTAACTTTGCTTATCTCAAACCATGTAACCTATACCAACATTATTAAGTAACCTATACCAACATTATAATCAGTGACTATACATCATATAACACTGTATATTAAAGTAAGATCTTGACAGTACTACTCGAAAAATATTTGAAGAATTCTATTAAAATTTATTCCATTTCCTCAGCTGCTAAGTGCATTTAACCAACTTCATTATAAATAGCAAGGAATTATGGATTTCAAGTCATTCAACTATGATATTTAAAAAGTGTCGACATAACTTCAAATCTCCCAGGAAACTGTTGATTTTATCGAAATGGTTTGTTTGTACTTCACCTGCCAAAGTTTCTTCTTTTCTGGATGACGTAATGAAGATTTGCAATTTTCAATTTATGCTGAAGCTCAGGACTCACCTGAAACGGAAAAAAATATCATTAGTATTTTTGTTTCCCATTTAGTGAGCATGATTTATGCTCGACCGTAAAAAGCCTTCATGGGATATCAATTGGGAGACCAATTTTATTCTTCTGTGGCTCGCCATGATAATGCTCACTAATGGGAAAATTTGGGAATGGCCATAAAATCAGATTCTAATTTTAGCATGAACACAAAATCGTATTTCAGCTTGAATTTTTCTGAAAACATTCTTCTAACATGAGGCAAAGACCCTATTCTTCCATTTATCCGTAATCTTATTTTGTCTATAATTCCTCGAAACTGAAACCGACAGTTGTTCCCCAAGTACAACTTAATGAGGACTTATTTAATAAGCTTCTTTTTTAAACTACGTAAAAACATACAACGTATACGATGAACTAGTATTTTTACGTGAGTACGTTTTCTTACATGGACCGAATACAATTATTAAATGAATCATGATATGTCACCCAACGAATCGCATCATACATTTCATTATTTTCATTGTTATAATGTAATATGACAACATTTTTTCATAAAAAGCTTTCAGGAATGCCTCTCATCGGCTTTCCAAACTTTAACATAATTAATATTTTATAGTTTCTCTAACACAATCGTTTAAATTTAATTCAAACAATAGCTAATAATATTACTAAAATATCTTTTTATAGCTCTTTCAAAACTACATGGAAAGTGTGATATTAATCTCGAGGTTGACCTAACTATTCTTACCTATGAAACTTACGTTATTTTTTTATAAATACTAAAGCCATTTATAGTGAAGGTGGCCAATAGAAATAAATGCTTATTTTACTGTTGTATAATCGAATTTAAACACCGTCCCCGTACTTCGTTCCAATTGGCTCCGTTTTCTTCTGTTCACCACAATATTCGGAATAGCAGTCATCCTTTCATGATATCGTCTCTTTTATCACGTGAGTCTTAAATAGGAACTTGGGAAGGATTTGGATTCATTCATCATTCTTATAAGTCTGTGAATATAATGAACTATTTAAACTGAAGTAAATATCTCAAAACTGTAGCCACCAGAAACAATATGCTTGCATGTTCAGGAATTTATTTCCAGTATTCCGAATTTTCTATCTTTGATCTGACTACACTCTGAAGGGGAATTCTTTCAGTTTACCTATTCGGCAAATATAAGTTCGTTTCAAAGTTGATATTTCGCGTGTACCGCTCTTATTGCCTTATTCAAAGTGGATCGATAAAAAACACTGCAGCCTCCAATAGTTCTTTGAAATGGGAGTTGCGTATTCATTTATTCGTCGCTTATGCATGCATGACATGGGTATAGATTTATGAAGCAATTTTTTCCTTATTAAGGAGCGTAGGGGATTGTTTTCTTCCTCCCTCGCGGCATTGGCTTTATTCTTTGTGCCCTTTGTCGAGGAAATCTGGATGCATTTGTGTTATCTGCCGCCTCGTTCCTCCAAAGACTCTCCAGACTCCACCGTTTCTATGAGCAGGCCAAGAGCGATCCCTTGAGAGCCCTTTCAGATAACCACCGGGAAAAGCCTTGCATGGATATGACAAATGTTTATGAGAAGCTAAATAAAAATTTGGGCAATCTAACAAAGGGGTGACTTTCGGATTGTTTACGTTCATTAGCATCAGTATATTTTAGAAGTTTTGAATAAAAGGAGACGCATGAGTGAAGGTCATTTGAAAGGCTCCTTGCCCAAACAGCTGGTGGTTAGAGTACTGGCTAACCATACGGATGGCCAGGGTTCAAATCCCTACAGAGGAGGATATTTTTAAGAGGAAACCCGATCCCTACTAAAGTGCCTTGAGGAGGGCGCTTAAGTGCAGTACTCCGTCTGGTGGATGAGACGTTAAACCATAGTCTCCTTGGCGCCTTTCATTAAGAGCAGGCTAATGCGGACGCCGAGTTTTTATCCACCTTTCCTCCCATACCTGTCCCCTATGGCACAAATGACCTTAGCCGTCAGTCGCCTCCCCAAATATCCAATCCAATCATTCAATGAGCTATTTCTAATGTACGCTCAGTGCATATCTGTGACGATAAGGCATTACTCTCTCTCTTATTCTATACCATAAGGCTACAAGAATTAAAGCAAGATCAACGATAAACGTAAATAATCTTTAATAGGTTTTTAAATTATTTATTCCTTTACAATGCTTCGTACCCATATGACTAACGTGACACGCATGCCACTCACAGATTTTAATGTATGTTAAGAAAAAAGCTATGTTAGTCACCGCATCACCACAGTACACCTCATAAAAGACGAGCTACTCAGGAATCATTTTACTTCTTTAAGCAACGAGTAATATTTTGAGAGCTCTTTTATGCAATATCTGTAAATTTAAAATGAATTCATTTAGACAAAGATAAGGTTGTCGTCATTACCATATAGTTTCATACAGTCAGACTCACTGTTGCTACTTGGGGATGTGCATCGAGTTGAAACTAAAGGAAAAGCGACAAAAGGACCGTGGATTTGTACTAGAATGGCACTGGAACAGCTTTGGCTTCCAGCTTCAGTTGCTTACGATATTTTCTTACATTACAGCGTGTAAAACTCTTTGTAAATAAGTTTATTATTATTATTTCAGCAACATTCATTGCATTATAGGATGCTTAGGGTCTGATTTCGATGCTTTTTCATCTCATAGCTTTTCCTCAATCACTCTTTGATTTTGGAGATTTTTTGACAATTTCCTGAGGTACACAATTAACTAGTAATTGACTGTTCAATATTTGAAATCCCAATGGACATAGCTATCTACGTAATTTTATTCATTAGAAAGATTTAAGCCCTTCAGCAAACGTTAATCCGGTTTCTGTCTAAAGTTTTTTGGGAAGGGAAATTGAATTTTTTTTCCAAGTTTTATAACCCTAATAGAATGTATTATCTCATTCTTTGAGTGCCATTAGACCAAAGTTAATGATTTTATTTCCATTATTAAGCCATTTGAGGATACAGCTGAAAAATATACACACTTTTCTTTGTTTCCTGGAAGGGATGGAGAGTTCCAAGCATAGGATTATGTTTATGTGTCTATTATCTTGTATTTCGATTGCATTAGAAGTAATTTCAAAATGATACGCAGTTTTCATATTGTAACCCCTTGTTATTACAAGTGGGAAGTGCTCAGACAGTGTTTATATCTGTCTTGCAAACTGAATGTGAACAGCTGGTTTGTTTGCTTGCAGAAGCTAGGCCTCGAATGCTGCGCGACGCCGTTGCACAGATTTATCAAGGGATAATATGAAGCAATATTCCCACAGTGCACTTCCCATTTTCAAGCAATGTGGTAGGAACGGCAGCGCCTGAATAAACTCAGCCGCAGTGCAAGAGCGCCCTCTGGCGACGGCCGTGATTCATGGGCGAGGAATTATTCCGTGTGCTGCATGCTTGCGTGCTTTCTCCTCCTTCTTACGCCCCACCATCCGCCTCCTCCCGCTTCACCCCCCCCCCCACACTCATTTACCCTCCGCTCACATCTCTCTTAGGAAGATTCCATTGCGATTTGCGAGCCAAAACAAATGACTGTGGAGTCCTACTGTCTTATAGATTCTGTACTATATAAGGACTTCCAAAGGTGATAATTTTTTTCTTGTGCATATAAATGTATTGACCGGATGCTCACAGAGAAAATAGTATAACTTGACCAACATGAAAAAACGGGAGCCTTCATGAGAAAATATAACAATAATGAGCATCGTCTTCAAAACTAAGTGATAAGGAGAAACTTCAGAGTCATTTGAGATCGAGAAAAGAGTTAGAGAGACAGTCTCCTCCGATTTAATTTAGCCCTAAAAAATAATCTGAACACGGAAGTAAGTTGCAAAAGCTGAAGGAACAAATGGAGTGTTTTGATCTAATAAAACTGGGTGTTACAGTAGAAAGTCTGGTATTCGCAGAAGACTGCTTTGTCCGCAGAGATTAAAGAACCGCAAAAATTTTTGAAACTATATGAAATTGCAGAAAAATATTAGTCCAGATGTATGAGAAAACTAAAGCATTCTATAAAAACATGACAAAGAAACATCTAAATGGTGGGTATGGAAGATTTAGGCAACAGATAAATTTAAGCGTCTTGAGAAATTGGTGCAACAAAATGGGTTTTATGAAGATGATGAACGAGACAAAGGATGTAATGGGCAAACTGGTTAGTAACAAAAGAGATATAATTAGAGAGCATTTTCCAACAACGCAAAAATAATACATAAAAATGCCATTATTAGGACATCAGGATTATAAAGTTCAGAATGCCTGGTACAGAAGAGGAAATGGAAATGAGGAAATAAAATAATTCGTAAGGAAAGAAAGGAAAATAAAAAGGAAAATCTTTATTATATTTAAGGGTGGATGGTAATTGTAGAAGTAAGACAATGAAGATAAGGTAAAGCGTATATTCTAAGTCCGTGAGTAGAGCTAATCACGGTTACAATGCGCAAGAGAGGGACTAAGTTTCATGGACTCACCTTTAAAATGAGTGAATGTAAACAAACAAAAAAGTATTGAAAGAGATCACCACATAAAACACAGTAGGAACAATATAGGTTGAAGAAACAAAATAGGATTAGGAGGAAGTTGGCAACCATCAAGAAGATAATTGTAATGACGAGAGTTTTTGAAGAAATTTAAATGGGTTGGAGGGGTTTCAGGGAAAACAACGTAAGACTCCCAAAAATACCTGGAAAAAAGGAGGAACCAGAGCGAAATAATGAATGTATTTTGGAAGGAGATGAGAAAGACAGCTTAACAAAAAAAATTGTTTCTCGTCGTCCAGAGTAGATGAAACTAGAGAATAAATAAGTCCAAACACGTCGACAACCACTTTATACTCGATATATTTTCAGCCCTTGGTCCCGATTTAAATAGAACTCCTACTGATCTCATAAAGTTTAACTTTAAACGTTGATGCGTATCACCAATGACTTAAACACAAACTGAGACTCATTTTTTTCGTTTACTTTCCCGGAAATATTTACGCTTGTCAAAAGTCTTCCCAAAATACCATTCGTACTTGGCAGATGAAATATTACATCTTACTTCTGCTTATTCTATTTAACATTGTTTATTCACCTACATTATGCCTATCTTGGAATAGAACCGCTTACACTTGTATTTGGCGCAGAAAGGTAGATGTGTTTTATTTTATTTTTGAGTCAGTTTTAAACTAAGAAACTTTATTAATTTTGAACTCGAGTCATTTTTCTTAAAAAATTTAAATTCACTATACAATACTTAGAATAATATTACCTACATCAATAAGCAACCGCCTTGCTCCTTTCCTGAAGCCACATTACGAGCATAATTTTAATCCTTTCATTCCTGGTGTACAGTCTACGGTACATAATACACGCTGCTTGATTTGTGCGTATCAATACTGTTTAAATTATCTTAGAGAGTTTAAACAACTCCTTGAGTGTTATGTTTACTATACTTGGTCGTTTCGTAGCTCCCAAATAGTGTACTGTAGGCTCAGGCAACCTTAATGTATCACCAGAATTACCACTAATAATTCATAAAAATTTCCCAAGGAATTTTAATGCCATAATTACCAAATAATGTTAATAAATAAACTTTTTCAACAAAAAAAACTCTGATGAATTGTTCCTAGTTATTTAAATTTTGATATATTTTGTTTCCTTTTTCAGGTATTCAAAAAAGCAACACCTAATTCCGCCCGTACAGTACCCTGTACATCTTCTAACTTAGTTGTTAATAATTGAAAATGTACCAAAATTTCTGAAAATCTTCCAGAGAGCTCAACTATGGAAAGAAAACAATTTTGCTCTCCACAAATAATTCAGGTCTGAAGGGGTTAATTAAATTCAGAATGATTACTTAAATACTTTTTAAAAAGTATCTCTTTACTGCTGATCGACGTCTTCTTGCCAAATATTCATAAGCGCGAGAACTTAAGCGTTATTCATATTTTAGTCGCGAAAAAAAAGTAAGTGAATGTAAGATTTTTTGAGATATCCAGAGCAGTGGTTACCGAATGGTGTTCCGCGGAACCCTGGGGTTCTGTGAAAGGGTCACAGGGGTTCCGCGAATAAGGCCCTACTGTCTTAGATAACAGGCAATTACACGCATTTTTATTTTCTTAATTTAAACGATTTCAATCCTAAACTCCGTTCCATACATACACCATGTACCTATCGCACCTTAAAATAACATAATAGTCGAGTTAATGTGCAACTCTCGAGATAGGGTTCCGCTAAAAATACGTGAATCAATAAGTGTTCCGTAGGCAAAAACGATTGGAAACCGTTGATCTAGAGGACCCGATTGTATTTAGGTAGCAGCATGAATGAGCAGGAGACAACATTTGGTTCACTTTTACGGAGGAACCTCGCCTCGTCACGTGTGGCGATGCCCCCCGATTCCTCCTCCGTCCCCAGCGGCCCTGGTGTGCCGACAAAAGAGGGTTCAAGTGTAGAGGAGGATGAGTGCGACTCCCTACTCCCTTTCTCTCCGTGCGCGCATGATTAACTGTATTCGGAGCCCCTAGGACGTACAATTACCTCCACGGGAGCGAAATGTGGATTCCATGTTTCCCTTTTCGAAGCGTTTCCGTGTTTTGGTAATTGGGGTTCATAGTTGTACAAGACGACCCCCACATCCCCCCGTCTCCAATCCGGCCCGGGTGTCCGCCGACCCCCTTCCACCACCCACCCCCATCACCCTAGTGAGTTTCCGGGAAGCAAAAGAACGCGGGACATGTTCACGATCTAATTAGTAAGCAAGGCGGTGAAAGGAGGACCGCGAGGCGGAATCCCGAGGCCGCTGCCGCCGGCCCAGGCCTTCGTCGTTTCCTGAGCCCGCGTGCTCCCCATGCGGCGTTAAAATTTTCTCCGGCGACTTCCCATCGAAATGACACGACCCCATTGGCTCGACATGGGAGCGTGAGTTGAGTACTCTCTACAAGCATCGGTATTACATAATTTCCCATTCCTGAGCAGAACTTCGCAGCAAGACCTTTAAGTACGGCACCCACTCCATGTGATTTGGAATTGGTGCATTAAAGATCTGATTTGCATGTACTCTTTGCACCCCATTCCTCAACTGATTCCGGATTTCCTCCTTTGGAATAATTACACTTTTCCATGAGCCAGGAAAAAGCAGCCGAGATTGCAGTCGCAGAGATTATTGGTTAAATATTTTTTTATGAATTATTACTGCTCACAACTGTTTCACATTCTGCTTAAAACTGGGTAATGCATATTCACATTCAAATGATTTCACCCTGATGATACTCCCAAAGCGGTGCTTTGCAAATGCCGAACGAGCTTGGAAGCATTTCAGCATCAATACGTGTATCCAAATAGCGCTTTTTCCTCCGACCCCAGTTTTTTTACTAGAGGATATTTCCATTAACTAAATGGAAAACTGACTTTAAATGACGCATTTAAAAATGAGCTATAAAATTACTAAGCTCATTTCATTTTTTATGTGATGAAATAATTCTGCCTTTTGAAGCGTCGATGCCTCTGAAGCCGCCTTTTGAATAGGTTAAAACAATTAAATATCCTAATACCGGACCAATAATTGAAAATACTAGGGGCTACTTATTGCGTACACCAGGATGTTGATGGGTAATTGGCTTCAAGATGTAGAAGTAAATAAAGTAACAAACGAGACGAATTGGTGAATATGCAATAGTGAACAAAAAACGATGGTAATTTGAGGATTCTTTGGGCCATACTCAGGTAAAAATGATATAAAATACTATGAAAACGATTACATCCTGATTTGGAGATTGGCTGCGGCTAAATAAGAGGCTGTATATAATCTAAGTAGACAAAAATAGGCCACTTTTTGACCCTCCCCCCACTCCCATCGTGGACAATCGTGGACTTCATCCGGACCCCCTGTACCCCTGTTGTCCGCGCAGACTTTTCTTGTTTTGCGGAAAAAGCTGTGAAATGGGTTATTAATTGATTGTAATAATAATAATAATAATTTTATTATTAAACTTTAAACGTGATCCAAGATTACATAATCACTTAGCACTTGTCAATAACTATCTGTAATTTAACGCAGATTTTAAGGAAAGGTAAGTAAAAGAAATACTACTCTTGTAGCTATGATAATCTGTCATTTACTATAAACTGCATGGTGTCGACCATTGTTTACGTAGACATCCTTTCAACCTCCCCACCCCCAACATGGACCATCGTGGACAACCCTCGTACTCCTCCCATACCCCCGTTTGGGATCAAAGTGTATTATGGACAGCCCCTAATAGACCGCCAGTAAGCTGGAGGAGCGGGCAGCAGCCCTCTTTCGTATGAATGAAAGTGGCGGCCATGTGGGTCGAAAAGTGGAAAGCAAATTGAAATAATAACCGTATTTTTCTGAAGAGAAGTAGCTTTTCAGGTTTCATCTCCATTGTGATGAAGAATGACAGACTTGATACAATTGAAGTAGAAGTCAGGTAAGGTATTTACCTAACAATAAGTGGCTGTGGACAGTAACATAAAAACAGAAGGTGACAGGAAATAATCACGAAATAATTCTGAGGGAAAGCGGCTTTTTTGCTTCATTCTCTATCATAATTTTGAGCGGAAGACTACATATATGTGATGTAGAAGTCAGGTATGAAAGAGTGGAAGAAATGAAGGGGAACGTGATTGAGTGTGAGAACCTAAACATCCTTGGAGACTGGAATGCAGCTATAGATTATGACCAAGAAGCTATGTCTGTGGCAAAGTATAGTTTTGGGAAAACGAAACAACTAGGGAGATATTATTATTATATACAACTAGGGAGTATTAAGTTTAGCGTGCAAAATATGCTTGATATCACAGACACATAATTTGGCAACCTTTCCTGAAGAAGAAAGTGCCAGTAGATTGATAAAGATTAAATATTATTAAAACTGCGAAATAAAGTAAAAGTGATGACGAGGTACCTGGTGCGGATATGGATATTGATATAACTTGGTCACGATAAATTATCAACTTATATTTAAAAAATTATGCGAGTTGGGGAAAGAGAGACAATATGTAAGTTCTATGCAAAATGTTTTAAAAAATTAGAAGAATCAGCTGACATATATTTGCTTCATCCAATTGGAGAAAGAATTAGCCAATATGTATCAGAAAAGAATATTTATTGCATCGAAAATCATAGAATTATTTCATGACAGCTGAACAGTTTGAAAAATTTTGAAGGATAGCTACATAGGTAAAATATGGCGATGTAATGAAGGAGACATATAAAAAAAGAAGTACGACTAGGATGTTCCTTTTTTCCATGGATATTAATATTTTCCCTATTGACTTCCAAGTTAGCGATATACTCAGAATTCCGCCCCAAGAGTAACCTCGAAAATGATCTGCCTTGGATAACATTTTTGACGGTAGAGGAAAATTCACTCAGCATGTGCACCATAAAATGGCAAATGGAGACTTTCAGAGTGTTTCGTGGCACCAATGAAGGGATTTTCTCTGACGGATTCCGTTGGCCAACCGAAAACACTCATGATCTTTCATCGGAATGAAGCACTGGTGTCGGTCCTCATCCAATCTCCAGAAAAAGAATAAGTCGCCAACTTAAATGCAACTCCCAGTTTTGTCTCTCGGTTTCACCGAGTCATGGATATGTATGTATGCATAAGGCAGATATGGTAAAAGGCATCGGTCCAGTGAGTGCCCATTTGTGCGTTCGATAAAAGTGTGCGGGAGAAGGGGAGTGCCGGGGCGAATGGGGTTGTAACCGGAGCGGCCCATGAAACATTCAAGAACTCCCGACCGCTCGTCTCTGCCGCACATGGAGAAATGAAAAGAGAAGAGACAATAATAACTATAAAAATGGAAGACCATCCGTCGGGATTGTGTTCGTGAGCGTCGGTTTTCGCCTTTCCACCGCCAATTGTTTTCTCCGCGAGGGATTTCGTGTACTTTTTCTCGGCAGCGAAATGTATTCAGCCCCACACGCATCAACGTCCTGCTCTGAGCTCCTCCCGGAGATGGTGACCTGGGAAATGAAAAAAACCCTCTCCATCCCTCGCCTCTCTCCGTGCACATCCGAGGAGGGAGACGCTTCGCGGGGAACAGTTCCCTTGCGTTGGCGGGTAAAGGCGGAACATGACAACACTTCAGCGACTGTCACCCGATTGTTTTTAAAACATTGCTTCAACAATACTCCTCTGCCAAATTATGTATATCGGGTGTCAGCTTTCGGGTATCCCTCGGCACGTTGTCTTTTTGATACAGCCGCCTCCATCCATTCTGTTAGCGTCTTAAGTAATGAAAACTGTCGTCTCAAATTGACACGCTGAGGAATACCCGAAAACTCGCACCCGACACACCAAACACGGCATGAACCCTCGCATCAAATGATGCATTCTTCTAATGCCTAAAATATTTCAATATCAGTAATGAGACCACTTTCCTGATCTGGAGTAGGGGAATGGTTTTGTGGAGTGCGTAGAGTTAAAGCAGTGCAAAAATCTGTGGATTTAGCCTGTGGTGAGATGAAGAAAATGAGAGTGGCACGAGTGTTTGAAGAGAAGGCAAACAGCGCAGCCTCCTGAGTAATCCAGGGCCCTTGTTTCCAATACATAATGGGTGCGAAATCAAATTCAAGAAATTACAGACATTTTCCAGAGAGATTTCTATTCTTACATCGATGCTGTAAGGTGATCAAATCAAAAAGGAGTGCTCCATCAATTGGATGTGGACCACACCAATCAACCTATCCAAACTCAGGGGTCTCTTACTCTCTGCCACTTCCTCTCATCTATAATTTCTCCTAACCTTGAAACACGTCTTTTAGTCACAACTTAAATCATTTTCCCGAGAATAACATTCGGGTTAATGCTTTCGTTGTCCACTAGGCAATCAAACTTTCAGCAAATTGGACATTTCATGACATGTGAGCATAGTAGTGGTTTAAAAGGATTATTTTTTTCGGTCTTTTTGATTTTAATAGCACTCTATGTTATAATCACAAGGTTGTATTATACGTAAAATACGTATTTAAAATCTTATATACGTGGACTTAATAAAAGTCAAGTATGAAAAACAGGCTGAGATGAATAACTTAATCGGTTTACTACGCGTGCACCCTTGCTTAAACCAGTCTTCTCATGAAGCTCGAACATTCAGTGAGTCACTAAGTTAAAAAACTGGTTTGATACACAAATGAATTTACTTAATTTTCAGTAAATAGTTAGGCATTTCCATGTGACCTAAAAGCATAAAATGTGGTGGTTTGAATAGTTTTTTCCCCAACCACATAGAAATATAAAAATCTTTTCTGAAATATCACAACTTTAATTGAAGAAGTCGGTTTCAAATTGGAATGTCATGGGAATTAATACGGAGTCGACAGTAAGATTTTTGTTAGCTATTTTAATCAAGAAAAAAGTACAACTTCAATGAGACAGAAAAGCTTTTATTATTTTCATAAGGCCGAGTTTTATGCATTGATTTGAAAATTATTTAATTTCAGCTCCAACTATTAAGAAAACTAGTACGGAGGCTTCCGCGGTTATTTAATGACCGTATTCTGTCCCGGTTTTTGCCGCGTCGATCCATTTTTGGGGGACAACAGTTTCGCCTGCCTTCCAGCTGGCTTCGTCAGGTCCTAAATGAAATGCAGATCATCTTTTTTATTATTAACGGTGTTAGTCAGGTGCGCGCTCATTGGCCGGATGGGAATTCGAAAACGATTGTTGGAAGAGCCGTTTAAACGTTGAAGCTAGCGGATAGCCGTCTTCTCTATTAAAGTTCCCTGTGTTCTTCGCTATTTCGATAGCTTCCCTTATTAGCCGAGGGAAATACTTATTTTCTCTGGCGATGATCTTACACCCGTTAAAATTAATTATATGGCCAGGTTCCAAAAATGCGTGCTCTGCGACTGCGGAAAGGCGAAAATTTTTCTTTTCGGTTGCTCTTAGATGTTCTTCCAACCTGCATTTCAGGGATCTAGATCTAGATGTTTGCCCGATGTACGATTTTCCACAGCTGCATGTTATTTCGTACAATCCTTCGTAAATATCCGATGGGAGACGATCTTTTTCATTTCGAAGGAGGTCAGAGGTCTTCTTGTCGCTTCGGAATCTGATCAAGATGCCGTGCTTGGCGAGAACTCTTGCTATTTTTTGCGAAGTCCCGGCTACGTTAGGTAAAATAGCGTAGGCCTTAGCCTTCTGTTTTTCATCCATAGAAGTATGCATGGCAGCGTTACGTTTACCGTTTTCATCGCGTGATATTTTTTAAATCATTTTTCGGCTGTAGCCATTCATTTACAGCGTTGTCAGGAGGTGTTGTTTTTCTCTCGTGAGTGAATCTGCGTCAGAGATGGCATGTGCTCTGTGGAAAAGAGTGCGAATAACTGATGCTTTTTGGCCAGGATGATGGTGGGATTTGGCATTTAAATATCGGTCGGTATGGGTTTTCTTCCGATAACCTGAATGCCCTAAACTGCCATCCGCCTTCTTGGATACAAGAACATCCAAGAAAGGAAGTTTGTTGTTTTCTTCCAATTCCATTTTAAATTGAATGGATGTATTCTGGCTGTTTAGGTGAAGAAGGAAGTTTCGCAGTTCCTTCATCCCATTAGGCCACATAACGAAAGTGTCATCGACGTATCGAACAAACAGTTTTGGCTTCTTGTCGTAAGTATCTAGAGCTTTCCTTTCAAATTCCTCCATGTAAAGGTCTGCAATGACTGGGGACAGGGGGGAACCCATTGCTGCTCCTTCACACTACTCATATAATTTCCCATTCCACGAAAAGTAACAGTTCTTGAGACAAAATTCCACAATTTTCGGAATATCTTTTGGAAGACCTTTTTCCGTTAGCGCCTTTGTAATTTGGATGGCATCTTCAATAGGGATTTTTGTGAATAAAGACACTACGTCAAAACTGACGAGTAGATCTTCTTTTTCAACAATGGTCTTCTTTATAATTTCAATGAAATGCGAGGAGTTCTTCACATGTCGCAGTTTTGGACTTCAATAGGGATTTTTGTGAATAAAGACACTACGTCAAAACTGACGAGTAGATCTTCTTTTTCAACAGTGGTCTTCTTTATAATTTCAATGAAATGCGAGGAGTTCTTCACATGTCGCAGTTAGGCCTAAGAATGGCCGTAGGATCTGGGCTAGGTATCTCGCTAGCTTATGTGTTGGGGAATCAATGGCACTCACTATTGGACGGAGTGGTATCCCATCCTTATGTATTTTGGGAAGGCCGTATAATCTTGGAGGTTTAGGCGCAAACTGGATCAGAGATCGTCTCTCCTCTTGAGGTATTGATGAGTGTTTCATAAGTTCTTTGATGTTCTGAAGTTTCCCTGTAGGGTCTGACTTGAGTTCTTTATAGGTTGGGTCGTCTAGCAATCTTCAAATCTTCCTATGATAAACATCCTTAGATAAGATTACAGTTGCGTTCAACGTTTAAACGGCTCTTCCAACAATCGTTTTCGAATTCCCATCCGGCCAATAAGCGCGCACCTGACTACCGTTAAGAAAATGATCTGCATTTCATTTAGGACCTGATGAAGCCAGCTGGAAGGCAGGCGAAACGGTTGTCCCCCAGAAATGGATCGACGCGGCTAAAACCCGGACAGAATACGGTTATTAAGAAAACTATATTATAAGTGACTCGTTTACGAAAAATAAAATAAGTAAAGTGAGTAGGAAGAATTATCAAGAAAGAATAAGAGTGGAAATATCAAGGAAACAATAAAGGTCATTAAAGTCTGGACAAATTTTAGAATAAGTTGAAAAGAGTACGGAATGAGGAATTGTTGAAGGCAATCCATGGGTAGGTGGCGGCTGGTAATAATACTTTAACATCCAAATTTTTAATGATAATAATAAGGAAATCATGCAAATAGGGTCGCAGACTAGATCAAATTGGACCTATCATCCGGCAAAAGCGACAGCGACAGGTCCATCTTTCCAGCAGCAGTTCGCAAAGTCGGCGAACTTAGCTCGGCACAATGCCGCTCATCGGTAGTTACGTTTTTGCCTTCAACACCATAATGGTATCTAATAAACACCCGTGCTGCCCTGTGGCTCTGAAGATATTTAGACCCCCGTGGAGAACGATAATTGCACAACCTGGTGAATTGCTCCTTTTCCGCCACCAGAATGTTGGAACGGACTACATCTGATATCATTCTTCCAAGGAATAAGTTACGAACTCACTCCTTTTTCGTAATTAACTTTTCAGATCTAGTTGAAAGAAACATGGGTGCAATAAAGTTGGAAAATCTGTTTAAATATCAAAACCTGCTATTTGAACTTCGAAATACATACATAGGACACACTGTTAAACTAAGAGGAGTATCAAAACAGAAAGTTTGCCTCGCAAAGAAAAAATTGGAACAAAATGTAAAGATTTAGATAACATCATTAACGCAAGAACACAAACACTCATTATTCTAAATATAAGCTAGCTATGTGCTAATGCTGGTTTTCTCACTTATAATTACTCGCTGTGTGGAGTGTGTGTGTGTGCAGAGAGGCCAACACTCCCCGAGTGAGACAATGAATTGTGAATGAAATAATGAATACCCACCAACCAGATCAAGATGCTTTCCTCCCGATTTTATTCAATATGGCAGCCATCCCACTGTTTTTTTATATTACGTGGATTGCTGCATTTCAAAAAGTTGTTTTCAAATGGAACTCAATAGAGATAAGTACTCAATGGCTCTTCTAATAATTCTATTCAGATCGTAGGCTGAAAGATTCTGAGATCTAGTTGAAATAACAGCATTAATTAATCGAAAATTGTACATCTTAAGAGAGCGAATTTATTTGTGACCAAATAAAACTTTAGAGCAGTTCTTTAGCGAGAACCGCATGTGATACCATGATGTTGAAAATGCGCCTTTAACTCAATTCTCCCAACTTACCATATCTCAGAACGAACAATTCCTGGAAGATGCACTTCAAGGCACAAAAAAGGGAAAAATCTATCTGACCGAATTTAGAATATAGAGTAAATCTATTACACAAATTAAAATTCGATAATTATTTGATGGATGATCAACAACTTTTACTAGAGTAAACCTATGACTATAGAAACGATCAAATGCATAAAGTAAAGGAAGTTGACTGCAGAACCAATAAATTAAAAATATCATGTATGATTTTACACTTTCCCGGCGAATTAAATTAGTGTAAATTTCTCGGGCTCGCCACCGGGTAAGATTTTTATAGACAGCCGACGTTTCGGGTTCCGACTCGTCACCCATTCTCAAGGCTAGCCTTGAGAATGGGTGACGAGTCGGAACCCGAAACGTCGGCTGTCTATAAAAATCTTACCCGGTGGCGAGCCTGAGAAATTTACACTAAAAATATCATGTTTCCCAGGAACAATATGGGAAATTGACAGAGACGATAGATCAATTCTATGTGTCTACGACCTTTAAGAGGCGGAGTCAACTTTGCACTCATATTCAATAGCACAACATCATCATAACTCATCTCGATAGAAATATGCAGCACGATTAATATCTTTTAGTATTATATCTGGATAGCATTGATACTAATGTATATAAATAAGTGGTAGTTTTACCTTAATTAGCGTACTTTGTAATACCATGTCTGTCTATGTATCACTCCCTTAGTTTCTGGTTTGGCCGAGCATTATTCTCCTAACTGCTGTTTGGTCTGCGCCTAGTGGCCGTAGGGGTTCCGATTTGAACTGGGATGAGTGCTGAATGTCGGGGTGGGAATCACATCCAAATGGTGGCTTGCACGGTTCTTCGTAACCGTAGATATTGTAGTATTATATTTGGATAGCATTGATGCTAATGTATACAAATAAATAACTGGTAGTTTTACCTTAGTTAGCATACTCTATGATACCATGTCCGTCTATGTAGCACTCCCTTAGTTTCTGGTTTGGTCGAGCATTATTCTCCTGGCAGCTAATTTTAAGATATCCGGGACTAGCCACGGAGTTCCACTTTTACAGAGTCACCCGCAATGCACAATTGTGCGAAATTCCACAGAGAAAAAAAATCATCCACCTTGACCGGAATTGGATCCCTCGATTTCCGGCCGAGTGCTTTAGTAAGCTACCAAGGCGTGAGGGATCCGGGTTCGAATCCCAGTCAAGGTGGTTGATTTTTTCTCTGTGGAATTTCGCGCTCCAGACTGCTGTTTGATCTGCGCCTAGCGGCCGTAGGGGGTTCCGATTTGAACTGGGATGAGTGCCGAATGCTTAGGCGGGAATCACACCCTAACGGGGGCTACCACGTATCTTCGTAACTGTAGATATAGAGCAGTGACAGTGGGTGCAAGTGGGTTGATTCGAGTTGTGAGCAGGCGGAGGTGAAAGTGAGGCGGCAGAATGGCATGAGGGAATGCGTGGCGTGTCGGGGGTGGGAAGGGCAATTAGTTTTGCGCTCACATTTTGAGTAAGGCGGTTCTCCACGCGCCGACCACTCGCTACAAAATGTATAACGACAGGGAAATGGCCACAAAGGCGATTTGTTTCGCCGTGGAAATACCGTTGAGTGGGAGGGGGGGATGGGCGAGAGGGGCGGGAGAGGTCGACTGGGAATGGGAGCATTTTTGGTCCAATGCGATTCCGGTCACGTATCCGTCTCGCGTCGCAATAAACCAAAAGAGGGCGCGCCAATCGGCTCCGACGTGGACGTCGGAAATAGAATAAACGAAATAAAATAAAAATGGAGCAGAATCAGCACTACCCAACCTCACACAGGCGCGCGTGACTTCGACCGACGCCGCTCGCGAAAAAAACTGAAACAGCAAAAAAAGCAGTGGCTGCATGTCAGTGCTACGATTCGCTTGATGGTGTGGGTGCATGTGGCTTTGCATTTATGTATCAGCGCGGTTCTGTGCATCACATTTATGCGCTATATTTTTCACTATGTGGACCGTGCTCTTGCAGAGTCCGACTCCCGGATGGATAGAAGAATGGAGGAAGGAGACATCAGGCGACGAAGAGCGAAGCGACTGTGGTGGTATTCATTTCCATTGGTCGTGCAATCCTAAGATTGATAGACTGTAACCCCTCCACCCTTTTCTGTCTAATGCTAGTTCCCTTACCTCCTGGTATCTCTTTCTATGCACTTTTCTTTTTGCTTGGACCATGGACTTATTCCTGGGTCTTCCTATGGGGACTTTTCCTCCATTTTACCTTCAATTATTACTTAAGTTCTCGCGAAAGACGTCTCTGGATTGCGTAGGCGACGAGAGGTGGGATAAAACGCGGGGAAGGGTCTCAATGAAGCCAAATGAGATATTTAAGGGCACGGGATGCCTTTCCGCTCGTGTCTTTGTCTTCAAACGGTGTGGGTAGCTACGGTAAGGAAGTGAGGGAGACGAGAATGTCAGGCCTCACTGAAGGTCTCATCGCTAGGGAAACAAGTTGAGAGGCAGCTGTACGCACCAAAGATCCGGGAGCAGAGGGCGTCACCATGTAGACCAGTGATTCCCAAAGAGGGCACTACCACCCTAATGGAAGCAGTGTTATTATCTTCATTCATTGGTCGTTCAATCCTAAGATTGGTTGACTGCAGCCCTCCACCCTTCCCTATCTAATGCTAGTTCCCTCACCTCCCGGTATCTCGTCCTATGCACTTTTCTGTTTATTTGGTCCATGAATATATTCATGGGTCTTCTCAGAGGACTTCTTACTCCATATTATCTTCAATTATATTCCTCACAAACCCATGGTGTCTTAGGGTGTGTCCAATTCATCCGGTTCTTCTTTTCTGTATGGTTTTACATATGGTCCTTTCCTCTTCTACTCTTCTGTACACTTCATAATTTCTTATTTTGTCCATCCATTTTATCTTCAGCATCCTCCTTCAGCACCAGGTTTCTACGGCTTCTAGTCTATTCTGGTCAGCATTTTCAATGGTCCTTGCTTTCGATCCATTGAGTTCTACGCTCTACGCGAAGGTTTGCACATACTGTTTCCTTGTATGTTGTCCTATCTTCTTTGAGCACAGGAGTTGTCCTTTTCCCATAAATACATTCTTAGCTTGGGCTCTTCTCCGCTTGATTTCCGCTGTACTTCTTCTATCTCAATTGTGGTGGTATAGAGCACAAATAAAAATTTTATATTTTATTTCATAATTATGTAACGATAGTCTGATCAGCGATTACAAGTCACGAGAACGAGAGCACCTTGGAAGTCGAATGATACGAGACGCGGTGAATCGCGTCATCAGGAACGCACTCTGTTACAGATTTAAATATTTTGATTTTTGCTAGTCATTTATATTCTACTGCGCATCCTTTACTGCTCTCTGGTTCTTCGAAGAGGAGTTGGCTGACGGGATCTACTTCCCCTCCGCCCCTTCACTCTTTGACGCAAGCTGCCTTGTTTGGGCACTTACGGTATTCCTTTCCACAATAGCCTCCGATGCAGTATAACATGGCCTCTTCCGGCGATTTCTTTAGTAATAAACCATTTTTGCTCTTAAGTTCTTCTTCTTTTGCTTTTGTGAATTATGTGGAACACACTCCATTATGAGTTACTCATCCTGGAGCCGATTTTGTCATCAACTCCAGAATTCTTCTTTGATTAGATTTGATCTTTTAATTTCAATTCAAATTCACCTTTTTAATTGCTATTTTTATTCTTTTTTATTGACTAAACTACACATCTAAACTTGCCAGTCCAATCTACCACCTCTTCATCATTACAGCCTAATCTGGTTTAATTTCTACAGTTGAAAAACACTGTTTGACACGCGCTGAATAAGTCAGTAGACAGCAAAAATGTCAGTTCCTGGGCATAAAGGAGTGAAAAAAGTGTGAAGAATATGCTATTTACCCACAGCCTCAACATTACGTCTCTGACTTATTACTCTATCTACCGACAAAATTACTGTATTCTCAGTTGCAAAACGAGTGGAGGTGAACACATCACTAGTACATCAACAAATTCAGAGGAATACCAGAAAATCAACCAACAATCGGCCCCTCCTGGGTGGGGTGCTAGTTGATTTGGAATTGATAAGACATCAACGAAGGGAATGTGCAGAAACTGCAATATGCGACAAGTGATGTAAGGTTAGCTAACCAGCTGGTAGTTCAACCAGTTCCAAACACGAACAGAATCGCACCATCTAAGGTAAAAAGAAGACCATTCCAAGTTAAGTGAGACAACAATAACGAACCACCGAACATGGAGCTCGTAAGGTTTAGGAGTTCATGGTGTAAGTGCTATGAGGGTACGAACGAACAAAATTATCGATGTCCTTGTTGGTTAAAAATGCAGGAAAACGTGACTCAAACCCGCAATCTTTGCAATAGCAGGCCACCGCGGTTGCTTTTGGGGGCATTAACGTATTGCAATAATGTCTTGATTTGTAGAAAAGCCCAGAGTACCAAAGGAGTTATTGATTTTCTAAATTGTTCGAATTGCTTATCTGTCGTAAAAAACGACAATATTTCAAGTTAGAGCAAACATATTGATGAAGCTAGATTTATCGGAATATTGTTCTTATGGGAGGAGCTGCACATTTCTGCATACACACTCACATGACAGAAATATTACTCATTGGCAGCAATTCTCAATTTGAAATGGGACGAAAGATGGAATGGCTGCGCCGTAGGTGCGGCAGTAGTAGAATCGTTACTGTGAGCGAAGGTCACCACAACCGGTCATTTTACAAAATCAGTGCATCACGGGAGAGGACATATAGTGTGAGTAGTGTTGTTCGGGTGGAAATAGGATACTTATAATGAAATGGCCTTTAAAAAGTCTAACACTAGGGGGTGTGGAAAAATGGACGAAAAAGATAAAAATATTTTACATAATATTGCATGGATTATAATTAATCTATAATTGCTTATTATTTTGCTTATTGCTTATTATCTTATATTATAATTTATTACATTTATTTTCTTATATTTGTCATATTTTTAGCAATTTTTCGATAGACTCTAAAATTTAATTTCACTTTTTTGGTTTCTTTTAATAGCTTTTATAATTTTTTCTATTGTTTAGTTATGTTTATTGTTTTTTAGTTTTATTTTTTAACTGTGCGCTGTCTCATATTCTGGATAGAGGTAGCAGCACGAGATTTAAGGTGTGTAGAGCCCAGCTGGGCACTTTGAGTGGCCTTCTCATCGGCTACAATATTTCACTGAGTCAGCCAGTTTATTTATTTATTTTATTTTTTTTTTATTTATTTACCAGGACACATCGCCGCTTAGTGGGTTCCATATCCTTACTTTTAACACAATTATGACATCGAATAAACACTTGTGCTTCCACATTTCCCTGGAAATATAGATTTTTCCCTCGAGAACGATAAATGTACGGTCGGGTGGAATCATTTCTCTTCTATCACCACGCTCAGTTGAAGGCCACGAAATCTGATGTCACTGGTATCGTGTGATAGGTTGCAGTCACCATTGTTAGTTTGCTTAATGGAGGGGAGGTCCCGTGGGTGAATGGTCCTCATTATATTCTACTCTTCCCTTATCTAAAAGTATTAATGTAGAAATACTCTTTAACCTGTATTGAAACAGTAAGAAAGTGCTTTAATGTGCCCTGTAAGAGCCTTTAAATTTGTTTACCTCTCTTAGTCCAAAAAACAGGTGCATGTGGCTCTGTTAAAACTTTCCAGAAATCAGTCTAGATCTTTCCTGAAATTTTGTCTTGATCTTTTTTGTTTAAACTACTTTTTCTTGGTTGAAACTTGAAGCGTGAACAGAAAACTTCAAGTGAGTCCTAAAATAAAATTTCAAATGAGTTTAAACAGAGAGTGATTTGAAATCCTAATAAAATATCCAAAACAAGTTCAAGAGAGATTCAGGACAGAATGTCGGAGATCTTTCACTACATTTACATGCTGCTATGCCAGCCACCCCAATTATGTGTGGTACTGGCACTTATATTGGCACAGGCGGATATATTTGTGGTGAGCACGCAGATTGCCGTTTACATTTTGTCAAATCGTCCACATGGAGCGCATGACCCACGCACTGGGTAGCCAAACATTCCATGGGAGTCGTACGTTCGCGCAAGCGGGCACGTCTCAATACCGATTTCCCTTTCTTCGTTTTCCTAGGGATCCGTTCCAAACAAATCCGAAAAATGTAAACGTTATCGCAGCCACGGGGCAAATATTTGCGGGCGAATACTCACGGCCATTGCTCCCTCCCCCTCCCTCTTTATCCCTTCCATCCCCTCTCCTTCCCCCCGCCCCATCCCCCCCAATGTTACTATCTTCACGTTTCCCGACGGCCGACCGCTTGCCTCTCCCTTGCGTTTTCGAATCCGCGCGAATGGGAACGGCAGAAATCCTGAGCGATCGTTTAGAGTTATTCCCGCCCCTCCGCCTCCTCCATCAGGATTGGCTCCGAGATTTCGTTCGGGCTTACCGCGTGAAAAAATGTTGGGCGCGCTCCGCAGGATCGTTATGGCTGGATTGGTGGCTGGCTTGATTCCCTCTGTGAAATATTAAAACCCCACCCTCGCCACTTCCCTCACGGTTGAGCATTCAATCAGGGGAACCCGCCGCCAACTCCCCGAGTTCAATATTCATTTGCTTCCGCACGAAATTCCTTATGTATACTGCTGCAGCCATTACGTATGCTGAAAGAAATGCTTGGATGAAAAGTTAGAATTTTATGTGGTATCCAAATATAATAGATTCTCGGGAGACATTCAATTTTACGGCAAAAGCAGCCAGTTCAGTAAGATATCACTTCCATTTCACGTGGATTAAATTGAGGAGAAAGTCAAAATAGTCGAGGTTGGAAACGCCCGAAATAAATCGAATACTACTAGATTCTCTCGCAGTGGTTCAGTGATTTATATAACTATAGACCTTCTATTTCACGAACCTCTCTGTTGATGTTAAATATATGTCATCATTTTCTTAGCTTTAAAGTTAATTCCAAATAGTGAATGCGAAGGAGGGAACTTTTTAATAGCGCGGAGGAAAATAAAACCACTTTCTCGATTTATAACATTATTCTGCCAAGCTATTCCATTCTTTTGGCATGCTTAAACGTAAAATAAATCAATTTCTTAGTACGCTATGTCATCTAAAAATGTCTTAGAACTGTCTTCCACCTGCCGTTTTCTAACTGAAATAGTGTCCGACTGTGAAATGTGCTGGCCGTTTGATTCAAGTAGATGTCAAATGTTTTTACAAAATTTGGCAATCACTAATATTAAGATGTGGGAAACTCCAAATACCTATTTAAATAATACGAATAATACACACAAAGGTCTTAACACAGCACCATTTCGGGCGAATTATCAGAGCGATTTGTGCTGTTTAACTAAAGATGTATGCCTCGGCCGGCCATATATTTTAGTGCATCAAACTAGACACCAAAAGTCACGTTTCGACTAGTCTGAATCACGCCCTCTCCTTAGCAGAGAAAATCTGTCGTTGGGCAGTATCTAAACATGATACGAATAACTTCGTCATTAACATCCCTGTATTCGTCATAATCTTTGTCCCAAAAAAGTAAATGTAGTCCTCATTTTTCTGAAACAAATGAGTGAACTATGTTTTGCTCAATAATGACCTAAAGCCCAGCGGAAGAAAAAGTGTGGGCTCCGGAATATGTGATCAACGTTAGATTTTCAGAATAACCGACATATCTGATTGTAAATGGGGGGAAAATATTGAGTCCTTATGTTTACCACTTTCCTATGGCCATCATGCGATGGAGACAGGAGATACCGGTAATATAGGGAAGGTTTGCAAAGATTTTTTCCTCCCACCAATTGGGCATTCAAGTAATCAGAAGTTATGCTGTTTCTGTTTACAGATCAATACTGAGTGCCCTGTGTCCTAATTGTAAACTTTAAACAAAAATTAGGGGAGATTGTGATGATTATAACTAATATGTGGATTTCCTTGGAGAAACTAAGTTATTCACAAGATGCTTCAGTGCTTGAGTAGTGCTAACACTTGATTGAGTAGACAGATTGAATATTTATTTCCCTCATCTCTTTGTCAGCGGATAAAATTATTTCACACTCTGAATCCAAAAGAGAACTCATTTCGAAAAAAATACGACCGAAAAACAAAGATGGGAATGCATTTACCATTGCCTAATAGTATCATATACTAAATTATTGTCGAAAAACCATGTTTATGGTCATTAAAAGAAGGTATGTACAATCAGCACCACAGAGGCAAACATCTATCCTTTCAGGTACAGGAGAATAAATATAGATATTAAATTAACTTCCGCCTCAAATTGGATCCCAAATGACTTTTAGAACTCAAGAACAAAATAAGGATCAAATGGAGAAAATTTCGGCTTCATTCTCAGTCACCAATAGTCGTAATTACTTCAGAATTCCGTTTCATAGTTTGAAATTCAAGATTTAGTGCATTTAGACGCGATGAATAGTTAATTATATGTCAAACATTAATTTGACAACAGAAGCCTTTCCTTACTCCCTTCAGTAGGGACATCTCCTTCAACTAAAGAAAATGGCATCACATAAATGAAGATTAATCGCTAATAACTCAATGAAATAAAGTCCACCCAATAGCATAAATAGGCCAAACCAAGAGCAGTTTGCCTAGAAGAAAATAGGCAAATACGTCTAAATTGGCGATTGGATGGCAGCGTACGTGAGTCTCAGTAATCTCTTGTTTGTCACCAAATGGTATCCTTATCAACCAACTCATTGCCACAAGCAATCATCTTTTAGCTATATTTTAGAGCGTCACCTCATACAGATTCTATGAAGCTTCTATCTCTACAAAGCAGAGTAGACTTTATAGTTGTTCCAATAAATTACCATAATTATTGACAACTCACCTCGCTTGAAGTCTGGGATGATTATGTTTTAATTTTCTGCAAGATATTTTCTACATTTAGGTATTTATATATTAATATCATTAATAATACTAACCAGAATTTGTATTTCAACGAATGTACTGCATATAAGCCTATTCATCTCCGTATTACTCACCTAGTTCTTAACTTGGTCGTGCATTGTTCTACGCGCGGCTTTTCGTCTGCGAGGCCGGAGGAACACTCGAGGATCTAATTTGAACTGGGACGAATGCTGAATTCATGTTGTGAAATCACCCCACGCCATACCCCTTATAGGTGTTTTGCATGGCACTTTATAGATGTAGATTTATCTACTCGCTTCCCTCTCTAGAAGATGGTTTTCCCTGCGAGGGGCGGATGTGACTGAGGGGATAGGGAAGCCCCAATTCCACTCTCGTCCTTTCATAAACCCGCCGCTCCGCTGGCATCTTCGCGTTCCCATAACCACGTGTGGTTCTCGCGGTCCGCAATGCCTTGCGGCATCGATTCTCACGGTGCCCCTCCACGCCGATTGTGGCGTCTCCATTCCCACACGTGGTGAGGATTGACACCACACGTCTGCGGTCCTTCAGTGTTAATAAAGCTTTGAGCTCTAACAAGGTCTGGGCTGGCGATATTTATGCCATATTGTATTTGGTTTCCGGGAAAGTCGTAAAGCAACGACCACGAGAGCAAATTTAATCTGTATGCCTTCCTACATAACAACTTTATAGATATTATGACGAAATGATAATACTTGTCGGCACTGTGGCGGCGGGGTAAAGTCCTCGCCTACTAACCCGAGGATCGCGGGTTCGACTCCCGCCTGAGCAGACCCAGGACATGGGTGTTTGTGTCTTGTCCATTGTTACTGTTATTAACCCGACTTAGATTGGTCCATTGTGCCGTATTCGGGATAGTGAAGATAAATAAAATAAATAAATAAATCACTTGAAGCAGATGGGATACCTGCTGTCTCAACCTTAATCAAGTGTAACATCATGAAGTATTGAAACACTTCGAGAGGAAATGGACGTTCATTAATTCATTTTCCACTCATTTTCCATTAATTCATTTTCCACCCACAATTGATTTACTCCAACTCTTCATTTCCTCAATATCTAATGCCAGTCCACTTACTGGTAGCGTTCTCTTCCCCTTCTTCTTCATTTGGTCCATGTAGTTTTCCATGACACTCCATATATATATATATTTCTCTTGGAATTTTCCCCTCCATTATTCCTGACAAACAATGCACATTGAAATGTGTTCAATCCATCTCTTTTTTCATTCCTTAATAGAGTTTGATATTATCCTTCCCTCTATTTCTCCTCCATATACTTTCGTTTTTCAATTCACCTCTTCATTTGTTCTTTAGTTTCCTCCTTCAACACCAGGTATCGAATACGCTTAGTTTTTGTTAGTCTGCTTTTCGAATAGACCATATTTCCGATCCATAGAGTGAAACACTCCACACAAATATTCTTGCATGCATCATCCTCGTTTGTAGTCTTATCTTCTTTGAACGCTGTAGTTACCTTTTCATCGAGAATAAATTCAAAGCTTGAGCTATTCGACACTTGTTTTTTGTTGTATATTTTCCGTCCCAAATTATAGAGCTTGTGAGATAAGAGAAAGGATAAAAATGTGCAAATTTTTCTCCACTCAGAGTTACTTCTGAATTCAGCTTCTCTCCCCCTACATCCACGGATTTTGGTCTACTTTATTTTCAACTTATATTCTCGGAGTACTGCCTAAATTTCGTTTGGTAATCGTCAGAGGTCATTACGGTTCAGGATTCTGCAGTTTGAATCTTTCTGGAGAATGGAACTTGGACAGTGAGAGATAGATTAGAGAAAGCTGGCGGGCAGTCACAAATGTTTATTTTTACTCACGGACGCCCGATAAAAAGTGGGAAGTCGCGTTTCCCGGAGCGACCAAAACGAGTAAATATTCCCATCGGTCTCGAATGAGTTTCCCATCGGAGTGACGAGTATCTCCGCAATCTGAGGAAAGATGGATGTGATCGCTTGTCTCGACTGTCCCTTGCGGCGATTGTTTCAACCCCATTCCCGATAGGACGGACCCTGTCATCGTCGGGCGTTGAACCCGGATCTTGGCCGTGCGACGAGGATAAGGGGGAAGTCGTGTGAGTGAAGGCGAATGGCATCTTAAGACGTGGCAGATTTCATGCTCGTCTCAATCGCATACCCATCGCTAGGGGACCCTGAGGCGACGAAGACAAGCACATATAGGAAACCACGTCGACATCCCCGACCAGCGACCGTATGGGAATGCTCCGCAAAGGGTATTAAGACTCCAGGTCGTTAGGAAGGGAAATTATCGCGTAACAGAGACGGCATCTGATGATGCAACGTTAGGGGTGTTCAGTGGTTGCCAAGTTACTGTGAACAAGGTGAGAAGCAAGGACATGAGACTCATATTTCTTCAATGGACATACATGACACCCTGATTACTCTAGCGGTCAGGCGTAGTCGGGAGCAACAACGTGATATGAGCATTTAATTGGATACTAGGTAGATTTGAGGTAGTTTGAGCGAAATATCATTTTATATAGAAATCAATGAATTTTGTTTCATTTTAAAGAAACATATATAACCCTTCCAACGACACCAAAAATTCAACCCCTTACCATACTACTTCCCGAGATATTTGCCAGAAAATACCAGTCCTTTTACATGGGAAATGGTACGTGTATGCACTCCAGACAGACCTTATATTTAAAATGAGGCATTCACTACACTTAGATCTCGTCAAAAAAGCAATGGTATGTAGTTTGTTTTTTCTCCACGATTTTTAAAATTAATCAAATTGTCACCGCAGTAGGTTCTTGGGTGTCACAATAAACTTTCCGTTTTGATGGAGTTTCAAACGTACCACGTGAAAAAATGAGTCATGTGAAAGACTTGTTTAGATATTTCCATTTAATCACTCAGCATTACTGTCATATAAAACTACATTATTGCACAATTAATAGTGCAATATTTAATTCATGCGTCCCACAGCTGGTGAAATTAAAACGTATAATTATAATATGGTCTCTATTATGATTAGGGATCTATCTCACTCGCACTACCTTCAGTAAGAAAGTTACATATTTATTTCTCATAAAAAAGTAAAAATACTAATTTTATAAAAAATTCTGCATCCTGCAAAATTCTGGCACCAGCTTCCAGCGTAGTTATGCCCACCAGACCTTTTCTTCGCGTTTTCGCAACACACGAGCTCGGTCATCTCCCTGGTTTACTTCAGGTTGTGATTGGCAGCGTTTTAAATATGGTTCCCTGCGTACTTGTGATAGACGCAGATAAATGCTGAACAGCAATCGGAAGTATTATTCTATTAAAAATAATAAAATATTTAATACTAAAGCAGAAAATCTTTTTCATTTTCACGCAAACTTACTTGTCCATTTGGGTCTGAAATAATTGTCGTGAGGATTCGTATATACGATATATCACAATTCCGTCGGAAACTTTGGAGAGGTGGCTTTTCACACGAAAGTTACTTCCATGGAAGTAGCCTTACAAGTCGATTGCAATCGATCCTTCATTGTGTCGGCACAGACTTAATGGCAATTGAGGTGAATGGCGGCAGAAATCGACCCAGGTACGTATTGGCAAGGAACGCAAACTCCCTTTTATTTTGCCTGTTGGGTAACATATGGTTTCCGCGATGAATCTGCATTGCATGCGGTTAAATAGAAGAAATTGTCTTGGCGAAGAAAGGGCTGGTCACATGACGACAAATGGATATTGAAAAAGTAAGCAACGAATCTATTAGTAAGTAGAGACTCATTGTTGCATACTTAAATGTTAATTTACACCAAATATTTTCAATAATTAAGAGTTCCAAAGGTAAGCCTTGTGACTCATATATTATTTGATAGTTATAATTATTCTCACAATTATAATAGCTGATACAATGTAATAATGCAGAACCAATGTCAGTAATTCAACTAATCAAATAATATATACAAATTTATAAAAATCGCAAATATAAATGGGTCTCGAACAGCAATATGCAGGAGACATTTTTGCCAAATTTTGGCGATTTACGTAATTACCACATTCAGTGTTTGCTGTCATGCATATGTTACGAAAAAATGAAAATTTGTGAGTATGCCGAATGATGTCTTGCACAAAAACCAATACCATTTGGGAAATCACAACACTGGCTACTTCCATAGAAGTCAACTTCCCAGTCAAAAGCACCCTCAAGGTATGTTTTGTGACGCTAATTTGCTGAAAACAAGTTAGGAAGTCAAGAGAAGAAATCAACAACACGCAATATTGAATGGTATGCTAAAGAAGAGCGCAGCGAGGAAGAAATGGCAGATTTTGTGGGAAAGCAGCGATGCGAGCCGTGGGCAGAGTGTAAGCGAGTGGCTGACTTGGAGAAAGAAGCGGGGACACCCCGCGTCGAGGGTCGGGCGAGGAAAGTTGAGCAAGTAACTGACTTGCTCTACAAAGGAAGAGACCTAATGAGATAGAGAGACGAAACGTAGAGGAAAGGAGAGCAATCTCTAGGCTACAAAAAAAGTTTAATAAAAAAGTTATGAAATAGTATCACGATTGGCAACCGTCTCATTCTTTTACCTAACCCAGAAACGCAAAAATAGTAATAAAGATTTGGAGGAGAGGAAAGCCAGACATGATACGTAGGTCAATGCAAAATGTTTTTTTTGCCTCTTATATTTCTTAGAAATACTGAAGTTCTGCAGTTACTGTCCCTATCTCTTCAGCTATGTATTGCACTTATTTTGTCCATTTATAGTGATTCTATTTATTGAGCGAAACGTTAAAATTATATCCTTCAAGTCACCCTGGTACTCCCTTCTTCTAGAATTCTTCATATGATCTTAGTCAAACCCCTAGCCTCTTGAACTTCTGGCGGCTACCAACCTCGTTATTCCTTTATTTGTGCCAAACTCTGCCCACGCGTCGCAGTCTATGAAGTAACGAGTAGTTTTTTTCATTTATTCACTTCAAGCTTTAATCTTTAACTGTTGGCATTGTATGCACTCTTGATTGTGATAAAAATCCAACCCTTTGAAATGGAAATCTAATAAGTGCAGAGAAAGGAGAGGCATTTTCCAAGACCACACAACTTTTAGGTGTTTCAGCATGAATCCGATGGGGAGAAGTTGAAATAGAATCCATAGTCTACGAGTCGTCAAGGAAAACCTATAGTGGAACATCTTCACCCTAGTTCGTGGAGTGAAGGTAGTAGGAAGTTTATTTTTATTTTTTCCTAAATTAGGGGTTCCATTGCTAATATTCAAACGTAAAATAATTTGCTGATAGATTTAATTTTCCCAGCAAAATTTCAACGTAAAAAAGAAAGAATAGAATAGGAGACCTAAAATACCTCTAAAATTGCACCATCTTTACACCGGTTTACGGTATTATAGTTCACTCACTAGTTATAGCCCCCCCCCTTGGCACGTTCCTTGCTCAGCTATACTGCGAGAATGGTCTGCTGGGAGAAATGAAACCAGGCCCATTGAAAGTAAACGGAGTTGAGAGCGATGCTCTGTTGCAGCCTCCGACCGGAAAGAACCGGAAGCGCGACATTGTGTCGCAGTTTGTAATGAACGTGTTGATACAAGACAAGATTACCCACCAATAAGAGAGCCTTTATGACAGCTTTCGTGGCAGTTTCTCGGATAATGACGGAGCATCGTCAGAAAAAAACTAATTTTCTCATAACTCTAATCAATGTCGCTCATGCGGATGTGGAAGAGCAGGGATCCCGTGACGCTTCCTTGTGGGACGCCAATTCAATCTGAACGCTCGTGCCGTCCATTAATATATTTTGGCTTATTGTTCAGGAAGACTATGGGTGGTTTCATGTTCTCCTCAATGCCACTTCCTACCCCAACCCTCAGAGATGAAGGACGAGATGGACGCCCCCGGGTCCATCGACCTTTCCTCATCCCCATTTCCTCCCCGCTTCCGCCACCGCCCACCGCCACTTCCATCCCGC
Source organism: Ceriagrion tenellum (assembly GCA_963169105.1). NCBI lineage: Eukaryota > Metazoa > Arthropoda > Insecta > Odonata > Coenagrionidae > Ceriagrion > Ceriagrion tenellum. The sequence continues at coordinate 117,806,298 of OY720642.1, read as the reverse complement.
CATGACTACCTCTCCCTCCTCGTCCACCCACGTCCCTCCAAAATGGGATTTACATCCATTTTCCCTTTTTCGAGAGAGAGAGAGAGAGAGAGAGAGAGAGAGAGAGCGGGATCGGATGAGACGGAGGGCGATTCGCGATTGTTATTAATGAACGCGGAAATGCGACACGCGCGCTCCGACGCATGAAGTGGACGTGGGCCAACGCCCTCTCTCGGATGCGAAAGGAAACCATTGCAATCCACTCGATGAGGAGCGGCCATTTTCCGCTCACCCCCTCTTCCACCCTCTCGATCCTCTATTATTTTCGCATTGCGTGAAAAGTGAGTGGTCAGTTGTCATCGCATCCAAACAACTTGGAATACATACGACGGATATTGACATTTCTTTACTGTTTTTTCTTCACTGGTGCGTATTTGATTCCCTCTTCCGGTACCATCGCTTAGATATCTTTGGCATAATACTCAGGGCTAGTTATCAATTGCTAATCGGTAGTTCAGGTTTATAGTTAATTATGAGAATTCTTTAAAACAAGTTACAATATTTCAAAAAGAATTTCTTGCATGTAATTTTGATTTTCTTCACAGCCTTATTTTATTACTACATCATGTATTCGCCTATGAGGTCTCAGTCTGATTAACATTATATCTACATGTATTTCAATAGGCTCCTTGAAATTTTAGGATGCAGGAATGCAGTATGTAATAAAAGGTACTATAAACCTTTCTTGTGTTACGATAGTAATAGTGTACAATGATGTAGCACTTTATTCTGATGTACTCCTTTTCTTTCGGGATAGTACATAAACCTATGACGCAGAAAACCTTCCTCATTGGAGCACCATCCAACTTAAGCAAAGAGCGTCGATTATTTCCCCTTATACTGAAGAGATTAACTTAAAAAGTCAGATTCTTTTTTCCAACAATCCCGCGTTCATAATTACATTCCCTGCTCTCATATGATGATTTCTGACGTAAGAACATAATTTACAACAGTATTTTACATCACCTAAAAACGGTAATGTGCAGCACGGTTTGGATATATTACCATGAAATACCGCGCATAAATAATAGGCAAACATAACAGTTTCTGGCCGGAGTCGATGGAATTTATCCATGATGAATGAGAGAATTGGTCTGTATCAAATTCTCAGGCTTCACTTGGTGGTACCACATTGCGATGATTTTCCAATAAACTCACTTTGTAATATTCCACAATAGTTTTTATTATTCCGACCTAAGTTTCGACTCAAAGTTAATTCATTATCAAGATAATAATAATTTATATTATAATAATGATAGTGAAATAACTTTGAGTCGAAACCTACGTCGGAATAATAAAACTATTGAGGAACATTACAAAGTGAATTTATTTACAAACCATCGAGAGAATTGGTATTCCACAGCTTTACAACAGCAGATGAACGATTTTCAACGCATTTGTCGGAACATTGGCCGTGGCTCTTAAATAAAATCCGGACGGTTGCCTAGTCTTTTATTAATTCGTAATTTTAGAGCAAAGCATTGGTTATTTTCCATGTATTCCAATTTGTATTCATCGCAAACACTGCGCACTGCAGGGCTACATACAGGTCTCGGGGCTCATTTTCAAATTCCATCCGCTCACTCCATTAATTTATGATGAGAAGTTCCATTCCTCTCGGGTGACGGAGAGTGATGTTTCATTGTTTGGGTGGAAGATCTGTTGGTAATGCGGGTAGTCCAGCGGAGGAGTAGGGGGTGGTGGGAAGAAAGGGATGGAAAGGGAAGAGGAGTCAATCCCCCCTCTTTTCCAAAACGGGGTTTTTCCGCCGTTAAGGGCCCCGAATGCTTCTCTCAGGATAATTAGAAGTCTGAAAAGGGGGTGGAAGAGTGAATGCTCTTAACAAAGTCGTCACATAGCGAAGATTGGAAGGAGATAAGTCCGAGGATGGGCGGAATAGCTTTCTTTGTGCGCCAACTCTAACTGGCATGCTACAGAGCGGGAAGACTTACTTTATAACGTTATTTTCCACTTAAACAGGAAAAAATATTGAACTTACGTATTTAAACCATGATCTTTACTTAAAATGGCCAGTTCATAGTAAAATTTGTAATGCGTGATTAACATTCTCGGACTTCCACTTAAAATTTTTCCCAGAAACTTACTTGATGACCTCGAACTTACTTGAAACCCGCATTTTATTCGTCACACACCGCCTGTGTGTCTGGTGTTCTGACAAGAGTCACCGGTCTCGCACCGGAGGCTGTTTTTTCTTCAGCAAAGAGCTGAGAGTCAGTTATCATGCAGTGCTTATTTCTCAGTCAAGTGATGAAGATTTCCCCCTTTCAACGACTCCTGACATACCTGTACCTAACCGGCACCACACAATCTCATTCATGCAGTAAATCGCTCGTAATGCTGACCGTTCCGTTTTTTTCAAGAGCCATGTAGCATAATTAAATATTTAGACCATTTGTAGGAACCAGGGGTGGTTTGGTCACCTCTCGATCCGTATCCAAAAATATACATCGTCTCTAGTGGATTTGAGTTCGGAAATTTGAGCGAATTCAAAGGAAAATACATCGGCAGAACAAATTACAATAATTGATTAACACGTTTAAGAAAATCCGCTCGACTGCGATGCAGACCCGGTGGCCTACGGAGGTACGCGGCACCTATAAAGTGTACATGCAACCCATACAAATGATAATTAAGCAGGCTAACAATTTAATCCGCTTTTTTACCAATGACTATCAATATATATGCTTCTGTATCAAACCAGTCAGAGTTGAAGTTTAAGATTTCATTCTTTTTTATTCTTTGGTCAAACTAATTACTCAGCATACGTCAATATGGGTAACCACTAAACCATCTCTTGGCATATTTTGTGTTGCAGAGTTTAGGTTGTAAAAATTATTCAGCAAAATTTTTATGAAATTACCTCAATTAATAGTCATGCGTGGACCTCATGAAAACACGAGAGCGACCCAATTGGCCTTCGGAGGTACCTCAATCTGTCATGCCTGGTGTCAACCTCTAATTACACCCCATTAAAGAAACGATGGGAATGAAAACGACAAAACAAACCCCAAAAGTAAGGTGAGTCACCAAGGAAAGAGGGTAGAAAAGGGAATTTCCCAACAATGGATAGCAGACGTCCACGTTCGGTCGGAAATCGAGCGATAATCGAATGACGCCCGAGAGCAACTTTTCTCGCCTTCTCTCCACGTCGAAGTGAAAATGCGAAAGAAAGACGAGCCGAGGGAAAACCCTCGAGGGGATATGAGTGCGAGCGTGGTTTCATCTGATAAAAGGGGGAAGATAGCCGAGGGCGCAGTAACCCAGTTTTCATGGAAACGGGCCCTTTCCCTCCACCACCCACCCATACAATTGTTTACCCCACTTCCCTCCTTCCCCCCCTTGCCGACCGCAGTCCGCGGTAAGTTCGCTGAAACAACCAACCCACTGTTTGCGCAAGGTGGCAAAAAATTCCCCGATAGACTTCGATCCCTCGGCGAAATGCTTCGTTCAAATAACGGTCAATCTGCCGATGCACGCCGTCATCGACTCTCTCCAATACCTGGGTGACGACGATGGGGTCGTACAAAGCACTTCGAGTTCGAAATCTCTTTTAATCATGCTATGAAAAATTATAACTTTTCACATAATAAATTTCATCTCTACTAAGTCACATATGATTAAAAAGATGATTGGAATATACGTGGTAAAAAGTCACCGCACACTCAGGAGTGAGTCTTATGTCATCATAAATTTGGTCACTCAGCCATTTTCCTATGGAAATAAATTGAGATAGATAGCTACGATCTTTGGATTAGGATGCTGATATGGGTTTGAATGAAAACCGAGCCGAACCATATTTTTTGAACAGGATAGATTTTTCTTTCAGTTCAATCAATTTCTCTTAGTCAATTGATTGAGCTTGTTTATAGCATTTCTCCCCAACTGAATCCTAAAGAAGGTCATACACTTTTTATTTTCATACTTTTTTCATGATTCTCATAACTTAAACAAATTCGTTCGAATGTTCTCAGTAGTGCTTCCTACTGAGACTTGATCCAATCTGGCATTAATCTTAATATTGATTGTTTAGTTCCATATCCCTGATCCAGAATATAACATTAGTTATTGATGAATAAAATATAATCTTCAAAATTGAGCATTGTACTAGACAGCAAATTTTCTCGCGTTCCCACACATATAACAGAGATTTATTAGTGTAAATCTGGCAGTAATCATTGTCATAGAAAGTGCCTAAAATACAGAAAGTCGAGAGATCACGGTGTTTTAATGGTTTTTCAAAACTACTCGGCATTGCCTTTCTCCACAACTTTAATTTCAAAAAGAATAATCACATATTAAAAGAACATTTTCGTACATTTATCACGTAAAAGCAATTATTTTCGACACACAAGGGTAACTGACAAACTGGCCATTGCGTGGAAACGCATAGCATCAGGGGAAGCAGCAACAACATTTCGTGATATTATCCATATCATTTTTTCTATCAGTAGGACCTGGTATGACAATCTATGGTTAAATATTCACTCAATCGTAAAGCCGTTCTTCCATCGACGAGGTTCAGGGCTACTAATTGAATGTCTGAAGTAAGATTCAAAAACCCATGACTGCTAGTTAGCATGAACGTAACGACAAGGTTGCACCATCTTACGATTAACGCTTATCAAACATTTTGAAACAGGACCTAAGTGCTCTTATGCATACAAGGGCGTGATTTTTAAACAATAAATACCTTTTTGTAGGGAGACGGTGGTCGGAAAACCTTTATTTCCAATGTTTTTGGACATGAGCTTCACATAATTGAGTGACTTTCTTCCGGAATATTTAGAAGGACGGGAGCCAAGCGTGTTTTGTTTTGGGGGAAATTTAACCTCGAAAGACAATGAAGCCGTGATTTATTTTGTGTTGGGCCCTCTTCTTTTTTGTGAGTCACTGGGATTCGAAATTATGACGCACCGACGGAAACGGCTGGCTGAATATTTTGTTTTCTGCCGCAGGGTCGGTGGTCATTTCCCAGAGTTTATTTTAGTTTTTTTAGGCCTACCAGTTCTTTTTAATTTAAATTTCATAATTTTTTTTTTAATTTAAATTTAATTAAAAAATTTAATAATTAAATAAGTTTTTAATTTAAATATGATTGATTGATCACCAACAGAAGGCTTTCGTAACTCAAAGAGTGAACTCCTTCGTATTCAAACATAAGAGATCAAACAACCAACGACGCCGCCCGCAGTACAAAGCTTCAAGTTGGCCCTGTTGGGCCTCACGAATATACAAGCGATCTAGATGAAAGCAAAGGCACCATTTGTTCTTGAACCTGATCCAGTAAGCTTAGCTGCTAGGAATTTTGGGAAATAACCCTGCTCAATTCCTTTTTTAAATTGTCGAAAATCCACTCAGATAGGTTGACTAAGGTCGCCGGATCAATATGAAAATTGCGGAGCGTCAAATTCAAGTTGAGACAAATGACATCATTGGAGAACTCTTGAAATACGGGAAAACACATCGAACATGGGCAAACGAATGGGATGGGAGCAAAATATAGCCAGTGATGATGGGAATGAGGGTCACAGGGATGATGATTGAGTCGAGCCCTCTCGCCAATAAAAGATAAAGGGAATAGGGCCTCAATCATAAATGAGGGACAAAAGAAGACCAGGGAAAAATCTCAAAAGGCTGAGATTTTTGTATTCTAATGACCATCACGCCTCGATGCCACATGCAATGAGCACCGGAGAACACTGTGTTCAGCCAGTAATAGAGAGATTGGACTTTACCTTACTGATAACTTAATGGTTTACTTAATGATATTACATGGTTTGTCATTGCATCATAACAATGCAAAAAATATTTAGACCAGTGTAACTGACTTATATCGACAAATTATATTTTATAAGGAAAAATACTTCGTGATTTCCACTTTAAAGCGTAATATTTTTAATTCTGTGGTCAGTAAAATTTTTAAATGAAAAAATTTTCTAAAACTTTATCACAATTGGTGTCGAGGAAAACATTTAAAAAGTATTTCACCTATTATTAAAACTTGAAGTACAGTAAATTAATTTAAATTCTTGTAAGTTTGACAATAACTTATACTCTTCATCAAAAGGGTCATTTTTTATATATTGTTAACCTTGGTAATTTTTAATTTCAACTTCTAAAAATAGCGTAAGAGGAGTAAGATGAGAAACCATTATCAACCAAATATTGCCAGATATAAAGACTCTCTTAGGGTCTACTGGATCCAAGAATGCATTTTATGATCAATGTAAAATATTTATATTTCGTCAAGAAAAAAGCCCATGCCAAAGATTCTCTTCCATTCATTTTGCCATTCTCATGTCGTACTTATGAGCAACCGACATAACTTTCTTCCCAAAACTATTATCGCCGACTTATTGCTACTTCCAGCAAAGGCATGAATTTCGGCTTTTGTTGATCACTAGCTTCAACCGTGGTACGCGCTCCAATGCCTCAATTCATTTCTGGTTGAGCTCCACGTCATAATATTCACCCGCAACTCCTTTTTCTTCCAAAATTTATTTCTTTCGTCAAATCCAAATTTCCAAGAGTAGCATAAGAGACTTAGATATCGGATATTGAATGCTTAAAAACAAAAGATGTAGTGGCAATCGAAACCTGGCGTGAAAAATGGCCTAAAGGTTGAGGGTTTTGGGTTTGAGCTTAAAGAAAAACGTGCTGGTTCTGCTTTTGAGAAAAAAAAACATGTTTAATAATTTAAAAAATATATCGAGTCTCTGAGATATAAATATGTAGGGTAACAACTCCTCAGAAACATCACTGGAGTTAGTATGTGCGGGAAATAGACCGCTTATCTTATTATAAACTAGGGTTTATGCAAGGAATTCCAAGTAAATGCTATGAGACCATTAGAGGCCATTATTATAAATTGGGACTATAATTTTTCACTGGCAAAGTGTCACCAAAAATACGCTCCCAGTGTTTGAGATCCAAATATATCAGGATTGATCGCATGGAGAAACTAAGAGCTGCATTTGTAATTATATATGAATAAGTCTAGCAGAGTGACGAGATGGATTAGAGGACTGGGATTGGAATTTCAACCCCAGTGTGCATCAGAGAACAGGTAATAACTCCTGTAAAAATATGGCCAAGGCGTTTCTTCTCCAAATATACATAGAAAATATTTTAAGTTGTTTAAAATATGGTAGTCGTAATAACGCGTATAATCAGGTAGAAAGACAAAATGTCATTTTATGTTAGTTATGAACCACAAAGGCAACGATCGATGAAGTGTGAGTTTCAACGATAATTAGCCCCTTTTTTGCTTGTTTTTCTTATTTTTAAATTCGCAATGCCTGCTTGGGATGGTAGTTGATACTTAAGTGTTGGGCGTCCTTCGTTTAATGATAATATCTGCATCAAGTTTGCCAATGAATTAGCAGTTTTTGAGGTACAAATCAGACTTGATAGCTTGACCCCAGGGGGATTGTGTTTGAACCGTTCGAGGTTATTCCGATCACGTAAATAAGGTGTTATGTGGTATAATCACGATAGGTTCGAGATTATTGGTGTATTTATTCCTCGCGTAAAAATGTTTCGTAGGTATTCCGATCGATTTTTTCTCGCGGTAAATGGTTTATTAAGTCTAATATCGCGATTAAAGACGGAATAAACAAAATATCAGGCATTTACGTTTTCAGTTTAAGTGACTTCAAATAACTGATAATATAATAATTATTTGATAATTAATATCTCTTCTGAATGCTCTTGGCTCGCATCCACTGGCCAGGCGAACTTCCGGCGTTTGACCTTTAAAACGGACGCATGTTTTAAGCTGCCTTTTGAAACACTCAAGATGACCTTGATCACATTATTAAAGGGTCACGTTGTACAACAACGAAAGGTTCAAGATTTTGTTGAGTTTTTACCACACGTAAAGATGACTTAATTTTTGTTGTATTGTCTACTGCATACATATATAACCAAGGTACTAAAACCCATCAAAATGATTCCTGCAAGAATAAATCGATCAGAAATGGTGGGCATGATTACACGAGAGGCTTAAATGCAAAAAATTCTTGGACCACTTATTTTATGTGCGTTGTATTACGTGACTCCTTAGTAACCTGATCGGAGTTATCTCGAACGGTTCAACCACAGCCTCTCAGGTGATAAATCACTCCCGAGTCACACACCTTGGAGGTGGCTTGCACAATATGTAGCAGATTTAGATGTTGTGTTTTACATCAGCGAGGCAATCGACGGATTCTTCAGGGTCGCCAATGTTTAACGACAGCTGCCCCTCCTCAGCCAGTTAGCAGACGCATCGGCGTGCGGGAGCCTGAACATGTGTCAAGGCGATGGCCGCATTGCCTTTGCTCACTGCAGGACAGGGGGGGATAAAATCACCTCGCGTTTATTAGAACGCGGAAATATGAGAGCTGAGCCGTTCGAGTGTCACGGATTTGTACTCACAAAGCATCGTGGGATTGTTTTTTGCCCGATAGGAGTCGCTTTTCAGTGGCGGTCGTGAGTTTTGATCCCTCACTGAGATTTATCCTCATCACTTCCCACAGCAAGCACATGACTGCTGATTTATTCTCGCACTCATCCACATATACGAGCACCAAAGGTCGGCTACTTCCCTCTCCTTCTCTCTCTTTACCTTTCGTTATTACCCGCCGAGAGGCAGTTTGGTCGACTCCCGTGAGCATGCGCGCGTTTTTGTTTCATGGGACTGTAAACTAGATATATATTTTCACCGATGCGGCCAGTCGCGCGGGGAATGTGCGTTTGTATAAAAAATGGGGAAGTTGGTGATCAGGCTCCAGTCATTCATTTGCTCGTGAATATTTACAGAGGGAGAATTGAGTGCACGGGAGACTACGCCTGCTGCACCCGCGGACGAATGAGAACGGGTCTAAGCTCCCACAAGCCTTCCTCTCGCTCTCCCCAACATTCGATCGGGCTCTCCAAATCCATCGGTTTCCTGCTCCGCGCTGCATTCACATGAGTGCGGCTCAAGGTGGTTGAAGCGGTCATCGTGAGTTATTGAATCCACACTTTAATAACTTTTCAAGTAAAGCAAAATGAAATCTTGGACCATACTCCTCATAATAGTTAACATTGATTTGTGCAGTGGAAATAACCATGCATATAGTAATATAATTGCTGATAATGTCATACATAAAAAATTACGCCTCAATTAAATCTCTGTCATAACTTCCATTTACGGCGAGATCAAAATTTAAACAAAATCGTGAGTAAAAAAGCGCATTTTACTCGGTGTTTTGCCTTAAAATTTTCTTACCCACCAAGATGGCAAAATGAAAGTTATTATTTCACGTTTGGGAGAAAATTTTTCCCATGTAATATCATTATGTCGAAATATATGTCAAGTGCCATAGGATTAAGTGTTGAAATAAAATTTAGTTGCCAAGAAACCTAATCGGCACTATTCAATTTATTCCACTTACATTTCTAAATATTACCCATTAGTTCACTAGTGCAAAGTTTCACACAAATCTGTACTTAAATATCGCTCCAATCACAAGAAATGTTTTTGGAAGAACGACGGCTGTGGAAGACACTAGAGAGTGCTATAAAGTCTGCTCGCAAGTTTGTACCATTATGAAGTTTTGCTCGATTTCTCTAAAGTGGAGCTAATATCTTATGGCTTAGAATGTCCTGAAATTGACTGATAATTCATGTTATTGGCGTTAATTTGATGTGGAATTTCTTTATTTAACACTTCCACGCATCAATTTTTGATCGATGCTAGTTTAGGTAAAAGGGATGAAATGGCTAAAAAAAAAAGAGTTACGTCGTAGCAAATCAACCAGAATAGGAAAGCAGCCGGTAGAGTGAATGGACTAGATAGTTCAGCACTATGCATACAGCTAGGAGGTAAAATTTGCAAGCGATGAGGCGCTCTGAACGCAATCTGTCCGTCCTACCATTGGTCCATTCAACCGCAGCAACGAGTTCCATGTTTGTTCTCTCTTCACCCCACAACTCAATTCGACGACAAAATATTCAAGCGAGAAATAAATCAAATGTTCAGCATCAATTTTTTCCCCAAATACATGGTAAAGCAACGCTTTGAAAACCCTGCAACCTGAGAGCATCCTCATCTAGCTTGCGACGGCAGTAATGGTGTGCAGAGGATGAGTAATTGAAATGCATGAAAATGATGCATGGTCGGGGAGTGATTTTGCTTTAAAAATTCTCCGTTCAATGGGAGATTGAAGTCGTAGCGCCTGAGAGCAGTGAAAAGAGTACGGATGCAATATCCATGCACGATTGGCGCCTCAGAAAGTATCTGGAAATCTTTTCCCATGCGCAAATTAATACCAAAAGACGAGCCATAATTAAAATATGTATGTAAAATTAAAATTGTAACTATAAGAGCGGGATTGGGAGGTTAGTGAGATTGCCGGCAGGTGATGTGCCAAGGGAGTTGATATTGAAACGTTATAAATAAGTCCGACGACGTTACTAAGGAGTCACGTTGTACAGACACAAAGAACTCGGGGTTTTTATGTATTTGAATCTCTCGTCAAAATCTCACGCAGTCTTCTGGATCGAGTTCTTTTTTCGCGTAAACATTGGGCAAAAAGTTGCACATGGCGATTAGAGACACAATAAACGGCATATCGGACTCAAATGTTATTCACAACGGCGGATAAACTCTTCACAATATTGGACCGTTTGTTCTTATACTAAGTTACTCTTTAGATTCATGAACGAGATTATCTCAAAAGCTCAAACACACCCCCTAAATCGGGAATGTGAATCATCTCGTTGAAACAGAACATTCATATTTGTAACTCGCTTGCTAAAAAGAATAGCTTTCCCCGGAATAGTTATTGCATCAAAGAAAAGAAAATATCTAACGCAGAATCTATTAAATACTTAGGCGTCACCATCACTGAAGACATATCTTGGGGGCAAACACATCAGGGAAATAACTAGTGTAGCAAACCGTAGATTAGGATTCGTAAAAAGGGTTCTAGGAAAACGTGAGGAGAGAGTACGAGAAAGAAGCTATTTTACACTTTTCAGGCCTCATTTAGAATATGCTGCTAGTATATGGGAACCGTACGAGGAAGGTATGATAAAAGAATTAGAGCAAGTGCAAAGGAGAACCGCTAGGTTTGTTAAAGGCCGTTATGATAATTGTATAAATGTTACGAGTTTAATAGAAGAACTAGGATGAGAATTACTATCAGAACGCAGGTTAAAATATAGGTTAACCTTTTAAGTAAATTCGAAACCGATTTGTTCACAGATGACGTAAGATATATATTGAGAACCCCTGCGTATTATGCTAGGTTTGATCATATGAACAAGATTAGAGAGATAGATTGTCGTACCGATAGATTTAAAATGTCATTTTTCCCGCGTACCATAAGAGAGAACAATAGGCAGCGTAGCAAAGGGATAGGTAGGTGAAATATAGTTAGAGCAGTCTGTAGTGCACGATGCACGTAATAACAACCAATAATCCCTTTCTTATTATGTAGATACTAACCACCTAGCTGCATGTGATCCTGTTCTCTAGCATTCCTCCCTTAAATATCCTACTTGCATGGCAATAGTGCATGTTTGGTGATCTTCACCCCCTGCCACAAACCCTCTTGGTGGCTCAGAGGGTATGATGTAGATGTAGATGAATTGCTTTGACCATTATCTACGGACTACTATCATGGGCCTTTCTGGAAAGTCATAATGAATAAAACACGCACGAAGAACATCCCAACGGACATTTGTTGATGAAATTCTAGTAGGTCAAGCAGTGATGGTTTTTTTTGGGATAACCCGCGTCAAGATTTAAAAAAAGTCAACGTTTCGGCCGTTTCCGTTAATACCGATTATCAGCGTCATAGGCTCTCTCAATTACAAACTAGCGAAATACATCGCCACTTCACTGCAACCAGAGGTCGAAAAAGCGAACTCTTATGTCAAGAACTCCCTGTATTTCCTCAACCTCATCCGAGACATAAGAGTAGGCATGGATGACATTTTAATTAGATTCGACGTGGTGTCCATGTTCACCACGATACCGACGGAGAGAGCCATCAGCGTCGTCCGGAAGAAATTTGGAGACGATACAGCCAACTTGGCGGAGATATGTCTAAAAACAACCTATTTTAATTGGAAAGGAGAATATAACGAGCAGACAGAAGGAGCAGCAATGGGATCCCCCACCTCTCCCGCAGTTGCCAACATATACATGGAGGACTTTAAGACGATAGCTCTGGAGAACGCCCCCTACAAACTGTCAATGTGGCTGCGGTATGTGGACGATACCTTCGTAATATGGATACACGGTAGAGAAAAGCTGGAAGAGTTCCATCATTATTTAAACAGTATTGATGAGGACATCACATAAACGAAGGAAGGGGAAAGCGGCGGGAAGTTAACCTTCTTGGTTGTCCTCATTACAAGAAAAGAAGACGGAACCTTGGGACATCTGGCATATAGATAGCCAACCAGCACCAACAGGTATCTCCTTGCCGGATCACACCACCATCCAGCACAAATCAAAGGAGTGATGACCACAATGATCCACCGATCCATCATTCTCACTGACGAAGACCATAGGGACGAAAAGTTTAACAAATTGACGGAAATTCTAATGAAGAATGGATATGGAAGAAGAGAAATCAGGATGACCATCTCCCGTAAACTAAGAATACGAGAATAGAGACAACTTGGTGAAGAGAAGACCGAGGAGCGGAAAAAAGCCTTCCTGCCATATATCAGAGAAGTCACGGACAAAATATCCAGAATATTACGAAGGCATCAGATAAGCACCATCTTTAAGCCACGCACACAAATAAGGGATATTATCAGAAATGTGAAAGAAAAAGATAAAATGGAAACAGAGGGAGAATACCAACTAAACTGCAGTACATGTGATCAAGTGTACGTCGGTGAAACTGGTCGGACAATAAAGACAAGAGTCAAAGAGCACAGTGCGGCAATTAGACTGGGCTACGCCGATAAATCAGCAGTTGCAGAACATGCCGCCCTAGGGCACACCATTGACGTCACGAACCCAAAAATACTCGCCAGAGAAAAACATTTCAAGACGAGAATCTTCCGGGAGGCATTGGAAATTATAAAGTATAACAAGAATTTCAATAGAGACCAGGTACAAAAAATAAGTGAATCATGGCTTCCAGTAATTTCTAGAAAAAAGAGCGACGTCCAGAAGACTCTCCGCCAACACCCACCCCCTCCCCATCTTGCACCATCGAGACGATATAAATTGATGCACAATAAAGGCAATTAGGTATTTCAGCCCTGATGAGGTCTCCGGCAAAGGAAAGACAAAAAAACGTTGGCTTTTTTAAATCTTGCCGCGGGTTATCCCAAAAAAAAACCATCACTGCTTGATGAACATGGACCGCTAAAGTTTTAATAATTTGATATTCTAGTTGTATGCTATGAAAGTAAACTATTAAAGACTAGGATAACTGTAAATATTATTCTCAAATAATTTAAATGAAGAGATGTTCTGTTGGTCTCTAAATGACATGCAGAATACCTAAACAGAAAAAAGAAGCCAGTTTTTTGCATCTTATCCCTTGGGGCTTCCTTTCAGAAGAAACTCCTTTTTTTGAGGCTCATCTCATAACCAGATCTTTTCATTGATGATCAAATTTATGCTCTCAATTGAATTTCTGTAGAGTCAATTACTTACTCTGTTGTACGGAATGGGTGTTGGTCCGTAATTTACAATTTCAATTGTCGACATAACCCTAGTACTTACATTTCACTTAAATTTCAAAGAGATACTTTTTTACTCTATAAAATACTAGCTGACATCAACTCGATCGTGCACGCGAAACTGACGTGAAATATCCGCGTTCTATAGCTTCATATTTTTTTCCCTTGGACGCAGAAATTGGAATTCCTCAGGGGGCGCCCGTTACGCTGTCTTCTCGGCAACCCTGACGACAATTGTTTTTCACCGCTTTCCTCCCTTGCCATTTGAAACTGTGCGAATGTTATTAATCCTCTCTTTTCCCGCATCTCTGAGAGCGTTCCCCGGTCCATGCCACGCCTTCTCTCGAAATCCGTTCCCTTTCTCTCTTCACCCCCTTGCCGTCTCTCACACTCTCCCACAACGCCGCGTGGGTGGAGGGTGAAACCCTTCGCTCCCTTTAAAAAAAACCCTTTCTCCCACCTCCGCGTCTCACTGCATCTGCCTACCTCCCTCGACTCGACTCGTGTCGTCGCTGTCGAAGAACCTCGAAAGACCGCTCTTTGTGCGGAGAAAAAGGTGTTGAGAGACAAAACGCAAGAAATGGATGAGGAATTCGATTATAAAATGATCCGGGAAGCCATCCACCTAATTGAGGGACGGGAGGAGATTCTCTGACATTCAGTAAAACCTACCTTAATCGGTAGAAAACTAATAAAGCGCCATTTTAGTTGGATTCCAAATTTACGAACAAATATATTCAGGTATCCGTAATTAAAACGGAAAGTAAGAATGATCGGAAAACTACTCAAACTTTGCCACCGGCGATCAAATAAATCCATTGCCTCAGCTGCAAATTCTTTCACTACCTATATTCTTGTCAACTAACCCATCTCTCTATCATTGAGGAATCACTTTATCGTTTTCGAGCTAATTTACGTCAATCTTCTGGCGAGAATAGGCTGCAGGCGTTTGAGATGTGGGTGTGGAGAAGAATGGAGAAGGCTAAGTGGACGGAAAAGAAGACTAACGAGAAATTGCTTGAGATGGTGAGCGAGGAAAGGTAACTTCTGAATGAAATCCGGAATAGGCAGGTTAGATAGTTGAAGGGTGTTATAAAGGGTGATGGGTTGCTGAAGAGTGTGATAGAGGGAAGGATGTTGGGCCAGCGGGGAAGGGGAAGAAAGAGAATAGGTATCATCGACGGAATGAAGAAGGGTAGATCGTATGCTGAGGCGAAAAAGTATATACTGGAGGGGGAATGGCCCTTGAATATATGGGGGACGGGAGGAGATTCTCTGACATTCAGTAAACCTACCTTAATCGGTAGAAAACTAATAAAAAAATAGAAAATTCTGCCGACTGTAATATAATAGATAAGATCTATGGCGATCAAACGAGAGTCACGCGTGTTTAGAAGGCCAATACTGAGATGTGAAAGACAACTTAGTGGGATTCTATTTAAGCTTCACGATGCAGCGTATTCAAGTTCTTGGGACGTTTTATCGATTGCAGCTGATGCTTGAAAGAGTCGTGTGCTTTACATCTTCTTGTACCCGAGACAAAATTCCTGTGCTTTAATTCTTCTTGTATCCGGGACAACAGCCTTGGGTGGACCTTGGCCTCGTCCACGATCAGTCTTCATTTTTCTCTGTCCCTGGATTCCATCCCTCCATTTTCTCCATCTCATCTTCCTGGGATCCTCCATCGTGTAATCCAACCATCTCAATCTAGGCCTTACTCTCCGTCATTTTGCACACAGTCTTCAAGCTTCTTCCTCGGCATTTCCGCTTCTATTATCCTTTCCACACAGCGCAAACACTGAATTCTCAAGGTTTTTATGAATTTAACAATAAACTTTCCTTTCATTCTATACTTCGATTCTTCATTTCTTATTGCTTTCTGAAAACCCTTTCCGATTACTGGCCTACATATTCTAAGTAGTATTTTCCTTTCAAAACTTCTCAAAACATTCTTCTGTGAGAAATTCCACAAAGAATACATCATCCGCCTTGACCGGGATTCGAACCCAGATCCCTGGATTTCCGGCCAAGTACTTTAGCCAGTTAAACCATCGAGGCGTCCTCTTCTCCTGTGGAGTTTAGTGACCTTTATGGGACCAGATATTCTCGACTACCGGGCATACAATGTAACAACCAGTCGCTACTGAGCGCTGAGCGCCACTGCCCACGAGGAAAGATCGTATCAAAGCCAACATTTGGGTGTGATTCCCGCCTAGGCACTCAGCACTCATCCCAGTTGAAATCAGAACCCCTACGGCCGCTAGGCGCAGACCAAACTGCAGTCAGGAGTGCGAAATTCCAAAAAAAAATCATCCGTATTGACTCAGATTCGAATCCGAAGGTAGCTTAACTGGCTAAGCACTGGGCCGAAAATCGAAGGCTCCAGGTTCGAATCCCGGTCAAGGCGGATGATTTTTTTTCCTCTGTGGAATTTCGCACAATTGTGCATTGCGGGTGACTCCGTAAAAGTGGAACTCCGTTGCTGGTCCCGGATAGTTTAAAATTCTTCTGTCAGATTGTGAGTGCTCAGGTTTCTGCTTTATGAGTTATTACAGGTCTGATAAGTGATTTGTATGTTGGTATTATTGTGATAAACTTTGTGTTACTCTACAAAAATTGGATGTCTCACCCAACATTTGTTTCAGAGAGGGATTTCGGCCGAGTTCACTTTCTTTGAGCTTATTTCTCACAAAAAATCATTTCCGATTACTGGCCTACATACTCAAAGTAGTAATTTCCTTTCAAAACTTCTCAAAATATTCTTCTGTGACATTGTGAGTGCTCAGGTTTCTGCTTTATGAGTTATTACAGGCCGGATAAGTGATTTGTATGTTGGTATTTTAGTGACAAACTTTGCGTTACTCTAAAAAAATTGGATGTCTCACCCAACATTTTTTTTCAGTGAGGGATTTTGGCCGAGTTCACTTTCTCTGAGCGTCCTTCACTTTTCTCTCCGTCTCTTTCTCTTTCACCCCACACGAGAGCTTCACCTCACCTCTCCCTCCCTTTTATCTTTCCACTCTTCTACTCCCTCTCTCCCCCACTTCCTCCCTCTCCTCTCCCCCGCAGCACTCCACTTTCACCGCGTCCTCAGTCTCTTACGCCTCCTCCTTCCTTCACCCTCCTCAACTGGAGAGGAAGGCGCCCTCTTCTCGTGATACGAATGAAGAGAGGGAAGAGGAAGGGCGGAGCGGAACGGGGATATGTATATGCAGAGAGCGGGATGCTTTTTTATATATATATCTCTCATCTCTCCCTTTCTGTCTCCCCCACTTTTTTCACGCTCCAAAAATTCTCCCCCCCACCCAACTCCCCCCTCGCCACTCCTTTCCACCTCCGCTCGCTTGCTTGCTTGCGCACCCCTTTCCTCTCCACCCCCTTTCGCCACTTCTCGCCTCCCCTTCTACTCCCTTTCCTCTCCCCCACTCTCCACATAAAGAAAGAACGCCACCTTCTTTGCTCTCCATCCATCCAGGAGCGTACCTTCGTGTCGATAAAGAATAACAACAGCCGAGGAAGTCAAAAATCTGCGTGGCACACTTGTAGTGGATGCTTTCTATCGATTGACACAACAAAAAACGAGCTTGGATACCGTCAGTGTCGTGATTTTTGCGACGTTTTTCAAGAAATGCTTCGTGCATTTCCTCCCTCGCTTTCGTAGCTGATATAATCACGATAGAATGGCAACTCATCAAATCCTGATCACATTGTTTATTAAAATGAATCAAAATTTTAGGACTTTATTTCCAAAAATTTTCAATTAATTTATGAATATCTTATGAGCGATCTGATTCTATCATGGAGTATGATTTCATTGAAGACTATACGGGTTTTCAACCGGGTGTAACATTTCTTTTCTGTGACTCGAATGTTACGTTTCGATAAACGAGTTGGACATGAATCGAGTAAGATCATGATACAAATGGACGAATAGAGCATCAAAACTTGGGCAAATATTCAGACAAACCAAACCTGTTGGACAATCCAAATAGCCTTCAGCAATATGATTTTTGATGGCCTTATTTTTCGATAAAAATTCCATGAACTTTCCGCATTTATTTCATTTACTTGCTATGCTTCTCCCTTTGTTTTAATTTCCAATATCTTACATTTTTATAAAGAAATAGTATTACTAAAACAGGCGGCCGTTCAACATTTTTGAGGGCAGAATCAGATTTTGTTTTAGGCTTTGCAGTCGTTATCATGCTTAAAGTAGATGTTTCCCAGATAGGATTATGGGTTAGTCCATTTCAAGTGCTCTGTGGGCATAATAATGCCTAAAAGACAAATTTCAGTCCGAGATTTCATCGGTCGAAGTCTATAAGAATTTTGACGGATGAAGTCTTAGTTATGTTGTTATTATACATAGGGAGACACTAGTGGCGGAACTGGTGATAAGTCCACCAAACTTTTCAAGAGAGTTTTTGCTGCAAAACTATGCGTTGGATCTAGGGATTGTTGTTATCTTTTGTGGAACAGATGACTAAGGACAAGAACGCCGCATTTTATACCTGAGCAAGAAGTTCGACAATACTGTAAGGGAAGGATATAGCATGTTAATATGACCGATTAGGTATGTGCTGCAAAGGTCTTTTTGCATGATTTTAAGATCATACACAGGCCAGAGTCAGATCATTAGAACGCGAATGCGCTGAACAGAAGATTGTTCTGCGTCTGGTAGTTTGGAAGTCGTGAGTAGAATTTGGGGTCTTGCCGTTCATTAAACGGCACTACAATGATTTCTAGATAAGGATTTGGCCAATTATTATATTATTGTTTCATGTCTGAACAAAATTGTTCGATAGGTGGAGGCTTCTATAACGATTTATGTTTCGGTATTATATTTCTTAATTATTCCTAATATTTTACTGTGTATTTTTTTACCATAAGACGTTTTCTTAAATTTTAGCTAATATTTTGGCTGGTTGGTAATGAAGGGTAACTGATGGAGATGGTTAAAGATTGGGTACCAGACAGTTGGAATGACTGAAGGCACGATGGGAAATGCTTCGGAACAGCATAAGAGAGCGGCTAATCATTGTAAATAAAAATAAGTAAATCACCACCTAGAAGCTACAAATGTTAATTGAATATGGTCCAACTTAACCAAGGTAATAAATATTATTATTAATTTCTCTGGAGTTAGAGGTCGAAGATTCAAATTTCTTTTATTTCTCCTTAGAAGAAGTCGCATACTTATTTATGCTTCATTAGGGCTACATAAAAACTAATCAAGAACATAAATGAACTAGTCATCCATTTTAGGCTTACATTACAGATAGGTATTTATAAATTTTATCAAACAAGGGCGATGAAAATATACAAACATACCCATCACGCCGTTCCCTTCCGGGGTAGGCACAGTCAAAATGTTTCACTCAATAATACATAATCGTACACCTAACTCTGCTTCAATAATGTCCTCCATACTGACCTATCCTTGAAAACCTCTTTTGCCTCATTTAACCCCATACACTGTTTCATACACGCCCTCCTGTTTTAAAGACTCCTAATATTCCTCCTCCTAAGAATTTCCTCAACCACATTCAGCCACAACTTTCTCGGCCAACCTCTACCTCTCACACCATTCATTCTACTCTCACATATCTGTTTCGTTATTTGACTCTCATCCATTCTCTCAACATGGCTAAACCAACGAAGCACACTCCTTGCATACACGTCCATTACTGGAGTATCTAACCCACATCCATTCATGGCCCACTCATTCCTGACCCTATCCATCCTACTGTTGCCGCAAATACTCCTCAGATAACTCATACCCATGGCGTTTAGTCTAATCAAATGTCTATCCTGACATACCCATTTTTCACTACCATATAGTAAAGTGGGAATAACTACACTTTTGTACAAGGCTATTTTTGCTTCCTTAGACAGGCACTTATTCCTTGATATGCTCCATATGCTACCTACCTTTTTCCTTCCAGCATTCGCAAGTCTCTTTATCTCCTCATCTATTCTTCCATCTTTCGCATACATCTTACCCAAGAACACAAAATCATCCACCTGTACAATTACTTCACCATTTGCCCTCATCCTACAGTTATTCTCCACATTCTCCTTATCAAAAACTACTACTTTAGTCTTGCACGCATTTACCTTCAATTCCATTCTCTCCGTTGATTCACAAAACTTATTTAGGAACTTCTGTAATCCCTGTTGACTGTCTGAGATCAAAACAGCATCATCTGCATATAGAAGAACTTGCACGTTTACATTTATAATCAAAACATCGCGTATTCACTACATACGTCTCTAACACCTTTATCCATAACTACATTAAACAGCCATGGAGACATTACGCATCCTTGCTTGAAAATTTAAATACACATATTTATGTAATTTGCCCCAATAAGCGTTTCTTCTGAATTTTAACTGCATGACGTCGATTACCTTGCATTTATATTGTTTCTAGTAAATTTATGGAGTTTATAAAATATCAATAGGGATATAAAATAAATTATTTACATTCAATCTATTACTCTAGAGAAAAAATTTACTATAATAAAAGAGTTCGTTTGGATGACCAAATAGAATCACCTTGGTAGGGACATAACAATTATTATTATACTACTATAAGCTCCCACACACTGCTGCAGTGGCTACTTAGATAATGAGTGCCAAAGTTACCAGTCATTAAATGTAGAAGTCACTTGGCTCAGTCGCAGTGAGAAAGCAAATGCACTTTGAAACTTAAGCCACTTTTTCAAAGTGTGAAGATCCAGGACCGTTTTCCTGCCGTTACGATGATCAAGGTGACGCTGAGGCCTTCCCATACCATGCACTTAACATGACTCTACGTTGTCCGCGAATGTATTTTGGTTTTTTTGCGACCGAGTTGTTTTTTTGCGACTGAGTTGGCCCGAGAGACTTCACATCGAATCGAGTGCTATTCCCACACAAACTGGCGCTGTGGCCACCTCAGCGCCCGTTTCGGATGATTCGAAGGAATACGACGCAAATGGGATTCACCCGTGGACATTTTTAGCATCCCTGTGACCTCCAGATGCACATAGATGGCAGGTTTTTTTCAAATTTTATTGTGGACGACCGAATTGGAAGGCATGTGCCACGCTGCACTCTACCTGGCGATGATATGGTGAACGAGAAATAAAATCTCACTCTGAGGATGACGGAGGAATAAGGCACGCAAGGGTAAAAAAGGTTGTATAGCCTAGTTCAGAAATCCGCCAAGAGCACATAAATATGGATAAAAGCGATAAAAGCGAATAGATGTCTCATTATCGGTAGTCGGCAAGAGTTCGGTTAAGCTACGCCATGGTTTCCAAAAATGTTTCATTTTATGAAAAATAAGAAAAACCCTTCAAACCCAACGAATTTTATATATTATTTCAGAAACGGTAACATTATAACAAATCTTAACAGATCAAAGTATTGAAACGAATCATTTTTTAGCATTGAACAGTTCAAAAAAATCATAAGAAAGTAGATTAACGATCCCTTTAAATGAATTTCATGAATTTCATAAATTCCAGCCGTAATAATTAAAATTAAACATAAATTAAATGTACCATAACGATAGAATAGACAGACAGACAGCTTTACGCATCAAAATACCCTTATAAGAGAGCCTAACTTGACGAGATCGCGCCTAACGACGCCATATCCGATGAAGTGTTTCATACCGATCGAAACTCTAAGGAATAGTATGAGCGAACTTTAAAAATTGGAAAATGTTTTCTCATGAAGAGGTACAGAGACAACACTCAATCGTACAGCTAGGTTATACATTTTTCTGTCGTAACTTTCTAAAGTTCACATTATTATACCAATACATATCTTTATACTTAACTCTTTGTCTCCGGATGATGGAGTGGCTTTTCTCTACTCGATTCTGGAGAGTGTCATCAAAGACTTCGTTCCTTTTGTGAAACCCAAGGCAAAAAAATTTCTCCCCTGGTTTAAGCCGGACACAATACTCATTCTAGGGAACAAAAAACGTGCGTGGCTCCTCCACAAGGCTTTTCCCAATGTGAACACTCGTCGCTCCTTTTCTGACCGGCGCCGTCTCTCAAAATCTCTCATTGAACGTTATTATGAAGAATATGTGATGAAACTTTCCCACTCCATTTCCTCCTCCCCCAAAAAATTCTGGTCCTTTGTGAACCAACGGCAAAATCGTCCCACTATCCCGGACATAATTTTGTACAGCAATAGTCATGCTCATGGACCTAACAGGGCTGACCTCTTTCAAAAATACTTCTCAGACTGCCTACAGCCATCAACTAGCACTCTTATTCCACCCAGCCCACACCCCTAGATAACACCAACCTCTGTCTATCCTCCATCCAGACCGGTACACGTGAGGTGTATGAATATCTCAACAGAATCCCTCTCCATCGTTCTCCCGGTTCCGATGGCCTCAGCCCTAAATTCATTCGTAACTGTGCCTCCTCCCTCTCATTACCTCTGACCCTCTTGTTAAATCGTTGCTTTTCACACGAAACCTTTCCCTCTCACTGGAAAGCCGCAAACATCATTCCAATCCATAAAACTGTACCTAAAACTGTTGTCTCCAACTATCGTCCCATCTCTATACTTCCTGTCCTTTCGTCCGTCTGTGAGAGAATTATTCTCAAAAGGATATATTACTTCACGTTTCCCTCTCTATCCCCCCATCAGCATGGTGTCCTCCCTGGTAGATTTTGCTTGACCAATCTTGCCATCTTTCAGAATGCCATTGGAAATTCGGCTCAGCTCGATACTGTTTTTCTTGACTTTTCCACAGCTTTCGACTCCCTCAATCGTTCCCTACTTCTTCACAAACTCAAACACCATTTCGGCATCCACGGTATCTTTCTCAACCTCCTATCCAGCTTCCTTTCAGACAGAACACAACGAGTAATACTATCCGGTTTCTCTTCTTCTTGGTCCGAAGTAGCGTCTGTAATACCTCAGGGCAGTTTCCTTGGACCATATCTTTTTAACTAATTCATAAAATTCCTTCTCAACTTCTCCCTTCCAAAACCAAGACCCTTCTTTACGCAGATGACTGCATGGTATTTAAGCTAATTGAAAACTCCTCTGACTGCCATTACCACGAAGATACGTTGAATAAGACGTCAGATTGGTGCAAAACCTGGCAGCTAAATTTAAATCCCAGAAAATCCAAAGTCATGACCATTCCCCTCAAAAAATCCCCAATACATTTCAAATATATTATCAACTCCACCCCACTGACCAGAGTTTCATCAGTCAAAGATATTGGAGTAATAACAGACCAGAAACTTATCTATGCCGACCATATCCTTGCCATAAAAAGTAAAGCCATGTCCCTTTTAAGCCTACTATACCGGCAAACTGAAATTAGAGATCCCAGAGCATTACAGTCATATTTCTCATCTATTGTTCTTCCTCTCCTCTCCTATATCCCCCAATATGGTCGATGTCAGCCCCAACAAATATGAAATCCCTGCAACATATCCCTAACTTCTTTGCGCGCATTGTAAAAAATAGAGTGCCAAATCTCCACAACCTCTCCTCTGATGATGTCTCGTCCTCACTCTCTGTTAATAAACTTGATCATATCTTCCTTAAAACCGATCTTTAGCTTATCCATAGCACACTGAACTCAACCATTGACTGCCCCGACATTGTTTCCTCGATAAATTTCAGAATACCCTCCCGAAACACCAGAACTCACTCATTGCTCCATATACTCCCTACTCCCAGGCTATCACTTACCAAACGCTCCCTCATTTTTCGCCTCTCTTCTCTTGTTGAACATTGACCCTTTCATCCTATCCTCCACTGTCTTCGCCAACCTGGCCATTTGCCATTCCTAAAAATAATAGTTTTTACCATCTCCCCATGTTGCATTATTATTTGTTGACTTCTTCTTGTTATGTTTTTATGTGTCCTTATTTGTTTGTTATATGTTCACTTTAAAATGGCTTTATGCTGTATGTGATCCTTTTATCAAATAAATAAATTAATATATTGGGTTCTCGTAGCTATGAATTTACTTGCACCCCATTCAGGAGCCCGATTCTCCAATTCCACGTTTTTGTTACCGTGATTTCGACGACAGAACTACCGAGACCGCGGCAACGGCACGGAGCTTTCTGTAAGCGATTAGGTAAACGATTCGGAGTTATTACCGTAGTTTCACCTCTGTGTCGGAGGTTGATACGAAGATACCCGAAGTTTCGCTGAACTACGTCATGGATTTTATGACGCAATTCCTCCGAGCCAAAGACTGAATATCAAACATCAACGGTGTTTCTTTAAGAGCTAAAATGGAACCGGATGGATGTGAATACCCTTGGAACTGTTATAAATTAATGCCGTGAAATAAGTTTATTAACTGAAATATATAAAAATCTGTACTATAATCTAATCATTAGTATTGAGTATCCATTAGTATCGATTAATAGGAGTTTTCAATTATATCAAGAATAGATTTGTTTTAATTTAGCATCAAAAATATTTCTAACATGAAACCATCGCTTAAGTGCCGCAGAAACGACTAGTATAATAACGTGTTTCTTAAAGTTTAGGAGCATATATGTCTATAATTAAAATTTGTATACTGTTATAAAATTATATGTTTCCAAAATGATCTGAGAAATTATTGTTTGTTTGTTATCTCTCTCTGATTGATATTATATTTTTCATTTTTATATATTATGTTTTCCATAGGATTTAGTGTTAATTATCTGTGACTGTGAAATTTTTATGTTTTTCATCACTGCAAGATTTTGCATATATTTTTTTGTTCTGTTTTCGTTAATAACAGAATTTAATATGTATTTTCTATTTTTCTCTTATAGGGAAACCCAGAGCATAATAAAACTTATTCTTTTGTATTCTATTATATTCTTAAGTTCAAAGACTACACCCGAGTCAAACTGCATTGCCTGAGATACAGTTTCAGCAACATTTACGATAACTCATTCAAATGGATGATTGCTAATCATGTCAACTCTAAAAGTATTTTACTCCAGACGTAACGGAATAAATGGATATGGTATAAATTGAGCTATGATAATCACTGTCAGTCCATGGTATTGTAATTTAAATGGAAAATATCAATTTTAATTTGAAACTTTTTCCTAGCAAACGAATTTTCACTTATTACGCCTTATTAAAATCATTTACTTAATGCATCATTAAAGACTTATTACGTTCACAAAATTGGACGTAATGTTTAAATTTTTTTCCTTAATTATGTACTTAAAACTAAACACAATAGTTTACAGCATTAAAGTGTATTTCCCAATAAAATTAATTTCTTGGGAGAAATTATGCTTATATTATAAAAATGTTATCATACCATATTAAGATTTGGTCACATATATACGGAGAACTGTATTGAATACCACGTAAATGTCAGTCTGTTAACATGCCCCCATGTGAGTAAATAAGTAACACAAAGTGTGTAGAATTAGGTAAAAGCCAGTGAGTCCAAATTATACTCTAGGAAACATGTAATACAGTAACCTTAATAATCATACTAGGAAGAAAAACATTTTTGTTCCAAAAATTTAATTCGTGTCTTATACTGAGTTTATTCTGGTTAAGGGACATCAATCAGCATTATGTAATTCTGGACGAGCAATGTTTCCATTTTGTTAGTCATATCCAGATTTTATTATTCAAATCTCTATCTATTTATATAACCCTGATTTAACAGCAGCTTGGCCATTTCTGACAATTAATCATGTATCCTACTAATGTTGGAAGGTATATTTAAAGCACCTTGAAAAGCGCTGACAAAATATTATCATCAAATAATGTTTTGGATGCTAATATTCTCAAAAGGCTTTAAAACCTGCCATTTTAATAATACTTTTAATTTTTTGAGAAAATCCTCGGGGTCCCCGATGTCCGTCAGGGCTTTTCATACCCTACACTTACCCGCAGTTGTTCTTGCCCACCGCGCCACTCAAAATATTTGAATTACACCCATGCCAATATATTTTGCCAGTACCGGAATATATTATCTTTCTCCCCACAAAACCCACGTTTCACTTTCACAAAATACGTCGCTCCATATTAAGCTAGTCACAAGACAATTCTCCTTCATACCCTTAGCATCTGCTATCGTCTCCCACCTGTCCGTTTTCTATTTATGTTTGACGGAAAAATTGAGCATCAAATATCTGCCCTATTCATACCTATTTTTGAAGGTTTTTTAGTCAAATAAGAAGAAATTCAAAGTACATACATCGTTTTACAATAAAAATTTACATCTTTGTCCGACGTCAGAGGCCTTTAGTAAACCCGCGAGCGTTCGGAGCTATCTCTTCCGGAAAATGAATCCTTGGATATAAAATCCTGAAAATATTTAGCTAATGATACACCTTCCGTTAGTGAAGTCACTTTCCGGGCAAAGCATTGAATTCTATGATTGGTTACTACACATATTCTCCGTGGAGGGTTGTTGAGAGTGAAAGAGATTGGTTGAGACCAAAAATACTACAGTCTCCGTGGCGCATGTAGCAGATGGTACATTTTATGTTGCTCCAGATAAGTATTTGACCGCAAGAAAAATTACGCTAGAGAGCCTCAATCCCGTGCCACCGAAATACAAAATATTAAACTTTGTGCCTTTAGCCACACGGCCGCGGCAATTATAGATATTAGTAGCATAATGCGCAATATTTAACCGAATCAAAATTTTATAGCAGCAATGTTTTCTCAAAGCTGGGCGTCAGGGAACGGAAATCGAGACACTTTTCCTGCATTTTCTCTCCATTTTCCGATCATAATCATCTCATAAGCGTCATGGATAGATATCTCACGATGTTTCCTTGTAAGTTAATCCACACTGCCTTATGTATTTCACCACGGTAAAGATTCTACACACCGTGCCAAAATACTGTTTACAAGTAGACTTCGAAATTATCCTCTAACAAAAATAATCACATACGAACCACTGTATGACCTCCCTTTACGTTAAAACATGATGCAATCAATTTTGATACATTTTGATGTTATAAACATGGTACAAGCGAGACTATACCTACATCTACTTTTTAACATTATTAGTTATGTTCATTGTGAATCCCTTGCAGAAATTAACAGTATCTCGTTAAAGCATTTCATTATCGAAATATACATGTGCATAAAAAAACAGCCTAACTTTGTACAGATAGTTATCACGGCCTTACAGTTTCATACAACTGAAATTATTTCATATATCGTATTCAATGTCCACATAACTATAAAAAAATCTAACTCCACGACGAGTAACGGCTTGTAATTAGCAAACAAATATGAACAATGATAATCACTATTATGAGTAACAGAAATTCTTCGCTCAAAAACGAATCCAAGCTAATATCACTCAAAGAAATGAAAAGTTAGTTTAACGATGTTCGAAGGAAACCAATCACAGGATGCTAAAAAATAAAAAAACTACATACGTGACGAAAAATAGTATGTTACGCACCTGCAACGTAAAGTAATTTCACCGTACGCAGCATGAAGCCTTTGATCAACTTGATTTAATTGGTTTAAAAATGTTTATGTCGTGAGGCGGGATCAGCTATTGCTTCCGTGAAATGGAAATTGAATTTCCGTGGCCAAACAACTCCACAGAAACCACACCGAGATGGAGGTTTCGTGAAAACTTTTGTGGATCGCAACTTGATCCGTGGTTGTGACCTGACCGTGAATCCAGCACGGAGCGCCTCTATTATTGCCTTAGTGTATCGGGCCCCAGGTATGTGAACTTGTGACGCATGAGGCAATATGTACGGTGCGTCACAAAAGCCACATGTTGATTTTAAGGCCTATTTTAAGGGTTTGGTGCTACGGGGTAAAGACCACAGCACACTGTATTTTATGTCCTACAAGGAACAGTCTAGCTTGCGCTTAATTAATTACATGCTACAATACCCTTGCATAATTCAATACTTCATAAGTTACAGATTGCCGTCAATATGCAATCCCTCTACTTTTCCTATAAATGCCCTAAATGGAGCAGGAGTGCTCGAGGCAATTAATAGTTATATTTTACTGCCAGAACTGAGTGAAGGCTGTCAAAAATGGAATGGTACTCATTACTGGGTGAACATTTATTGTTGAATTTGAAGATTTAGTCTAATAAGTAATTAAATTTGCAGAAAAATAAAAAGTATTAGGCAACTAATGCTTTAAGTTATTAAAAATTCAATGAATTCCGGAAAACTCATCTTTCCATACTTTCTGTTAGTTACCAAGTGCATTTCGAAATTTTGCTCTTTAACAGATATAATTAAAATTAAGTTTTCTTATTATAGCTTCAAATTCTACTTAAAAGTGTCTGCTTTTAGTTGTGAATTGTAGTAAAATATCCAATAGAAACTTATTCCAATGGTAAGTCTCTTGAACAGCGTACTTCTTAAATGAGCCAAATTATTAATTTTTATTTTTTTTCATTACCATTATCCATTCTTCAGTATTAAAATGCGCAAATAGTGCAAGTAATACGTGTTGGAGACGTTAAAAATATTTCCGTAATCGCCAAATGACATCGACGATATTTATGTAAATTATGCAAAGAATGTTGATTTCATTCATTCACCATTCGCTCTCAACTGTGTGATGAGTGCGATTGGTGAAGTAATTGAACAAGTGGATGATTCGGTGCACTAAGGTGTGATGATTGAGAAAGATGGACGTATAGATAAGGATATGAAGAGACTTGCGAATTCTGGAAGGAAAGTGGTAGGTAGCATGTGGAGCATATCAAGGAATGAGAGCCTTCCTAAGAAAGCGAAAATCGCCGTGCACAAAAGTGTACTTCTCCCCACTTTTTTGTATGGTAGTGAAACTTGGGTATGTAAGGATAGACATTTGATTAGACTAAACACTGTGGGTATGAGTTATCTGAGGAGTGCTTGCGGCAAAAGTAGGATGGATATGGTCAGGAATGAGTGGGCCATGAATGGATGTGGGTTAGATACTCCAGTAATGGACGCGTATGCAAGGAGTGTGCTTCGTTGGTTTGGCCATGTTGAGAGAATGGATGAGAGTCGAATAACGAAACAGATATATAAGAGTGAAATGAATTGTGCGAGAGGTAGAGGTAGGCGGAGAAAGTTGTGGTTGAATGTGGTTGAGGAAACTCTTAGGTGGAGGAATATTAGGTGTTTTAAAAATAGGAGGTCGTGTATAAAACAGTGTATGGGGTTAAATGAAACAAAAGACGTTTGCAAGGATAGGTCAGTATGGAGGAAATTATTGAAGGAGAGTTAGATGTACAAATATGTATTCATGAGTGAAACTTAGTGAATGTGCCTACCCCGTAAGGGAACGGCTTGATTGGTATGTATGTATGTTTCATAGGGAAATTTTAGCGACTGATTTTTAAGCGAATCGGCGAATATTACACGGTGATCGTCCCGGCGCAAGTGAGTAAGCGAATCCATTTGAAAGGCGGGAGCGCTTATTCCCGCGGTCCTTGTTTTTCGCTTGTTTAGAGACGGGGTTGGGGAGCAAGTGGGGGACGGGAGGTTGTCACAGGTCCCCGTGGGGTGGGGTTGGAGTTCCCCCTTCGGGGCGAGAGTGACCTTTGCCGGAGAGAGCGACCCTCTGAATGACTTCTGCGTGGACCGGAGGCGGTGGGGCAGTGCAAGGGGCGAACCGGCTGCTCGAAGGGATCGTCGGGGAGTGTGTACAAAGAAGTTAGAGGGAATTCTCGTTGATTACCAGCGTCATTCGATCGTGATATAAACGTTGGTTAGATCTTTGCATTTCACTGCCATTATTTTAGGACTAGCAGTGAATTTAGAGTATTTTGTTGGGTACATCTGTAAATAGCAGATACTTCCCTATACACTCGTTGGGTAAAATTCATTTTAACATCGAATTCGATTGTTTCTAAGTAAAAAATACTGAAAAGATATTGAAGTCCAATTCGTAGCAGCAAAGGTTAGATAGGACAGGAATGACAAATGACAAATTTCTGCACCAATTGCAATTTCTAGTGTCTTAATTACAGAACGGGTGCAATTTTTAGTCATCTGAGTCATATTTGGAAGGTTTAAAAAAATAAAATAATTAATTTAATACAAATATTTCGAGCATGTATATGTCACATTCTTTCAGGAAGATGAAACAACTTTGTGATTGATTTCCGGCCCAGGAAACGACTCTTTTGCAGTAATTTTCTCTATAACGCCCTATATTTCGTTTCTGCAATATTGATTGCATAGTTTCCATTGAAACCATCCAACTCTTCATCATTCGTCGTTTAATTCTAAGATTGGTTGACTGCAGCCCTCCATCCTTCCCTATTTAATACTAGTTCCCTTACCTCCTGATATCTCTCCGTATGGACTTTGCTCTTTATTTAGCCCGTAAACTTCCTGGTTAGCTCGTAACATTCCTGGTTCTTGCTCTGGGAACTTTTCCCTCAATTATGTACCATACAAAACCTTCAAGTATGTTCTTCACAAACCCATTTTGTCTCAGGGTGTGTCCCATCCCTCTGTCTCTTCTTTTCTTTATCACGTTCCATATGGTCCTTTTCTCTTTTACTCTTCTGCATACTTCATCATTTCTTATTTAATCCGTCCATTTTATCTTCAGCATCCTCCTCTGGTACCAGATTTCGAAGCTTCCGATCCATTTGTATCGAATATGAATGCCGTTTTCACGGAAACCTCTTTTTAGTTGCTTCAGGTTTGAAAAATTTGACTTAAATATAATTAAATCACTTTACTGTCTTACATTTTTAATTATTGGCTGATTACTGCGAACATTGACGTCAAAATTTGGTGAAATACGTAGAAATGGCGCTGCTCTTGGCATCTACAGCTGTAATTAAGTGCTCATCAATAATACATTCCTGAAATAATTATCAGATTGAGTCTTTTTCTGTTATAAATAGCCAGTGCAAAAACAGGAATTTAAAGCCGTTTTAAAAAAAGTTGGAACTTAGTTATTTTTTTTACTGACAAAGTCACGATGGAATATACTTAACGATAAAAATAACATCTATTTAGTGCGTATAATTTGTCTGCGTGATATCAAAGTGCTATACAAATCTTAGATACCTATGCCATGAAAATAATATTATTACAACTTTCTTTTATTTTTTTGCCAAATTAAAAATATTATTGTTAAGTCAAATGAAAGCTTAATGCTTTTCACCATTTGGTTATGAGTAGCATATGTCATTGAGTAGATTAAGGATCAACTCATAAAAACAAATTATAAATGAAGTAGCTTAAAAAACCGTGAACGTTTAATATGAAATGCGTCGTGAATATTGCAAAAAATACACCATTGTAGTTTTCACTGTGATGTAAATTGCTACTGGTATTCCATCAAATTTTTAATCTAAAAGCGAGTGTACTGCCGCTTTTCGCTTTGTTTTTTTAATTCACGCCTTTCGTCCTCGTTTCTATGAAACTGCCCAGTCAATCGTCCGGCAGGAGATCAGCTCTTTGCGACCTAACCCTTCCCACCCACTCTCTCCCCTTCCTACCTCCCTTCCAATTCTCTCACCCCCTCACCCCTGCCCGCCGACTTCTCTCCGTCCACGGTGACTAAATTCAAGGGGGCAAGGGTGGGGGCAGGGGGCAGCACCGTCATGGACCCCTTTATCCCCGTTTCTTTGTTTCAAATCAATGGAATGAAGGGATCCCGTTTGATCTGCATACTGCCTCATTCATTCACCGCTCTCCGTCGGCTTATTTTTGCTTTGTTTTCCCCACGTGCCCCTACAAAGCAAACTACTTATTCTTTCACATTTTTTTCCATCCCTTTGCCTTTAAAAATGGGTGACGCTTATGTGTACAATATTAAACATCCCATTATATGAGCTAGGGGTCATTCCAAGCGAAATCATCCAGGTTGAAAGAAAAATGTACCCCGGCATAATTGATTTTTTCTGATCCTCTGTCATTCATTAAACCAATCTTTTGTGAGTTCAAAATGAGGTATGAAAAAATTTCATTCCTCATAATTTTTGTGAATATTTTTTAATTGAGCCGGGAGTTTTATTTGGTCAAATAACGTTTTGGCGAAAGCCTCACAGTTTTTCAATTTGTGAAGTCAAAACATTTACTTAAAAACCACCGTACATAACCAGAACTGATTTTTGTATTTTTTTGATAAATATTTCAGCTAATTTCAGGAGTATCCTTAAAATTTATGCCAAAAACCACCATTCATTTCGTCAAAAACCATGTTTTTAGCCTAAATATGTCTGTTGAGAGAAGCTATACAAGCTGGTTCCTAGAGGTGACTGTTTTCTTGGAGTTTATTATAACCTGAGAAATGATCCGAAGCATATAGTTTGAAATGTGTAAATTTAAACTTTTTTATTTTTAAAGTGGGATGTTTTGCTCACGATGAAAATTGATTAAATTATTAGTGGTGTTTGCTCTGACGTTCTTTACGGAGAATGTCTTTTTTTGTGTACGTAGAGAGAATTGTGGTTTTCATCAGTTATGAGAAATAAAGAAAACTAAGTATAAAATCTGATAAGGCCAATTAGAGATTGCATCTCCGTAACAGGAAGTTTTGCTCCATAATAACTAATTCAGTAAACCACAATCTCACAAAAAGCCACTCTGAAATCCACAGTAAAAAACGCATTTGGATTATCATGTACAAGCACTCAATGCTATAGATATCTTGGTTTGAATTCCAATCCAAATGGTTTTTTCAATTTTAAGAAGTCATTTGCGCGTAACGCACATTTTAAGGTTTGATAGAAGTCAAGTTTTTAAAGTGACTTTGCAACCTCCGTAGCAACAATGCCACTTGAAACCACGGCTTCGCCAGAGTTCTAATGACCTAAAGGGTATTTCCATTCGCCGAACAATAAGCCTCTCTCAAGCCTTTCTAGGCCTATTCACTAAGTGCATGTTCCGATGCGAGTTAAGGACTGAGACTGAGTGAACACATGCTCTCAACTACACCAGTAGTTATTCCATGAACAAATCTTCTCGCATAAGCAGGATTTAGTGTGCTAATGTTCTGTAAATTGAAAAGTATCTTTTTTGATGGTTCCACTAGCAACGGAATTTTCATCGCGTATGCAGGCCTCAAGAAGCTACTCCGATATTTGGTTATTTGATTAGGAATTGCTCAATAATATTTTGCTCATTTGGAACAGCAATTAGACGTTGCCCTAATTTTCTGGAAAGGATTCGATTTCTTCTAACTTAAATGATAAAAAATGTATTGAATAGTTTTTATTTGGAGAGAAAATGTATTAAAGTGTACAAAAAACTATCAAATACTTGGGAGCATTAGAGAAAATTTATCAAATACTAATTCGGAGGGCTCGAAATTAAATCCTGTCAAGGGCATTTTCAACCCCTCTCTGCAGGTTTTTTTATAAATACGTGTTTAATCAAGTCAATAATTCATAATATTTTTTGATAATCTATTAAAATCAATCCTGCACAAACAGCCTCTCATGTTTAATAGAATTTAGAACAATAAAAACCAGTTTTCTGCTTATAATATGATGAAGAGGATTAAGAGGCTTTCATGAGCATTGTTTAAACTTTTTTAGACGTTCATTACTGGTGGAACATATACATGCTCGTTAAATTTACATTCGCCGCTGTCAAACAAGTACCGTCGTCGAATCACCGCAGAAATGGAAAATATATTAATGATTTTTATTAGAAGTTGATTGTGATGTAGAGGCATGTAAACGTGTCACTATAAAATTTTGTCGCTCGGCGTTTCAGCCAACGTTGCAGCGAGGTCATGAGCAGCGACCTGGACGCTCGCTGTAATATTCGACGAAAAGTTGGTTCATAAAAGCAGCTGAAGTCGGAAGCTTCTGTAAAAGATACGCATAGCTGAAAAATACTTAGATTAAATTGTCGTGCTACAAGCCTATAACAGACATTAGGATATAATTTCATTAGTATTTTAGTCGATACTGTGTTCCACCATCCCTCAAATGGCATCATTATCTTTGTTTCTGTCATGTTTAACATGCAGGAAACCATCGTTTAGACTTGGTTTTCCTCGTATGGAGAAATATGACTCCCTTAGCAAACCCATTCGTCAGCAGAAATCACATCTGATGTTAATTCAACGTTAATCGCTAGCGCTCGGTCAAGAAACGCATTGCAATGGGGCCACAAAGGGGGCAAATATGGAAATTGAATTATTTTAGGTTTGATGCCCTTTAAATAAACGGACTGCTTTACGTTTAAAAGATACCAACGCATTAACCGCTCCAAGAAGCCCGCTAGGTACATTTTAGGTACATTTGGTGTACATTCAGGTACATTCCTGGTAAATTCTGTACTAGGGACATACAAGTAGGTACGTCCACTTTCTCTCAAGATTGTAAAGAGTTATTCAGCTTGATATGTCACATTCTTCTACGAAAAACGCTTAAGTGGCACGTCTAAAAGGGTTTTCAAATCAGATTAATTATTAATCGACGCTCGTCAATCGTCATTAATAGGTTTCACAGGTTTTCCCGGGTTCTCTCCCATTGACTACATTCACTCTTTTCCTCCAGCAATTTCTTTTTATCTTCCCAAGAATTTACCTTTCCTCCGCAATATCACATTCTTTCTTTTGCTTGGAAACTTCTTATGTCGAGTTTCTATCTCCGTTAATTTTCCAGAAATATTTCTCAAGAAGGCGATATGACACCCAGCTGGATCAAAGAATTTTAGTGCTCATACAGACATCCCTGTCCAAGATTCCTTCTACCAAATGGTTCGCAGCATGCTTGAGAAATGCATTTTACCACGGTCTTTTTTTTCCTTTTCATTGACGCTCTGTTAATTTTAAGGAAACTTGGAAGGAGAGTTGAGATTGAAGCAATACTATTCTCACTCATTTTCAACGCCCAAACGTCAGGTGACCTTTGCTACGAAGCCATGGTTGCCAATATCCAATTATTATCTTGAAAGACCTATATTTTAAGCACACTCTTCGTTTTAAAGAACGAAATGTTTCGATAAATGCGATTAAGACCAGGAGTCAATTTCACCGTTTTATCATTTGGTTCAATATGGGGCTGTTTCTTGAATGACAAATACGATTACCCTTACTTTAACGTTTTACTTTTCAAATGACACTGCAAATTCTTGGATCAAACTACAGACGTCTGACCTTCCACGGTGTGTCTTAGCAGGTCACAGAGGTTATTGGTAAACCAATTAAACGCCGAGTGCTCTATTTGGACGAGACAATGGGGCCTTCTGTTCACATTTATATCGATTCATCCCGAAAACAATGTGGATAGCGGGCAGATGCTGCGTAGTGTGTTGGAGCTCTCTACTGGGAGTTTGAGGGAAACAGATGGAGGATGGGGGGGGGGCGTGGCGAGTTGGTGGAGTGGGGAATAATAGATCCATGGAAAGGAGGGCGTGGTAACTCTTTTGTGCCGCCTGTATCGCGAATGTTTCCCTTTTCATCGCCGTCGTCTTAATCGACACCGCACTCAGCGAGGGCCAATTAAAATCCCATTTGATAGAGTGTGACAAAGGCGCAGAGTATTTCGCTCTCCCTTCCGTGCACGGTCGCTTGGCGGCGCTACTGGCAATGATTCAAACTACCTTCCCTCCTCCCCCGCCCTCTATTCTTCACTCTCGTCCTCGACGCCCCCTCACCCCATTTCCCGCTTCCCCTCGACAACCTCTCCCGCACCAAACAACGGCTACATTGACACACTCGCGCTGATGGAAAAAAAATTGTTTCAATCCTCAGCATACACTTTTGCCACCGACCCTCTCTTACAATTCAAGAGCGTCTATTAATTCCTAGCAATATCCCAGCTGATGTTATTTTTTTCCCCTGATTGAAGGTTGTCTATTCCGTTGTGCGAGACTGACGCCACGCGGGCAACGCGTGTACTTTTTTTTAATTTTTCATCTTTAGATGGAAACCTCGGAGGTAGAAAAAAAGGCTGCAATCCGAAATGAATACCGTGTTCCGCCGCTGCATTTGGGCTGTTTATATTCTCTTACTCGCGTTGTGCCGACTCTTTATTTTTTATTTCTTGGTTTCCGTTTCTGAATTGATCCCCACGTGCTACGAAACTGACATACTTATGAAGTGCAATGTGGTCTGCTTAATTAAACTTCTCTTTTGAGGAAAATATTGCACCATAGAAACGTTTGGAGCGTAAATTGCACCGCTGGTGATTAATGTTGCCCTGAGAGTCAAAGGAAGCCAGAGGTTTTTTGCTTTATGATTAATTCAGCAAACGAGGTCAAAAATACGCATTTGGCATTCACAACGGCATGAAATTAGAATAAATTGTGGCGTGTATTACTCATCGGTGGCGATAAGAGTTTTTTGTTTGAGACGAGCGAGTTCTGTACTTTTCCGGCATTCGGTCTGTGTGGTGATTCAAAGGACCCCAAAAAAGCATTATAGCTAAATGAAATCTGCTCGCAACTAAATAAAACCTCCAGTCTCAAACGACCTTGCATCAATGAAATTATTCTGTATATGTTGTCTCATGCTAATGACTGAGGATGGAGACATAACATCAAAGCATGCAAAATATTATCAAGCGGCTAATATTAATGAAAATTAACTTTTTATAATATGTAAAACAGTGTATGCTTTTTAAGTCTAACTGGTTTAAACATTCGTTTGTATTGTATTAGTGTGACAAAACAAAAAAGGTTAAAACAGAAGGGATTCTGAAATAGGTACCTCTTCGGTTTGATTAGCTATGACCTCCTATGTTATGCTTATAGAGATAGTCTTTTAACAGATAATTGAAGTAGATTTTAGCCTCTCACAGAATCTAAGTCATGATCAAGAGACTTAATTAACTAGGAGCAGCTGATAATGTTCGCATTCAGGTATTTTTATTTTTCACGATAGTAAAAGACATATTTCGAAACTTATTCCTTAAACGCTTGTTAAATCAAAGTCAGGGAGGTCTGATATGCCTACTAAATTTATGGAACCGAAGCAATACGGAGGAGGATTTTAGCGACAGATTACGATATTTTTTTTCTGGCCTTTAGATAGACCCGTTGGTAGAGAGTTATATGTTCCCGATTTTAACGTCATAGCATGCAGCACGACCAAGTGTCATACGCAGGCTAAATGCTTGCTATGCGCCCTTGACCAGACTCTATGTTATTTTATAATAATCAGCAAGGATATTCCAATGACGCCGGCGGTGCTGTTAGCAGGATAAATACCGTCTCCGAAGTCGTCACTGACTCCATTTCGTTGATTGGCACAAACTGAAATGTGAATGTTGCAAGAAGCGCGGAAAAGGTTTAGTGCTGCAAAAACTGGGCGTCGTCGAATGCAATTTTTTTCGGAGTGCAAACTGACTCACACCAAGGGAGGTGGGCAGCTTCTCCCACTCTCATATCGCTTACTTTATCCCATCAAACTCACCTTTTGTTTCTTTAGTGTGCACTTGAGAGGAGCAAATTAATATAATTGGGGTTATTGCTGTAAGTTGCACAGGATGCAAAGTTTAATATTTGATTTTTTTCAACGATTATTTACTTTGTAATGGTGGTAGCAGAATAGCCCCACTTTGACCACTCATCTTTGAAAGAGAACTTTTCATTAACATTTACTGAAAATAGCCGATTATAAAAAATAAAAGGTCGTATTTTGGACCTTGAAAAGGCAAAGGTTGTACTCAGAATTCATTTTTAACGCGAAAAAAATGACGGCATAGATTCTGTCATCGTTTTGATATGCTTTTTTCTTTCTATTCGAGTTGGAAGAACTCTCTCGCTATGCAAATCAAAATGTGTTTAAATCAATATTTGCGTGAGGAGGAGGATTCTCGTTGTGCTGCTTATATCGTGTGCTTTGATTGCCTCTCTGCAGTCTCACTCACCTTCTCTCTACTGTGAATCGCAGTTGTCAAGCGCTGCTCGCGTGATTTGTAAAACATTCAAGTGGATGCTTTGTACGTCATTTCAAAGGAATCAAACCGGTGATTTTTACAATATTTTTATTCCAATTTATTTTTCCTTCGTGCTTTCATACATATCTTTTTAAATAATTCGAAAAAGCATGGCATTAGGCACATAATTCAATTTGTAACGATTTTATGCTGCCACTGTAATTCCTGATGGGTTTTCTAACTGGATTATCTTCACAGGGCATATGAGTTACTGGCTTTATGACATACAGAGAGTTCCTTTCGTTCAATTGATTTTTATTTCTTCATCATTTCATTCATTACTGAAATGGTTTATTTAAGAAGCGGTATTACCATATTTTTATAGTTGCAAGATGTTTTAAGGTGCTATAATAAACTCAATAAAAACACTTTTAAACAAATACGCTGCTTCAAATAGCCATTAAATGCCAATGATGTTCTTCTTTCAGCAAAATATAAAGTACTATTTTAACTATTTAGGAATATCATTTAACGAACTTATGACACGTAAAACAGGATTATGTACGGTTTATAAATCTAAAAATATATTGGACCAGTAGATTATACCTAAAGAGTAGAAATAGGTTTGTAAAAAATACCGTTTCGACATTTTTTCAATCTCTGTGGTTGCTCTTATTACTGCCGTCACTGTGGGATAAATTGAAAAGAACATCACTCTACTCGGACTTTAGTGCAGGTATTCAATGCTTTTAACTATCGGTGATTGAGTTGGTGTATTGATTTGAGCACTGCCTTCTTATGACGACGGTCCACGTTTGAATCTCGGAATAAAAGCAAATTCGCAATGTACTCTTCATGAATATCTAGATTAAACTCAGAGTGTGTGTTGAGGTCGCCATTTCATCCATCATTTGGACGTAAGGTTGAGCAACAATCTTTAAAGGTACGCTAAATTGGATGACACGTTTCTCTTTACAGTTCCTCCATTTTACGTGTAATAATTTACTTAGCAACTGGCCCCTGTTCAGTGTTTGATAGTTACATGGTTGGTGGATGTTTGACAGAAGCACTAAAAGAAAAATATTACAGGACTGCAAAACGAAAAAAACAAACTCAAAAAGCGGCCTTAATAAGTCTTATGTTTTTTACAGACCGTTGGGATCACCTTTGTTTTCAAACAAAAATATCTTTTTATTCTGGGAAAGGCATAATGCATGAATATTCAGCGACGCACTTCTTGGGTCTTTAAATAGGTCAATAATTAACGCTTTGATTTGATGAATGTTTTGACATTGCGACAGGATATTTTGGCGGAATGGAATTCCCATTCTTGCTTTTCCACATCATTTTTTCATCGTGTTTCCATGTTATGATTGCTTATAAAAATTATTTCATCGGTTTCGTTCATTAATTCTACAGTTCATTTGTTTTCCTTTAGTTTAGTTGTAGCCTAATTGAAATAATAGTAATGATAATATATATTGCCTGTATGTTCATATGAGAACATCCTCATTTATATCTTGATACTAATACTGAGTAATTGATATCAATTGATTGAACAGGCAATTAAGCATTAATCTAGGCGTAGTTCTACATTTTGATCATAAATACATCTTATGGCAAATTATAAGTGTACTTGCGGTTGAAATCAAAAGCATTTTTTATAATAAGAACTTATTACATCCACCTTAACTTAATTTCCTCCATCTTTAGCAACTAACATTCCGAAGAATGTTCTATCGCAGATTAATTATCCCAATTTTTGACGACCAGATGGATTGACTCCATCACTGTACATCACTACGCATTACATCGTTATGCATTAAATTTCAATGTGACTCTGTATTTGTCCTATGTTCCTTCAATTTCATTTCAGCACACGATTGTACATCTGAAATTTGATGGCCATTGAATAGCAGTGAGCATGTAACTTTGCTATTTTGGGTTTCCCACACTTATTTCTCCAGATTTCATTACAGTCAGTCTCACCGCCCAACATTTTTCCCAAAGAAAGCCGATAGGGAATTGCAAAGCTCTCAAGCACGCCGACCATCCTTCTGGTGTTCTCACCGCCCTCCCCAAAACCCCGGTGACCCCTCCTTCACGTCTATCTCAGCATTCTTCTCGAGTATCGCGCCCCCGGAAGGTAATAGCGGTGGGATGAGAAGAATAAAACATGCGAGAAGCTGAGTCCATTCCTCCATTCGGACGAACCTTTAATTGCATCATTGCGCCAACATTTGCCACCGCTGCCACATTGACCGAAAGAATGCTGGACCTTGCTGCTCTCGGATTTTGTTTCTTTTTCACCCTTTCCAGCTTTCACTTTTCACTGTACGCTTCCGGGTACAATTTACCTCGAGCAAAAACGCTCGCGGATTCCATGAAGTCTAAGGGTCACATCATGCTCCGCGAGACCGCCATTCACTTACGAAAAAAAAGGGAACGGCCGTTTACGGTGCTCTTTCTCAAAAAGAAAAAGACGAAGTTGTGCAAAAGTAGCAGTTGGCCGAGCGTTGCATAATTTTAAGGTTTTATTCGGCCAATAGAAGAAACCTGGGTGACGATTTTCTGAGGGAGTTAAACCCAGGCCGGTCGTAGTGAGCCTGAGCCGGCATCAGCTGGATCCCTCCTCTCATTAAATGCATCCTCGTCGCCAGGCGCGAAATACCTCCCTACACACCGCTCCCAAAAGGCTATTTCGCACGCCTCTCCAGAACGACCGCTACAGCCAGCGATACGACCGCATTGTAAGCAAGACGATCAACATTTTATCCAAGTCAGACGTTTTTGCACATTCACGCTGACATTCACAACTTCCCCGCTTTTATCCAAAGGGCAGTAATGCCTTAAATGGTCCGCTTGGAGTCATTTCGCGAGCAGAACTGGCCCCCACAGCACCCGTTGGTTGTCGGGGAATATAGATTACCAGGTGATAAGGGAGAGTAAACTCGTATTATTGTATTTCTCATACGCGCGCGCCCGTGCATTCTAATTTCCACTTGAGAGTAAAAGGATCTCGTGATTAGGGTGAGTCGGGTGGATCAACACGCGCTCCGTAATTTTCTCTCGCTCGGTAATAAGAGAAAAAGGTAAGGCTTTGAACAGGGGTCTCAAAATTATTGAAGATTTCGAGTCCACAATAAGGCAAATTTCTTCCAAAGATGATCACTTGTCATCTTATGCTCTGCATTTGATTTTTTCCTGTTTCATGTAAAATTACTAATCTAGATTCTTTCTGCAAAAAATTCAAGATTATGTATCTTAGTTAGGATTTTTAAGGATTCTCAGTACCTTAGATCGGCAGTATAAATAAAAGACCATTTTGATATTCTCGTTCGTTTTACTGACTTTTTCAAATACTGGGACGAAAATTACTTTCAGACCGTCGACTAAAAATTACACTTAACCAGATACTAAGAGCAACATTAGGGTTATAGACTGCTGAGTAAACAGGTTTAGAATACCCCTTTCCCGCGACCAATAGGAGATAA
Source organism: Ceriagrion tenellum (assembly GCA_963169105.1). Lineage (NCBI taxonomy): Eukaryota > Metazoa > Arthropoda > Insecta > Odonata > Coenagrionidae > Ceriagrion > Ceriagrion tenellum. The sequence continues at coordinate 117,765,261 of OY720642.1, read as the reverse complement.
AATTGCTACAGGTGAGAAATCGATGCAGGTAGGTCATTAGATAGTGTTGCCTACTTGTTGAATTGCTCCTTAGTGCTTGTTTCTTAATCTACCATGTAGAACTAACATTTTCCCATGATGCCTGCCTGTCTCTTTCATCCCTTATCGTTTATGTAGTGGCAAATTATAATAATACATAAATACAAATACAATTTACATACTAATGTATACATATATATATATATATATATATATATATATATATATATATATATATATATATATATATATATATATATATATATATATATATACAAATAGTTTTTTATCATTGGTAGCCATTTTTGCAAGTTTCCGCAGGTTCTTGCGAATTATCACTGGCAAAGCACAATGAAAAACTTTCTTTGTTTAATGATATTGTTTATCGAGGTTATGTCTCTTTTGAAGTTTGAATGCCATTCCTCTTGCGTTTTCTCTTGCTACTTCCAAGAAAAAATGATACTGATATGCTTTTTTTCATTCATTTTCATTTCATTATTATAAGTCTAGCTAATGCTCTCTTGATCTCGGTGTTTTGAAGCGAATCTGTCCCTCCATACTCTTTGCTAATCCATTCAATTCAAAGAAGCAAAACTCGCGCAACATTTTCTCGTAGAAATATTTTTGCATAGGGAAATGCACCCTCAAGATCCTGGTCACCAGACGGTTTCTCAGAAATAACCAGAAAATTCTTCCACATGCTGAAACCTACTGAGACTTGCATGTAAAAGAGGATGTAGAAAAAAAGACAGGAAAATGGCATGGACCAAGAAAATTTCCAGCCAATTACTGCTTGGAAGCCAATCCTGACATTGGCAAAAGGAGAACGGGGAAGGAAAGACCTGTTACAGCCAACTTTATGTCAATTAAATGGTATAAAACATATGGCAACTATCTAGTTAAATCATTTACCCAAAGAAAGATGGCAAACTACGACTTCGATAGAATGAAACATTTATCACTCACATTATCACGCGGTTGAAAACCCGATAACTCTACACTCTGAGCAAATTTTTCTGCTCAATACTTTTATTCCACATTTTTAACGAAGACTATTTTGCTATCTGAAAATAAAAATATCTCTTAGTCGCTATCTTTCCCAGTTAATCATGCTAACGACTATTTTATTTTCATGTAAAATCCCAAAGTAGAAATACTTTCTATCGCAGCCCACACAAAGAAAGTACGAGTGTTAAAATAATTACAGCCATTTTTATCGCGAGAAATATTAAATTAGCAAATTAAATAAATTAATGCAGATCATTTCAAATTCCTTTCCCAAATATTCCGTAATCTTTCAGATTTCTTTAAAAAACGATATATATTTTTAGTGAACTTGCCAAATGGCTTTGTATTATGGAAATTTTTACGTCTAAAAAAGCTAAATAAAGCTTATTAGACTTATAACTTGGCATAGTAGAGGGTATTTAAAAAGAAGTTTAGCCTATAGATAGCCTGCTAAACCGTTGTATCTTAGCCTAATAAAATTCTATATTTGCGCCAATATTACTTCTTATCCATATAAAATTAGCAATACAGGCATTATGGATGTTAAACATAAATATCCAACTTAAATTAACATTCAAGCGTTGAAGGGAAGCTCTAATTCACGCGATTGAATCAAACTCAGGCCATTGGTCCTAGTAAATAGCAGCCAAAGGTATCTTCTCGTCTCTGAAGCCCACTCGCGACCCACAGGTGGAGTAACAAGACGCCTACGAGCCACTATTAAATGGTGAGGATGAGTCATGAATGCTCTTTCAAAACTGTCACCCAAGTTTACCGGTGAGCATTAATATTCGTCGAGATGATGAGGGAGTGGGGGTCGGCTGCGTACCCTCCCCCTCCATTTCTCAAACCGAACCAGCGCCCCTGTCCAAACCAAAATTTCTGCCTTTCCTCCTCCTCTACGCCGTGAACGCAAACCGCGAGTCACTTGCCTTTCCCACTTCACCTCTCAACCACCCCTTCCCCCAAACCCTCCTCATCTTTACCGCTGCCTTTCACTCTCCACCACGGGAACGCATTCGGGCGCGCTTCAAGGGTCGTGCATGGTAATTTCAAGCAGGATGACCTCTTCAGAGTTCTGCAAAATTTTCCGGCTACGAGGAATTAATGACGGATATATTTTATAGCTTATTAATTCATACTGAGAGGGATAAGACTTCAAACGCCCAGCTATAAATAATGCTGGTTCTTCCCATAGTGGAAAGAAATGCCATGCATTATGCTACGTATCACATCACACTTTCGTTTGCTGGTTTTTAAAGATACCGCGTGTCATGACAATCAAACCAATATCTCAGTAAAAATCCACGTTCGTGTATAACCTATCATTATTTAAGCGACTTATTGTCATTTTGAATATTACTTTCTATATGTAAATGAATATCGACAGAAAGTCGAGAGATAGTCTGCAGAGATGGAAATGCATGTCCCTTTAATTAAGAGGGCAGTAAATGTTAATCACTGCATCCACCTGATGAGTTTTTGAATCCTTTGAAACCTCTCGTTAAGATTAGGCGAATAACGACGTCTGGTTTCTCTCCATATCCCCTTCTCTAGCCAAATCACCCATTCCGGTACAAACTTGGCGTCCAAACTTGGCGCAATTGTAGCCTGTTACTTGCCCAAGTATTTAACCAACCAATATTTGTGATATCAAAGGTATTTTATCACCGTCATCAAAGATATTGTTCCATTTTCCCTATTAAATATATAATTTCCTATAACAATCTGTTCCTCTGAGCTCCCATTAACGAGTTATTACTAAAAACAGTGCGAAACGCTAAGTAGGAACTTCCGTTAACACGCAATTCACATTAATCTCTTTCATCGTCTAGCGCCGTTTCTGACTTAATTAGTTTTTTTTTCGAATGATGTACATCCACCAGGATCCTCTAGAATGAATTGAGGGGCTTAATTTAGTTGTGGGCGAGAGTGATTTACGAACTCCATGTGACTGCGGAATGTTTGATTGTTCGCATAAGTATCTGTAAAAATACTTTTTATTGATTGATTAATAGCTTTTTTGTTTGATTGATAGCTTTGGAATGTTTGCCTCCTCCTCCTGATTTCTGTGCCCGAAAGGTCGGGGTTTAGATAGGGTGGATTAGCTAAACTACAGTTCTTTAGTTGCACGTCCCATTAATCCTCATTGACCTAATTATGCACACTTCACGCAAGTCCTTATTTACTTCTATATATTTACGTGGGTGATGTACTTATGTTTTGTCTTATTCACCTATTACTTTCGCGGTCTTCCTCTAAAAATCTTTTAACTCAGTTGCCAGTTATATGTCTCGCTGTTCGACTCTCTCCCATTCTTACGACATAACCAGACAAACAAAGAGTATTGCCTACATTTATTATTACCAAAGGAGGACCATAGCCACATTCCTTCATTATCCACTCATTCCTTATACGATCCTTCTAATTTTTCCTGTAAAGACTTCCCAGGTACCCGATGACCACAGCATCAAGCATACTCTTATGTTCATCCTGGCGCACACTGGGTTCTATACCATATGATTGCGTCGCGAGGAGACCTGCCCAAAATTGTACATTTTGAACAGCGATTTCTAACGATTTATTACATCTAAAGCGTCGGGGGGGGGCGACAAACATGCCCCCCCGTGACTTTTTCCAATTTAGAAAATGAAATAGTCAGTAAATAGGGACTGCTGTTCATGGTCTGGATGAGATGAAACTAAACACGACGGAACGCCTAACGCTTGATATGAAATAAGGTTTTGATGGAGGATGAATGTACGACTCGCCTCGAGCAGTTAGAAAAGTGATGGAAGTAATGCGTGCCTGCAAGAGTGAACTACTTTGCAGGGAACATATTCACAAATTTGTCAATCAAATGAGTTTTGAAAAATTAAGTCAATCATGATACTCCTTGAATACACCTCGCATGGTGACAAATGCCAAAATTAATCAGCCAAAAAATCAATAACTATTTTTACCGGTTGCATATTTCATTTTTTTACATAGATGAAAAAGAAAAACAGGTCCTACAAGTTCTCAGATTTATAACTATAGTACTACTTGGTATTTGAAATTAAATTATTTGTTTCTTCCTTAATTTAAGGGCAGGCAGACCGAACGAAGCGCTGGACTTCAGAGAATAAGAAACAGGCATCACGGGGGTTACTACTAGTAGGTCTTAAGTCTCTCGGTGAAATCCTTTCATAAATACGATCTTTCTCCCACGTGTACACGCACATAGATCCACAAAACTTGGCACACCGCCCCGTATTATAATTTGTTATAAACAAGTATAGTAGTAGCACTAACGTGACAGGATACCCAACATAAAACTATCTGATGCGGTGGAACGGACGCCATGATCCTGCGCAAGGAAGGGAAGAGCTTGCTACCTGTTTGGGGGCGGCAGGTAACTAAAGGTGCCCAGGCACCGAAGAACGCACGGTCTCTCGCTGTGCTACTTGCTTCAAAAACACCCATAAAGGTGCCGTTTTAAGATAACGTGAGCCTCATTTCAACCTTTGCAACCAAGGCCGTCAAATATCGATTATATTGTTCCTTCTCTACAGGTCTTCCCAACGTAAACAAGTCGAAAATTGCTCTGCTTATTTTGGTACACTGTGCATTGCGCATTTTCTTTAAAGCTTTTGCAGATATTGTAGCAAATTTTTGTTTGAAATGACGACTTTTCCAGAGAATTTGTAGCTTACCTTTGGTGTGTGACGGTGGTAAATGCAAATTAATAGCGCCCGTTTGGTGAAAATGGTAGCGAATATCCATATCGGTAGAGCTGTGGATAAATCTAATCAAACGAGTATGTCCAAAACTGCTTTACTGCCTTGGTTTTGAATGATATAACTTTGTAATTTTCCACACGGTTTATTATCCTCAACCGGTTTCAACGCAACAGCGTCATTTTCAAGAGGTTACTGAACGCCGAGGCCATCAGTCTCACACATGTGTACCCTGAGCCAGAGGAGGGGAGGAATTAGGAAAAGAGGTTGGGGAGGGAAGTAAGGTGAATATGTGCAAGCTTACTGGGAAGAAGCAAGGTCAGAGTTTTGAAAACATAATTCGGTAGAAGTAGTAGGGGGAACTCTTACAGACAAAAGAGGTGAGTTGAAATAAGGGTATATCATGTACAAGGAGGAGATGGTAAACGAAGTTGCTCCTATTAACTCACCTCTTTTTTCTGTAAGAGTTCCCCCTCCTCCTTTTACCGAATTATGTTAATCCCCCCCTCCTCTGGCTCAGGGTATAAATGTGTGAGACTGATGGCCATGGCATTTAGTAACCTCTTGAAAATGACGCTATTGCGTTGAAACCGGTTGAGGATAATAAACCGCATGGAAAAGTACAAAGTTATTTCATTCCAAACCATGGAACAATTCCACAAAATAAGCCCGTCGACAATAAATTTTATGCTTTACTGCTCCCTCCTGAGATATAACGCTATAATCATGAGTACATAAGCCTTTGTGGTGAAGTCCAAAAGCCACGAGTGAAGCATAAAGATGTGTAGCTACTTAATTTTGGTTCAGCGCCTCCCTGGTCGCCCCCTTCCCCAATCCCACTCAACCATTACTCCGCCATTGGCATCGCAGGAAAAATTGCGACCCGCAGCGGTCGTCTGCCTTCATTTTGTTCGCCCCCTAACCCTCCAGCTACCCCTCTCTCAACCCGACATCACTTCCTCCCCTTCGGACGATATCGTCCCACTCGCCCCACTCTACCTCCGGCGTCGAACCGTGTAAAACAGTGACTGCCCCTTCCCTCTTCTGTCCCAGTCTGCGTCTTCCATGTTCTAGACTCCTAACCCCCTCCTCCCCTTCGCCAGTGCTTACCCTTCCCTCCCTCCCCTACTCTCTCCCAGAGTAAACGGAGGCTATTTTTCATCCACTTGGAATAATTGACTCATCCATAAATTTCACCCTTATCGCTCTTCCATTCTTCAGCAAAAAGACTCTCTCCCTCTCACTCCCCCACCCCCTTCTCCCTTCCTCTAACCCTCCCACACCTCCCCCCCACCGCCCTAACCCTACCATCCGGCGGTAGCGTCTTTCCTCCTCCCCCTCATTCACTTCCTCCTTCCTTTTCCCCTCCCACCTCTCTCTCTATTTCTCTCTTTCTTCCTCTTTGTTGTTCTGTAGCCTCACTCTTGTTTCTATAAACCTTTTCCGCAAGGGGTGGGCGGGGTGGCGCGCGGCGCTTCGCGATTGTTTTCGAGCGGCTGCCGATCCTTTAGTGCGTCCTTTCTATCTTCCGAAGCGAATCGTCAAGCCTCTTGCTTCGCTCCACTCGCCTAAATTCTCCCTTCGGCACAAACGGTTGATTTGGTTTGAATATCGGTTCCATTCTGCGATCGTTTGTGTTTTGTCGCAGAGTAAGATTAAGATATTTGGTTAAAGCAACCGAGCAAAAGAAGGGAGATTTCGCGAATGCGAAACTTATTCTCTCTTCTTTTGTTAAAAGATATCACCGAAAAGCAATACCTTAGACTTACATACATACATACCAATCACGCCATTCCCTTCCGGGGTAGGAACAGTCACAAAGTTTCACTCATAAATAAATATTTGTACACCTAACTCTGCTTCGATAATTTCCTCCATATTGATCTATCCTTGCAAACCTCTTTTGCCTCGTTTACCCTCATTCACTGCTCCATACACGCCCTCCTGATTTTAAAACTCCTAATATTCCTCCACCTAAGAATTTCCTCAACCACATTCAACCACAACTTTCTCGGCCTACCTACCTCTAGCTTTTGGACCATTCATTTCACCCTTATATATCTGTTTCATTATTCGTATCTCATCCATTCTCTCAACATGACCAAACCATCGAAGCACACTCCTTTCATATACGTCCATTACTGGAGAATCTAATCCTCACTCATTTTTACCCACTCATTCCTGACCATATCCATCCTACTTTTTCCGCAAATACTCCTCAGATAACTCGTACCCACGGCATTTAGTCTAATCAAATGTCTATCCTGACATACCCAAGTTTTACTACCATACAAAAAAGTGGGGAGAAGTACACTTTTGTGCACGGCAATTTTCGCTTCCTTAGGAAGGGTCTTATTCCTTGATATGCTCCATATGCTACCTACCTTTTTTCTTTCCAGCATTCGCAAGTCTCTTTTTTTCCTCATCTATCCATCCATCTTTCGCAAACATCTTACCTAAGTACACAAAATCATCCACTTGTTCATTTACTTCACCATTTGCCCTCATCATACAGTTATTCTCCCCATTCTCCTTCTATAACTACTACTTTAGTCTCGCACGAATTTACCCTTAGTTCCATTCTCTCTGTTGATTCACAAAACTTATCTAGGAGCTTCTGTAATCCATCTTGGCTTTCTGAGATACCGTAGTTTTGCTCAAGTAAATCAATATTTACACTTTTATTGGATGAATTTCCGCCAGAATGACTTTCCGATACTAAAAAAACTCCAGTAGCGCTTTTCAGTACCAATAAAGCATGTGAAATTCCACAGAGGAAGAAAGCATTTGCCTTGCCAGGGGCATGAACTCAGATCCCTTAATTTCCAACCCAAGATTTTTCGTCTTTTGAATTTCTCAGTTTTTGTGTACTTGTGCGTTACACGGTAAAGATTATGCCACATCGAGTATCGGTAATCCTCAAAATATTAAAAAAATTGTGGGAAACACCGCTGCTCAAAGTATGACATTGATCTCGCGTACTGCGGTGACAAGTGCAAGGTTGGTCGGTATGGAACCTTTATGATTGTAGCAAACAAAATTCTTTGTGAAATGGGGTGACTCACCACTATTTGCCGTCCCATTTCGAATGAGAACTCGCAATGAGACCTCAAAAATATCTTGGAATTATCTTAACTTCTGATATATCTTGGGAGTTACACATAAAAAACATATATGGTGCAGTATTAAAGAAACAAGGTTTTGTTAAACGTATAATAGGAAGGTCTTCGGATGAAAAAGTTTAAGAGAGATGCTACTTTGCTCTGGTTAGGCGACACCTCGAATACGCCGCGAAGATTTGGGACCCTGGTCAAAAAGATTTAACCGAAAAAATTAATAAACTATAAAGGAAAGCAGCACGCTTCGTTAAAAACTCCTACAAGTGTACATATAGTGTCTCACAACTTTTAGAGGGATTAAGGTTGGAAACCCTAGAGACTCGGAGGCTACGCGTTAGGCTTAGGTTGCTTGATAAATTCAGAACTGATATTTTTCAGAGCGACATAGAGAATATTATCATGAATCCTCACCACATCTCTAGGTCTGACAGATGCGATGAAAAAAGAGATATACACTGCCGCACAGACAGGTACAAAAACTCGTTCTTTCTGTGAACAATAAGCGACCACAATAAAAATTAAGCTCCACTAAATACACTCCTAAAATTCATGTCACCATTTCATCTCCAATATACTACACATTTAAACGGCTGGTGACCTATCACCCCCTGCCACTAGCCCATGCAGCGGCTGGCGTGGTATTATGTAGATGTAGAAGAATGGGTCCCGAGTATCATCACGACGAGGTATGAACTTAACGACTTGCCTAATAGCCTAGAGTTCTTGTTTATTTCGCCAAGTATTTTTCTTCTCCTGCCCCCCCTCAATCTCTCACACACAGACGTTGCCCCCCTATCTTCCCTTCCATCATTTACCTCTCCCCGCGCAGGTCTGTGCAAGAAAACTTTGCGGGAACACTATCTCTCGAAATATTAAATATCAAGTGCCATTTCTGTGATAGGTGTCACTTTAAAATATTAGTAAAAGATAAGTTTTCTTTAAAATTGTATCTTTCCCCGTTTACGGTGGGTATTACGACCTACTATGGTATCATCGAGTCTTATTTCGTTGACGAAATATGCAAATTCGACTGGGGAACTGTAATAAGTTGGATCGCTGGCAGAGTTTTGCCAATGTAACTTCATACATTTAACTATTTGAACGCAATTGTATTTATTCGAGGGAGATTGAGTGCTAAAACATGTTGTACGCCAATAAAATTTCACACCTCGGATAGTTTTGTCAGTAACCAGTTGACAATCAAAATTAAATAACTTAGAGATGGTGGAGATCATGGCCGGCACACATGTAACCAGCGCATTATTTGCAATCTTGACACTGATGGCAATGTAAAGTCATTCTATTTTGGAATATAGGATCTTTTTTGCTGTTTCTTTCAGGGGAAAGCTGCTCGGCCGCCATTTACAGCCTTTGGAACATCAATGATATATACGTCCGCGGCATCCTTTTCAAAGTTAAACTTTCATGCCGATGGGTTAAGGAGCAAATAAACAAGGAAAAATGTGAGGACGATATGATTCCGGGTGATGGAAATATAATAAGGGCCTTAAATATATACGGAACCGAATAAAATATCACCTCCCCCGGAAATATGCAGACCTTATTTCAGCGTTTTTTTTTTTGCTTTATGGATCTGTACACAGGTCGCGATGGACGGCACTTACAAAAAATGCGCTGAAACGACCCCATTCCCTTGCACCCCGCAATGTAAACCAGTGAAACCAATGTGAACCAGCATTCAGCTGACTTCGGTAGGCTATGCAGACCCTGCAGGCTTCGCCCTAGAAGTTAGTATATTGATTTTTACTCGGATTATTAATGTAACAACTGCATTCCTAGCCACCGGTGTTATCTAGACAAATTATCAGTCAAATAATTTTCGTTGAGTCCTTTTAAACCAATTTCAAACTAAATTAATACCAGATGCGAGGGTTTATATGGCGTTAATTTGGTGGAGTGTCAGTTTTTGGGTATACCTCCTTGTGTAGTAGCTCTTCTGGGACAATTCTTTCTCCAGATATCCTCCAGAATCATCGTCAGGACAGATATTAAAGGTGAAGATGCCGGACAACTGCCTAGATAATTTAAATCATCAAAGGGAATTATCAAGAGAGAAGTGCAGTATTGCTGTATTTTTCTTTCAGTTCTCACTCCGCAGCAATAGCAAATCAGATTATGCTCTTAGAAGGAGTGTTTTCTAGTATAATACATATGATACACTTAAATATAGTTCTCGGGCTTCCCACCGGGTAATGTTTTCATAATCCACCAACGTTTTGGAAAACGACTTGTTTTCCATTTTCAAGGCACGTGTTATTTCCGCCGTGACCACTATAACACTAAAATTAAACAAGATGTTGATGCCCTAACAATGAAGGTTGCGATCCCTATGATTGGCTGACGTGTTCCGCTGGCCGTTGAATCATTTTCTCGTCTTTTTAATACATTTGATCACTGGCCACCAGGTATTACTCAGTTGGAATCCGGTGTCTCTATTAAAATAATGCGGGTGTAATCGTATCTCGATAGCCTCTTTGATAATGCAGCCTCAGTAACGGTGTGCGCGGCAAAGGATTTTTGCATCGGTCCATTTAATGTCATGGTCTTCATTGATGCTGTGTTCCCCCACTGCCGACTTCTCTGGTTGCGCCAATCTAAAGTGCCTACGATGTTCTTTAAGCCTGGTTTCAATTGTTCGACCAGTCTCCCCCACATATATTTTGCCACATTCACACGGAATCTGATATACCCCTGGCATCGCCAAGCCGGTGGGATCTTTTGCCCTGACCAACTGGTCCCTTAATTTAGATGGTGGCAGATGGATCGTTTTGATGTTAAAACGGTGCAGAATGCGGTGGATCTTTCCCGATATAGTGGAGACATAAGGGATCAAAGCTGTAGCCACAGAATTTTTAGGTAGCTCTCATGCGCCACTCTCCTGGGTTTCACCGAATCTTCTTAAGGCTTTAAAAACCTGCTGTCTTCCATAGCCATTCTGGAGAATTTCAGCTGAACTGCAGCACCTAGAAAGGACATTTCTGTTTAATAGTTCTTTTTAGTGTAGGTATACTACCTATATTTTCTCTCAAGAGAAGTTGCGGAGAAAGGTTACAAATGAACACCGTGTTCAAGAAAGGTCTTGTAGTATATTGGCGGTAAAATGGTAGGACTTATGCGTTCAATTCAAGTTTCAATGAATATTTAAAAGTACAGTAATATATTTAATTGTGATAAACTAATAAATTTTTCCTCTTGTACTCATTATCGTGATCTTATGATACACAGTTATAAAAAATGAGGCAAGAAAAAAGGCATAAAACAATTTTCGTGTAGAATTTACCGTCTTTTCGCGTTGAAGTGATTCCTGGCACTTCTTTAGAGGAATACGATATGCCGAAGTCCACTTCTAAGATCATCAATTCCTTCTCACACGCTGTGAACTGAGGACGCAAGAATGCCTTCAAATTAATGTGCCAAAGTGCAAGGCGACACGATCAATACGTTGTGCACCTCTTTGAGATTCTTCCCTCGCATAAATATATTTTTTCTTCCGTCCCCGCGGCGCTCCCGGCCTCCTCAAGTTTTCACTAAGCGGCCTTGGCATTTCTTTTGTGCTCGGATTACATTTTGAAAGCAACGGCAAAAAAGGAGAAGAGGGATTTCAAGAGAAGATGTGAAGAGCGCAGAGTGTACTTTCTTTCTTTCAATGTCTCGTCGGCGAGGACTTGGGGCGGAGCACGGCCTTTTGTTGCGCTCGCGCGCGAGTTAGACGGGGGAGGGGTAGGAGGAAGAGGAACGAAAGGGGAGCGGAATAGACTTAATTTTCCAATGCTAAAAGAGAGGAGAATGTAAGGAGGAAACGAGGAAATGAAAGAAAGGAATAACGTCGACATTTTTGCCCGGTGATAGATGAAAATATTGAGGGCTTGGGATGAGAACGCCTCCGGGACCTCTTCTGAAATTACAACTTTGTCGGCCCTCATGAGTTATGAAAGCTACATTTTAAAAAAATGGCCGGAAATGCTTTGCCATGGACATGGTCGTTGTTTTTAATTCATTACGCTTGCGTTGGCTGGCAGGATATGGTATTGGCGGCAGCGCTAACGCATTGGTTTGCGACGCGTGCCGCTTCCACTTGCCGAAATTCCGGAACCCTTTGAGTGCGGCATGACGTGATGTCACGTCATGATTGTCTTTACGCTGGTGCTGATGACGTTACATCACGTCAAGGGTGCCGTGAGTGTTCCAGCTTTCACTAGAGGGCTTAGTAAAGTTCCCTAGTTAAAGCTATAAATCACACTGTACCCATGACGTGATATCACGTCATCAGCACCAGCGTTAAGACACATGACGTGATATCACGTCATGCCACACTCAAAGGGTTAAAAAAGTCTCACATGTTTTGCCACATACCTAGGCCGTCTTCAAATTCATGTACATCCCCTTATTGTATACCAAGCAGTGATTTTTATACGAGTTTGGGTCACTCTTGCGATGTGGAATGGACAACTAGCGCTTGTACTCACATGCGGTGAAAAAGTACGTCGAACAAAGGAACGACGGTAAGCATCGCCTTGACATACTTAATGACAACACATAGAAATAACTTTTTATTTGCATATAAAAGCTAACCACGTTACGCAGGAACACAATAACAGTTCTCAATCTCAAAAGTGGCATTTTTAGTTGGAATGCATTCCAATATGTACTTACGGTATTCGCAACCCTTGACAATTCAAACGCCATGATAAATTATAACGACTAATATGGAATGTTAGTAAGCCATTCTCTTTCATTTATGATTTAAGTTGAGGTATTAAATAGATCAAAGTTCTATTATACTATCCCAGAATATGCTAGTTTATAATTTCAGAAAAAAATTGATCGCGAAACATCCTAGTAAAGGTCAAAACAGAAAAAGGTTTGATTTCTACGACCTCATTTTATGAATACGGTTTATCTAATTTTGTTTCCTTTTGAAATAAACTGGAAATTTCAATTTAATGCAATTAAACTCAGATTGACCAAAAAATTACAAGAGAGACATAAGACATTGTATAGTGCGCAGCGAAGTAACACACGCATAGGAAATCCATTTTGGCTAAAGGCTACCCCTGTGGTATACCTACGTTACCTAAGTTGGGAAATATGGGAATATTGAGGATGATACGATCTTCAATAAAACAATAGTGCCACCTGCAATTAATATTTATCAGGATTTAGAAAATTAAAAAATTTAAGATGTCAACTTTTACAAAACCACTCGATTTATTAAAACAACGACCCAGGTTTCAATGTGCATTCACATCATCTTCAGGTTGACCTGAAGATGATGTGAATGCTCATTGAAACCTAGGTCGTTGTTTTAATAAATCGAGTGGTTTTGTAAAAGTTGACATCTTAAATTTTTTAATGATGGAATACCACCAAGTGAGACTGACGAAAGTGAGGATTTAGAAATACACAGTTTCAAGAGCAGCTATTCGAAATCTAGAATGCCGGTGATTATTTTTCTAGGCAGCATCTAACCTGAAATTCTTCTCCAGAATAATTATTTGACTCAGCAATGTCATCTTCCGTTCTAATTTTCTCCAAGAAATCGTTTAATTGTGGTTTTATCATTATTTACCGTGTAAAACATATAGTACCAAATCAATGTTCATGTAAATAAATACAGTGAAAAACTCTATCCAACTACGACAAAACGCTAGTCGTAGGAAAATACATGACGTCGGTCATAGGAGTCAATATAGAAATAAACCTAATCATTCAATTACAAAACTGATAAATGAGCTGAATAAACATTCTTACAATTTTAGCATTTAAAATTTTATTTTTATGACTTTTAATTTTTTAAAAATACTTTATTCTCCTTAGGTAGCTACTAGATAGGCATAAGTGCTGGTGAAGGATATTGACTCTTGGTTGTGGCTTCTTTGAAGCTCTCTTCTCCTTTGCATTGCCATCTTTGATGGACCGCAAGGGGCTAAGATCTAGCTGCCTTGTATCCACCAAAATATTGCCATGAGAATTAAGAAGCCTGGATAGCGTAGTGGTCTGCGCATCTGTTCGGCAAACCAAAGGTCCGTGGGTCGATTCCCGGTCCAGGCAGAATGAATCTGAATACACTTTCCGATCCTCAGTAACGAAAACAATCGTAAACCAACACCTTGAGAGTGAGAAAGAAGCCCCTCGACTGACCAAAATGGCGCCCGGATACCACTTGTACTGGCAAATCGACTGAAAAAAAGTTTTCGTCATTTACTGACACCCAATGTTAACGAAATTTATACCGCTAGGTGGGTCTGTGGACAATTAACGATCAGTATGTAATTTGGAGGGTACGAAATTGCCCCCTCACGTTCCATGGTACCCTCTAGTCTTGAAGGATTTTCTTCAAATACAAGAAATTAAAAAAAGAATGAAATTTAACATATTGTACGGAAAACAGATGAGGACATTGAAACCTTGTAAGCAGCACGTTACAGTTAATTAGCTTAATTGGAGCTATGTAATTGCGTACGATTTCAAAAGCTGCAATGAAAACATTAAAATCAACAACAGGCAATAGTGCTGATATTCTTCGATGAATAAATGTGAAAATGGTGGCGAGTCCGATGCGAAGGGCGATAACTGGTCGCCTTCGATGGTAGAGGCAAATGAGTTACTTCAAGAGTAAATCGATTGCCAACTGAAGAAGGGGGATATGAGAGGACGCATTAAATTTGGGCTAGAATAAGAAACGGGAGTGTAGAAAGTGTGTGGAAGAGTGAAAGATAGATAAAAGCGTACCAGGCTCAACTTTTTGGATACAATTGATATTGATATCCATTTCAAAATGAAAGACAATGGCAATTACATTGGTCAAATAGGCAGAAAATTTAAGGACAGAGTGAAGAAGCATAGGTTAAGTTTTATTAATGGTGACGATAAATCCTGTTTTGCTAAACATTTGTGTGATTTTAATCATTTTAGTAATTTTGACGTGACTGTTTTACACCATTTTGACAAAGGGGCTCAGTTGGATTTCTTTGAGCAATATGAAATTGCTCATAGCCCGGCTAAGTTATGCAATGATAATGATGTGGTTTTTAATGAGAGGTCACCTCTTTTGGACCTTGTCCTCCCTTGTGCCTGACAACTCCATGATAATGCTGCCTGGCCTTCACCATCAACGGCTTATTTTCGTCTCACTTCCCTCCCTCTACCTAACCCCCCCTCTCTTTGACCCTCCTGCCTCCCATTCAGTATATATATTGGAGTGTTTTGAAAAAAGATTGTACCTTAATAATGGCACTAGGTGGTGAAACCATGGTCGTTAATCATTAAAATTTTGTGTGGAAAGTTACCATTGTCTTTCATTTTGAAATGTATATCAAGTGAAAGATAGGCTAAAAAGTCACTCAAGAAATCATTGGCATTCCCCATTCACATATATAGATGGATTGGGTATAGATGATCTACCAAACCAGCATCACATCAGAAACCATCCAAATATCAGGGCGATCTCTATGAAAAGAGATCGCCCTGAATTCACGCTGATTCGTAAACGTTTTATGCGTCACGGTGGCAGGGTGTGAGAGGGTTCCGACACGGAGAAGAATATATGTTTTGCTCGTGGAAGGCTGGGCCGAGTGTCGATTTTAAATGGTTAAGAAGTGGATAACAGAGTCACTTTAATGTGGGGGTGTATCATTCGATAGATACAAGAAATCGAAACGTCTTTTGTGCTGATCGTGCGCGAACAGAAGAAGGAGAAACCGCGCGTGTTCTTACTACCGATGGGTCGGGAAGGAGAAGGAATAGCAATGAGGATTCAAATGATTTCTTTGTCGTCTTTGGTCATTTCTTCGCCATTTGTGGGGCAATGGGTGCATTTTGATTCAGTCAATGCGCGGCCAACTAAATGGGCGTGTCTCCATCACCCCAGAAGGATTTGGATGATTTCTGATGTGATGCTGGTTTGGTAGATCATCTGTACCCAATCCATCTATATTTGTTATAACTTTTTTCGCAAAAATTTTCACTGAGGTTCAAGCTCATGCGTCAAAAATATTTTCTCTACGGTATTTTAAAGTGGAAAAGTTTTGTGTCATTGAAATGGATAAACTGCTTTTGCTGATAGAATGCTTTACCTATTTTAAGCTAAAATTTAGACACAAAAAATGTCAATTATTTTACGTCTTTATTTTAAGATGTCTTCCCGTATTGAAATGCTTCGTTTTAGAAAAGTAACCCTAATGGAAAATAATTGATAGTTTAGAAAATTTTGAAAGTGTCATGTACTTCTATTTAACAGCTTTGTCATTGGTGATTGATTGCTAACGTGGTTGTTATTCGTTTTTAGCAATTGGTATTTTGGTCTCGCACTCGATACCCCCGCGCACACCATAACGTATTTTCCACAACTTGCCACTTGCTGCGATATAACGAAGGTCGGATGGTGGTTGTCCCTGCGTTTCATTTTCATCTCGGCTTTAAATATTCTTAGCGGTGCCTCACGTTTAATTCAAGCTGCCGCTACTCGCGTAACACCAGAGCGACTTTTAATCCTCTTGATCCACGCGATGAAGGTCCCCTCCTGGCTTCATCCTCAGCGATGGCTCCAGCTCCCCTTTTCTTTCCTCCCCCCACACCACCTCCTCCTCCACACCCCAGCCGCACCCACGCTGCGCCCCGCAACAAGCCCTTGCCTGCCTCCTCGCCCTCCACTCCCCCAAGGGCCACGCAGTGCGTGAATGTGCGCCTTTAGGCGTGTGCATGCCAGGCCTTGGAGCTTAATATCAGCTACTGCCGATGAAATTGAAATCCTTGCTATTAAGGCGAGTAAGACCCTGAGAGCGTTTGAACATCGCTGACGATGCCTTTATAAAGTCTTCTCTCTTCGCTTTATCCTTTTTTTCCTCACTTGGCTTCAAATTCGATTTTCGTGGCCTCATTATGTAGTCATTCGAACCACGGGCATGTATTAAGTGCGATCCTGAGCGAGAGGTTCATTTCCAAAATTAATCCGTTTCAACACTCCTTCTCTTTTAACGGTGGGCTGGTTCACTGGTCTATAGCCAACCAATTCAAGCGCTTCAACTTTGAGCACTGAAATATCGAGGCATATATATTATTTTATTAAGTGAGAAAGGATGCCCGTTGAAATTTAGTAGAAAAAGGAAAAAGAAGATAAAATGGTCTTAGAGGAATTAAAGAACCCTAATGCTGTGGTGGGAAAAATGCGTATATCACATAGGATACCACATAAGTATCATACATTGACCACCCCTGGAGAGAATTGGATAAAATACGCCTTTTACTAAAAATCTAACTGTATTTCTCATATTTACCACGTAAACAAAGGCATCAGGAATACGTTGTCATTAAAGTCCCAAGCTATGGGTGCCAAGGAAAATATAAAAAATATAAAATGTCCGGATCACGAATGCAACAGAAGAAGTACATCAAATAAGTTATAATAATTAGCAATGAAGTAGCAGCTAAAAAGCTACTGACCACTCCTTCATTGTATTCAGCAGTATGCTGTTTATATAAAAACTGGTAACTAACCATAATAAATATCCATTAATTAATGTAATTTACCTTAGTCACATAGTCTGATAGTTTTTTTGGGTTGAATCTATGATTAAAAGTTCTGAAAAGAAACGGAAAATCAAAATTTCGCGTATTAATACGGGAGCTCGATCGCAGTGTCCCTGGCTGCGTTAAATATAGATATGCCAAGGTAATTTTATAGACAGATTTTTATCTTCATTATTATCGTCATATATCATGATGATAGATTTTTGGCCTTTACTTGAATGGTTCTTAAAAAATCTTAGATAACTGTCATGAGGGGCTTATTTAACTGATGACAACGGATAAGCACACAAAACCATGCCCTGAGGGGGAGTAAATCCTAACCATGAGGGATTTCAACCCAGGACCCTTGGGTTGACACGCAAGAGCTATGCACCCCCACCACCGACGTCTGCAATTTTCTTCCAATAATATGAGATGAGCGAGGGAAAACATATAGGCTTCACAAAAAATTCGAATTTGAAAATGAATTTTTTATACTTGTTATCATGAAAGTTTGTGGGCAAAAAGATGATTAGATCCACGCACTGATGTACGTTTGCGTTGATTTCATGCAAAATTAGACAAAATTTAATCGTCCGCATCAATAATCAGAACTTGTTAGTCATCAAACTTCAAACTTTTTTAATTTTTCTGTTTATCTCAGTCATGTATATTTTATAGACCATCGCACAAACGTAGTCAAAGTTATTTCCCGATAATATGTATATTTTTCTACTCTTTTCTTCTAGGGATCTCGAACTGCGCTCAAATTGAGCTCTTTTTTGATGTGTTTTCCTACAAGTGCGATTGGTAATTAGTGACCACAAGTATCAGAATCAATCAACAGGGCAGAGCCGATTGGAGAAAATGAGATGGTTTTAATGAAGATATGAATAGAACTTAACCACGAACTTCCACCGGCTCGAATCAGAGACAACACTGCTATGACATGGAATAATTTATGGTAATTCACTCTTGCACAGAACATTTTTTACTTAAAAATAAGTACATTGTCTTTTCCAAGAGGGTATCCAATGATATACAACAATGGATAACCGATAGCTAAGATAATTAGCGCCATAAGGGATACGTAAGGGAGGAAGGGTGGTTCGAAACCCGGCGTCGGCATTAGCCTGCTTTTAACGATGGGCGCCAAGGGGACCACGGTTTAACGTCTCATCCGACAGACAAAGTACTGTACTTGAACTGCCCTCCCCAAGGCACTCAAGTAGGGATCGAGATTCCTCTGAAAAACATCCTCCTCTGCAGGAATTTGAACCCTGACCGTCCGTATGGTTAGGCATTACTCTAGCTGCCACACCAATCCGATCCCCAAAAACTTTTAATAATAACACATTAATTCTACTCCATCAACTATACAGAAAAAGTACACAAAGCGAGGGAGATTAGGCACCTCAGAAAAAAGTTCTTAAAATGGTGTTGCCATTACTTGGACCAGCAGTTACAGCAGCAACAAAATTACAAAAGGCTACTTGACCAAGAGTGCTACCAAGAGTGTCCTTTCATGGTAAAACTATATCCTCTCAAAACACAGATAAACAATTTATTACAATTACAATTAAATAGTCATAAAAAGTCAAGAACCTGATCAATCGAATTCTTAGTGATGAGGACTAGGGAGAAATAAATTTCCACATCTTTTTGTAAAAGTAATCAATCTATAAATATTTTGGAGGTGATTAATTTCTAACTCACTGAAGACCTCATAATCAATCAACGCATCCAGATGATTGAATCACTCCTATTTACATTTCACGACGCGCATATGAGAAATTCTTAATTAGTTTCTTCGAGTCCAAGGTGAAATTCTTTAATCCGTTCAACCACAATATCACATCTACTGCGTCTACGGTTCGGGTATGTGACTGGGCAAGCCGCGATATACGCTTGTTTTTTTACCTATGGAATGCCTTTGAATCTGACCTTTGAGTACAATACTTTGCACTCGGAATGTAAAAAGTATGATTTTGATAAAATTGAATATAATTTTTACCAAGAGAATAAGTATCAAAGACTTCAGTAGATGATATGATGGATAGATTCAAGAAAAACACAATATACTAATGAAAAAGGTGCAAAGAATTAGAGACACTTTTATGGCATTTGTGACATTGTGACACAATAGTCATTTTTAACATAAATGTAAGGAGCAATGAATAGAAATCATTCCAGAGGGAAACCAAGGGCGTTCGTCAAGATGAGGTTTGAAGAAGATATGCAAGCTTGTACACAAAATTTTGGAAGTTTAAGCTCGTGCTGTCAGAAGACCTATAATTAATGGATTTATTCTCATTAAATTCAAGTATCATCATCATCTATAATCTAATATTATGATTTGTTAGGAAGACAGGGTACTCTACGATACAACTGAATTGGAATTAATTCTGAATTTCCAATTTGATGAGTACTCTCCATGCTTGGCACGTATTTCAACAAACACTGCCTCCGCTTTAGCTTGTTTCTTCCCACTATACGCTCAGAAACTGTAATAAATTTTCATGACTAGGTCTTCTTCTCACATGCAGACACGTTTACACGTCCTAATCAACGTACATGAACTGGCTACATTTGAAAATTGGATTACACGACAAACTATGCCAAGGGAGTGACTATAATTCACTCACAATTCAACCAACCGAAGACGCTAGCCGCGAACAAACGTCGAGGATTGCCTGCCTCGATGCAACTTTCAGCAAATGCGAGAGAAAGAGAGGACTCAATGCCTCAATTACAACGCCTTTCGAAAATATCTTGCTCTCACAATGCAGGCTTTAAGTTCTCGCGCAAGGCGCCTCGGGATTGCGTAGGCGATGAGAGGTGGGAAAAAATCCGTGGAGCGGTCTCAATGAAGTCAAATGAGGTGATTAAGGACACGGGGTGCCTTTCCATTCGTGTCTTCGTCTTCAGAGTGTGTGAGTAGCTACGGTAAGGAAGTGAGGGAGACGAGGATCTTGGGCCTCACTGAAGGTCTCATCGCTAGGGAAACAATTTGAGTGGCAGCTGTACGCACCAAAGATCCAGGAGAGGAGGGTGTCACCACTCAGACCAGAGATTCCCAAAGAGGACACAACCATCCCAGGAATGGGGGTTACAATTAAATATCAACAAATTCACCACAGTTAACTTCCTGCGAAAGTTATCACAAAAATTCCAAACCTATACTGTGGGTGGAGTAAACATAAAGTCTTCAGATACAGTAAAATATCTTGGAATTACCTTAACTTCTGAAATATCGTGGGCATTACACATACAGAGCACATGTGACGCTGCATTAAATAAACTAGGTTTTGTTAAACGTATATTAGGAAGGTCCTCGGATAAAAAAGTCAAAGAGAGATACTACTTTTCTCTGGTTACACCACATCTCAAATATGCCGAGAGCATTTGGGATTCTGGTAAAATAGATTTAACCAAAAGCATTAATAAAATACAAATAAAAGCAGCGGGATTATTTAAAAACTGCTACAAGCGTACATATCGTGTCTCACAACTTTAGAGGAATTAAGTTGGGAGCCTTTAGAGACCCTAAGACTACGCACTATGCTTCGCTTGCTTAATAAATTTAGAACTGATATTTTTCAGAGCGACATAGAGAATATTATCATGACTCCTCACTACATCTCTAGGTCTGACCGATGCGATAAAACAAGAGAAATACACTGCCGAACAGATAGGCACAAAAACTCGTTCTTTCCGCGAACAATAAGCGACCACAATAAAAAATAAGCTCCACTAAATACACATACTCCTACATACATACTCCTCTAATACATGACACCATTCCATCTCCATTAACATACCTTTACACTGCTGGTGACATAACACCCCCTGCCGCACGCCCATGAGGCGTCTTGCAGGGTATTATGTAGATGTAGATCCCAATGGAGGCAGTGTTATTATCTTCTATCATTGGTCGTTCAATCCTAAGATCAGTTGACTGTAGCCCTCCACACTTCCCTGTGTAATGCTAGTTCCCTTACCTCCCGGTATCTCTTCCTATGTACTTTACCGTTTATTTGGTCCATGAACTTATTCCTGGGTCTTCCTCTGGGGACTTTACCCTCAAATTTATCTTCAATTATGTTCCTCACAAATCCATTGTGTCTCAAGGCGTGCCCAATCCATCTCGTTCTTCTCTTCCGTACGGTGCTCCATTAGGTCTTTTCGTATTCTACTCTTCTGTACACTTCATATTTTATTTCATCCGCCCATTATATCTTCAGTATTCTCCTCCAGCACCAGGTTTTAAAGGCTTCTAGTCTATTTTGGTTAGCTTTTTGACCCCACTTACGAGAGGCAGCAGTCTCAGCAGAAGGCATTGATGGCGTAGATTAAGGACATCTCTCCGATGTGAACAGCCGCGGCTTTGGGCGAGAATGAAGTTCACGGAATCGGCCGGGGTTTTGTGATGTGGATGGCTAGGGCGGCTGGGGGGCGCTGGAGGTAGGAACCAGACCGAAAGGCACCGTACCTACATTTCCAAAGATTATTTACCTAAGTATTCAATTGTAATTAACTTTATCACCATTTGTTTAACTTTATTTTCATAATCCATTGGATTTGGTCCCGTAGTCTATGATTTCAAAGCCTACGGTTGAGGGGCGTTGGGTATATGTTTTTGGAATCTGGGGAGCAGTGGCTCGAAGAAGTTTGGGAAACACAGATATAGATAGTAATCCATGACACCAGTGCAATGATCTAAAGGCTAAATGATACTGATACTTGTTTACTCACCGAGAGTATCTTTCACTGTTTTGCTGCGCTTAAAAATTTCCTGAAGTACTTGTCCTTATCATCATCAACAATTACCACAGCAAAGATTGGTTTTCTGCTGTTCTTAACTCTCATCTCAGCTAACCTCATTATTTCCTCCTCGAGCCTTTGATGTCCCTTGCTATTCGTCAACTGTAATTCATATTTCATATTCCACAGCAACACTTACCATTCATCCTCACCTCCTGTTCTGCTTTCAATAGCATGCTCTGTCACCGATAATACCGAGTCAAATAAGTTGGCTTCACTCACTTGGCTTTGACTTCCCTGCAGCCATTAGCAATTATTTTTCGTTAGAGAGTCAGAGAGTCACTCTTTCTATCGCTTAAAGATGGTCTACTACTCCGAAATGTCCAAAATAATGAAAATTTATCCTTATTCACTCATTTTATATTTCTTGCTTCCATCATATTTAATTACTACAGTGTTTAAATGTCTTTAGATGAGTGCCCTACTCCATGGAAATTTTCTGCTTATTGTCATCTAAACGATGATGACCTTTCCTATTAAATACTGAATATTATATTATAATTGCTTGATATGCTTATTTGCGATTATGGGCTCAAATTAGTCCAGAGCCATGAACAGTTGAGGCAGAATGTGCAAACCGTTTCAGTAAATACTGCAACCACAGCATAGAATTTGGGTTACTTACGATACGGGTACTTTAAAATGTTCTAATATTTATCATTACCCGTAATAACTTCTAAGTGGGTTGTTCAGTGTATCTTTCCTACATTCATAGCGCGACCCGCTTCGTGTGCTTTATATCACAATAAATTCTCGGATGAAAAGGCAGAGAACGAGGATAGATGGCATGAAAAAACGCAATCGCCCTTCTTCATCGACGGACCGGATGCCTCCAAAAAGCGGTGCGAAAATATATATCCAACGTGCTAGGCTTAATTAAGGTCGTCGGACGTATCTGAAATCTTTACAGCCACGGGAACACAATTATGTAAAAGGGCAGCTACTTTTTTATTCATCATCCTGCCGCTTCGTAAGTTAAAAAAAATGCCTGGGAATTGGAGCAGGGGCGTCCCAAGGACACCACCGGGTGCAGGCCCCACGGAGGCGGATTGATAAAAATTAAAAGCATAAACTCCCCGAGCGGTCCGCTCTCTATCTCCCCTCGTTCAGCGCTCACCAGCCGACCCCTTCACTTCCCCCGCCCAAAAGACCCCCCCCCCATCCCCCGGTCTGTGACTTCACGTCATGTGTCCAAAAGTCTGAAAACCGCCGAAAGGGACGCGCTCGACATCTGAACAATTTCAGTGCCACGAATACGTTTAAGTAATCATCCCGATAGTCGGATACCCAGACCGAAGGGACTATGTCACGTTTTTAGTGAAGCGCGATCCATTCCAATTTTGTAATCAACTTCACGATTAATAGAGGTGTGCCTTTGGATCATATTTTCATTTTGTGCAATGCGCCATCATTGCTATACTTAACGTAAACCGCTCTATGAAATTATAGCTTGCAGCAGTTAAAGCTAGTTTAAAAGAATCATGTTTTTTGCAGTTTTTGTTCAAATTTATTTGGATGAGATTATTGCTCTTAGTAAGTACATAACTACCGTATGCATTTAAACAATTTACAGTAAAATATAGCATTAATTTCCACAGAGATAAAAATTCAATTAAATAAAAAAGATTAATCGAGAGGTTATGGTCCCAGGTAAGAATCTTAAAAAGTGAAGCAAGACAGTAAAATACAGGATTGCATCAATTTTTCCATGCGGAATATTGAGGTGAATATTCTGTTCACAGCCTAGGAGTTTATAAATGTGATTGAAAGTATAGAGTTTCTCAAAATCTGAGGTCAGCATAACAAGAAAATTGAGGCATAGAAGACCTCTGACCTAATATCATATAATATAGTGCTTAGAACGATAGACAGGGAAATGAAGGCTCATTTAATAACATGTGATACTGCAAAGATCATGTGTAACAGCCTGTAAAGATATTAATATGAAATTAACCGTCAGCAGAAGTTTAAGTTGGTTGTGCACCGTGTTGGTCTCACTCGTGGTTATGGGACACTTTGGTCATTTCAGCGCAAAAGGAATGGTAAATGAGAGACTGAACGAGCTCTGCTAATGTCTACTTATCACATATTAGGTTACCAGAAGAAATTATAAAAATCGAAATATCGAATATTTATTAGGAAAACTATTATAAAAGCATAAGCCGTACTTGAAGTGACGCACGAAAGCAAATCATCGCAACATCGTCGTCAATAATAACCAACTGGTCTCGAGTAAAAACCTCCCCACGCCGAAACATTCTCATTTATATATAGATCTCATGCGTTTACATACGTTTGCAGGATACTGAAAAACAGAGTGATTTTTTTTTAAACTTTAAATTTTAAAACTTAAAATTTTTTCAATCGTAAAAACAGACAAGATTTATTATCTTATAGAATGATTCTAAAAGTCATACTTCATACTTAGAATATTATCAATATCTTTTATTCCAGGTGGGCTTCCGAAAGATATCTTGATATTTGCAACCCACCATTAAAATGAAATGCGAAATGCCTGCTTCGTCTAGGATAATGTATGTACACATAGAATCAAATTAATTCGAAATATATGACGTTTGCCTTTAGACCATGAGTTAAAAAGTATTAGAATGCCGACAAATCTACTCGGTAGCATGAAATGTTTTCAATTTTATTAAAATACCAACATATACATTCTATTAATATGAACATGTAGGCAAAGTTTCACACAAATCTGTGCATGAACGATAATCACTGAAACTATCCTATATCCATTTCACCACAAATTATAACGGGTGACAAATAAAGATCGAGTAGAAAAATTTAACAAAAAAAGAGAGGATCATCGAGAAATTCGTCGCAAAAAACGGTGTCCAACACTTCAATAGCCGCTCAAGTACCACGCCTCTTGACAAAGACGAATTCACACCAAACATGCTCCCATCACTCAGACTTTATAACATTCAGCTCTTTTCAAGCCAAGGAGACAGGTTACACGGCGGCAAGCTCTCGGACAAAGGAGGTTAAATACATGATATTCTTATCGTGGAAATGCCTAGGAAACTGAATATGTGGGTCAATAATAACGAAATATTAGTTGCAAAAATACAATTTCTCTAAATTTTAGTGAATTGGATAAAGCCAAATCTTTAATTTCTAGTCATGACGACTGAAATAATAATCTCTTCTTACTTTAAAAAAAAGACATACCTCAGTCTTTTAATTGTGTCTCTCAATCGTCATAATTGCTACTTGATAAAAAAGAAAAATATTGAAGGTAATAGCGAAGACTTTTTCATCAACAGAATGAGATAAGGTAGCAAATAAATACTGCACGTCGTGTTAGAGCAGTCTACTATTTATACCGGCGGTGTATACACTTGCGCACTTCAGCCGTCCCCCTAATATCTCTCAATTTCTTTCTAAAATTTTGATTCCTGTTTATGTTCAAAATATTTCAATTTGATGCCCCAGGATATGTCGATTAAATGTGACAAAATGATCAACCGATGACGCTTATTAACATATCTGCAATAAAAAGGTATTAATACATGTGACATAGCTTGCCAGGATCCAGTTATTGTTTACCTCATATTTTCTCGTGATTTTTCACACTGTCATACATTATAATGTTTTGAGTTTAAAAACAACTGATATGTTTTCATTATCAGATTATTTGGTTCTTGGCACGGCGGATTCGCTCAGCATAATATCATAGAAATCACTTACCCAGGCAGTTTTTAATTTCTAGTCGATCCTTCTGCCCGTTAAATTTTAACTCGCTATTACGTCATGTAATTATTGTTTGAATGTTACATTTGTCATTTTTAATTATGGATTCATAATTTGTGTATTTCAATAAATGTTTCATATTGGTACTTGAACTGATAGTATCATGTATCACTTATTATCAAAGGTTATTTTTCCCATCTGCCAGTTATCAATTCATTCGGTTCTAAGAATCGAATTCGAAGCGTGTCTGAGAATTTTACTTTGATACGATTACATATCATAACAAAATAATCAGCAAAGTAAACTCAAAAAACGAATTTAATTTTTTTCTTAGCATTTCTTGTAACAAAACTCAGAATGTAGCAAGTAGACTATTTTCCCTTCATTTATTACTAAAACTGAGTGTTAGATTGTCACTATTGGATTAGTGCCTACCTCAAAACGAATAATTTCTAACGAATAATCGAAAACGAATCTTTGCTGACGTAAAAGTAAGTTTGTTGAGAGGCTTAAATAAGTTATGGTTTAATTAGTCCAGCCAATTCAGCCGCCGACACAGCATTCCGGTGAAAATTCAATGATAAATGAGGAACATCCAGCATTTGAATGAATTTCGGTGACTCATCATATCATGAATATCATGTCCAGCAGCAGGTGGATTTGACTTTGCTGTTTAAGGTATTATAGGATATGAAGGCATTAATAATACAGAATTTGGACAGAATGAAATGTGTATTCCATCGGGGTAACGCTAAATGATTTGTTTTTCCTTCCAGTTTATGGCTGTAATCAGCTAGCCACGAGTTTGGAGAATGGAAATTGATAACAGAGCCCCTGTTTATATTGATCTGGCGTGATTATCCAAACAATATCGAGGTAATTTTGCTATTTGCTAGTGATTGCAACAGATTCCCACAAGAAACTTGGCAATTGCATTTGCAGTGAGTTCTTCTCAGATAATCATCCCATAGAGGTTTTGAAGAACCGCATCATTTCTCTATTTGGAGAATGAGAAAATATAAGAAATACAAGACCTGAAGATGACAGGTAGTGTCGAAACCCGGGTCGTGTTATTAAACCTATAGTGGAGTATACAAAGTTTTATTTAAGTTACTAGAAAATATAAGCATTGCAAATAACCCAAGTTAGCATTGTTATCTCTGAAGCTGAAATGAATTGGAAAGATCACAGCAAATTCCTAATTACTATTTAGTAAAAAAAAATGATTCAATTACGCACAACGGACGCTGATATCATCGTCTAAAATATAAAAAATAAAATAGACAAAAACCAGATTGATTGTTAAAGAGATCAATTTGTAGCAGATATCATGTGAAGTAATTATTACTATCGTTCATAGGATCTGTCGTTCAATCGCATTTTTTACAAAAAATGCGTTGAATAGTCAGATATTTTTCATTATAAAAAATGTTGTTTCAAAAGACAGAAATACAACAGAAACAAAGGGAACAAAATAGTGGGAATGGTGATTACCAAAAAGGAAATCTTCGTCTAACTGCGAACGTCAAATAAACCGACTTACAGCATAAACGGATTCACCACTCAGATATCAGAAATATAAAGTGTGTCACACGCATCAATTTTAAACAAACGCTTTCTGTCAATAAAAGCTCATAGTGAAGTAATAGATACACCAACGATAAACGGAATGCGCTAGAAGGATGGAAATGCGTCGGCCTTTATCGTTGCGTCACAGGTTCGATTTACGCCCAGGGAATAAAAGTCGTACTTGTCTTACGATTAAATCTTTTAATGGACCGGATAGAACCTAGTTTCTCAAAGCCCTTAAAACGCACATTAATTACAACACAAACGGTGGGAAAACTCGATGAGACAATAGGCAATAGGTCGTTCTTTTGTGTAATGCTAAACTCCGTCCTCCCAGAGTTGTTAACAATAAAATTACCAAACATTGAGAACCAGAGCCGTAGTGCAGATTTGTTAATTTTAGTGATATTTTTTCTTTGACCTATAATATACCATGTTTGAATTATCTTTTTTATTTTATCGGCTGTAAGAAGCATGAAGTAAATATTTTTATATCAATAGCTCAAAAATATTGTTTTGTGTAGCTGAATGGTCCAGTAGGTAACTTAGTGTGGATACATAAGTCTCCGATTTGACCCAATTTTTACATTGTACGGTAAAAAACCCTACACATTGAAATATACATAAGTATATGTAAAGATTTCTGGGTCGTAAATTGATTTATTATTTTTTTAAAGTTGAAAAAACATACATAAAATCCGACTTTCAATTTCTCTTGAGATATCAGTGGTACAAACTCCTCATAAAAAAATGATGTTTATGTAGTGTGCACACGCCTACCACTTTCCATTTAAAAAGACCGGTATTTGCTGGGAAGAAAATTTAAAAAAGTAGAGTGGTAAGTGTCGATATTTTGGTATATTTGGAAATCCGAGATATATTTCCTTAAGACAAGACCTGACTAATAGCGTTTTTGGTAAAATAATATCTCGTCAAATTACCTAAAAAGGGAAGGACAGCAATCGTGAAGATGGCCAAAGGTTTCCTTCCCGCTGTTAGAGTATGAAGCCACATCTCTTCTCTGGTTACAATCCTAGGATTGGTCTGCCGCAGTCTTCCACTTTATCCGATCTTGGGTCAATCTATTCACCTCACTGTACAATTGGCAACCTAGTTGCTTCATCAACTGTCCCACATAGTCCAGTCTAGGTCTGCCCCTCTGGTTTATTCTCTCTACTGTACCTTCTAGTATGGTCTTAACCAAGCTTTCGTGTCGGAGAATATGGCCAATCCAGGTGTTTCTTCTCTTATTTAGCATTATAAGTAGACCTTTTTTCCCCTATTCTCTTAAACATATCCTCGTTCGTGACTCTTGCCACCCAGACTATATTCCGAATTTTTCTATAGCACCGCACTTCAAATGCCTCCATTTTTCCTTCTTTCCAATTTTCCAGGTCTCACTACCATAAGTCCTGGACAATTAGAAAGAGAGAGAAATACTACGGAGGTAAAATAGTCCCCCAGTCAGATCTCCGGATGGGGACTGCTCAAGACTTCGCATTACAGGGAGAAAATAAAACCAAGAACTATTAAAGTAGTTTGAGCGAAATATCAATTTACATAGGAATCAATGAATTTGGTCTCATTTTAAAGCCTCTCACCCTTCTAATGAAACAAAACATTATCCCTTACCTCTTTCATATCACCCTTAAAAAATACTTATATACTTTAAAAAAAATGATAATATACTAAAAAAAACCCTTATCACATAAATTTTGGAGATATTTGCCAAAAAATACTAGCCCTTTTACATGGAAAATGATACGTGAATGCACTCCAGAGAGACATCATTTACTAAATGAGGTATTGCCAACACTTAGGTGTCGTAAAAAAACTAACAGCGAGTAGTTCGTATGTTTACTTAACTTTTTTTGAAAATTAATTATATTGACACCGCAATAGGTTCTTGGGTATCACAGAAAACCTTCCGTTTTGAAGGAGTTTCAAACGCACCGCGCGAACAAAATGAGTCATGTTAAAGACTTATTTAGATATTTTCATTTAATTACTTACCATTTCTGTCATATAAAACTATATTTGCACCTTTAATAATGCAATACTTAATTTATGTGTCCTACAGCTGGTGAATTTAAAATATATATTTCGAATAGACTAGGGAACTATCTCACTCGGACTAACTTAAGCCACAACGCCTTCCTTTTGGTATCGGCGGCATTCAAATTGCGAATATTTATTCATCCCCCAAATTCCATGATAGTCATTCTTTCCATTTAACGTGGCGTGTCCGAGGACTGGCCCGGCGGTCGATGCGTGCAAACATTCTCCACTTTAAAAACACCTTCTTTCCCTCTCTCCTCCCGCCATGGCGCTGCCCTGCTTCCCCTTCACAAACCATCCTTACCCCCCCCCCATTTTCCTCCGGCAGCGCCACTCGAGCGCGAGCGGCCGACGCTCCACTCGCCCCCAGGCAAGCAGCCGAGAGAGCTCGCCTTCCCATCATTCCCCGCGCGGGTGTGTTTTCCCCTCGCGCGACCCTTGACATGTTTCTTGTCTTGACTCCGCGCGCGAAGGACGGACAAGCGAAAGGAGTGGATCCACCCCTCATTCACCCTCCTACCCCCTCCCCCTATCTGCCCTCCACCGCCCCCACACCTCTCCCCCCACCTCCCTCTCTTCTCCTCCACCCCCACCCCTTTGAGCTCCGCATTGTTGAGTACGCAACTTCGTTAAAAATGGCGACTTCATTACAGCGCGTTGGTCACCTCACCTACCCCCTTTCCCCTCCCGCTCTTAAGCTCTCTGCTTTGAAGGGAGCCCAGAGATAATTAGGCCACGTTGAATTACTAGCGGAATGCCCGTTTATTGACTGAACATGCTGTATTTCTCTCCCTCCCAGCTTATAAACATGGCAAATTATTCTAAATCATGTTTCATCCATTTTTTATATTTGAAGAGGCGCATGAATATTCTTACGAGAAGAAATTTCTTATCGGTATTAGATGTGTAGAGGATCCGTTCGTGATGTGGCCACACGAGAAATATTCCTGGAGTATTTTCTCCTGTGCCTTAACATCAAAAACAACGAGGAAACGTTAAAGATACGAATGATGAATAACCGACGCCTACGCTTCCAGAGTGTAGAGTTATCGAGCAACGCGCACGGGAATTTTATGGGCACCTTGCCAACGGGTAACAGACAGGTATGAGCAGATATGTACACCTTTGATCCAACATAATCCGCAGATAAGAAAGTATCCATGGTGAAGGCCAATTTACATCGTGCAGACGTACTACCAGATGGAAATCAAGGAAAATGGAGGACGAACATGTACCTGCGGTAGCATTTAAGAATGACAGTCCATACGACTTAATCAGATCTATTAGAAGGTAGTGTCGCAGCAAAAAGAAGCCGAAGGAAACTCGAGATCAGTGAGTCTACGATACGCTTTTCTCCATCTCAGGAACGAGGGAGAAATCTGGAAGAAAGTAGATATTTATCATTCTTTCATGATTTGCCAGGGGACTTTTCGTTAAAACGTAAGGATGAAATTATCAATTTAATAAATGACAGGATTTGTGGAACACCTTGCAGTTTCAAGGAAAAGGAAAAAAAATCCCGTATCCTCGTAGGTAAACGGCCGAGCGATCGGGAGGACGCTATGGTGATGATATATAATGTACCTGCCTTGATGTCAGATCGATTATGAGCTATTAGCATTTGGCTCCTAATCTGACCATTCGTCCTGCAATGAACCTAAAACATCATTATCAAACACATTAATAAAGTAAGACCTAGAGATCTTTCACGCGGAGCTGTATACAAGAGTATACTGGATTTTCAAATATCCCCATTGAGTAGGCTAAAATTGGCGATTTTCTCTGTTTATTATCCAATCATATGTTTCGATTGTCCGCTGCTGCCCAATGGAAAGATTCTTATTTCTGTACTTAACTTCCATCATATGTACAGTCCGTCATCGACTTAATACTCATAAGACTTATCAAGTTCTGCTTAAAATATTTTTCACCTCACTATATAGCATTGAAGTTTACCGTGTTGAGGCGATAATACGAAGCCTCTATGAGGATGGTTAATCACCATATGAATGTATCGCTACTGGTCCCTGGAGGCGTCTAAATGAGGGAGAGAAAAAACAAGTCTGCAAGCAGGTGATTTGTTTTTGGGAAGAGGACAGGGATGGGTCTTAAAAATACTGAGGGTGAACCGTATGTTTGAGTCCATGACAGCTGTTTTTTTGTGTGAAAAAGGAATATTTGAGGGAAAGGAAGATTTTGGAGAGAAAATTTCCCGGAACCCACCAAAATTACGGAATACTAGTATAGACGTGAGTTAAATGCCATTATTTTATAGCTCTTGATAATAGAGTCAACTAACAAACTGTCAGTAAAAACTCTACTATCTCCAAAACACGTCCAAGAGTCTATAGGAATCATTATATATCATACGATTGGTTAGTTAAGTACTATAAAAAGTGCAACTGCTAACTGTAGAAGCATTAGTATCAATGAGGATACTTAGATTGAAAATGGAAAGTTGATTTCGGGGATTGGTAATAGGTTGAGGGAAACTTACTATCCGAATCAGATTGCTATAAACAAAAGGCACCGATGAGAGTACAGTTTAATCTTCAGTAGGGCGAATGGAACAAAATATGTGTAGAGACATCCATATCTGACCAAAATATGGGTAGAAATATCTTTTCTTCCAGACAGTTGATCGACAATTTGATGGAATAAAGGCTTAAGTCAAAACACTAAAGTACAACAAAATACGATCAATTTTATACAGTCATGGTTACTGTTTATCGCAAAACCTCTTCCGTGTCTCCGAGAAAAAAAAATCAACTACATCAAATGTTACCTTAAACGGTTAATCCACGCTCCAACGGAGCCTCCGCTTCTTTGGCAGGGCCTTATCTAGATACCGCTCTCAGAAAGACCAATATTTCCAGGTTATCAAACGTTTCCAAAACGATTTTTTGAAAGAAGGCAACTTAATAGTCTATTTAGTATACCCAAGACGGAACAATTCATCGTGTTTGAAAGCATAATTATTCTTTTATATGATTACTTTAAGTCCAATACCACGGTATTCGAAGAGACAGAAGTTATATTTGGCATTTTCTTATAAAACATACTTCATAAGTGGGTTATAGTTTTGACATAGCCTTTTCTCGTACGATTGCGGAATTATACGACAGCCTTATTAGGGCCAGCCATAACCAACTGCGTATCATCACCTCTAAGGAAATCCTTTCCATCAAGATGACTTTTCTTAATGACCATGAGAGCTGAGATATGACATTCATTCACGGAAACACTAAGGACATCAATATTCAAGTTCTTGTAACCATCTTATCGTACAGTCTAGAGATTTAAAATTCAAATCTTTCGGTAATAGGCAATGAGAAGAAGTAGATAGACGGAGGACAATATACCGTCTAATCTCTTCACCAAGGAAACCACCAACCCCTAGTTTCAGTAATGCTATTCCTATCTCAAGCTGAAAAATTACCCAACGGAATGTTGTGAATTCAGGACTTAACCATAAGAGGCTGAAAATTATAATGAATGCAAAATATATTTGACAGCAGATTTGAGTAATTTAAGGGAATATTTATTTATACAAATAGTTAGCATTTTTAATAACCTCAGATGAGTAGTATCGTCACCAATGAAGGGAAGTTTTTTGAATGGCTAATGAGTATACCACTCTTTTTACGGTAATTTCGTTAAAATGACCAGCATTTCCTTCTGTGAAATGTTTAAGCAGTAATTCAGCGTACATAGGAAATCACCACAGGACCGATCCTTGACGCCAATCTTCATTTCTTCAAAAGTATCGTGAGAATGTGCTGAAGATTTTGTGTAAGTTACAATGTACTCCGTATTTCTTCATTCGTGGTGCACATTTTGGAATCCACACGCAAGCTCACCTTAAATATCCTGCTCACTTTGCTTGATGCAGGAAAATTTAACCCTATGGTTAGCTATTGCGTTGCACTTCAGCAAGCATAAAGCCTATGGTAAAGTATAGGTTTGGTTTGGTATAGCAACTAGCATAAGATATTAAAAATTGAAATTAACATGTATTGACGTCAACCATGTGCTACAGTTTTAGGCCATATATGTGTGATAAATGTAATATTTACTGAGTTAAGCTAATTCAAAAGAAAGAATGGACACAGTTGTAGGTAATTTTCTTCCGTCGTGAAGTATAATTTCTCTAAAATACCAACTACTTCCGACTATGACTTGGAGATATAACGTTCCCCTTGAAATATGCTTCTCACAATGTATATCGCTCATGCGTTTACATACATTGCAGGATACATAATATCGGAGTGTATTAATTTTATGAGCCAGGAATAATTTTTCTTAAATTATACTCCATGCATTTTATCAGCATATTTTTTCCACGTGGGCTACCGATCGATAATTTTTACATTCATCAAAAAATTACGTGATGATAAACTGCATAAAATCAAAAGGCGAAACGATTTCCGAAATCCGCCACTAATTTCTTACATTATTCGAGTTAGCACGATTGATTCAGGCTTAAATTAAGAGACCAGCTATGAAAATGCCAGTGAAAATCACAGAAATTATAAGTGTCTTAAGCTGTTAGGACATAATAAAAAATATGATTCAATGCCCACAAAGATGCGGCTAACTAATAGTCGCATAAGTTATTGCTGTGTATTCTTCAGTTTCTCTTAAAATTGAAATAAGTAACAAGCTTTGGTATTACGGCTCCTTTAATTCCGTCGCACAGTTACTTTCAAGCAGTGATATAATTCATAAATATATTATGGAGAAGCATATAGGGTTCATCAGAGTGAGAAGTGGATGAAAGGCACAAGGACTTTGCTGATGCAGCCTCCGTACTGAATTAAAGGAAGCTTGTTCTGTCCTATTCTATTTTCGAAATTCTTTCATGAATCACCATTCGCCATCGCTTATTCATAATTCATTCTGTATTATGATGTACATCAGGCAGGGAGTTTATTATCCGCAAATTCAGAAATATCCGCTAAAACATTGCTAAGTTATTGACGCGAGTTGTCAACAATCCTAGAATCTTAGATGAAACGACAAGAATCAAAACTGCAAGAAACTTAAGCTAATTTAGCTGCTTTTTGTGCGCTCAAGAATCAGCGAGTGAGTTTGAAACCTATTAGAGGAAAAATGTAAAGTATCAGTATCAAAATATAATGGTATGTTAATCACAAGTCACGAATTGCGCCTCTAATATCTTCGTCCAAATGACTTTCGTGTGAGGAAATTTCGCTTCGAAAGAGGCAGAGGTCGAGTAAATTTGTCTAGTTCTCATGGGTTTGAAAGCGCACATGTTACATGTTGGAGTGACTTTTGCAATAGCAACTTCTCACTGTTGCTGCTTCTTCGGCCGAGAGAGCTAGATACCCCAACTAAGAAAGAAAAACGAACCAGTGGTGGCAGTTAAAGAACGCAAAAGTTTCACCGCAATATTTTGAAAGCAAAACTGTTCCAAAAGGAAACAATTCCGTGAAACATTCTGTTGCAGACAACAGCATAAAGCAATCCAAAACGCACAGTTAGAACACTGCTGGTAGTTTTGTATTTAATTAAATGAGAAATACTAAAAGTAAATAATATTACAACTTCATTTGGATTCATGACAAATGCTTCAGAGTTCTAATTGAGATATATTGACAAATATGGGCGGATAAATTGGCTAAAATAACCGGCAACTGCCGAGAACAGGTTTAAATACTAGAAATCGTAACTTATAATCGCATTGCAGCTACTCAAGCAAAGTAAATGGAACAGAATAGGAGGAAAAATAGTCAGTTTCAACTAATAGACCCACAGAGGGTAACGGTGCAGCTGCGGCACAGTCAAGAAAATAATCTGATTATTTGCCAATGGTGCGAAAGCTCCCGAAAACTTTCATAAAATAATGAAACCCACTCCTAGAGATACAGTTGGAAACAGTTTTAAGACCCAAAAAATAGCGGCTGTATTCGTTTAGATTAATCAGCAGTTTAAACTACTAGTAAAACGAACTCATTCCTAAAATGGCGTTTGATGTGATACCCTCTCGAGTTACTCCAGGTAAACTGTCGAAAAATGTTAACGGGACGAAAGGGAGCGAAAATGATGATTACGAAATAATATAGAGGGCGACACAGGACGAGGAGAGTTAGCAGATGGATGGGATTTGCCTCGCAGTATCCTAAAATCATTGACTAGGGTTGGAAAGGGCGATTTCAAGGAGCGTGCTCGAGGGACGTGATTCTCACGGGAAGGGGTAGTTGGAGAGGGTGCTGCGATCCCTTGTGGCCGAAAGGAACGAGCTGAAGAAGAGGAGGTAAGAGGCCATGGAGAAAGAGAGTGAAATGAAGAGCAGAGAAGGTGGGTGAGATGGGAGAAGAGGGGAAAGGAGGAGGGAGGCATCTTATTCCGCTTGGTGAACACTCCCACAAGCAAGAACAACCGTCGTCACAACAAAGGGCGTTCGGAAAGCAATCCAACATATATTTCCCGGATAATTTTCGAATAAGAACCTGAAATTAATATTCATAAACCTTATGTCTTTCCGCATAATCTCATACAATAACATTTACTTCTTGGCGACAACAGAGATGCCATCGCGTTTATACATGGCAATTATGGCTAATTGAGATTTAAATTCTTGAATTAGGGCCCTGAGAAAACTTTTTCGGCGAAAAACAACCAATTACGAATAATCTTTGGGGCATTGAGGTTTTCAGCAGAAATAATACAGAGATTAAAACCACTAAAGCGAGGAAATACTGATACTGAGGGTGTTTTTAATTAAATGTGGTATCTGAAACTAATTGAGTAACGTGACACCATGAGATCATATGAAGACTTTAATATCTAAATGGCGTAAAGTCACAGACTTCAATGAAGATTCGGTAAAACAATTAATGGCTTTATGAAACTAATATGATCGGAATAAAAAACCGCTACGAGAAAATAAATTGGTTGCATCATTTGTATAATGTGCCTCGTACTTCAGATATGTACGTCTGTTTTTTTCACGCGGTTATCGAAGACTGGCATATTTGACCTCGAGTAGGAGCCAAAAATGCACGTGTAGGAAGACAAACTTAATTCTCGAAGCTTTGAGTGTGAAGAAGATAGAACACAGCCATTTAGGGAAAATTATACATTTAATAGAACAGAGAGAAAGCGCCTGATCATAAGTTTCCCGAGTCAATGCGGGCCGACGACTGCTTAGACGATTTCGTCTGAAGAGATATATGAATGTCACATATAGTCACATAGATGTCATAGAGAGTCTATATAAACGAACAGACATTAAATAGTCCGTCACAATTAGATATCAAAGGAGAACGAATATTTGCGTAGGCATTCTTCCGCTCGTAATTACACATGAAACTCTTTTTAACATAATGGGCTCCTTCTTACGCGCGACGCGCCGGAAAGAGGATCGCGGCCGAATGGGCGACCGTTTTGAGCATTTTAAGCTTTTTCTTTATTCAATATCTCCCAACTTCGGTGTGGTAGTTCTTGTGATGTCAAATATAAAACCTAGTCCAGATCTGTCGGATAAAGCCCGCCCACAAGCGACGTATCTAGATAAACCCATCCCAAGACCGTATCAAGGATGTCTGATTGTAAAAATTACATTTACCAGCAAGATTCTTCTTGAATTTGGTTCGATAAATATATACAAAACGTTTGCCATCGTTGTCTATGTCATGAATTATAGCCTATTAATTGATTTTTTGAATTCCAAAACTATTTAGTTATGACCGTGTATACACAAAAACTTTTCAAAGAAATGGTACATAAGGACCAGGACACAACTCACCGAACTGTTCCATTTAGATTCATTTTGGTTTCCTCTCCTCTTCTCTCGCTCCACCCATATCTTTTCCGCCCTTGTCACCTTCATAACGAATCTTGGGGCTGAACAACCGATCAATGAATGAAACATAACACTGACATTGTTACCGTAAAATTCTCTCTCTTACACGTATCCATAAATCGTGGAATATCCACAATGATACTTCGATATTTATTTTAATGCTCTGTTTTGTTTCAAAGTAGTCACTCTAGCCATCATACTCTCTCTTACTAGCCTTGCTATAATCACTCACGCCCATTGTACGATTCTATAAATGCGCTGTAACCCAGTGACGGTTGTAATCATTTTACAACTTTCTTCTGTTTGGTCTTTCAATTGCCCCCTCCACAGCCTAATATATGCATGGCACTTTCCTTTGTACGCCCACACACACTGTTATGTACTCAAGTAAAAACGGCTGATTTGTTCACACCTTTCCAGCCATAAAATCATGCTATCAATCCCAGATTTTGTCATATATAATGTTATACCCCCTTTCTTTATATATCAAATAAATGTTAGCAAACCCAGAATAAAGATAGAATTAAGTCTCCCTATTTTAATCATATTCCTAAAATAACTTACTATTTAGTAATTTCACCACCCTTTACTTTGAGGAATGGAGGTTTTTAGCTATTCTTCAACCTTTGGCACTGAAGAAATTTCGAAGCATACCGATAAAACATACACCTTTTTGAATGTAGCTTATACGGTAGCTTTATCATTTACTAAATATCTTACGCCAGCAGTCATTTCTCTTATATTTAACGGTATTAGGCGAGATATTACAGAAAATCACCTTGAATTTAAAAGATAGAAACTTTGCAATGTCCACTCACTTGTTTACTTGTTTGTACATCGCGTTTTGATGCTCAAAGCGTCATCATTAGTTACTTCTTACCACTGTATGCTTTAAGCGTCAAAACGCGTTGTACAAACAAATAAATAACAGCGTGAACATTTCAAAGTTTCATAGTTCCATTATTTTGAATAAAGTCCAATTTTCTGTAAAATATATTCACCTCCGTTCCCTCTTTTGCCTCAACAATTTCTCTTTTATAATTTATATTCTCGCAACCTACTACAGTGGGTTATCCCTCTTCTTCTGCTCAATGATTGAATAATACTTCAGAATACCAGCCAACTGTTCCAAATATTGCATTCACACTCTTTTCCTCCCGTAGCTTTATTGCCTTTACTAATTTTTAAACTATATTTTTGATTTCTTAAAAATAATTTAAAATTTTGCATGTTTTTCCCTCTCTTCCACAATTAAAAAATATTGTCATCACAGCATTTCACGTGGGGATTTATGTAAACCTGTATTAAAGGCAGGAAAACTTAATGCTCAGTTCGTTTGGTATTATACTTGGCATAAATTTTAAAAACAAACTTTTTTTATCTTTATCCGGAGGCATCATCAAGGCTAATGAAAGTAACTTGCTTGCAGCATCCAAATATGTATATATTTTCACCCCTCACAGAGATGTGAAAAAGGAGGAGGAGGTGAGGGAGAGATTTTTTCCTGCATATAAAAAGAAACGTAAGATGTTTCACGAATGGACAGATGGTCAAATCTCTTGGATTGAATGAAAAGGTCCTCCTAATGCAGGCGTTGCATCAAATAGTTAATTCTTTAAAAATGAAATTAAAGTACAAACTCATGAGCTCTACGGCAAAGGAAAAGAACGTTATTTTCTTAAGTCCTGACGTGGGCACAATCCCAAAAGAGCGATGCATCAAGAGCATGGTCCATCTACGTTTTATTAATTTGAGGGAATCTTAAATCAAATAATGATTGGAATGAAGGGAGCAGCTGAGGAAATATGCGCAGATTCGAAGCGCCGGATGTGCATCACTCGTCCACGTCCCTCTGGTCGATGATCTTTGTGAATTAACGAAGGCTTTGGCGTGATTTCCATTTACGGCGTATGAGGGTGGTGGCGAGCTGGACCGAGTCCAGAGGACTAGAGTGGTGGGGGTAGGTCCTCATGCTTCATGCCTCGGGCCCACCGCTTTCTGATCACCACTCGGAGGGAACCAAATTCCGCGATGGGTTTTCCCTAAAGTGCGAGAGAGGGGGGGGGGCGTGGCAGGGCAGGACGCCCTGCGGCCCGCCGTCACCCTCGCCAACCTCCGCCGGGAAGAGATCATGTGTGCTCACCAAACCGTGAAGATGACGACGGTTAAGGGCGTAGCCCCAGGAGGGGCCGAGATCTGCAGCTCCCTCTTCCGGCCAGCCTAACCCTCGGCTAAAACCCTTTTACCGTATAACATTCCCCCTCCCACCTGACCGCCCGCTGATAATCCCTTTACTCCTCTCTCGGGAGCGACCGCGAGGGAACGGACCCTGAAACCTTTAAAAACCTCCTCTCGAGCGCGCCCATACGCCCAGACGGCGCCCTAAAGTGGCGCCAAACTACTAATTTCGAGGTCATTTCATTTTCACGCTGCTCCCCCGCCCCATACCGCCCTCTTTCTCTCTTTTTTCTCTCACTCTCCTGATGCGGCCATCATCGAGGAAAATATCATCCGTGAGATTGCATTGCCGTAATGCCTTAACGTTCCTCTAGGAATGAAATGAAAACCCTCCCGTTTTTGGAGGGTTTTTTTCCTGAGAGAAAGTGCGTTCTTTTAATCCTCTCTCATCCTCCAAACCCACGCTTTCATCCTCGCGCCATAAACGCCGCGACCCGCTCACCAACACGCAGGCGAGGAGAACGGCGGAGAGGCGCTCTGGATTAAATATATGTTTCGCAGACCTCTGGTATCAATTTCTCTCCGGAAAGGCACATATAAAAATGTGTAGGTTGAGATTTTGAGCAAATTCATTCGTAGCATTCACCTATCACACAGTGACTTTATTCTCTACAGCCTTGTTACTTTTGTCGTTAATACGATCTCAAAGGAGAATGTTATAAGATGTTATGGTACAGAGGAGAATGCACTACCTTCGTGTGATAATTGCAGCTCCCCTCTGAGTGTGACAACCTGTCGGAGTGTTATAAATACAAGTCTTTTCGAGGTCAGACCAAAACAGACCCTAATTAATTGTCCTATGAATTTCTCCTGATGATTTCACCCGAGTTATTGCTATTTTAAAATATGTCAGTGCATTTAATTAACTATAAATTGATATTCTCCTTCAACAGTGGTATACCAATTTGATCGTAGCTTTGATCAATTTTTCCCGTCTACTATGATTTATTTTTAATTACTTAAAGTAGTCCGAGCGAGATAGTTCCCAAGTCATAATAGAGACCATGTTCGAATAATACGTTATAATTTCACCAGCTCTAGGACACATAAATTGAATATTGAATTGTTAACGGTACAATAATATAGTTTTATATGACATAAATTGTGAGTAATTAAATGAGAATATTTAAATAAGTCATTAACTTGACTCATTTTTTTGCGCGGTGCTTTTGAAACTCCTTCAAAGTTTTTTTGTGATACGCAAGAACCTACCGCGGTAAAAATATGATTAATTTTCAAATACAGTTGATAAAACATACAAACTAGACGCTGTTAGTTTTTATTACGATATCTAAGTGTTAGAAATACCTCATTTTGTAAATAACGTCTCTCTGGAGTGCATACACATACCATTTCCCATGTAAAAGGGCTGGTACTTTTTGGAAAATATCTTCAAATGTAATATGGTTAAGGGTTTAATTATCGGTGTTAATGAAAGTGTGAAATATTTTCTTTAAAATGAGACTAAATTCATTAATCTCGAAGTAAAATGATATTTCGCTCATACTACCTTGAAGATGAGAGTGGTACAATATGATCGGTGCAGTTGAATTATTGAAATCCAAATATTAATACTAAAACTGACAAAGCAATCTAAAATAAAAAAATAGGTACAAATCTTGCGTTAATATCTTTCAATATAACCGATGGTAAAACTTTCTAAACCGATGATGCGAGTTAAATAAACCATAGCGACGCACGCTCTCTTTCTCTGGCGTTATTCCAACACCACCTTAAAGAGTCTATTTGCTAGAAATATTTTCATGGCCTATTATATCTTGACTTTACTTTGATCATTCGCTGCTATTGACATCAAGACCTTATTCCTTTGCACTTTTTGACAGCTATTGTTGCAAGGAAACTATTTTTACTGTGGAGCTGTTTGCTGTTAATTCTCCTAATCGACGATCGGATATCATCTGCTTTTATATAACTCACTAACTCCACCCCATATAATTAGCAAGACGTAATTTCATGTTACCGGCTCAAACACCTTTTTTTACAACTATACTTAGTCTATACTAGAGCAAATTATGCAAGGAAGCAGTTTTATTAACGGACCATATTCTCATTATTCCGAAAGAGCCCCTCTTACAAGGCAAAATCCAAATGAGAACAACGTTGAGGAAGTTAGCTCGCCACTAAGAACCCAAGAACAAACGAATTTACGCCTCTGTCAAAGGCTAAGATGGCCTTTGACAAGGCTATTGTCAATAAGGCATAATATTGCAAGGCGAGTTGTTAACACTCAGGGAAGAGGAGAGAAGCACAGAAGACCAATCGGTAGCCTAAGTGCCTTTAGAGACTCTGAACAGGAAATTATACGAACACCTCAACCTTTTACTTTGAAACAGTCACTTAACACATTAGTTCACCACCGTGGGTAGCACTGTGCTCTGTGCAATCAAGGAAAAAGATCTCTAAAAGATGAGTTTCGATGTTTGCCCTAATAGGAAGAACTCTGTAAATTTCCTAAATATTTTGTCAATTGTCGAAAGAAGTTGCTTCGTAAAATTATTTTCAATAGTAAGAAAGACGCTGCACTTATACTCAGGGATTGAGGGAATTCATGAAACCATGATGCCAGTGAAACATAGTAAATTTCCCAATTTGTCAATAAAAATATTTGAAAATTTCGATTACAATACAAATTAATCACGTTTTAGGAGAAATCTCCCCATTATGAGACACATTTCGAATGAATAAGACGCAATTTTATACCAAAAACGTACGTAGTCACTTCGGTGCCGCTGATTCCACGACGCAACTTTTTTCACAAGGTTGAAATTAAATAAAAATCCGTCAGACTAGCGTTGCAGAAACTTTCCCGGACTAACAATATAAGGAAACTCGAATACTAAATGTTTCAAAGTTAACCGTAGTCAATTGCACAACAGTGCCACTGAGACGCACAAAATCAATATTTGGATCGATATGAAGGAATGAGGACCCCAACAAATCTATTAGCTAGAAAGATGTATAAATTGATACGCATGTATTTTCTCGTTGGAATATACCAAGAAACTCTAAAGAAAAATGTTACTACCCCTAACTCAAAAAAGGAGTAAGATGAGACATGCGAAGATTACAGAACTACCCTTAGTGTACATTAATACATAATAAGAGAAAAGAAGTTGGAAGAAATCATGAATAAAGACCAAATCAGAATAAAAATGTAGATATTACTGAATAGCATAGGAGCGTCATGACTTGTAGAAGATCGATATGCAGGCTATAAGAGGAGAAGAAGGTAGCCATTAAATATGGCGGTAATGCGCAGGAAGCAGATC
This sequence comes from Ceriagrion tenellum, assembly GCA_963169105.1. Taxonomy (NCBI): domain Eukaryota; kingdom Metazoa; phylum Arthropoda; class Insecta; order Odonata; family Coenagrionidae; genus Ceriagrion; species Ceriagrion tenellum. The sequence continues at coordinate 117,722,351 of OY720642.1, read as the reverse complement.
TGAGGACAGGAGTAGGAGGAGAGGACAGGAGTGAGCTTTGTCGAGCATGATATTGAGTATTATTCACAAATCCATAAATAAAATATAAATGACATAACGGAAAAAATTAGAAAAATACATAAATTGGCCCTGAGAAGAAACAAAAACTCTAAGATTTGCTGATGATTCAGATGTTCTCAAGGAGAAGATGAAGGATTTTATGAGAGAGCTGGATTGTATAAACAAGGTATACGATATGACGTGAGATTAAATTTTAAGACCACAAATATTAAGTGTTGTGGGATGAATCAAGAAGACTTTCAAACCTTGAGAAATAAAGCTAGCTTTTGTAGAATGAATTTGATTTATTTTGAAGGAGGATCATAAGCAAAGGAAGAAGCAAGAAAGACATTGCGTAGATAATAGCCAAAGCATGACGTCATTCTACCATATGGAAGTCTACAGACTTGAATACTTGCTACTTGAACAAGCCAGGAAGTAAAAATGCACTGTGGTTGAATACATACATGGGGCGTATTTTATGTGGCAGTGAAGCATGAACAGTATGAGTTTTAGAGAAAAATGAATTGAAAGGAACGGTGATATAGTAGCTCTAAGTAGATCTGAGTTCAATGAACATAGAGAATCACTTTTGAAGAAGTACTACGAGGAGTTGGAGAGAAAATAAGACAATAAAGCCACCCCCATTGAGAACACTTTTGTAGGAAGAAGAAACAAGGTTATTTGGAACATTTTGCGACTAATACGATGGAAATAAATTTGGGAGGATTAATGAATGGGAAGACTGCAGAGGAAGACCAAGAATGGAAACCGTCAGGCAAATTATGAAGGACGTCCAAGTGAATAATTATTTGGAAATGGAGCCGCTGGTAGAGAGGAGTTGAAATCTGCTGCGAGACAATCTCCGGACTGATGACTACTGGTGATGATATGTTTAATGAACATGTGGTTAATTGCCTCATTATCCGCTATCCGCCACATTAACTGTGATTTGAAGGAAATTCTTCACACTCACTCTGCCTTGTTTGGAAGTCCGGCGATTGCGACACTCAAGTCTATTAATTGTTGCGCTTCAGCCTATGACTTGTGGCACAGTAACTGGTGACCCCAGGCCTGATGAAATACCACACAATTCAGTCTCAAGCGTAGAACTTCTATTAAGAATACCTTTGATAATATACCACTTTTTTTTAAACAATAAATGCTATCCCTTAAATGTTCCACTTCGTCGAGCTGGAAAAAGTCTGAGGGTATTTTATCCATTTAGCGTTGTTGACTTGATTTGTAATTCAACATTTTCAGCCACAACTTACATTATTATAAAGACAAAAGAGATATATATTTGGTTTTATGGGTTTATAACTTATTTTTAGAAGTATACCCCAAAAAGACTGCTAATTATATGTTATTTATAAATCTTTGATGCACAAAACAAGTTTTGTTTCAAGTCACCTTGTCAATAATTTTTTAAGAAAATTTAAAAATGAAGAGCGATGATCACGTTAATCTCACTTTATTCAATAACCATTTTGGAAAATATATTTTATATCAACGGCCATTTTTATTTATCCGGTGAAATTATTACTTCAAAATGCAGGTTCTGCCGTAAAAAAGCTCAAAAAACAGTTTGGGCATAAACATCACAAAACACTCCATAAGCGACAAAAAGTACTTTTGAAAATACTATAAAAATACGTTAAAAAGATCGTTAGCCTTAATGAATTCAGGTTCCCCACCACTTCTCCTGTCTTCTAGGCAGTTGTTAATTAAACATTTCCCCGCGAATCATCCACACATTTCTTTCCTTCAATTTTCACCCACAATTCATAATTACTGGTTAACATATATAGGAACTATCGCACGTTTTTATGTTTTAGAAACTTTTTGATGTCCACGCATTAAAACCCGGGTCTTGAAATATGTAAATGTATACGTCAGTCGCATCAAAAGTTTCCACGTGAAAATATATTTCAGACCACCCTTTTCCTTACGCTCAGAGTCACTATTATCATCCTCTACGACTTCCTTATCAAAAATAATTTGCTTGAAAACCTTTTATAAGCATAATTACCTTCTTCTTTTATCTTAAGAAAAACTTTCACATAAGAATGGCGGTTTATTTGTTTTGAATTATGATTAAGGAGCCGTAAAGATAACGCCTGCGCCTATTTCTAGTCGTTTCACAGGACATGGTTCGCAATTAGGGAAAAAGAACGTCCTAAATAGCCGTACTTCATTGTTTTGTACATTTTAATCCAATTGATATAAATGAAGTCATTAGCGTGTAATTACTTGACCCCTTTTTCTGAGTGTTAATTTCGATACTAATGTTCCAGTAGAGTTAATTCACCCTCATTTCCTTGCGCGAGAAATTAAGCTATACATTTAAAATTTCAATCATAATTGAACTGGACATTTTGATTATTTCATGCGATAACCTGCGTCTTTAGCAAGTCTTCAAAGGGAATTATAAAAAAAAACACCCTTTCGTGTGAGTGAAATGAAAATACATTGCTTTTTGTCACGCAGAGGCGGCTATTTTCATGCATGTTCTCACGTTTCCCACGCACCTTTCCACTCTGATTGTCATTAACTGGTTAGGTGAACGAATCGCCATTTGCCACAGAAATTCATTAGTTTTATTAAGTTTCGGAAGGTGAAGGAAGGAAGTGAATGCATCCTGTACCGTTACCTTGTACGCCATTTTAACATCTGTGCTGCCAAGTGTTCTTTCTGATATCACAGCATTGGGTCGTTTTCGGTTTTTTACTCCTGCCTGCGAAGTATAACTGTCGATGTTGGCCAGCATCCCGATTTGAATCATGCAAAATATCATTCTGATGCCACAGTATAAAATCTAGGTCCGCCAGATGTGATGAAATAATAAAGATACATAGCCGAACAGATACGAATATTTGTTTTTTCCATTCTAAATAAGTGACCATAATGAATCCGGAGCTCCACTCAAAACACTTATAATACATTTCACCATTTCTTCTCCCTAAACCTTACCATTTACACTCTTACACGGCTGGTGATCAAACATTCTGAACCACACACCTATGCGGCACCTCGCAGGGTAGTATGTAGATGTAACGCAATGTTATGTCAAATAAAGGTCTAAAAACGTGGTTGACTCAGAAACCAAAATGAATTAAGTCAATATTAACCAAATTTGCAAGTCTTGTATCATCAAGATACTCGCTAAGAGAATTTTTACTTCACTAATTTGAATATTGGGAACCCATTTCATGTTCAATACCATCGATGTTGTTCTCATTTTCATTACAATTGACTTAACTGAAAAGTTTCGGTCGAAGTTTCGCCGAGCTGTGTTACTATTCGAAGTGTCGCTTCTTAAAAAGACTTATTTTACTCAATGCCTCGCGGGTTGATAACGGCTACTTGCAAGAAATCCTCTCCAACAGAGAGAGGAAAAATCGTTCCAGCAAAATAGTAGCTAGTGATTATTCTAGATTTTTGGAACCGTTAATGCTAACCTAAAGCCAACTCTCACTTTGAGTTGAATGCTGAGTGTTTATATTATATCCACAGCTGCGGCTCCCTCGACTTACCAAGCTACCCGCTACCCTTCAATAGTGCGGTGTCAGGTCAGGGGCGTGAGGCAGGGTGTGTCAGGACATCATCCATGTGGAAGGGACTGAATTAAGAGAACGATTGGAAAAGGGAAAGGATGAAAGGGCATAGTTAAGGGGTTTTCTTAGAATCCCTAAATGAAAATTTTTGTGTGTATATGTGTAAAATGTATAAAAATTTTAATTCAGCTAGGAGGTGTTTCTTTTCCTATTTTCTTGCTTGTGTAATTTCTTGAGGCGTAAGAGGTGGTTAAATTTTCGATGTTGCTCTGAAATTCAGAGATCTGAATTTTTTCTTGTAATACTAACCCAATGAGCAGCTTCTGAGTCTCTATCTACTCCCGACTCAGTCCTTGATTCTAGCAGCAAAACCAGGAATCTTTCTCGTGAGGGGAAAAATTTGCTAGTTTTGTGTGGTGCATGGTGTGTGTTTGTTTAATTGTATCGTATGTCATATATCTTAAACATACTCTTAAAGATGACATTATATTTTGATAATGCCAGGTGGCGATTAATTTTTATTATTAGGCTTGGTGTCTATAATTTTTGGTGGTAATTAAATTCTTCCACCATTCCATCCGCGACCTAGTGATGCCTGTGTGTGGTCGAGGAAACGTTAAGACGGAAAGGAAAGAAGATTTAAGTATTTATCTGCCTGCGTTGACCTCTCTTTACACCCCCATACCAGTCTTCCCAAAGTGGTCATGTCAATTACCAGGATCATTACTCTAGAATGACCTCTTTCGTCTCTATCCCTCTTTCAATGAGTCGTAACGGTAAATAATATTGCTATGGGCTACGTTAAATTTATATCTGACCTCGGAAAAATGTGGAAAAGTACAACCTAATGCGCCAATGTCACGAGCACTCATACGTTGACTGATCACATTCAATAACGATTAGAGTATATAAATACAAAATTTAAAAGATATTACACTAGTTTTATAAAGTGATGTTTACAGTTTGATGCAGCTAAAAAGTTTATAAAATGGCTCTATATTCTCCAGTTGCATGGATCTCAGGGAGTTGGGTATTAAAGTTAGTTCGTTTGTGTTCCCACTAAATTTTAATCATGCTGAACTGCTAATTTCAAGAAGTGTTTCCTCATTTATTTCACTTGGAAAAACGAGAACTGAATATGGAATATTTTTTCAATATCTGAAAGAAAAACGTAAAAGGACATAAGATGAACTAGTGGGTAGTCAAAGTAATTGCCTTTAAATATTAAATTCAGTTTTTGTGACAAAAATACCCCTTGGTGGTTTTAAATGTTCTGGGGAGGTGCAATTGTAGTCACATGAAAGAAAATTGCTTATCTCACTTTCAAGAATTACCAAATTGAATGAAAGGCATTCAAAGACAAAGATTGGTCTCAGAAAATTTAACGACTATTAGTGTTGGAATCCGTAAATACAAGTCGGTCACGGACATGAATTTTCAATAATACACTTGCGTCTTTTTATTGTAACTTAGAATTACAATTTCTTCGAGGAAAGTTAAATAAAAATTGGAGGAAAGAGCAGCCAGAACAAACAACAACCAATCTATAAGTTACTGAAGTGTATACTTACAGAAGAATTTTGCTTTTAAACGGGAGAATGGAGTAGGAGTAGCGTACAAGGTTTATCAGATATAATAAGAGAGTGTTCTACTGTAAGCGCAGGAAAAGAGCCATGTATGGTACTCGCAGTGATTGCTGAGAAGTTGAAGGGCAGTTTTTTAATTTATTTTGTGCATTAAATTTAGTTCATTTGTGACTTCATCCCCAAAAACAGCAGATATGTGTTGAAAATAAAAAAATAACAAAGGTCTCCGTGATTAATGATTATACTGATTGAAATAAAGTCATTTGGAATAGCAGGTAAACCACGGTAAATCCATGCACCCAAGATAGGTAGGAAAATTTGGATAATGCAATTTCTTTCGTAACTTTCAATTGTCTCTTCATCTTAGCATACTAAATTTCCAAATAAATATTGGTCACTTTTAAGGCCATTTCATTTCTAAAAAATAAATTAATGCAAGCTAGCCTATGTAAAGTTAATACAGATTGGTTACTGGAACAGTTAAGACTATTAATGCAAAAGTTGCGCATTTATAGAGGGACGTAATGATGAAAGCAGTAAGTTGAACCTATTTGACGCGTTAGTTAATGAGGGACCTGAAAAAGATGGATCCAATAACCGGAAATTGTGAGACTTATTCATAGGTAGGTGTATAAGACGTAAAAAAAGGGAAGATATTACAAAATTTCTAGCGGATCAACATCCATACCGCGAGACTAACGTTGGGATTTGTTGTGTTGTAAGAATTTCAAGAAACTCAAAAAATTGCCACAAAAGGATTTTTGTGATTTGGATCTTTTTGCTCTTTGTTTAACGCTAAATCATCTCATTGAATGTAAGGGATAAATGAATCGTGTAGTCACACACAGATACAAATATATATTCTCTAATATTCCGCAAAATACTGTTAGAACATTTCGAGTAAATTTCAGCCGGTTTCGCACCTTGGGTAGAAAACGACCTTATTACTAGACGTTGCTCTTCTAGCACAGTACTTGCTTCGAGACTGGCATTTTGAAATTTTGAAATGAACAAAAGACGATTATGTTTGTTTCATTTGTTTCAAAATAGTTATTGAAAATTTCCTAAAAAATGTTCACCAAATTTTCCCCAAAAAGTTTTTTCTAGTAATATTCAGTAGTTTTCCCACTGCTGCAGTTAGTCTCCTAAGTTTTCCCGCTTCTGCAGTAAGTTTCGTCAATTATTAAACGGTCCTCTTGTAAACTTGTTGGTTTGATGAGGTATACTACAAAATTCAATGCTTTATTTGTTCACCTGACCGTTTTTGGAGGAAGGTACATTCCCCCATTTTCCTCTCTGTTGATTTGCCCCTGCTTCCCTCAGCTGTTTCACGCTTATTTCGCTCATAGTTATTTTGAACGAAGCCAGCAGCTTTCCTTCGCTTTTTGGTGCGTATCGCGTATCCTTTGGAGTGGAGTCCCAACTGCTCTCGCTATAATATATTTCAATAGCGAGACTGATTCCCAGCGAAAACAAATACTTCCGTAAGAAAACGAAAATAAAAGAAAAAATGAAGAGCCGTATTTTCTTTCCGGAGTGAAAGTACGCGGCGGACGCAGTGCCGTTCCAAGGTTAATGTATATGCAAACTGAAAAGCGAATTTTTTTATACTGCGATTGAGGCTCCGACCTGTAATGCTTCCTTCCGACGTGACGAAAATAATTAAATATCCAAGTGAACCACTTTCCTTCCTCTTCCCTTCACCCACTCATCCGCCCTTCGAATTTTTTTCCCGTGTCTTTGATTTCCCTCCCAAACCGTTCTCCCCCGCGCGCCACCTACCCGGGCGGGCACCCGATCTTCTACTACCCGTTCCTTTCATATCTCTCTTTCTCCTCTCTCTTCCATCCTCACTCTTCTCCCTTTTTCGAAAAATGGGAGCAAAGCCTTAATTTCCAAAACAAATTTGTTCCCCGCTCCCATAATATGATAAGCTCTTAACGGGCGCGGCTTGCGAGACGGAGTCTCAAAGCGGTGGAGGTAAAATTCCGCCCAAGCCAACCAACAGGCCCCTACCTGCCCCGCCCCTAGCTGCCCCGCTCCGCCCCTCCCTTAGCATGCACCGCCTTGAGATTGAGAGAGAAGGGGGGGAACGGGCCCCCTCAACCAACCTCCCTCCTTATTCATCGCCTCTCCTTTCTTGTCCCGTACGCGCCACTGATGTCTCTCTCTCTCTCTCTCTCTTATTCTTCCTCCGCCTCCTCCCTTCCCGGTCGCATTTATGACGCAAGTAGTAGATCGGGGGGCGCTTCAATCGCTTCATTTCTGCCGACGGAGAACCTGTGCTCGATCATCGGGAGAGAAATTGGCTGCGACGAGACCGCATGCTAATGGAAGAAGGGGGGCCAATTTGTTACGGGAGGCTGTGCGACATGAAAATTCCCATAAAACTAAGACTGCTACAGGCATTGAGGTAGTCAGAGAGAGAGCATAACGTCATCCAACTGTAACCTGACAGCCGAAATATCCGACGCCATGCTTCCCCCTATCTTTGCCTTGTTATACTATGCATGGTGAGAAGGAGAGAACGAATTATTGTGTACATAGCAAAAATGTATAAATTTTTTTAATTTAACACTTTAGTGGTTTTCTTTCAATTTCTTGGTCAACTTTAAGTGGTTAAACATATTTTCCTACGTGTTTCCAATGATTCTACTCTTTTTTACTGAGTTTTTATGCCGGGAATACAGGCTATTATTAATTTGAATAAATAAAGTAATTCACACGAATAATACATTTTATAAAAATAAGTGCAATCAGATTTCAAGTGAGCAATCGTTGGATAATATTATGTACTTGCAAAAGCCGTAGCGTCAGGTCGTAAGCCGCATGGTAAATCCAGGGGAATGAAGGTTGTGGCCCCCTGTTACGGCTCAAATCATTAGTCTTCATTGCAAGTGCTCTGTCCATTTACCTATAAGGTTACAAGTAACAACTATAAAGAACCTTTTTTGTCATATCCGCTGATGGGAAAACTCTCTCTTTTAATTTGTATAAAACATTGTATTTTATGATACAGTTTTAACCGTACATGCCAAATTGATTGGCTCAAAAGAATTTTGAAGTTACATGATTCAGAAATGCAAAATAGGAAGTGAGCTGTCGCACAAGTTTTCGTGACAAAAATTAGTACCCTTATTTGTTAGCTATTTATTAGCTACTTTTTATATGTACATGCAAATCAAATAATAAGAGTGAGGGATAAATGAGGGAGGCGAACTTCGTGATCGTGTGCGTCAACGTTTTTATTAAGAGCCGGAAATGAATTTAAATGGAAGTTATCAAGTAAGGTGTGCAGGGAGAGACAATTAGCTTGCTTCTGTTTGCAGATAAAAGAATAATTCTCAAAGAGAGGGAGGGAGATGTGATTCGGACGCTAAACTCGGTCAAAAATATGAAGACAACTTAGAAGATTAACGTAAAGGAGGCCAAAAATAATGACTTATGTAAGAACTAATAAGGCTAAACATGATAAGAAGGAGAACAACTTTGCTATCTCGGAAATTGCATCCCTTGCGATATTAGAAGCAAGACGTATGAAGTAGGTGAAGTTGCCCCAGCATCAAGCGTTACATTACTAGAGGAGTGATGGTAACAGTCGGCAACGTAAGCCTGGAAGTATGGAATCACTTCATTAAAGAGGAAATGGAAGCTTGAAGCTTTCATGTGGTGGAAGGACGTCATAATATACAAGGTAAAAATTTGTGACTTCCACAATTTATTGAACACCAGCGACCAGTTTTGGCTACTACGCCATCATCAAGTAAATGATGATGGCGTAACCGGTCGCCGACGTGACAGCCGAAACCGGTCGCTAGTGTTCAATAAATTGTGGAAGTCACAATGTTTTATCTTGTTTATCTTTATGGAGGAACCTGCTCTTTGAAGCACTGTTTTCTTAAAATAAATAAAAGTTTCTGTAATGGGTAAATGTAGGCTTAGTTTGGAATTGTATACTTCTTAAATTTCATGTGAATACTTATTTGGATGAAATTTCACAGGACATAGCGTTTAACGGAAGCTTTTATCTCGTAACGAAACCAGTACATATAATGACTTCCATTGTTATTAGGCAGTATTTGATGTCATCACTCTTTAAAGAACTGAGGGAAGGGTAAAAATACCTAATTATCTGCAGGCTTAAAGGATGTAATAATATATTTTAAATGCCTAATTTATATATGCGTTGTGTAAGCTACACAGCTTAGGAGGGAAGGGTTTGGGGAAGATGGCAAGGGAACAAGTCGGGAGTTCGGTTTTCTATCGGATTTTTTCCTCGGGATGACATCCGCACAGCCCACGTCCGACTCCTAGTACATATCGTGCGAGACTCCTCACGCCTTACGCGTCGACATGCTGCGGCCAGCACTCGCGTCACCTCGCGACCCACCAGTTTGAATCCCATTGGCCGCCAACGGTCGCTACATCTCCTCTTAGCCACTGCAGGTTCCCAGGGAGCGAGGAGAGAGTCATAACTTAATGTGACTCCGCATCCGGTATTTAAGATTACTCGCCAGAAAGCTAATAATGAGACCCAACTCGAGTTCTGTCAACTGTGCGTATGCATACAGTTGTAAGATAAATTTATTAGATCGCCACTTAATTGGATCAAAAACTTATTTAAAAAAGTAAACAGCAGAAGTTTTTTAATGGCTGGGTGGCAAAATCAATCACAATTAGTCGGTTTTGTGCTCAGAAGAAATCCGGAGGTCTGTTATTTAATCATAAACTCTCGCGCAATATTATCGATGACCTAAGTTGAAAAAATACATCAAGAGCATCAATATCAAGAGTACGTTTATCAAATATTTCAGCTATACTTCTCGGGCAAAAGCTGAGATAAAAAGTAACGTGAAGGGATGTTATCGCGTTGCCATTAATACAAAGAGTTTAAGGGCAATAATTCATCATTTTAAGTTAGTTTGGGCGAAATATAATTTTGCCTAGAAATCAATAAATTGAACTCATTTTATTTAAAAATATGTCACTTTTATAAAGATTCCAAAATATCTACCATCCATCCACACTACTTTCCGGGATATTTGCCAAAGAAGACCAGCTATTTTACACCGGAAATGGAACGCATATGCACTTAAGAGAGCTCTTATTTTAAAAATAATTAAGAATTTCTAACGCCTAGAGGTCGTAAAAAAAATAACAGCGTGTGTTTTGTACGTTTTCTCGAGCGTTTTTTAAAATAATTCATATTGTTACCGCAGAAATGTTTTAAGAAACTTTCCGTTGTGAAGGAGTTTTTAACGTGCCACGCAAAAAAATGAGTCACGTTTAAGACTTATCGGGATAGTTTTATTTAATTGATCAGAACTTCAGGCATATAGAAGTATCATATTTTACCATTAACTCTTAATTGCTAGCGTAGTTTTTGGACAAGTGCACACTATACTTGGGTCTTTTTTGACACGATTTTTCGCATTGCTCGTAAACAACAACGTTAACCCCCACTGTCTCGAGTACAACTGGCTCGCTCCTCCCTCCCTTATGATTACATTGTAGCCAGGGTTGCTGCGAGCGGCCGTTTTAAACTACAGCAAAATTACGTTGGATCAAAAAATACTCGGCGATAGCAGTTAAGGGTTGATAATGCAATATTTACTTCATGCATCCTACAGCTGCTGAAATTAAAATGTATAATGCGAATATGGTCTCCATTATGACTAGGGAACTATTTCGCTCTAACTACCTTAAACAAATATATCTACGCCAAATGATCAATGACCGAGTCAAATTTTTAATCCATTTGATGAAAGAAATTTTACATAATAGTAAAATTAAAAGTTGAGGCAAATTATCGGACATGCCTAAAATAAGGGTTCCTCTTTAAAACATTGGCAAAGAGTATGCTCCTGTACGGCAGTAAAACTAGAACAACAACTACGGCATAGAAATGAAGTTTTGAAGCACTGAGAATGTAGTGTTGACAAATAATATCCGAAAATATGTGTAAATGAATGGGAAGGAGCCACCAAAGAACATCTGAAAAGGTAACACAGGGATTCTAATGAAAACTCGGCCATGTAGAGGAGAAAACACGTTACGCACATTACGCGAGACAGCAGATTTTTTTAGAGAGTTTTTAGAAGAAAAATAAAAGAGATAAAAACCTAACGAAGACCAAAATTGGCATAAGTAGAGAATACATCGAGAGACGTTGGAACGAAGAATCATGAAGTGAGGAAGGGATAAGCTGAGAGGAGGTAGAGGAGCGGAGATTGATTAATCTGTGGATTACTGCTGCCGAGTATGGGGACCTTGCTTCTGAAGGTGGAGTGCTGGGAACGGCCGAACAGTTTATAGCTGTCGGCGACCACCAAGAAGCAGTATAGAAGCTATAAATACATTGACCACGAGATAAATACATATATACGAGTATAATTACATTGACCACCAAGAAGCAGCATAGAAGCTATAAATACACTGACCACGAGACACAGAAAAAAATAGCGTAACATAATACACAGCAGTCCGCGTGAGGTTTAACTGGTTTTCTAGGATGAGGTAGATAAAGAGGGCATCATGTCATCAAACTTTAGCCTGACAACCAATTTGACAACCATAATGGTTATCCCTGTTCTTTCCTTACTTTCCTTTGGATAGTACTATAAAATTGGTGAACTAGCGAATAAAAAGCAAAAATATCAACCATCAGCTTGAAATTTTAGGCTAGTACCTCATAAAGCATGCAGTGGCCATTTGGTGCTATGGATTTTACTCTAGTTTTCACTAATTTGCACCGGGAATACGGATTGTTGCTAATGTAAGTAAATTAATAATCAATTTGAGCGTAATTTATATTAGAATAGTAAATATATGCTTATTTATAGTAATTTGTCGAAGAAAACCAAAAGAAAATTACCGCGTCAGTCCGAAAGCGCTAAAGTTAGACCGGGGTTAAGATAGATGGCAAGCAGGCCTCACAAACGTCATAGCTTTTAGCATTCGCCACCATAGCAAGCGCCCTCTCAAACTACTTCAGTGATTTTCCCCACGCCTAAAGGCAAATGCCGGACCAGAAGCCTTTATTGACGGTACGAAACAAATCAATTGTGACCCTAATTCGCCTCCAGTTTTGATGTTTTCCATATTTTTATTTTTAGTGATTCTCTGAATCAGAATACTATAAATTATGTACAGAGGTAATATAAATAGGGCCCAGAGGAGGAGCAATTTAAAATAGCGTTCTAGTGATCGTCGATGATTGTAAATATGTCTTTGGAAAAATGAATAATTCTGACAAAATGACTAACCCTTGCCCAAAGTTCTCTAAAGCCCGATACACACGGTACATATTTGCACAATCTTAGGATTTTACGAACGGGAATTTCAAATTTCATCGTGTAAAGCGGTGAATTGCAATAATGCATGCGTATGCGTCTAATTCAATTGCTATTGCATACCAAATTGAGTTAATGCAGTTCAAATTAGGTAGGTTCCTACCCGGTGTAAAAAGGGATTTGAAAACGCATTTTCCGTTCCCTTTCCCTCCTTTATCCTAGCTCATTTCTCCCTTCTTTTACTCCCTCTCCCCGTCCTCCTTCGCCATTGTCAAACCGACATTGCCGATCCATAGTCACTTTCACTCTTCGTCAGTTTTCCTGCTCAAATCTACAAGCTTTTAAAAATTATTAATCTATTTATTTTTAATAATATTCTGACGTATATTTTAAGTGCCATTAACCCTCCTTACTGAGCACACTTTTTTCAACCCCCATTACCTAATCAATAGGCGCTTGCAAATATTTTATAATTTTTCATCCACTTTAATTCTTATTTTGCATATATTTTTATATTTTTTATAATCTTTTCATTTATTCGCAATATTTTTCAAAATAAAATTCCCCAATTACTCAAATCTGTAAGGGTTTATTTTATTGCTGACGATGGATTCGGAAGAGGCGAGCACCGTGTTCCGCGTTCAAAATGGGGCAGCCTCATGATTTTCCGCACCGTCTCTCGTGCTCCGTTCCATGCGACGGATGAATTTAGAATATATTTAACGCACACGTGAGTGAATGTCGTGTTTTGTTTGCGAATGGATCGCCCGAATGCACCCCAAGGGCGCGCCACGCGACTGCATTCCCCTCTGCAGTCGAGCACATGCAACTTACCCACACGACTGATCGAGGCTCACACACTCACACATAAGCATCTGAAATGAACACCATGTCACTCGCGACGAACGACGATTCCTTCCGCTCCCCAAACAGACAGACAGACAGCGAGTGAACGAGAGAGAGAGAGGCGGAAGGCGTCTGTCTGATCCCCTTTGCAGAGTGAACAGGGTTAACCAAATCTCCCGTAGTTTCCAATGAAGTCCAATCATAAGCTCATAAGTTTTTGCGGGAAAATTGTAGACATTTGAAGGATTAAGATTTCTTCGGCAATTCAATTTATTGATCATTTATTTAGTTTTTTATCGAAGAAAATTGTTGAAGCCTAGCAACCTTTTGACGGCAGACTCAGTTATTGTTATCAAGATAGTCAAAGGAGACTGATAAAACGTAAGAATAAAGGATTAAAGAACATTGAAGAGGCAAAAAGATGTACCAAACGGAAAAGTCTGCATTAGCAGAACACAACCTCACCTTTGGTCAGCATGCTGATTTTCTTAATTTCATACTACTTTTGTTGCGTATTAATATTGATCAATAATTTAAAGAGAAGCCATAGTAAATAAAAATAAAACAATGAAATATAAATAGATTTAGCGGCTTCATCTGAAGTAAGACTTGGAGATCGGTAAGTAATATTTTTCAAAAGATACGGAAATTTAGCCAACAGAGTGAGGAATTTTCGGCTATAAATATCCACCAGCTTCTTAATGCGCCTATGATGGATTTCATTATGTTGTATCTTGTACCACACCTCACTTAAGGACATCTGTTGAAGCATTTTAAATAACCACCTTTGTAGTACTAAAAATGATGCAAGAATTATTTTAATATAACTTTCATCTTAATTAAATCATTGCTGTGTATCGAATTTGCTGTGCGGAATCCCAAATGTTAGCAAAAATGTAAAAAAAAAACACTCGACTTTTACTCGGTATGATACTCTCTTTCACTTTTAAACCCTCATTGTAATACTATGGAACTTATAAATTCACGTTTGAGGTAAAATATGTGCGCAAAGAATCGAATTATATCAAAATACACGCCAAATACCATGCGGTGTAGAAAGAGCATCAAATTTACAAGAAAACAAATCGGTGACTTGCAATTTTTCCCAATTTATCCATATATGTTGCCTATAAAAACAAGTACGCAAGGTTTCACGCAAATCCGTTCATAAACAAAAATTGCATCAACCACCTTAATACGTGTAATCAAGGTTTTGGCTAAAACTTCCTTTTACCACGAAAGAGAACCGCTGAGAGTGAGTGCAGGGCACTGTGGTAGGTGCACGTATTCCTAGTTCTTCTTCCTTTTGAAAAGATATTCTAAGAATTCAATTGATATGATTGCTGAGCAAGCATTCATAGAATTTTGATGTCTAGATGAAAGCAGAACGGCTTTGATACGGAGAAAAAACATAAGGTACCCGAATAAATCCTCGGTTCACGTTTATCGGATGTCAGTAGATTCTTCATTTCGAGTCGCGGCGCTTTGCTGATGCGCAACCTGGGCTTGAAGAGAGCAACGGAAATATACTGCATAATTTTCATAGGTTTGCACATATGTACCAGTTAGAGACAAAGATAGATTGTTGAAGAGAGATGTATAATCACAAAAAGTGATAAGTTCACCATTAAAATCTTTTTCAAAATTTGACCGAGATTAACACCTGAATTGGTTTAATATCGCTCAAGTGTGTCAGTCAGTTTCACTACCAGTTATCTTATTATATATTAATTCAAGGCGAGTTTAAAGGAGTTGTATATGAACTAGTTGCTCCCATCCATAGTCGACGATTCATCGTAGGGGACATGTTTGTGCATGATATTCCACGATCGCGGGGAATAAACCCAACAAGTTCTCCTACAATTGACTAATTTTAGACAAATTTAGCAATCATTACGATGGTATAAATTGTATAGAACGCAATCTTATGCACAAGTGCAATTATGTACATCAAAGAGGGAGAATTGGACCATGAAAAAACCATCAGACTTGACCGAAGTTTGAAAAATAAATTTTTCATCTTGGATTATATTCGGATAGGAGTGTATCTGTTCACTGACGCAAATGACTGCTTATCAAATTACGTGTGCAATCGCAGTAAATGGAAGATAAAAATAAGTTTCCATGTTATTTCGAGATAGAAGTATATATGTTAACTATAGCTGTTATATGTTAGAATAGTATCCTGTAGTCCACAAAATATCGAAAGAGTGATTACTAGGCATTACGTTTGGGCAATGTTTATATTTTCTGCTTTAATAATGGTAAAAAGTTATGGTTAAATGGGTTTAAATAAATTGTAGTTGAATTTGGTTGAGGAAATTCTTAGGAGGAGGAATATTAGGAGTCTTAAAAACAGGAGGGCGTGTATGAAGCAGTGTATGGGGGTAAATGAGGCAAAAGTGGTTTGCAGGGATAGGTCATTATGGAGGAAATTGTTGAAGCAGAGTTAGGTGTACACATATGTATTTATGAGTGAAACTTTGTGACTCTGCCTACCCCTGAAGGAAACGGCGTGATTGGTATGTATGTATGCAATAATGGTAAAAGGTTCCCGTACCATATGGCCATTCTATATGTTCATACAGCTCGTTAGTGTTATGAGGTTAGAAATGAGTTCTAATAATCCCAGCAGAGCATATAATATTTAAAGCAACGTAGAAAAAAGAAGTCAATTTCTACCATTCGATGTGCGAATACACTTAAGCCACCGATTCTGAATCGTTCATCAATCCTAAACTTTTTATTTCGGCTTCTTTATCTTTTAGGTTTACCTGATGCCAGGTCTCTTGATCCTTTTTTCCTTGGATGCAAAATCCTTAACCTCGCGACCATACTTATGCTGCCATTCTGACCAATTCGAAGGTTTATGCGGGATTTACCTAAAATAAAAAGACATTCAAAAATTAGTGGAGGCAAATAAAATATCAGTTTTCTCTTATAAGCATAAATTACTTGGTAGAATCATTATTTGCCATTTCATTTGTATTTTCATTGCATACTGTTCCCATTACCTTCTTTCCAAGAGTCAAGGTCTCAGAACTGCATGGCTCAATGTTATCTATTGAACACCAAATATTTTTAAGTTCAATTCGTAAAAAAATTGCTCACAAGGTGTCACTATGCAATTTAAATATAATACTGCTCAACTAAGCTTTAAGACAGTAACTGAAAAAAAATTTACATTTAGAGTAAATTTCAATATTTTCAACCTCAAGGATTTGAAGAAACCAAACAAACAAGCCGTATTCGTAGTGTTTTTCAAGATATTATGTTTCAGTTTAACCGTATCTAATGAATTATTGTCATTTTTCCATTTATAAATAGTAAATATGAGTTTTAAAACAAATAGCAGTAGCTAAAAACATTTAAATAAAAAAATTGATTGAAATGAAAAAGTATGCCTATTGCTAATTCTCTCCCATAAAATATAGCAGGTATTAATCAAAAGTTGAATAAATGTTTACTTAATTGTTGGAAATGAATGAAAATATAAACCTGCTATGTCGAAGAAACAACGATGATGCGATGGATTTTTTTTGGCACATATTTCGATTGCTATCACTATTATGAATAACATAACATTCATACCCTTTCTCGGTGGAACCACCTTACGCGTGGAAACCCATGTCGATTTTTTTATTTAATGTTATTCTAAAAGTTAAATATTATTAGAGGACTTGAGTTGACATTTTCGTTGATTGTTTGATTTAATGTTAATCAAAAAGTTAAATGTTATTAGAGGATATCAGTTACCATTTCCGCCCTCTCATTCTATAATGCCTGCTCATAGCTAGCTCTACGGAGGTGATCCGTGATGAAATGACGGCTCACTACGATCTGCCATTCTCCATCTAATGTCAGGCACTAAAACTTCCGCGTTCACTGCATGCATGCATTATGCATAGAGCATATAGGCGGAGCCATCTTTGTTCTAACGGTTTGCGATGGAAGCTGGGAAATATGGGCGATCTATACCCTAGTTACGGTGATAGCTGAAACTCACGCGTCGTAACCATGGCACGTTAAAGAAGAAAAACAGGCTCACCTCTGTCACTCATCAGAAAGTCGGCCACAAAAGCATAGTTACGTCTGCAACCAGCATCGGGAAGCTTTTCCTGTGCTAATGTGCCCATTAATGCAATCCGAGTTACGCACTCTTGGGCCAATGAAAGGGCAGTAGAATCGCCATTTACGGTTTTCCAAAGTTTTATGGACTAATATTCCTGTATCTATTCATCAGTCTTCATTGGAACAAGTTATATTAACGAGATCTTATCTGCGATGGCATTAGCGACCGAGCAAGACCATAAAAGAAGCAATTATCCTTGGAGTTCGCGATAAACTCAGTTATATGAATGATCTGTACCTGAACTTTACAAATATAACTTTGTTAACACAGGGGAGAAGGCGATTTAACGCGTATCTAACGGTTAGTGTTTCCTGAAAGTTTTGATTGCTTTTCAAATAGTGATTTCCATGCAATGATGGGGTTTGATCCCCAATTTATCAAAAAAATAATAGTCATCTCTCGCCATAATAATACATTTTAGATTGTAAGAGAGGTGCCGAGTGTACAGCGTACCAAGAGTATAGATAGTCTGTCTTAAATAAAAAAACGCCTCCCTACATGCCTCTTCTCACTCTCCTCTTCTACTCACACTCCTCCTGCCATTCAAGCTTAATTTTCTTGGACCATCTCAGTCCTCTGCTAAAAGAAATTCTTGAGTACCCTGACGTTCACTATCGTTCTGTACCACGTCGTACGAGTCAAGACACTAAAAAAAAGGATCAATTTGGAATAATGAACTCCAGTATACCAGTTAGCATAAACCACGCAATTTATATAAGTTATATATATTTATTCATCTACATAAAACCCCGCAAGCTGCCGCATGGGCGTATGGCAGGGAGTGTTACGTCACCAGCCGTGTAAAGGTGTAAGTGTTTTGGGGATGAAATGGTAATATGTATCATAGGAGTGTATTTAGTGGAGCTCGGTTTTTATCGTGGTAGCTTATTGTGCGAGGAAAGAACAAGTTTTTGTACCTATCTGTTCGGCAGAGTATCTCTCTTATTTTATCGCATCTGTCAGACCAAGAGATGTAGTGAGGAGTCATGATAATATTCTCTATGTCGCTCTGAAAAATATCAGTTCTGAATTTATCAAGCAACCTATACCTATCGTGCAGCCTCCGAGTCTCTAGGGGCTCCCACCTTCCTAAATCCCTCTAAAAGTTGTGAGACACTATATGTACACTCGTAGGATTTTTTAACGAAGCGCGCTGCTTTCCTTTGTATTTTATTATTTTTTTTGGTTAAATCTATTTGACCAAGAACCCAAATGCTCGCGGCTTAGTCGAGGTGTGGCCTAACCACAGCGAAGCAGCATCTCTCTTTGACTTATACATCCGAGGGCCTTCTAACTATCCGTTTAACAAAACCTAGTTTCTTTAATGCTTACTCTTTTATGTTTACTCCACCCACAGCATAGGTATGGCATTTTTGAGACGACTTTCGCAGGAAGTGAATTGTGGCGCATTTGCTGATATTTCATTCTAACCCCTCTGCCACCACGAATGAACGCTGTTAAGGTCCGATGACAGAGCTTCAAAGTGCGCGTCTCCACTCATTTCACGGTAGATAACTGTATCGTCTGCAAATAATCTTAATTTACTGCTAACTCTAGAACTTAGGTAATTTCTATAAATAATGAATAAGAGGGCCGATCATATTTCCCTGAGGAACACCAGATAAATGTCATATAATTTTTTTGTTACTCTCACTATCGCTAAATTCTATCTCACTACGGTATTTAAATCCATATAAAATTTCTAACAGCAGTTCTCCAGTCAATTATGAGATAAAAGTTATTAGTGAGAGCCTAGATCCTGCCTTGGCTCTGTGCAATGTTCGTTGACCTGTGAGAGAGGTATTGCTCTGCTTCCCTCGCTGGCAGTCCCCCCTCTCTCCACTCCTCATTCTCCGCCCCCACCCTCCGTGGTTTAATTTGCGCCAAGACTGAGAGACGGGTGAATGGGGGCGCTACTCGCCAAAGAGGACAAGTAAAGGGAAGGAAGGGAGCGGTCAGTTTCTCCTTCGCCCTACTTCAAGCGACGGGAGAAGCAAGTGTGAAGACCCAAGGGGCGGGATTTACATGAGAGACCAGTGGGTGGGGCGGTGGGAGGGGGGCAATGCCACTGCGCCACCCTAAAAAAGGAGTTGGTTTGGAAGTTGCTTCATTTTAAGGGAATTAATTGTAGTAAAGACCCGGAATAATGGAAGGAGCACACTTTTAAAGGGGTAGAGTGACAGAAAAAAACTGCGCTGAGGGCAGTAATACTAAATAGAGGTCGAGAATTCTCTCGAAAGCAATTTTAAATCGTGGGCTTTCCAGAAACCGATGGTTAGCTGTCGCTCCTAAATGCGTGCATAGGAGGTAAAAAGAGCCGAAATACTGAACTGCAATGAAGAAAAAGAAAGCTGATGGATTCAAACTTGGATGCAGGAGCCGCACTTTGCTACCTTGCATTCTTACAATAAATATTGTTTTTCCATACCCTTAGAAGAAGGCTGGGTTCGGTATTATATTTCTGGTAAGTGAGAAAAGGTCGGTCGAGACATCAGATATAATCGATATCTCTGATTTTCCATTCACTTTAAACATATTTTTCCATGTTTGGCCAGAAATAGCCTTTGCAATGCTAATGATGAGATAGTCAATTATCTTAATAGCCGGACAGGTTTTGGCAAGGTGGCTGCAGGCAGAAGGCCCTGCTCACAGTTTTTTTTTGCTATTTAAGCGCTTTCAAGTATTGTAATTTCCGCTAATGGAGTCATAGATTACTAAGAATGAATGGCTGATTGTACGTGATTGGCATAATTTATCATAACCATGACAAAATATTTCGCGTAAATGTCGTCATTAATTCCGAATTTCCGTAGAATTATCAGTTAAAACTATCGTCTTCTGTATATTAAACAAGGGTTAAACATTTCACTTCTTAGACTGAAATATCTTAAAGTTTACATTAAAGCAATGCATACATAGCATGTGCGTTGGGATACGACATAAAAGCAGATCCGATCGTTGCCCATCGACTTCCTTATTTTAACCTCTGCTTTCTACACTTTCTTATAAATACTTTCGGTTTATTCGTATTTGGCATTCAACTGAAATATTTGTCACTCCAAATGATTTTCTGGTTCCCTAGAATATTAGATGATACATCCAATTTTTCCATTAAATCACCTGATAATTTATTTTACCTTGCGGTCATCTGATTATGCAACCACTTCAAACACAAGTGAATGACTACGTGGAAATCTTTTGGCAGGTAAAATTTCAATAGGACATTCCCCTTCTCATGTTTATGGTGGCAATGAAAAATATTAAATCCCCATCGCACGCTTTACAGCGGGAGCGATAAATATTGATGAAGTGCCGGCTTCGATATTTCGTGACGCACGCCCTGTTCATGTAACACTGGAGTCGATACGGAATGTAATTAAATGAGCAAATCAGATGCAAATACGCTCGTTCACAATTTGTATCGACTTCCTTCTTTGGATTTACAGTAATCAAGCGAACGCTTTCTGAATACCTAAGAGTTGAGGAAGTGGGGAAGCTGTTTGTTTTTTTTCATCCAAACATGCATACGTTTTAAAAATGATTCATCAACTCAATTTCGACACATCAAGTTCTAATCAAATCACAAATGCCATCTGTGTTTGACACAGGAAAACCTATTCTATGTAAAATTTTTGTTTGCCAGTACCTACTAGCAGGTGACACGGACCACGATTAAAAAATATGAGCAAAAGTCAGTATTTTTAAATTTGCAATGTCTGAAACTGTTATTGGTGTCTTTCATTGAAAGTAAACATTCATTTCATATCATTATTATATTTCTACACCCGTAAGACCAATTATACTTTCAATGCTGGAAGAGCATTGTCGCGGATTGTTTTCAACGCCTACCACGAGAGAGCTGTCGTACCTTTGTCCGAAGGTTATCTTCTTTTGGACGACTGGGGCGCACCAAATATCTCAATAGCCTCTGTCCACTCAAACCCTCTCTCAATTGAAACCGGAATGAGAATGGCAGCCACTCTTACAAAAAGGCGAGCTGGATGACTTGGATGAGACTATTCAGCGAAATTTTCTGTCATCCAAATGGCGCAAGATTCTTGGTGATGAATTACAAAAAATTGCTAAGAGGACTTATAGAAGGCATGATAAACTTAAGCAATATATGAGCCACTTTTTTAAACTCATATAGTCTCATAAATGACTAGGTAAAAAAAGCATTTTTACCTTGCTATCGAGAAAATAATTCTTTCGTTAATGGCATTCAGTCTCTAAGTGCACCAGGACAAGGGCTGCAATCCCATTAAGTTCGTTCCTCTAACGAAAAAAGTTCAACGACCGAAATGTAGTGTTTAACGTGAGCAGGCATTGCGATTAGCTACGGAAGATATGATAAAATTTGTTTAATTTCAAACTTGACTGAGCTCGACGCAGTGAATAGTCGTTTAAATCCATCAGTCCCTTGAGGAGAGATGAATAAAGAGGAAAAAATAAACATAGCCTATTCTGGATCTTTCGCAGGTAAGAGGTAGGCAAACCCCATCAGCCTCGACGACGCTCGAACCATTTTACGCTCGAAATGGAAACGCGATGGCTGTCCCGGAGAGCGTTCTCGCATATCCCTCTCCCAACATTACGTCCCCAGAGTCAACCTCGAATGCTCTCCAGGCACGTTTCATCCCATTCACTCGAAAATTCGATGGAACAATCGTGGAACACGGGAAATAGGGGGAAGGAGCCTGTGTATCAGATTCGTCTTCGCTCCATTCACAGTACATACTTGCGCTAATTACGAAAAAAATGCGTTCTTCTCCTCGAGGTACTCTGGTCTTTTTCAACTGAAGGAAGCGGAGAGATGGAGAGGCATTGGATAGGATAGGGGAGATTCTTTTTAAGGAGTAAAAAGTAGGATTTCATTATTTTCCACGCCCACCCCCTTTGGGCGCAACGGAAGTGATGCATGGGAGACATTAGAAGGAGGGCGGGATGGGAAGCGTGTAAAAAATTATAATAGGAATTCCTCCGGTGCTCTTCCCTGGGGAAGCAAGGGAATGGATGTAGAGACCTTGCCCAGAGATAGAGAATAGCGAGCGAGTTATAAATAATAGGGAAGAGGCGTATTCTTCCGCTATCTTAATCCTCTCCCCTCCAGTAGGGAAAAAAACCACTGGAACTGGAGGTGATGGGGAGGCGGGTCAGGAGAGAGTGGCTGGGGAGTGCGGAAAGTCTCCAGCATCCCTAGGTGGTGTACCATCTGCAAAAGAGGTAAAGGTTTTCTGGTTCCCTACTCTCCTACACTCTTTTCTGGACCCAGCTATCCTATCCATCCCTACTCTCTCCCCTCTGACCACCGGGGGCTGAATTATAGCGGGGACTCGAGGAAGGGGTATTTTTTTGGCAGTGTGGGAAAAACGTTGAAATATTTTGAAAAAAGTTGGCTGGCAGGATTGAGAGTTGGAAGGAGAGAGATGGGGATGGAGAAGGGAGGAACAAAGATGTTTCGAAGCGATTGGCGAGGAACCGTGGAGGCGTTGGGATGAGCGTGGAGGCGGAAAAGAACCGCTGCGAAAAGGGCGGATTGCAGGGTCGGGAGCGTGGGCGGGCGAAGGTATGATGGTGAGACATGGAGATTCTCTAGTGGCGGGCATAGGCCAGAGATAGGTATAGCAATATATAACAGGTACATATATGGAAACAGGGACAATCGAGCTTGAAGGGTGATCATTTATTTTTTAGTACGAAAGAGTAATGTTGGGCCGAAAAGGGCAATAAAAACTACTTTCAATTTATTTGTGGTATTCTATCACTAGAAACTTTCATCGTGCTTTTCCAACACCACAGGATAAAAACACTCCACAACGAACTGATATTCAATGCATGAGCAATATACATGTACACCTAATGATGAAACTCACGCATTGAATCCTTTCTCTTGGTGGTGTGCATTTTTATACTATTCAGGATATAATTTCTGTTATTCAAGACTGCCAGCCTCTTGAGTGCACCACAACACGAGTTGTAATCATATTACGTTCGTTACTCTCACGAAAAACAATCCTATGACCGAAATATATTAGCGTACTTTTTTAAAAATATTCCTAACAGTGAGAAGCCAAAATGGGCGTTCTTATATAGAAATGTAAATACAAGTATTAGCACAAAATCAAAATTAAACAAATTGCACCAACATATTTTTAAAACCTTGAAATATTTCAAAATATACGCCGATTAATACTCAGATTAACAAAAAAATTTATAAATGTGTTTCAAACGCTTCTTTTTATAGACAATGGTATATGTTAAAATTGATTGTGAGAGATACATGATATGTTTCTCTAGATTCCAACCGGATGGTTGGATCCATGACCAATGATTCGGTTGCTAACACTGCTGCCGTCCTCAGGGCATTGAAGGCTCACTACCCGGAGGACGGTAGCAGGTCATGGGCCAAACTACCCTGTTGGAATCCCAAGGCACCTTTTTGAATTCTATTTGCCGGGAAAGCATAAAATCTTTTATATATGATCATGTTTGCTCAGTGTTTTGCGTTGATTTAGCAAGAATCGTAGGTAAATAAATATATAAAAATCAATAAACAATTTTGATAAGCCTTAAATGAATTATGCGTGAGTAGCATGAAATGAATTCAATAATTTTAAAACATTTTCTGCATAGTACTTCAACAGGACCTTAATGAAGAACGGGCTATGTTTCACAGAGCTGCAAGGCCCACAGCTTAATGTTTGCAAGATTTCTAAGTGCTGTCAAGGATTTATTTGCTCAAAACAATTTGGCGCGGGCTTTCTTTAACCCTTAATATGCCTGCCGATTGAAAGTCAATGAATCAACTGCAAATGTTAAGTGATTGAAGACAGCGATATTGAGATTGAAAATTAAGTGCTGGGTTAAGTAACCATTACATGTGGCACGAGAAGATCTAATGTGAATAATATGGTTCTTGAAATAAACTTCAACTTTGAGTCAAGATGCATGAGTTTCGGGCGAAATGGGAGCACTGTTTTGTAAATCGATTGACAAAAACGATATCACTCTCTTGAATATTTTTCGTAGATTCTTCCCTTGGGACATAAAATACCATGTGCCACGTTAGCCAGGATTTTCTATCCTCTAAAAACACTCCCAGGGCATCGCAAATTTTGTCCCTGTAAATAGTCGATGAGAACTGACATTAACTTCAATACAATGCATGATTGCTGGTGGCGGGAACAAGCTAAGCTTCCCTACTGACGCCTGCTATTGTCTGCACGACGCACAAATAAAACAAAATAAACTGATCTGAAAGTTATTATGAAGACTCGAGACTAGAAGAAAACTCGAGTTTACCGTAGCATATGGTAAGTACTGGCGGGGAAAAAAGGCGAGTTTTGGCTGTTTAATTTTTCGATGACAAACGCAAATTTCATATTCCAATAACAAATACATAAGAATAAAATTCCTGACTCATGCATACATGGAAGGTCAATAATTAATAACTCAATTCAATATTTGAACACACTTAAGATTATATGATAGCGGCAGTAGTAGGCGCCTGAGTGAAAAGCACCTGAGTGAAAAGCACTCAAGTGGCGATGAACTTGATCGTCCTTAATCTCCAAACTCTTAAAATTACCTTTAATTTATTTAAATTCAGAGAAACGCGTAATAAGTTGAATAATAATTTTCAAAATTATTATGAAGCACTAGATAAGTCAGTTACAATCTTGGGTTGTAACACAGAAGAAATCCGCTCTCCAAGGATATACCGATCACCGCTAAGCATATTTTATGATCAGCGTGAAAAGGTAGGATTGGAATGCAAAAAGCGTAAAAATAAGTCTCAGAAGATATGTGGGATATTGAAGGATAAAGATTTAATGAGATTAAATGGGATGTTGAAAGTATTTAAGGGAAAACATCTACAAATGAGAATGGAGAATCGGAGAAAAAAAGACTTTCGTGGGCAGAATAAAAAGAGAAGAGGAACGACGGCAAACACGCACACTTTGCAAAGATAAGCCATGGATTTGGCGAGGGGCGCACCGCACCGGTTAGTGGAGCGGATACTTGGTCTTTGGGAATAACGAAGGCTGGAGATAAATGTATTATGAACTTGAACGAAAAAAAACAGAATTTTTGGGAGAAATACTTGGGCATCAGGGAGAGTTTGTTCATTTGTTTATGACATGCGGCATATGAAGAGAAGGGTCGGATCGCAGAGTAGAAAAATAGTAAACACAGTAAAAAATATCAAGGCTATTCAGAATATTTCTTTAAATTCCTATATATTACGCAGCACAAGACAGAGTGCGAGAGGAATGGAGAATTCTAAGGGCTCAAAAGAACAATCAAAGTAGTGTGGGGAGGACCAGAATCATTCGGTTCTACGAGGAAGTTCATTCGACACAAAGAAGCCATATCGTTGGAAAAAATTAACAGTAGATCTTATGGTATTTTCTGTATTGGATCTAGGATCCTTCCCATGTTTATCTATCTCAGAGTATCCTTTCCTCAATAAATTATTTATTCACCAAAAGCATAGCGATATTTGCAATTTTTTCAAATGCGCGTCCACACATACATCTAACATAAACAGAGAAGCATAGAAAAAACACGTTACGGAGTACACCGAACGGATTCCGGACGAAAGGGGTTTTATTTGACACCACTCGAGATAATTTTGACAAATAAGGAGTCACATGGTACAGTCACGAAGGATTCGAAGTTTAGGTGTATTTGTCGGCCGTGGTGGCGGCGGGGTATAGTCCTTGTCTGCTAACCCGAGGGTCGCGGGTTCGAGTCCCGCCTGGATAGAATAGTGTCTGCCATGGGTTTTTGTGTATGTGCTGGGTTGGGGGAAGAGTGTATGTTTCCGTCTCATCCACTCTAGGCTAAATAAACAAAATTAGCAAATAATATTTGAGCTACTTGTAGAACTCGCACGAACCCCAACCAATCGAGTTTCTCTCGCAAGATTACCGCAGTGGTAGCCGAATATCGCCCTTGAAGACGCAATGGACACTGTATTTAACACTTTTGCTATCCATCTGAATATTTTAAACTCATCGATATTCCAGAACGTTCTTCGTTGTATACAACTCGTGATTCCTCAGTCTCGTGATCGGAATTATCCAGAATGGTTCAAACACAACCCACTTAGGGGAGTTTTTTTGGCCGTAAAACTATTCGCCGCCCGCTTCCAAAAATCCTTCGGTCAAAGATCCCCAAAGAGATTCGTTCAAATTCATTCAACGCGCGGAAATCTTCATTTTTTTACCAGGACATGTCTTTTTTAAGCGTGAACTCACGTGTGTACGCATAAACGTTTATTCTGAGCGCGCATCGATAAACCTCGAGGATGGAGGTGTGAAGGACGTAGGAGTGAGGCTCACGAAAGGGAGACTGTATAATACACTGTGCACACATGGAAGCCTGCATAGGATGGTTGCCAGGATAAACTGTTGACACGGGAGAGGGGCCTGTTTGCGTGGGATATGGGAGCATTGGGCAGAGGGAGGTGGTAACCGAAGACCTTCCCGGGGGAAAGGAAGCGCGCCCATGTGGTGGAGAAGGAGACGGGGAGCGATCTCGGGCGATAAGGAAGAGATGACGCAAGCCCCATGAATCAAGCACTAAGAACCGTGGGACAGATAGAACCCCTTTTCTCATGATTTTGAGGCAATTTGAGCGACATTTTCCTCGCCATATTAAAGGCCAAATTTGACTTTTATTTTCACAATTAAAGTGACTGCAGCGGTAATAGTGAGTTATTGAGCGGAAATTTTTATAACTTTCCAAGTCGGCCGAAAAAAATACTTGGACCACATTTCGCTCAAGTGCACAACTTAACTTGATGGAAATTGCCCTGGATGCAGAAATATGAATGGTACAAGGGTTATACTGTGAAATTCCCGCCCTAATTGAAAAAAGACGAGTTTACAGAGCAAATTCAAATTCAAGCAATAGCTATATGTAAATGCGATATTTTTTAAGTTGACATGAATCTTTGACACTTTGAGCCAACAAATAATGATATGAAACATATCAATTCTAATTTTAGGATAAAATTTGTAAATAATTAATCGAAAACTTTTGAAATGTACGTAAAGAGTCTTAAGGTTACGTGTTTGAATATCATTTTATTACCCAGGAACAAAATTGTTAGCATTTAATTTTTTTCACTTTTATCCATCCATATTACTGGTAAACACATGTATGCAAAGTTCCACGGAAATCTGTTCATAAGCAAAAATCGCTCCAGCCACCTTAATCAGCTGAAAGAAGCGCGATGTAAAAATGCTAGTAATTGTCATGCTAATGCAACGCTTTAACGGCCTAACGAGTAATTAAGTCGAAGAATACACACGATTCTCCATTTACCCCATACGCAGACAAGGACTATAGCCGAAGGATATTTTGCGATTTTAAAATACGGTCATGATGAGTAACTCATTTATATTCTAAAAATATTGAAAATACAAAAAAATCAACAAGCTGTTATATCTATGATTAAGTCCGTGCATCGGAGCATCCTCTGTTTTTATTTAACATTCTCTGATTTTATTTTTTATATTTATGCATTGATAGAGCAACCGATAGCCCATGGAAAATCTCTCCCAATTTTGGGCATATATTTTGATAAGTAGAGCAATTAGCGGGCGATACTTTTCTGTTTCCCCTTATTGTACCTGCTTAAATTACGGAGAGCTTAGATTTAAGTGGACCAAAGAACTTTTTTCTAACTCTGACCAAATAACTGTAGGTTATATGGTTTGAGTCATATATTTTTACAGCAGGGAAGAAGCCAGTTCAAACTTCGAATTTGAACCTCATCACGGCCACATTTTTCGATAGCCCAGGGCACAGCTAAATAACGTCAGGACTATACGGAACTTTAAATGAGTTTTGCTCCAAATACTCTTCGATAGACTTTGTTGGGCTACGCTAAAAGGATGTGGGCCATCCATTTTTTTTACTTACTCTATCATTTTACAATACTAATATCTAAAAGTTTACCTTTTGTCAAAAAAAACCAATTGTATTTGTGTAGTTAGATCATATTCTATGATCTTATAAGATTTTTATAGAAACTAAATCTGACCTACTGGTCGTTAATAATTGATATTCCATTCCAGATAAAAGCTTTCTCTGTTACGTGTGGTTTTCAATTTATTTTTAATTGAAAGTGATCTCAATATGTTACGGCCACGCCCCACAACCAATCACATCAACAACAACTAGGATACTTGCTTGCAATAGTCTTTCGATGAGGAGGATACGCGATGTTAAATGTCAATTTTTACCTCAGTAAGCATCTAAAAACTAAGCTTTACAACCAAAAACTATTTGAATAACGCCTACCTTATGAATAGCCTAATTCACCAATATATCACTATATGATTTATGAATCAGTGCATACCTATATTCATCTGTATATAATTGCTGCAAGGAAATATGCTGGCCGATCATACGTTTCCATTGTACATCTAAAATAATTACATTAACGGAGATATCATCATCCATCCTCTATTAATGGCGTTGATAATTATATATCATTTAGGTGTACGGTGTTTGAAAAAGTATCAGTTCTCTAAATCTTTAGCAGTTAATATATTGAAAAAAGTGAAGAGCTTCAGGGGGAGATAAATAAACGTATGGAAGTATGTATGATGTACCATTAAGTTTTCTAAAGGAAAACTTTGGCATCACCGGAATGATCTTAGCTACTATAAGTCCTCATATGTAATAATAGTAAATCTGAAAACACATGTGAGTCTTAGTACAACGCGAAGGATTTTATTTCAACCCCTCGCTGTATCTCAAGAGCTGAGAGGAAGGGGAAAATAAGAAAAATGCGCTGCCAAATCGACAGCTACAATTATTCCCTGAACCCCTGAACAACCATTGAACAACACCTGAAGATGACGCTTTAGCGTTGAAACCCGGGTCGTGTGATTATAAGTCTGTGGTATTGTAAATGAAACTTGTATTATTTATACAATTATTCCCTCTTCGGAAGAACTATTAGTTATTATGAGAAGAAAGCTTGACACCAACATAAGGCACATCGCAATGATACATTCACCTCTTGCATGGCCCGTTTTATTCCACACTCTCCTCCTCCCATGGATGGTTCCCTTACGCCCACTCCGAGAGGTCTCTACGGCGCGAGGCGCTGCAACCGCAGCTACCCAAATAAACGTGATTATGATGTACGCCATGCACACAGTCAGGCGTAAGTTAATGGATTGAGGCAACGGCATCTCAGATAATGGCATTGCCACGGCAGTGATACAATCCTCTATCCCTTCTACCATCATCTATGCACGTCCCTCTTTAGTGCCCTCAACACCTATGAATCTGAACCGCAGCCACTCAGAGTAGACGGTAGCTTAGGGTGTCCCACTTTTCATCGATGCCTGAAAGTCATAGGGTTTCATATGGTGACATTTGATGAGAAAATGAGGTTTGCATAACATTTCTGAAATTAAATTATATTTCGGGGGTAACGCACGTAGCTTTTCGTTTAACATGGGGGCTCCCATAAGCGCGCGCCGTCCGTTTGAAACGCCCGCGCTCCTGGGCCTCCCCGCCACCCCCTACCACTTCCTCACCAACCTATCGAAGGTTTTGATATGTAGGCTTGAATTAGTTACCACTTTGGGAGGGAGAAGGGCAAAGCCTCGTATTTAGAACATTTACTAATATTATGGAAATAAGAAGCTTGTTCGAGACGTAAACTAAGTTCTAATATCGCTCTTCATGAACATTTGGATTGCATTTTGCTGAAAAATATTAAGATTGAAGATTGAATTGACATAAATTTTCGGTACTGAGAGACTATTTGGAGTAGATGCTGCATTTCATACTCATCCTTGGTCAATCTAGCCCGAGAATACTCGTCGATGAGAGCAACGCCACGCTCGGCGAGGTCGATAACGACCAGCCTCCCAAAGTGGTAACCAATTTAAGCCTACATTTCAGAACCTTTGATGCGTTGTGGAAGAAATGGTGAGGTACGGCGCGGAGGCCCGGGAGCGCGGGCTTTTCAAACGGGCGGCGCGCGCTTATGGGAGCCCCCATGATAAACGAAAAGCTACGTGCGTGACCCCTAAATATAATTTAATTTCATAAATGTTATGCAAACCTCATTTTCTCATCAAACTTCACCAAATGAGACCCAAAGACCCATGACTTTCAGACATCAACGCATAATTGGACACCAAACGGTAGTTAATAGGGAACTTGGTACTACGCACGAGTTTTCATCATATAAGGATTGAGAAAACTACGGCGATTCCGTCCGTAGTATTTATTCGAATGCCAGCATGATTGGTAAAATTTATGGCTTAATCTATCATTGAAATGCTGATACCCAAATGATTCCCAGTCTCGCAAGAAAAAAATGACCGGGCGATTGAGATAAACGCGCCAGCATTTGGTTTTAAAAAAATGGTCAGTAGATCCTAGGTTGGACGGTAGCGGAGCACATTTCCTTCGACACGCAAATAATCTCTCCTGCCTTTTGAACGAGTCACAGAAGTGAGGGTGGGGATGGTGGAAGGGGTGGAAAGAGTACGAGAGCGGGATAGGGGGAGGCGAGGGGAAGAAAAAGGATCCCATTAAGAGCGGTGACCTCCGGGCCGCGCGTGCGACCCTCCTTCGCCCTCACTTGACGCCCACCTACCCCTATAAATGACAATCCCACACCCTTTTTTTAACTACACCCAGAGGGAAAGATAGGCGAGAGACCTCCACGTTGAGGCGCCTGCTCCTCTCCACGTCTGCTCCCAACTCACTCCCAGAAGGATGTGGCTCCATCTCGAGGGAGTGAGTTAAAACTAACGACTCTCAACCTTTTATGTCCACAAAGCGATTTTATCACTTGTACACACCACATATTTTTAAAACAAAAACATTGAATTGAAATAAGTTTTGAAGTACGACTGTGAGATACGAATTCTGCCATTTCCCGCTCTTGTCATTTTAATTTGACTAATACTGGTCACATTAATCCTTGGTAACTTGCGTCGCATAAGAGAGCATGATGCTCTACCTCATACAGCCCCTATTCAATGTTTATGCCTCGAAAATTTTTCATTGAAATGAGGTGTTATTCTTGTAGTAAATAAATTTCTAACTGCAACCTATCAGGTCAAATAATTAAGGTAACATGGAGGACCAATTATATTAATTTTAATAGTTTTTGTACATAAGATATAAAAATCAATCGAGGAAAACCACATGTCTTCTAGAAAACATTTTAATCACCCACGTTATAATTCTTTCTTCTGACATCAAAATTTGTCTCGAATCTTAAATGCTATTACAACTGTAAAAATCATTTAATAAATGAATTCATAATAAGGACCTAAAACATCCAATTACATATATTCTTTTAACTAGAAGTTGATAAAATTATTAAGGAACCAAAGGTCTTAAAAAAATTGGAAATAAGTTTTATCGTAGATTACTTTACCGAAATGAAATACGTGAAATGAGGGGATACCACCGAGGACACTTTTCGAAGAATAACATCGTCGTGTTCATCATATCATGCGTTTCCCCAGTTACTCTATGAAGTCATATCTTTCATAAATAAAAGGGTTGTAACAGGAAAATTCCGCTATCAGCAGGCCAAATAAATTATTACAGTGGTATCCTTGATTTGTGGTTAGCAGTATCTTTTGCCTTATTCCAAATATTCAAAGCATCAGTTTTTGAATCAAGTAACTTTATTGTATTTTTATGATTAAATATACTGCCATTCATAATGTTGAGATATTAAAGCAGAATTCAAAAAAGGATAAGATATTCTTCTCTGCATGGGTTTCAAATCCAAATCTCTCGATATCACTGCGAGTACTTTTCCAACTTAAACTACCGAAGGGCTTCTCCATCTGAGGACATCGTCCAGAGGGATCCAGAGAAACATGATATTCAAGATTGCTGGACCTCAATTTCACTTAGTAATTCAATGCGTGCGCTTGGCGCTAAAGTCCTCCAGGAGGAGGTTTCACGTATAACACAGTAAGGTGTTTGCTCATTTTGATAATTTTGGAGGATACCGACCCTAGCCAATGTATTTACCTAAACTGAGTCACCCGCAAGACCATATAAGTGCGAAATTCCCCAGAGGAAAAGTGAAGGCCAAGATCCAGATCAACTGATGTTTCATCCGAGGTAACACAGTTTACACAAGACGAATATAAAATAATAACTAATGCCACGCATGTTAAATTTTCTAGTCTCAAAGTTAGGGAATTGATGCAACTTATGACCCTGTAACAAAAAATTAGTGACAAACCAGATAAAAGAAGAGGAATTAAAGCAGCACATGCCCACAGACTAATCAGGAAACAGAATGGTTTGTGATTCACGATAAATTAATTAGGCTTGCAAACGCCCTCCTCCTAAAACAAGAGAAATGATTTAAAAATTTTCATGCAGGCCATGAAAATTGATAAATAAATGATTTTTCAATCACTTTAATAAAACTTCAATGGTGTTGCATCTATTAAGCATTTGCAGAATATTGGATAATAATTTCATGCAATCCGTAATACAATGATGAAATGGGAACTAAAATGCTAATGTTATCATTAGTGTTATGTAATTAATTAGTCGTGATGTTTATCATGTGATAAACATCACGACGATGTGATACATGATTACGAACAAATGGCAAGGTTTCTGCCTCTCTGAAAAACATGAGTGCTGGGCTTCATAATATTTTTCAATAGAGTTATTCCTGTCCTTCGCGGTTTTGCCCAAAATAAAAATAATGTATGAGATGGCATGTAATAAAAGATTAGGGACAAGGCGAAGATATACAGTAAGAAGAATGTAGTAGTGAATGAGAAGAGGGAGGCAAGAGAGAGGTGGTTTAGAAAGAGACGTGGAATGCGCTGGGAGGGAAGGGGATACGCACTGACGAAGGGTCGCATTCGGTGGCGCGGTTGCCTTTTCAACTCTTTCTTCGCAAGAAGTGGAGGGGGAGAACGGGGAGGGGTGTGGAAGGAAAGGGGAAAGAAGCGGGGAGATTTTCTTTCATTCTTTACGGCGAACAAGGATTTACGACCGTCGTATAATGACGCTCCACGATTTCTTTATGGGCGCACGTACCAGAGTCATTTTTTTTTACTCCCTCCTCAATAACTCACGCCCTCTTCATATTTTTTCATTCCTCTCTTCCTTCCTGAAAACATGTCCAAAAAAATTCGAGGCGTGTACTCGACGAGCGGGGCAACGTCCACGCGAATCTGCGATGGTCGCCCAGGCGACGACCTCAGCAAATGAGAGAGATGTTGGAGGTGGAAGGCGTGAAGGAGGGGAGGGGAATAATACTCTTAAATTATACCAACCCATCCTCCCTCTCTCCCCCCTTTTAGGTGACCCGTAAGTAGCAAGACGAACGGGGCCCACATATGAAACACTTGCCTCGGGTGATGCGCTCGTCTCCCTTCGTGTGGTGTTCGGACGGACATACCCGCCGCACCTATCCCTCTATCATCCAGAGAGGACTGCTCGATACTTGTTAAATCACTATTGCGGGCAATGATACGATAAGTTCTCGATTGATATCGATTCGATTTACGTCTAATTAGGTGTTACGTCCAAGCTAGGAAATGGCCGTCGGGAATTTTTTCTCGGCTAAGTGCTAATGCAACGGAACATATTCTACTTCTGTTGGTTAAAATCCAAGGATTGGTCTGCAGCAGCAATTCACCTCCATTTTTCTCTATCCTGAGCCAAATTCTTCATTAGGTGGTCTGAGGTACATCCCAGCTCTTCCAAAATCTATCCAGTGTTGGAACATATTGGCTAATAAATTTGAATTATTAACATATCTGCGTGTTTTAATTATTTAGAAATATTTATGCCATATTAAATAGAAATATAAATTGTTTTTCAGAAAGGTAAAAACGCATTTGTAAATTAACGGCATGAAAAATCATGGAAATAAGTGGTCACGAAATTGTGGTTCAATTTTAGGTCGTTAAGATTTACATCGCTCTTCTTCAGCACGCATCTCCAATGTAAATGGAGGACTTATTCCACGCTCTTTCTACCAGGATCCATCTTTGTCATCATGCCAGTACCATCACCACAGTACGGATGCGTCGATGTATCACTTGCCCGATTCCACACGAGGAGACATCACGACTTCCGACGCGATTGATTCAAATGAGGCGCGACTCGATCGGCTGTCCGACTGTGAAGTTATAATTCACTCGAGTGGATGCGCACGAGCACGTCGGGTGGCTGGCGGCTCGGGTCAACTGGCAATTATTTTGTGGAAAAGGGGAGAATATTGGCGCGGTAATCTCATCACCTTGATGTACAGGCACGCTTATTTTGTTGTACAAAGAAATATCTTTTTAGTGATGCATGCTGGAGAAGAGTCACGTATGTCTTTCTTTAAGTACTGGCATTATGACATTATATGGTGAATACATGTTGCAAGCATTAATTCATGTGAAAAATATATAAAATGCCATCATTAAGGGCTGGTGTGCATGACTATACTACAATGAATAGAAATAAAATTGATACTAAATTTTGTAGACTAACTAAAACACTCAAGTCTTTAAAATGCATGGGACACAGGCTTTTTAATCAGCTATGTGAAAATATTAAAGGGATGGATTTTCTGAAATTTGGAAATGTAATACGTAAATAGCTACTTAGTAAGGAGTTTTATTCGGTCGATGAATTTTTTATTTTGATGATGAAATATGTTCTCTATAATGTACAAATGTATGGATGTTATTTCTAATGCCTTAACTTTACGATATCTATTATGGTGTATGCCATTAACTGACAAATAAATAATAACTATTATTATCTCTCCTCTGTTCGTTGCACGCCGTTTCATTTTAGGTAGTTTCATAGATATGTGACTTCAACTACAGTTCAATAAATTTGGTCTTTTTTTTAAATAAAGGTGTCTAAACTTTTCCAATGAAACCAAAATATTTTTCTCAAACCAAACTACTTTTAGAGATAATTACCAACAAACGCTTGTTTGTCATTTTACTTATGAAAATGGTATTGGCATGCACCCTAGAGGGACTTCATTTCAAAGATGAGGAATGCCTAGTGACTAGGTCTCGTTAGCAATTTAGTAGTGGGTAATTTATATACTTTTTTGGCTCTTTTCAAAATAAACAATTCACTCACCACATAAAAGTTTACAAAATCACAAAAAAGTATTCCGATAAGAAGGCTTTTACCCAGTACGGCCTGAAAAAAAGTTATATTTAAGACTTATCCGTGCATATTTAGTTATTAATGGGTTTTAGTGTCAAATGAAACTATATTATTGCAATATGAGCATAAAAACATTAACCTTTACTTCCTACAACCGCTGAATTAGATATTAAAACTTGGTACTGGTTTCTATACCGACTATGAATAGATCTCTTTTCAACTGCCTTGAGATAACGTGTCACTAAATTGCGCGGCACTCACCCTCACCTCTTTGAGTTGCACCTGAAGTCTTATTAGCGTGCGACAACATGCAATAACCCAATGGCCAGCAGGAACAGCAAGTGGTCCACTTCTGCCCCTCACAGCGCAACCATCTTATCTCGTGCTCTCCAATGCGCGCACACCACTGAATTCAAACCTCTATCAAGGACTCATCTCGAGGGGAGGAGTGGAGGTAGATAATGCCATTTGGTACGGTGCGATCCGTATTTCTACGATTGATACGCCATGTTTTCAGGAAATAAATGAGTACTGACGGAGAATTTAATCCCAAGGAGGCGCTGCCCTGCCCCTGAGGTAAATTGGGTATGACAGATCAATTGCCACAAAACTATATCCAATAACTCTAAAATATTAATGTTGCTCTTTTCAGGTATTTCCGTCGCGTGTTTGGTTTATTTGACAACAGTTTCTCCCCTCTTCCTGGGGGCGTCTTCAGGTCCGTTGGACATTTTTGTAATTGTTATTATTTATTTTCCGTTGTTATGTATTGCGTTGCTAGTACATCTAGGACCATAGGGTGTCTCAATTGCCCGCTCCTCGTTGTGGTTTCACCACTCTCTCCCAGGTTGAGGCAAGTGGGTATCCATCCTCCCGATTGAAATTCGATGGATATTTAACCAGCTCTACCGCTTCTCTGACAAAAAAAAAAACAAACACGCGACGGAAATACCTGAAAAGAGCAACATTAATAATTATAAGAGTCGCGGAAGCCTTCAAAGAAACTTCAACTCTAAAATATGTTCAAATATCTTGAGTTATAACATCATCATCGTCATAGGTTGCTTAATCCTTAGATTGGTTGACTCATCCCTCCATTGTTTCCCATCTATTGCTGATTCCCTTTCTTTCTGGTAGTTCTTCTGACGTACTTTCCTCTATTTGTCCTATTTTGCAACCCCTAGGCCTTCCTCAAGGGAATAGTCCCTCTATTTTTCTTTCAATTATTTATTTTACACATCTCATTGCGCTTCATGGTGTCCTTAATCCATCTGGTTTTTATTTACTGCATAGCGTTCCATATGGTCATTTCTCATTCTACTACTCTATCCACATAAAACATAAAATAACTTCGATATTGCAATGAGAAATCTGGAATTATTAAACGCCCTCTTAATAATGAATTTTCAAGAACATTTTATGATGATGGAGGTGGCGTTATCAACTGAAATATAGATGAAAGATGAGAAAATTTTTTAATCAGTGAGAAAAAATCTCAGTAAATTATTATATCTGGTTCGGGAGAGAACGGACACTTCTACAACCTCGCGAGGAGATGAGCGCTATCAACACACTTATAACAACAGGCGAGTGACAATCAAACAGGTGAATATCCCTATAGCTGGTAATGTTATGGATATTGGTTCAATAGGTAGTGACTAAGAAAGACATTTACATGAAGTCGTGCTATGAAAGATCACCATGTCCTACACCGGTCCTTGCCAATGTTTATCTTTGACGAAGGGCTGAAATCAGTGGTATTATAGGCATCAGTGAATACATTGAAAGTGTAATGGCTTTTGGAACTGCTATAATATATTTAAAAGCTTTTTCATTAGCGTGGATCACCGTTACTCAAAGTTTTCACAAAAATTGTAAAATATACTGGAAACTATATGTGCATTTCCACTTGACAAGAAGAACAAATTTGTAAAAAAAAAGAAGGGAGCGCTTACGGATTGATTTATACCATAAAGGTAGTGACTCCACAAGCCATAAACAATACCTTTTGGGGATGAAAAGGTGAGAGAGGTTTGGTCATTGAGCGATTTACGGAGAGTGGACCTACACCATGGATTCACTCAGATGAGGGAGTGAGTAAGAAACACACAACTACACGAACAAACCGAATTGGTATTCACTCACACAACTAGTTAGTGTTTTCTGACGCATAGCTGAAACCTCATTCAAAAGAAACAATACTCGGAGTGAGTGCTTACGGAGACTACTCTCACGCCAGTGACGGACAACACGTGCAGTCCACTAAACTAAGTGACTCAGGGGTTTTCCCAGGTTTTTCATCAGTAATTTCCAAGTACTTGTGCTGTTAAGTCTTTCGACGACAAAATGCTTCTGAATCCATATTCAACCATTGAATTCACGCCAAATTCTTAAGAATTGTCCTTTAGATTGTAGTCTATCAAAGAAAAGGATTTCTCCCATGATGGTCGTCTCCAA
The DNA here is from genome assembly GCA_963169105.1 of Ceriagrion tenellum. Taxonomy (NCBI): domain Eukaryota; kingdom Metazoa; phylum Arthropoda; class Insecta; order Odonata; family Coenagrionidae; genus Ceriagrion; species Ceriagrion tenellum. The sequence continues at coordinate 117,684,274 of OY720642.1, read as the reverse complement.
TTAGCGTTGGTCCCTTGGGTGAAGAGAGCGTGCTCATTTCCGTGTCCTGTAGAGAAAGAGGGTATAGAAAAGTCCAGAGGAGAAAGGGAGAGTAAGGGTGGGTGGGAGGAGCGGATGGAGAGGAGACACGTGCTCTCATCTCGTTGGCCAGAATTTCGAGGCGACGGAAAGCTCTCTCCGTCCGCCCGGACATCCAATCAGAGCTCCGCTCCGTTTTCGCAGCGCTTCTGTCGATAACGCATTAAGTCTAACGATGAGGTACCAGAGGCCATATTTGGTAAGGGATAAACACGGTCAAAAGTTGGAAAATCCGTGGGCAAGACGTCACAGGCCCCGACGAATCTTCATTTTTGTGCGGACCATGCTGTTCGAGGCTGTGACGTCCAAAATGCGTCACTCTCTAGATTCAGGCAGCCCAAGGCCGAACCGAATTATACCAGGGCGAAAAAAGTGATAAATATATTGCTAGAGGAAGAGTCATTCCGAATCATTCACTTTGTGAATAATAAAAGGATTGGAGTATATACCACCTCGTTTATAAATTTAACAGATTCAGGCGAGATACCGCGGAAGTTCTTCACATTATAAGAGAAACAGTAGCACTTTTCCACAAATTGCTTTAATGCGTATAACGCGTTTCGGCTCACAGAGCCATCATCAGGTACAAGACTTGTATCTGATACGGTCTTGTACCTGATGACGGCTCTGTGAGCCGAAACGCGTTGTACGCATTAAAGCAATTTGTGGAAAAGTGCTATTGTTTCTTTTATAATACCACCTCGTTTGATTGGGCATACCATACGACTATGTAGCAGGCATAGAATAAGCATGAGAGTCGGGTAAATTTTGCGGTTCATAGTAGTAAATTCTATTTTTGGAATGGCCGTGAACCAAGAAGTTGAGCACAAATTCCGATTTGCAAGCGCGCAGATTTTGGTTCCAAACGTATACGCTCCTCTAGATTTGTTTGGCTTACTCAAAACTTGGCTTGAAAATATACCTACTTTCCGGTGAAACTTTAGAGTTGATGAAATTTCAAATGCAACTTCAGATGGCATCCCTTGCTAGCCAAAAAGCCCATGAGAAATCCAAAGAGTCGCTTCTGGCCGGAATAATGGCGTCTAATCCATGCGTCATGTCTGTGTTGCAACATAGTTGCGCTCCGGGAGGAGTCGAGAGTGACGCGACATTGCAAGCATTTTGATGGACTTCTCGCTGACTCGCAGGGCTGTTTGAATCGTCCGAGTTAATCCCGATAACGTAATTAAGAAATCACTTGGTATAACAGCCAAAAGGACGAGATTTTGGTAAGTTTTACACATTCGAATGGAAAACTTAAGTGCTTCAAACATCGTTTATTCCGTCTCTAAGTGCGATATTCAGCTCCTTTAGCGATAATCTCTCGAGAAAAACTACAACTGAATTGTGAAGACTGTTTGAGATTTTTGTGAGTGGCATAAATAACCAAAATAATATCAAATAACCGGCCCCGGTGGCGGTGGGGTGAGGTCCTCGCTAGCTAAACTGAGGGTCGCGGGTTCGAGTCCCACCTGGGTGGGTTTTTCACCACCCAGGGCATGGATGCATATCAATTTCTGTCGGTCCGGCCCCTGGAAAACCTGATGACAGGCTAAGCAGCCTATCGGAATACCAGGGACATTGGGGCCAATAAAATCGTCCGGCAAACAAAAAAAAATGTCAAACCCTTCGTCATTGTACAAAGATACTTTTACGTCTCTTGATTGAAATCATCTTGAATGGCTCAAACAACACCCCTTGAGGGCAGCTATGTTAATCCCACGGCCATGTCTAAGACGCCGCCATGCCTGCTTGTCCAATTGAGGACTGGAGGAAATCAAGATCAATGGCAATCAGTCAACGAACGGAACAAAATGTCTAGGGCAAGAGCATTTTCCTTTCGTGTGTGAGACAATAGTTCTTGAAGGATAAGTAATTTCCTTCTTGAGAAAACTCATCAAGTTCCAGCTTTACTACGGGTCATTGTTTTTAAGTGCGTGGTTATTTATTGAAATTTCACCGCCAATTAGAATCTACTACCTTGTACTATTTACAGTATCATTAAACAGTAGAACATCAAATATGCCAATGAATGAGAACATTACCATGCCATTAACAAGATAAAGTTAAAATTTTACAGGATTGACTAAATCATCAATACAATGCACAAGTGTATCCTTTCAGCTGAGTTCACATGTATCGGCCTAGTAGCAGGAACGATCCCGATGTAAGAGTGAAATATGATAAGTTTAAAAATTTGCCCAGTATCATTAAAAACAAAATGCAGTCAGTTTTTACATTATCAACCCATATTTTAAGATATATAATTAAATAAAAAAATTACTTGAATCAATATAATTGCATTTCATTTTATCCTAATACGTACAGCTATTACGGGATTTACATACATACATACCCAACACGCCGCTCCCTTCCGGGGTAGGCACAGTCAAAATGTTTCACTCATTGATACATAATTGTACACCTAACTCTGCTTCAACAATTTCCTCCATACTGACCTATCCTTGAAAACCTCTTTTGCCTCATTTACCTCCATACACTGTTTCATACACAACAGGAACAGGAAGAGGCCCTCCTGATTTAAAAACTCCTCATATTCCTCCTCCTAAGAATTTCCTCAACCACATTCAACCACAACTTTCTCGGCCTACCTCTACCTCTCACACCATTCATTCTACTCTCATATATCTGTTTCGTTATTCGACTGTCATCCATTCTCTCAACATGGCCAAACCAACGAAGCACACTCCTTTCATACACGTCCATTACTGGAGCATTTAACCCACAATCATTCTTGACCCAGGCATTCCTGACCCTATCCATCCCACTTTTGCCGCAAATACTCCTCAGATAACTCATACCCACGGCGTTTAGTCTACTCTTATGTCCATCCTGACAAACCCATGTTTCACTACCATATAGCAAAGTGGGAAGAAGTACACTTTTGTACACGGCAATTTTCGCTTCCTTAGACAAGTACTCATTCCCTGACATGCTCCACATGCTACCTACCACTTTCCTTTCAGCATTCGCACGTCTCTTAATCTCCTCATCTATTCTTCCATATTTTGCATAAATCTTTCCCAAGTACACAAAATCATCCACCTGTTCAATTACTTCACCATTCGCCCTCGTCCTACAGTTATCCTCCCCATTCTCCTTATCAAAAACTACTGCTTTAGTCTTGCACGCATTTACCTTCAATTCCATTATCTCCGTTGATTCACAAAACTTATCTAGGAGCTTCTGTAATTCCTGTTGACTGTCTGAGATCAAAACAGCATCATCCGCATATAGAAGAACTCGCACGTTTACATTTTCAATCAAAACACCGTCGTTTTCACTACATGTGTCTCTAAGACATTTATCCATAAATACATTAAACAGCCATGGAGACATTACGCATCCTTGCTTTACACCCCGATTTATTACAAACCAATCACTCAGAACCCCGTTAACTCTTACACTTGCCTTACTTTTGTCATACATCGCCATCATAACATTCAATAACTGCCCATTCACTCCATAGTCTCTCAAAACCTTCCACAACTTCTTTCTATTACTCTGTCATATGCCTTCTCTTAATCGACAAACGCAAGTACACTTTCTTTCGGACACTCATACATTTTTCTATCACTTGCTGAAGTGCAAAAAGCTGGTGACTACATCCTCTCCAAGGCATAAACCCGCACTGCACAACCCATATTTTGTAGGAAGTAATATTCCTCACTCTTTCGATTAATATTTTACTGAACACTTTTCCCGGGATACTCAATAAACTAATGGCCCGATAATTATTACATTCGGTCTTTCCTCCCTTCCCTTTGTACAACGGAACAATGATAGCATTCTTCCGATCCGTTGGAACAACAGAAACCTGTAAGCATAAATTGCATAGTTCACGCAGTCTACAAATTAGTAATTGATACCCACAATTCAAAATTTCACGGGATATCCCATCTATGCCTGCAGCCTTCCAATTTTTCAATATTCTCACAGCCGTTGTGACCTCCTTCTCACTGATATCCTTTTCCATCATCACATTCTCACATACCACTTCACAAGGCTCATCCTCGACGCCTGCAATGTTATTGTACAAGTCTTCAAAATACTCCCTCCAGCAGTCCCTGATATTGTTTCATCCCACATGGTCTCTCCAATTTTGTTTTTTACCGCATTCATACCCCTACCTTCCCCAATCTCAGCCCCTTTTTACCCACTTCCAAAACAGCTTTTTACTACCTTCAAAATCACTCTGCATTTTGTTAGCTTCATCCGCATGCATTCTTTCTTTGCTCTCTTTTACAACGATTTTGCATTCATTCTTTTTCTTTCTATAAATCTCACATGTCTTAGTACGCACTTCCTCAGATTTGGCAGCAATCATATCCTTGCACGCCTCTTTCTTTTCTCTGACTGCAATTTTCACTTCTTCATTCCACCAAGCGTCACCTTCCGTTCTTCCTACTACCCCTCTTCCACATACGCTTTCAGCATATTCCACAATCACTCCTTTTAAACACTCCCACGCATCATTTACGTTCTCGTTTCTGATATGCTCGTCCCATTCTCTCTGCTTCACCAATAGAGCATCCTTAAGCATCACACCCTACCGCATTCTTACCTCGCTGTCTAGCAACCTTTCCACTTTTAATCTCAACTGCTTACGCGCAACATTCTCCCTTGGTACCCACTTTCTGCCCAGATTCACTTTGAAGAGTACCAAATAGTGGTCTGTTCCACATTCAGCACCCCTCTTCACTAGCGTGTCCCTCACTAACTCTCTCAATCTCTCATCATACACAATAAAATCAATCATGCTTTCATAATCGCCCCTTTGCCAAGTATACATATGTATTCTCTTATCTTTAAACCACGTATTCGACACAAACAATCTTTTTTCCAATCACTCACTCACCATGTTTTCACCATTATCATTAACTCGGGGGTCACCAAAAGGCCCAACCACTCTCTCAGACGCATCCCGCCTCACACCAACCCACCCATTCATATCACCTAGTAAAATTATTCTCTCACTAGGATCAAATTCATTCAAAACCTCTCTCAGTTTTTCCCAAAACTCATCTTTCACACTGTCATTCTCTCCATCCACTGGTGCATAGCACGCCACAATCACAACTCTCCTAATACCTACTTTCATGCGAACCCAGAGCAATCTAGGGGATACTAACTCGTACTTCCTTACTAGCAACTTAGCTCTCTCATTAAGAATGAGTCCTACACCTTGACTGCCGTGTACATTATCTTCAACTCCTGATCACAATTCTAGACTACCGACATCTAATGTAACAGCATCCCGCCCCTTACGCTTAGTTTCACATGCACACAAAACATCCATTCGTCTCACTTTCATTTCATTCAGCAAATCATGCTCCTTTCCATACACTCCTTTCACATTCCAAGTGCCGAGAGTCCAGTTCGTTTCCAGTCCGTATCTTAATGGGGCTTCGGCTGACTAAGGTAACATTTTGACGTTTAGCAGTAAGTTGTAATATTGTATGCAAGGTTACCAGTCTTCGCAGTACCCGCACCACGTGCAGCTTTCCCTGCCTACGGTTACGGCGCTCTACCAGTCAGTTTTGGCACATTTTCGCCTGTATGCCACAAGAGAAACAAGAGTATAGTAATACCCTAGGCCCGCTTTCCCTATTCTGCTCAAACTAGGATCCCTTCTGAAAGTACTACTTTGAGAGCCAGCATACTGTTGCCCGCGACCCACCACTAGGAGGTATATGCGGTGTACTGATACACCGGGTCGCAAAGCTATTTTAATTCAAATATAGAACCCAGTTACTCCTAATTTTCCCTTGATTTATTCATTGCGAATTAAGTTTATTTCCAACGGGTTGTACTTTTTTGATCAATAAGTTCTTGATAATTTTTATGGGCTATCAAATATAAGCCTAATTTTCTTAATATTTACATCATTTTTCCAAGTAATAAACACTATCGATTTATCCACAGTTGAATTCTTCTTCTTTTATTATTACGAGAATCTCGTTATATTATATTGCTATTATGAAGCACATATATAAGGGAGTATTATAGGGTATTATTAAAAAATCACTATGAGGCTATCCGAATTTTATGAGGAAATCTTATCGTCCGGTTTCCGAGAAACCTCAGGAACGTGGAAATAGGGTGTGCGCTAAGTACAATAATTCCAGAAATAAGAAAGAAAAATATATTCTTCAGGAAATCGTACGAGCAATTTTTATCCTTTTAATGGGCCAAAAGCATTCTTAAACGGCCTGAATGAGGCTAATATGAAAAGTTGACCACTTAAAATGATTCAGGTCCCATAACTCCTTCCTTATCCCGATGGTAGTGATTTTTACGTGGGGAGTCGCGCATAATTTCACAGTTCCGGTTCATATTGCGTCGACGATTGCAAAGAGGAGCATTAACGGAAAAGAAGCAAATCAGCCGCAACTTTTCACCGAGCAAATACGGCGATTCGTATCCAACAGCTTAAGTGGGCATTATAGCTTTAGCGGGCCTTGAAAACGTGGCAGGTGTATTGCTCTTGCAGGAAATTATCCCTCCGCGAAAGTGGCCGTAGAGTGGAAATAATAGGATCGCGCTTTATGTGAGGGCGAAGCGCATGGGATACGAGATAAAAACGCCATTCCCCAGCCCACCCCCTTCCAGACAATTCTTCCTACTTTCAACCCCCTCCTCCTTTTAACCCCCACTCCGAAACCCCACACCACTCCATCCAACCCCTCAAACTGCTCGGAAAACTCATTTTTATGGCCACAGTTTCCGAAGTGGCATAAAATGGAATCTCGCGTGCTTTTGTGCTCTCCGTGCGATGCAAATGGAGGCTAATACGTGGACCTCAAAATCAGAACAGTAGTGTCCTTGCGCTCTAGTCTTAAAAGCTTTGTGGTGATAAAAGGGAGTCTTGAATCAAAGAATGATTATCTAGATGAAAAATAAGTCCATATAGCTTCACTTACTGTTTTCCTGTGCCAACTCATCCCCCGCTAATTTTCGAAAAATTCCGACAAGTTATGACAATCACAATACTAAGTCGAATCTGATGATATTTATTACCTGAACGTGGCAAGAGCGTAATGGATTACCGGCAGTTGAAGCATTTCAGAAAAACTGATCTGTTCAATTTGTCATACCAAGCAGATAGAACCAGCTGAGAACCAATCGAAAGACGCAAGAGAAGACAGTATCAACTGAGCACATAAGCGACCTTCGTAGAGCCTTTTGAGATCAATGAGACAACCTGTGAACAATGTGCAATGCTAGAAAGAAAAACTCTCCCATGGGTGAGAGAAGTCTTGAATCAATGTACTTAAGCCAACCCTTCAAAATAGCCTTCCGCATTACTCGGAAAGTCTGCATACTTCTACATCGTACCTATATGTCGGTAAAACTATGGAGACTACTTCTCAAGCTCAATAGGAGTTTTCCCGTTTTTTGGTACTGATATCTCATCTTAAGACTTTCTCTCACCATCAAAATTGATCTTTCAAGTAGTTTTTCTAGAGGTGTGTTTGACCTTAAAGTCACCCCTGATGTTACTAAAGAAATTGAATTGATGTGGTTAAATTGTGTGAAGCGGAATGCTTGTTAGCATGAAAATGAAATCCTCTACGAAAACGGAACTTACGTTAAAATGGAGTCAAGGATTGGTAAAAAGCGAAATTAAAAGCCACTTGTCGTTTTTAGGTTTCTTGAAAGGGTATGAAAAAATATGCAAGCGGAGTGAATACAGCCTCATGATATCATTTTTAGCACTTAATACTACCATTGAGACTGGGTCCAATTTGGCCATATGATTAACTATTCTTTCAATATTTACTAGCTATCAATTATTTAATACAATTGGGCATGACACAATACGAGACTTCATAATTCAGATAAATATTTGTCAATTATAAAATAAATCAAATAATTCACTGTTCGTATTACAAGTTACACTTTACCGAGCTATCCTTTGCATTATATTGAGGGTAATGTGTGGCATTAATAGCTTTTAAAGAGTAATGATTGAGGATAATGTACATCTATAGATGCATTCTCAATTAAATATCCTATAATGCTTTCATTTTAGGGAAACAACCAGAGTGATTACAAAAAAATATTTAATATGCATTACATGACAGGATGATAAGGAAAATTTTCCGAATTCGAAATTCGTTTCAATGTGATAGCTGTTGACATTTTGAAAGAAAATGTTTCAGATATTGAGTTACTTGAGTACTTCGTACGACGTGAGTGCAACTCGTACAAAATTACTTACTGAATAATACGTGGGTGACGATTGCAACATTGCTATGAACTTTTGAGCACATCACGCTAGGCATCTCCGTTTTAAAATAATAAATTGTTTAAAAAAATTTCTGCTTTTTACGCAGGTATGTAGGAAATTAAGTTCGATTCAATTAGAGTTAGTTCAATTCAATTTTATTTGGATTTAGTTATAACACATTGCTTTTTCATTATATATCGTTTTTCCAATTTCGACTATAAACTTGGGGAACATTATTTATTCATTCTAATTTCAAAAAAATTATTGGAGAAAAAAGCGATGGCAGAAAGCAGTAAAGGGAAAAATGCACAATGGCAAATCCGACGCAGGTCTCTTGGGATGTAGCGAGGGAGCATCCATTACGGAGATTACCCGTCACTCGAGATCTGGAGATAATGCCGTTCAACCTTATCTTGCCAACCCCTTCTTTGTACGAGAACTAGCACACAAGATGAAGGTTCTTCTAAATTAAGAAATGTAAAGTAATTCACCGAAATATAGTTTTCAGGGTAATGCGAAAGCAGTCATGCAAACTTAAAAAAACATGCTAACTCTGAAAAGCACACCCACAAAGATATCTATATACCATACAAATTCCAAGGTGTGCCTAATTTCAGGAAGGTTCCTTTAATCATATTTAATATAACTTAATATTGCTATCCGGATATTATGTGAAAGGACATAGAGCCTGGATGAATTTTAGGCTAAGATTTGCAAAGTAAAAGCTGATTTAAAGCGAACTGGACGACTAGGACATTTGTAAAAGTTAAGTACCCGCATCCTCCCTTCTGTAAAAAAAAGACATTCATTCACATTCTTCAGCAGAAGCAGAACTTCTTCAAAGGAATATTTTCCAGAATATGATAAGCTGAGAGAGGACCAAAAACTTAATTCGTGTCACACCATCTTCCGAGATATTTGATGCTTCGTCTTACCGTTCTTAGAGTGACACTTTCAAAAAAGTTAGCATAACACCACTCAGTCAATGTTTCCATGGGCAGAAAAAATTTGAAAACAGATTTATTTTTAACTACAGAATGAATGGTATTTTATAATTCAATGTTTTTTCACTCAATTTGGAGGTATCTTAAAGGGCAATTTTTATGGCGGATAATTTATGGTCAATTCTTGGAATGACACAAGTGAACATGTATCACTTGAATATTACTTTATATTTTTTCTACAGTTATGAAGGAAAAATTCACTTGAATTTAGATGGAAATTCTAAAGTAATAAATCGCAGTTTTCATTCTACTCGCAGAAAATCAGCATCAATCCGCTCCATTTTTCCTGCTGCCTCAGAATATCGATATCTTCAATCCATTGAACTATTTTGTAAATTGGCTGTTATAACTTCCACACGTGGTTTTTCCATTTATAAACTGCATTTTACATTTATCCGTGGGTTTGAAATACATGATGCCGATTAACGGACTGATCGAATGGGAGAAGTCTGCGGCTCAAATTGTTAAGTAGAGACCCACTACATGTAAGCCGTGGCACTGCCTGAGTGATTGCCTATCTCAAACGACTTCCCCTACATTCCCGCTAGTTCCGCACCGTCAAGTTTCAATTCAATGGGACTCCAGTCCGTGGACCGCCTCGGCGTGACTTCCTCACATTGCCACTGAGAATGCAATTATTTTGCCTCGAGGAAGATTTAGATTTGCGAATCCATCCCCGCAGTAAAATTTCCTCCTCTCGAGCAAAGCGGATCCATTGCAGTAACTTTGGAAGTAAATACTGAAATTTGTATTGCGTGTAAAATTTTGGAATTTTCGATGTATCCAAGCTAAAATGTACCTTAAAATCGGAACACTTCTACTCTCAAGTTGAAAAATGTTTATAACATTCTCTTTCATTAAAAATTCAAGCATGGTGCATAATACTGCAAATGCAGTTTATTGCTGATCAGCAATGCGCAATAAAATAGTATTACTATAAACAAGATTACTGCAAATGCAGTTTATTGCTGATCAGAAATGCGTAGTAAAATAGTAAAAAATATTCAAGTAACCATTTCTATTGTTCTTTTGGAAAATCGTTCTAGGAAGACAAATAGTGAAATTTAAATATCTTGGAGTGGAGATATCTCGGCTGGAGTGATCCGTATAATGAAGTCAAAGAGCAAACAATTAAAGCGGCAGATATCTCCGGATGTATACAAATAGTGTTCAGATCAATATAAACATGTTGATGGAAAGCAAAGTCAGAATTAATAAAAAAATGTATCCAAACCATTATGACTCAAGGAATCAAAGCAAGAGCAAAGTTTATCAGAGCAATGGGCTATCTCAGAACCAAAGAGAGGAAGACACTACGACTAGTGTTAGAAAAAAACACAACGGGACAGAATATGGAATGAAGAGATCCGCAAAAGCTGCAACATGGAAGATATTGTAAGCTGGAGCAGAAAGAGAAGATACTTTTATAGAGAACTTGTGGAAAGCATTTATGACTCAAGTATTGCTAAGATCGAGTCACAGAAGGCAAACGTCTGCTTAGAAGACCAGCTAAGATATGGAGGGATAGCTGAACATCTCCAACTAAGGACCTGGTGTGGGAGACAGTATACCTGGAAGAAACATCTTTGATTTATTGAAAGAAAGAGAAGAAGTTCTAGCGAGTGTTGATCTAGTTTTAATTTTGATTCCTAAGTATGAATACATTTCCTTTTTATCTATGCACGAGCAATTTTCCTGCAAAATTGGAAACACCAGTTTCCTTGGCATCATCAAGGTTAATTTTATTCGGGGTTGGCTCGTTCTAGAATACGTGATCGTTAGTTTTTCCAGGATTCTCTTGTCCCTGTCGGCAAATATGAAATATTTTTAATGAATTGACGAGGTTTACGAAGTAAATAATACTGCATTTCAACTACCATTAGAGTTTTAGGCTAGACAATCGCCCCGATAAGCGTTTCTTGGCTTCAAATTAATATTAAGCGCTCCAGCAGGTCATTCTATCCTACGCATACATTCAAACTTCTAGTTCACAACTCCATTTGAGAGAGTTGTGACTCTTCCAGTCTTTCTGTAAGTTTTCTCATGAACATTGACATTGAATGATCACAGTTGTTCCTGTGACATGATGCACCGCTCTTGAAATAAGAAAACCATCCTGATGTATGTGGTTTTTTCCCGATGGCTGTAAAAATTTTAATTTGTCCTCTCCTTTCCGTAGCGCAGTGTTTTATGAATTTCTATTGATTCATAGATTGCCATTCTGAAAATGCTATATCCATTGTGGTAAGAACTCTCCGCATTTAATTGACATAGCAATTAATTTCAACTCTGAAAGTCAAATTACCAGTATGTTGAAAGAAATTTCATTGCTGGTCTTTACGCTGAAAATTAGTAACTTCTCTCTAATTTTAAGTTTATTCAACATACGGAATTTCCTGCTTCCAAAGTACTTCATTTATCGATTTATGACCGTATTTAGAATTTAGTTATTCAAGATTCAGTGTTATCTCTGAAAGAAATAGCGTTAACAACATATCCACCCTCCCACCAATATTTTATCGTCAATTCATGTTCTCCTTGAGCATCATTTTAATGACATAATATGTTATCTGCTGGAACTGCATAGGCATTTGAGATGTCTACTGTCGTGGCGTAAAATCCTGGTTGATGGCAGATTCTCAAACATGAGTCTGTGGTCCAAACTTCTCTCAAGTTATCAATAAACCATGCGAATAGCCAATTTTGCCATGATCCACGTTTGAGGGGTAACGGAAAAATGATTGGATCAGTTGGTGTGCCAAAATCAAATTTCCCTAACACCATTTTCTTTCGGCATTTAGAAGTAAAAGAAACATGATTTCTCTTTTCAAGAGAATTACGGGGGTCCATGAGTGAGAATCGACAGCTGCCACGGACCTAATGGCGAGTGCTGTCACCCCTTTCAGCATGCGGCAGACAGAACACACGAAATGACTTTAGCCGTCGATACACGTTAAACTGAAATGCTACTACTTCTAATAGCTTGTATACGTCTGCTCAACTGATTGCGTTGGGGTGCTATCACAGGCGAGAAACAAGGATTTTTAGACCCCTCGAATGCCATCAATTCCACCAGCAATTTCTTCTTTAATCCAACCTTCACTTCCGAAAGCGCACATCAAGCATCCATTAGAAGCGCCTTCAGTAGCCGAGAGGTGGTGGGGGTTGAAATCGTGACATGGAATTCCACCTCTAATGTGAACGCGGCTGTGAAACGGGAACTCGCTCTGGGTTCCTGGGTGCAGAGGAGGCATTCTGCACGGCCGCCACATTTACTCTTTAAATCAGGCCGCGCAGATGGGAAGTACCTTCCACCTTACTCTATGGATTTTTTTTGTCTTTATCTCCTTTAATCCAGCTGACCTCATTACGGAGACCAAAGCCTCTGCCTTTAGAGCATCAGTTTTATGTAAGTGGCAGGACTAATTTAGCTTGGTGCACGAACCATTGCTCACTACGGCACTACGAAGGACGGTTTCCCTTAACTACACAATCATTGGTGAATGAGTACTTTTACTAGGAGTAATTTATAATCTTGAAGGGTGTCTTTATATCTCAAAGTGAGTAGGTAACGAGTAAATCGACGTCATGCCTCAAACCTCAGAAGCCTCTTCTGTTATCTGTATTTAGTCGTTAAGTTCCATTGGCCTAGATGCATACCCCCTCCGCCTACAGTTCCCACTGTGTTTTATGCTGGCTGAACTGCCATCTTATTATTCATTAAAATATTTCTTTCTCTGGAGTTTAGGTTGAAGAATAATAATTTTATTTGCTTTATACAACTTGCATTTTGTTTTATTAATTCTCAGAACTAAATTAAAATTAAATTTGGAAAATGTTTGAGCAATGCATTTCATTCAGGCTTATATTTAAGTTTGCTTATTAGGATATAAAATTAAACATCGGGTATAAAAGTATGAACGTATATTTTTCACATTTCCTATGAATAAGTAAAACTGAATTTAAGATATACATTATTTATTTCGTTGCTTATTGTTGTTCATTATATTTATTGTTATTAATTACGGTATTTGCAAGGAAATCAAAATAAAATTTAAGTTTTATTATATTACCTAAATTTCTAACTCTGTGGAAAAAAAGTATGCTGAGAATGTATGCAAGCATTTTGTCCAAATTTTTAATTGTGTAATCCATGACAAAAAATTGTGCTTGCATGCATGCAATTTATACAGGTTCATCAGTAGCAAAAAAAATTAGTTTTGGGTTTCTGGCAGCTATCTATTCCACTCTCCTGTCGAAAAACCGTTAATTTTTTTGAGAAGATATTACTTAGACATCTGTAACAATTTTTCTGTTCCATTTTACCATCGTTCTTCTTTGATAATAAATCTTTCGCCGTGGTCATTCAAAGGCTTTTGTGACGAAAATTTGTCCAAATACTTTTTTTAACTACTTCTCAGCGTTTCGACTACAGTTGTACCTTAGATTTTGTTCTCTTAAATTATCATTGGCTCAGGATTTTGTCAATTTTTTCGCAAAAAGTTTGTCATAGTTTTTGTCGGTTGCAATAGATTTCGTCGACGAACCCACGAAACCTCACTGCTTCTTTAGCAAAAACAAAGGGCAACCGATGCGTGTTCAGTGTGGCGTTGTTTCTTTTTTTTAGCATCAATCTGGCAGAAACAAATATCTTTGGAATTCTTTCTTGTACGATATGGATCCACTGTCTCTGAAGCTGCTCCTGTTGCCAAAATATTAAGAACAGAAGTGGCCCCAGATAGCATCTTGATACACACGGTTTTGAATGGATGGGGATTTTCCTTCCAAACAATTATATCTGCAACTCTCCCTCCCCTTCTCGCCTTATCCATGCATGAGTATTTTATACTTATTTAGTAATAATTTCTTACTCTTTATAGCACTAAGCACTATATAATTCCTCTATGAAATGCTTATAAAATGTATTCTGGAGTTTCTAAAGCGAATTAATTGGATTTACATTGATCCATATGGAAATATTTGCTTAGGTTTTCGCGAGTGTTTGCAGAAAGATTATTGACAAAAACTGAAGTATCATAGGGCATTTTCTGTCGCCAATATCTAGAAGCAGCTCACGATTAGTGAATTGCTCATTCTGTTTGGTCTCAATTATTTCTCTGTTACTCATTACACCCATAAAAATGTTTCCATCAACCCTATCTTGTCCCTTCAGATATTTGTATTAAACCTTCCGTATCATACAACAACATGTTTGAAGCACAGCTCACGTATGAACATGACATTGAAATATCATGATTTATAGATAAAGTACACTTGAAACATTGTTTCACGGGCCAAAAAAATGTCAAGTGCGCGTAGCTCTGGCACTTGCACACTTTGGCGTGTTCCCTGGTGAGTTGGACATACGGGGCACGCCGGCCGACTAAATCCACCAACTGACCCTCGATTACATATATTTCTCTGGTTCACTTAACCCGTCATTCACTTCCGCTCGCTGCTTTAGAAAAACTCTCTGCTCCTGCCCCTCGCTTCATTCGGATCGCGTTCCTATGCTGCTGAAAGCAAGCGTGTCGAACATTTTACTACCTCTCTTCATCCTATCTCTATTTTTCTTCACGCGACAAAGGGTTCGGTACGTAAATTTAAAAAAAATAAAAGACATAATAGAGGAGCAAATATATTAGACCGGCGGGTGGAGGCGAGTTAAGCGGAATGGGGAGAGGAAAATGAGGGAGAAGTCCTTAGCAACGACGTGAAGAGCAAGCGAGAGATGATGTAGGAAAAAAGAAGGCAGCGAAGAGGTGAAGGGAATTTGGCTTCCCCTTAGCATTGGCGGCATTCCTCTCTCCGGCTTGTTTCATGCTTCCGTTGTGCTGGGAGTGGGGGATACGCCTGGCACACTCCAGAGTCGGAACACCCATCACTCCCTCCTTCCTTGGATCTCCGCTTCAGACTCGTCCTCTAGGCGGGAGATATTTAACCAGTCTTTTTCCGCAAGCTTTCATAACGATGAGGATTATCACTGTGAATCATTTTCCTGCTGCGTGCAGTAATTTTTTGTGTGTACGCTCAACGATTTGTTCTTCCGACGAGAACGTCGTCTGAGGACTGAATAGTAATTAAAATATAAAGCTCAGTTTCTCTGTCACTCGGTCCGCTAATTCCCTTCCCACGAAATACATATATTGAGATAATTTTATTCTCTGGCAGTCTTATTTTCCTTTGCAAATTTAAATTAGAAATACCAGGCGTACGAAGCCAATTCGTACGCTAAACCTAAGGTAATGTAATAAAAATTCCTGTTCTTTCCTGTGAATTTTATTTCCCTTTTCAATTCATAAAATTTCAAGCAGTATATCATTCGTAAAAGTTACTCAAAATTACGTGGATTTGATGAATTGTTGCCTTGATGACCGCCAGTATTGTTTAAGCCGAGTCTTACGTGAATATTTAAGGGAATAAAGACCCATAACAAATCAATTGGGAATTTTAAGTAGCTTTTATCATAAGAGATACCTTTTTTTTAGTGTTAAATATGAAACCAGAGATAAGATGGAGAAATTTTATTGCTATGCGTATCTTGCATGGGAGTAGAAACGACTCAGAGTAGTAAATTGTAGACTAAATAGTTATGTATGAGTCCTCTTAACTTAATTATACGCAACAAATCCGTGTCGTCAGTTTTCCAACACACATACGAGTCAGATAAAATTCGATCATTAGAAATATATCCGAACAGGATACCCAAACGCTTGTTGAAAAGTCCATTTGACGCGCAAAATTATTATTAAAGTCGAGTTACATATGGTTATATAAGGAATGTAGGGAAATAGTGAATAAATTGGGAATTTTTAGTAACTTTAGTCTTAAGCGATGCATATTTTCAGTATTGCGTATCTCTTTCATAGAGGCACAGAATTTGATTGGATGGAAAATTTTCAAACAACAATTGGACTGTGTTATTTTGCTGACAAGAGTATCCTATATGGGATTAAACAGGACTTGAAATTTTACAATGTAATAAATAACAGTGAATTTTCATATACTCAATTACTTGAGGTACAAAAATATTCAAATCTCTAATTTTCCCCCTTCGTGAAATTTTCTCCAGTAAAAAACAAGTTTTTAGGAAGGGAAAAGGTTGATTTTAACTCCTATTTCAACAATAAATAAATCTAAAAAGAAAAACTTGAGAAATTATTTTTTATTATATTTATAATTTTGTTTCCAATATCTCGCTTGTATCGGAGTTAGTTCTTGAAATTTAAAGGGTAAAGGTTACATCAACGTTATCAAAAATATACATCCACCATCTTGGAAAAATGGCTACTGCGCGAAATAAATGACAGCAAAAGTTTAAAAAATCGTCACATTTAGCTGCCAATAAATGTTTGTATACGCTTGCAAAAACGATTTTTTTAAAGGTTATGCAACCAAGTACAATTTTATTGGATCATTTGAAATGGAATGGCCATTAGCCTCATTTTGGAGGATTTTGTGTTCAGCTTCCGACATGAAATGATCGGTGATCGGCGACAAAAATACCACTGCAATGCCTCGAGCGCTCTTTTATGATCTATTAGCCTTGTTTTAAATGGTCGTTTAGTTTTTACCTTCATTGCTAGAGCATTTCTAACAAAATCAACAATTTAATCAACGATTTTCAGTCGAGTAGCACTCAGACAACATAAAAATAACTGCATTGTTCTGTCTCTTGACAACGTTTTCAGCAGCAAGAACGAAACGTTGGGTGTATACAAAAAATTAATTTGCGCTGCAGAAAAACCTAGCAATGGTTGTGGTGATTCTCCCGTCTATTCAGCGAGGGTAAAGGCGGCAGGAAAGGAGAAGAATGAAAAGGAGATGCGATCACTGGAAGCGGTCCGTCTCATTCGTACGAGGAGTATCGTATTCAGTGAAGATTTCTCGGTTTGCACATCGGAAAAGATTGTTGGCAACTATCGACTTCTCGACGGCAGAATCAGCCATCGTCATCAGAATAATGAAAGTAAAGATGCTGCAGGCGGTTTTAAAAAAGCTCGATGTCAAATCCAACAATTCTTAACTAAAAGAATTCGACAACAAAAGTTTAATAAATGCAGACGTAATACTGTTAAGTTTGTCATAATAAGAAACAACTATCGCATTTTTCCACTCATTTTCAATCATAATATTCAACGCGTTTCGGCTCACGGAGTCATTATCAGGTGCAAGACACTTGACCGAAAAGAGACATCATATATGCTCGTCTGAAAGGAGGGGTGGAAATAAAAAACCGGAATAAGCTTGGGGGTAGAGAGAAGGTTTTTCGTCACTCAACATCTCTCTTCTCCCAACATATTTCCTCTTTCCTATTCCTACATCTCCTTTCAGACACATAAATATGATGCCTCCTTTGGCTGAAGTAACTTGTTCCTGATAATGAATTCGAAGGTCTAAACGTGTTGTACATAATAATTTAAGTCTATGGAAAAATGCAATTATATTTTTTATTTACTAGGAAACCTGAATTTCATAGTCTATTATTTATGTATCCGTGGCAGAATCAGAAACTGCGAGTTGGGTACAATCCAGTGGTTGACACCGTCAAAAGGAGCTTTTGCACCAGTGCCCATGTTTATTTTACCCATGAGTCCACCAGCTCTCGCACCGCACCTTCGGTGTAAAGGGTAGGCATAATCATTGGTTTCGGTTACTAAATCTAAAATCTATGGTGATTCTTAGTGCGATTGCCGATTTTCATGCACGGATGTCCTTCACTGAGCAGAATTTCTCGTTATTATTTCGAGTAAGAAGCATGTTTATGACGTCATTATAATTTCCGCTATCTTAAAACAAATTGAAGTTTTGAAACAGATGACTCTATATTTGAACCAGATTTGTAGCTGGTTACCCGTCCGTAGATTGGATTAGGATGAAATTTGTGCGATTCAGCGATGCTAACATAACCCGAGAAACACCACGGAGAGATGACCGCCATCTCAACGACTCCGCGGAAGCCTTCTAGTCACCAACGCTGTCATTGAGAAGTCTGTTTGCACTAAAAATATGAAAACCTTCAATTAAATGATAAGCAAGCAATTAAATAAGAAGCCTTCTAGTCATATTCACACCAACGCTGACAATGAGAAGTCCGTTTGCACGCAAAATATGAAAACTTCCAATTAAATACTAAAAAAAATATATGTAACCTTTTTTTAATCATATTCGTTCTGTTTTATCAAAAATCTGACAATATTTTGAACTGATAATCTCTAGGGCACCGAAGAAATTATACTTATTCGAAATGAAACCTCATTTCCTCAAGCATTTCCTTATAATAAATCTATCGAATGTCACGAAAACTTATTTAAACGAATACACTGGTGTTATTATTTTTCCTCCCAAACGAGTGCTTCACGCAGTTTAAACCTAAAATAAAAATAAGAAAACAATATGCATCTGTTCATTCAACGTAAATGGACTCCACTACAAATACTATTGGGTATTTTTATTTCAGAAAAAGAGACTAAAAACGCTGGAGCACCTACTTTGATGATTGTGTATATTTGACCGATATAAGGTGTAATTCCCATTCGACAAAGTTTCCTTATCGACCTTCAAAGTGAAAATTCAGGTCTTAATGACTACGGCTGGTCTATACGAGGGTCGTTCAATAAGTCCTGAGAAAATCCAAGAGACGGCGCTTGTAATATCGAAAGTGGTTTGTTTTTAGTAAAAATTATTACTCACTAGTCATATGTTACATTCTAACTTACCCGAATCACAATTTCATTTTTATTGTCAACTGAAGTAAGGAACTTTTATTTACTCATAAAAATGAAAATGAAAGGAGTTTCGAGCGGTGATCAAAGACTGTTATTTAAAAGGCTTAACACCGAGAGTGATCAAAGCAGAGTTGAAAGAAGTTCATGGCACATCTGCTCATGCATTTTCAACTGTTTACAATTGCATAAATGAGTTCCAACGTGGCCGTACATCCGCAAAAGCTGAGCGTCGTTTGGGACGTTCAGCAAGGAGATTAAATTGAAAAATAAAAATAAATTATACAAAATAATTTATTTTTCTATCTTTTTCTAAGGACTTATTGAACGACCCTTGTAACTTGTGAAGATCTCTGCGAAGTAATAAATGGGAAATCGTATTTACATGTAATCGTTACGTTCCGAAGTACATTATAATGACTGCTTTTTTATCTCTTCGAACCAATTAATGTCTAATATATATTTACACTAATCGTTTCCACTGTTTCCAAGAGAAATATATTTTATACATTAAGGATATATTAGTGAATATTCTGCTCCACTACCCGCCTTTCAGGTTTTTATCCAAGTCCATTTATTCGTGTTTATCATCGCTTGATCCGTGTTTAATTTATTTGATGCAGCCGAAGTTCAGTCTCCAAAATTTCTGGAAAAATGGGATTGATTACAAATATAATTCTCATTTGTGACTGATTCTATATTGCATTCGCGTGATTTAATGCTATTATGCGCGCTTATAAGGCACCACTCGCGTTGTGAAACTCAGTGTAGAGCCTCCCCAGCCGTTTCTACTTGAGGGGACGAGGGTCTTTGAAATTGCAATTAGTGGAAAGACGCTCCACTAACCACAAATCCAGATCCCCCGAGCACTTAATAAACGCTTTCTCGATGCTCTAGAGGGAGAGAAGAAAAAAATAAGAGAGAAAGAAATTTCTCCGTCGGAGCGGGAATCCTGGCGACTCATTTGATAAATTGCCAAAGCGGGGCTTTTAAAAGGTTGCATTTGCGAATCGATCGATTTATTCCAGGGCTTAGCGACCGTAAAGATCATATAAGAGGCAAAAGCAAGTCGAGACGCAATGAACTGGAACAAGAGATACGGGAAGTCGAAGGGCGACTGAGGGCTTTGGGGTGGTGGGAGGGTCAATAGTAGGGAGATAGTGTGAGGTAAGAGAGGGGGGGATGGGAAGGGGAACGAGGGGAAGTGGCGAGAATCAGAGGAGAGGAAGGAGATAGGAAACCGACACGACTGACGCTATGCATTGCAACGGGATTAAATTACTCGAGAATTCCCCGGTATCAATGGAAAAAAATTAAACCTTCAAAACTGACAATAAAGCGTGTATTCCACTCTACTCGATACTACGGTTATTGCGTTATTACTACAAAGCGGGTGATAGAAGTCAAAATAATGGGAAATATTCCATTTGATCGCTGCCTATTGCGCTTGCACAGAAATGTTGAAACAACGCACGGATGAAAGCCGCTGAGTTTCGGAGGCATTGCTCCATTGTATCATCAAAATGCAATCCGTTTGCCCCGCATTTTCGTTTCCATTTTTTTTAGGAAATACATTCAAAAATTTCGGGACAAAAAGTACCATTGGATGCCTCCTTGTACCCTTAATAATTTTATTAACGTTCTTGCTTCTAGTTCTTGGGTAGTAGAAAATTTAACGGCGGGCGTGTAATAGTGTAGCATTCCAAAATCCTTTTCTTACGTAGCAGACTATTTATATTGCTTTCTTTTCAGTACCTAAGAGACTATTTACATTAATGATCAAAATTTACGGAAAATGATAATTAAACTTTAGCCAATAAGTTATTTTTAAATACCTTACAGTCACCATAAAGATATTTTGGGGATACTATATGTTTTGGGTTGAAAAATATTGACTTTGGGTTTAATATAACTTTAATAATAAAATTTAAAATGATAGAGCTATTTATTTAGGAGAGAGCCGTTGAAACATAGCTCAAGGCGGAGGAGGGGTCATCGTTGAAAGCAATTATACAAAATAATATTAGATATCCGAAATGAATGATAAAAGAAGAAATAAAATAATAAAAAAGATGAATCGTGAATACCGTGAAATGACCTTCAGTGGTATTCCTCAAATTAGTGAGCGAAAAGTTGCATAAATAAGCGATGGTCACCAGACAAATATGGCAGATACCGGATTTAGCTTCAGTATCACCTCTAAATCATCCGCAAGTGAACATGGATCCGAAATTACATTGAGAAAAAATTGTTCTCCTTGAACGGTATCCGAATCCTGATCCCAAAAACCTTTTTTCTCCTCCTATTTAGGTCTCATTTCCTTCTCAAAAATTCCCATTTCACGCGAAAAAGAGCAAGTTAGTTTCTTTTTTATGCAAACAAGAAATACAAGCTATGTATTTAAATATGAAAAAGGTATATGATACAATAAAAGAAATTAACAATAAGTAACTTATTTTTCTTAACACTCATTTCTTTTTCATTTCCAACTGTTTTTTTGACATAAAATTCAAACTAATTTTTTCTAAATTATAAAAGGTCAATTAAAAAGCCAATATTTAACAATTTATACTAAGATATTAATTAATTGCTCAATAGATATTTAATAGCAAGATAATTTTCTGGTAATCCCTTGCGTATTTTGTCTGTTGGTGCGAAATTTTATTTTTCCCTCTGAAGATCTCCCCTGTATCTGATGATAGTGTGTCTGCGGATTTTGGATGTATATTTTTTAATTATTTTTGGAAGTTACAAAGTTTGTATTGTGACAAGGTATTTTTTCTTTTTTCTATGAAAAGAATTCTGAAATAGAAAAAGACGGATAATATTAGTTTCCTGTCCAAAACGCATGCGAGATAAGGTCAACTAAGTCTCGTTAGTGTCTTCAGTGGTTCCGTTTGTCGGACTCGATCGGGCTAGAGCATTAAATTGTTGAACCCTCAATGAATCGTCGCTTACTCTGCGGCGTCAACTCGTTACGACCACCGTCGATCGCTCCAGGAGTTTGTCCAGTGGATTAGCGGTCCTTCTCCACCCGCGATCACGACTCGGGGACGACACGCAGCACTGGTGAACGAATTTAACCCTTTACCTTCGCCACAGTACACCAAGACGCTTGCTCTCTTTCCCCAATCACTCTTCCCTCTCAAATGACCTTTCCTTTTTCCCCCACTCCCTCCCGATGTGGTCACCTTCAGCAGCGGAGATGGTAGTCTCACGCGGTGCTGCGGAATAAACGGACGATTCTCTACTCGGAGAATTGATCTCCACCTTGATCTGGACCATACTCTTCGACAGAGGAAGAGCGAACCGAAGATTAGCGTAAAATTTGTTCCTGTCTCGGGTTGCGGTATTCTAAGCACAAGTGTTGACAATATACTCACACTGACGTGAGTATGGAATGAAGTTCACATTTGCCACGTAATTACTGAAACTTAGATATCAATGTTAGTAAGCATTTTATCAAGAAATAAAAATGAAGTTAAATAATAATTGTTACCTGGCAAATGTTTCTCAAAGAAAATTATTCCAAAACGTTTTAAAAATCACTCTAATTAGTTTACTAATTGAAAGTAAAAATACGCATTTTATTGAGATGCTCAATTTCTTATCAATCACTACTACTGCATTTTAATAATTTTCGTGCACTGCACATTCATTTTAATAATTTTCGTAGCTCCACTTTCAGACAAATGCCTTACCTAGGGTGGTAAAAATGGAACGTATTGAGCGTTTGAGATTAAAATTTACGTTTGAGAAGTTGATGGAATGAACGATCGCCCGTTAAAGGATTTGGGGAAAAAAGAGTATCTCAACCAAGACACGCGGGAGACAATGAGAAAGCACGGCGCTGAAACCATAACCACCAATACCACAAAATTAAACAAGGTTGGATTATCCGTCACTTTTGGTAATTCGTTTGGACTTTTCCTGGTAAAAAAACGGTTAATCAGCGCTTTACACCATTTTGAAGATTCGATATCACAGCATGAGATCTCATTTGAGTAAATTATCAAAAGAAAAGTATCGAGTAGGAAAGTACATATGATCAAAAGTATTCTATCAATAATAGCAAAGTTTCGAGTCTTTTTTTCATGTTTCTATTTGTGTTTCAATGGATGATGGATGAGATGTGCGCATATGGTTAAATGTATAGGGGAATATCATTCTTAACAAGCAGTTTTCGATTCATTTGAAAAAATACTTTAGCCTTAACTAAACTAAGTGCTTTTCCGCGGTGAATTCATTTCTGAGGTAATATTCACCTAAGCAACTTCTTGCTGATTCTAAGGCGTCAACTATTCTGTATATATAGACAGGGCTGTTTTCGCTGGTAGCACAGAGCGAAGTAAACGAGAGAACTACTCCCAGCCTCGTCTAGCAGTCAAAAAAGCATAAAAGATGTGGGTCAAGTTACATTAAATAGTTGAGATATGCGGATAATTAATTATATTGAATCGATAGGGCGAAAATTTGAAAGGAATACCTTAAGATGGATCAGCATTTATTTAAAATTTTGAGTGGGTTAGGAGAGTTATTGACTTTGACCCGGATATGACTTACTCCACCACAACCCTTATGAAACTCGATGAATACATTAATCTAGTTCTCCATGCAATTGCTCCGCAATTCACAGGTCGACATAAAATTTAAAAATCATAAAATAACATGTCACCATATATCACATAGGACTGGTTAACTTGTATAGAAATTGCCTTTCATTATTGACAGCATTCACTTACAAAATAATACTGTTATCATTTGAAAATACCTACTCGGTTTAAGTTAATTGAGTGGCGTTGTTTGGTTGCTAAGCAAGAAATCCCCGTCTTTGTCCCTAAATGAAACATGAAGTGATTACTTCGTAACGTTAAAGAGATGAAAAATATAATTAACTAAATACATGCTTAAAATTTGGCTAATATTTTAAAAATTTTCATTCTCAGTCCGAAAGTGAAATAATGACTCTCGTGTGAGATGGCCCCACGTTTTCACTAAATTGAATTCAATTACAGTTATATTTCATTTTATTATTATGCAATAGGTAAAAACATTGAGCGCGTCATTGATTTAAAAGTTTTGGTGACGTATTCTTCGAAATAAAAACGTAATGAAAAATTTTAACTGAAAAATCGGTGTGGCACAGATTGGAAGGATGACTGAGTTCTGGCGGCCGTCGCTAACTCACGACACGGAAGCCACGGCGAGGAACACTGCTGAGTTCATTTCCTCCGTAAGCAATTAGCTCAGTGCGTATCTGGAAATAGAGCAAGAGAAATAGTTCATCTGATCTCGCCATTATACTTGAAGTAGGTATAGACCTCAAGAATCGGTGCTTCAGAAAGGAAGGGAAGGTATTTGCCCTTTCCACCCTTAGATACTTTTCTGGTAGTAATCATTAATTTCCCATGGCCTTCCAGGATGTTCTGGAATCTAGTTTTATGGAAATCACCCTAAAGTTTTATTTACATTTTCTCAAAAAAAACCTGCACGATATTTGAGCCAGGAAAAATTTAAAACTTAACCTGCACAACCATGTAAACTAGGGTGCGATGGGTTGTTGCTGCTGGCTAGTGTAAGAGGGGTTATGTTATAAAGATATTTTTATTTAAGGAAACAAGTACTCACAGAAAATAGAGCAAAGGCAATTTATCACCTCTGTTACAGTCGATAAAATACACATACATATCTCCGTCGTCGTCAACAATACGAGTACAACAGACTTTTATAAAGTAATTTTGTATTATACAGGAAGAATAACATCATTACAAAGACTCATGGCATAACATAAGACAGAATATAATACTATTACGCAAGACATGAGAATATTAACTAAAATACAATAGCAATCTTTGGAATTAAACAAATATCAAGATCAGTGATCGAGAAGAGCGAAGATGATTTAGAATAATATTATCTATCTCTAACTCAGCAAAGACTGTTAAGGGACCACGATTTTACGTGAACTTAAAGCGCTGTGGCCTTCTCAATGGATCCAATTAGAGATTGATCCGCCGCAGGAAATTTCGTCCACTACCGGAACACGAACCCTGACCCTCCGCGTGAGCATACCTATACTTCTATCAGTACGTCGATTCGACTCCATTTCCCACCCGCAAGAGTGGAGGAGCAATGTTTCGGCTCGAACTAATGACGCGAGAGGGCGCGTTAAGTGTAGAAGTGGGAGTCGTTTTCTTTTTCCATCTTAAACCGATCGACGGGGAAACAGTTGAAGTAGGGAGGGGCGAAGCTCCCTTGCCTGCAGTGTAATCCGGGACAAAAGGAGGCGCAGTGAGGAGGAATGGGAGATGGAAAGGGGCGCTCTGCTCACTCGAAACCAATTACGCCCCACAGAGTCCCAACCGTACCCCCACCCCCCATATGCCCCTACTCTGCACCCATCCCCCATCCCCCCGATCCACAAAATACCGTGTCTCCTCCCCCCCCCAACCCATCCTCTTGCTCAAAAGACTCGGCCCACCATTTACGGCGCAGAAATGCCGTACCTTTCCTCCGACTTCACGGCGTTCCTTTTGCCATGTGCTGCATCCCCCGCTCCTCACACACACTCCAATATCGTTGCCCCCTCAACCCTCCTCCACGAACAAGGGATATGATATTGCAATAAAATTATAAATGATGTACTCGCTATGAGCATTGAATAAAATATTATCAAAAAATAACTATCACAAGTTACAATCGAATCAAATATGCATTATTTTCTGAAAAAAAGTTTCCATGGAATATTTATATAAAGAGTAAAATAAATCATGGCTATCCCTTAGCTCGTAAGGTAAAATCGCCGAGGAAGAAAAAAATTGGCGTAAACATTCAAGATAAGCGGTAAATGAAAGGAAATACTGTGTAAATTCTTGTTTATTGCCTTTTTGAAGTCATGAAATTTTTATTTAATTTGAAAAATTAAATAAAAATTGAAAAATTTGAAAAATCAAAATTACGCGTTATTGGTGAACCGTACCCTTGACGGCCGAAAGTATTGTTTAAGACCCTTAGGATTATATTGGGTAAAAATGCAAATGACGAATCAAATGGGAATTTTACGTTGCTTATAATATGAGGGATGAATTTTTGAGTAAAGAATAGCCCTTAGACTGGAAATTGGAATTTGGATGGAAAAATTATCCAACATTCATGTCCGAATAGGTGATTCAAATTTAGTAATAGTGATTTCCACCACAGGGATATTTTTATTATTCACACTAGAACATAATTTTCCAAGAATCTCAAACTACGAAAGTAAGAAATTTGGCAAATTATAAACTAAATCAATACATACATGATAGGTATCTTACCAAACATTAAAAAATAATATTCTGTCATGTACTACGGTGGGTTATTCCAATCTTAAATTATGAACTGTTTTAATTTTTATTAAACAATATTATATATAAATTACCTTTTTAATTATAATATCGCCATTTATTTTATAAAGTTACTATACTTACTATAATTATTCAAGTTGGTACCTACCTAAAAATAAAAATTTGATTCTTTTTTCCGTGAAAGATAAGGTGATGCATTTGGAGGCCTTTGACGCATCCATAACTTCATTTCGCGAGAATTTTGGGTCTCTCATTAAAATTACTCCATATGAAAGCCAAAATCAATCCACTCTCTCATTGACAGCAATTACTTACGACTACTAATTGACAGAGTGATGTGATGGGCTGAATCACAATTCTCAATTACATCAAGATAACGGAAAGGCTACGTCATATTGCGGGTACGTGGACTGGTATTAGTTAAACCGGACTTAGCTATAGTGTACGCCAGTAGACCAAATCACCATGAAGGGAAATAAATATCTTATGCGTTATGCATAACTATTCCATTTTTTGAAGGATATGAAATTATAGTACACGCTATAACCAACCGTTATACATAAAAATATGGAGTTATCGGTGCGGTGGCACACGAGCTCTCAATATCACACTGGTCACCTAGCTGTGTTAAAGCCCTAAACCTATTTTATCGAGGAATATGTAGTAATTATCTTAAATGATAATATCAGAAATAGGTAATTTATGAATTTTAATTTAAAATTAAGAATTTAGGGAAATTTTCAGTAGAATATTTGCATTCATTCAGCGGTCGTTCAATCCTTAGATTGATTGACTGCAGCCTTCATTTCTTGCCTATTTAACACCAATTCCCTTTCTCCCTAGCAACTTTTCTCATGTAGTTTATGTAGTTTTTTCCTTATTTTATCTATGCATCTATTCCTTTCTCTTGAGACTTATTCCTCTGACGTCATAGAAAATATTCTTTATACTCTATCTACATGTTTCTTCAACTTTTTTTTGGATCTGTTAAAGTAAAACGACGCAGTTTTCAAAACAATTATGCCCATATCCGCGCACGTGTACCGAGAAAAAGACTTCCATCAAGATAATTATTTTTAAAAACTTTTACATTTTTAATGAACCCTGTGACAAATAATCAACATCAATAAAAATTATTAAAATTTTTGGGTCTTTACGGCTTAGCTCGAAAATTTGTTTTCATGCACTAATATTTCCTGAGAATGCCAACAAAAATAATGGAACCCACCTGCATTGTGAGGTCTCGTCGCGTTAGTCGAAAATTGAATCATTACGAGACCATCATATGAATTCGTCACGCTGAGACTATTGGGCTTTCTTTATTGATACTATGGATACTAAACTCAGCGATTCAACGGTACCCGATTCTACGGACATGGCCCCAAACTTCCATATACTGCATGATTGCATATTTATTTTTTTAATTCTCCCAGACAGAACTTTTGTATCCACCAAGTAACTGTGAGAATGCATGTGCGCCATTAATATAATTGCCGACTGCTTCTCTATTTCATGAGAAAACGCTAGTGAGTTTCCGCATCAAGCAATCAATGAAATAGTTGCATGTACCTTCTTACAATTGACTTTAGTGGAAAAGCAGAAGTTTTCAATCACAGTAGCTCAATTATACTTAAAACGTCCTTCTAAAGTTTTTGAAATTCAAATTATAACATATGATGCATATAACGAGTGGGAATAGGAGAAGATTAGTCCGAGTCATATTTAGACTGAATACTCCTTAGAAAAACAAAATAAAATAAAGAGGCTTTGCTAAGGGCTGTGGATACAGGGGATAGAAGGAAAGTTGGGTATTGGATAAAGATGCTGCGCACTAGATGAAGAAATCGAAAAATGTAGAAAATGTAAGTTTTGTGATTAGCAAGCTTATCCTATTAATAGCTACACCTTTAATCCTTTCAAGGGTCCAAGGGTTCTTACCCATTCTCTTTGGGAGGTGGTTCATTCGCGCTTGTGCCAGGTCTCCATTAAACGCTTTCTCTGCTACAGACAATGGAGCACGTGCTACGATAAAATTTCACCCTTAGGGTAGCCTTCAACGGAAAATATGTCCCTTTTTGCATATCTTCGAGGACTTCGACCTCGTTAGCAACAACCATTATCTATGCTTAGCCGATGTTTATAGCGTCGGGCAGCGTAACTACAATTCAATCAGCCTCGCAGACTGCATATTTTAAAGCGATTTTTTTTTGTTTGAATGTATCCATCTTCCTCGCGTACGCCTCTTGACTTACAAAAGCGCACGAAACTTCCCCGATGATACCCGGCGAAAACAAATTAAGCACGCCGTAAATATTCGTAGCAGAATGGATTAAAGGTAGCGTGAATGAGATTTTTTTCCCTCGTCATTATGGAGACTACTTT
The DNA here is from genome assembly GCA_963169105.1 of Ceriagrion tenellum. Taxonomy (NCBI): domain Eukaryota; kingdom Metazoa; phylum Arthropoda; class Insecta; order Odonata; family Coenagrionidae; genus Ceriagrion; species Ceriagrion tenellum. The sequence continues at coordinate 117,655,488 of OY720642.1, read as the reverse complement.
CGAATTTAATTTTACAATCTAGGCTGTTGCAGTAAGCATTCGGTAACGCTGGCAGAATTTTTTAAACACTTTCTTTATTTTTTACCTCAACTTCACATTAAACTGTTAAATATATGTTTAGGTCATTAACTTGACTGTTTTTTTTCACACCTTAAGCTGGAAATACCATACTCAAAAAACAGTTTTTCTTGGATATAAAAATTATACATGACCAATCATATATTACACAAAAATAATTTAGATTAAAGTTAAACTAACCACCCTTCTTTTGACGCAACCCAAACTTTCTCATTATTATTAAAATGTGTCTATGGAATGCTCAGCGATAGAGAATGGGTTCGATTTCTTCACTAATATCTCGTCTTGTAGTAACATAGGTTGCTGATAATTTTGCATCATCAAAAATATAAGAACTTATACTTTGCAGTGAATACAAATTCTTTGAATATAATGTGATTTTATACCTCGCTTAAACTATCATATACATTAATAGCATTTACAAATCCCAATTTTAGGAAGATTAGTGGTAAGTCAAACGTTTGAGTTTAAGATGCTTGTAGACAGTTATTTCTCTTGAACGTAAATTTAGCAGTGTATTTTTTCAAATAAGTATTACGATGGCTAGATATTCACCCAGATACACTTGGGTTATCTATTAGGCGACATTCATTACATCGTGCAGATAATTACCGTCCAAGTTCTTAGATCAGGAAACCTTACATAAGTTCTGCTCTCCACAGTTCTTTAGTCAATGCAACCGCACTGTTATCGGCTCACTTTAATGGTCCACGCTCCCAAAGAAAAATATTTTTAACAATTTCATGAGGAAATCCATTTAGTACTTCTTTTATTCTTTTAATATTTATATATAACTAGCTGACCCGGCGAACTTCGTACCGCCTCAGAATCAATAAGTGTTGTGTTAACTTATTATCTGAATTAAATTCAGTTTTTTATTAAGATAAATTGAATACTCAAATGAATTAAGTTCAATAAATGTGCAAAAATCAAAATGAAAAGTATTTTAATTACATTAAAATGAATGCAATTCACGTGGCAGCAAGCATTTGCTTTATTGAAGCGAATCGAAATGATTCGCGTAGCACTGTTACACTGCTTTCTGCTAAACTATTTGCTGGACGGGTTGCACTCGAGTCGATTCCCTTCATTGAAGCACCTTGTGATATACGAGATTTTTCGTTTCGTTGTCAGGTGCGAGAACGAAAGATGCGGATGGTTTGCCGACGGGTGAACATGCTACGTACAATTTACCGTGAGAAAAACATCCATTTTCTAGATTCAGACCACAAACACTCAAGGATGGGCCTTGATTTATTGATCGCCATGGCAAATGCAAGACGAATTGGAAATTGGATTCGTTTAAACTCGAATGGCATATCGGTTGGGATCATCGGAATTCTCGGAATGAGAACTTCCTTACCTTTGAACTTTCCTTTGATTATCGTCGTGTAAATCAATTGCCCATGAGTTTTCTCACCGCCAAACGCGTTCCGTTACATAGTTTTGGTTGGTTCATATTTCGAAGCATGATGACTACCGAGCCAACCTTCAGTTGTAAATTGTGCGGTGGCAAGCCAGGCAGATCCAATGAGTAAACATTCAGTTGGATAGTTGGTTGCTTCGTCTTCGTTTGTTACACAGTCGATAGATTTGAAGGAATGCAGTGGACCAATGATTTGATTTTGAATTGTGAAGTTGAAGTGATCCATATCTTTGTTCTTTGCCGCAAGAATTGCTCGTTCACTCAACCAATTGTGAATTTTGTGGTTATCAATGATGTTTGGGAACACTTTGTTGATGATCTCGTCCTTTGTTGAGACGAAATTGCAAAAGTTTGGCGGAAACAAAATCAATCCGTTCGATTTGTCGACAGGAACACGGCCATTACCGATGGTCAGCAATTGCTTGGAAAAATATTCGGCAGATGGATCGTTTAGCAATGCAACTCGCATGTTTGACGTCAGTTGTAGTCTCTTCACAGCGCCACTGAGTCGATGATTTGAGGCAAGCGTTTATTTCATTGGCAGAGGTCGATCTTGGAATGACTGGTAGTGTTTGGCAGAAATCGCCAGACAGTAGAATTATTGCTCCTCCAAAACATCTTGAGTCATTGCGCAGATCTTTCATAGTTTGATTGAGTGCTTCCCATTTGCATTTGTGCGCCATTGTGCATTCAATCCAGATGATGATTTTACTTGCTACCAAAAATTTGGCCATTGCTGAGTATTTCGCAATGTTGCATGTCGGGTTTTCAGTCGTTTGAAGGTTTAACGGCAATTTCAACGATGAATGAGCCATTCGGCATCCTTCTAGCAACGTTTGAAGAGAATTAATTGAATCGAATTCAAATGCAATAGCGGTCGAAAACTGAATGAATGAAAACTCAACACCAGGTTACAAAGTGTGTACACAGTGTGTGACCTGGTGTGAAGCCCGAGGACTTTCCGCCGAAATGGCTACAGTGGGGGAGCAATTCAACGGGCTCTGAAAACAAACTGCAATTGCCACGGAGTGTGTCCGCGAAGACCTGCCCGCAGTTCATTCCTGATTCCTGAACAGACTGTTGGTGATCGTAAAAAACCGATTGCAAATGCCTGCATCCCGTATATTTCATCGGTATCGGGAAAAATATCTAGAATACTGAACATGCACAACATTCGCACAATCCACTTACCACCGAGCAAAATACGAAGCCAGCTCGTGAGAGTAAAGACCCACTTGGTTTAAAAACATCAGGAGTCTACCGCATCCCGTCTGAGTGCGGTAAAGTGTGCATTGGAGAAACTGGCCGCACAATTGAGAAGAGAGTAAAGGAACACCGGAGCTGAATTAGGCTCTTCCATCCGGAAAAATCGGTGGTAGCGGAGCATAGCTTCACGAATGACCATCACTTTCACTTCGAAAAGACGCAATTACTCCACATAACATCTAGATATTGGGATAGACTCACCAAAGAGGCTATGGAGATTGAATTGGAGAGCTACAACGTCAATTGCGACACCGGTTTTGCCTTGAGTTCCGCCTGGAAGCCTATCCTCGACTTACTTAAGGGAAGAGAAAGAAAACAACAATCGGCGTAAACAGCAACGTTTATTAAACAACGAAAAAATGAATTTACTGGTATTTAAAAAATGCCAGTTTGTGCCCTGAAGGCGATGGCGGACTGAGCCACAGAAACATCGGCAGTTAAACACTGTGTAACCTGGTGTGAAGTCCGAGAGAACTTGAGAACAGGAAAATTTGAAATCGTATATGAATGAAAATTCGTGGAAACTCGAACAAAATGCTGTTAAATCGCGGCGCACGTCTGCACAGCTGGCTTAGTGGTAAGCAATGAAAGGACCGCGCAACTGAATCAGCTGTCAAAGGATAATGCACACAACGCCATTTACTGGCATTATCGGAACCGTCATACAACGCCATGCTCATTTATGTCCGTGTTTTGTTTCTGTCATGTATCAGAGATGGCGTTGTGCACTGATTTATTTGTTTTTTGATTTTATTACTTTTCCAATGCGCGAGGAAACTTCTCAAGGCTGGGACGAACAAAAAAAATTCGTCGAAATCAGTCAACCCGTTCTCGAGATATCATCAAAAAAGCCGTTCCATACAAAGTGCATGAAAAAATGAATTTGCTTCATAAATTATTTTTTTCGTGTATTTTTCCTATGTTTTAATAGTTATTCTGCTCTTCAAGGTGGAGACAAATCCAACAAATTAAATATCATAAAAATCGGTCCAGCCGTTCTTGAGTTACAATTGGTGTAACTAACCCGACTTTGTTTTATATATCTAGATGAATACATACTCCAAATTACCACGCAGTGCCATCACATATGTCGTCAGTGTATTTATTTACGGGAAAAATTGAATTTATCGTAACTTTAATACGATAATTAAACTTATGACATTAATAATGGTAATTATTTAGAAAGCCAATGTGACAAATTTCAACGACTAAAGAGTAAGTAAACCTGAGAAAACCTAGTTAGATAAGCAGGAATGAAGACTTTAGAGAGTCACCATGAAGATTTTTCCAACGGCATGAATGTTGCGTAGTTTCATAACTTACCACCAGGGTTTCAGCTATCAGTTTTGATACTACAGGGTAACTTACCTGTAAAAAAAGAAAAAAAAAGATGTGCATGAGTATTTGACACTAAAATATTCTACATCCATGCAAAATTTACGCACCAAATAAGTTACAACAAATATGCATTAAACTAATCCATGAAAACTTTATGGCTCTATCGCTTGCAAAAACGTCATGTAATTAGTCAATGTATTTCCGTCATGTATTTAGTCAAATTTCGTGCTTCTTTCCCGTTATTTCAATATAAAATGATATAAACAAGCGCAAAAGAAAGTTCAGAGGAACTGAGGAAACGAGGCAAGGCATTTTCCCTCTGCGGTGAGTTCAAATACTCCGCCACTTTAACTCCACTAGGGGCTACGAAGAATTACCTCGGGTGCATTCTCTGTGAGCAGGTACATTTAGCAACAGTGGAGATGAAGGACTATTAAGGAATGCGTTGCAATAGTTCACTAGCATAAATGGAGTCATTATATTCCCAATTAAGAAATAGTTTTCATAAATTACGTTCGCGTCGTACGCGATTCCCAGATTGCATACGTGTGGGACTGTTCAGTCCGGAGGGGCCCATCGGAGGCGAGCAAGGCGCAGTGAGGCAGAAATGAAGGGCGCGGAGAGCCGGCTTTTAATTGCCCCAGCCTAGAGTAAGGCGGCCCCTAGAAAGGCACGATATTATGGAGTCCATATGGCAACGAATAGGGGGCGCGCGGCCCCAGCGTTCGTTAGGGTTAGAATGGCGCTCTCCAGCAAAGTTGGCCGCGTATAATAAGTGCCCATTTTCGGGAATAAAGGCGAAACGTGATTCAACCTCCCGATGTCGCGGATTCCCTCAGCCCTCTGTTACTCGCCAGAACACTTGCTCCCTACATTCGGCCGGCGATTCACAGAAAATGGGTGAAATTAAAGTGATATGTGCCTTTTCGTGCTCGTAAAATGGTTATTAAGCGAACGTGAATTATCATTCTTTTAACATAACTACCCTGCCTTTTACCCTATCAAAAATATTCAATTATAGGACAATTTCACTATTTCAAACTTTTTGAATAAAATTATGTGGACTATTATAATTTTCAATACATATTTTATCATTTCGATCAAGAAACGCTTTCAGATTGGGAATCATCCGCATCATTGAAGAACGCAGTAGCAAAATCACATCTCAAAATTGTTATCGGTGTCATACCGTAATGAGGTTAAACAACATTTATACGTATAGTGTTATTGAATTTGAACCCAATATGTTCTCTATAGATGGCAGTGTTTCAGGATTGCCAAAGGCCAGAACTAGTAAGTAATCTGATTTGCAAATGCATGTTCTCATGCTAATCACTTATGCGCGTAAGCTTTTAAAATGCTAATCTGCAGCAAATCCAGAGTATACATGCCATAAATAGACCCGTCCTCTTGCAGATACTATCGGATGAAGTTGCTTTTGAAATAGCCCCACGGTTCGGTTATTCGAGCCATTTTCAGTGGACGGGTCAAAACTTTCTGGGCATCAAGTGGAGCACGGAGGTCAAGGACGCTCGCTGCGCTTGTGTATTTGAGTGTTGGGCGGGGGAATTAAAGAGTAGCCACGTCACGCATGACGCAATTGGGGTTCGTATTTCTGCCACCGGCCACTTAGATCCCCCTCTCTCCCCAACCGAACTTTTTGCCCCAAATTTCCCGACCGATGGCGAGGTCTTTTGTGGGGAACATTTTATTTATACGCGAGGAATTAAGTGCCACCTGGCGGGAAACGGGCGAGTTGCCCGACTGGTCCACGAAAACCTTTGCCTCCTACCTCCCTGATACTTTGATCTCTCGAGGCATAAATTATGGAATCTTTAATACCGCATGCGTAGTCACAATTAGCCCGACCCCTCTATTTCGCCGCTGGCTCTCAGCCTGGCGGGTCTTCCATCGTCCCGCAGCAGACAAAAATTGGAGTGGAGTAGCCGCGAGCCGCTTCGATAGATTCGTGAAGTCATCTGTTTCCCTGGCCACCCCGCCGTGCAAGCTCGCCGTTGACCGACCTACCGTTTTGCCTATTTAATGACAACTTGCCGTTTCCTCGTGAAGATGAAAAGAGATGCATCATTTACGAGTGGAGACGGCATTGCTGGTTACATAGATGGGACAAGCCTTTGGTGAGGACTCAAAAAAAATTAATCTTCCGGACTCAGGACGTATCGATAAAAACATAAAAGGGAGAATAATTTTAGGTTTTATTTTGATAGGTATTGAATGAGATGGAACCCTGGATAGCATCAATTCTGAGTTAAAGATATTGGGTCATGGTAATTTTTTAAGCATTTTGCGGAAGCGGCACGGGAGGTTAATCACTATGTTGTGATATAGAAGGTATTTTTTTAAACCTCAACTTGAAGACAAGGTACTGAATTCAATATTTATAACAGGATAAAGATGATGGTTTTATTGAAGCATAACAGTAAATCGGGAAATGGTAAACTGTATGAAAATATTAGAGTTATACATTGGCGGACATATTTTAGGTAAGTCATTATTGGACGTTTAATCCTAGGAATAGTTGACTGCAGTACTTCACCTTTCCTTATGTAATGCTAGTTCCCTTCTCTCCTCGTTACTCTTCCTATGTCCTCTTTTCATTATTTGGTCCATGAGCTTACTCCTGAGTCTTCCTTTTGGAACTTTTAACTATTTTTTACCTTCAATTATGGCCATCATAAACCCATTAATTTTCAGCGTGTGACCAATCGATCTGGTTTTTCCTATCTTCGTGATGTTTCATATCGTCCTTTCCTCTTTTACTCTACGGTAGTCTTCATATTTTCTTATTTTTTCCATCCACTTTATCGTCAGCACCTCCTTTAGCACCAAGTTTCGAAGATTTTAAGTATTCTTTGATCTCCTTTTCCAAAGTTCAATGCTTGCGATAGATATGTTACATAGAGTGCCACGCTACAGAAAAATGTTTTCACGCACTGTTTCCCAGTTTGTAGTCCCATCTTCTTTGAGCACAGCAGCTATATTTTTACCATCAACGCCCTCTTAGTTTGGGCTATTTTCCGCATGTCTGTTGTATCTCTACCGTCCCTTGTAGTGGTACTTCCGAGATAAGCGAAAAAATCCACTTGCTATAAAAATTTCTCCTCTGAGTGTGACACCCGCATTTTGTTTCTCTCTTGTAAAATGTATAATTTCCATCAATGAGCAAATGGATGACAATTGAGGTTGGACGACCGCTTATTTTATTAGATTTAGGATAACAAAAGGGTCGATATTGGTGTGAATTATAGTCACCTATGGATGCTCAAACGTTCATAAAATGACCACATACTCTGATATGTGCATTTCGTGTTGCACTGTGACGTTGTCAACCAACCGTCATGAATGGACCTCTCGTTACTGAAAGACGCAAATCAATTGACATGGTTACTTTTCGACCCCAATAAATTTAGTCTTTGCTTAGTCTCGAATTAAATATACCTCATTTCTCTTTTAGTAATCGATGGATGTTCAATAAATGGGTTGTAATTGTTCAACATTGCTCTCCTTTTTTTCAGGAAGAAGGGAAGCGGAAAGCTATAGAATGCGTCACTTCAAACTTGTCTACGGTGTAGAAGGAAAGCTTTGTCATTTAACCAAGAAATCCGATCATAAGTTTCGTCTCGGCATACACAGTGAAGTTAAAACTCATATTTACTTTAAAGCTAGGAAAAATAGTGATATCAAAAAGTTTTATAATGCGCTTTTTACCTGCGCCGGGTCCTTCTGACCATGGCTTTTTCTTCTAGGCCTTATTTCCTTAGTTTCTCTGAGGCTTTAGAGAAAGATTTCAAATTATATTTTCGGCCTACTTTACAAACTCATTTATCCGTATCAATTAGCTAGGGAGGTCAGTCTGTGACGTTGATTTCAGCAGTGCACAAAGATAAAACTGACAAGGGTTCAGGCCACAAGCCTAGCGTAGCAACATTTCATATTTTCACTAAAAACGTAAACAAGATAATACATAAATTTAGCTTCCTGAGGGTTTGAAACATATAAAATTTATTTATAACGCCTATTATAATTACTTACTCTTGTAAAAAAATACTTATAACATGTTACTGTCGCATTACGGTTAGCCCTTGGATTTTTAAGAATATAAAAATTTTCAGTCGGAAGGCTGCGGAAAGAAGATACGACTTATCTTTGCCTTGAAAAATATTATGAATTAAAACGACAAGCTTTTTTTTAATAAACGCAAAGGCAAATTTATTTGAAGTTGTGTTTTGTTTCACACTTAGCAAAACAGACTCATATCAGAATTATTTTGGATCAGAATCACTCAAAGCGAAGAGTTAGGGATTGTTTCCCACGCGAGTAAATAAGGTTTAGAAAACATTCAAATTAAGCGCAACAGACCAAGTTTTCCAAGTATACAGAACATTAAAATAAACAAGAAGAAGTCTAAGGTCCTTGTACATGGAAGAGAGAAGCCGAATACAGAAGCCACGCTGAAACGAGGGAAATAAGAGCAAGTGAATTCCTTCACCAAGGTATGCCAGAAGTACCATCACGTTGGACGGATGAAGTGCAATGGACGCCAAGTGAAGAATAGGCCAAGTCAAGAAAGCATTCGTGGCAAAGACAACTGCTATGTTCAACTTACGTTTTTAACTTTAACATATGCATAATTTCAAGTAACTTCAAACTGTAGGCTATTTTATTTTGCATTAGAATATGCTCGATAATCATTTTTACAATGAACCTTTGCTTTTCTCGCCTCATTACAACAAAGGACCAATTTCTTGGCTTTTTTGGACAAACTGCTCTTTTTAACACTTCATGAGGAAGAAACTAAATATTCAATCGCTATATAAGTAAAGTATAGTACAGGCGCATTATTCTAAATTTTATACCTCCAAATTTAACCATTCCCTATTTTTTATAGAACAGTTGTAACCAATTTTATGATATAACGTTTTCTCAGCGATGACTAGTCTCAATAAGACAAATTTAGTCTTGTTATGAACCTTTTTGCAGCAGAATTTAAAAATCAATTGCAATAGTCGACTCGCGTTACAAAATGGATCATTAACGAATAGAAATAAATACAACAGACTACTTTTAGCAGTCTAAGCGCTGCGTTTAGGTGATGCTATTCGCCGGTCACGAAGTTAAAGCCATGTGTCGCGGTCGTCCTCGGAGGGCAGCGTCGCTACGCCCTGGCAACGGACTCAACGCAAGGCACAGCCGGGAAGTGTAGCGGGAGGGGTGAGTGGGAGGGTGAGTAGGAGATTGAGGGAGAAGAGAAGAAAATAGGAGGAAAGATTCGTCGCTTGGGGTGCGTATATCTGCCTAAGGAGAATGCTGGAGAAGACATAATACTGTCGCAGGGGTGGGAATATGGAGAGTATTGAACAGTGGAATAAAGACGGCCTAATCATGTTTAAGATCGATATTTATTAATATTTTATTTATTTATCTTTATCTATTTATCTAAACTACCCCGAATACAGCACCTACGGCAATTTTATATCATAAAAAAAACTGTAACAAACATTAGACGAACACAAACCCATGACTCGAACCCGAAGCCCTCGAGGACTTTACCCCGCTGCCACCGAGGCCGACACCATAATACAGAGAGTTAACATTATTTTGCCTGACTGAATCCTGGTTCAGGTAGGAACTATAGGCGGAAGGAAGACCTCGGGCCGTGGGCACAATCAGCGAGACGGAGAGCGTAGTCACGGAGTCGTAACTGGGCTGAAGCCAACTCTCACCGAACTATCAGCCTGCGGCAGCCAGCCACGGCAAAGGCAAGATAGCGAACGTAGTTACGGGTTTGTAACTGTGCTGAAGCCAAATGAAGCGCCGTTTCATTTCATTAGAATGTTGAAAGGTCACCTTTCGGTAAGCGGCCGAACGTCTCCTTATCCTTAACACTGGCCTTTAAATACTGAAATTTAACGATAAAATTTACAATACCACATACTTAAAAAACATACGACCCGGGTTTTAACGGTTAAGCGTCATCTTCAGGTAAAGATGACGCTTAACCTGAAGATGACGCTCAAGCGTTGAAACACGAGTCGTGAGTTTTTTTAGGTATCTACATCTACATAATACCCCGCGAGCCGCCGCGTAAGCGTCAGGCATTAGGCGTTAGGCCACCAGCCGTGTAAAGGTGTACGTTTTTTTGGAGATGAAATGGTGGCATGAATCATATGAGTGTATTTAGTGGAGCTTAATTTTTATTGTGGTCGCTTATTGTTCGCGGAAAGAACGAGTTTTTTACCTATCTGTTCGGCAGAGTATCTCTCTTATATTATCGTATCTGTTAGACCTACGGATGTAGTGGTATTGTAAATTTTATCATTAAATTTTCTGAAATTTGGAATACCAAAAACTTACAAAGGAACTTCTATCACTTTAAATACTGCTTGGGATAGTGGACGAGGAGAGGCCGGAGGGCCCCTTGCCCACTGACATCGTCATAGTCGGCGTGATTTTCCGACGAGACACTCATCGCTGGTTCGGCAGCGTCCCCTCTGACATCAGGGCGCTCCGCATAATCTGCGAGAATACTCATGTTTGGAATCTAAGAAGAGGGCGGTGCATGTATTCCCCTTGGGTAGGCGGTATCCCTCTCCGATACCACATAAGGGTTCACGGAGTACGGCAGGGGGTTTGCTTCGACGGTTGAGGAAATGAAATGGGAAAATGAGAGGAAATAAATAAACAGGAGAAGGATGACGATGGAGGGGGAGGCTGGATTCAACTCTGGGATTGCTTTGCGGAGGCAAAAAGGGCAGAGTGGGGCGGGAAAAAGGGATATGGCGGTGTGGAAGGAGTAGGGAGGGGATAAATGTCACGGAAATTTTAGATGTAGTGTAGACGTTCTACACGTATCTTAAAGCGAAATCGTTCATTTTCTTATGAATTTCATTTCCACGGAAATTATAGGTGGTTATAGCGTATTTTGCTTATGTATAAATTTCCATGAAACTATGCGTAGGAGTACTTATAGGTAATATGCATTGATTAAAGTGAAAAATATAATAGGCTGCCAATTTGGTTCCTTGACAATTTCAATGTATTTTCACATATAGCTTTATAGAGATTGGCCTATATTTCGAAAATATTCGATGACATATTAACAGATTTTCTCCTCAACGCGAAAAAAACACGTTTCATTTCATTAGAATGTTGAAAAAATATCAACTTATCGTTTTGAGCGAAAAAACACGCATTTACACAATTTTTTCACTAAAATATTGAATTTCTAGCAACAAAGCGGAGTTATAACTATATTAATTAAGATGAAAATTTTAAAACTGATGTCGTGCATAGTTTATATAACTTCATGTAAACGTATTTTCACCTTATAAACAGATGTGCCTAAGTGTAATGTGATCCTAGAATATTTATTCAACTTATTTGAAAAGTAATCAAAAAAGGCCCTCAATGAATCGCAATTACCTCTCCACACATCTTAAAAGAAGTGTAAAATACTCTTGGTTAAATGGTTCAATTTTTTTAACAATGATTGCTTGATTGGGAAGACACAAAACTCATCGTACCTCACACTCCAATCAAAGGTGGTGAACAGCAATATTTTGCTGAAAGGCACTGAAGAAGTTAAATAGCCGTAGTCGGCATGAGATATAAATGGGTTCATGTAATAGAAATGATTAATTAATAACTATTTATGTTTAACATGATAAATTTAATAAATACAAATACATAGATTGGTGAAATATATTTGTAAATGGCCGTCTGCGAAATCGGTTACAGCAAGAAGGCAACAGCTATGTGGGTTTAAATACTCAAGAAATATTAAAAATGAAAACTCATTCAAGCATACGAAACCAAAGCAAGCATTATAAAAGTGAATGCATTAAATGTGCGCGCACTTCAATGTGAAAAGCAGAGACTCAAAGTGGTGGAATTTAATAGAAGGATAGAGATGAAATGTAGTCATATTGGAAGATAAAGAAAGGTACATACGTGGCGGCAAAAATATTCGTAATTTTTCATGTGAAACGTAGTAAATACCATTTGGTAATTTACTTACGATTAGTTGAATTTTATATTTCATGTAGCAACTGAATTGGCACTAAAAAAATATAGGTCCAATACAAATACTGTGGAAGTGTAAGTTCGACGACACTGTAGGGAAATTTTTTTATGGAATGGAATCCTACTTTGCATTTCCCCAAGTAATGACTGATTGTCACTAATAAATGGTTTTTAAATGGTCTTAAAAGAATAACAAAATACGAAAGCAAAGAAAATATGGCTTTCACTGGCATAATTGGCCTTGAAAATGCATTCAATGGGTTTGATAAAGAGTTCTAGGGATATATATTTTAGGGAAATAAGCTAAATACGGCAATTAACTTGAAAGTTCAGCAGATGGCCAGAATGATCAATTGCGTTACTAGAATTGAAGTCAAGGAATTAAGAGAGAAGGTGGCAGAAAATCCGAGGTCAAGATTCGACTTTTTTGATGATAGGTGCCCAGGGTCCAGAGGTGAACGGTTCATTCCATGGATGGATTGAAGCGCTAGCGGTGGAGAAACCAGTAATAGATCAAGGATTGAATCACGGTTATTCCTACTCTTTATTACTATCTATATTCAAAACATCAATTTAAAAGTGAATGGCCGTTTGAAAATGCGCTCCATCTATGAAAACAACTGGCGATTTAAATGAACCTGTAAATTTGAAGGCTCATAATCAAGCCCTCGCTAACGTAATGGGAAAAGAAAAATGACTATAACATGAGCGCAAGTGCTTAGGAAAAATGTGATCACACACCTCAGGATTCTGTTGACAAACCTTAGCCTCGACCCGGATATAAACTCAAGCCCCTGGGGAGGGAAGCCAATACTCGTGCCGCTAAACCAGCTTCATTCCCCGTTCAATGCGAAGATGGGATTCGAAAACGGGAGAGAGAGGCCTAGGGTTGTGGGAGGAGGGAATCAGGGAGTTGGATTGTAGGTGGGGGTGGGCGTGGAGAGGGTGGTTCGGTGTAAGGGGTGGAAGAGGCGAGGCTTCACCAAGGACTCCTCTGCGAAGGATTCCTATGTGAGGGGGAGGACTTTCGCCGTGAACGCCCGTTCAGATCAGTCTAACAGGGAAGGAATTGGGACTCACAAAGACTCGATGGAGAGATTCAGGAACGGAGTAGATGATGGCGTGGCAGGCGAAGGCTGCCAGGCAAGAGGGATGAGTGCTTCCGAGACAAGATATTCCGATACGAGCGATTGTCCAATTCGAGAGCACACGCTCTTTATGGGAACTGTATACCTCTGCCGAAAACTCCCTTTTAGTTCAAAATTCTATCGCAGCCTGCCGTCGGCGTCAAAATTATGATCATCTACAATTTGATAATCTATATCTCCTTTTTAAACCGTACTAATATAACGCACAACTCCTCACTTTAAAATTAATTTTAGCAAAATTTCAATTATTTATTTTTATTTTAAGTCAGAGTCAAAAATGTAGATACGCTAGGGCAAAAATCAACTCCGTGTACCCCAAGATTAAAACGGTGTTGTCAACTTCATAAACTTTATAATTCAGTCGATGGGGTAAAGAAGCAAAGTCAACAACACTTTTACCAAAAGTCGCAATATTTTGTGCCTAATCACATTCATAAAGCCCATTTTTGATCTTATGTGGTGAATATTTATAACGTCATTTCACGCCGGCACAGCAAATAATGCGTTTCATACGTTTAAGATGACGCTTACTGCGACGTTAAAACATGCGTCAATGTCATGTCCTTTCATTTCGAATAAATACAAATATTTGTAATAAATAACATCGTAAGAGTCATTTAAATCGCCCGATTTGAGAAAAATTCACGTTTCATCCGCGACGCGAAATAATTATACCGAAAGCAACAAGCGAAAAGTTACACTACTCGAGCTAAATATAAATCCCTGTATCCGGAGACCTGCGCAAACAGATTTGTTGTAAGCAGAAAAGCTGACTCGTAAAATAAAAACGCGAAGACGTCTGCGGATGCGTTTTAAGTCGAGGTACACTGCCCCCTTAGTTCTTAAGTTCCAGTGTAGGGAACACATGCGTGCACATTGGTTTATTAACGTGATTTTTCGGCCATGCAGGCCTTTAGCTCCTAATGTTTCATTTGATCAGTATGATTTTGGTACAAAATGGCTGAGATATCATTATATGCACATTGGAAAACCGGGGAACTGACTAGTAGGGGGTATGGACCAAAGGTGAGTAGATTAATAGGTTGTCTCAGTAGAAAGTGGAGGAAGAAGTGTGCGACGTCACAAAGTTCCACGGTGTTGCAAGTACCGTGGCTATACGTGGGTAAAACCTGTGCATTAATTCTCTTAAGGCAATGCGAGCGAGATAGTTCCCTAATCATAACAGAGACGATATTCGAATTATACCTGTTAATTTCTCAGCTACGAGACACACGAATTAAATACAGCATTATTAATGGTGCAATAAAATAATTTTACATGACCGAAATTGTAGGTAATCATATTAAAACATCTAAATAAGTCTTTAACTTGACTCATTTTTTTCACGCGGTACGTTTGAAACTCTATCAAAAAGGAAGGTTTTTTGTGACCCCGAAGAATTTTTAGCGGTGACAATATGATCAATTTTCAAAAATAGTTGATAAAGCACACAAACTACACACTGTTGATTTTTTGACGAGATCTAAGTGTAGGAAATGCCTCATTTTTAATATAAGGTCTCTCTGGAGTGCATACACGTACATACCATTTCCCATATAAAAGTGCTGGTATTTTATGGTAAATATCTCGGAAAGTAATGTGGTAAGAGGTTAATTTTTTTATGTCATTGGAAGGATGAGATATTTTTCTTTGAAATGAGACGAAATTCATTGATTTCTACATGAAATGATATTTCATTCAAACCACCATAAAACTACCTTAAGCAGAATATCTGAACAGAAGAGCAACAATATGCCAGGTAAAAGGTGTTCTCTTGCTGTGTGTAGGAACAGCTTTTTCAAAATAAAAGGAGAGGCTGGAGTGGGACACACTTTGTCCCTCTTTTACCCGTTGTCCCCTCGGAGAGTCACTCGAAATTAAAAAGTCACCTCATACAATAAACTATATTCATTAATTACTCAATTAATCTTTCATTCTTTGTATAATACTAAGTAAACATTAGTCTTCAAAAGGTTCCGCTATTTTTATTTATCAAAACGTTCCGCTATTCTATTTTTCCGCTCTTTAGGTCATACTTCTTCGTAAAATTTTTAATATGTAATTTGTATTAAATTAAATTTAATGCCAAATCAGCTCCATAACCATACCTATAAGGAATCTTTAACTGGTTGAATGTATGCTGCTTTTTGACTCGCCTTCGCCGTTCCTGCAAATCTACGCTTGTACGCAATGCACTGCCTTCGGACCATTGTGACGTTACGCCCCGACGTACGATAAAACTGAGAGTACTTCTAATTCTAGTTATTATGGGTACGGATACTGTAATTCGACCTTTGTTTCGAGGCTACCGTGAATTTTACGAAAGTGATGATAGATTGCGGGTTGGATACCTCAATTGGTTTGGCAACGTCAAAAAAATGGAGGAGGGTCTACTTATGAAACAGATATGTGTGCTGGTTAAATGATTGGAGCGAGAGGGAGAAGTGAACCACGAAATTTATTTCAATAGTTCTGGATGAATGTGGTAGAAAAGACTGTAAATAAGAGAAATAATAAA
The DNA here is from genome assembly GCA_963169105.1 of Ceriagrion tenellum. Taxonomy (NCBI): domain Eukaryota; kingdom Metazoa; phylum Arthropoda; class Insecta; order Odonata; family Coenagrionidae; genus Ceriagrion; species Ceriagrion tenellum. The sequence continues at coordinate 117,639,671 of OY720642.1, read as the reverse complement.
TATGAGTTTCCTAAAAAATACATGAGCGCGTATGAAGTAATACATTATTGTGAGAATCTGAAGCTTTCGTAAGGATATGGCACCAAGGAAGAATTTTCTGGCAAATTCTCGAGGATTTATCAACACTATACTTCCTAGGCCGCGATTTGCAACATAGAACTACAGAGGACATTATTATAAGGCAGTCATTTTTCTAGGGTTTGCAGCAATAGCTAAAGTCTTTGACCTGCCTGACCCGGAGAAGCCTGGCGAGATATGCATGTATGAATGCAAGCCAACCGATAAAAGCTGCATACTCGGGCAAGTAAAAAGATAAATTAAGCAAGTGACCACCAAAGAGGTTTCAGGGCAAGTATAAGGAAAAAAAAGCAGGAGGTATTGCATTCCTATCATTTATTTTAATGTAAATTATTTTACGTTAATGCTCAAAGTGGCCACGAGGCATAAAATATTGCTTGCATTGGATTGAAACCATGCTGAGTTCTCTTCCTATCACCTCATGATAAAATAACTTGGATGTAAACAATTTTACACAAAGAGATAAAATTTGCTTCATGTTCCAGGTTTCAATGTTACAGATCGGAAAGGTACACCTCTCATCACATGGCGAAATTTCACTGAGTTACCTCAGGTATAACAAGGAGTGTATGGATCTGGAATGAAAAATGATGAATAAGGGATAATGACAGCTATGACCGGAATAGCAATGATGTATATTGCATCAAAGTGATGCCGCAGGACTTGATGCACTCCCAGGAAGTGGTATCCATTCATAAAGCAGGAATATGAACATCCATTTCAACAGATAAGCAGCATTAACATTCACAAGCTCTTTGGAATTGGTCTAGCAGTATGGAAAAATATACTAACTCGAACTGATACTCAACAGAGGAACAAGCTTAGAAGCGAGTGGGTAGAATATAGTTCTTCGTGCCGCAGTATCGGAAGGAGCTATTTGAGGAAACATGAATACTCGTTATTCACAGCCGTAATCTTACCATTATCGAATAGGGTTTCATTATTCCTAGTTGATTAAATTACGCTGCTCAATTTTCCTGATTCGGGAAGTCCACTTAACTAAAAGTTTTCCTTGGAGAATAAACCTTTGTCACTTCGAGCCGAGTAACAGGCTACCTCACATACCTTGTTTACAGACTACTTTTCAGAGAAGTCACTTCAAATAACTCTAATTTCAAGAGGAGAAATGCCTTGATTATTCTTGAAGAAAATATACTAATGAATGTATAATTTATTATAGCATAAACAAATAATAATAAAAGTGATCTTAAATGTCGTGTTATTTGCATATAGTAATATTCAGCTAGCTTTGTGCGGTTGTGTGTTCACGCATATAATTCAATAGCCATGTGTATTATCATAGAGTAAATATACTACTCTATGGTATTATTCAAGTGTAATTATTCATGACAAGAGATTTCATTCTCGTCGGCAAATAGCTATTTTTCATTTTTCGCGATAGAACCATTCGAGTATCTCTGTTTGCAATGGTTAACTCTTCATGCGTTCTCGGTTACAACAGCTCGTAATTTGTTAGAAGAGGTTTATTGATGTCCCTCTATCAGCAGGAAATCCATGCAAATCCTCTAAAACTTCGGTAGAATGACTTTAAGCTTTACTAGCTTGGATGATTTCACAATATTCCCCATAGAGTTTAGAAATGAAAGAAAGCAGTAGGCACATCTTTAGTATTTCTTACCGCTAAAACTATGGGACTTTACATCTGGGAGTTTAAAAATTTGTATTTAGACGTCCGTTTTTCCTCCGGTTATTCTATTCCAGAGCAATGGACTGCTAAGTTCAAACATAAAATATATATTTATCAGATTATGAGGAGATGAGATCATCGAGCATTCCGGTTAGTAGCGTCATCCTACGTGACGCTTCTTTTTACGATCAAATACAGATGCTCCTGTTCCCATGGTCTATTTTTTATTCTCCGTTGTTTTACGGACCATGATGCTGCCATAGCCTCTCGTAGTTGTATTTTTAAAGGCTATTTTGTTCTCGTTGGGTTTAACCTACATTGTGCGTGCTCACTGCAGCGAGGCTTAAGTGCGATTCGTGTAACCAAGCGGTAGCACGCTCTCAGAAGTCCCCTTTTGTAATATGTAATAGCAACAAGTCTTGTCTCAATGTGAGGTAGTCAATATCGGGAGAATAGCCAAATGCAGCGGGACCCGTTGATCAGAAACAGTGCACGCGCGACAGCTAGTGCCCGGATTGCCAATTTTTATAAATGTGAGGAGGAGATTTCGTCAGAACTTATTTGGCCGGTCTAGAAGAATCTTTCGTATTGATGAAGATGGTGGTAACGATCGTGTTGGCATTGCAAAAGTGTGAACAGATTGAGTCAAATGAATGCTTTTATTCTTAGATAAAAGGAACTAGTTGGTATTCAATGGCCAAAGAGGCTTTGTAGGTAGGGCAGAAAATGAAATAGTCGGTTTGAATAAACTGGTGACTGACCTCAAGACTCATTCAAAGCATCATAAATAGAATGCACTACAATGTTTGGTGGACATTCATGACATTCCTTAGATAAATTAACAAGTCCTAATGGCACCAGCTTGACAAACGGGCTTGACCTTGGGGATCAAAGCTGACGCAAAAACCACTGAGGTAGCCGTCAAATTTTGTAGGTAGCCTTACAATAGGCATGCGCGGTGGCTAAAAAAGGGCCGGTATTTGGGCAAAAAAAAATTCCAAAATAATATTGGAACGGAACAATAAGAAGGTACCGTAAAAAATTCCAGTATACTGGTATTTTTGACGATTTCCCATAATTTCCATAAGAAATGTATAGACCACTAAATCAGTTACTCCCGAGTGGCTCCGCAGTCAAGTTTCAGGTAGTATCAATTCATTTTAAATGGTTTTGTCAGATCCTCTGTAAAAGAACTTCAAAAGCCGCAACAGTTATTTTAACAATATAACCAGGGAAAAACTATCACCGGAGAAAATTCAGAGAGAGAATTTTACACACTTAGAACTGCCTTATATTCAAGCAAAAGTTAATTTGGATGCTTTATGCAAAGACACCAGTTCCCCGAGAGAGTAGCAATTAACATGACAATTCAAAAGGGTCAAGGGTATGTTTGAAATATTTGCTATGGTTTCACTGATAGTATTTCTTACGCGTAGAATGTAAGATATAGCTTTTTTCTGAGTAGAGAGATGAAGAAATCAATATTTTCTTATACCGAGAGGAAAGTTTCATCATTCTCAAAATGCTGTGTGGAAATAAGCGCTGAATAATTTTGGCATAAATCTTAATCACTCCACCATATTCACATAGAGAAAGAAAATATAGATATGGACTTCATTGAAGATATTTATATGGCTTACTAATAACGTATTTCGTCATTTACTCATTCTTTACTTTTTAAGTTTTATTTAAGTTTATGCATGCATTAATATACATAAATGAAATGATACTATATATTTTTACGAAATATATTTCTATATGATCAACAACCTATAACTTTTCACCCTCAAGAAAATCTAGGTCAAAGTTGATAAACGAGATGTTATAATTGTGATATACTTTATAAAAAGACCACAGAAATTGCATTAAGTAATAATTATCCTCAATTTTTAAAACAATCATTACATATAGCGTACGGAGCATTGCCTGGTCCCCAGGAACTTAATGACATTACATTTCTATAGAAGATAGGAGACGGCATTTTTGCAGTTAAATAGAATGTCATCGCGAGAACTGGAAGCGATTTGCTTGCATGCTGTCAACAAAAGGCCGTTTAGTATGCTTGCGCGCATTCTCCGTCGCATTAAAGCTTTACTTGTGAAACGCAAACCCTGGACACAAGGGGAGTCGTTCCTCCTCGTTTGGTTCCTCCTCCCTTGGGCCCAAATCGGCTTACGCCGTGGGCGGTCCCGTCGTGGGATTAAAAACAAAAGTTTCTTTTATTTCATCGGAATGGGCCAGTCCCTGAGAGGAAAGTGAGTCTGGTTTCATGGCTTCCCTCATGCAAGTTGAATGCGTGACTGTGTCGTAAAAATACTCACTTATTTGCCGGAAACACTGAGAATTGACCACGGAGGGAAATACGTGACTAATTTCTACAGTTTTCGCGTTTCAAGTGGCATCAGACAACGATGCTTCTCTTTTTATTGATGTTTCAATACACTATAACACTCATTCCTAAGCCTAATCAACGGTACCCATCGCCATTTTACTTATTTTATTCATGAAGATTTTATTCACCTAAAGTCACCAAATATTTATTTTTCGATTCTAGGTATACTTGTCCTTTGAAAAGTTATAGGGCTTTCAGATTAAAGTAATCGTAACTTAATATCAGTAAGTAAATAGAAATATTGCATAAAAGAGCGAGTATTTTTTACATCACATCGCACTAATATCACAAGGGAAAGCAATTTTTTTTACTAATAACATTTCTAAGTTATCCAACATGCATATCATTGTATTGATTTTGAATGGCCATATGAAAACGCTACTAAATTCTTCACCAATCACCACTATGAGTACAATCGTCGGTACTGGCTTTATTCAATAAGCATTTTTAAAGTTTTGCACCTAGAGAAATTATTTTGAGCTTATGTTTTTTGTGACATAAACTTTACTTAGTTTTTTCCACGCCTAACCTAACAGATCGTTGTTGAGTCACCTTATTTCTTGGACATTCTTCATTAAATACCGCTAGTTGGAAAAAAAATTCTATTAAGTCTTTGAGAGATATTTTCCTCTTACTCGAGGTATCAAAGGGACATTTTTAGGCAGTTAAATCTGCTTCTGCATAGAAATAATATCCTTTATAATAATACTAGACACATTTAACGTTCGATGTAGGACTAACGGAATGCATTGAATATACTATTACATAGTAAGGAATGCAAACTCTTAAATAAGACCGCCAAATATTAATCAGGAAATGTAATAAGAATACATTTAAGAACAAATTACGGCCATATATAAGCTTTCACCCACGCCATATTAGTTACTTCATTCTATTTCATGTAAAAAATATTTTCATTGCGCAATTATCAACGAAATTATGAATGCCTTGCAATGTAATATAATCACGTACATTAGACAGTAGTTAAAAGAATACATAATGAATATTTTGAGGCTTTCTCGGTGGATGCTATGCAGATAAATTACTCGGGTTTCCTTGGGATTAATTTCTTGGGATGTTATGCAGATAAATTTCTCGGGTTTCATACAAAAATACACAAGTTTGTGAATTTTTGCTCACTAAGTATTTGCTGATAAGCTACATTGCTTGGCCAACCACAAGTATTATAGATTTGATTAATAAATAAAGGAAGTGAACATTCATCTTTTCCTATATTGTCGCCCCTTATTATTGAAGATTTCCTTTCAATTCCAGTAAAATTTTATTTTAATGGCCCTAAGTTAAGAGTAGTAGCATGGTACGTATCATAGCACGAGCTGTTGTGAGCTTTTGACGGGAATACCATCTCGCTTATTGTCCTGAGATCTAGAGCTCGACAGAGATTTTTAGTGAAATTCCACTTGAGAGCTGCCTGAAGAGCACTTTAATGGCGGCAATTCTTCCGTCGAATTAGAAGTAAAACTGTGTCTTTGTTCTTAGATAATGTATGAAGGTCATGCTTGGACTTCCCAATGAGTCAATCATTGCCAACGCTAGGCTTTCCTCGAAACTTTGCTCATTATCGAACCAATTCTCGCAGCATAATATTTCTGTAAACAAAATTGGGATTGACTTTGGACAATATGGAGTTTTTTTTCTCCGTGTACCGCAGAAAAGACTTAAAAATCCAATCATAGTTGGATGCTACATATATGAGGTTCACCGTAAAAAAAACCCTCCGTTTTTTGCATGGTTTAAAGCCCGATTTCTACGAGCAAGAAATTCACTACAGTCAAGATCGGTAATATCTCCAAAAATTTTGCCTTCAAATACGAAAAAAATGAAAAAACAATGACGACTCACAGTCGGCAATGCGAGAGCACCTCTACTCGTTGCCCTCGTTTGAAACGGGTGATTGTAACGAGACCTCTTCACGGTGTGATCCATCTGCATTCAATGGCTTGCACTAGAAGCAAAACATGCTCCGTATAGACTCATCTACAGAGTGAGTAGAACAACAGTGCCATTTGCATAGGTTAACGCTCGCTTCAATTGAAATGTAGCTGTGCGCTCCATTTGCTAAACATTTCCGTTCATCGACTTCCTAGCATTCGCGTGCGTTGGCGTGATAGATAAACCTTCCCCCATCCCTTCGCAACCTCCAACCTATCCACCCACCTTCTCCCTAGGTGCCTATTCCACCCTTCACCGTTAGGCAAATGCTTGCTACCTTCGACTATAGATTTAGGAAACGTTCTCTTAGACACAGCGGCGCAGAACACGCCATGCGTGGAATATATCCATATGAAAGGCAAATGCCGCCAACTCATCTCACGTGATGAACACGATAGCTGTAGACCTACGGTATGCATTACAATGAAGATAGCCACGCAGCTCCGTCTTGAGCCCTGCATATTTGAAAAGTAACCTTTTTGAGCATTCAAAATTTTTTTTTGAAATTCAGAACGGTAATTTAATAATACCACTGAAAATTGCAGGAGCTGGATTATGTCTCAAAAATGTTAAATTTCTTATATTTCTTGCATGATTTCAAACATATATGTATTTTTGAAAAACTTTTCGCCAAATCGAAAGGCATTGCCAAAATGCTCATTAAACGAAGGTACAAAATAAATTTTTAAAACTTGTTTCTCAACGAAAGTCACGGTGACAGGATTAGCTCTTGTGAATGAGTGCAGATTTTTTGCGGCCCATTAGTCTGGATAGAATATTATACTTAAATCTGTTCTACACAAGCTTCCAACAAAAATTTATACGAGGTCACATCCTGGTGGAGAGGCTCGATTAACGCTAATAAGCATTAAAATATGTAAGATATACCATCATCCCCTTCAGCTCACAAAGTAAGTGAGGCAGAGAGAGGACAGTGAATGAATGAGAAAAGGCGTAACGACACAGTTTGAAGCGATAAGTGTTAGAGTTAGGTGAAGTGAAGCGTTATAATTTTAATCAAATTTGTTCTAAAACTGCTTTATATTTTTCATTTTTCGAGCCAACCCAATGGTATTTTTTTTATACGTACTTAATTTATGTTTTTATATTTTCAGGTTTTGTAAATTTTGGTTCAATGTGTCCTTTTCCACGCATTATGGATCTTAAATTTACCTAAACGCAGGCTTAATGCCGTATAGGCTAATTTACTCCCTTTACAGAAAATAGAACTGTAATAATGCATGTATGGAAGAATAAATACATTATATTATTAATATATAATTACGGAGAAATGGCGAGGGATACCGTGAAGGCGACAACTGGGGGTGACGTGTGATGTGACGAAAACATGAATCAGAAGGGCGGTGGGAGAGAGAGGGGTGATAGGGGGAGGGAAGGTAGGGGGAGGGAAGGTAGGGGGAGGGGGTGATTCCGGGTCGAAGCGAGAGGAGGGAACGGTAGTCAGTTTGAAAGCTGGGGCGGGGAAGGGAAAAAACGGTGACGGAGTGAACGGCTCGGCGTTCTGTGTCTAGAGATATATTCTAAGTCCGTGGTCTAGAGCAACGGTTCCCAAACTTTTTCAGCCGCGGAGCCCTTTATGACGCATAAGTTCCTCGTGGAGCCCCAAGAGATGTTTAGTGTTTAGTTCTATGTTCCTTGAGGCCTCTATGTTTTTGTTACTAGATTGAAGAAGCAAGATAATTTTTTTTCGTATTCATAGCTTCCGCGGACGGAGCCCCTGACAATCACTTGCCAAACCACAAGGGCTCTGGAAGCACAGTTAGGGAAGTGCTATTCTAGAGACTCCATCATAAAAAAGGCTTGAGAGGCACTTCATTCATATTCTGGCTACGCGTAAAAATAAGCGCCCCATATTTTGTGTGACCAATGATACCCTGCCTTTGCACATAATTTATTCGAACGTTTGAACTTGAATTGAATTTACATCATGTTTAGCGAGGTAATAAGAGGAAAGAGCAATTCACGGTGAGCAAATGTTTTTGTCGAAATATCAATACATGAAACGAATTCTCCCTAAGAATTTGATGATAATGAAAATGTAGGCAAATGCCAATAATTTTTTTCAAGTCATTGCGCTTGCTTATCACTACCGATTGCGTACAGCTGGTTGCATATGGTGGGCTGAACTCAAAATATAGAAGTAATCTACGAAATAACCGAGTTTGCTGGATGAATAAGTGGGGTCGTAGACAGCAGCAATATCGTCATCGTGCAGGAGACAATCCTTGAGCAAAACGGCTAAAATTTGGAAATAAAACCCACAAAGATACCATGACTTCGTAAATAGCTGCCGCTAACTAGTAGGTTGCCTGTAACCCAGAGGATAGGAAAGGGATAAATGAGGGTGAAGACCTCGCAGGTTGGCACAGTTACACTTATTCCACTAGAGGCATGGGTTACTTTCCTAAAAGCGCTGCAGTACTTCGCGGTGGAAGGTAACGGGATACCGCCAGCTTACTATTCCAAGAAGATGCAGATCTTCAATTACTTTTCTAATACATTTATAATAAAATTTAAGAAGAAATTCTCGCTAGTAAAAATATTACGGAGGATAACTAAATACAGATTGACTTCTCCTGGCGGGGACAACTCGAGACGTTATATTTGAGAGGAGTGATATGCACTATTTTAGGAGAGTGCTACCTGTGACCTATGATCACTTCAGGACTGTGGACGGTTTGTAACTGAAAATGCAGATGAGAAGAAAGGGCTTAGACATTTTAGGCGTCAAGGAAATGAAATCACTCGAAGAAGGGGATTTCGGGAGTGGTAGTTATTCCTCCAAACAGAAACGCCTGGGTAGGAACAATACATACAAAAAGATGTGGAATTCGAGTTTAAATCTTTTTCAATACCTGCTGGGAAATGATGATCATGGTTAGATTAGGAAATAGCTCTAAGGAATCAGGACTCAAAGAGACAAAGTGGTGGTACAGGCATGTATACATGCCTCTGTCGGAATACGAAAATGACGACGTAGAAGATATGTGAGAAAGAATTGAATATGTGACAAGGAATGACAGAGATAAGAAAAGTTAATTATTATTGGAGAATACAATGGGGTTGTAGGGGAAGGGCAAGAATGTAAAACGATGGAGAAGGAATGTAAGGAAAGGAATGAGAATAAAGGAGAGAGTTTCATTGTGTTCTGCGCACATAATGGCCTCGTCCTCACTAACGCACTATGTAGACACCACCCACGAAGAAAATACAAGTGGAAAATGCAAGAAGGCAGAACATGATTTCAAATTAATAATATATTAGCAAAACAGTGCTTTTGAAATCAAGTAAAGGATTGAAAAAGCTATCCTGCGCAGATATAAACAGTAACCATAACATAGTGATGATGAAATATTGGATTAAATAAAAATAACTTAAGATATCCACAAAGAATCACCTCTAGATGGAAAAACTTAGGGCAGCAGGACACAGATTCTTTAGAGGAGTATATCATAGTTATATAGACCTAACAGAAGGCACTGAAAATAATCCAGTATCAATGGAAGAGAGATCACCAAGGAATGAGTATGGAATTATTAACGCAGCAGATAGAAAGTAGGGAGAGGGATAACTAAGAATCGGAAACCATGGATGACTAAAAAAATATTAGACCTTAAGTATGAAAGATAATCTTACAATAACTCGAAAACAGAGAAGCAACAGTTTCGTACCTATGTGAAAAATGATAAGGAAAGCGATCTGCCGTAAAGGTCAGAAATAAGGTCAAAATAATGGTTGAAAAACTTCAGCAAGAAGGAGGAATTCAGGAAGGATAATCACCCAGGAAAAAGTGCTGCTGACAAGCTGTAAGAAGTTACTGTAAGAAGAAAAAAAAGCCCCTGACAAACTGTAAGAAGTTACTTTACACCCAATGAAAAGTACTAACATTCAAAGTGAAAGACATTCAAAAGCTTTTTGAAATTGAAGACAGAGAACGAGGAGAATAGAATTGGAACTACTGAGGAAGAACAATAACGGTATACATAAAGCCAATGATTAAATATGTCAATGTAAATAAACATTTAGGCAGAGGATAAGAAGTGGTTAATGGAAAGCTGTAGCAAACAAATCTCCGGATTGATAACCAATGATAATGATAAGCAAATTACTGTGACGAATTCCGTTAAAATGCGTCATTTCATGAAAACGGCACTCCATTCGGCTTCTACGAGTGAAGGAAGCGGTCATTTAAAATAAACATCGGTCGATTAATCTGAACGTTTTGCGTGTAAACTTTTGCTTTTTTATGTTTGTACTCAGTATTGTAAATTGTAAATTGTTTGTACTCAGTATTGTATTGTAAATAGCACACAGAAATGGGACGCCGCTTAGAGGACGCGGCCCTTTTGCGTTTAGGTGGTAGGGGGTATTATTATTTTTTTACACAGATTTCCTAAAATTTGGTATTTGACTACAAATTCGTAACATGTACGGATAAAAGTGGAAAAAATGGATGTTACCAAAACGCTTTACTGGCAATTAAATGTTTGTTAACTCATAGCCTTATGCCACATGGCGTACATTGCAAAATAAGATTAAATAATAATAAAATGACTCCTAAATGCGAAATCCAATATTTAAACATTCCAGCAAAACGTTTCAAAGCATTTAAATGTAGGAAGACTTATACTTAAGTATCACACTGAATAAAAACACATATTTACCTCTGATTTTTGATAAATTTTCGAGTTCCGCAACGTTAACCAAGTCAAGACAAGAATTAAATAGTGCCTAAGTGAAATATGGTCCAAGAACACTATTTAGATTCACTCGAACAATTACAAAATTGTGCCCTCATAGAATCATGATTCCCGCCACAGCCTCCTCAAAGGCGGACCACACCTTCGGCGATGTTATAGTTCCACTCTCGAAGCCTACGTTCCGTTTCCGGCCCCACGACACAAGTTGGACGCCACACCCCCTTTTTCTTTTCCTCTTTCCCTTCCCTTCTCATTTCCCCTCCCCCCTCCCTTGCTCATGACATACTTGACGACGTCGCTATGGCGCGCCAGCATCCGCACCTGCCGCGGTCTCGTGGCACGGTCGGTCGCGGGAGCCCGCACGTGTGCCACGCGTGCTATTTCCGCCGCCGCGTTCGCCTTCCGCCCGTGGCAGCTTCGCTCTGACGGCGCACCTGTTACATTTTTTTCCCCATCAACCACTCAAGCAGAGAGGCAAGGGAAGGGGAAAGCGTTTTTATTTCTCTCAAAACTAACTGCAGGGGTTGTATTTTGGCATTAGTTGAATTTTTTTTAAGCGACCTTGATGCCATATCTTCCTAATGCAAATCTCCTCTGTTATCCCGTTACATCACCTAATCATCTCCATTCACGTCACTGGCACAAATGCTCATCAGCGTTTAAATCTATTGCGATAGGCTTAATTGTTTAGGTACATACCTTCATCTACATCAACATATGCATACTACCCCGCGAGTCGCCGCATGAGCGTGTGGCAGGAGGTGGTAGGTTACCAGCCGTGTAAAGATGTAAAATTTTTTAAGGTGAAATGGTGACACGTACTATGGGAGTGTATTTCAAGGAGATCATTTTTTATTGTGGTCGCTTATTGTGTGCGGAAAGAACGATCTGTTCTGCAGAGTATCTCTCTTATCTTATCGCATCTGTCTGACCTAAAAATGTAGTGAGGCGTCATGATAATATTCTGTGTCGCTCTGAAACACACTAGTTCTGAATTTATCAAGCAGCCTAAGCCTAGCGTGCAGCCTCCGATTCTCTATGGGCTCCCACCTAAACCCTTCTAACACACTTGTGTAACTAAATATATTCGTTCGTAGGAGTTTTTAATGAAGCGTGCTCCTTTTCTTTGTATTTTGTTTATTTTTTTGGTTAAATCTTTATGACCAGGGTCCCAAATGCTCGCGGCGTATTCGAGGTGTGGCCTAACCAGAACCTTAGCGCATTATGCATAGTAAAATTATTTTCAAATACCGTATCAAGTAGAATTTCACATGGAAAAAATGTGTGAATTCGATGTTCTCGTCTTTAGTGTAACCTGTAGATTTACTATCGTTATATTGCACTGCATATCGCTAATGTTAGGCCATAGCCACAAACGATAAATCAGAAATTGATGCTTCTGAACGGATACCACTTCAAATCAGTATCCAAAGCAGAAAGTAGTATTTTGCAATGAATACTGATAGATCCACAATGTCGAAACACGCAATGGCAGACTAGCTTCTCTCTGCCTGACGAAGGTACTGTATCGGATGATTTTATTTTGGTGCTGAACCACCGCGGCTACATAGAGAACCAAAATCCACTGACCAGCCAGCCAGCCTCACTGTAATTTGCACCGCCATCCTGACGGAGTCCTTCATCCAAATTCTAGGTTGAATTCTAGCTAAATGGATCAAAAAATGGAGTCAATTACACCGAAAAAGATGAGAAAACTTGGGTAATAGTGGAAGGGTGGGGAAAAACGAGGTATCGGCAATGGCCAGCTCTCAAATAAAGGTGCCAAAAAATCCACACTTAAAAGGCAGACGGAAGAATTAGCCCAAGTACTCCCCGAATATGACCCAAGTTTTGACCATTTTTTTTGATCGGAATTCCGAGAGAAAAATGCTTCCACCATCTGGGCTCAAACCAACTCCTCTGGATGATAAGCCATTTAGCCGCACCGTCATCATCATACGCCGTCTGTTTGCGTAGGCAGACGGAGTATATAATCCAAGTATTTCCTGAATATGACCCAGGTTTTGATCGAGATTCCGGGGGGAGAATGCTTCCACCATCAGGACTCAAACCCGAGTCCTCTGTATGAGAAGCCAATTAGCCTCACCGTCATCATCATACGCTGTCTGTTTGCGTAAGCAGACGGAAGAAATACTCCACGTTTTCCCCGAATATGACCCAAGTTTTGATCGGAATTCTGAGGGAAAAATACTTCCATCATCTGGACTCAAACCCGAGTCTTTTGGATGAGAAGCCATTTAGCAACACTATCATCATCATGCGCTGTCAATCTGCGTTGGTCGCTGGTGCCACCTCTCTCTCTCCTCCGCTTCTCTCTCGATCCTCCCGTCTTCCCTGTATGTCACTCAACGTCTGCCTTCTTCCTCTTATAGGTTTCCTCTCCACACTATCATCCAGCATATCCCATGGCAAACATTCCCTCCTCAAAACATGACCGATCCAATTTCCGTTTCTCTCTTGCATGGCATTCCAAAGTTTTCTGTTCTCTGCTGTCTTCTCACCTCCCCACCCTGTCTCAACACTTGATACTAACAAGTAAGCCTTTTTTATAGCCACACTTTTAGCCCTTCTTTCCTCTTTCTTGTATTATGCATGCCTCGCAGACGTACTGAAGAGCACTACCGCACCATGCATTCCTCCCATTTCTTCGATCGCCTACCGAGCAGCTGGTATATCTGGCTGGCTACCGTCCACCATGGTGAGAGTTCGCACCGCACTCTTTCCGAGAGCAGTTTGCAAGGAGGGAGGGAGGGAGTGGGAGGAGGAGAGGAGGGCTATATTTCTGATGACGGTAGAAGGGGACGGTACGAGGACTTTATTGCGTTCTCTCTCTCTCTTTTATATTTTGGGCGTGCAGCCAGCAAAAGATGCGACTCGCGGCGCGACCCGCAGTTGAACTCCTCCGTCCTACTAGACTCGCAATCCTACTCGACGAGCGTAAAGTAAAAAAGAAACAGGACGCTCATCTTGATTGTCGATTGTCCATTTCAGTGGTTCCCGTAGTAAAGTGGGCGGTAGCGCCTCGCTATGGGGAGGGAACTTTAACCTAAGAGGGCGGCAGGGGTACGTCGATGGATTGGAATTGGATTTTGGGAAAGCGACCGACAGCTAAGATCATTTGCACCATAGCGGATAGGTAAGGGACGAGAAGTGGATGGAAACCCGGCATCAGCATTGGCCTGCTCTTAACGAAAGGCGCCAAGGGGGTCACGGTATAACGTCTCATCTGACAAACGCAGTACCTTACTTGAAGTGCCCTTCACAAGGCACTCAAGTAGGGACCGAGTTTCCTCTAAAAAAACATCCTCCTTTGCAAGGATTTGAACCCCGGTCGCTCGTATGTTTAGCAAGTACTCAGGGTAGTAATGTCAGTATGTGAGACGTCATAAGCTGAGTACTGACCGAATGGCACCAGAGATCAATATTCTGGGATGAGTAGTGTGTATTTCAGTCAGATTTGAAATAAAAATCCATATAATGAAATTACGTTAACCTTAGGTTCATAATATTCCTGCAGTTAACCTTTGACCTCTTGAAGAGGGCATTCCTCAAAATGAGAAGTCTCTTAACAGCTGGGAATATAAGCGTTGAAGTAAGGAAGCTACTCATTAGGACATACATTTGAAGAATGCTTTTTTAATGTAGTGAGGCATGGACGATGACAGCTTTTGAAATGTGGTGTTTCAGAAGAATGATGAAGATCAAATGGATAGATAGTGTGAGTAATGTGGAAGTTTTAAGAAGAGTTGGAGAGAAGAGAAGTCTTGAAAACCTTGGGAAAAAGACGAGACAACTTAATCGGCAGCATCATGAGACACGATGGTCTGATGAGAATAATCGTTGAGGGACTGGTGGAAAGAAAGAACGGCAAAGGAAAGCCTCGGATGAGATACATTACGCAGGTGATGAAGGATGTAAAACAAAAGAACTATGTAAGTGCCAAAAGACTAGCTGATAGGAGAATTTAGTGGACAGATGCGTCAAACCAATCTTTGGATTGCTGACTGATGATGATTAACCTTTGGTTCATAATTTAGCCGTGTGGAGTATGGTTTAAAAGCATGCGGTTTGTGGGCGTTCTACAAAGGCGTGTGGAGCAATGTGGTGTCTTGAAAAAGTTTGCAAAACCCTGGTCTGTTTCCTCATCTCTACAATCGTGCATATTTTATGACGAATAAGTGCTCCCTTGCCAGCGGTAGCAATTCAAAGGTCGGGCGACACGGAATGCGTGAGTCGTCGGCCCTGTGCTTGTGGTAACATTTCACGGATATACATTTTCGCTCTTGAATATAAAACTAACTTCTTGCATGAAAACCGCCTTACAGAGAGGCAGTATTCACAATAAGTGGTAAAAATGTGAAGAAAATCACCATTGCTATGGTAGTTGCATCATACGCGCTTTTGAGGTCGCTGAAAAAAATAAAAAGTTAAATTTTCAAAAATAAATATTGCCAATTTTTGACAAGAAACACTTGGTTCCTCCAACCAGGTTTTTGCGATTTATTCCTATATCTGATACATGTCAAAAGAAAAACGTTTCGTTATATCAATGAAATACTCCTTTTATTTGGTAAATGCTTGCTATGAAACTGTTTGGCTGAATACTCTTCATCAGTCTTTCGGCTGAAGGACATGCAAAAAACTTTTTTCTGAGTTCGTTTAGGGCTTTTGGTCGCGTTTGTATCTAAATAGTTGAATATCAGCTTACTTTCCACGCTCTTCATATTGAAAAACCTTCCTGCCAGTTAACATGCGCGTTTTTTCAGTATCAATAGCTTCCCAACGTTTTACTTGGAAAAATAGATTCCCTTTCGCTATTATAATTTCGTCTTCGAATTGCATAGTGCGCCCTAATTCACTTCAAGCGTTCTGGAGACAGGGGAGCTGCCAATTATTTTCCGCCACTCTCTGATTCTCTTTTTGCTGGCTCTTGAACCAATAGGGTAGATAAATGTATGAGCTCTAGTGAGATCAACGGTCGTTACACACTTTTTCAGAGACCTCCTATGGAATTTTGTCCATGGCTTCAGAAAAAGTGCCAGCTTTAGCAGTCACACAACATGGTAACTGCATCACGTTTTTTAATAAGATAGTAAGCCTTGAATATTCTTTTTATATGAATTTATCCTTGAATAAACCTATACATACATTGTATTCAATATGTATTTTATAGAGTTTGAATCATGTATGGCATAATTTCTGAGCTACAAGCCAATGAGTAATGCACTTGGCAATTCGTTTATTTGGTTTAGGATAGACAAAACCAGATAATAAGTAAAATTTTGAATCATTTACTTCATGGAATACATTTAAAAGCCTTTACTGATCACATTTAAATATATAAGAGTCAGAATCCAAGTACAGAATCAGTCGGTGAAATTTTTAGTCCGTTGTCGATGATTGGAGAAGCATAAGAGCTAAAGAATGTAAAGTAGTTTTTATAGTTATTTAGGCAGGACTCACCAATTTTATGTCCCACGAACTAAGTGTTTAATCGCACTAACCATCCTCAATTTTTATGTCCTCCGAATATTACTAGAAGAGCTAAAATAAAGGCCTCCAATAAATAATACTGGCTTTAAAGGTAAAGTAAATCGAGTCTCAAAATAATGGTAAATTTAATAAAAATCTCAAATTGTTTGCTAATAAAAACTTTGAATTAAAGTAGTCATCTTTAATCAGTTGAATTACAAATTTCGTTAAAGAGCTCTTTTCAGATATTTAATTATTTAGATGAAACGACTTAAAACCCTAATATTTTTGCCACACAGTAAGTAATAGTCCATACTGGACGCCTTTGCCAAAAATAAAAGCAAGAACATTTATCACGGATGCGATTTTGGAAATCTCATATTGCCATATGACGCCCACATTAACTATGGTTCTGTTTTCCGTCTTGCTGTGCAATGAGCTCAGAAGTGTGGAGGTCCTGAATTGAATGGAAAACATCTGCTTGGTGTAGTATTGAAAAGCAAGCAGCATGCTAAAACAAGTAGATATTCTTAAAAGTTTCCCCTTCTGAAAAGCATAATACCTTTATACAGATTGCGAATGCTTTATCAACAAACCTTGGCGAACGTTCGCCGTTGCTATTAACACTAGGAGGACGGTATCTTAGCGCTACCTAGAAGGGTGGCTAGGGTTCATTTGACCCCATTTTCGTTTTATCAAATTAAAAGCCGTTTTTTCTCATAGCATGCTTAATAGTAGTAATTTTGATGTATTAATTCTTTAAAACCACATCTTACCATTTATTGTGGTATTTCAACAGTTAAAAATGCAGAAGTATCAATCCAAAAAAAATTAATTAAATAATATTCAGTGGTCATGAGTCTCAAAATTATAGTCACTCTAATCACGAAATTGCATTATTTTTACTTAATAGAAAATATCTGCTTCAAAATTTTATAATAAGCATAATGGTTTTTCATATATTGCAATAAAAAGTACAAAATACAAGTTGCATATTTCACACACAGCCATTTTTTGGCGCACTTTCCACAAATATTTTCTTTTGCATTGAAAACATATATTGGATGATTTATTTTATTTGGAAATATTTGACACTTTTTCCTCTTTTTTTCTCTTGGGGATGTGGTATTCAATGAAGTTTTGTTTGTTTGATTTGAGTTTGAAGGTAAGGGTTCCGTCGGAAATGAGATTCCTAACACTTCTCCGACTAATTTTTGGATAAATTTCTTGCAACTAAGTCTAGAATTTGCAGTTTCCCGTAGAACACCCAGCTATTTATCGAGACCAGATCCAGTATATTGAAAAATACATTAACAGGTCACCTCCTTGTAGCTCATCGGGTGGAATATTTCTGGTGCATGCAGCCCGTAACATTACTCCCACTTTTTTTTATAAAAAAGGATGGTGCCTGGCTTTCTTTTATGTGTCGGAAATTGTGACATCTGAGTGCATGGTACTTAGTAAAAGAATATTTTTCTTCTTTGCTTGGTAATTTGTAAGAGTATGTATGGTCTTGGGTGTTTTTGTATACTCTAGTTTAGTAAATTTCATTATTCGTGCGGACAGAAGGAGGTATGTAGAAATAAGAGCTGTGCGAATGCTTCGAAATCGAATCGAATCTGGCTTAATTCGATTCGGTTCGCCTGCGAATCGGGATGCTTCAAAACCGAATGATTCGAAATATTCGAATCTGATAGATTCGTCTTCGAATCGTTACATGCATCCAAACATGGCACTTATCCCCGAATTGCACACCGTCCGTTTAGAAAATTTTTTCCTCCCGCAAAACAAAAATTTAAACTACCAAACGTTATTCTGTGCTGTTCTTTGTGCCACTATTTAGATGTATAAGCTAATGTAGGGCCCTGAAGTATAGGGACAATCTATATTACTTTAACTTGCGTAAACTTTTGCATTTCATTTAGAATTCAAATTCAATTCGCAAGCGAATTTTATATGATTATTAGATTTGCTAACGAATATTTCAAAAAATTCGTTTTGATTCAACTCGAAATTTATGTGGGAGATTCAATTTGGTTCGGTTCAAAATCAAAATCCCTGACTCAAACGGCACTAGTAGAAATGAAGAAAGTAAAGGGGTTTCAAAAATTTTAAAATATTTTACATAGAAAGAAAACTAATTTTAATTCTGAAAATGGGACAATTGACTCCTGCCGTCCTTCTAGTGTTAACTGTCTCCGACCCGCATCATCGCCCTCTCCGTTTCACTCATCACACGCATTGCTTCAAAGCGCCACATTGAAACGAGCGGTCAAGCAACGGAAGCTCGTCGATGCATAATGAATGCGTGAAACAGAATGCGCAACCCAGCAGTGTCCTCCCGCGATGCCAAACCTGACATCGAGACTAAAAAATCCGCTCCATCTCCTTCAGTCCACACTTATCCGTTCGCTCGTCTGACCCCGTTTTTCACTCCTCCCCACTTTTCCTCAACCCGCTGCTAACACACACTTCCATCTCCCATTGCGTGAAGCTGTCGCCCTTTCGGTAAATCGCTCGTAACAAGCCGTCAATCGAGTTTTAATAAGATCCCTTTCTCCCTTCACGTTTCTTCCCCTTCCTCACTCCTCACCGCATCCATCCCACCCCCACCACGCATCTCAAAAACAGGCCTCGGTACACAAAACATTCTTCTTCCTCAAATTCTTCACGTTGTTCGGACACCCAGCTTTTTCCCATTTCCGTTTTTCGTTCTGCGTTTGAACATTTATTTTTTATAAATCATCCAACAAATCATATATTTAAGCTGTTTCTCAAAAACAAAAAACAAATTTTTTTAACTTCATCAACCGTAATAGCTAGACTGTAGATCTTTCTCTTTATATTTCCTATTTATGCATGATGTAAATATTGATGTTCTTACTTCTGCATGATATTTTGAATCTGTAGAAGTAGTCTTTGTATCCCTTGCGTATTGGAACGATTGACGATAGAATGTTTCTTGGTTAGTAGATTGGCGCATGTGGTGTACGCTGGTTTCATTGTAGTTTCGGTGTTCTGCCGAATAATTCATGCATGCCTGGTGTGGAAGCACTATACTGGTGAAAGGTGATTTGATAGGCCACACACCCTTTGAGTGGCTTGCAAGGTATGACGTAGATGTAGATGCAATATATATGAAGAAGGAACACAGAACGAGGAGCGAAATATAACTGTCTACATTTGCAAACAAAATCCTCAAATAAGACTTAGGCCCCTCGAACGAAAACAGGATGTAGAGAATGAAAGATAATAAGTAGATTAGTGATCATTACAAAGACCACATTATAGTGGCATACGTAAGAACAAGGGGAATGAGGTGGGCTTGCAACGTGATGGCAATAGAGCAGGGTACATTATTTATGGATGAACTTTGAAATCCAGAAGGAAGAAAACCTCCTGGAAGACCAAAACGATGAAATGGGAGATGACCAAGATTGTGGGAAGGAGTCAAGTCGGACATAAACCGCCTGGGGGAACAGTGGATTTACATCTACATCTACATACTACCCTGCGAGCTTCCACATGGGCGTGTGGCAGAGGGGGCTGGATGAAGCAGAATAGAAGATAGATGGAGGTACTTGTGCGTGAGACCAAATACCAGATGGCCATTCAGAGTAAAGATGGCCATTTAGAGTAAAGATGGCCATAGGAGAAAGAATAAGTAATGGTAATTATTTAGGAAGATCAGCTGGTTGGGAAATAGTTATTTACATGTGTTTTTCTCACAGTTAATATTAAACGAAAAGTAAACGGTTACATGCACTTCAGTTACAAAATATGCGAAGTGCGAAGCAAAATGTTTTAAGGGGTCTTTCATGGTGCCTTTAGCAATAGTAGGTTATTTTTTATTCAAGAGCTAGAGAAGCATTCGTTTGGATTTTATGAGTTTCCCAGGGATACATTTTGAAAGCCCATTTTACTCAATCAAAATTTATTAATACCCGAGCTTTTTCCATTCTACACATGCTAACTTTCCGTCTCCACATCCTCTGAAAAAAAGCCGATTCTTTGTATCCTCCGCTTGCGCCACATTATTCTCACTAAGACAGATATTGTCGTTTAATCTCGGATTGCTGGTCTATTCATTTTGTTGCTGCTCTTAAAGTGTAATAATATACTTTCATGTTTATCTATCAGCTTAAATGATCCTTAAATGCTTCCTTATGAAAATGTCATTTACTTTACTCTTATTTATACTCATATATCACATTTCAGTCATCCGCGTATGCTTACTCGGTTGCAATACACTGAGTTAAAATTTGCATATTTGAGGGTATAATTAGTATTAAGAAATACCACTAAACATGAATTATAAATATACAGTACACGCACATACCCATCATACCGTATCCTTTTCTAGTCAGGTACAGTTAAACTCTCAGTGATGGATGGATGGATGGACAGCTGGCTCCGCGTTTATAGTTTTTTGCCACGTCTGAGCAAAATGTTTGTTTTTTGCTGTTTTGTGGAAGGAAAGAGGCACTTTTGATCTCAGTTTTATTCACAGTAAATCGTGTTTGATAATCCTAGCTTATTAAATTCGTACTAATTTACACTATTGAAAGTCATTATGTATTTAACAATATAAATTGAAACGTCAAATCAAAATTATAAGTAAAGTGAACTAGATTTGAACGCGTGTTCAATCAATTGGCGATAAATAAAGGAGTATTCTGCCGCTATGTTGTAAAAGCTCGAAATATGTCAGATTATTTGGCAACTTAAAAGTCAATTGGTTGATGCAATTGGCATTGTGGTACTTTAAAAAAGACATAAATGGTTATAATTTAGAAAGAACCAAAAAAGCGTTCACTGATAAAAGAAATCCCGTGTCTGCCAAAAACATTACTGTTTTCTTTCCATCACACATGATGTATAGACAGAGTTAATAATGATGCATAACAGTTATATGTGAAGAATTCTTCAGTGAGCTTTCCATTGAATGTGAAAAAGAGCCGTATATGTAACATGGGAAGGAAGAGAAACTTTTCAACCCGTGTTTATCCACCCTCGCCCTCGGCTCTGATGGCAATAAAATGTCAGTCGCAAAGCTCCCGTAGTTCCACAATATCCCATATCTATCCTGCTATGTCGTTGCTTAGCCCTTCTGAGCCACATTCACGCCCTCCTGTCTTTAAGATTCCTAATATATCTTTTCTTCTGAGTATCTTTCATTACATTTGCCCTTGACTTTCTCGGTACAGCTCTTTCTTTCACACCATTCACTCCTCGATCATGCTTCTGATAATTTATGCGATGGTTACCTAATCCCTTGACATGTCCAAGCACACTCATTTCATATAAATCCAAGTCCTAAAGAAAAATCCTTCATTCTTTTCTCACGCGCGTATTCGTCACGCTATCGATCTGTTTTTACCGCAAACATTGCTCAGATACAAAACATCCTGTGTATCTAGCCTACTCCTATGATATTCTCAAGTTAGTATGCGCGCGAACGAGAAGGAGTCCACTTTCCAATTCCTGCATTTATTTCGCCAAGTCATTCAAATATCATACAACTTGCTCAATTATGTCACTATTCAAACTCGCCAAGCAAGCATTCTACCCAATGTCTCTTAAATATACTAATTTGGTCACCACCTACCCTCAATTCTAGCCCTTCTGCTGTTTCACACATGTACCTCGGAGTCTCTGTCATTGAAGGAGACAGGAGACTTCTTCTGATCTCTTAAATAGCTATACAGCACCATTAACATATAGAAAGGCTGGCATCTTTAGATACCTCGCCATTACGCCAACATTGAGAAAGCAAATATCCATATTGCATATATCCAAGAAACACTGAATAGCTGTGGAGACAAAGCATCCTTGTTTTTCCCCTTATGTTATTTCAATACTTTCACTTTCATGCCTTCCTTCCATTACCACCTATACCCTACATAATGTTCAATAACTGTTCAGAAGTGTAAACGAAATGGAAATAGTACCTAGGCTAATTATTCTACTTGATGCTTTTTGTGACTATTTTGTCTCTTCCTTACCTATCATAACTCTGCTCACTTTTTATTGATCATAAAGAAATATCCTCTCATTTCTATTATTCAAAATATTTTTTAATGATTCACGCCTCTGATATCTCAAGCTGGTGATGAATTTCTATTGTAACTGATATGAAAACAATCTATATCAACGATGTTTCACTCGGTCCTACTTATTTTCTCATGAAACTTATTGCCAATAAGTGCAGTTTAATTTTGAGTGGAGTGCTTACATGGATGGAGATTGACTCTGTATTGTTGCTAAGAGAAAAAGTGGCTTACTCTACTTCAACATGTGAAATGAAACCCGTCAATGACTGTATCTCTTATCCAGTGGTTATTGTTGAGAGAAGTCCTTGGTATTTTTGCAACTACCAGGCAACTTTTCACTAAAAAATACTTAGATTCGGTCATACACAAGACCTCACCTCTTGATGTTATCTCAAGCATCTGTTTATTTCACGTCACCTTTAAACAGAATTAAGAGCTAACTTGAGTGCAGAGATAGTAATCCGACTCTACCTACCATTTGACATTTCTTTTTCAAATTGTACA
This sequence comes from Ceriagrion tenellum, assembly GCA_963169105.1. NCBI lineage: Eukaryota > Metazoa > Arthropoda > Insecta > Odonata > Coenagrionidae > Ceriagrion > Ceriagrion tenellum. The sequence goes on along the minus strand of OY720642.1, from coordinate 117,616,829 downwards.
TTTACAACTGGAGCAAATTTGTAGACTAACATCGAAACCATTTGCTGTCGTTTGCGCATCGATTTCTCAGTTAAAATGTACGCGAGGAAGAAAAGTATCGCGACAATATCCGTGGGCTGAAGTGTACGGGCGGCAATGCAGTCTTCGTCACAGCTGGCAACATGTTTTGTGCGGAAAAAGGTCGCTTTTGCGTCGGAAATAGCGTTGGACAGCACTCAACGTAAGGCAGTCGGATTTTCTCTCAGAACGAGTCGCGGTGCGACCAGGCGTCGCCCCCTGGCGAGAAAGGAGTGGCATCGGAAAGGCGCGGGGAATCGGCGAAGAGAGAGAGGGGAGCGGAAGAAAAAAGGGAATCCAACTATTCGTGAAATGACACACGAGGGGAACGGTGGAGGAAGGTTCACTTTCCTCTAGAAACGTGTCGTCGAAGAAATGACACGCCGGTTGAAGAGAGAGCGGATGGAGGGAGGTTGGCCGATTCCAAGTGCCGCAAGGCTCACGAGGGAAGGACGGTGGCAAAGGAGGAGGGAAAGGGAATTGGCTAGAAATGGGTTTTACAGCCGTTTGAGGAGGGTTCCGCTGCTCCTGTTGGGAGAGAGAGAGAGGGAATTCCTGCCGTGACGTACGTGTGTGGGATAGAGTAGGTGAAAGGAGGGTTCCTCTCGTCGTCGGCTTAAGCAGGAGGAAGGAATGGAAGGGGGTTGGTAGGCGTGGGCCGATGGATGGAGTTGTTGAGGCGCGTAATGGGGAATGAGAGTGAGCCCTTTCTATCCATCTGTCCATCCCCCTTCCTCTCTTCTTCGGCCTCCTCTCCAATTTCAAAGCTCCCTCTCCCACCCCTTTCACCCGATCCCATCACCCCCTACTACTCTCCTCCGGACCCTCCCACCTCGCAGCCTCCGCCCGCCCATTCGACCACCTCGGCGAGGTCACGGGTCCCTCATCCACACCTCGGGAACAAATATGACTATTTCTAACTTCACCCTCACCTCAGTTGGTTTTTGCATGTTTTTCACACTTCCTTCCTTCAATGTGAGATTCCTTCTGTGCTGTAAGGCCTAAGAATGACTACCTATAACTTTTTTTTACATACAATTTATCATTTAATGTGGATCTAAGTAGTAAGTAGTAGTAATAGTAATGCTAATTTTACTTCCACATTTGGTACATAGCATACATGAAAAATAACAATATCATCAAGGGAGACATAAGTTGTTTTGATGGTCGTTAGGACCAGAGTTGAGCCGCCATTATTACAATAAATGCATTGTAATTTTAAAATAATTCATTTGCATAGCAAAATATTTCAGTTTTTTGCAATTGACAACACTTGGGCTGAATAAATGGGCGGAAATCATCACGCTGATAGAGAAAAGGAAAAAAAATGCTCTGATGACGATGGACTGACTGAAGAGTCTTGAATCGAAACGTCGGCCGAGATAGAAAGTTTGACCCGGTGGGGAATCCGAGTAACGTTCAGCTTCCGCTGACGTCTATGCAAATTTATTTTACGGTTCCATCATGTTACTTAAAGCAGAACTGTTTGCACAGGCCTCTGAAACAAACACTGATGAAATTATTGTAGTAATTCTCTTTGCTTTTTGGTTTCTGTGTAATCATTTTGACTGCGGAAGATTAGTCGTTCAATCCTAGGATTGGTGGGCTGCAGCCCTCCACCCAACCCTATTACTTGTTCCTTTTCTCCCTATCTCTTCATATATACTTTTTCTTTATTTGGTCCATGAATTTGTTCCTGGGTCTTCCTCTTGGAACTTTTTCCTCTATTTTACCTTCAATTATATTAATCATAAACCTACTGTGTTCCAGGGTGTGTCCAATCCATCTTGTTCTTCTATTCTCTGTGGTGTTCCAATAATTGGAACTTGGAAATAATTGGACGAATAATTGGAAGAAGAGGATAGAACCAATTATTGGTCCTATCCTCTTCTACTTTCCTGCAGACAACATTACTTCTTATTTTAGCCATCCATTTATTCTTCAACATCCTCCTCCAGCACCAGATTTTGAAGGCTTCTAGTCTTTTCTAGTCAGTTTTTCCAATGGTTCATTCTTCCGATCCATAGAGTGCTACACTCCACACGAATATTTTCTCATACTGTCTCCTGGTTTGTAGTCCTGTATTCTTTGAGCACAGCAGTTATCCTTTTCCCATGAAAGCCGTCTTAGCTTGGGCTATTCTTTCCTTGATGTCCGTAGCGCCTCTTCCGTCCCACTTGATGGTACTCCCAAGATAGGTGAAGGACTCCTCTTGCTCTAATATCTCTCCTCTTAGGGTGACTTCTACATCCAGTTTCTCTCTTCCGCATACTTGAATTTTAGCCTTAGTCTTATTTATTTTTATGTTGAATTCTTAAAAGAGGCGTAAATAAGTCGAAAAGCAGGTGATCACCATGACA